>JAVUPR010000020.1:2500000-5000000 GCA_036785695.1 Gentiana straminea | reverse complement strand
TTTTCTAGTAATCCACGGCTTAGCCGAGTTGACTATAGCAAACGCTGTTCAATCTCTTCATCACCGTCATTGAAGTAAAGCTGCAAATTTTTAGGGTTTTCAGAGGTGGCTACCAAGCTTGGAAGGTTATGGTAAACTTTTCCTTGAACGCTGAAGGTATAAATACCCTTGATGTTCTTCATTAGATCCGGGTCGGTCTTTGCACCAAAAGTCGTGAATGCCAAGTGATTATTGTACGTGCGTACATACCGCCTGAACTCCACGGACTCAGGTTCGGATGAAGTGAAAAGATTATATAGTTCTTGCGGCATAGATGTCGGAGCTAGCCTGATCTCGCCTTCCAAACAACAGAATGAAGATGGTTCACGGTAGAACCTTTTCGCGTTACAGTATTGGCAATCAGGCGCATCCGGCGGTACGGAATGGGCTGTGTGGCTTGCGGAAGCCTGAACTGGAGAAAGCATGTAAGTCTAGATGGTTCACGTCAATTGCAACCCTTCCGTTTGGGTAAGCATTATGGTCTATATGAGCTTGAGTGCGCCCTGCACCCTTACGGGTAGTGGCAGACGCATAAACGGGCTGGATAGCAATGAGGGCAGGCCTGGAACTTTCGGCAAGAGGGCTGGACTGAGAAGACTCCCCTTCAGCATAAACAACATTTGAAGAGGTAGACAAGGATACTGTTTGTCCTACACTTCCTGTACGCGTGATTTCATACCCAGCACGCTGGTTCGGGAAGGCGGTATGGTCTATGTGAGCTCGAGTGCGCCCTACACCCTCACGGGCAGTAGCAGACGCACAAACGGGCTGGACATCAATGAGGTTAGGTGTGGAACTTTCGGCAACATGGCTGGACCCAGAAGGCTCCTTTACAACATCAACTGTATTTGAAGAGGTAGGCAAGGGTAATGTCTGTCCTTCAGTTTTTCTACGCGTAATTTCATATCGAGTATGTTGGTGTTTCAACAGCTCAGCCTTCTTAACAGCATCCATATCGGCATATGCTTTTCTCCTCCGTGCATTTTGCTCGGAATTAATCTTGTTTTCCATAACAAGAAAGGCAAAAGACACTAAAGAAGGAGTGAGGGTAGCAGCCAACCCTAAGACACCAAACAACTACCCTACAATGTAGTAGGTACACTACAGCAGTCCATGTGTTTTCATTATACTTTTATTTGCATGGTTTATTTTCGTCACCAATTACTCTATCTTTTAAGCTACTGCCAAATAGAACCGACAAAATAACCAAGCATGACTTGAGAAACTAAATCGAGCATGAAAATACAGTCAATACAGTAAAACAACACACTCGAATAGCAGGAATGAAACATACCTTCGAACAAAACAACCTTCAGAATGGAGAAAAAACAAGCTGCTACAACACCAATCTGAAGACATGCAACCACAGATGGTCAAGCAAAAACAATCGGACAAGAAGCAATGAACAAGTACAATGTGAAAACCAGCCAAATGAGATGCAAAGCAAACCATACTCAATACAACCAAACTAAAAAATCCTCTATATTCCCTGCGTCTTAGTCTCTCTTGCAACACATATAGACTGGACAAGTTGCTTGCAAGAAACATTCTTTTTTTTAACGGACCAAGAAACATTTCAATGACTATATATATATTCTCAGCAATCTAGAATCCACAATCATAACAGCCTTTGAAAGATCTCATAGCTATGTACAAAATGACCCTCAAATTAAATTCAAACTCACATAGTAGCTAGTCCCTGTAAAAGAAATCAATGTCCAGTAATCTGGACCGTTTCTTCACGAATTCCGTTGCAGCAGTGCTCACAACTATGCTTGGCAAACAACGTCGTGTTTCGGTTGCAGCATCTTTGCTGGATAATTTGCACAAAGATGGATTCCCACTTGATGTCTATGCTTATACTTCACTTTCCAGTGCCTTCGCTAGTAATGGAAGGTATAGAGACGCTGCAATGACTTTTAAGAAGATGGAGGAAGATGGCTGCCAACCCACTTTAATTTCTTACAATGTGATTTTGAATGTTTATGGGAAAATGGGTATGCCGTGAAGCAAAATCATAGCTATTGCTGAGAGTATGAAGAATTCAGGTGTTTTTCCAAATGCTTATACTTACAATACTCTTATAAGTTGTTGTACAAGTGGCTCATTATATGACGAGGCTAAAGGGTTCTTCAAGGAGATGAGAGTTGCAGGGCTTGTGGCTAATAAGGTCACCTATAATGCTTTACTAGATGTATATGGGAAGTCTAGGAGACCTAGGGAGGCTATGGAGGTCTTGATGGAGATGGAAAAGAATGGCTTTGCTCCCAGTATTGTTATGTACAATTCTTTAATATCTGCTTATGCTAGGGGTGGTTTGTTGGAAGATGCTAACACTGCAGGTTCCACTACAACCAAGGAAAGACAATTTACATTTAGGACTATTTACCTCGGGTTTTAAGCGGCTTGATCAACTTGCTGAAATCGCTCATGGTATTAGCCAATGCCATCAGGATTGTAGCAAGGATGATGTGTCTTGCGTGTTAACCATGGGGAGTCCTACTCAGACCGAGTGTGTGAAGACACCTCGGTTTTTACTTTTCGGTCAACCAATCCTCACCGAGCGGCAATTGTCAAACCAATGCCGTAGTGATGATTCATTTCCCAAACAGGAAAGGCGACTTCTTTGAAGGCAGAAAAATGTGGTTTTGATTGGAAAGTTGAAGACAAAGACCTTCACCACATAGGTTTTTCATGGAACCGTGGCCTCAAGGCAGTTGACCTTAGCTTGGATACCGGTCATTGCAAAGTATTCGTGGAGTACGAGGATGTTGGAAAGACTCTAGATCTTTCTGTTCTGAGTACATACGACGAGCTTTGTAAGAGGCTTGAGAACATGTTTGGAATAGAAAAAACAGAGATTCAAACCCATGTATTGTATTTCGATGCAGCAGGAACCTTAAACACACGGGTGAAGAACCATTTAGGTATGTTACCTTTTTTTTTAATATTAGTGTCATTGTTCTTCATGTGTTTCCTCAATCCTGAAACATAAGTTTTTGTTTTCCAAATTCATTACCTGTAGCCATTTCATGAAAACTGCTAAAAGATTGACGATTTCAGCAAATTCAGGAGGTAGCAGCCATGGAAGGTAATTAACAGCTTTTTCGTTTAATCTTATGCAAGTCGCTCTAAAACATTTTTTATCGGAATTTTATGTACAATTTCTAATTGACAAGCTTGAATGTATATAGGAAATGGATTACTGGTCTACAGAGCACTAAAGACGGGCTAGTGTCTTTAAAGGGAAATGCAAAGAGCACATGTTGTGTATACCATGTATTGTCCTATAAGCTAGACCAACAAAATATAAATCGCGAACTTGTTCATGAATCAGCTCGTCGTGACTAATATAGCTCATATTCGAAGCGTAAAGCACACCAATAAGAACAAAGTTCCAATTTTTAACCAAAAGGTTCACCAAATAACCCACAAAATCAGAAGAATTAACAGGAAATGATGATAACAAGCAAAAGTAAATACCTTTGAACACCCCTGAACCCACATAATACCCAAATCCAAAACATAAGCAAAAGTGGGAGAAACCAGTTTTTTTAAAAAAAAAACCGTAAACAATCAAATAAAGATGACCACCTAAAATATGTAACAAACAAAGTGTAATACATGAAACACCTCAGAAGTTTAATAGCTAAAATGAGATTAGTGTTGTGCGCATAACAATTACCTCAATATGCAGACAAGCCAATCCTTAATCCCGTATGCACGTGACTAACGAGCTTGCGGAACCTGTGATATCACCAAAAAATTACAAATGAACAACACTTTTTCGGTAATCAACAGTAATAGTAGAAAGTAATCATGCAATATTTCTGACATTAGTAACAGTGGAACAACAAAGCCACGAGAAAGAACAAGACCTGCTAAAAGAACTGGAATAAATATTGCAGGCACACGGGATTAAGGCTTTAACATATAACATAATGGAACATTAGCGTGGAAGTACCGAAGGAACGTAAAACTGATACAGAACAACAAACCACCAGCCATGTACGTACCTAAGTTAATACCTATGCATTTAACATTGTCTAAGTAACCCTGTTATTCAATTGATGATGGTGCCATTGACAGGCTTAAGGTTGCTGCTTGTTGCAAACACTATACAGCATACATATGACTTGGAGAGCTTTGAAAGGAAATCATAATTCACCTTTAATGTGTTCTTATAATCAAGTTAATGGCAAGCTAACATGTGTAGATCCAGAGCTCTTGGCAGGGGTTATCAGAGGAAATTGGAACCTAGATGGGTATAATTTGCTAGCACAATTTTATTAATGTTGTTCTCTAAATATTTGTTAGCTTTCATCTTATGTTAAATTTTGCAGGTACATAGTTAAAGACCGTGTAGGGTTTAGGACACTCTACAATTGTTCTGCAACATAATGAACTAAAACCCCAAAAAATATAAACAAAACAGGAGGTCCAATTTTTAACTAAAAAGTTCACCCAAAAAGTAAGAGAATAGAAGAATTAACAGGAAATGATAAACATGCAGGCCTAATTACAACAACAAACAACACGCACAATCACCTTCTGACTGTGATTAACAAGGGGGAAAAAAACAACCAGAAAAACAGAGAAAACAACAAAATAGCAAGACAGTCTAGAATTGTTCTGCAACATCATGAACAAAAACCCCAAAAAACAGAAACAAAATAGGAGGTCCAATTTTTAACAAAAACGTTCACCAAAAAAGCAATAAAATCAGAAGAATTAACATGAAATGATAAAAATGCAGCCCCTATAAAAAAAGAATGACAACTCAACAACAACAACAAACAACATGCACAATCAACACTGCAACCTTACACCCTAAAAAACAGTCCTGAACCCAGATAATACCCAAATCTAAATAGCCTATACAATTGCAAGCAGACAAAACAGGGAAATCAACAAATAAAGAGCAAAGGGAGTGACATTGGGCTAAGGGAACAGGTAAACATCAGAGTCACTAACCAGATGCGACGATTTCCGGCAACCAATTTCCGGCAGTTGGGACAATTTCCGGCAGGACAAGAAAACGGACGCGAACACAACAATAGTCAGGGACAGATCCTATATATAGCCCAAGCCGCCCGAGGCGGTGGTGGAACTCCCACCGAGGCGATGGTGGAGCTCTCCCAACAAGAAGCCAATGAGAAGGAAGCTCGGTGGAAGCCATGGACACGTTTTGGAAAATAGAAAAATGGACACGTTTTGGAAAATAGAAAACCGAAGAAGAAACAAAAGACAAAAAATTCTTCGTACAACATCCACAAAATACATATGGTCTTTTATATGAGAAATGATAAACATGCAGGCCCTATAAAACCCATATGACAACTCAACAACAACAACAAACAACATGCACAATCAGCTTTGTGATTAACAAGGGGGAAAAAAACAACCAGAAAAACAGAGAAAACAACAAAACAGCAAGACAGTCTAGAATTGTTCTGCAACATCATGAACAAAAACCCCAAAAAATAGAAACAAAATAGGAGGTCCAATTTTTAACAACATGCACAATCAACACTGCAACCTTACACCCTAAAAAACAGCACTGAACCCAGATAATACCCAAATCTAAACAGCCTATGCAATTGCAAGCGGACAAAACAGGAAAATCAACAAATGAAGAGCAAAGGGAGTGACATTGGGCTAAGGGAACAGGTAAACAGCAGAGTCACTAACCAGATGCGACGATTTCCGGCAACCGATTTCCGGCAGATGGGACAATTTCCGGCAGGACAAGAAAACGGACGTGAACACAACAATGGTCGTACGGATCCTATATATAGCCCAAGCCAGCCGAGGCGGTGGTGGAACTCCCAGCCGAGGCGGTGGTGGAGCTCCCCCAACAAGAAGCCAATGAGAAGGAAGCTCAGTGGAAGCCATGGACACGTTTTGGAAAATAGAAAACCGAAGAAAAAACAGAAAAGACAAAAAAATCTTCATACAACATCCACAAATAATACATATGGTCTTTTATATGATTTGTTATAGTTACGTGAAATGTTGTTCCCTGAAATTTTTTTTTTTGTCTTTAACGAGTGAAATATTTATATATTAAAGTAGCATGGTTTGTTTTATTTTTCTTTTTTTCAATTTTTTTTTACATGAGTAGAATGTTTATAACGATGCTCAAAATCATCACCAAGAAAATCGGGTAATTGGACTTCGTGAGGTATAACATGTGGTTTTGTTAAGGAGATATATATAGCTGGGCTAATGCGGAATCGGTTGCCTACGTATCGTTGTATTGTAAGGGATCAAACTATGAACGTAGTTCTGGAGGCTGAAGGAGATGATCCTTTTATAGGGCTCCCTTGTAGGGGACTTAATTATACGCCCATTGAAGTCATGGTCAATGGTCTGAGGCAGTTAAGAGGGTAGTTGTGGAGTAATCATGACCATGTATGCATAAATCATGGAACCGTTATGAGATAATGGATTTTGATCTTGTTGACTATGTAAGTATTGTTTGAGTTCGTCAAGGCCTTTACTGAGTTGTGGGTATTTAGACCGAGATGAGCATACACCATGTCATTGGTACGAGCTGTTAAGTATCTTGTGTTGAAGTGACTTTAGAAAATATGAAGCGACCCGTGCCATTCATTATGTCAGGACTCAAGTCTTGGAGAAGAAGCTCAAGGTTCAATATATTCCAAGTGCAAACCAAATTGCAGATGCTCTAACAAAACCACTGCCCACTGCTGCATTTCGCATTTTCAAATATAAACTTAACATTGTTACAACGCCATCAAGTTTGAGGTGGGGCTGTCAAGATATTTACATAATTATCCTTGTGTGTTTGATGATGTGTATGATCTAGATTGAGACATGTGGCACTGTCCTAGACATTAAAGGTTGTTATGGACCTATGGTTTGCTAATGTAGTACAAGACAATGCTTATTAATTGTGTGTAATTCCTTGAAAGCAAAATCAATGAGAATGTTTCAGCTAAATCTATCTTAGATTTTATATATTTTCATTAGATGAAGACCAATCCCTATATCCATTCCATTTGCATGGGGTTGCAAGACGTATTGAAGAGTCCATGTATTTTGAAAATACTTGTAATACTACATCCCTTATAAAAGGAGGTCTTTATTTGCACCACACCAAACTTACCGTTGCACCATATTAAAATAAAATAAAAAGTGTAATTTACTTATTACCAATCATTTTTTACTACCGCCAAAGTCTTATATCATCATATATTTACCCAATTTTTTTCAATTTACAAAACACTCCCCCTCCCTTGCTCCCTCAGTATCTTCATTCCCTAAAAAAACCATCTTCTACTTCATTCAAAGCCGCCGCCCTGGTTAGGTTTCCGGCCAAATCCTCCGCCACGGCCGCCGGCCAAAACACTCCCGCTCTCATTAAACCGTCCACCTATTTTGCTCCTTCATTCTTTTTTGTAGTATATATCTTCATTCTCCTAAAAATATAATCTTCTTCATCATTCAAAACCACCGCCACCGCCCCTGCTCCGGTTATGTTTCCGGCCAAATGGCGCTGCCTATTATTACCACTATTTTCTCCCTTTTCAAACCTACTGTCCGAAAATCCATCGGGGCTTCTCTCTGGATTTGTACGTAGCCGGAGCATTTAACGGATTCAAGATGCTTCTCCAGTTTGACATAAATGAAAATGGCGAAAATGTCTACGGTGCTAAGAAAAAGACTCCTCATGGTTTGGCCACACAGTCTACACTACTAAGAAAAAGTCTACACTACTAACAGTTAGACCGGCTCTATTAATGTTTGTGTTTGGTTTCTGTAACCAAGGATCATTGTGTTTCTTTAAAAAAATAAAAAAAAAATTCCGGCCAAATCCTCTGCAGCTGCCGGCCAAAACATATTTGTTGGAGGAAAATAATGGGGTGAGTAGGTAGGGTGTGGGATATAAGGTAGGTGAAATTAAGGGACTAATTCGTAAAAAAAAAAAGTTGGTGTGCAAATAGTTTAAAAGTGTGGTATGAAGATAGAAGATGTGGTGTAAAATATAAAGTGGTATATCGATAGGTTTATTGTGGTGTGAATAAGGCTCCCTTATAAAATATATGCCCGTTTATCTTTTTTTATTAAGTCTCATAGTATAAGTCAATTTAGGATATTAATGAAGTATTTATTATATTTTTTCACCTCTTATTATTATATATACAACCACTATTCATTAATTTACAACTATTTCTTTAATGACATTCAAAAGTTATTTTAGACTTTTACTACTAAAATTAATGATACATAACCAACTTAACAAATTTTCTTAATATGTTGTGCATAAGTCCAAATAGAATTACATCTAGACAAACTGATAACTCAAGTTTTACAAAGGCTTAATTTATTCTGCTGCAGTTTTACTCAGTTTAGCATAAGTCAGGACGGAGGTAATAATGATGGTGTATTCGGCACCATTATGGGATTAGTATAATTTTAGTCCTCTCCAATTACTACAATCTATTTAAGGGATTGTATAATCATGTATTTAACACAGAGACAAAATCTACGGAATCTTGTTTTATCAAGTGTTTGATAGATAGGAACAACGATTTCTAACGAAAACGATAATAAATTGATGAAAGCATGGCCTATTTTTACTAATATAATTATTTAATTATCTGCCGGCAAACTTTTGACTACTTCTCACTTTATACTACTTCAGTTTATAGCGATTCACCGAAAAGATTAACCTTTTTTTTTTTGAGTTCGTCAAGGCCTTTACTGAGTTGTGGGTATTTAGACCGAGGTGAGCATACACCATATCAGTGGTACGAGCTGTTAAGTATCTTGTGTTGAAGTGACTTTAGAAAATATGAAGCGACCCGTGCCATTCATTATGTCAGGACTCAAGTCTTGTAGAAGAAGCTCAAGGTTCAATATATTCCAAGTGCAAACCAAATTGCAGATGCTCTAACAAAACCACTGCCCACTGCTGCATTTCACATTTTCAGATATAAACTTAACGTTGTTACAACGCCATCAAGTTTGAGGTGGGGCTGTCAAGATATTTACATAATTATCCATATGTGTGTTTGTTGATGTGTATGATCTAGATTGAGACATTAAAGGTTGTTATGGACCTATGGTTTGCTAATGTAGTACAAGACAATGCTTATTAATTGTGTATAATTCCCTGAAAGCAAAATCAATGAGAATGTTTCAGCTAAATCTATCTTAGATTCTATATATTTTCATTAGATGAAGACCAATCCCTATATCCATTCCATTTGCATGGGGTTGCAAGACGTATTGAAGAGTCCATGTATTTTGAAAATACTTGTAATACTACATCCCTTAGAAAATATATGTCCGTTTATCTTTTTTTATTAAGTCTCATAGTATAAGTCAATTTAGGATATTAATGAAGTATTTATTATATTTTTTCACCCCTTATTTACTTTATATACAACCACTTTTCATTAATTTACAACTATTGTTTTAATGACATTCAAAAGATATTTTAGACTTTTACTACTAAAATTAATTATACATAACCAACTTAACAAATTTTCTTAATATGTTGTGCATTAGTCCAAATAGAATTACATCAAGACAAACTGATAACTCAATTTTTTCAAAGACTTAATTTATTCCGCTGCAGGTTAACTCAGTTTAGCATAAGTCAGGACGGAGGTAATAATGACAGTGTATTCGGCACCATTATGGGATTAGTATAATTTTAGTCCTCTCCAATTACTACAATCATGTATTTAACACAGAGACAAAATCTACGGAATCTTGTTTTATCAAGTGTTTGATAGATAGGAACAATGATTTTTAACGAAAACGATAATAAATTGATGAAAGCATGGCCCATTTTTACTAATATAATTATTTAATTATCTGCCGGCAAACTTTTGACTACTTCTAGGGATTCACCGAAAAGATTAACTATCTGTAATGCCCCGTTCTCGGACACCGAGTCCTTATCCGGCAACGCAACGTTCGGCACGCATAATATTAAATAAATGATATTACACGTAAGCCTCAACTACGTCGTATCAAATTAAAGCAAACGGAAGCGAAAAGACTCGGGTAATTTTTTTCAAACAACCAAGAATAGAAATCAAGAACTAAAGAGGAAATGTAACATTATTACATTGGGAAATGGAACCAACGAATCTAAAACGTACGAATCTCAAAAGGACTAAAAGTGAACTACAAAGTTCCCATAACATCTCAAGTCTATGAAACAAATATAAATAAGTACATGATAAACAAGGTCTTCAACTCCGGCGTTCTCAAACGTCGTCATCAAAGTCCCCCTCAAAATCTTGACCAACCTGTTCCTCTTCTCTCCCCCAAACACATAAATAAACATGCATTTGAGGTAAGTACATTGTACAAAGTAAGAAGTAGAAGCTACAATTTAATTAAGGTTATTATTAAAAGATTATCTTAATGTGTCCGACTCAATTTAGGGTTCACTTCATGCCCATCGACATGTCATAACTAAACGTTTCTAACTTAGCTTATCTTTGTTACATCATTACTCAAGGACACAAAGCATGGTGAAAATTCCACCACGAGATATACTTGCCAACTACGGTGATTAGCACCGATAGTCCCGGGATCTCCCCGGTATGCATATACGTTCGATGGATTTCCTCCACTACCCTTCAGCCTTTTGAGCCAGTAGCGTTGTCCCCCTTTTATAAACGTATCACATCGCCGATTTGAATCAGTGTCTAACCAAGAATAGATGACGTTTTAGCTTTTATCTACACGTATGTAATTATTAATGTGAATTTACTAACCACCTAAGTGTTTACAGAATAAAACTCACCTTAACCACTCTACTCCCTCACTTAGACAGCTAGACATCACATCTTAACAATTACATAGACATTGATGAACTCTAGTTCATCAAAGCACAAGCCCTTTCATGCCCTTCCGACGGATCCGAACTTCAACTCCCTTTAAGAGTACATTCGGTGTTTTAACTGAACGAATCAGAAGTTCAATCGAAGCTTGTTCATGTTTAATTAATGTTAACATATCATGATTAAGGGTTTAAAACAGTGAAAACACGATTATGAAACCGAAAACCAAGCTGAAACGCTAAAACAGTAAAAACAAGGTAAAACAGGTCAAACGCCCGTTTGACATCCTATGAACGCCCGTTCGACATCCCCTTCCACTAACCCAAAACGCCCGTACGTCAAAAAAAGCTACATCCTGAATCAAATTTCTAACCTCAAACGCCCGTCTGCCTTGTGCAAACGCCCGTTTGAGCTGCTATGATCGCAAACGCCCGTTTGCCTGGGTTTTTCCCAAAACACTGAAATCTTCAAAACACGGTTTCTAAACCGTTTCTAACCTAATTAACATCGAAAATAACCCAGAAAACACCTTACAACTTATCTAATCATACCATAGCATCTAGGATCATTGACCAACAAAAAAAACACATCTTTCTTACATCTAAACGTCTTAAATCTTGATCTAAACCTCAATAACGGTAATTGAAATCGTTGGAAGAGCCTCTTACCTTTTTAGCAGCTAAATCCAAGTCCAAACTCAGAAAAACAGCAGCTAAAACCGTCTCTTCTCTGCAGAAAACATGTGTGATAAATCCAAACTTAGATTAGATTCAATCACACGCTTCTAAACGATAAAACTATGAATTGATGTGTTTGAATCCATCAAACTCGAACAAGAACAAAACTAGGGCTTAATCATACCTTATCGAAACTCCAACTTTCTGAATTCAAAACGAAGCTTCTTTCACAACGATTCCGGTGCTCGACTCTGATCTGAAAACCGTCAAGAATCGACTTAGCAATTGATGAAAAACCGTCAGCCCTAATTTGCTCTCTTCTCACACGCAGAAGACAATTGGAGGTGAAAAAATCTGATTAAAAGATTAAGGGGCTGATTAGGTTGATTTTCCTTAAATAGGAAAAATCCCAAAATTACCTAATTTTCATGATTTTCCTTAATCACCCTTAATAAATCGGATTTTCTTTCCCTTAAATATATATATATGTATCTCGAAATTATACATATATTTAACTACATAATTAAACTCCGAATAAAAGGAACCGAACCCAATATTTCGTTTTCGCAAAATGACACGTCTGCCCTTTCCCGAAAATCGGAATATTACACTATTATAAATAGAGCCCCATTCTGCCATTATTGGTCAACTGGATCAAAGCTAAGGTTTTATTGTTAGTTGCAATCGACTCGATCGATCAATGAAGTCTGGGCTTTCCTGTTTCTGTTTGCTTCTCCACCTTTTACTCATCTTATCATCGGGTATGTTTTTATCTTTTATACGTATATACTATTCTGTTGTTGTAACATACTTTTACTTATCATATCATCGGGTATGTTAGATATGTATTTATCTTCTACACATATACACAATACTGTTGTTGTAACATACCCTAATGCGTTACTTGAGTCATAAATTGTTTGACAAGTTGTTATTTTAGTAATGTTTCTTCATTTTTTTTGTTTTTTCAATGTGATATACTTCTTCCATTCCGAAATAACTGAGGTAGTTGTCAAAAAAACACACATATTAAGGATGCGAGTTAATGCTCTAATTTGAATGCCAAAATGACTAAGAAAAAAACCCTTAATATATACCCTCTCCTTTCCAATTTATCTGAGACAGTTGCCAAAATGATTTGTTCCATTTTATCTGAGACAGTTAAATTTTCAATGCAACATTTATGATACTTTTCCTTACTTTACCCTTATTTATTGCAATAGGATAGATAAAAATGAATGCCACATTGATTATATCCAAAGATTTTTTAGTCATTTCATTTTAAAGTCAATGTATTAACTAATTCTTAATATGTGTGATTTTGACAACTGCCACAGATAATTTGGAATGGAGGGAGTAATTAATGTAATGTTGTATTTATTCTCTCACTTCTTAATAAATAATGGTAGATGTAGGAAAAATACAATAAATACTGCATTAGAAATGTAATTGCCTCAGTTATTTTGGAACAAATCTTTTTGGCAACTGCCTCAGTTATTTCGAAATGGAGGGAGTATTATCTATGTAGCACAGACACGGACACGGACACGACGTACGACACGACACGGACACGGACACGATGATACGCCTAATTCCAAAATTTAAGGGCACGACAGCCGCCGACAAGTTATATATATATATATATATATATATATATATATATATATATATATGTTATGTAACTAAGATTCAATTTATCAAAAAAAAAAAAAAAAACTAGATAGAATAAAATAGGTAATACGTAAACTCTATGCATATCTAAATTAAATATTTGACTTTTATACGGAGTTTAAAGAAACTTTGATTGAGCTTCAAAATATTACAAATAGTAACAATGATTGTTTATCAACAAGAAACGTACAAACATAATACGGCGTATAATTTATTAAATAATTATGGAAATAGAAATCATGTATTTTAACGTTTCTATTGAAGAAAACTTAAATAAAGAAAAAATTAAAAAAATAGGGTCCAGGAGTGTCGTGGAGTGTCGATGCCGTGTCGGGGAGTGTAGATAGCGTGTCTAATATTAATATTTAAAATTACAAAATTTTAATTAGCCGACACGTGTCGGAGCATGTCGGTCGCGTGTCGTGTCGAAAATATGTCAGACACGGTGCACGATGCCCAGATTGAAGCGTCGGTGCTTCATAGCATATTATATTTCTCCTCGCTCCTTATATTTTAGTAATATTCATCATTTTTCAGTTGGAGATTTTAGTAATATTTCTTTCATTTTTTCAACGTGAGATATTATATTTCTCCTCCCTTATATTTTCGTAATATTTCTCTTATTTTTTCATTTGGAGATATTATATTCTTTTTAAGTACATGCATTATATATGTGTGAACCTCTGAATTTTCGTAATGTTTTATGTCATTTTTTCCAATGTGAGATATTATATTTCTCCGCTGTTAAGAAATTGAGGTTCCAATCAGAACCCTATAAGAAGATTTCAAAGATGACCTCCACCGTCTCTGACGTCGTGTTATTTAGTTCCACTTGGTAACCGACTCTAATATTAAATGTTATGCCCAGAATTCAAGCTTAGCGGCCGATGGCTGTCGTCATTGTTTGACCTAAAATTGTTAATCCAAGCCACTAAGTCAAATATGTCTTACCTTAATACCTTAGTAATACTCTTGTTCTTTTCCAACGTGGCATAGTATAATTTTTATTAGGGTAATTATAGAGTTACTCCCTCAAATCTATATTATTTTTTACATCCAATATAATCTTGTGTTTGAGATTGTTACAAGTTTTTTTTAGAATTTTTTACAAGTGAAAAACATATGGTGATATGATGATGGTTTAAAAATTGTGTAGATTTAAGTGAGTAATTCTATCATTTCACTTTTTCTTTGTTGCTCTTTTATTTACTCGTTATGATTATTGCATGGAATAAAAATATTTTTTGTATTCCTTTTGTTTCAGTAATATTGGAAGTCTACTATGTTTCAATATTTCATTGTGCCCTAATATTAATGTTATGCCCAGAATTCAAGCTTTTCGGCCGTCATTCTTGTTTGACCTAAAATTGTTAGCCAAGCCACAAAGTCAAATATTTCTTGGCTTAATTCCTTAGTAATACTCTCGTACTTTTCCAACGTGGCATAGTATAATTTTCCTCAGGGTAATAGATAGATAACTAATAGAAGAACATTATTTGTCCATACATGCATTGTTGTTACACCACAGTTCATATATAGGAACATTCTCCAACAGACTTATATTCTAGTCACACTTGGTCCACTAACATAATGCCAAGTGTCCAAACCAAATCTAGCATAGATTCTCATGGATAAAATATAAATTCCTAATATCCCTCCTCAAGCTAAAGGTAGGAACAACAAGTACATTTAGCTTGGTTCTGAATTCCTCCAACAAGGGACGTGTGAGTGCCGTAGTCAAAGCATCTGCTATCTGCATAGAAGAGAGCACAAAACATACTGACAGCTGCTTGTTGATGACTTGATCTCTCGCATAGTGAACATCAACTCCTATGTGATTTGTCCTTGCATGATACACTAGATTGTGGGCAAGGAAAGTGGCACTGAATTTGTCACACCAGTCAACTGGAACATTAGGTAACTGTATCTGCATCTCCAGAAACAACTGTTTGATCCAAGTTAATTCTGAAATAGATTGGCCAAGGACCTGTACTCAGATTCTGCACTTTACCTAGAAACCACACTCTGTTTCTTTGATCTCCAAGAAACCAGGGATGGTCGAATATAAACACAGTAGCCAGCAAATGATTTCCTATCTGGAGGATAGCAAGCCCAATCAACATCACAAAAGCCTTTCAAATTAGTAGGACCAGAGGAACTGAAAAACAGACCATAGTGTAAAGTACCCTTCACATATCTCAGCATCTTTTTAAGTGCTTGCCAATGTATCTGTGTAGGGGTCTACATATATTGGCTAAGATAATTAACCGAATAGGCAAGATCAGGTCTTGTGTTGGTTAAGTATTGCAGTCCTCCTATAGCACTTCTATAGATAGTAGGATGCCTCTTTGGTTCACCTTGATCTGGAAGTAGGTGTTGACCAGGTGTCATAGGTGTTGTACAGGGCTTGATATGATCAAGTTGTAGCCTCTTCAGTAGCTGTGATGCATAATGTCCCTGAGTCAGGTACAACCCTGCTGAAGTTCTATGTGCATCCATCCCCAAGAATTGAGAGATTGACCCCAAATCTTTTAGTGCAAATTTTGAATTCAGCATATCAACAAACTTCTTGATCAATCTCTATGAGTTACCTGTCACCAATATGTCATCTACATAGACTAAAACATACATTAAATGTTCATCATTCTTAAGAATGAAAAGAGATGAGTCTGATCTAGATTGTTTAAAACCCCAGTGCAACATCTGTAGTCTTAGGGCTGCAAACCATGCCTTAGGAGCTTGTTTAAGTCCATACAAAGCTTTCTGCAGCTTAAAGACATAATGTGGCTTGTTCTTATCAACAAAACCCTCTGGTTGTTCCATGTAGACATCCTCCAACAGTGGCCCATTAAGAAAGGCATTATCAATGTTTACTTGATGAATATGCCAGTTCAAGTTGACTGTTAAGGCCAGAACAACTCCGATAGTAGAGGCTTTAGCTACTGGACTAAATGTTTCTGTAAAATCCACACCATAAGTTTGATGAAAACCTTTAGCAACCAGTCTTGCCTTGTGTTTGATGATTGTTCCATCAGGTCTCATCTTTAGTTTGAACATCCATTTACAACCAACTGTATTTTGTTTGTTAGTTGGAGGCACAAGAGTCCATGTTCCATTCTTTTGCAAGGCATTAAATTCAGTGACCATAGCAGCTCTCCACTCAGTGCTGGTCCATGATTCTGAGACCTTGGTTGGTTCCAAAAGGTGATCTGGGAGTATGGAGGAATGGATTTGGGCTGAGTAGGTTTTTGGTTTAAAAATTCCACTTTTAGAGTGTGTTTGCATAGGCTGACCTTGTGTTGGAGGATGTGATGAGGATTCACTGGTTTGATTCAAGGTATGGTCACTTTGTGTTGAATTATTGGATTGAGTTTTTGAATAGGGACTAGAAGGGAAAGATGCATGGATAGACGGGTTGTTGTTTTATGATGGACTAGGGTTCTGGATTGGACTGGAATTTGGTGTAGGTGAAGGTGAGGATTCATGGATATGAGAGGTAGTACTGGATTGTAAAAATGAGGTCAGATTCATAGGTTGAAATAGGAGCATATTCAGTTGATGTTTCCTCAGATAATGGCCTTACAGTAGTGGACATAGGCAGTGAGATGATGGTTGACAGTTCAGGATCAGAAATGACTTTCCTATGTGGTCATAGTGGGAATTTTTCTTTAAAGGGAAACTCTGACTCATTGAAGACCACATTTCTAGTTATAAACACTCTTCCTGATTCATTTAGGCATTTGTAACCTTCGTGGTGAGGACTGACACCTATATAGGTACATTTAGTGGTGTGGAACCTGAACTTAACACTGTGGAAAGGCCATAGATATGGAAAACAGGCACATCCAAAGAATTATGAAACTTGTAGTCTGGCTTCTTGTTATACAGGACTTCAAAAGGAGATTTAATATTAAGAACTGGAGTAGGCAGTATGTTGATGACAGATACTGCTTCAACAAAACTATCCCACCAAAATTTCAAGGGTAAGCATGCTTGTGCTAGTTGTGTCAGACCTAATTCAATTATATGTCTGTGTTTTCTCTTTACCGTACCATTTTGTTGATGGGCATGAGGAAAATGATGCCTATATTGTATGCCTTGTTCTTTAAGATAGGATGCAAGATTTCTATATTCTCCCCCCAATCTGTTTGTAAACACTTAATCTTGGTGGAAAACTGATTCTAAACCTGACTTTTAAAATGGATGTAGGCATAGACTTCAGATTTATGTTTCAAGGGGAAAATCCAAGTGTACCTGGACCAGTCATCAACAAAGATGACATAGTAATAGAAACCAGATATAGATGGAATGGGAGCAGGCCCTCAGAGGTCAGAATGAATCAATTCAAGTACAGTATGAGCATGTGAATCATAATTAAGATAAGGTAAGGCATGGCCTTTACCATATTGACAAGCATCACAAAATTCAAGTTTTCCAATAATATCCACATTACAAGATTTTAGAATCTGATTCAAAATAAGTTTGAATGGATGGCCTAACCTCTTATGCCAAACATTAGGATCCTTATCAAGACTAACAGTACCTAGACATAGACTAGGGAAGCCTGACAGGTCTTGAACACTAATTTTATTGTGGAAATGAAAACTAGAACCAACTGAAGTTGACTCCAATTTGGAGTGAGGAGAGCTCTGACTTGGAGATATTATCTGGTAGAGTCCATTACTGAGTGTTCCTGTTAGAAGCAATTTCCATGTTCTCTTGTCCTTCACATAACAAGTAGTAGGGGTAAATTCAATAGTTATACAGTTATTAGCTAAGAGTCTAGATATACTGATAAGATTCTTGGTAATAGAAGGAACATGAAGAACATCTTTTAAGAAAAATGTAGTGTGTGGGAAATGTGTTGGAAAAGTACTATAACATATATGTAAATTGGCTAGCTTCTCACCATTACCAACCACCAAGGACTCAGAACCATTATACCATGCATTGAGATAAAGATTGTTTAGGTCTGCTGTGAGATGATACTATCCATATACCAAGCTGTATCTCCCACAGATTGAGGTGTTGCAGTAGCAGCAAAGAAAAGCATAAGCCTGTTGAGCAGTGGTGTTGATATTACTAAGAGGAACAAAGTCCTCTTCAAATCTATGCCAGCAGGCTGTTACTATATGGCCACCTTTTTCACAAAGTTGACATACCATTTTATTACCGGGTTTACCTCCTGAGCCTCTTCCTCCCCTTCCTCTGCCCCTACCACTCCTAGAGTTGCCAGTTCCTCTTCCTCTATTAGAACTAGCGGATGAGGACCTTCCAGTGTTGGTGTTATAATTGGAAAAGTTTCTAGGCAAAGTTCCTTGTGCCAGATTAGCAGTGGGTCCTAGAAAGCCATGTTCAGAAGGTAGATTCAGTCTTGTAATTAGTCTTTCATGAGTGATTATCTGAGACTGGACATCTTGCCAACTAAGAGATTCAACCCTAGATGTAATGTTGACTATGGAAGATTCATAGTCACGATCTAAACCTCCTAGAGTGGCCAAAATGAGCTCAGATTTAGTAATTGGGTACCCTATGTTGTGAGATTATCTGAGTAAGACTTCATCTAGGCAATATAATCAGACATCGATTTTGTTCCTTTTGATGCTTTAGCAAGAGCATCCTTATACTCCAACATTTGTGCTTCTAATCTGCTATTGTAGAGAGTTTCCAAAGTTGTCCAGACTTCATAAGTGAAAGAACACCCAACTACTTCTGTCAGGATTGACTCTGTCATTGAGCTCAGTACCCATCCCATCAGCAGGTTATCCTTGATTGTCCATTCATCCGCAGCCAAATTTAGTGAAGAATTTGTAGTGTTGAATCTGGAGAATGGATCTTGTGAGGAGGTAGCTGAATGAAGAAGATGATCTTCCAGTCGATGACCACGAATGATAGGGAGCACTGTGTAACGCTATAGAAGATAGTTATTCCTATCCAACTTGATAGTGCAAACCTGATTTTGGTTGACTGAGAATGGTGGTCCAAGAATGGAGGTTGCAGATGATGGGCTAACAGAGGCAAAAAGTGGAGGTGGAGGAAGAGATGAGCGAAAACCTGTATATGAAGGCTCTGGACGGCCAAAGTTCAGAACATGTAGTGGAATAGCAGCATTTGTTGAGCTCAGCACCGGAATGGCGGTTGCTACTCCTGCAGAAAGAAAGGAAAGTTCGCAAGGGAGAAGGGGACATAAGTTGGTGTAACATTAGTTCCATTGTAGAGTAACACATGAGTGGAAGGTTGTATGGTGGCTGGGATTTCGATGCTCTGAGCTCTGGTGGAGGAGCTTTCACTGGCGGGAGCACCGAAGGTTGCCATCTCCGGCCAACTAGGCTCTGCTACCAAGATAGATAGCTAATAGAAGAATATTATTTGTTCATACATGCATTGTTGTTACACCACAGTTCATATATAGGAACATTCTCCAACAGACTTATATTCTAGTCACACTTGGTCCACTAACAAAATGCCAAGTGTCCAAACCAAATCTAGCATAGATTTTCATGGATAAAATATTAATTCCTAACAGTAATTATAGCGTTACCCCCTCAAATCTATATCATTTTTACATTCAATATAACCTTGTGTTTGTGATTGTGTCAAGTTTTACTTATTTTTTAAAGTTTTTTACAAATGAAAAACAAATGGTGAGATGATGATGGTAAAAAAAATTGTGTATATCTGAATGAGTAACTCTATCATTCCCCTTTTTCTTTGTTGCTCCTTTATTTACTCGTTATGATTATTGCATGGAACAAAAATATTTTTGTATTCCTTTTGTTTCAGTAATATTAGGAGTCTACTATGTCTCAATATTTCATTGTGCCCTTATACTCCACCATGGGCTTGTGCCCCCGGTGAAATTTGAAAAAAGAAAAACAATAAATTGAGGGAGTAAGAGTAATTGACAAGAAATTAAGTGAAAAAACAAATTGATGATAAGTATAAATTTGCAATTCGCTACTCCCAAATCACTGTTTGCTATAATATTTTATAGCACAATAGACCTCAAATCCACTGTTTAATTGTTTTTCTGTTCCGCTATTTTTTTTTTTTTTTTTTTCTGAAAATAACATTGAAACTGACGTTGAGAAAAATATCAAATGAGACTCTGAATAAAGAAGATGAAAAAAAGAAAAATATGGTATGAATAGTGTTCCTTCCGTCCCGCAATATAAGTCATTTTAACTTTTTTTTGATGTCCCAAAATATAAGTCTTTCTCACATTTCAATACAAGATTAATGCATTGTTTTCAGTTTCACACTAAACAATGCAATATTATAAGCATTTATGAATATATAATGGACCTTGTCTTGCAGCTGAAACACATGCTATTAAGTCGGTCGGTAGTCTTAGTCGTAATCGACCCTTTCCACGTATGAAGTTGCTTTCAGATATATGTGCTACTGCTAATCGACCTGGCTGTAAGGAAAACGATGATTGTGACGACATTCCGACCGGGGATGAAACCGTCGACCCCATTACTTGCTATTGCGAGAATGAGACAGATTTGCACTACTGCTCTAGTCGGTACGTAATTAATTGAATATATCGTACATAATTCTAGTTTACAAGTTACTATTTAAGTCCAAAATGTAAGTCTATTTAGACTTTTGGATTTGTCTCATAATATAACTATGTTTAAAAAACCAATAAAGCATTTATTACATTTTTATTACTATATCTGTCCTAAAATATAAGTCATTCTACATTTTTAGGTGTGTCCTACAATATAAATCATTCATTATTACCAATGCAACATTTTATTACCCTTTTCTCTATCTTACCCCGAATTTATTATGAATACAACCAATTTTCCCTACTTAACAAATATTACATTAATGATATGGGCATTTTAGATATTAACGTTCAAATTTATGACGTTCAACCTCTTTTTTAATCTATTTGAAAACCTCTAGGATTACTTATATTTTGTGATGGGTTAGTATATAGTATTCATCCACTTTTACTATTTTACAAGCATTTGCATTAATGATAGTCAATTGTTAGTTTAGACTTTTGACATTAAAATTAGGCGGCTTCAATCGGTATGACGAAACTGCTCACGGTACCACGATTACTCTTGGCACCTATAAATCTCTTTAAGCACGACATTGAATATTTTTATTATTTTTCTACTTCAGGCACCACCAAAAAAAATTACTTCATATACCACAATTGTAAAATTACAATCAAGTCATTTATTAAATTAATAGAACATTGTAGTCCTTCGTTAATAATATAATCTTAACATTAACCAATAATCCACATCTTCCAAAATTCTTAATCTTAATCCAAAACACCCATCTTCATCTTCACCATCATCCTTCTTTCATCTTCATCTTCATCTTTAACAAAAATTCCATTAATAAACACCACACACAACCTTCTTCTTCATCATCATAACAATCCATAAATTTAATCTTCATCCAAATAATCAACATTAACCCAAATACTACAACTTTCTTCATCTTCATCATCAAATTCATTTCTTCATACCCGAAAAAAAAATCACAAACCCTTTTCTTCATCTTCTTATACACACCATTCATATATTTATCACACACATTCATCTCCTTCATCATCTCAAAATACATCTATTTTATACACACCTTCATTTTCTTCATCAAATCAAAACCTTCATAAACAAAAATCTTGATTGTTATTTCAATACTTGAAATAGGTCAATGGGTTACCCTATTACAACATCAAGAACATTTAAAAGCATGATTTATGGAGAAAAATCATGTTTTAGTGTGTTTTCCGATGAAAGAGAGGGGTTTCCGGCGTTTTTCCGGCATTTTTGAGCATCCCGTTTCTCATACTAGCAACATCGGCAATAGAGACGTTTTATGTAAACATAAACGTCGGAACCGTCGACGTTACAAATGTGTAAACAATTTCGGAACAAATTTTTACGTCAGCCAAACTGACGTTCCAAATGTATAAACAATGTCGGAGCGATCGACGTTACGCAATCATTGATAGGCCAAAGAACCCTATATAGCGGCCGACTGACCGGCAGAGTACCGGGTCGCGTGCTAGTACAGAGGGTGGCGAGTCAGGTCGTATCCCACAGAGAATCCGGTCGAGTACCAGTGTCAGTGTAAAACAACTAGTTCGTGTCAACACATATTTTGGTGAAATGGTGGCTTGTCGCCGCCGATTTCTACTACTTACTAATATAAAACATAAACAAAAACAAATAAGATAACCGAGACTATGATCCGATCCGTTACTTTCTAACCCAACTCGATCTTTCAAAGTGAATGTTTCCGACAAACCGTTCTCGAGACGTTTACGGGTGCAAACTCCTAATTCTAGTGATTAGACTGAACAACTCGATCTAACCACCCTATGTGAGGTTAATTAATTCTCCCTTTAGAAAACCGATTAACCTAACATGATTAAGTGCTGTGAGACGCTCCGCATTCACCCACAATTTGCGAAATCCTTGGTTTCCGCAGAAAAACCTCGTTAAGGAAACAAGTCCGAAATCACTCGATCGAAGTTACTACCCCCGATATTCACCAACGTACTACACCGAGCATCTTAACGAGAATGTGCCCAAGCAGTAAACCGGGGCTTTACCTAATCCATGGTCTACCCGAAAGACTCCGTGAGACAACTTGTCATCGTTGGCTCAAGAATCACCCGGCACTTCATAGTTCGACCCCGGGATCTAACACTAGACTACACTAATCTAAACTACCACATTCAAGCTACTATGTCGATAATAATACACCGATGAGCGCGGGCCTGAATTCACGACCTAAAACCCGGTATGTTTTACCTCCCGATCTAACCCCTTTTCCCGTACCATCTCGCAAAATACATCTATAAAGACGATACGTGTGATACGATTATTAAGTGATCAATTCAACAACCATCGTTAATCATAAGTTCCAAGACATAAATCCCCCGAGAACCAACAACTACTACGGAACCCAAACACCCCAAATGATCGAATAAGACTCGGTTTCTCGGATCATTACGTAATCTCGACTACCGGAAACTATCTAATCATTATAAAATAAAAACAACAAGAAAACAACAAATAAAGCTAACATAAAACTAGATCGAAAGCAATAAATCGAAATTACCGAAAACCAAGACGATGAACACCGGAAGAAAAACGAAATCCAAACTGAAATTGTAATAGCCGGTAGCACCCATCTTCGGATTACAACAACATAAAACTAATCTAAGCTAAAACTATTTACAAAATCTAATTAAACTAAAAAGAAAAAAATAAAAACCGAAGAAGAAAAAAGAAAGAAACGATGAAGGAAAAGTAAGATAAGACTCTGTTCAAGTTTTGTTTCCTAAGCTTATATATATATTTTATATATTTGCAAAACAAATAAAAAGAAGTCGGCGGTCGCTTCATCATCACAAATGTGATCCAATGGCCAACACGTGGCGGCTCGTCGGCTAGATAATTATCGGATACGGTACCGTTTAGTACGACATGTTACACGTGGTTTTATAGTGTAAATACATATGTTGATCTTGTCACGTATTTGCGTCGATACCTATCCATTTAGTAAACTAGCCGCAGTGCTAAGCTTTGGACACACATTCCAATCCCCGTATCTCGCATTCCGGTAATCTCGAACACCTAAGTCCCGGACAAAATCACAACAAATACCACACGTAACCCCTACAGGACACTAGGGTGACCGAGAATGCATCAAAACACCTAAAACATCGAGATTTTTGGATATTACGTCCTCGGTCTCGTAATGACAACCAGGGTGTAAAAATGCATAAAACCAAACTAAATGTCTCCGAATACAAATAAAACGAGGTATAAACGGGATATAAACACATAGAAAATGACAGTCGAGTCGACTCTCATCAATTACCCCCTACTTAGCGTTTGCTCGCCTCGAGCAAAAATAAGCGATCCAAAAAGAAAGATGGAGTCAACATTGCTATTACACATTTAGTCTATAGTATTGAAATGGTACAATACAAGTAATTGATATAAATGCATAAAATTCGAGCTCTACTTTTATCGAGAAAAGAATATGTGTGTGTGTGCAAAGCTTCTTCACCATTAATCAACTACGACCGGTTTAGATTATAGATGTGTACATACCAGGATTACACCATAGACTTATACGTCGTAAACATCTCCACTAATCGAGGTCTATCGTCGTCTAGTATGGTCAGGCAGGACTTGCATGGTTATATCGTTTAGGCTCGTGTTAGGGCTACGAAAGGATATTTACGATAAAAAATAGAAAGAGAAGGTGCAAACGAGCTTTAACGAGAAAAAAAAATATATATATATATATAAAACTCGGTTTCGAACGCCTCCAACTCTCCGACTATATAAACAATCTCGACATCCGAAATAAACCCCAACTTTAACTCTAAACAACAATAACTTGGTCCATTATTTTCTGGACACATTCTAAAAATAAAAATACATACTATAAATATAAAAACTCTCTTTTTCATTTTTTTTCTTCTTCTTTCTTTTTTTTTTTTTTTTTTTTTTTTTTTCATTTTTTTTTCCTTATACTTTTTTTCAAACTATATAACTATACACAACAAAATTCCGAACAAAGTCGAACCAACACACTGTCATACTCTCATACCGGATAACTCGATTAATACAATGTCACAACAGCACTCCCATACCACAACACCTCGCAACATCGTATAAATGTGCGGAAGTAAAAGCTCAATTGCAAGGTAGCCAAGGATACGTAGACCGAAATAAGGCTAGGGACATCGATTATACGGGTTAGTAACAAAATGGTCAGTTCGGGCGGCGGTCTAACCACCCTACAACAGGCTGAGAGGGGTAACTGTGGATTAACGTTAAAGATGGCATTTGGCTCTGATCGGGTCAAAATAAATGCCAAAACCGTCATCCCGTACCTAATAATGACAACCTTTCTATTTCGCCTCGAAGTTACCAATATAAGTTCTAGGTAACCGGGTCATACGACAACTATAATCGTCCACTAATCATGGTGATAAATGACGTCGAAGCTAACGTGATATAATTACTCGATTCTCAATACAAGATCTCAACTCGAATGAAATGCATTTATACAATACAATCACTATATGTTTATCAAAACAATACCGAAGGCTCGATGTATCAAAATCAATGTCAAAGCCATCAAAATTCTCAGAATCTGACTCATTTAAACTAAAGGGATAACAATCGCTAAGTATAACTCATTCGACATGAATACGGGACATTGAAGCTAAACTAACCACCCCCTACTTTAAAATGAAACACGAAGGATAAGGGTATAGAAAAGTTAGCTTACAACCGGAAAATGGTGCGAGTACGATCACGTGGCATCCGTAGAAAGTCCTCCCAGGGTACCTGTGCTAAAATCGACAAGCAACACAACATCCAAGAATACACAGGTATGGAGATAAACATATAAAGTACGGCATGCTACTCATGATCAAAATACGAGTTAATCGGGTCGGACCCGCAAAACACAAAATTATGCCACCAAAAGACCTCTCGACAAAAATTTATTTGTTTATTTATTTATTTATTATTATTATTATTATTATTATTATTTTTTAGTTTATCAATAAAATTTAAAACAACTATACAAACAATATTTACAAAACAAGACAACAACCTAAGCCTAGAAATTTTAAACCAACATATAGATATCAACTGGATTCCCCGGCAACGGCGCCGTAAATCGATAGGCCAAAGAACCCTATATAGCGGCCGACTGACCGGCAGAGTACCGGGTCGCGTGCTAGTACAGAGGGTGGCGAGTCAGGTCGTATCCCACAGAGAATCCGGTCGAGTACCGTGTCGTTGTAAAACAACTAGTTCAGTCAACACATATTTTGGTGAAATGGTGGCTTGTCGTGCCGCCGATTTCTACTACTTACTAATATAAAACAAAACAAAAACAAATAAGATAACCGAGACTATGATCCGATCCGTTACTTTCTAACCCAACTCGATCTTTCAAAGTGAATGTTTCCGACAAACCGTTCTCGAGACGTTTACGGGTGCAAACTCCTAATTCTAGTGATTAGATCCGAACAACTCGATCTAACCACCCTATGTGAGGTTAATTAATTCTCCCTTTAGAAAACCGATTAACCTAACATGATTAAGTGCTGTGAGACGCTCCGCATTCACCCACAATTTGCGAAATCCTTGGTTTCCGCAGAAAAACCTCGTTAAGGAAACAAGTCCGAAATCACTCGATCAAAGTTACTACCCCCGATATTCACCAACGTACTACACCGAGCATCTTAACGAGAATGTGCCAAAGCAGTAAACCGGGGCTTTACCTAATCCATGGTCTACCCGAAAGACTCCGTGAGACAACTTGTCATCGTTGGCTCAAGAATCACCCGGCACTTCATAGTTCGACCCCGGGATCTAACACTAGACTACACTAATCTAAACTACCACATTCAAGCTACTATGTCGATAATAATACACCGATGAGCGCGGGCCCGAATTCACGACCTAAAACCCGGTATGTTTTACCTCCCGATCTAACCCCTTTTCCCGTACCATCTCGCAAAATACATCTATAAAGACGATACGTGTGATACGATTATTAAGTGATCAATTCAACAACCATCGTTAATCATAAGTTCCAAGACATAAATCCCCCGAGAACCAACAACTACTACGGAACCCAAACACCCCAAATGATCGAATAAGACTCGGTTTCTCGGATCATTACGTAATCTCGACTACCGGAAACTATCTAATCATTATAACATAAAAACAACAAGAAAACAACAAATAAAGCTAACATAAAACAAGATCGAAAGCAATAAATCGAAATTACCGAAAACCAAGACGATGAACACCGGAAGAAAAACGAAATCCAAACTGAAATTGTAATAGCCGGTAGCACCCATCTTCGGATTACAACAACATAAAACTAATCTAAGCTAAAACTATTTACAAAATCTAATTAAACTAAAAAGAAAAAAATAAAAACTGAAGAAGAAAAAAGAAAGAAACGATGAAGGAAAAGTAAGATAAGACTCTGTTCAAGTTTTGTTTCCTAAGCTTATATATATATTTTATATATTTGCAAAACAAATAAAAAGAAGTCGGCGGCTGCTTCATCATCACAAATGTGATCCAATGGCCAACACGTGGCGGCTCGTCGGCTAGATAATTATCGGATACGGTACCGTTTAGTACGACATGTTACACGTGGTTTTATAGTGTAAATACATATGTTGATCTTGTCACGTATTTGCGTCGATACCTATCCATTTAGTAAACTAGCCGCATGCTAAGCTTTGGACACACATTCCAATCCCCGTATCTCGCATTCCGGTAATCTCGAACACCTAAGTCCTGGACAAAATCACAACAAATACCACACGTAACCCCTACAGACACTAGGGTGACCGAGAATGCATCAAAACACCTAAAACATCGAGATTTTCGGATATTACGTCCTCGGTCTCGTAATGACAACCAGGGTGTAAAAATGCATAAAACCAAACTAAATGTCTCCGAATACAAATAAAACGAGGTATAAACGGGGTATAAACACATAGAAAATGACAAGCCGAGTCGACTCTCATCAAACAACGTCATTTGTCTTGAAGTTGTTAGCACCACATCAACGTCAGTACAGGTGACGTTACCGGTCATCTTTATCGCAAATGCAGAAACGGTTTCTTCTCCGACGGAAAAAATTTGAAAACCACCATCTTTTTCCTCCGGCGAACTCTTTCAGATTAAACCCACCGCCTTTAAACATTCACTACAAGAAAACTGGTTTAAAGGGACAAACTTTAAAGGGACGACAAAGTCGTCCCTTTAAATACATTTTTTGGGACGACAAAGTCATCCCTTTAAATGAATTCAAACATAGTCAAAGTTTTGGGTGGTTTTTTGGAGGGAAACTTTAAAGGGACGACAATGTCGTCCCAAAAAATAAAATATTAACCCCACCGTGCCAGCTTGGATTTCCACGTGGACATGACTATTTAAAGGGACAACAAGACTATTTAAAGGGACGACAATGTCGTCCCATTAAACATTTTCAGAAAATAATATCTTATGTACAAGAAATTATAAAATTTTTGTTTTTAGGGACGACAATAGTCGTCCCTTTAAAGGAAATTATTATTTTTTTAATATAAAACTTTATGTTAATAAATAATATTCAATTTATTATAAAATTCATGTTTAAAGGGACGACAATGTCGTCCCATTAAACATTTTTCAGAAAATAATATGTTATGTACAATAAATTATAAAATTTGGGTTTTTAGGGACGACAATTGTCGTCCCTTTAAAGGAAATTAAATTTTCTTTTAATATAAAACTTTGAGTTAATAAATAATATTCAGTTTATTATAAAATTCTAATATACATATTCTAATAAACATTGCGTTAAAATATAAAATTCATTATTTTTTATAAAAATTCCTTTATCGAACGATAATACAGGTGATTTTGATAATACTCTCTACTATAGATTGTCAATTCGTTATCGAAGGATTTATTTGAATCTCGGGGTTCGTTAATAAGCGATTGATCTCAATCCTGAGATCCGACATTTTTATCGAGTGAATGAGTTAACAGTCATGGTTCGTTATCGAGCGATCGATTTGAATCCCGGGGTTCGTTATCGAGCGAATGAGTTAGATCGTTATCGATCATTGTGATAGTACTATCTACTATGTCTCGATGGATCGTTATCGAGCGAAGGAGTTAAGAGTCGGGGATCGTTATTAAGAGATCGATTTGAATCTCGGGGTTCGTTATCGAGCGAATGAGTTAGATCGTTATCGATCATTGTCTCGATGAATCGTTATCGAGCGAAGGAGTTAAGAGTCGGGGATCGTTATTAAGAGATCGATTTGAATCTCGGGGTTCGTTATCGAGCGAATGAGTTAAATCGTTATCGATCATTGTGATAGTACTATATACTATGGCTCGATCGATCGTTATCGAGCGAATGAGTTAACAGTCGTGGTTCGTTATCGAGCGATCGATTTGAATCTCATGATTCGTTATCGAGCAAATGAGTTACATCGTTATCGATCATTGTGATAGTACTATCAACTATGTCTCGATTGATCGTTATCGAGCGAAGGAGTTAAGAGTCAGGGATCGTTATTAAGAGATCGATTTGAATCTCGGGGTTTGTTATCGAGTGAATGAGTTAGATCGTTATCGATCATTGTGATAGTACTATCTACTATGGCTCAATCGATTGTTATCGAGCGAATGAGTTAACAGTCGTGCTTCGTTATCGAGCGATCAATTTGAATCTCGGGGTTCGTTATCGAGCAATCGATTTGAATCTACGGGTTCGTTATCGAGCGAATGAGTTAGATCGTTATCGTTATCGATCATTGTAATAGTACTATCTACTATGTCTCGATGATCGTTATCGAGCGAAGGAGTTAAGAGTCGGGGATCGTTATTAAGAGATCGATTTGAATCTCAGGGTTCGTTTTTGAGTGAATGAGTTACATCGATATCGATCATTGTGATAGTACTATCTACTATGTCTCGATGGATCATTATCGAGCGAAGGAGTTAAGAGTCGTGGATCGTTATTAAGAGATCGATTTGAATCTCGGGGTTCGTTATCGAGCGAATGAGTTATATCGTTATCGAGCGAATGAGTTAACAGTCGTGCTTCGTTATCGAGCGATCGATTTGAATCTCGGGGTTCGTTATCGAGCAATCGATTTGAATCTAAGGGTTCGTTATCGAGCGAATGAGTTAGATCGTTATCGATCATTGTGATAGTACTATCAACTATGTCTCGATTGATCGTTATCGAGCGAAGGAGTTAAGAGTCGGGGATCGTTATTAAGAGATCGATTTGAATCTCGGGGTTCATTATCGAGTGAATGAGTTACATCGTTATCGATCATTGTCTCGATGGATCGTTATCGAGCGAAGGAGTTAAGAGTCGGGGATCGTTATTAAGAGATCGATTTGAATCTCGGGCCTTGTTATCGAGCGAATGAGTTAGATCGTTATCGATCATTGTGATAGTACTATCTACTATGGCTCAATCGATTGTTATCGAGCAAATGAGTTAACAGTCGTGCTTCGTTATCGAGCGATTGATTTGAATCTTGGGGTTCGTTATCGAGCAATCGATTTGAATCTAAGGGTTCGTTATCGAGCGAATGAGTCAGATCGTTATCGTTATCGATCATTGTGATAGTACTATCTACTATGTCTCGATGATCGTTATCGAGCGAAGGAGTTAAGAGTCGGGGATCGTTATTAAGAGATCGATTTGAATCTCGGGGTTCGTTTTCGAGCGAATGAGTTACATCGATATCGATAATTGTGATAGTACTATCTACTATGTCTCGATGGATCGTTTTTGAGCGAAGGAGTTAAGAGTCGGGGATCGTTATTAAGAGATCGATTTGAATATCGGGGTTCGTTATCGAGCGAATGAGTTATATCGTTATCGAGCGAATGAGTTATATCGTTATCGAGCGAATGAGTTAACAGTCGTGCTTCGTTATCGAGCGATCGATTTGAATCTCGGGGTTCGTCATCGAGCAATCGATTTGAATCTAAGGGTTCGTTATCGAGCGAATGAGTTAGATCGTTATCGATCATTGTGATAGTACTATCAACTATGTCTCGATTGATCGTTATCGAGCGAAGGAGTTAAGAGTCGGGGATCGTTATTAAGAGATCGATTTGAATCTCGGGGTTCATTATCGAGCGAATGAGTTACATCGTTATTGATCATTGTCTCGATGGATCGTTATCGAGCGAAGGAGTTAAGAGTAGGGGATCGTTATTAAGAGATCGATTTGAATCTCGGGGTTCGATATCGAGCGAATGAGTTAAATCGTTATCGATCATTGTGATAGTACTATCTACTATGGCTCGATCCATCGTTATCGAGCGAATGAGTTGACAGTCGTGGTTCGTTATCGAGCGATCGATTTGAATCTTAGGATTCGATATCGCGAATGAGTTAGATCGTTAAGGTTATCGAAGAAAATAGTGTTATATATATATATATATATATATATTATGAACGAAAATATAATATTAAGGTATTTAATCATAAAAATGTAATATTATAGTTCATAAAATTAATTTTTTTATAAAAGTTTATTTAAAGGGACGACATTTTCGTCCCTTTAAACAAAAAGTCAGAATTTTTATGAAATTTGGGAGGGAAAATTTGCCAAAACTTTTTTTGGGTTTAAAGGGACGACTTTTGTCGTCCCTTTAGACTAAATTGTCGTCCCTTTAAACAAAAACTCAAAAATTGTATGAAATTTTGGAGGGGAAAATTTGGCCGCCAAATTTTTTTTTATGTTTAAAGGGACGACATTGTCGTCCCTTTAAAGATTATGTCGTCCCTTTAAACAAGACAACGATAATATAATCTCGACGGCCTCATTTTTTCCCTCTTTCTTCTATTTTTTCTTCTTCTCCGTTTTTCCTCAAATATTTCCGGCGATTCCACCAAATTTCCGGCGATTGTTTACGATTTCAACAACCAATCACCTCTAATCTCATCCATAAACTTAGGTAAACCAATTTTCATCTTATTTTCGTCAAATATTTCCTCTCTTTCAGTCTCTTTCTTCTTCCTTGGCATAGCTCCGGCGATTTGGGCGAATTTGGGGTGATTTTCGGCGATTCTTCACCATTTTCAACGAAAAACATGTCTAATTTCATCCCAATCAAAGGTGAATCATCTTTTCTTATTATTTTCGTCAATTTCTTCCAATATTTTTGCAAAATACAACATGCTTGTGTGTGTGTAAATGCAATTATTGTGTTAAAGTTTGAAGATATCATGTTGTGGGTTAAGGTTTCAAATGGGCTCGATTCGGTTCATCCCAATGGGTTCGATTTGGTTTATAGGAAGGTTCAATTCGGTTTCAAATTTACCATTTTTACTTTTTGGTTATAATTGTAGGGTTCGATTCGGTTTATTGGAGGGTTCGGTTCGGTGTTATAATGGTAGGGTTCAATTCGGTTAATTGGAGGGTTCGGTTCGGTGTTATAATGGTATGGGAGGGTTCGATAATTAGGTTGGATAGTTGTAGTATGATTAGTAATGAGTTATTGATTCGTTTATTTTGGATTATATTTTCGATTTTCGTTTGAGTTAGTAGTTAACATTGGTGTGTGTGTGTGTATAAATGCAATTGTAGTTAAAACTATAGTGAGGATGTGTGCCATTTGTGTACATGGTTGGGTTCGGTTTATGGAGGGTTCGATTCAGTTAGATGACGGTAGTAACAAGTTACAAGTTCAAACCGAGATTGTGTTGTATAGAGTTGATGCTAGTAGTGTACGAGTATGGTGTAGTTTGGATTTGGATTTGGACTTGCATTGAGTTGTGCCATTTTCTAATGAATGAAAAATTTGTGTGTTGTGCCATTTTTTGAATGAGTTGAATGTTATTCTAGTTAAACGAGGTGAATGAAACGAGCGTGAAAGGTTAATATTCAAGTACATGAGATATGGAGCGAGAGAGAGTAGATATATCACCATTGAATGTGTAGAAAAGGCAAGTGAAGTCATTTATGCAAATCATGTATGCAATTGAGTGGTTAGCGACAATCATGGAAATAATATATGCAAATCTTCTTGTTTACAATATTGCGAGTTTGCGAGATGATGTGTTTGGTGGGCGCAAATCTTCATTCGTGTTTTTGTTTGACATTTTAGTTGGAGAATCGGATCCTTTAGTAAGGCGAGCTATTGTTGCTTTGCGTCTCAGCTTCCCGATCTTCAAGGTGATTTTCTCTGCTTTAGATTGAAGTTCTTATGATGAATTCAATTGAAAAAGAACTAAAATTGCTTCTCCCAGGGAATATATCTTTATATCACTAGTCAGTTTCTTTTTCATCACAATACGTCTAATAGAAAATTGAATTTGTTAACATCATATGCTTTTGATTTTCTGAGTATTCTCTCTAAGTTATTCATGTTTCTCCAGACAGGTATCGTTTCATTCCTGAAAGCATCGATTCAAAGCTTCTTCCTTTTCAGCGAGACGGTGTTAGGTTTGTAGAAATATAGTTTTGATATTTTTTGAAGTTTGTACGAGATAGTATGCTCTTTCAGAAAAAATGTATGCTCTTTCTAAACCCTTACTGTGTTCTCTTACTCAGATTTCCTTTCATATAAGGGATTGTTGGTAAAATGGGCATTGAGTCTATGAATGGTTGAGTTTTTTTTTTAAACATTACAGTGTTGGATTTGTTTATTTTCTTAAGGTTGTGTATGATAAAGTTACGGATAGGAGTCGTGGCTTTGCATTAGCAACAATGGGCGAAGTGAAAGAAGCCGAAGAGACTATACGAATGTTCGACGGATCTGTAAGTTTCTTCATCATTTCTCAAGTTGTCATTTCTCTAGTGTAATTTGTGTTGCTAAATTACTTCTTTAAAGTTCATTGTAAATTGGTGCTTAAGTTTATCTTCAAAAGTTTAGAAATATAATTAAATTGGTGCTAAATTACTTCTTTTTTGTTTTGAATCCCCTATTTTAAAATATATATTTTTTCCTATTTTAAAATATATTTTATGGGTTCATTCAATATTTTTTTCCTATTTTAAAATATATTTTTTTTTCGGTTTTTAAATGATTTTTTGGAATTTTTATAAAATTATTAAATGAATTTCTGGAATTTTTATAATTTTTTTTTCCCCCAAATATGTTTTAAGGGACGACATATGTCGTCCCTTTAAATGGTTTTTATAAAAAAATTATTTTTTTCGTATTAAACTTTATTATAAAAATTAAATGTATAATCTTTTAAGGGACGACATTGTCGTCCCTTTAAATGGTTTTTTATAAAAAAATTATTTTTTTCGTATTAAACTTTATTATAAAAATTAAATGTATAATCTTTGAAGGGACGACAATTTAAATATTTTTAATAAATAAATTAAAATTTTTCCTCATAATTTTTTTTAATGAAATAAAATGAATTATATTTAAAGGGACGACATTGTCGTCCCTTAAAAGAATGTCATGTCGGCACGTTGAAATTTCTTAGAAAAGTCCGTGCCACGTCAACATACCTTTAAAGGGACGATTTTGTCGTCCCTTCAAAGGAAGTCCGTTGTTTAAAGGGACAAAGCGAAGGACGTCTTTATAGGGACGACTTGTCGTCCCTTTAAACCTTTAATGGGACGACAAAGGCTTTAAAGGGACGACAAAATGTCGTCCCTTTAAACAAGTTTTCTTGTAGTGATTAGTTTTTAGATTTGAAGCTGTTTATCTTGATTTATTTGCTTGTTTTGGGTTTAATAAAATGTTTTTGTTTTGATTCAAGTTCTCTGGCCAACTTTTTCTTTTTATGTTTGGTCCAAATGAAAAGAAGAAGGAAGAAAGAAGATAGGTAGGTGATGTAAGTTATTATTTTAAAACTTAATGGTGATTAAAAAGTGTTATTTTTAAAAGTTATTTAATTGATGTGGTCTTTTAGTGATTTGGTGGTGTAGTGAAGAATCGAAAAATAATAAAATAAAGAGTGCCGATAGTAAAAATTCGTTGAGCCGATAGAAGCCGTCTAAAATTAATGTTATATAACCAACTTAACTAATTTTCTTAAACCATGTGAAAAATCCAAATAGACACATATTTTGGGACAAAGGTACTAGTATCTATTAGTCCCTCCGTTCCAACTTTAACCATGGTAGCAAAAAATATACATTCATTTTTATTTTTTCGTATTTACATTTCCAAAGTCCTCCCTCCATTCCAACTTAACTGTCGAAGTTGCATAAAACACACATATTAAGAAGAGTATTTAATGTTTTGACTTAACATTAAATTGATAATAACATCTCTTAAATATAATTAATGCAATATTGTTTTCAATCTTCCACCACTTAATAAATAAATGTGGATGTTGAAAAATACATTAAATAATGCTTTGGAAATGTAACTGACAGATAAAAATGAATTATTATTTTTGGCAACTACGACTGTTGAATACGATCGGAAGGAGTAATATTTATTAGGTTTATATAAATATATTTATTAAGGGGTAGGATAATGAAAACAACATTGGTTAATTATATTTAAATGATGTTTTTGTTAGTCTGATATTAAAGTCAAAACATTGATTTATCTCCTTGATACGTGTGTTTTTACCGAATACAACAATAAAAATGAATGAAGGGAATATCTTGAAGAAAAATATCACTTTTGGGTTATGTGTTTTTGTATGACTTTTATTTGTCAACAAAATTACTATTGCAGATTATCAGAAGACGAAAATTAGTAGCCGAAGGCGAAAGGAAATATATATATATATATATATATATATATATATATATATTATTGCAACGTTTTCTTCTTCAATCAGACGAGCGGTGGATTCATCAATATTCCTTTTGCTCAGAAATAAATTTAAACTCTTCCAAAAATATATGTATTACGACATATATACTTTTTTTTTTTTTTTTTTTGCATTAACTCGAAGTACGGATTTTAATAATAAATATCCTTGTCGCCTTTTTCTATTATTATTATTATTATTATTATTATTATAATACAAAACGCGGTTTGAAGAACTGATGTCTAGGGATGCGAAGCCCCCTCATGTCTTGAACTAAAATAGCTAAAGCTTCCTCCGGTGGTTATTCAATGCTCATCACCCCAGGACCACTTTGTTGTCCACTTACAGCCAGAAGGTCAGCAACTCTGTTCGCTTCTCTGGGTTTAAACGTAGCCCTAACATTCCATGCAGGAACCGTTATCCTTCACATATAGTAAGGATATCATCAATAATAGCTCAATAGTTCTCATCTCCGTTGCCAATGTTAACTGCCATGACCGCAACAAGGGAGTCCGATTCAACCACAAGCCCAGTGATTCCATGGTTGGTTGAGTAACCAAAATGTTATATTTTCCGGTACATCATTATGGGTTGGTTTAGTCTTTCTAGTTGGTATCCTTAATTCTCTTATCTCTTGAAGCTATTCGTCCCAGATCCAAAAGCGAAAAGACCCCCCGAACCTGCACTAAAAATTAGAGGGGGGTCGAGGTTAGTACAAACTTCTTGAAAAAAACTAAAATTTCTAATTTATTTAATAAATAATAACCAGATATACAGATATATAAGATATATATAAGATATATCCAAATTGCTTCTCTAATCGCCATCAGCTCAGCTATGAATTCCCATAGCCCCCATGCATAAAGCCACTAATCTAACGACCATCTTCGTCTCTAAAGACTCTTCCAATAGCAATTTGCCCTACTCCATCATCATCATGATTGATGCAGCTTCCATCGGTAAATCAACTTGATCCATCCAGAAGGAGGTGTGTACCACGATATCAATTCAGCTTCCTTACAAACAGAAAGATTGAATTTTTTCGATATATATGTGTGTGTTTAACTAATTTTAATAATAGAAAATCAGATGAAATTAGAACCACAAGACTGCAAAAATTCATTAGCATAGTAGAAAATAGATTTGATATAATCCAAAGGATTAGCCTTTTTATGCTAAAAAACCTGTTTGTTTCTATCCTTCCATGTCTTCCAAATGCAGAAAAGGAAGATAGTGTTCTTAGGACTTGAATAGTCCTTATGTTAAAGGGATTAGGGGAGAAACACAAAAACATTTCATCAATTAAGGAGAAGGACAACATTTCAAAACTTTTGCATAAAGGACAATACTATTTTTTAATTTTTTTATTCAGGCGCCTTTTTTTCAACACAAAAAAACCAACACACTTTCTTTCTCATACATCTTTTTTAAACACTTATATTTTTCAATCTAGAACTTCAAATTTGAAAATTCTTTCACCAAATTTTTTAATTTTTTATGCGCTTTATTTTGAGGCCACATTAATCGTATTCCGACGTAATTTTCGAAAATCTACTGTCGAAATTCACTATTATTCGAAATTCACTGTCGATATTCATTATTTTTCGGGATTCACGTGAATCTCAGGAAAACGATGTAATTATATCGAACCAAGTCTCAAAACGAAGAGAATGAAAAAAATAAAAAATTCAGTGAATGTTTCATCACATTTGGAGAAATAGATCAAAAGATATGATTGTTTGAAAACCGAACAAGAAAGAGAAAAAAAATGTTGAAGCAGGCGAGCTACTCTGTGTGCGTATTCTTTTTTCTTTCTTTTTTTTTTGCTTTGTCCTTAGGCCTTTTTTTTTCCCCAAAGTACGAAAGTTTATTAATAAAACCCGGGAGCAACCCGGGTACTTACAAAACCGGTGAAAACCGGTACTGGCAACCCAGTCCTAGGCCACTCGACCCTAGATCGGACTGCAAACAAACACACACCTACTACAAAATGAAACAAATCGACTAAAGTACAACAACAACATCAACTAATAGATAGAAAAGCCAGAGAGTCCTGAGCCAAAGAGAAATAAATCTCCGGAAAAAATTTCCGAAAAACTGGCCGACAGAACACTAAACCCCGGGTCTATCTATGAAAAGATAAAGGGTATTAGTGGTAATAATGGATAAATATGTAGTGATGTGGCATGCTGATGTGTACAATGCTATGCCTAGATTGTAGTGTTTGTCTCATATATTATTCAAGTGTACCGATCACAAAAGAATCTAATGAAAAAGATTTCATCGTCTGTTTCCTTATCTTGAGCTCCATCTTCTTCAATGGAGATTTTACCATCTTTCTAAATTCAAACTTGGTATCGGAGCTAGCTGACCGGCGTCATGAGTTCAGAAGTATCCTCACCGACGTTAGCAGCAACAACACCGACGTTAACAGCAACATCAACAACAACTGCTACAGGAACAAATGGAACTGATGGAGCAGCTTCAGATGGCCAACAAGTTAATTCTGAAACACCACAGATTGCAACAATGGGAGTCAGATCTCAAGCTCCCATGAGTTCTTTTCTTGGATCCATGTCATACCCAGGTTTCTTGTATCCGCATGTTGATTACACAAGAGGTATACCGTTCTCTCAAATCTCTGGATCCATGGTTCCACCTTCTTTTCCTACTTTTATGTCAGCTCCTAGATCTGCTTCTCCTAGTTCAGTTACACAAAACATGGCACCGTTTAACAGCCATCTCACTCAATCTTGCACTGTAAAATTGAATCGAGAAAACTATTTGCTTTGGAAATACACTGTGTTACCTATTGTTCGTGGACACAAACTGGAAGATCTGCTTCTTGGAACAAGGCCTAAACCACCAGAAACTGGTTTATTTGGAATGTCAAATCCTGCTGCTGAAGAGTGGAAGACCACAGATCTGTTGCTTTTAGGGTGGCTACTTAGCTCCATGACTGAGCAAATTTTGATAGAAGTGATGGGTTGTAACACATCCCATGAAATATGGTCTTCCTTTGAAACCTTGTTCAATAATCAGTCAGAAGCTAGGATGTTGGAGTTCAAGAATGCTCTTACAAGATCAGAGAAAGGCTCCAAATCTATGAGTGATTATTTGGCACAGATGAAGTCCTATAGTGACAGTTTAGCTGCTGCTGGCTATCCAATTACTAAGTCAGAATTGATTTTGGCCACTCTTGGAGATTTGGACAAAGATTATGAGGCTGTGATTGTTAACATCACCTCTAGGATTGGATCTCTTACTTGGCCAGAGGTTCAATCACAGCTGTTGACACATGAACGGTTACTAGCCAGATTCAATCCTACTGTCAATATTTCTGGTACAGCAGCTGGTAATCAGTCCAATGCCTCTGCTCACTTTGCCTCTTATTCCCAAAACTCAAATTCTGGGAATAGAAATGGACCTAGACCTACTGGTAATGGTGCTCAAGGCAATTATAGAGGCAGAGGGGGATCAAGAGGTGGCAGGAATAGAGGTGGTAGAACTGCTGGAAGAAGTGGACCTAGGATGACATGTCAGCTGTGTGGAAAGAATGGACATACAGTGATAGATTGCTGGCATAGGTTTGAGCATGATTTCCAGCCTCCATCTGTCAATGCTGCTTCTTCTGGGGGTCCCAAACAGATTTCTGCTTTTGTTGCTACTCCAAACACTGTGGGAGACAATTCTTGGTATATGGACAGTGGTGCTACTAACCATGTCACTTCTGACCTTGGTAACATGTCCCTGAACAATAGCTACAATGGTAATGACACTTTGATTGTTGGAAAGCACATATTGGTTCCACTGTTTTTCATACACCACACAAACCACTGCACCTGAAAAATGTGTTACATGTTCCACAAATCACAAAAAATTTGTTGAGTCTTTCAAAGCTTATTACTGACAATTGTGTCACTGTTGACTTTGATGGTTTGTGTTGTTTTGTCAAGGACAAAGCTACAGGGACAATGCTTCTTAGGGGTCTGCTTCAGGATGGTCTGTACAAGATAGCCCTGCCTCTGGATGATGCTGATAAGATCTCCTTTCACTCCAAACATCTGTCTAATTGCTTTCATGTTGCTAAAAACTCTGTCAGTTGTAGTAATCTTGATAAGAGCCCTGATGTGTGGCACATGAGACTTGGCCACCCATCTAGTCAAACTCTCAACTCTATTTTAAGTCTTTGTAATGTTCAAACTGTTGGAAATTTGTCTTTCTGTGAATCCTGTCAATTTGGTAAAAGTCATACTTTATTTCACCCTATTTCTAGTACTCATGCTACTGCTAAGTTTGATTTGGTGCATACTGACTTGTGGGGCCCTGCCCCAATCAAGTCTCCTGAGGGGTATAGCTATTATGTGCATTTTATAGATGATCATACAAGGTATACTTGGATTTATCCTCATAAGTCTAAGTCTGAAACCTTTGATGCTTTTCATAAGTTTAAAGCCTTGGTTGCAACACAGTTTTCTAGTAAGATTAAGTGTCTCCAATCTGATTGGGGAGGAGAGTATAGGTCTTTCCAGAAATATCTAGACACTGAGGGCATCACCTTTAGTCACCCTTGCCCTCATGACCATGCTCAACATGGAAGGGCTGAAAGAAAGCACATGCATATAGTTGAAACAGGGTTGACCTTACTTGCTCAAGCACATATGCCTTTAAGACTTTGGTGGCACAGCTTTCAAGCCTCTGTCCTTCTTATCAATAGTCTCCCAACTCCTGTTCTTGGTCATAAATCCCCCACTGAATGTCTCTATCACACTTTACCTAAGTACAAGCAATTTAAGGTTTTTGGGTGTGCTGTGTATCCCAATCTCAGACCCTATCAACACCATAAATTTGAATTTCACTGCACCAAATGTGTTAATCTAGGGTTGAGTACTTGTCACAAAGGTTATAAATGCTTAGATGCCACTGGCAGGATTTTAATATCTGCTAATGTCATCTTTGATGAAACCTCCTTCCCTTTTGCTCAAGGTTTTACTCAGGGTCCTTCTAAACAAATTCTTGTTGATCCCTCAAATGTGTCTGAAGCTGTTAAAACTCATTTTTTTCCCCCATGTCAGCACGTTGAAATTTCTTAGAAAAGTCCGTGCCACGTCAACATACCTTTAAAGGGACGATTTTGTCGTCCCTTCAAAGGAGTCCGTTGTTTAAAGGGACAAAGCAGAAGGGACGTCTTTATAGGGACGACTTGTCGTCCCTTTAAACCTTTGATGGGACGACAAAGGCTTTAAAGGGACGACAAAATGTCGTCCCTTTAAACAAGTTTTCTTGTAGTGATTAGTTTTTAGATTTGAAGCTGTTTATCTTGATTTATTTGCTTGTTTTGGGTTTAATAAAATGTTTTTGTTTTGATTCAAGTTCTCTGGCCAACTTTTTCTTTTTATGTTTGGTCCAAATGAAAAGAAGAAGGAAGAAAGAAGATAGGTAGGTGATGTAAGTTATTATTTTAAAACTTAATGGTGATTAAAAAGTGTTATTTTTAAAAGTTATTTAATTGATGTGGTGCTTTTAGTGATTTGGTGGTGTAGTGAAGTAACTGAAAAATAATAAAATAAAGAGTGCCGATAGTAAATTCGTTGAGCCGATAGAAGCCGCCTAAAATCAATGTTATATAACCAACTTAACTAATTTTCTTAAACCATGTGAAAAATCCAAATGGACACATATTTTGGGACAAAGGTACTAGTATCTATTAGTCCCTCCGTTCCAACTTTAACCATGGTAGCAAAAAATATACATTCATTTTTATTTTTTCGTATTTACATTTCCAAAGTCCTCCCTCCATTCCTACTTAACTGTCGAAGTTGCATAAAACACACATATTAAGAAGAGTATTTAATGTTTTGACTTAACATTAAATTGATAATAACATCTCTTAAATATAATTAATGCAATGTTGTTTTCAATCTTCCACCACTTAATAAATAAATGTGGATGTTGAAAAATACTTTAAATAATGCTTTGGAAATGTAACTGACAGATAAAAATGAATTATTATTTTTGGCAACTACGACTGTTGAATACGATCGGAAGGAGTAATATTTATTAGGTTTATATAAATCTATTTATTAAGGGGTAGGATAATGAAAACAACATTGGTTAATTATATTTAAATGATGTTTTTGTTATTTTGATATTAAAGTCAAAACATTGATTTATCTCCTTAATACATGTGTTTTTACCGAATACAACAATAAAAATGAATGAAGGGAATATCTTGAAGAAAAATATCACTTTTGGGTTATGTGTTTTTGTATGACTTTTATTTGTCAACAAAATTACTATTGCAGATTATCAGAAGACGAAAATTAGTAGCCGAAGGCGAAAGTTATATATTATTGCAAGGTTTTCTTCTTCAATCAGACGAGCGGTGGATTCATCAATATTCCTTTTGCTCAGAAATAAATTTAAACTCTTCCAAAAATATATGTATTACGACATGTATACTTTTTTTTTTTTTTTTTTTTTTTTTTTTTTTTTTTTTTTTTTTTTTTTTTTGCATTATCTCGAAGTACGGATTTTAATAATAAATATCCTTGTCGCCTTTTTCTATTATTATTATTATTATTATTATTATTATTATTATTATTATTATAATACAAAACGCGGTTTGAAGAACTGATGTCTAGGGATGCGAAGCCCCCTCATGTCTTGAACTAAAATAGCTAAAGCTTCCTCCGGTGGTTATTCAATGCTCATCACCCCAGGACCACTTTGTTGTCCACTTACAGCCAGAAGGTCAGCAACTCTGTTCGCTTCTCTGGGTTTAAACGTAACCCTAACATTCCATGCAGGAACCGTTATCCTTCACATATAGTAAGGATATCATCAATAATAGCTCAATAGTTCTCATCTCCGTTGCCAATGTTAACTTGCCATGACCGCAACAAGGGAGTCCGATTCAACCACAAGCCCGGTGATTCCATGGTTGGTTGAGTAACCAAAATGTTATATTTTCCGGTACATCATTATGGGTTGGTTTAGTCTTTCTAGTTGGTATCCTTAATTCTCTTATCCCTTGAAGCTATTCGTCCCAGATCCAAAAGCGAAAAGACCCCCCGAACCTGCACAAAAAATTAGAGGGGGGTCGAGGTTAGTACAAACTTCTTGAAAAAAACTAAAATTTCTAATTTATTTAATAAAAAATAACCAGATATACAGATATATAAGATATATATAAGATATATCCAAATTGCTTCTCTAATCGCCATCAGCTCAGCTATGAAAATGGTATTTCTTCCCATAGCCCCCATGCATAAAGCCACTAATCTAACGACCATCTTCGTCTCTAAAGACTCTTCCAATGGCAATTTGCCCTACTCCATCATCATCATGATTGATGCAGCTTCCATCGGTAAATCAACTTGATCCATCCAGAAGGAGGTGTGTACCACGATATCCATTCAGCTTCCTTACAAACAGAAAGATTGAATTTTTTCGATATATATGTGTGTGTTTAACTAATTTTAATAATAGAAAATCAGATGAAATTAGAACCACAAGACTGCAAAAATTCATTAGCATAGTAGAAAATAGATTTGATATAATCCAAAGGATTAGCCTTTTTATGCTAAAAAACCTGTTTGTTTCTATTCTTCCATGTCTTCCAAATGCAGAAAAGGAAAATAGTGTTCTTAGGACTTGAATAGTCCTTATGTTAAAGGGATTAGGGGAGAAACACAAAAATATTTCATCAATTAAGGAGAAGGACAACATTTCAAAACTTTTGCATAAAAGACAATACTATTTTTTAATTTTTTTATTCAGGCGCCTTTTTTTCAACACAAAAAAAACCAACACACTTTCTTTCTCATCCATCTTTTTTAAACACTTATATTTTTCAATCTAGAACTTCAAATTTGAAAATTCTTTCACCAAATTTTTTAATTTTTTATGCGCTTTATTTTGAGGCCACATTAATCGTATTCCGACGTAATTTTCGAAAATCTACTGTCGAAATTCACTATTATTCGAAATTCACTATTATTCGAAATTCACTGTCGATATTCATTATTTTTCGGGATTCACGTGAATCTCAGGAAAACGATGTAATTATATCGAACCAAGTCTCAAAACGAAGAGAATGAAAAAAATAAAAAATTCAGTGAATGTTTCATCACGTTTGGAGAAATAGATCAAAAGATATGATTGTTTGAAAACGGAACAAGAAAGAGAAAAAAAAATTGAAGCAGGCGAGCTACTCTGTGTGCGTATTCTTTTTTCTTTCTTTTTTTTTTTGCTTTGTCCTTAGGCCTTTTTTTTTCCCCCAAAGTACGAAAGTTTATTAATAAAACCCGGGAGCAACCCGGGTACTTACAAAACCGGTGAAAACCGGTACTGGCAACCCAGTCCTAGGCCACTCGACCCTAGATCGGACTGCAAACAAACACACACCTACTACAAAATGAAACAAACCAGACTAAAGTACAACAACAACATCAACTAATAGATAGAAAAGCCAGAGAGTGCTGAGCCAAAGAGAAATAAATCTCCGGAAAAAATTTCCGAAAAAGTGGCCGACAGAACACTAAACCCCGGGTCTATCTATGAAAAGATAAAGGGTATTAGTGGTAATAATGGATAAATATGTAGTGATGTGGCATGCTGATGTGTACAATCTGTTATGCCTAGATTGTAGTGTTTGTCTCATATATTATTCGATGTACGATCACAAAAGAATCTAATGAAAAAGATTTCATCGTCTATTTCCTTATCTTGAGCTCCATCTTCTTCAATGGAGATTTTACCATCTTTCTAAATTCAAACTTGGTATCGGAGCTAGCTGACCGGAGTCATGAGTTCAGAAGTATCCTCACCGACGTTAGCAGCAACAACACCGACGTTAACAGCAACAGCAACAACAGCTGCTACAGGAACAAATGGAACTGATGGATCAGCTTCAGATGGCCAACAAGTTAATTCTGAAACACCACAGATTGCAACAATGGGAGTCAGATCTCAAGCTCCCATGAGTTATTTTCTTGGATCCATGTCATATCCAGGTTTCTTGTATCCGCATGTTGATTACACAAGAGGTATACCGTTCTCTCAAATCTCTGGATCCATGGTTCCACCTTCTTTTCCTACTTTTATGTCAGCTCCTAGATCTGCTTCTCCTAGTTCAGTTACACAAAACATGGCACCGTTTAACGACCATCTCACTCAATCTTGCACTGTAAAATTGAATCGAGAAAACTATTTGCTTTGGAAATACACTGTGTTACCTATTGTTCGTGGACACAAACTGGAAGATCTGCTTCTTGGAACAAGGCCTAAACCACCAGAAACTGGTTTATTTGGAATGTCAAATCCCCGCTGGCCGAAGAGTGGAAGACCACGATCGCTTGCTTTTAGGGTGGCTACTCGGCTCCGACCGAGCAAATTTTGATAGAAGTGATGGGTTGTAACACATCCCATGAAATATGGTCTTCCCTTGAAACCTTGTTCAATAATCGGTCGAAGCTAGGATGTTGGAGTTCAAGAATGCTCTTACAAGATCAGAGAAAGGCTCCAAATCTATGAGTGATTATTTGGCACGATGAAGTCCTATAAGTGACGGTTTAGGCTAGCTGCGGCTATCCAATTACTAAGTCGAATCGATTTTGGCCACTCTTGGAGGTTTGGACAAAGATTATGAGGCTGTGATTGTTAACATCACCTCTAGGATTGGATCTCTTACTTGGCCAGAGGTTCAATCACAGCTGTTGACACATGAACGGTTACTAGCCAGATTCAATCCTACTGTCAATATTTCGGTACAAGCGGTTCGGTAATCGTCCCAATGCCTCTCGCTCACTTTGCCTCTTATTCCCAAAACTCAAATTCTCGGGAACGAAATGGACCTAGACCTACGGTAATGGTGCTCAAGGCAATTATAGAGGCAGAGGGGGATCAAGAGGTGGCAGGAATAGAGGTGGTAGAACTGGTGGAAGAAGTGGACCTAGGATGACATGTCAGCTGTGTGGAAAGAATGGACATACAGTGATAGATTGCTGGCATAGGTTTGAGCATGATTTCCAGCCTCCATCTGTCAATGCTGCTTCATCTGGGGGTCCCAAACATTTACTCGCTTTTGTTGCTACTCCAAACACTGTGGGAGACAATTCTTGGTATATGGACAGTGGTGCTACTAACCATGTCACTTCTGACCTTGGTAACATGTCCCTGAACAATAGCTACAATGGTAATGACACTTTGATTGTTGGAAATGGTGAACAGTTAACTATAGCACATATTGGTTCCACTGTTTTGCATACACCACACAAACCACTGCACCTGAAAAATGTGTTACATGTTCCACAAATCACAAAAAATTTGTTGAGTCTTTCAAAGCTTATTACTGACAATTGTGTCACTGTTGACTTTGATGGTTCGTGTTGTTTTGTCAAGGACAAAGCTACAGGGACAATGCTTCTCAGGGGTCAGCTTCAGGATGGTCTGTACAAGATAGCCCTGCCTCTGGATGATGCTGATAAGATCTCCCTTCACTCCAAACATCTGTCTAATTGCTTTCATGTTGCTAAAAACTCTGTCAGTTGTAGTAATCTTGATAAGAGCCCTGATGTGTGGCACATGAGACTTGGCCACCCATCTAGTCAAACTCTCAACTCTATTTTAAGTCTTTGTAATGTTCAAACTGTTGGAAATTTGTCTTTCTGTGAATCCTGTCAATTTGGTAAAAGTCATACTTTATTTCACCCTATTTCTAGTACTCATGCTACTGCTAAGTTTGATTTGGTGCATACTGACTTGTGGGGCCCTGCCCCAATCAAGTCTCCTGAGGGGTATAGCTATTATGTGCATTTTATAGATGATCATACAAGGTATACTTGGATTTATCCTCTTAAGTCTAAGTCTGAAACCTTTGATGCTTTTCATAAGTTTAAAGCCCTGGTTGCAACACAGTTTTCTAGTAAGATTAAGTGTCTCCAATCTGATTGGGGAGGAGAGTATAGGTCTTTCCAGAAATATCTAGACACTGAGGGCATCACCTTTAGACACCCTTGCCCTCATGACCATGCTCAACATGGAAGGGCTGAAAGAAAGCACATGCATATAGTTGAAACAGGGTTGACCTTACTTGCTCAAGCACATATGCCTTTAAGACTTTGGTGGCACAGCTTTCAAGCCTCTGTCCTTCTTATCAATAGTCTCCCAACTCCTGTTCTTGGTCATAAATCACCCACTGAATGTCTCTATCACACTTTACCTAAGTACAAGCAATTTAAGGTTTTTGGGTGTGCTGTGTATCCCAATATCGACCCTATCAACACCATAAATTTGAATTTCACAAAGACCAAATGTGTTAATCTAGGGTTGAGTACTTGTCACAAAGGTTATAAATGCTTAGATGCCACCGGCGGATATATATATATCTCGCTAATGTCATCTTTGATGAAACCTCCTTCCCTTTTGCTCAAGGTTTTACTCGGGGTCCTTCTAAACAAATTCTTGTTGATCCCTCAATTGCCACTCCTTCTTTCATTTTTACTACTCAGGAAGAGGGGGTGCAGAAGACAACAGACATCCTGAGCAGACTTCCTGAAGGAGACATTGCAGTCTCCCCTGCCACTGATCAGGTACCTCAAACTCATGAAAACTCATTTGATATTTTAAATGGTGCTTCTACATCACCTCATGATGCATCACCAGAGTCAAGTCCCATTGTGCATACACATCACTCAAATTCTCCCACAACATCATCCTCAAACACACCTGACACTCCACCACTTTCACAAGACAGTGTGGTTGCAGATGTTCCTCAAACTGTTGTTCAAACCAGAGTTCATCCCATGCAAACTAGGTCTAAGAGTGGGATATTCAAACCTAAAGTCTATTCTCGTCGCCATAACTAGCCGTCACTCATTTCCAACGGAACTCCGCAAATGTGTCCGAAGTTAAAAGTTCGTAATGGAAAGAGGCTATGGCCGAGGAATATAGAGCTCTTATTCATAATAAGACACGGGAATCTGGTGAACTTGCCATCGTGGGCAAGTGTTGTTGGAAATAGATGGATATTTAAGCTCAAACTTAGGCCAGATGGTACTGTTCTAAAACACAAGGCTAAGCTTGTGGCAAAGGGGTATAGTCAGAATTATGGAATAGATTACAATGAAACCTTCAGTCCTGTGGCTAAATCTGCCACAATCAGGATTATGCTATCCTTGGCTGTTTCCATGGACTGGCCTATACATCAGATAGACATTAATAATGCTTTTCTGAATGGTCCTTTGCAGGAAACAGTGTATATGGAACAACCAGAGGGATTTGTAGATTCTGCAAGACCACACTTTGTGTGCAAACTGAAGAAAGCTTTGTATGGGCTGAAACAGGCCCCTAGAGCATGGTTTGATGCTCTTAGGGCTCAGTTGTTAAGTTGGGGTTTCAGTCAATCTGTTTGTGATACATCCTTGTTTATGCTCAAGGTGGACAACAAAGTTCTATTTACTCTTGTGTATGTGGATGATATATTGTTGACAGGAAATTCTCATAATCTGATTCAGAAGTTCATCAGATTGCTTGATTCCAGTTTTTCCTTGAAGGATTTGGGACCAGTTTCTCACTTTTTAGGGATGCAAGTAACCAGAAACAGCAATGGCCTGCATCTGAGTCAAGCCTATTATGCCTCTCAACTATTAAAAAGGCTTAATCTGGAGTATCTTAAACCTTGCCCTACTCCTATGGTTGCTGGTAAACATCCCAGTCCAAAACAAGGGGAACCTCTAGCTAATCCTGGTGTTTATAGAAGTGCTATAGGGGCATTGCAATATCTGACTATGACTAGACCAGATATAGTCTATACTGTCAACACATTAAGCCAGTTTATGCAAGATCCTCATACTGAGCACTGGCAAGCTCTTAAAAGACTTCTGAGGTTTGTACAGGGTACATTGAGACATGGTTTACAATTTCTACCTAGCAAAACTATGGAGCTACATGGGTTTACAGATGCCAATTGGGCAGCATGTTCCTCAGACAGAAAATCTACTGGAGGTTACTGTGTCTACTTTGGAAAGTCCCTTATCACTTGGAGTTCAAAAAAGCAATCTGTGGTGGCAAGGTCCAGCTGTGAGTCTGAATACAGAGCCCTATCTAATCTTGGAGCAGAAATGAAATGGATCATGGAATTTCTGAAAGAAATCAGATTTGGCCTTCCTGTCATACCAACTCTATGGTGTGACAATACAGGTGCTACAACACTAGCTCAAAATCCTGTTTATCATGCTAGAACAAAGCATATTGAAGTAGATATTCACTTCATTAGAAATCTGGTACTTGAAAAACAGCTCAAGGTCTGCCACATTCCTTCATCAGCACAGGTTGCTGATATCTTCACCAAATCTTTACCAATAACAACTTTCTGCAATTTTAGAGACAAACTAAATGTAGTTGAACCATATATTAGTTTGAGAGGGGGTGAAAAGATAAAGGGTATTAGTGGTAATAATGGATAAATATGTAGTGATGTGGCATGCTGATGTGTACAATCTGTTATGCCTAGATTGTAGTGTTTGTCTCATATATTATTCAGTGTACTGATCACAAAAGAATCTAATGAAAAAGATTTCATCGTCTGTTTCCTTATCTTGAGCTCCATCTTCTTCAATGGAGATTTTACCATCTTTCTAAATTCAAACTATCTATCAATTGACAACATACAATACAGAAGAAAAACATATACAAAGGTTACAAAGCCAGAAAAGAACTATAATCAACCAGGACCAATTTGACAGTAGCTAGTAACCGACACCAATGACCGCCACGACCAAGGAAAGAATGAAGCCCGAAAGAAAAGCTAGCACCTCCGCCCAAATCGCAACTACCGTAGTCGCCGACTAAGAGCCCGAAACCTTAGTGGTACTATGTAAGTCAAACGCCGCCGGACACCACCACGCTACCACCAACCATCAACGCTCCGCCTCTTGATTACAGTACCATCTGACCCGAAAACCCACAAAAACTAGACAGTCTAGACACATAAAAAAAAACAGCAGCTGCATCAAAAAAACCACCGCCGGCCACCACTAAGCATTGGAAGCCACCCACCAACGCCATGGACAGAAATAAAACTTGACCACAACCGCAAAGGGAAGAGGCGCCACAGCAAGCTCCGGAAAAAGACAAAGCCACCAAGCGCCGTCGAACAAACGGCCGGAAGACAAGCACCATGGCAAAGCAGATGAAGACCCAAGATAGACACCGCGAAACTCCCCCAAATCGTTTATCAGCAACCACCGGAGGCGGTGAAACACGGCAGAGAGAGAGATACAGCAGCCGTAGAAAATATACAACAAATAAAAGAGAACAAACAAAAGAAAAGGTAATAGAAAAAAAGGGGGTTTGGGAGTGGAGAGACTTCTAGAGAAGATGAGAGTTTTCGCTTCTTTTCCAAACCGAACTGCCTATTGATTACTTTTTGTCCTTAGGCTATAAAAAAATGGAAGTTGTTATTCACCTTATGAAAAATATTAGGTTGTCATTTACTTAAAAATATTTCAAAAGATGTTATTTTATCTAATTTTTTATATTTTTTTTATTTCAAAAGATGTCATTCTACCTAATTCTCTATATTTTATTTATAACAGCAAGGTTAGTGGAACATTCAATCATCCAATCCAGTAAAACATATTCATCATTTAGAAATGACTTCTGAATGGGAGAAGAATTCCAAATATCCTTAGCAGAATCACAAGCTCTGAAAATGTGATCAAGGCTTTCAGAATGAGAGTTACATCTATCATATAAATAAGTTATAGCCATTTTCCTCTTCATTCTCAAGCAATTAGAAAGAAATTTGTGTTAAGATCAAGCGCTTGTTGGAAAATATCAATCTAGCATGTTGTTTAACACGAAATTCAAACAAAAACGAAAACAGAAAATAGGACAGAAAACTTATTGACGAGGCGAGTGTAGACTCGTCCCAAGACGTTTTTGCCCCGATTATGTGCACACGGTAATGGCAATCGTCTCCCAAGATATAACGCCTCCCCGTTCTAGTCTTGCACTTAGATGTGAACAAGCGGCGAACTGATTCGGCCTTGAATATCTCTGACTATGCACAGGCGTTTATGCAGAAAATTGGCTTTTTATTTGTGCAGAATTTTGGTATGTAGTATGTGCAAAAAAAAGTCTAAATTTTCATTCAGTAATGCAGGGATTTTATAGGCAGAAATGGAGACTATTCACTATCGGTTGGATCCTTTCAAAATGATTCAACCGAACAGGTGCAATCCAAATTTGGTTGCAACCTTTCACCGAACCGATGCAACTCATTTATCACATGTCCATTCGGATTTTCCCTCCATTATTAATTTTTTATTCAAATTTATCCAACAATCCCCCACATGAATGAAAATTAATGCAAGTGCAATGCAGACTCTGAAGAGATATCAAACGGAGTCTATTGCATCAGGCGAGGTGGTTTGCTGCCTTGAACCTTCCCTAGTAGAATACCATCGGACATACTCGGCTAAGCAGTGAACTAGGTCTTGAACTGCTCAGGCTTTGGTGCATGCCTAGACAATGATATCAACACAATAGACCCCCTGGCCTTCTCGAAGTTCTCATGGTTGTGTCCATTTTGGCCCTGGAACACCTTGGTTTCAGAAAGTGTGTTAGAGAATTCAAATTTCCTCAAATTCTCACGAAGCGTCCCCACTTCCACTTACATAGGTGACCTCCTATAAAGAGTACTCGCAATACCCCACCTGGCTAACCAAGATATAGGAATCATTAAAAGCTTAATGCTTAACCTAACAAAATCACAGAAGACACTTTTGGTTTTAACAGAATGGGTAAGTGCTAACTGTCCCTCATAACTTAGTTGTCCCTTTTGAACCATGATCTTGGGATCTCCAGTCACTATGGTTGGGTTGCCATTATAAGGGAACATGCATAATAGGCTTAAGTCCCATCCCGTTTGCCAAAAATTGACTCCCGATCTCTAGCTAAACCTTTTTTATAAGCGGATCCGCAAGATTCTCCATCGACTTTATACAATCGAGGAAATCAAACCATTAGAGATCAATTGTTCAATGGTAGTGTGTCTACGATGTATGAATTGTAACTTACCATTTAACATGCAAATTTATGTGCGTCCTATAGCCGACATAATATCACAGTGTGTGCTGATATTAGAAATTGGCTTTGGTCAACACAGAATATCCTCTAAGAAATTCCGAAGCCACTCTGCTTCTTCTCCAGCTTTATCCAATGGAATAAACTCATATTCCATTGTGAATTGAGATATGCATGTTTGCTTTGAGGATTTCCAGGACACTGCACCACCACCAATAGTGAATACATACCCATTAGTGGATTTTGAGTCTTTACAGTGAGATATTCAGTTTGCATGACGGTATCCTTCCAATACTACTGGATATCTTGTATACTGTATTCCGAGGTTCATTGTAAACATCAAATCCCTTAACATCCGGTCATGGGCTATGGATTGAACTTGAACCTTTTGTTATGTTGCCTTAACAAGGAAATATCTCCTCAATAAATACAACATTCCTTAAGTCAATGATCACATTTTAATGTACATCAGGAATGTCTGACTTGTGCACCTACATATCCAAGGAATATGTATCTTTTGTTTCAGGCCCTTATCATCAGCCCCAGGTATATCACCTCGCCGTAACGATTGAGTTTGAGCTATTTTGCTTGAAATTAATCTTCAGCATCTTGATGGTTTTTAATAAAAAAAAAGAAAAGGAAAAAGGGAATGCACATTCATTGCAAGCAATAGAGCCAACACAACAATTTCTACATGTCATTCTACTATACTGCAATTACAACAGAGCTAAAAACAAAAGCGAAATAATAAATACTCAACCGAGGCGAGTGCGAACACTCTATCCTTAAGACAATTTGCTCCGGTATAGTGCCCACGGTGCTAGCAATTATCTCCCAAGATACAACGGTTTACCTGTTCAATATGGTGGCACTTCGAACGTTGAACAGCGTTGAACTCTACGGTGTTCCGATTTTCTCTTCAACAATGCAAAACTAGTGCCAAGTGAAATGCTATTTTGTATGTAATGCTTTCAAACTTCTGTGTGTTAAATTTTCAGTCAATTGGAGAATTTATAAGAGAGCCAAACTTAAACTCCAAGTACTCACTTCCCATCAAAACAACCCACTATGGCTACCATTATCACATTTCCCACGTTGTCGGCAGCAATTGGAAACTTCCACCCATGAAATGCACTTTAAGAAAAGGTCATAAGCTGGATCTCCAAATTGTGAAAGTGGGCCAATGGGCCGGAACCATCATGGGTTAACCTTCTACTTCGAGTATTAATTTCTTATTCACCTGATGTCCAGATCAAGTGATTTAAAGACTCGTCATTATCTACATGTTACGTAGATTTCAACGATGCTATAAACTCTCGATAAAATATAACGAGGCTTATCCGAAATGAACTCTGATGTAGGCTTTTTATTAACAACGTAATAAATTTGTGAATTGCAACTGCGCGCCTCACAGCAATAGGATGTATTAAATGCTCAAGATAGTAAACCAGGAGTTCAGCCCACTTACACCACTAAACAAAAAATGGACAAATCCACAACTTCAAGAAATGGCCTCGTTTATGGCCTCTTCTTTACACCACTAAAAGCACCAGTTTTATATGTTGATGACATAGTCAAACATATATCTAGGAGTTCTTTCTTCTTAAAACAAAATATATATTAATAAGGATATATCAAACTGATGATACCCGATCCGAGTTACGCTACGTGTCACCTCTAGAGATGCTAATAAATGATCAATCCTTAAAATTAGGGTTCTAAGGGCCAGGGGGCCCAAGAGCCGAACAGAGGGCAGATCGTCTACTTCAGGTGGGAGATCGGTATAAGCTCCTCCTCTAGCCACCGCAGGACGGCTAAGGTCTGGCGAAGACGAGCTGCCGAGTTCGTCCATATTGGCTGTGGGGAGCTGAGCGCAGGGCGCTCTGTAAAGCCCTGCTGTTATTCTATGTGAGGGGTAATCAGGGATACATAAGGAAAGAATCCTAAGTCATGATGACTCCAATCTTAGCATTTAATGTGTCAATAATTATCTCCAAATAATAGGGATTTATTCGTATATATCCTTAGGGAATAATAATTATAATAATACTTGCACAATAAGTAATAGGGGCGAGATGCCACCTATATAAACAACCCTAAGGAACTACGAGAGACTTGACTCCAATTCAACCATTGGATACGTAGGCAACTCTCAGAAATAACTTGAGAGCTCAGTCTAAACAAATAAAACAAGACGCCCCTCTTTTGCGTAAATTAGGGTTTCTAGGGTTTTGGATCATTATCACATAGGAGATTGACCTGTATTAATTAATAGACGGTTTCCAGCATCGTCAATTGGCGCTAGAAGGAGGGTTTTCTACTGATAATCGATCGAAACAACCGGAACCCCTGCAAACAATCATGGCACCACCAATGAACATGCGAAAAAGGACTGCAACTCCAAAGGATCCAGCCCAACAGGGTGGAACAACTTCAACCACCCAAGGAGAAGTCCAGAAGAAGGCAAACGCTGCGGAGGATCTGCCTAACCCTGTCCTGCAGGACCCAGCCAATCAGGCATTGGTTGATTCCTTGAAGAATCTGGACAACGCCACTATTAAGGCAATTTTGGATGAAACACTTAAGGGAAGGGATCCCCCAGAGATTCCAGAGACAGATCTCCAGCAACAGGCTCCAAAATAGCCAGAGATCGTAGAGTCGAGTGCCCACATGGAGTACGAGCATACACGTCAACCTAATAATACTGCCAAGGCCGAGTTAGACACTGATGCGGATACGGTTCCAGGAAACAACTCAAGGGATCAATGGTGAGCTATGAAACCCTAACTGGGCAGCAGTCTAGGAAGAGGGCCAAGAACAACTCAACGCTTTGCTCAAGAACGCTGATAAGCTCTCGAAAGGGGGTGCAATCTCTACGACAAAGAGATCGATGTGGGATAAATTACAATGTAATTTTCGCCACTTTATTTTGTAACAATCCTAAATCAACCCTAATAAGCCCAAACGGCTATTATTTGCTAAAAATAAACACCTGGCCCAATATACTAACATATGGGCAACTTTTGACACGGGCCTAAGGCCGTTTTATTCATCAAAACACCGATAAATAAAATAAATTACAAAACAAATAAAATGTCTCGGGACCTCGGGATGGATCACATCAGACACCCTGCTCGGCAGAAGATCAGACGAGCTGCTCTGTGTGTCACCTTTCACTGCGCACATCGATAATTATCCATGACCAGCGGGGTTCAAGATCCCTGAGATCAATGCCTATGATGGATCCAAGGATCCTTATGATCATATGCATCAGTATATCTCACATATGAACCTATAAAACGCCTCAGACGAGATAAACTGTAAGGCCTTCCCCGCACTCCTAACAGGAAGGGCGAGGGAGTGGTTCAACAAGATTCCTCCCAGGTCGATCTCCGACTTTGGGACCTTAACCCGGAAGTTCGTCCTTGCTTTTATTGCAGCTCGTCCGTTCCAAAGAAATCAAACTCACTTGTTGACGTTGAAACAAAAACATGATGAGTCCGTACTAAACTTCATAAAGCGTTTTAATGAAGAATCCGCACAGGTCCAGAACGCAGACGATCGATTGCTGGTCGCCTCTTTCATAGAAGGTCTGCGAGAGGGATGGCTACATGAAAAGCTTAACAATAAGCTCCCTCATACGATGAAGGAATGTCTAGATGTTGCATACAAGCATTGCCAGGGGAAGAAGCAAATAGACTCAAAAGAGAGATGGAAAAAGGTGAAAACAAGAAGAGTAAGCCTGAAGATAGATCGGATAAGAAAAGAAAGTCAGTGTGGGGTTGAGTAACTGCGCCCATATCTGACCGGCTAGGGAATAAGGGAGCTCTGCAGGATAGAGATTTCATTCCATTGAGCAGGTCTCGCGAACAAGTCCTCACGATCATGCAAAGTAAGGGCATATCTTGGACTCCACCCCCAATGAGGGGACCAAGAGAATGGAGAAACCCCAACAAATATTGCAAGTATCACTAAGATGTTGGGCATGACTCGGATCAGTGCAAAGATTTAATCTGAGATATCAATGCGGCAGTAATGGAAGGAAATCCGGATGAGGTCGTAGATCGGTCTCATCAGGCCGAACCACGAGGGCGACGTGAATTTAAGAGCCAGAATAACAATGATAGGGACCAAAGAGAAGAATATCAGAGAAGAAGGGACCATTCTCCAGATCCCGAGGGTCACACAGATAACCGCCCGGTGAACACGATCAACACGATCTTATAGGGCCCGAACAGATCATGAATATCTGAAGAGGAAAACAGTAGCAGGTCTACTGCCCCTACCTTTATGAACAAAAGGCAAAGGATGTCAGGAGAAGTAGTGTATGGTCCAAAAGTTTCACTACCCTTGGTGGTCAACAACGAAGGATTATTAATAGAAGCAGTGATTAGCAAGAATCGAACAAAGAGGATATGTGTAGACACTGGCAGTGCTGTGAATGTCCTTTACTATAACGTCTTCAGAGCGATGAAATTGAAGGATGCCGACCTAACTCCTGTTTCGGCTCATTTGTTCGGCTTTGCGGGACCTCCGGTTCATCTGCTGGGGATGATCAAACTCCTCACTACTTTTGGAGAAGGAACCAGGGGCAGGACCCTAATGGTGGATTACGTGGTGGTGAAGGCACCATCGGCTTACAATGTGATTATGGGAAGACCAGCCCTTATCGATCTCCGGGCTGTGATCTCACCAGCTCATGTCAGCATAAAAATTCCAACGGGTGAAGGTTCGTGTTCAGGGTCAATTTGTAGTGTTTTTAATGATATATTTTACATCAATTTCCCCCGTATATGGATGTTTTTCATAGAAATCGAGCTTATAATCGATTAATTGAGTAAATAGTGTTTTTAATAGGTTAATTGCAAAATGTAACGATTTATGTGCTTAAATTGTGATTTTATGTTATTTTGGGATTGTGTTACGCTTTGGTATATTTTCCTATGTTATAGATACATATTTTGGCATGCAAGAGGATTAAATGATGAGGTTTTGCATGGAAGAGAAGTGAAATGGAAGGAAGATGGAGATAAAGCTTGGAATGAAGCTTTCAAGCAGCCGAACTTCCGATGCAGTTCTTGATATGATATACACTGATTTGACTCTCGACCTCAAGAGAAGATTTGTAGGGCTTGAAGAGAGGATTCTACAGGATTTTGAATCACTTCATTCCGACTTATGAGGCCCGAGATATGAGCGTTACAAGTTTGGATGCTGTTGCGGAAACTAGTGGAAAATCCCGAAAACGACTCGTAATACGACGGGCTAATCAAAAAGGCGTTTTCTGAAGAAGAGTCCTTAATGAAAGTTGTAGAGTTTTCCGAGAGCTTTTTTATGACATTCGGATCATAATTTTTGGAGGTCTACAACTCAAGATATGAATTTTAGAAGTTTCATTCCTAAATCCAAAATTGATACAGAGCCTTCAGCCGACATAATGCAATTTCCTTAATTAAAAAGGAATTCTCCCAGCCGCATAATTTACAAAACAGCCGCCTTACAATTTATATATATATGCGCATGCTGTTCAACCCTAAGGAGGGAATATTATTACAATTCATTCAGCCGCAATTTGCAACACAGCAAAGCAGCGGCCAACTTGGCTTCCAAGGCCGGTCACCCGAGCCTTGTGCTCGGGTGATCCGGGGTTAGATTAGATGTCGTTTTTCTTCCGTTTTCGATTCATGGATTCAATCATGTACCAAACTACGTGAGTTTATTTATTTAATTTATTCAGTCCTTATTCGTTTTTTATGATCTTTAATTTATTTTGTATCGTTCTATGATTTTGATGCTATGTTGTGAATTAGATCGAGAGATCGGTTTGCTATTGATACGTTTACAACATACGGAAGTTGCGTAGACTAGATCACCATAGAAAGATAGGATTTTTAATCATTAATGATGACAAGTTAATTGGTTAATTATCTAGGTTGTTAGATTCTAAAATACGAGAGTTAACCTGAATCTACACCTTCGTTTTGTTTGGAAAATCGATCTCAACATTCGGAAGAGGAGAGATCGATAATTGAATTCACTAAGGAATTAGGAATCCATAGCTTGAGATTAAATTCACTAAGGAATTAGGGATTTGTATCTCGTGTAAAGGTGAAACCACAATTTGAATTAAAGTCATGAGATGAACTAGGATTGAGATCACTTAGTTTGTACATTGTTTGAGCCCATGTATCGTTAGTTTAGTTTAGTTTTATTTCGTTTTAGCTTAGATTTAGTTTACTTGTTCTATGTGTTACTTGTTCGTTCTTTCGTTTATTTGTTTTCTTGAGTAACAATTGAGAGGATTAATAAAATTAGATTCAACATCCCAATTCCCTGTGGATCGACCCTGTACTTACCCTACTATGCTATCAACTACCCGATATTTGGTCGGTTAGGAGTTAGTTTGCATGTTAAGTATAGGTTTATAAATTTTCTTTTGTTTTTATGATGCAAAATCCTCCCAACAAAAGTGGCGCCGTTGCCGGGGAATAGGTGTCATGTTGAATCTAGTTAAGCTAGTTCTCGATTTTGTTACGTTTCGTTTTTCGTTTTCAATAAAAGTAGCGTGAAATAAATCGAGAGTTTTTATTTTTGCCGTGTTTCGATAACCGTTGGGTTAAGAATGTGCAAAAAGTTTTTTTACTCGATTTGTGAAACGTGAACTATATGGTTGTTTGTATCTAGTCTAACCCTCTGTGCTTTAATTTGATGTGGCTGCTCTGTGATATTTGATGTATGATCTTTTAAGAAATTAGGGTTTGCTGTGTTTCCTGTGTTTTCTATGCAAATTCGACTGTTGGACGAGCGTTCAGGTAAGTGAACGCCCGTCCAGTCCCTAACATGCAGGTAAACGAGCGTCCGGTTTGTTGGACGCTCGTCCGTTCCAAAACGTATCAGCTCTGTTCTGTTTTCAAGAACCAGACGGACGTCCATATATCTAAACGCCCGTCCGGCCTGCATAAGTTTTAAACGCCCGTTTGAATTAGTGAACGCCAGTCCAGGTTCCAGAATTTCTCTTAACTTGATTTTTAATGCTTTATTTGATATGGATACTTTAAATTGAGCTTCTGTGGCTAATTGTTTTTACGTAGATGTTCTGAACTTGCATGTTTACATCTTTCCATCTACGAATCCATGTTAAATAACTCGCTTAACTTTTATATACATGATTCATCTAGGCATGTTATAGTTACTGTCGGTTCTCGTATGCTATAACTGGTCTTCGTGTTAATTAGTAGCTAATGTCGGTTTCCGTATGCTACATACCGTTATGATGAATCTTGTGAGCTTTGAGACTTAGGTGCTTCCTTGTTATTTTTGTAACTCATATGGGTAGCTACTGTCGGTTTTCGTAATGCTACCATTCCAGTCTTATGAGTTATATCTGTTTAGTATAGCTAACTGTTGGTTTCCATAATGCTATCACCTTTTGATGAGTCTTAAGGCGCGTCTACACTGCATGTAATGGACAACACTGTCGTTTATCGTAACCTGTCATTATTTGGTAGACGTTTATTATATACATGTCATGTTGCAAATGAGTGGGCTAGTTTTCTTTCTTTTATTTTCTTTTATTTTTGCATATCATATAGATGCATATCATTTAGTTGCATGTCATCTAGTTGCATTGTTTTTCTATTTTTCTTTTATTTTTCTTGAGCGTAGTTAACTGTCGGTTTCCGTAATACTACCTCATTTTTATTTTATTTTTAGGATTGCATATCATGTAGGCTGCATTGTAGTATATTTTCATGTAGTTGCACCTAGCCTACTGTTGTGTAATGTTCCATGTATATGTATTCCATCGTTATATGAGCTTAATTTGAATATCTCTATAAATTCTTTTCTTTATGTGCTTTATATATGTAATCTTTTCTTTTTCCCCGTAGACTCTTTTTGCACTGATCAAGTCTGCAGGATATTTTTGATAGCTATTGTGCACTTTCACGATGAATTCAGTTGTCCTGTGATGCTCCACAGTCTACTGAGCTATGCAAGCAATCCTGGTTCTTGTTGGTTCCTCCAGAATTGCCAGCATCCAATCAGCTAAGTACTCTTACCTTTTCTTTATTTCTGTATAACTTGAGGACAAGTTGCAATCTAAGTGTGGGGGAGGGGATAGATAATTTATGTATCTACTTTTGTTTGCTCATATTTTTAGTATTTCTATGAAAAGTGCTTAATTTTCAAAAATTTTTGTTTTGTCCTGAGTAACATTTCACTGGCATGCTAGTTTTATAATCTGGCACCGTTAGTTGTTATCAGTAGTCATATCATGTTCTAAGAATAGATTTAGTAAGTCGATACTCACTTGAACTTCATTTCACGAACCTATTAGATGAAGAGCCAAATATAGAATAGTTTCCGGTTAGTTAAAGGAAAGTCAATTCTTGATACAGATAACACTTATTTAGCATTAATGAAAGTTAAGAACTTGTGCTATACTCACAGTTAGAATCTCAGTACCTTAGTGTTCTTGAGAACTTTGAGAGTCTTGAATGTGTTAGAAATATATTTGACCGAGAGTTTCCAAAGAGTTTGAAAAATATAAAAATATATATATCTATAAATAATAAATGAATAAAATTTCTTTGCGGGAATTTTGTTTATATCTATCACCTCGAGTCCATTTGGATACGCGATTGGGGAGTGTGGTTTACCTTGGACGATAGGGATTGAGTGATCTCGGGGTGACCGCCTCTAATGTAGGGGAGTGTGTTATACTTTTGAGACGCGACGATAGGAAATATAAAATATAAGTTTTTTTGGAATTCTAAGTCAAGTTGATCTAAACCCAGTAGAGACCCGAAAAGTATTTTCTTGGTACTAAGTAAAGGAATTTAGTTGTGAGTTAGTTACTATGTTCTTGGTAATTAGTTTTTGTTAGGTAAGTGCTGTAGATAGAATGAAGTTTTCGTTTAGTTGACCGGATAATTGTTAGTGCTTGATGTATTATATCAAGAGAGGATCGGTGGAAGTTTAGTAGGTTCTGCACACACATCACCGAGTGAGGTCGATTTGCTGAATACTAGCTTGTCATGATTTTGACTATATCTCGTGTCAGGTTATGTGGATTCTTGATGGTATGTTGTTGTTTTGTTTTACTCGGGGACGAGCAAAAGATAAGTGTGGGGGAGTTGTTCAGGGTCAATTTGTAGTGTTTTTAATGATATATTTTACATCAATTTCCCCCGTATATGGATGTTTTTCATAGAAATCGAGATTATAATCGATTAATTGAGTAAATAGTGTTTTTAATAGGTTAATTGCAAAATGTAACGATTTATGTGCTTAAATTGTGATTTTATGTTATTTTGGGATTGTGTTACGCTTTGGTATATTTTCCTATGTTATAGATACATATTTTGGCATGCAAGAGGATTAAATGATGAGGTTTTGCATGGAAGAGAAGTGAAATGGAAGGAAGATGGAGATAAAGCTTGGAATGAAGCTTTCAAGCAGCCGAACTTCCGATGCAGTTCTTGATATGATATACACTGATTTGACTCTCGACCTCAAGAGAAGATTTGTAGGGCTTGAAGAGAGGATTCTACAGGATTTTGAATCACTTCATTCCGACTTATGAGGCCCGATATATGAGCATTACAAGTTTGGATGCTGTTGCGGAAACTAGTGGAAAATCCCGAAAACGACTCGTAATACGACGGGCTAATCAAAAAGGCGTTTTCTGAAGAAGAGTCCTTAATGAAAGTTGTAGAGTTTTCCGAGAGCTTTTTTATGACATTCGGATCATAATTTTTGGAGGTCTACAACTCAAGATATGAATTTTAGAAGTTTCATTCCTAAATCCAAAATTGATACGAGCCTTCAGCCGACATAATGCAATTTCCTTAATTAAAAAGGAATTCTCCCAGCCGCATAATTTACAAAACAGCCGCCTTACGATTTATATATATATGCGCATGCTGTTCAACCCTAAGGAGGGAATATTATTACAATTCATTCAAATTTCGCAATTTGCAACACAAAGGCAAAGCGGCGGCCAACTTGGCTTCCAAGGCCGGTCACCCGAGCCTTGTGCTCGGGTGATCCGGGGTTAGATTAGATGTCGTTTTTCTTCCGTTTTCGATTCATGGATTCAATCATGTACCAAACTACGTGAGTTTATTTATTTAATTTATTCAGTCCTTATTCGTTTTTTATGATCTTTAATTTATTTTGTATCGTTCTATGATTTTGATGCTATGTTGTGAATTAGATCGAGAGATCAGTTTGCTATTGATACGTTTACAACATACGGAAGTTGCGTAGACTAGATCACCATAGAAAGATAGGATTTTTAATCATTAATGATGACAAGTTAATTGGTTAATTATCTAGGTTGTTAGATTCTAAAATACGAGAGTTAACCTGAATCTACACCTTCGTTTTGTTTGGAAAATCGATCTCAACATTCGGAAGAGGAGAGATCGATAATTGAATTCACTAAGGAATTAGGAATCCATAGCTTGAGATTAAATTCACTAAGGAATTAGGGATTTGTATCTCGTGTAAAGGTGAAACCACAATTTGAATTAAAGTCATGAGATGAACTAGGATTGAGATCACTTAGTTTGTACATTGTTTGAGCCCATGTATCGTTAGTTTAGTTTAGTTTTATTTCGTTTTAGCTTAGATTTAGTTTACTTGTTCTATGTGTTACTTGTTCGTTCTTTCGTTTATTTGTTTTCTTGAGTAACAATTGAGAGGATTAATAAAATTAGATTCAACATCCCAATTCCCCGTGGATCGACCACACTTACCCTACTATGCTATCAACTACCCGATATTTGGTCGGTTAGGAGTTAGTTTGCATGTTAAGTATAGGTTTATAAATTTTCTTTTGTTTTTATGATGCAAAATCATCCCAACAGTTCGATAGAGATCAGAAGAGATGTGGAAATAGCTAGAAGCTATTACACCGCGACAATCAATGGGAAAGTGATGGTCCAACATGTCAGTATTGAAGAATTACTTCCTGAAGACGAAGAGAGCCGGTCATCTGAGGACCAGACACAAGTTGTTCGTCTATGGGACGAACGGGAAGATTCAACAGTTAGCATTGGGACATGGATTCCCCCTCCGCACAAAGAGTCTTTGGTGAGCATCTTGAGAGAATTCAGAGACATGTTCGCTTGGAGAGCAGAAGATATGCCACGTCTGTCTCCCGACCTAGCAGTTCATAGATTGAACATAGATCCGAACAGGAAGCCTGTTCGGCAAAAAGAAAAGACATTTTGCCCCCAGCGCATTAAGGCAATTAGGCATGAAGTAAACAAGCTCTTACAGGCCAACATAGTTAAAGAGGTAATATACCCTGGCTGGTTAGAAAATCCTGTGCTGGTCAAGAAGCCGGATGGGAGCTGGAGGATGTGTGTAGATTTCACGGATCTAAACAAGGCATGTCTGAAGGACTGTTATTCTTTGCCCAAGATTGATCGGCTAGTGGACTCAACGGTAGGATATGAAGTATTCGCGTTCTTAGATGCGTAGAGGGGTTACCACCAGATCGTGATGGATCCGAAAGATGCGAAAAGACCGCTTTCGTAACATAATTTGGGACGTATTGCTACGTCACTATGCCTTTTGGACTAAAGAATGCGTGAGCAACATATCAGAGGGCTGTTAACACAATTTTTGCCGATCAGATAGGGAGATGTATGGAGGTGTACGTGGATGACCTCCTGATCAAGAGCAGGTCTCTTGACCAATATTTGAATGATGTAAGAGAAGTCTTTGGAATTTTAAGGAAAACTCAGATGAAGCTCAACCCAAATAAGTGTACATTTGGGGTCAGATCGGGGAAATTCCTAGGATACATGATATCCAGAGACGGAATCCGAGCAAACCCCGATAAGATCGGTGCGTTAAAGACCATGTCTCCACCACAAAAATATAACAACATTTGACAGGACGAATAGCGGCTTTGAACAGATTTTTATCGAGATCAGCACAGCGTGCTTTACCTTTCTTCAAAATCTTGAGAATGGCCAGTCCTTTTCATTGGGATGATCAGAGTCAGAGGGCGCTCGATGAACTGAAGGTGTACCTTGCCGAGCTGCCCACCTTGACAGCTCCTCAGGTAGGAGAACCGCTGTTCATCTTCTTGGCATTTTGTGAGGAAGTGCTGAGCGCAGTGCTGGTTAAAGAACAAAGTGGGCAACATATACCATTTTTCTTTGTAAGTAAAGCGCTCCACGGACCATAGGTCAGATATTCAAACGCGGAAAAATTAGCATTGGCATTAGTGCATGCTTCAAGGAAGTTGAGACCTTACTTCCAGGCCCATCCCATTACCGTGATCACCGATCAACCACTACGGCAAATATTGGGATGACCAAAAACCTCAGGAAGGTTCTTGAAATGGGTTGTCGAACTGGCAGAATACGACATCGATTTTTGACCACGAACGGCCATCAACGCACAGGCCTTAGCAGATTTCTTGGCTGAAGGAATGTCTGTTCGCCTAGAAGACGATCAGCAGAAACCAGAGGTACATCAATGGAACTTGTACGTTGATGGTGCATCAAGTAAGGATTGAGCAGGGGCAGGTCTCTTACTCGTCAGTCCAAAAGGCAAGGATTTTTCCTATGCACTAAGATTTGATTTCAAAGCTACCAACAATGAAGTTGAATACGAAGCTTTGATCACAGGACTTAAATTGGCGAACAAGCTCGGGGCAGACAACCTGTAGGTGTATCGGGATTCACAGCTCGTGGTAAATCATATAAACGGCGAGTACGAGGATAAAGAGGAACATATGAAGAAGTACTTAGCATTAACTAGAACTCTCCTGGAAAAGTTTTGACAAGTCCAGGTTGACCAAATACCTCGAACTGAGAATAGAATGGCAATGCCATGTCAAAATTGGCCTCAAACTTTCTATTGGAAAAGAAAGTACTGGTGGAGCTATTGAAGGAGAGAAGCTATGAGCAGCAGGATGTCCAGCCGATCAGGCAATCTAGTACGTGGATGGATCCAATTGTGTTGTATCTTAGAGATAACGTCCTGCCCCAGGACAAGATTCAGGCTAGGAAAACGAAGCTCTTAGCGATTAGATACTCGCTGTTCGAAGAAGTGCTTTATCACAGATCGTATATTGCTCCTTGGCTTAGATGCGTAACAAGTGAAGAAGGGAACTATCTTCTCAGAGAAATACACTTTGGCATTTTCGGAAACGATCCTGGAGCTCGGACCTTAGCAAGGAAATACAGGCTGTTCGGTTACTATTGGCCAACAATGTTGGAAGATGCCAAGGAATTGGTAGGAAAGTGCAAATCATGCCAGGTGCATGATAACCTGACACATCAGCCATCCCAAAACATGATCCTAGTGGTATCCCCTTGGCCATTCGACCAGTGAGGGGTGGATCTAGTGGGGCCGCTTCCGAGAGCCCCAGGCAATGTCCGATTCATGATCGTAGCAGTGGACTATTTCACCAAATGGGTTGAAGCCGAACCGCTAGCTACAATAACAGGGAGGTAGATACAGAAATTCCTATGGAAGAACATAGTCTGTAGGTATGGAATACTGAAAACTTTAGTTTCAGACAATAGGACTCAATTTGAAGATAGAATTGTCAGAGAATGGTGTGCCGAATTGCACATCACCCAGCACTTCACCTCAGTGGGTTACCCCTAAGCTAATGGGCAAGTCGAACAAACCAACAGGCAGATCAAGGTAGGGTAGAAAAAGCGTCTAGAGGAAGAAAAAGAAAGTTGGGCCGAGCACTTGCCTAACATCTTATGGGCGTACAGAACAACACCCAAGTCGGCCACTGGAGAGACCCCCTTCAGCCTAGCATATGGTTGCGAATCAGTGATCCCGGCCGAAATTAGCCTATCATCGCCACGAACAACGCTCTACTCATAAGATCAGCAGTTAACCGAGCTCAGACACTCCAAAGATGACCTGGAAGAAGCTCGGAATGTGGCCTTCATAAGAATGGCAAAATATAAGTAGCGAATCTCTCAAAACTATAAGTCCCGAGTTAAACACTCATACTTCAGAGAAGGAGATTTAGTGCTCAGAAAGAATGAGGTTAGCAGACAAATGCCTCAGGGGAAACTTGATCCGAACTGGGAAGGTCCGTACAAAGTGGTCAAGGTACATGGGAAATGAGCCTATCAACTAGGCTGATGCAAGTGGCAGAACTGTACCACGCAGCTGGAATGCCTCTAACTTAAGGAAGTTCTATGTCTAGGACAGGTTCCAGACTATTTTATGCATTGTTGATTTTGATTTCTCAATAAGGTGTATTCAAGCATCAAATATTAAATAAATGTTTTTTGTTGCTCATGTGCATTGTTTATTGTATTTGATTGATCATAACTGAGCTGCAGGTCGGTCTCAAAAAAAGTTTGCAAAGGACAAACTAAAATAAGTCTGCAGGACAGACCCAACGAACTGATCCGCAAGTCGGACTCAGTAGAAGAACTGAACCGCAGGTCGGTCTCAGAAAAAGTTTGCAAAGGACAAACTAAAATTAGTCTGCAGGACAGATCCAACGAACTGAGCCGCAGGTCGGACTCAGTAGAAGAACTGAACCGCAGGTCGGTCTCAGAAAAAGTTTGCAAATGACAAACTAAAATAAGTCTACAGGACAAACCCAATGAACTGATCCACAGGTCGGACTCAGTAGAAGAACTGAACCGTAGGTCGGTCTCAGAAAATTTTGCAAATGACAAACTAAAATAAATGTGCAGGACAGACCCCAACGAACTGATCCGCAGGTCGGACTCAGAAGAACTGAACCGTAGGTCGGATTCAGGAAAAAGTTTGCCAAGGGCAAACTATACATCTTCATGACAGACGATCAGCGCCGGATGATACTTAGAAAGTTGGAAACAAACTTTCCTAGTCTGCAGGACAGACGATCATCTCTAAAAATTAACACTTGAACAGTTTGAACAATCAAATTTTCCAAGTCTGTTGGACAGACGATCAAGCGCCAAATCGCATTCACGACTCGGGCAACTAAAGATCATCATTCAGAGTGAAACTTTTTAAATGATGTTCTTTAGGGGGGGTAAGGGACTCCCCCAAGATATGCTCAAAATAAAAGCAAAAAGAAAAAACCCAAAGCAATGAACGGCTGAACGCCAGAAAAAGAAGTGTTTAATTACAGAACTAGTGCTGAAATAAGCACAAATAGCTGGGAAACAAAAAAGTTATCGTGCAAAATTGAAAATTATTACAGAAGATTTTTAACAAAGTTTGTACGAAATAGCAAAAGCATAATTTTAAGGATTGGTAGCAGAATCTTGTTGCTGATCTGTGGGAGTGCTAGAACGCTGAGCCGAAGAAGTGCTGGTCTGATGGGCAGCAGGTCTGCGACCATATTTTTCGGCCAAGTCCTCGCCAGCTTGGAATTCTCTAAACCTAGCCTGATACAGCTTATTGCCACCAGGCTTGCGAGCCTGTCATGCTGAAGATCAGAAATAACAAGCTGAGGGCACTATTCTTTAGCCTGATTAACACCTAGAGTGTACCCATGGCTTAGGTTTGAGCCAAGCAAGGCCTTCAGAGCTCCGGTGAAGTGAGGTGAGCTTTTATACTCATGAATAGCCTGAGCGATCCGCCCGGGCATAGCAGCTTCTAGCCCCTCATGATCAGCCTGGAGCTTGGCCAGTACCTCCTCTCGAGCAGCGCCAGCAGTTCACAGCTCATTCAGTTCAGCTTGCTGAGCATGCATGACCTTCTTCAGATCAGCGATCTGGGCATCTTTTGACAAGGACTCATCCTTGTGTTTGTAGCGGCTGGCGGACAAATCAACAATCCGCTTTTCCAAGGAAGCCTTTTGGATGGAGAAATCGTTGAGACGATGAAGAATCTCCTTCCCAGCCTTAACAACCTGGAAACAACAAAGGTAAGATGAACAGGGTCAGTGCGGTTCAAATATAGAGAACAGAAAATGGAAAGATACAAAACTTACAATGGATGCCAGATCCTTATCGGCAATTCAGCTAAGAACTCGGCCGAAGAGCTCGATGTCCCCTCGAAAGCCTCCTGACCAGATTTGGGCCTCTTTCACCCAGATCGAGAGCGTTGTCGAGCATGTTCGCCAGCGTCAGAGACATCAGGATGATCAAGCTATCATCCCTCTGTTCGGCCTGCCGTGTGCCAGAGGCTAGGCCTCCCTATTGAAAATCCTCGGTAAGGGGAACTTCAGGATTGACCTCTGGATTAGCCAGTTCAGGCTCCGGCTCAGCTTCACCCCTTGGGGCCTCTAAGTTCTGCTGTGGCCCATCGTGCACATGCACATCTTCTTCTTCCCCAAACGCCTGATCAAAGATGTCAGCAACATCGGCCACTGAAAGAACATGGAAAGTGTCAGAGCAAATCCAAAAGAAAGGGTAAAATCACACAAGTGCATAAGGTAAAAGAAATCACAAGAAAAAAAGAAAAACCTACGAGTATTATACTCTTCCCGAGAAAGCCTCAGATAGGGCTCAGGACCGGCATCAGATAAGCAAGCAGCCTCTATCAGTTCGGTAGGCCAGTGCTCAAAGTCAAGCAGAACGTTAGCATCGGCAATATCATTCAGCAAGCGTTCACCAACTGTAGTGGGACACACATCAGGGGAAAGCTGAAGGTAGTTCCAGCCAGCCAGTTCAGGGTGTCCATCTGAAGGATGTAGGTGCTCAGATCTAAACGAGTTAGATCTATGCGCAGCGGATGGATCAGGATTTATATATCACAATACATAAATAAAGGATTTAACTACTACACGGGGGTTAAGATTATATTACCAATAGTGGGAAGAGAAGCCTTGATCTTCCAATGTGTTCTCCAAACGGTGGTTGGTGGACACCCTTCTTGATAAAAGAACCTCCTTGATATGCAACACTAAGAAAAACTTGGAGTTTTTCTTCTTCTAAATACCCTAGACAAGAAAAAACAATTTATCTCTCTTTTTATGTGGTGTGGTCAAATTTTTTGCATTGCCAATACACTTGGAATAACTCTCCTTTTATAGGAGAGTAAATCCTTGGTCTCCAAGTATTAATTAATTAAATAAATAAATAATTAAACAAAATAAAAGGATATTTTCCTTAATGACTAATTGTGACATGTATTGACCAAGAGGAAATCAAATAACAAGTCATCCAACCAATCATATAACAAGAATATCTTTTATTTTCCATAACACAAGAAAATTAATTCTTGTGCTAAATGAAGACCTAATTGGCGCCACCTAGCCCACATAAAATGTCTTTTATGTGTATTATATTATTTAGCCCAACTAAATAATATCCATGCATATCAATTAATTAGCCCAGCCAATTAATTATCACTGAGGCCCAAATAACAAGAATATCAGCCCGAATTATAGAAGCCACATTGAGGACCATGGAGCTATAACCAGTATCTCCAATAATTAATTATTCATTGAACAGAATAAGTACATTAATTATTAATTCCGGGATTGCGCCACCATAAACCCGAAACTGAACTCTACCGATTATAGATGTATACTTATACTCAACCCATAGAGTGAATAAGCGCCCATTGATATAATCACTACATAGGGATTAACCCTTCATAGACTGTCCGTTCTGAGTAGAAGTCTCCGTGCTCAGAATATCTTATCCTTATTTACCATTAACCCCCCTGATGATCAATTAGTTCACATAACTGACTAGTGATCAATTAGTCTAATATGAACTCGGCCGATCGATCACTTTCTTAGGGTTAACAAACAATGGGACTCGTCTCTCTACTTCCCGCGGGGAAGGAATGGATTCCATGTCTGTGAAAATCAGAACTACTCACTCATCAGGAGATAGTGCCAATGAGAAGTGGCTTGGAACACATATTTAAGTGAACCGTAACTAACACATCAAACACTACCCCGAGACAAGCGGCACACTTGTGATCACCTCGGGATTAAGGTTGATCCATATATGATCATCTAATGATTTAATAAGATTCCTCGATTACGGAATTATATCGAGAAATTCGGATTAAATCGGTCCATCTATATGAATGCCATCATATATAAATGCCCCACATAGGTATCCTCTACCGATAGTCGGGATAAGACTATCACACCCTAAGGTGTTACGGGGCGCATTATTGGTGTTTTAATCAAGAGACCCTAAACTCGATTAAGTTCACCACGGACTAACGATTTAAGTATATCACCACTAACTCAATCCTCACGTGCATGCCATACACTGATTTAAGCGGTTACATACTTATATACTTAGGGTTTGCTGCAGTGTATTACTAACAAGCACAAAGCAAGTAATAAGGTGAGATAAATTCTATCAGCAAAAACAATTACACAAATTGTCTTTCGGGCACCACACTGACGTCGCCTTTTCCGGCGCTATTATAATCCTTAACCGGCAGTGTACCGGGTCAAATCATAGTGCTAGTGTGGTGAGTCAGAGTGTCGAATCCTCAGGGAAAATGTGGTAATTCTTTTAAGTGTGGTTAAACACCAAAGAGCTGTTATTAACTCGATCTAAACCGTAATTTTATCACACAGATTACTACTATTCTACTGAACATAAAATAAATGCGTAATTTAAAAGTTATTCTAATATAATATATATAGATATATAAATATATATAAATGTACATGGATTGTAAATTATATATATAGATATAAATATATAGATACCAATATATAGTTTATAATAATAGACAAATAGAACTAGCCAAAGTTTATATAATTGATTTATACGATCTTTTTCAGTAAACGGAATGTGCTCGATCTTTTCCTTTTATATTAGGTCCAATTGAGTAAATGAAACGGTGGACTCCCGAGGTTAACAATTCCTCCTCACACGAGCGTATGAAATTGTCATATGTCATTGTCATCAGTTCAATCTCCACAACTGCCCCATGCTAATCTCAGTTAGTCTGAACAGGTACCGAGTACAAATCTACCCCGGATAAAAGAGGTTATTCCGTTTGTCAGACGGCCGATGTTATTCAAAAGGCTCCGGTTGTCAGGCGGATCGATTTAACTTTCCGGTGTTAGTTTCAATTAAACGGTTGATTTTAACATTATTACGATCTTGAGCACAATTTTAATAAGATCCATCTTTCCCAAGACAAATCTGCCCCCGGGTAGGAAATAGGATTCCGTTGTCACGCTTTACGCACGGCCAATATTACCCTCCGGTTTTTCTATCTTTTATCTCATATCCTAACTTCTCTGGTCAGTTCATCATTTGGTTATATGTTGCGATTCATCTTGGTTAATTACGTCAATCCGAATATTATCAATACGTTACAGAATAGAAAAAGATTCAATTAACTCAATTTTAGTAATTTTACTTAGACAACATTCCTTTACCGAAAAGATCGAAATAAAACGATTACATAACTTTGGCTAGTTATTTAGACTTAGCTAAAAACATTATAACAACTAAAAAAAGATAAAACAAACATAAATACTTTAGAAAATTTACCCGATTACAAATGCTGAATCAGAGTCGTATTCTTCCGGACATTACAACGACTTCAACAACACTGAACTTCCGATAATTTCCCGAGCATTACAACAATACTACGATATTATTATTATTATTGGCATAAGGCCTATTTACAAACTACGAAACTAAAAAGAAAATAAAGAGGAGAAGATATATATATATATATGAGATTGTATATATATTGGTACATCGATTCTGTTTGCAAATGATCTCCTATATATAGAAATTATTCCAAGGCCGGACCGGGCCGGTAGTAGGCCGGACTGGGCCGGTGTAATGATTAACTCCACCTCCTTGATTAATCAGCATGTGCGAGGAGATATAATTATAATTATAATTATATATAACTTATAAAATTCATATCTCGAGTTCTGGATCTCCAAAAATCATGATTCAAGAGGCATCGGAAAGCTCTCGGGAAAATCTACAACTTTCATGAAGGACTCTTCTTCAGATGATGTCGTTTTGATGAGCCATTCGTTTGTCGAAGATATTTCTCGATTACCACTAAATCAAATCGATTAGCCACTTGACCACTTCGATTGACCACTTGACCACTTAAGCAATTTGATTGACCATTTAAGCGCGTGACACTCTCTAAATCCTTCCAGAGATATGATTATACTTCATCATGTCGATTCTCGGGGTCTTGGCTTATAAATTGTTGTGGAGATTTTGCATCAATAAAACAAAAGAAAATTTATAACCCTAACTACCATGCAAAACTAACTCCTAACCGACCAAAACATCGGGTTGTTGCTAGTAAAGCGTAATGAGTAAGGGGTCGATCCACGGGGAAAAGGTATGTAGAATCTAATCCTAGTAATCCTCCCAATTGCTACTCAACAAAAACAAATAAACGAAAAGCAAAAGCATAAAAACGAGAAAAACATAAAAGAACAATCAAAATAAATCTAACCTAAGAAACATGGGAACAACCAAAGTACAAACCTAAGTGATTTCAATTCTAGTTAATCTCATGATTCTAATTCGGTTTGTGGTTTCACCCTTTCACGAGACACAAATCCCTAATCTCTTAGTGAACTTATCTCTCAAGCTATGAAAGCCTACTTTCGTAGTGAATTCAATTATCTATCTCTCATCTTTCGAGTGTTGAGGCCGATTTACCAAACAAAACTCGGATGTAGATTCAATTAACTCTCATTTTTAAAGAACCTAACAACCTAGGAATCTAACTCATTAACTTGTCATCATTAATGGCTAAAAACCCTATCTTTCTATGGTGATCTAGCGTTTATGCAACTTCCGTATTATAAACATCAATCGTGAACTAATCTTTCGATTCTAATTCACATGGCATACAAATCGCATAGAAAAATACAAACGACTTAAAGCTCATGAAGATAAAACTGGAATTAAATTAATTGAAAGAAATCAAACTCATATAGTCTTGATACAATGGTTGAACTCCATGGAATCGAAAAGAAAAGCTACATAATCTACTCCTAATCTAACCTCGGTCCACCCGAGCACAAGGCTCGGGTGACCGGCCTTCAAACTCCCAAGTCGGCTGCTGCTCCTCAGAAAATTCGAGTATATAAAAAGTATGATCCTTAGGGTTGGGGATATGGCTCTATTTATAGAGATAAGAGGCGGTTTGCTGAAAGTCGGCGGCAGACGGGCGTTCATTATCATGGACGCTCGTTCATTTCTTGAACGGAAACTGGACGCTCGTTCAGCTCACGTCTGGAGACTCTGAATGTAAAATACGATTATGGACGCTGCATGGACGCCAGTTCACCCTTGGACGCTCGTCTGCTTCATATGGACGCTCGTCCACTGACGATCAAATCTTGATTTTTCCATCTTTATCTTGATTGATTTCTTTCCTTATCTCTTCCAATCTTCCATATCTTTGATTGATCCTCTCTCATCTCGAAATTAGCTCTTTAGGATCACCTTTTCCATTATTAATTGGGTATCTACAAATATCAAAAACATACCAAAACGTAATAATTTCCAAAATAATATAAAATCATCAAATAAACATAAAAAGCGATACGTTTTCATATTTAACTATTAAAAACACCATTTACTCAATATTTACTTATAAGGCTCGAAATCTATGAAAATCATACTAATGTAGGGGAAATTGATATATAAAATATATATAAAAATCACTATAATTTGGCCCTAAACAACACCCCCACACTTATCTTTTGCTCGTCCCCGAGCAAAACAAAACAAGAACATACTTTCAAAAATCCACATAGTCTGACACGAGATATAGTCAAGATCATGACAAGCTAGTATTCAGCAAATCGAAACTCACTCGGTGATGTGTGTGCAGAACCTACTAAACTTCCACCGATCCTCTCTTGACTTATTACATCAAGCAACTAACAGTTATCCGGTCAAATAAACGAAAGCTTCATTCTATCTACAGCACTTACCTCACAAAAACTAATTGCCAAGAACATAGTAACCAACTCACAATTAAACTCCTTTACTTAGTACCAAGAAAATACCTTTCGGGTCTCTACTGGGTTTAGATCAACTTGACTTAGAATTCCAAAAAAAAACGTATATTTTATATTTCCTATCGTCGCGTCTCAAAAGTATAACACACTCCCCTACATTAGAGGCAGTCACCCTGAGATCACTCAAACCCATACTGGTCCAAGGTAAACCACACTCCCCATTGGGGCAGTATCCAAATGGACTCGAGGTGATAGTTACAAACAAAATTCCCGCAAAGAAATTTTATTCATTTATTATTTATAGATATATATATATATTTATATTTTTCAAACTCTTTGGAAACTCTCGGTCAAATATTATTTCTAACACATTCAAGACTCTTAAAGATTTCAAGAACACTAAGGTACTGAGATTCTAACTGTGAGTATAGCACAAGTTCTTAACTTTCATTAATGCTAAATAAGTGTTATCTGTATCAAGAATTAACTTTCCTTTAACTAATCGGAAACTATTCTATATTTGGCTCTTCATCTAATAGGTTCGTGAAATGAAGTTCAAGTGAGTATCGATCTACCAAACCTATTCTTAAACATGATATGACTACTGATAATAACTAAAGATGCCAGATTATAAAACTAGCATGCAATTGAAATGTTACTCGGGACGAAACAAAATTTTGAAAATTTTGCACTTTTCATAGAAAATTATAACTAATATGAGCAAATGAAAGTAGATACACATAAACCATCCCCTCCCCCACACTTAAACTACAACATGTCCTCATGTTGTGCAGAATGAAAAAGAAAAAGAAAGCTTAGCTGATTCGTTGTTCGAAAGGGAGATATGCTGGAAGTGGGTCGACCTCACCCAGAAATGCCCGACGAACTCAGTAGACTGTGGACCATCCACCGGAAAACTGATATCATCTGAAAACTCACAATAGCTAATGCAAATACCCTGCACACTTGACAAACATGAAATACCTCGGGGATAGGGGGAAGATAACATATAAAGCACAGGAAAGGAAGTCTAGAGAAGTTTTAGATTAAGCTCATATAAAGATGGACATATACATGGAATATTACAAAATAGTAGGGCTAGGTGCAACTATATGAAAATGCATTACAATGCAATCTACGTGAAAAATCCTAAAAATAAAATAAAAGCGAGGTAGTATTACGGAAACCGACAGTTAACTACACTCAAAAAGAAAAATAAACTAGGTGGTATTACGAAAACCGACAAGTGACCACACTTAAGAAAAATAAAAGGAAAAATAGAAAAACAATGCAACTATATGAAATGCAACTAAATGAAATGCATTTAAATGATATGCAAAAAGAAAATAAAATAAAAGAAAGAAAACTAGCCCACTATATGCAACACGACATATATATAAACGTCTACCACATAATGACAGCTACGGTAAACGACAGTACTATCACTACATGAAATGCAGACGCGCCTTAAGACTCATCTAAAGTGATAGACTTATGGAAACCAACAGTTATCTATCTAAAAAGATATAACTCATATGGTCCGAGTTGTAGCATACGGAAAAACCGACAGTAGCTACCCATATGAACTATAAAAACAAAGGAAGCACGTAAGTCTTAAAAGCTTAAAAGATTCATCGGAGCGGTATGTAGCATACGGGAACCGACATTAGCTACTAATTAACCATAAGAACAGTTATAGCTTACGAGAACCGACAGTCACTATAACATGCCTAGATGAATCATATATAAGGAATTGATCAATTATCTAACATGGATTCATAGATGGAAAGGTAAAAACATATAAGTTCAGGACATCTATGTAAAAATCAATTAGCCACAGAAGCTCGAATGAAAAATCCACATCAAATAAAAGCATTAAAAATAAAATCAAGAAAAACCAGAACCTGGACTGCATTACGGACGAACGTTCAAAGGAAATCTCAGCACTGGACGGGCGTTCCACTTTGCAGACGCTCGTCTGCCTTGAAAACCGACCGGACGGACGTTCAGAAAGTATAGACGCTCGTCTGGTCCTCTAAATCGAACAGATTGAAAATATTTGAACGGACGAGCGTCCAATACTTCCCAACGCTCGTTCACTGCGGATGAAGAACTGGACGGGCGTCCAACGTAACGTACGCTCGTCCATACAACAAGAATGCACGGACAGCGGGAAAAACACAGCAAAACCCTAAATACTTATGAACACAACACAAAGAACACGTATCACAAAGACAAAGCGGCCTTATCAAATTAAGCACAGGGGTTAGACTAGGTAACACATAAACATATAAACTTCACGTAAAACAAGTTGAGTAAAAAACTTTTGCACATTCTTAACCTAACGGTCATCGAAACACGGCAAAATAAAAACTCTCAACTTGGTATACGCTACTTTTATTGAAATTGAAAATAAACGTAACAAAATCGAGAACTAACAAAACTAGATTCAACATGACACCTATTCCCCGGCAACGGCGCCACTTTTTGTTGCGGAGATTTTGCATCAATAAAACAAAAGAAAATTTATAACCCTAACTACCATGCAAAACTAACTCCTAACCGACCAAAACATCGGGTTGTTGCTAGTAAAGCGTAATGAGTAAGGGGTCGATCCACAGGGAAAAAGGTATGTAGAATCTAATCCTAGTAATCCTCCCAATTGCTACTCAACAAAAACAAATAAACGAAAAGCAAAAGCATAAAAACAGAAAAACATAAAAGAACAATCAAAATAAATCTAACCTAAGAAACATGGGAACAACCAAAGTACAAACCTAAGTGATTTCAATTCTAGTTAATCTCATGATTCTAATTCAGTTTGTGGTTTCACCCTTTCACGAGACACAAATCCCTAATCTCTTAGTGAACTTATCTCTCAAGCTATGAAAGCCTACTTTCGTAGTGAATTCAATTATCTATCTCTCATCTTTCGAGTGTTGAGACTGATTTACCAAACAAAACTCGGATGTAGATTCAATTAACTCTCATTTTTAAAGAACCTAACAACCTAGGAATCTAACTCATTAACTTGTCATCATTAATGGCTAAAAACCCTATCTTTCTATGGTGATCTAGCGTTTATGCAACTTCCGTATTATAAACATCAATCGTGAACTAATCTTTCGATTCTAATTCACATGGCATACAAATCGCATAGAAAAATACAAACGACTTAAAGCTCATGAAGATAAAACTGGAATTAAATTAATTGAAAGAAATCAAACTCACATAGTCTTGATACAATGGTTGAACTCCATGGAAACGAAAAGAAAAGCTACATAATCTACTCCTAATCTAACCTCGGTCCACCCGAGCACAAGGCTCGGGTGACCGGCCTTCAAACTCCCAAGTCGGCTGCTGCTCCTCAGAAAATTCGAGTATATAAAAAGTATGATCCTTAGGGTTGGGGATATGGCTCTATTTATAGAGATAAGAGGCGGTTTGCTGAAAGTCGGCGGCAGACGGGCGTTCATTATCATGGACGCTCGTTCATTTCTTGAACGGAAACTGGAAGCTCGTTCAGCTCACGTCTGGAGACTCTGAATGTAAAATACGATTATGGATGCTGCATGGACGCCAGTTCACCCTTGGACGCTCGTCTGCTTCATATGGACGCTCGTCCACTGACGATCAAATCTTGATTTTTCCATCTTTATCTTGATTGATTTCTTTCCTTATCTCTTCCAATCTTCCATATCTTTGATTGATCCTCTCTCATCTCGAAATTAGCTCTTTAGATCACCTTTTCCATTATTAATTGGGTATCTACAAATATCAAAAACATACCAAAACGTAATAATTTCCAAAATAATATAAAATCATCAAATAAACATAAAAAGCGATACGTTTTCATATTTAACTATTAAAAACACCATTTACTCAATATTTACTTATAAGGCTCGAAATCTATGAAAATCATACTAATGTAGGGGAAATTGATATATAAAATATATATAAAAATCACTATAATTTGGCCCTAAACATAAATCTGCAATAAAATACCACAAATACCCACGTAAATCTGACACGACACTCCGATTTACTAAAATCGGTACAAAATGATAACTTTTTACTATTATTACTAAGTTTTACTACTAACTACTCTAAATTATAAAGATTAACATTTCATACTATTTATATCATAATTTCATATATTTTATATAGAATTCGTTGATAAAACATAATAATATAACGTATATTTAATCATATAAAAGTAGTATATCACACACCTAACAATCTCCCACTTGCACGAAATGACAAGCAATGATTGTTTTTAGAGCACACCCTTTCTCATCTTATTCACAACACTCTCTCACTTGCTCTAAAAGCAGATGAGATATATCCCTCAATGCTGTACCCTCAATGCTCTAAAAGCAGATGAGATATATCCCAGATGAGGCAAGTCGTACGTACCTACATCTTCATATTCTTGATCAAAAAACAGTCTCGATTAATAGCATCTCTTTTTTTTTTTCAATCAAGAACTAAAAGCGTGAGTGTGTGTAGAAAATCAAACTTACAAGCATTGCTTCATCAAGATTGATCGGAGTATTACTCTTTCGATCAAAAATTACAAGTCCGGTTTCCTTAAACTTGTAATCATTCTTGAGATCTTATGATTCGACTCTGTCTTTTTCATTCTATGCCTTCATTCCCAGCAATAGGACATTTCGAGATAATACCCTAGCTGGACTACTATCATCAGGCAATCGGGAGCTTTTAAACCTCATAGTGATATAGGACGTTTCGTGATAACACCCTACTGCACTCAAATCATTGGTAGCTACAACCGATATGTACTTTTTATTTTTAAGTTGTCGATCACAGATAAGGAAGATACCTGATATTTGATTAATTCTGTGTAGATATAGTGCTTCGTTCCTAATTCTTCTATAGAATATTAACATATCCGAACTCATTACCAAAATCAACTATCTTGCAAGTGTCATAAGGTAAGATCGAATATACTAATACTTATCTAATTTTTCCAATCTCAGCATACACCAAAACTTAGCTTTTATGTCTTCATCTATTTTCATAAGTACGTACAAACTTGCGGAATTTCAAAGAAATGTAGACCAAAATTAGCTAAAGGTTGGTTATTTCTAGTTAATCACAATGGCAATTTCGAGTGAGGTCTTGATCACTCTAATCAAGGCTGACGTAGGAACAAAAATTGGAAATTTATTTAGGTAGGCTATTTGGCTATAGTTATATTTTTGTGGTGTCAAAAATCGTCATTCCTAGTCCAATTCCAAACTCATAATTCATTTTTGAAAAGAAAATGATTCTAAAATTTTTACTTATAAATATCAACATACTTATATAATTTCATGAAAACAATATCTAATATTAATTACTTAATTATATAAACTTAAAATCTCATTAAAATCTAAATTAGACATAAAATATAATTATAATATATCTAATATACTTTACTTAATTAAAAACTTATTCTTCCAAATTATATCATTTTTTATTCATATTTATATATTAACTACTTAATTTATCTAAAAAATTAAAAATAAGTAATAAAAAATTTTGATAATTTTTATAATTTTTTTTCGAAAATTTTAATGAATTTTCTAACCTAACTTTACTCCCCACTTTCGAAGTGGCATCGTCCAGATGTTCAATGAGTATTAAAAAGTAGGTTTGAAAATAAAATTAAAATTATATATTAACGTTATTATTTTGATTTTATCGTATACTAATATAACAAACAAACTTAAAAACTGAAACATATATATTAAACAAGATAAACGATTACAATTAAAGAAAAACTTAACTAAACTGAAAACTACAAACTTAACTTAAGTTAACTTATTAAAAACTTAAACTATCATAAACTAACAAACCAACAAACCAACTAAATTGTTGACGAACAACCCGGTGTATCAACCGGTAACAAGCCAACTCTATTATCTCTAGACGGAAAAATTTCATCCGTCTCAAGCTCTCCAACTCCATTCATTTGAATACAAAGACGCGAAATCATCCAAGCATTAGGCATAGGTTTCCCCCTACTACCTCTCGTGATTGCAAATTCCAACACTCTCCTTTGAATCAAAATACCCCAATCCACAAATTCACCAAATGCCAAAGCATAAAGTAGAAGCATTTCATTTTCGGCAAGGCTTGCAAAATCCCAGGTGGGATATACTCTAGAATTAATAAAATGCTTCCACGCCTTTAGATGTGGAAGTAAAGCACGTGTAGACATTTCGTGATTTGTGTCGAAAAGTGGAAACAGACATTGGAAAGACTCTTGTACTTTATTCAAATGATTATATGGATTTTGTAGTTCCCATTTCATCTCGAAATGTTGCATCGTAACAGGCGGAATTTCAAAAAGTTGGTTGATAATAGACAAAGGGAAGGGAACAGCCACTCCTCTTACCGAGACAATTTGAGTTATATCAATCATAGACGTCGTCATTAGGGCAGAATAAAATTCTCGAACAATCGAGATATTTATTCTTCCTCTTGGCGTACTTACAAATTTCTTCCAACCGAATCCTCGAATAATAGTTTTACCCCATCGATCTATCTTATCGAAATTTAAACCTTTCTCCAACTGGATTGGAGAATTAGCAAAACGAGGGTGTAAAATTATATTATCGGTTGAAGCTTGAGACTCCGGAGCATCCGGGGTGTTAGGCTTATATGAATTGACAGAAGGTGATGATCGGTTCGACATTTAAAAACAGATGAAAAGTAGAAAAAATATAAGAAGGTAGATAGAAAGTGAAAAGAAGTGAAAGGAGATGGCATATCTTGCTCATATCTTTACTTGGTTAAATAGATAGTAAAAAGCATACGTGGGTGCATTAGACGGACTCAAGAATGACTCATCTCTCTTTTCTTCACGGCTCGGGCCGAGAATAGGCCGGACCGGTCCGGCCTCTAAATCATTTCACCGAGTACAGAGGTGAAAGTCAATTTGTGTTTTGTTTTTACTTCTCATATGTGTAACAATACTTACACATGCTTTGAAGATATATTTTTAAAGTTTGAACTTGATACGGACTTGATAAAACGACACATTATATTTTGAAAATGACTTAGTAATGATACAAAATTAATTTTTTTGTTTTTTATAGTTTATAAAAACTAAAACGATTTAGAATGCAAACCATATTTCGATAAAACGATTATAAAACTAAAATAAACGAAAACGAAAACAAACCATTATCTGAATGAAAATGTCGAATAAAACGTGTAGTAAAAATATTTAATCAAACAAAGTCATGAAATTCAATCTTCTTCAAAATCTTCCTCAGGATCAACATGAAAGCTCGAACTCGGAAACGACTGATAAGCTGGCGGCTGAACTGTAGTCGTGGTCCTGATTGAACTATCAAGACCCATCGAACTCATGCCAGTAGTGATATGTGCAAACTCAGTGAATCCTCCCCAACTAGACATCGCTGGTCTCTGAATACCTGTCGAAAATACACCTGTACCACTCGATTGGCTCCCAAAAGGATATGACGTTGGATGAAAGCTCGAAGGTGGTGGAATAGGTGTTACCCAATCTGGTAAGGTATATGGATCAGACTGACAAGGTGGATAGGCAGGATCATCAAAAGTAGGATTACGAAGCAACTGCTCGTTTCTCCTTAAACCTCTACGAATATCATCACACCACTGCCTATTACTTTCAGCATACAAAGCCATGTTGGCTTGACCACGTGCAACGTCTGATACTAAAGATTGAAACATATCATATGTTATAGTGTTGGAGAAAGGAGTTTGTTGAGGCTGACTAGAAAAAGATGGAAAAGAAGAAGATGTGAAAACTGGTGGAGCTGGTTGAGTTTGACGGTTTCTGATCAACGAACTTATTCTACCATCTGGAAGCCTAGTCAAACTTGGTCCAATCAGAGGTGCATCTGCCAGAGCTAACTTGTCATTAGGCAGGAATCGTACTCCCGACCTACGACATAAATCTGAAATAAAACAAGGGAAGTACAGATGACTCCCTGGTCTGGCGATGACAATACTCTCGAAAATTCTTTTAAAACTTACTTTTCCAACATCCAATTTCACATCATTTACCATCGCCCAAGCGATACACACATCTTCTTTTCCATAAGCAGTATGCTTACTCGAAGGATAGAGACTATGGCTAATAAATCTTTTAATCGCCCTTAAACCTCTAAAACACTTCCCGTAGTTAAATCTATTTTCAACCCACACAGCGGTTGGGTCAAAAGCATTCTGAGCTCTCAAGGCAGTCTGCTCAAAGCTTGCAGGATCATCTAGACTCCAAACTACCCTGTAATCTTCATCATCAGGAAAAACTTCAACTCCAAATATTGCATTAATAACGGCAGGGTTAAAAGGAACATTTCTAGCTCTTAGGGGTACAGTTTGTGACTGATTAAGCTCATCTTGCGACATAGTAGACAAAACCGAATAAAATTCAGCTACTAAAGTCGTATTGATTTCCCCTTCTTTTCTGGCTGCTAGTTCTAACCACTGACGTCTCGTAAAAATATCCTTAACTTCATCACCTAAGTCATCCAAATCTAATCCTTTTTCAACCAAAAATCACATTTACTATAAATTTTTTCATATGCATTCTTAGCTTCTTGTGATGCTGTTTTATCAAAGCTTATGGCTTCTTCTTCAGGTGATAAAATTATTGTGCCTACTACCGGAGTTGATATAGGAATGTTTGATTTCCGTTTCTTAGAGATTCTTTTACTCGACTCAGCCATTCTACGATATTGATAAAGCCAATCAACAACAAAAACAATAACAAAAACAACAAAAAATAAAAATGTCACAACACACTCAAAAATCAAAACAGTTGAAATTAATCTAAAAAATTATAAAAAATACGAAATTGATAACGAAATAAACTAAATAATACCTTAATATGAAGAAAACGTTTAAAAGTAGGCCGAAAAAGTGGTAAAGTCGCCGGAAAAGATGAAGCTTGTTTTTGATCCTTTTTGATTTTTTCAACTTTTGTGGATGAGAGGAGATGAATGTAGGAAGAAATCAAGTGGTGGTGTAGTGTGAGATGAATTATTATGGGAGAATTGAAAAAAAATTGAGTGGTGGGGTTTTGGGGTGTGGGGTGCGGCTGTTGTGTAGAAAATTATGGAAGAAGAAGAAGAAAAGGGAGTCCCCGTTTTTTTATGCTTTTAGACCCCGGCTCGGTCCGTGCCCATTTTTTTTCACTTTTTCCGATTTTTTTACTTTTTATGATTTTTGATTAAAACTTACAAAAATTCTTATAAAACTTAATTAAACTTGATTAAAACTTCATTAAAAACTTTAAAAATAAAATTTGAAGGAAATCTTATAATTTTATAACAATTTCTAAAAATTTAATAAAATCTTTATAACACTTAATAAAAAGCTTATAAAAATTTAATAAATTTATACTAACTCTTATAAAACATCTAAATTAAAACTTAAAAAAAACTTTTAAAAAACTTTTATAAAACTCCTCAAATTTCATAAAGATCCAATTTTATAAAATTTTCAGAAGTTATGCGAAAATTTTATAAAATAAAACATAAGAAAAGACTCGAAACTTAAGGGGTTCCTGATTCTTCGATTTCTAAATCTTCCAGAGTTCTGATATAACGTTCAATCAACCTAACTCCTAAAAACGAAGCATTTGAATTATCTCTCGGAATTCCATCGGGATTTTCGGATAACCACCTAATCGTTCCCTTCCTAACAATATTCAAACACTCATCCTGGGATTTGGTTGTGTTTTTCCCACAGCGTCCAACATGTTCACTTTTTCCACAGATTCTGCATCTCATCAGAAACTTTGCCCTTCTTTTTATTGCACTTCTTGATGTTCCATTACAAACTTCTCTCAATCTAATCTCTCTCAACAATTTCTTGTTTTGTTCAAAAACTAAAGCTTCTATAGCAAACGCGACATCTTTATCAAGGCCTAATTTTATAAGTAAAATAAAAACTCCTAATCTATCTAAAAAAGGCATCCAGTTCTTTTACGTCTATCCGGTAAAAGACGAAAAGAGTTTAAACATAAAAAATACAGAAAAGTAGAGTAAAGATAGATAGCACCTGGTATTCGGCTGATTTCAGTTTCTCTACTTTTCAGTTTTTCCGTTTTTCTGCTTTTTCAATTTGTCGGGGTATCAATCAGTAGCATTACTTCTTTTTTCAGTGTGATTCCTTCTCCCTCCACAAATAACTTCACTTTGTGGCCATTGGCTATAAAAGTTGTATTTCCATCAGTTAGTTCAACAGCTCCAGATTTGTAAACCCGTGTTACTTTAAATGGACCTGTCCATCTTGATTTAAGCTTACCTGGAAACAACCTTAAACGTGAATTGTACAAGAGCACTCGATCATCTACATGGAACTCACGTTTAAAGATTCTCTTATCATGGAAAGATTTCGTGCGTTCCTTGTAGATTCGAGCATTTTCATAAGAATCGATACGAAATTATTCTAGTTCTGTTAATTGAAGCAATCTATGATCACCGACAGCCTTAGGATCGAAATTCAGAAATCTAATAGCCCAGAAGGCTCGGTGTTCTAACTCAACTGGGAGATGACATGATTTACCAAAGACTAGCTTATAGGGAGAACAACCAATTGGTGTTTTAAAAGCTGTTCTATACGCCCATAATGCATCATCTAATTTAACTGCCCAGTTTTTACGATTTGATTCCACTGTTTTCTCCACGATTCTTTTGATTTCTCTATTTGACACCTCTACCTGTCCACTGGTTTGCGGATGATAGGGCGTTCCTAACTTATGCGTTACACCATATTTTTCAACTATCTTAGTAAATGGTCTATTACAAAAATGTGACCCTCTATCACTAATGATAGCCCTCGGAATGCCATATCTGGTAAATATATTCTTTTTAAGGAATCGTATGACAACTTTGGTATCATTAGTTGGAAGAGCTTCAGCTTCTACCCATTTTGAAACATAATCTACCATTACAAGAATAAATCTTTTTCCAAAAGATATAGGGAAAGGTCCCATCACTACAACATTTTAGGCTTTTTCCGGCGCAAAATAAATGCCGGGACAATAGGAATTAAGCGCCGTAAAAACAATCACGGCACATAAAATGGCATTTATTTAAGTGTCGTGAATACTGGTGTCGGCAATGTTTGCGGCACTTTTTTGTTCTGCCGGTAAACTTTTGTGGCAATTATATGGCATTTCGTAAACGTGTTGGATTTTCTTTCGCGGCACCATGTCGACACTTTCCTAATGTGCCGAATTTCTTTTATGGCGGTTTTTCCGTCACTTTGCACTTTCTTTGTGGCAAATTTTCCGACACTTTTTCATTTACAATGACACAATTTTATGGCACTTTACCAACATTTGTTACACATGCCGCAGTTTTTTAAATAATAATTTACCGACATTTGTTTTTATTGACATGATTTTTACAACAATTGTACTACATAGTCAAATTTTCCATTTTGTTTTTATGACAATTTTTTGAAACATAATACGTCTGTCGGGATCTAATATTCTTACACACTTGACAAAATTGTTGGCCATGTTTAGGTCACGGTTGTCATAAATTTCAAGAAACTCACCAAAAGACATGATCAAGACAAACAACACCTCAATCAAATTGATATTCAAGAGTTCAAAACATAGATCAAATTTCCCTAGCTACATTCAAGAGTAACAGTAGTTGCCCTTGGGGAAAATAAAAAAAATTAATAATTGATCAAGTTGAATAATTCACCCCAAAGATAATTCATAGCTTTAGTTGCTTGCTCCCTCCATAGTCTTCCTTCATCTTCTAGATAGTTAATCACATCAAACATCAACGTTAAGTAACTTCAGCAACTTTTCTTGATCCACTCGCTTTCATTATTTTGAAATTGCTTGCATTTTAAAGCCCCAAGCAAAATATCTTATCCTTGCATTAACACATTTTAGAGTCGAAAATCTGCCAAAAAAACAGATATTTCACAATGTTAGATTGTAATAGATTCATTTATAAGATCTAGTACACAAATGATTCCCACCTTTCTCATCAAGTTCAACTTGACTCTTCTGCTCTACAAATCGGTCTAACTCCTTCTCGCCCTTTATACATCATGAAGAGTATTCGCATCATTGTGGTTTCCCTCCGTCGCACCGCCAACTAAGCCGAGCAGTTTTTTGATCTTCTTACGTGTCTTTCTTCTTCTCTGAGAGTTTATCTAGATCGATTTTCAAACAATCTCTGGCATAAAAAAAACATCCAAAACATGACAAGTTGTTATAAATAAGAAAATTGAAAATCATTAAAATAAAAAGGAAACATATGACGTATGTAAATGCAACAGGATTAAACAAAAGAAAAATATAATTACTTCACGCACCGTAGTGAGTCCGGCTCCATCCGAATGGACTCCAAGGTTTTGAGTCTTTTGACCCCATGGATGTTGAAATCAAGACTGCATTCTAAATCTGCAAAACTGCGTTTGCAGAGCCTGCATTTCTTGGAAAATAATTTTCAGCAATATCAAGACTGATGTATAGGTATTTTTAATTCAAGCCACATCAGCGGTGCAGAATGTACACATTCCTGCTACATAATGCAACGGATCATGAAAAAAAGGAAGGGTGTTATGTACCACAAAATCTCACACAAAAGAAGGATCACGGTTCATTTCTAAATCTCAACTAAATTAATAAACGATGAAGTGCGTTCAGCTAAGTAAATAGAACTTGTGCACACAGCATTCAACGGAAGATTATAGGAAAAAAAAGAATGATACCGAGGGAAAGAAGAGAAGGAAAGAGCAAGACATGAGATGCTTTTCAAGATGCGCTTATGTTTTTCTCCAATTCAACGCAGTGTTCTTCAACTCAATGAATTTGTTAGAGTGTTCAACCCTGTATGTTTACATATATCCCAAATGTCTCGGCTTTTGAATATGCATATACTTACTCTTGCAAATATCATTAAAAAATCAACATATGCATCAAAGATATTCAACCACCTTATAAAATTTTAAACCAGCAAAAAAATGCATGACCCAAAAACTTAATCTTTAAGGAAAATTCCAGACCATCACACCAATCATAAACAAATAGGACCATGACAAAACTAGGTCTAGATAATGGATGAATCAACATAAACACCAGAAGCATTGAAATGAAGACAAGAAAATGCAATACATAATTTCCAAGAATTCTTATTCAGCACTTAACCCATTTCATTCAATTATTTTAAAGTTTAAACTAAAAGTAACTAAGTTCCCCTGAAACTAAACATGTTTACATGTAATCTACTTTATGTTGATTCAATAGCATGGCAAAACATTTACACACAAACACACGACTGGCAGACTGATATTGGGCACAAATAAAAGAAAGACATTGGCTGAGTACGAAGTACAAATCTCGGTGTACATTTGTGTTTAAGCTGTTTAAACCACAACAAAGAAATATGTAGGGCACACAATAGTAAATACTCTAGGGGGTCTACAAGCATTATTACCCAAATGGCCAAAAAATCGATCATATTATGTTTTCATCCCTAAATCCTTCATCTATTTGCAAGCCAATTATTTTTGCTCTTATGGTAGTTGTATAGCCTTTATATTAAACTAAAGGTTCTTGTACTCTTACATGTATATGATTTAAAATTTGTGCCAAATTTGTTTAAGCAAGTAATGGGCGTCATCCAGGTGGCCCTTTTCTTCTCCTATTATAATGCATCCATAAACAACCATCATCATACATGAATCACATATAGGCCACAATAAAATGCAATATATTTCAAATCCAAGCATTGAATGATGATTACCGTTTGATATTTTTTCCAAGGACACTTTTCCTCATTTTCTGCTATGTATAAGGGAAATCCCAATCAAGGGGTTGGGATTCATTTCGTATCGTCTCATATGCACAAGGGACGAAATTGCTGAAATAAACAAAAATATAATTAAAAAATCACATGAAACAAAGGTATGCCATCCCAAACGATCACTAAAATCCAAATGCGATGTTTCTCATCCCTCAGTAGTCAATACTGGTGCCATAAATCACACCCTGACTACAAAAATGAAGCATGACAATTCAACCTGTGAAACTCTTCTCTAAAAATAAAAAAATAAAAAAAATCTACCGAAACTTGGAAATAAAAGAAAGGCCTTTCAAGATTGAATTGTGAATACCATACAAAAATCGATACACTTACCTATTACTCTTCTTTAATTTTGGTCTAGAATCAGAGGAGGCTATAACAATAGAAAGGAATTTCTTATCTGATGTGAAATAACGGTTCGAAGGAATGAGAGAAGAAATAGAGGATAAGTTCTTGCAGATCGGCGAGGCAGATCGGAAGTTGTGGCTTTTCGATTTTGAGGGAGAGGCGAAGAGGTGTTAATACCCCTCAAAATAGAACCGTCCGGAGATCATGTTTACAAAAAAAAAAAAAAAAAAAAAAAAGATAGAACCGTCCGAATAAAAAATACTTTACTATAGATTGTGCATCAGTTACTATATGTAGTATTTAAATATGTAATACAAACCAAATTTAAAATAAAAAACAAAATAATACAAACAAATTAAAAAATTTGAAAAAACAATTAATACAAACATAACGTATTGGATTACAATGATTAAGGTTGATCGGGATTGATTGACTATCCATTAGAGGTTCAGTTAACCCGATTAAAGTGTCTCTAGTTGATATGGCATAATCGATGTTAAAATTGAAGTTAAGCTAACCCAATTACAATGATTAAGGTTAATCAGACTTGAAAGACCATCACCTTCACTTAACCCAATTATAGTTTTTATGTTTGACCAGGCTTGATCGACCATAAATTTGGTGTTTAGGTTAACCCAATTACAACGTTTGGGGTTTGCTTGATCGACCGTCAATATAAGGTTTAGTTAACCTGATCACAGTGTTTCGGTTGATCATGTTTGATCGACCGTCAATCTAAGGTTTAGTTAACCCAATTACGATTTTTAGGTTGATCGAGTTTGATCGACTGTCAATTTGATGTTTATTTAACCCGATTACAATGTTTGAGGTTGAGCAGACTAGATATATTGTCAATTTAAGGATCGCTTAATTAACTCGATTACAGTTTTTGTGGTTGCTAAGGCATGATTGATAGTCGATTTAAGGTTCATTTAACCTGATTACATTGTTGAGGTTGCTATAACTTCATCGACTGTCAATTTAATGTTTAGTTAACCCAATTACAGTGGTTAGGCTTGATCGAGCTTTGATGGATTGTAAATTTGAGGTTCGATTAACACAATTAAAGTGCTTATGGTTGATCGGGCTTGAGTGATTGTCAATTTGATGTTTAGCTTACCCAATTATACTGTTGTGGTTGATTTAGCTTGATCGACCATCGGTTTGAGGTTCACTATCTCGATTAAAGTATCTCTCGTTTGATCGTGTATAATCAAAGTTGAAATTGAAGTTCATCTAACCCAATTACAATGAGTAAGGTTGATCGGGCTTGATTGACCGTCAATTTGCGGTTCGCGGCTCAATTAACCTAATTACATTCTTTCTGGCTGACCAGGCTTGATTCAGTATTATTTCAGCACTATATATTATGTAAATAATTTAAAGTAATTATATAAGTGTATTTTTTTAGGAAATTATATAAGTGCTTTAAATTCAAATATATATTACTTTCTTTGATTTATTATTCTTGATGATATATATATATATATATATATATATATATATATATATATATATATATATATATATATATATATATATATATATAAATAAAAATAAATGATGTGCATGTGAAATATAGTATAATTATTATTTTTATATGTATCATACATTTATATGTGTGCTATTCAAATAAATATATTTGCAATATTTATAATTTTTCTAAGAAGAGAAACAATCCTAAATTATGAAACAAAAAGAGATAATTAAAAAAAAAGAGATAAAATAAATAAAAAATAATATTCGGAGCTAGTTTATAATTAATACTCTGTTTTAAGTAATGTGTTGTTTTGTAGCTTGTTTGGTAATGGTACAGACGTGAATTTTGAGTTCCATGTTATAGGTTCGAGTCTTGCTTGCATCATATTTATCAAATTACTTTACATCACACCCCTAAATTTTTTTTTTCACTTATATCGTTTCTTTTTTTTGTTCATAGCTAATTTGTAATGGCAAATATAATGTTTTTGGTAATTTATTATATTTCCTTGACCCATTAACTAAAATTACTAATACGATAAATATCAATACGTAATTTATTAATACTTTTTTAGAATATACGTTTCATTTTCTACCCATTTAATTGCACATTATCTTTTCACTTCACATACTAATAAAGTATTGCATAAAATGCCATATGCCATCATAACAAAAAGTGACAATTTTTTAAGGGATATATGGAGAACTATCATGGTAAATGTAGGTACAACGTCTACTATTGTCGGTGTCACCACTGAGCACTGATAGTGTTTGGGACGAAAACAACATCGTTTACGTCGTTTTGGTCCTATGTTTTTGTAATAAAGAAATAAATAACACATCAAAATGACGTTTTTAATTTGATTGATTTTCTGCATAGGCGGTTGTGTGCATCGTACGTAAAGGATTTTCTTGAATCGTAAATATTTTCTTCACAGGTCGGTTGTGTGCACCATAAATGATCTGAGCTCGCTAACAAGAGTGTGCAGCATATTGTCAAAATGCCATAACGTTGTCACAAGTTTTGTGACATTTTAATGTAGTGTCATAAAAGTGACGTATTATATACGACATAACATTAAACTGACATAAAAAAATGTCACGAATTTGTGACATAAATAATGAGTGTCGGTTAATTGTCGGCAATTCACGACATAAAACAATATGTCGTAGAAACGTCGTACTTTCATGGCAATTAAAAACTAGTGTCGGAAAATATACGAGAATTATTAAAATGCCGCAAACAAAGTGTCACCAAAGGCCTGTTTTGTTGTAGTGCATGAAATCTATACCCCAAACATCAAATAATTCACATTCTAAAATAGGTTGCGTAGGCATTTCATGTTTTTTAGATACATTTCCCCATTTTTGACAAGATTCACAAGATTTAACATACTTATAAGCATCTCTATATAGTGTAGGCCAATAAAAACCACATTGTAAAACTTTAAAAGCAGTTTTCCAACCTCCATGATGACCTCCTGCCTCATGATCATGACAAAACGACAAAACACTTAAAATTTCATTATCAGGCACACATTTTCTGATTATCCCATCCGAACATTTACGGAAAAGGTTTGGTTCCTCCAGTAATAAAATTTTAAGTCATAAAAGAACTTCTTTTTCTGCTGCCAAGTCCAATGAGACGGAATATAATCACAGGTTAAGTAATTAATGATATCTCCAAACCAAGGTGACATTTCCTTAGAAGGAATTCTAGTTTTTAATAACTGCATTGTTGAAGGAGTATCTATTCTAAACAGTTGTTCATCAGGAAATGAATCTTTAATTTCATTTCCTATTTCTTCATTATTTTCCATTCTACTTAGATGATCTGCTACTACACTCTCACTTCCTTTTTTATCTTTAATTTCAATATCGAATTCTTGAAGTAAGAGAATCCATCTAAGAAGACGAGGTTTAGCATCTATCTTACTCAGTAAATACTTCAGTGCTGAATGGTCTGTATAAATTATTACCTTAGAACCAACAATATACGATCGAAACTTATCTAAGGCAAAAATCACAGCCAACAGTTCTTTTTCTGTAGTTGCATAATTTAGTTGAGCAGTGTTTAATGTGTGAGATGCATAGTAAATTGCTTTGAGAATTTTGTTATACCTTTGACCTAAAACAGCTCCTACAGCTAAATCACTCGCATCACACATAATTTCAAACGGCAAACTCCAATCTGGTGCTACTAACACTGGTGCAGTAGTCAACCTCGCTTTTAAGGCCTGAAAGGCTTCCATACATTTACTATCAAAGTTAAAAGACACTTCTTTTTCAAGTAAATGACTTAGAGGCTTAGCTATTTTTGAAAAATCAGCAATGAACCTTCTATAAAATCCTGCATGTCCGAGAAATCCTCTTAGAGTTCTTAAATTAACTGGTGGAGGTAATTTTACAATTACTTCGACTTTAGCTTTATCAACTTCAATACCTTCTTCAGAGATTCTATGACCTAAAACAATTCCTTCTGATACCATTAGATGACATTTTTCCCAGTTTAGTACTAGATTGGTATCTTCACGGCGTTGTAACACTCGTTCTAAGTGTAACAAACAAACATCGAATGAATCTCCGTAAACACTAAAGTCATCCATAAAAATTTCTAAGAATTTCTCAACCATATCAAAAATATAGCCATCATACACCTTTGAAACGTAGGCGGTGCATTACATAAACCAAACGGCATTCTTTTATAAGCAAAAGTTCCATAAGGACAAGTGAAAGTAGTTTTTTCTCTATCTCCTGCTGCAATGAATATCTGTAAATATCCTGAATAACCATCTAAGAAACAGTAATATTTATGTCCACTTAAACGTTCCAACATCTGAACTATGAATGGAAGTGGATGATGATCTTTCTTAGTATGATCATTTAGTTTTCTAAAATCAATGCACATTCGATAACCCGTAATCTCTCTTGTCGGAATCCATTCATTATTTTTATTCTCTTTCACTGTGAAACCTCCTTTCTTTGGTACCACTTGAGTTGGACTTACCCATTCACTATCTGATATGGGAAAAATTATCCCCATTTCTAATAGCTTAATAACCTCTTTCTTAACAATTAACTGCAAATTTGGGTTGAGGCGGCGTTGCGGTTGAATACAAGGTTTAGCATCTTCCTTCAGAATTATCTTATGAACGCAAATCTCAGGGCTAATACCACGAATATCGGCAACTGTCCATCCAAAAGCTTTCTTATGCTTTTTCAACATTCTAAGTAATTGATCTTCTTGTTGCTCAGTTAAAGATGATGAAATAATAACCGGTAATAGATTATTAGTTTCAAGAAAAGCATACTTCAGATTTAAAGGTAATGGTTTCAATTCCATATTCTTAGGTGGATCTTCCAGTGATGGTTTAAGAACTGGTCCTTCTAGTTTTAATTCCAAATACTTATGCCATGATGGTTTAAAAGTAAAAGTTCCTTTATCTAGAGAAAAGATTATCTCTTTCATTTCGGTGTCTTTCTCATCTCCCTTATAGATAGATAGAGTTAAGCATTCTTCTAATCTGTCTTCAAAAGTTGGTAACTGATTATCATAGACAGAATGGATATCTTCTATAAAAGAACATGATTCTGGTGATCTGTATGGATGGTTCATAGCTTTGAAAATATTGAAAGCAACTTCATCTTCATTGACTCTCAGAATTAATCCTCATTTCTGGACATCTATTAAAGTTCTTCCTGTAGCTAGAAATGGTCGACCTAAGATAAGTGGCGCTGAATATCCTTCTTTCATTTCCATAACTACAAAGCCTACTGGAAAATAGAACTTGTCTACTTTAACCAATACGTCCTCAATAATTCCTTTAGGGTATTTAATCGATCTATCGCCATCCGCAGTCATTTCGATTTTAGCAAGCTTTCCTATGCCTAGCTTTCTATAATCCTCATAAGACATGAGATTTATACTAGCTCCAAGATCACATAAGACCTTCTTAAACGTAAATCCTCCAATTTCACATAGAATGGTAAAACTTCCAGGATCTTTCGGTTTAGGCGGTAACTTATCTTTGCAAAACTGAGAACATTCTTCATTTAGGCATATATTCTCATATTCCTCTAATTTTTTCTTGTTTGACGAATATCTTTCGAAACTTTCCATAAGCGAGGCATACTAATTAGAGCTTCGATAACGGGGATATTAACATGAATATGACGAAAAGTATCAAGGAAACGAGCATACTTCTGATCAGTTTTTATCTTTTTAATTTGATCTTTAGGTGGGTAAGGTAAAGATTCTAAATCTATAACCTTTGATCCCAAAGTCATTTTCTCTTTTCCTTTTGCCTTAAACTTTTGAGTATTACTTGATCGCCAAGTATCAGGTTCTTGAATTTTTTCCTTTAAAACATTCCCTGAATCAATCTATAATTTAGATTCCTTCAGTTCTTCTTGTTTCTCATCCTTGTTTTCATCATCTTCTATTCTAACATGTTCCTTGAATAAATTCCTTAAATCTTTATCCATGGGATCTTTCAAAATCCTAGGGATTTTTACCCATTTCTCACCTTCATTCTCAGGTTCCAAACTTCTATTCCTTTTCAAGAAATTCTCTATAATTTCTTCTTCCTCATCAGTGAATTCAATTTCATCTTTAGTTTCATCCTTTTTTTCATCTAAATCATTTTCTACTTCATTATTCCTGAAGTTTTCGACTCCATTACTACCACAGAGTTTTCTACTTCTCGTAACTACAACATTTACCTCTCCTGGGTTTCTTTCAGTATTACTTGGTAATCCTCCTGGAGGTCTACTGTTATTACGTTCACCTTCCCTACTCAAATGATCTTCCATATTCCTTAATGAGGCTTCTATCGTTCTCATTCTGGTACCATGTCCACTCATAGATGTTTTCATTGAACTCATATCTTTAGTGACTGTACATATAGAATTCATCATTGTTTCCATATTCTTAGCTTGAGTAGATACTACACCCATAATATTTTCCATTAATTTTTCCCATTTTTCAACTCCTTCTGCAGGTTGAGTTGAACTTTGAGTTACTGGTATACTTTGAGTGGTATGTTGAGGATAGGACCTAGGTAATGATTGTAAATTCTGATTAGATGTATTCTCTTGATAAACTTGATTATTAGACGAATTCCTATACTGAACTGGATATGGCGGTTGTCCTTGTTTACTAGGGTTTTCAGACCATCGAAATGTCGGGTGGTCTCTTCTAATAGCATTAAACGAGTTTGAATATGCATTGTTCAAATTCCTATGCTGCTAAAGAAAACTCACCTCCTCTCTTGAATATCCTGTTGGTTCTTCAATCCCTATTGACATATTATCCTGATTTGAGTATTCAGTTGGTGTACTATTTTCTGAACTTTGGTTTTTCTTTGACTGTAGGCCATCAAATTTCCTACTCAAATTTTCTAGATGTGCTAGAACTTCCGTATTAGATGTACATTCTCCTGCAAAAGCTACTTTTCTGGTGCTAGAACGGTTTCCCACATTCTGTTATTTTTGGAAATCTTTTCTATAGCATCGTAAACTATTTGAGCTTCACTCATCATTAAAGAACCATCACATGCATGATCTACATCTGCACGTGAATCTTTTCTTAATTTACGACAGAAAAGTTGAATTTGCATATCTAAGGAATAACCATGATCGGGACAGGCTCTTAACAATTTTTTAAATCTTTCCCAAGCATTCCCAAGCATTTCTTCAGATCCTTGTCTAAAGTTAGCAACCTCGACCTTTAATTCCAAATTCCGTCCTGGAGTGAAATATTGTTTCAGAAATTCAGTTTGAATATCCTCCCAACTAGTAAGTGAATGATGTGGAAGAGACATAAACCAATCTCGGGCTCGTCCTTTTAGAGAAAAAGGAAACATAGTCATCCTCGTTAGTTCCTTATGAGCACCTTGACTTTTGGCTGTATTGCACAGTTCTTCAAAAATATAGAGATGATGATGTGGATCTTCATCATCCTCTCCTAGGAATTGGGCTCTTGCGTCAATTAAACCAAAAAGATGAGATTTAATTTCGAAATTATTCTCTCCTTTATTGGGTAAAAGTATGGGATTATTAGTCTGGTTTCTTCTTACGGTTTGATCACAGATAGGTCTCGGGTTTGGTGGGTTATTACGATTATTCTGGTTCCGATCTTGATTATTTCTATTATTATGATTATTATTATTAGGGTTAACAGGGTTTTGTCCATGCCCTGGAGCATGATCTAGCCTCTGTTCATTTGTTTCATCACTAGTTTCAGCCATTTCTTTATTTCTGTTTGTAGATGATTCTTGGTCAGGATTTCCCTGACTAGTATGACCACGTTTACTCTCTACTCTTAACTGCCTTTCGTAAGTGTTTATGTCAGGCTTATAAGGAGTGAGCGGGGCCTTACCACTTCTGGTCATCAACTAACGAAAATAGAAAAAATGCTCGACTTTTATAGAAAAAGAAAATTGGTAACTAAAAGAAAGTAGATATCAATGAAAAATAAAATAGAAATGAGATAAGAAAAGTGTTGATTTATTCTCGAGAATTTTGAGCTAATACAAGTAGTAACCATAGACACAAATAAAGAAATTAGCGACGTTTTCCCCGGCAACGGCGCCAGAAAGCTGACGTCGCCTTTTCCGGCGCTATTATAATCCTTAACCGGCAGTGTACCGGGTCAAATCATAGTGCTAGTGTGGTGAGTCAGAGTGTCGAATCCTCAGGGAAAACGTGGTAATTCTTTTAAGTGTGGTTAAACACCAAAGAGCTGTTATTAACTCGATCTAAACCGCAATTTTATCACACGATTACTACTATTCTACCGAACATAAAATAAATGCGTAATTTAAAAGTTATTCTAATATAATATATATAGATATATAAATATATATAAATGTACATGGATTGTAAATTATATATATATAGATATAAATATATAGATACCAATATATAGTTTATAATAATAGACAAATAGAACTAGCCAAAGTTTATATAATTGATTTATACGATCTTTTTCCGTAAACGGAATGTGCTCGATCTTTTCCTTTTATATTAGGTCCAATTGAGTAAATGAAACGGTGCACTCCTGAGGGTTAACAATTCCTCCTCACACGAGCGTATGAAATTGTCATATGTCATTGTCATCGAGTTCAATCTCCACAACGCCCCATGCTAATCTCAGTTAGTCTGAACAGGTACCGAGTACAAATCTACCCCAGATAAAAGAGGTTATTCCGTTTGTCAGACGGCCGATGTTATTCAAAAGGCTCCGGTTGTCAGGCGGATCGATTTAACTTTCCGGTGTTAGTTTCAATTAAACGGTTGATTTTAACATTATTACGATCTTGAGCACAATTTTAATAAGATCCATCTTTCCCAAGACAAATCTGCCCCCGGGTAGGAAATAGGATTCCGTTGCCACGCTTTACGTACGGCCAATTTTACCCTCCGGTTTTTCTATCTTTTATCTCATATCCTAACTTCTCTGGTCAGTTCATCATTAGGTTATATGTTGCGATTCATCTTGGTTAATTACGTCAATCCGAATATTATCAATACGTTACAGAATAGAAAAAGATTCAATTTAACTCAATTTTAGTAAATTTTACTTAGACAGCATTCCTTTACCGAAAAGATCGAAATAAAACGATTACATAACTTTGGCTAGTTATTTAGACTTAGCTAAAAAACATTATAACTACTAAAAAAAGATAAAAACAAACATAAATACTTTAGAAAATTTACCCGATTACAAATGCTGAATCAGAGTCGTATTCTTCCGGACATTACAACGACTTCAACAACACTGAACTTCCGATAATTTCCCGAGAATTACAACAATACTACGATATTATTATTATTTTTGGCATAAGGCCTATTTACAAACTACGAAACTAAAAAGAAAATAAAGAGGAGAAGATATATATATATATATATATATATATATATATATATATATATATATATATATATATATATATATATATGAGATTGTATATATATTGGTACATCGATTCTGTTTGCAAATGATCTCCTATATATAGAAATTATTCCAAGGCCGGACCGGGCCGGTAGTAGGCCGGACCGGGCCGGTGTAATGATTAACACCACCTCCTTGATTAATCAACATGTGCGAGGAGATATAATTATAATTATAATTATATATAACTTATAAAATTCATATCTCGAGTTCTGGATCTCCAAAAATCATGATTCAAGAGGCATCGGAAAGATCTCGGGAAAATCTACAACTTTCGTGAAGGACTCTTCTTCAGATGATGTCGTTTTGATGAGCCATTCGTTTGTCGAAGATATTTCTCGATTACCACTAAATCAAATCGATTAGCCACTTGACCACTTCGATTGACCACTTGACCACTTAAGCAATTTGATTGACCATTTAAGCTCGTGACACTCTCTAAATCCTTCCAGAGATATGATTATACTTCAACATGTCGATTCTCGGGGTCTTGGCTTATAAATCTGCAATAAAATACCACAAATACCCACGTAAATCTGACACGACACTCCGATTTACTAAAATCGGTACAAAATGATAACTTTTTACTATTATTACTAAGTTTTACTACTAACTACTCTAAATTATAAAGATTAACATTTCATACTATTTATATCATAATTTCATATATTTTATATAGAATTCGTTGATAAAACATAATAATATAACGTATATTTAATCATATAAAAGTAGCATATCCCACACCTAACAATCTCCCACTTGCACGAAATGACAAGCAATGATTGTTTTTAGAGCACACCCTTTCTCATCTTATTCACAACACTTTCTCACTTGCTCTAAAAGCAGATGAGATATATCCCTCAATGCTGTACCCTCCAAGTACTCGACTTGCTACACTGATTAGTTTGGTTGTCAGCTTGATACGATCTTTAGGATCGAAACGTCGCCGGTCCATCTAATCAGGTGGTACTCTCTCTCAATATGATTTTGACCTCTAGTAACTGAGAAGATCCTTCTAAGCTATCTCTTCACTGTTTTCACAATGAAGTGATATCAGCTCACTAGACCTGGAATTCCTCCCAGATCAGAAAGGAAATTCCTAAGCCATATCGCCACTCTAGCTGCTCCGAAAGCTGCTATGTATCCGATTAACTAAAATCGAATTGGCGGTTCTAGATTTCTCCAGACTATAGCTCTATCACAATGAGTAAACACTGAGCCCGAGATCATCCTAACGATCATCCTTAATCTAACTATAAGTCAGAATCAGTGTAGTCAACCATATTCAAGTTTGCACCCGAATACAGAAGCACATTATTCCTCGTTCTTCAATGCTCGAATCCGAGATTCGACTACTATTGACTTGTGATAACCTGACTTGCCGTTATCCAAGAGAAACTCTATCCTATTTTCTCTTTTTCTGAAGATTTAGAGAATCCTTCCTGAGAGGTAGGGTAGGACTACTCTCGATGAATGTTGCATACGTATATGCATGATCATTTTATTCAATAAGATGGATGGGATAGCCAATGACTCATTCCTGTGAATTTGACCGAATTAAATTCTTAGAATATAGTCCATCCTCTCATCTAGAGAATCTTGGCGTGTCAGTTTCTGACTTCAGATAACACACTCATGATGTTTCCAACTGTTTCAGTGTTACCTTTCGCGAACACTAATACTACTATTTTACCAATATTGATACCAAGTCTACAAAAGACTTATCAATATTCTGGTCAAGTCCACATATTTTAAAACATGCGACTTTTAATGACCGAGAGGTTCTCTTACATCCACAAAAGACATAAGTCCCGGCAGTCAACCAGCCATTTTTTCTAACTAAGACCCTTCTGTTCCGAATGAATCCAGACTCTGTTTTTTCGGCAAGAAAGTCTAAGGGAATCACCCCTATTTTCTGCTTTCTAACGGAATCTAGCAAGACTGAGTGGTGAGAGAGTTCAAGGTCTGGTTAACTCTTTACTTGTCAGGGAATCACCCCTATACCACTCAGCTTTGCGCTGAAAGTTTAAACTTTCCTATTCATTCGACTCATTTCCGTGTAGATCCAATTGCTCCCACTGGGCGCGGTTCTACAAGAGGCTGAACAGAACTGGAGTACCTAAACTTCATTCACAGGGTTAAGGCTTTCAAACCAACCTCTATGAACAGAATCCTATACAGCCCACTAAGAGCCATAGGTTATCAATCACCCCAGCAGACTGTAAAGTCCACAAAACCATAATGGGTCAATGGTTAAACCATACTCCCACTGCGTTTTGGGTGGATTGACATTCTGATCTAGTAGTATTTATCAGTGTAATCACCAACAATCGATGTTGGACATGGTCTGATTAAATCAGATAGTAACTACCTTTGGGTAACTGTAATCCAAGGTTTAAGGCTGTTACTTATATATTCTATCAGAAGCCTTGTGACAGTTCAACTGCTACTTTCTGATCTCAAGAATCTTATAACCAACCTTCACTCGTCACATTAAGATATTTCACGAACAGTTAAAATCTGAACATATGCGCAAAATCTCCCATCCTACCTTCAAGCATTAAATGCTAAATGCCTACATTTACGGAAGTTGTGTGAACCGAATTCACTCCTTATCCATAAATTCGCTAGCATCTTCTAGATAGACTTCTCGGATTACATTATAATGTTAACCGTTATTTTGCAACCAATTATCTTAATCGAGTTCAGCAGTGTATTGTAGCACATCAATAACTAGATAGGGCAAGTATATGGTTTCTTTCTCAGTGAGAAACATTCCACTAGGAGGCAGGCCGAGCATCAGTCCCAAGACTATGCCGTAGCCTATTTCTGAGCATGGAATACTCTATTCTCTGCTAAAATTAGAGACTCCTCCTCGTATTCTTTCGATAAACTAAATCGTGTTTCGAGTAGTTATCAGACAAAATGTCACCACTCAAAAGCTCCCATTAGCTTGTATCTTTCATTAGACCCCGAAGGTCATTGTGAACAAGCTACGTTACTTCTTCAGATCTATTACCCTTTTCTAATAGAAAGGAAGCTTAGTCATTGTTCCTTTGAGACAGTGTTCCGAGACTGGGAGATATGAATCACCCTTAGCCAGTCGTTAGGTCTTATCTCTAGGATATATGCACTAATTAATAGATTTTGAAGAATCGTTTATCTTAATACGGAAACCGTTTGCCTATAATAGTTTAAGACGTGTTACATATACCTTTTCAGCATTTCTTAGTGGTTCTGACTTTATCAAACAAAAGTCCGAGTCTCGGATTCGTACTACAAATGTCATATTCACTTTCTATGAGGCAACAATATATCGAGTTGAAAGTGAATCCATTTGTTTCAACGAATGTGTAAACAGAAAAATAAATTTTTTTGTGATATTCAAGGATAGAATCCGAAATTCATTTCCTTATATCACTCCCACTATTCTAGCTGAAATTACTGCCCGTTGTTACTTTATTGATCGTTAATGCACAGCTTCCTTGTTCTTCCAAAGAACTAAGCTACCGAGTCAAGTTACTCGGTTAAGAAAGTCACTAAAGATTCATTGGTTAGTGATCCGAAATCACTTTCCTTATCCTATACTTTCTTTATTTAATGTTTCGGTTTAGCCTCAAAACTTCAGTTAAGATGATTAACACTTATAGACATTCTTTCCCATTCTTAACTTTCCTTAAAAGGAAATAGTCTTGAACTAGCAGTTCGTTTGAGTAGACACTACTCGTGAACTGTGGGATGTCTAATGAAAGCGTTACCCAGTGGGACTAATTTTCTAATAAATTAGAAAAACATAAGACAAAAGCTCCCACTAGTTTATCGGTTCCAAATACCATCTAACTAGCGACACTTTAATTTATGATTCTCCAATTTTTCTATTAGAAAATTTCTCGTGTAGACAGTACACAATTAAAATTCACTAGAAGAATTTTATCGTCCCAATCATCTTTCTAACTGACTACAGTCGTCTCTCGTACTGCACGAGTGACAGCAGTGACAGCAGTGACATAGTTATTTACGTCACTTAAGTTTTGAAGGCTCGAGAGAAATGATAGGAGTCAACTTTACGTGACTCCGCTACATTGTTTGGCCTCCGTTTACCATATTTTCAGCACATTTTTGGATGATTTAGACCACTTTCGGGGTAATATTGTGAGTTCCTAGCACGGGGGGTAATTCCGTCATTTTTGATAGTTTACCACCCCTTTTTCATGATATTGACCCCATTCCCGAGCACGTTTACCCTTTGGAATGTTTTGGTTGTTTTTGGTTATTGTGATGATGTAGGGTATTGGTGTCTCGATGACCCGAAAGGCAATGGTTTACAATGAGAAACATGACCGAGGCGAGAAAAGAGGTGGAAAAGGGAGAAAAAGTGAAGAATTGGTGGCACGGGGTCCAAACGCACGTTTGGAACCCTCAAACCGACGTTCCGGTCCCCAACCGGCGTTCCAAGCCCAAACCGGCGTTCCCGAGTTGCCGAGTCAAACGAGTTCAGCCCCTTCAAACGCCGGTTTAGCAACTACCCCGACGTGCGTTCCGGGCCTCTCAAACGCACGTTCCCTACCTTCAAACCGGCGTTACGCAAGACAAAGCCCTAAGGCGCCCCGAAATTTCAAGCGAACGCACGTTCCACTCATACGAAACCGGCGTTCGAACCAAAATCTGCAGGATTCTCCCTCCACCTATAAATACCCCCCTTAGCCCATTTTGGGAATTATTTATTCATCTTCTTAGCCAAACTCTACCCCCTTCATAGCTCAAATTTTGTAATAGCTTAGAACATGATAATTTTATGTAGATCAAAAAGCTCTTAGCTCACTCTTTTCATTTCTAGAATTAGATTTCCATTCCAAACAACAAGTCTCCCCCTTTTTGGTGATTTTCTACTTTTGTACTTTCTAGCTCAAACTTGAATCTCTGCAAATTTATGGTATATAACTTCTATTTTATGTTTGTTATGCTTTTTATTTGCTGTTTTCTTTACGTTTTAACTAGCATGATGTGTAGCTAAATCCTTAACATAGTCGAATCATGTGAATTGTGATGAAATCAACTCTTTGGTGATGAAGTAAGGAGTGTGTAATGTTCTTTGTTGCTAAATCTTGCATGTCTCGTGTCTTAGAACTTGTTATAACGGATTTGGGCTAGATTGATCACCTAGGTCAAACATCACACACACCACTCTTGAGAGTTGTTCAGAGAGAGGGGTGTGGGAAAAGGGTTCTAGGATCGTGGTGTAGTCTCGGTTTAGTTGTTAAGCCGAGCTCATCGTGAGGTTACTCATTTATATGTTTAAGCGGCTCGAGTGCAAAACATGACTTGTTAGGAGAGAGTTGTTCGGACCTTAACATGGCATAAGGTGTTAGAAGAGAGTTGTTCAGACGCTAGCACCGGGTTTAGGAGTTCGCACCCGTGAAATTGAATGCAAGAGTTCGTTTATTATAATGCACACTCCCGGTTTTGTCTACCTTAGGGTTGAGATTAGTCACATTGATCATGGTTCGGCTATGTCCCTTTCTCCCTCGTTGAATCTAGTAGTTTAATCTTCTCTCTCTCTTTTATGTTTTAGCATAGTGTAATAACAACCAACCAACCGCTTGTTTGCCTAGACTAAGTTAGAAGTTCACTTTGGTACTCACAAACACACCTTTCTCTATGGGATCGACCTCGGACTCCTGTAGCTATACTAGCAATCGACCTGGTCCACTGCCGGTTAGAGAGCTTGTTTAGTCACCGTTGTCTTGAGTATTTTATAAATTTGTTCGGTGAGAAAAAAAAAAGCATCATCAAAATGGCGCCGTTGCCGGGGAATGACGGTGTGAGTTATTTGTGATATCTTGTAAGTGAACCGAAGGCTTGGGCCTAGGTTTTATTTTACTGTTTTCTTGTTGTTTGTTTTTTCTTTGTAGTGCATGACCCGGAGATCTCAAACACCACTCGAACCATACATAGACGGAATTGAGGCTTACGCAAGGCGTAGAAACAGTCAAAGAAGAAGACGTCAAGTACAGGAGTCGAATCCGTCCTTTGAAGAGAATAGTTTGGGTGAGTTGGAAGAAGGATCCAACATGGCACAAAATGGTGAACAAGGATTGGAAGGAAATTTGGGGAACAATAATGGAGTCCAAAATCAAGACCCGCCTCTTGTCAAAAACAATGCACAAGGAGGTGGGAATGGACAAGGGATTAACCATGTGAACACGAATGGGCCTATACCTCAACATGTTCAACAGGAGGCCCAAGGGAATCAAATGAATCCCGCTCTTATGCAACAATTCAATGCATGGATGTTAAATCAACTTCAACAGAACCAAAACCAAGCTCATAATCAAGGTGTAAATGCGATGCCAAATTGGTTTAATGGTCAACAAGAGCAAAATCAAGGTGGTTTGACTTGTAGAGACTTCGTGTTAGCTCCCACGGCAACCATGGGGCATAGTCCAATTCGAATGCCGCCGGTGGCCGCCAACAACTTGGAATTGAATAGAAATATTATACATTTGTTGGGAGATAACGCTATTTTCAAGGGAACTGCTTTAGAAAATCCTCACTTGTTCATTGTTAAGGGTGATTTTATGTGATTTATACCGTTATATTTCGTAACGATTTCTCCCATAATCTGATAAATTGCATAGAAAAGTAAGTGCTTATTAGATTTATTGAGCAAACGAGTTTTAAATGTGTTTAAATGCAAAATCGAGATATTTACGTGATTTTATCGGTGTTTTATGTTTATTCGTATGATGTTACATTTTGCATGTTTCTATCATGTTGTTAGATACGTTTTCATGATGAGTAAGGAGCTTAAACGATGATCACATGAAGATGGAAGAGTTGAAAGAAGTCTAAGTGAAGAATCATTGAAGAAACCGGAACCAGGCACTTCATGGGGATTTTGTCCACACTTGTAGGCACTTTCAGGGAAAGTTGTCTTGATGAAAGTTGTAGAGGATTGAAATAGCTTTCCAACGCATGTTTAATCACCTCATTTGGAGCCCTAGAAGTGAAGTTATGAGCAAAATACTGGAGCTGAGTAGTGGACGGGCGTCTGTAAAAGTGAACTGGCGTCCAGAATCGTATTTTACATTCAGAGAGTTCAAACGCGTTCGAACGAGCGTTCACCTAGCGTCCAAGAAATCTGGACGAGCGTCCATTGAAGCAGACGGGCGTCCGTTTTGCCGACTTAGCCAAACCGCCTCAAAACTCTATATAAGCAGCGTTTTTCTCAAACCCTAAATATACAATTCGAACCCTAATATCTTAGGGGCGGCTCAGGCTGCGTTTTTACCCTATTTTCTTCCAGTTTATGCACTTTAATTTCTAGATTAGATTAGGTAGATTTATGTTCTTTAATTCATCAATTTCAAGCTTTCAAAGGATGCTAAGAGGCTAAACCCTCTTTGAACAAGCGTTGTGAAGCCTTCCGTTCAACCATTCGATTTCGATTCGTGATTAATTTGTGAGTATCTATTTCAAGTTCATTTCTTTTATCATGTTTTGTATGTTTTATTGCATGTTTAATCGAAAGATGCTTGCTTTGATGATTGGTTATGTGATGAGAGTCATGTCAACCCTAGATCACCATGATAAAAGAATAGATCTTTGATCTAACTAAAACGAGAGTTATTAGATTGATTTTCTAGATTAGGAATTGAAAGATTTCACGCCTAGGTTAGAAAGACGTAATCTTAAACATCGAAAGATAAAAGATTAGAAAACGAACTTGTCTACGAGAGTAGGAGTTTATGCCTTCGATTAGGTGAATCACGACTTGAGTAGAGATCACGAAATAATCCGAATTGGAATTGAATGTTGATAGGATAGGTGGATCAATTGCTTGTTCGTTCGTTATACTTGATTTAAATCCCTTAAAACTTGAGTTGCATAGTTTAGTTTACCTTTTTGCACTTAGTTTAGTTTAGTTAATAAGTTCGTTACCCGTATCTTGCCTAGCATTGGAGTAATCCTCTGTCTAGTTAATTTTATGCATATTTGGTAGTTTAGTTCTTCGTTTAGTTTAGCTTCGTGACATAGGTTAGTTTAAACAAAAACTAGGATTCACAACAGTCTAGTTCCCCGTAAGATCGCCCGGCATAGCCTCTGTACTACGATCCTTGCACTTGAGGTTAACCGGTTTATTACTTGTTGTTTTGTATTGATAAAATCCGGGACAAGTTTTTGGCGCCGTTGCCGGGGAACCGGACGGTTGCCTAGTTTTTGTTTTTGTTTGTCTTTTTCGTTTTTTAGTTAGTTTTTAGTTTTTTTTTTTTTTTTTTTTTAGGTTTGCTTTTAGTTTAACCTTTTTTTAGGTAGTTAGGTTTTGGTTTAGATTTTTAGGGTTTGAAGTTTTTAAAGTTTTTGTGATTAGTTTCTTCCCCTCCTTTTCCTGCTCTGTTTTCTTTCTCTTATCCCTCTCTGTTTCTGCAATCGTTTCTTTTCTGTTTCTGAAATTTTTGCATCTGGACGAACGTCCATACTTATGAACGCCCGTTCACTGTGAAAATTTCAATCCTGTATCGTTTTTGACCCCTTGAACGAACGTCCATATTTTTGGACGCCCGTTCAGTCCTAAACCCAGGCAGACGCCCGTCCATTAATTGGACGCCCGTCTGTTTTCTTGTTTCAGTGGCTTTTCTTGTTTCTACCTGTCTGTTTCTATCTTTTCTCGTTCTTACATTGATTAGGGGACATCTAAGGTTGAATCATCTGACTCCACACCTTTCACGATCAAATTTTAGGATAAAAGGGTCCGTTTTAGCACTTGATAGTATTTTGGCAATAACTTTCGGCTCGAGTGTCGGATTGGCGCGCAGGACCCCAATTCGGAAAGCTCGTTCCGACGCCGACGATGTGGCGGACGGCCAAAGGCCGTCGGACACCGTTTTCGAGGTCAAAATCCACTGTTTTCCCTTCCATTTTGGGGTTAGAAGATTTCAACACATGTTTTTCCCTCTTTTTAGTGTTTTCTGTTTTTTTTCGTTTTAAATTTTCTTAGGTAGTTTATAGTTTTGGTTATTAGGATTTTTCGTAGTTAAGTTTCGTAGTCTTTGATTCCTCTAGGTTTAGTTATCCTTTCCCTCTCGTCTCTTTTTTTCCCATGCTTTCCCGCTCGTTCGATATCGTTTCGTTCGAAAAATCTTGCCTATGGACGAGCGTCCACTAGTTTGAACGCTCGTTCACCGTAAAATTTTCATTCCGGTAGCGTTTTCCGATCCTTGAACGAACGTTCACCGCCTTTGGACGCTCGTTCGGTCTATTTTACGGCGCGGACGCTCGTTCACATAAGTGGACGCCCGTCCGTCCCCCTTTCTTTCTTAATCTTTCTCTTTTCTTCTCTTTTCTTTAGGTTTTTGATCTTAGATTAAGGTTTTTAATCTTTTAGATATCGGTCTTTAATTTATTAGTTTTTAGGTTTCCTTTCCTTAGATTTAGGTTTTCTCAACTTGATTTTGGGATCGGTTTATGCAAACTCGTAGTCACAAGGGACCATTACTTTGCTCCCCGACATCGAGCGTACCATAGTCCGACCCAATAGGCGAAGACTTCGTTTTGACGAAGGAAAAGCCGAAGATCAAGAGTTTGAGCTATCTTTTCAAAGGGAAATCGAAGAAATTGTAATAATGGCCGCCGAAGATAGACGGACATTGGCGGACTACGCCATGCCCGGTGCGAATGGCGTCAACCCGGCTATCGTCTTACCGGCCATTACCGCACAAACTTTCGAACTCAAACCCGGTCTCATTCGGATGATGCGGCATGCATCAATGTTTCACGGGTTCCCTATCGAAAATCCTCACACACACGTACACACATTCCCGGAGATATGTGGTACGACACGCATTCAAGGTGTGAGTGAGGATGTGATTAAACTTACACTTGTTTCCGTTCTCATTGAAGGGAGAAGCTAAAGAGTGGTATAGCTCTCTCCCTCCGGAATCCATTACCACCTGGGCTGCATTGGAGAAAGAATTTTTAAGCCAATACTTTCCACCGGCCAAGACAAATTTCGGTGTTTGAGGGAAATTTATAATTTCTATCAAGCGGAAACAGAATCTTTCTTTGAGGCATGGAAGAGATTTAAGGCTCTTCTTCGTAAATGCCCCCACCATGGGTTAGACTTGCGAGAGGCAAGTCAATACCTTTTTCAGTGGATTGACCGAGCTCACCAAGGGCATGGTCAATAGTTCATCAGGTGGGGCTTTCCTGAGGAGAACGCCTCAAGAGGGGTGGGCATTGTTCGAAGACATTGCCAAATATAATTATGCCCCCTCCTTTCAAGCTGTTCAGGCACCACCACCTCCTCCTAGGATCGAGGAGGTGAAAATGCAGAACGAGATTTCCATGCTGAAGCAGCAGCTGGCTACGCTTACCACGTCTCCAAATCCGAGTTATCAGACTCCTTCATTTTTACGAAACTCTCAAGTTCGTATCGCGAAATTGTTCTCGGACTAGCCACATGGTTGGCCGGTGTCAATTTAATTCCCCCCCAATTCCTTATCAAGTCAATGCGTCCCGAATCATGGACGGTATAATCAAGTCGCATGCCAAGTATGTGACGATATGGGGCACACGCTCGTTTCGTCCTATGATTGGACGAACGCAGAAATCAATGCCTTCAATGGCCAGCCGAATCAAAGGTTTGGAAATCAATTCTCTCGGCCAAGGCAATTTTCAAAATCGGGGTTTCCGTCAAAGCTTCAATCAAAACTCGAATCTCAATCGAAACCCTAATTTTAATCGAACCCGAGCTTGAATTCCTCCAATCTAAATCAAGGGTTAAATCAAAGTTGGCCTAACAATCCAAATCCCGCATTTCAAAGTCGGTCTAGCCAACCTTTCTCTCAAAACATTCAGAACTCTCAAGGCCCCTCTCGCGTCGATGATCTTGAAGCTAGATTGGACTCCTATCGAAGGAAGGAACTGAAGGAGCAGAACAATAACTTCCAGAGGGAGCAAAATAATAATATCCAAATGTTGATGAGCACAATCAAGAACCTTGAGAAGCAGATGGCTTACCAGCAAGCTTCTAGACCATCAGGGCAGTTGCCCAGTTTTATAGAGAAAAATCCGAAGGGTGGCCTAGTAGCCCAAACTGATTTCAATTGTGGCCAAAGCACTGACCTAGTTCCTTCGATTCCTTATGGCATGCCAGAGGCCAGTGCAATGAATCTTAGAAGCGGTACTCAACGAGTGGTCCCTCTCACCGGGGAAACCACTAGCCCCTCCCCGCGTGATAAGGCGGGAGGGGAAGTTGAGCATCTACGTTCCCCCGTTCGCAAGAAAAGACTCGGTGGTGATCCCCGAGAGGTGAAGAAGTTGTAAGTCCTCGGGTGGTTGTTCCCCGCGGAATGAAGAATCAAGTGAAAGCCGGAGGGTGATCCCCGACTAATAAAAAGTCGAAAAAGTTGTAAGGTGGAAGGACATGGAAGACAAAGGCATCGGTGCTTCCTCAAAGAAAGTATTTTCGAGAGTGAGTTGAAGAAGCTTCCATTTCCACCGAGGAAGAGCAACATCCCTCCGAGTGAGGATAAGAAATATGAAAAGGTGCTTAACCTTTTGAAAAATACTCGTGTAAATCGCCATTATCCGAGGTCTTGGTCGAGATGCCTAAGTATACAAAATTCATCAAGGATGTTGTGTCTTCGAAAAAGAAGTTAGCGAGAAATGGATCGTGCAATTGGTGAGGATTGTTCAATGATCAATTATCCGGACTTACCAATCAAAAGAGGTGACCCCGGGAAATTCGTGCTCACATTGCAGATGGGAGGCTTAGTCTTTCCAAATTCTTTATGTGACTTGGGTGCATCCATCAGCCTAATGCCATTGTCTGTGTGAGCAGCTGGGTTTACAAAGTCTTCTAGAACCCACTTCCATGAACCTTCAGTTCGCCGATAGATCATCTAAGAAAGCTTCAGGGATTCTGAAAGACATTTTAGTCCAGATCGATAGATTTACCTTTCCTGTTGATTGGTACGTCTTAGATATGGGAAAAGATGAGAAAGTCCCCCTGATTCTTGGGAGACCTTTCCTATCCACAGCTAGAGCCCTCATCGATTGCGATGGTGGGCAAGTAACTATTCGAGTTGGTGACCAAGAGGTGAGCTATAGTGTCTCTAAATCTATTCAAGTACCCTCTGGTTCTCCAACCGGCTTTTCCATTGAGGAGTCATTTCATGACTTCAATGACTGTATGGACGAGCAAGTCAAGGTTGTGGAAGCGGAATATGAGCGATTGATCGATAATCTGAATAGCCATGGTGTGGTTAATCTAGATCAGTTAGCAGCTGAATTCGATGATGAGTTAAGAGAAGAAGCTTTGGCAGTAGGGCCACTAAGTAAGCTCAACGATGTTGAGTTGAAGAGTGGAGATCTTAAATCAAGTCTAGAGGATCCTCCTGTAGATTTGGTACTGAAGCCGTTGCCTAAACATCTTAAGTATGTGTTTTTAAGAGAAGGTGACAAGCTTCCTTTGATCATCTCTGCCAAGCTATCTCGTATAGAAGAGCTTAAATTGTTAAGCGTCTTGCGCAAAAATGAGAAAGCCTTTGGATGGCAAGTGGGAGATATCAAAGGAATATCTCCCGACATCCGCATGCACAAGATCAAGACTAGTGAGGGTGCTAAATGTGTAAGACACCCCAAAGGAGGCTTAACCCTCACATGCAAGAAGTTGTTAAAAAGGAAATCATCAAACTTCTGGACATGGGAATCATTTATGCCATCGCGGATAGTGAATGGGTTTCCCCGACTCAAGTAGTTCCCAAAAAAGGTGGAATTACTATTGAAAAGAATGAGAAGGGCGAAGAGATAGCATTGAGGCTCGTTACGGGATACAGAGTATGTATCGATTATCGAAAGCTCAATGAGGTCACACTAAAGATCATTTCCCCTTCCATTCATTGACCGGATGCTTGAGCGTCGGCGGGGCACGCATTCTACTTGCTTCTGGATGGATATTCGGGATACTTCCGGATACCCATCGATCCCGTTGACCAAGAGAAGACTACTTTCACTTGCCCTTATGGTACATTCGCCTACGGGCGGATGCCATTTGGTCTCTGTAATGCCCCGGCCACCTTTCAAAGGTGTATGATGGCAATCTTTGACGGGCTAGTTGAAAAGTGCATGGAGATTTTTATGGATGATTTCTCGGTCTTTGGTCAATCCTTCGATGATTGCCTCGATAATCTTGATCAGGTGTTGTCTAGATGTGTGGAAAAGGACTTAGTGCTCAATTGGGAAAAATGCCATTTCATGGTAGATGAAGGCATAGTTCTTGGCCACAAAGTGTCAGCCAAAGGTATAGAAGTAGATAGGGCCAAGGTTGAAGCTATTGAGAAGATGAGTTATCCTAAGAATGTTCGGGAGGTCCGAGGTTTTCTCGGACATGTCGGCTTCTATAGGAGGTTCATCCAGGACTTTTCAAAGATTGCCAAGCCCCCGTCTACTTTACTCAAAGAAGACGTTACTTTTGATTTTGATGAGAATTGCAAGCGCGCGTTTGAGGAGCTTAAGAGTAGACGATCTCTCGCTCCAATTCTTATATCGCCGACCGGAACCTACCCTTTGAGCTTATGTGTGATGCATCCAACTATGCTTGTTGGTGCGCTTAGGGCAAAAGCTTAATGGAAAGTTCCACCTATCTATTATGCCGACCACACACCGAATCCTTCTCAAGTTAACTACACGACAACCGAAAAGGAACTATTAGCCGTAGTCTTTGCTATGGATAAGTTTCGTAGTTACTTGCTGGGTGCTCAAGTGATTGTGTGGACTGACCACGCTGCTTTGCGATATCTCATGACCAAAAAGAAAGCTAAACCGCGTCTACTGCGTTGGATACTGACCCTCCAAGAGTTTGATGTTCAAATCAAAGATAAGAAAGGCAGTGAGAACGTAGTGGCGGATCATGTTTCTAGGATGTTAAGTGAGGATAAGGGTGATCCTGATGATATAGATCTTTACTTTCCTCTAGAAAACATCATGTTGATCGATGGCCGTTCTCCTGATGTTCCTTGGTACTCCTCCATTGTGAACTACCTTCATGCCAAATACCTTGATCCTGAAATGTCTTATCAAGAGAAGAAGAAGTTCTTCTCTGATATGAAATATTTCGTTTGGGATGAACCTTACCTTTTCAAGATTTGCAAAGATGGTTTGCTGAGGAGGTGTGTTCCCGAATCTGAGCAACGCGATATAATCGAGCAATGCCATAGTGGACCCACAGGTGGTCACTTTGGTCCTTGGAAAACAGTTGCGAAGATCTTTCAATCCGGTTTTTATTGGCCAACGATCTTTAAAGACACAGAAGCTTTCTGTAAAGCTTGTGATCGTTGTCAAAGAACCGGAGCTTTGACAAGGCGATTTGACATGCCTTTGAAACCCATCCTTGAATGCGAAGTCTTTGATGTTTGGGGCATCGATTTTATGGGACCATTCCCATCATCTTGTGGCAACAAATACATCTTAGTCTGCGTTGACTATGTTTCGAAATGGGTGGAGGCAATAGCCACTCCTCACAATGATCATAAAACGGTCATGAAATTTCTGAAGAAGAACATCTTTGTGAGGTTTGGATGTCCACGTGCCTTGATCAGTGATGAAGGGACACACTTTTGCAACCGACCTTTGGACAAAGTCCTCGAGAAGTATGGTGTTCGCCATAAGACCGGCACACCATATCATCCGATGACTAGTGGTCAGGTTGAGCGAAGCAACCAGAGTCTTAAGAAAATCCTGGAGAAGACGGTGAATAGTCATAGAAAAGATCGGAGTCCGAAGTTGGACGATGTACTTTGGGCATATAGGATCGCCTATAAGACCCCTATGGGTACATCGCCATATCAAATGGTCTACGGGAAACCATGTCATCTCGCTGTCGAGCTAGAGCACGGGCGTACTTGGGCTACGAAGTTTCTTAACTTCGATTCCCAATCCCGTGGCAAACACCGCCCGCAAAGCGGTTGCATGAGCCGGATGAATTCGGACTCCAAGCTTACGAAAGCGCCAGGATTAGTAAGGAGAAGATGAAACTCCTCCACGATGCCAAGATAAAGAAGAGAGAATTCAAGGTCGGTGAGCAAGTGTTACTCTACAATTCCAGGTTGCATTTGTTTCCCGGCAAGTTGAGGACACGTTGGTCCGGTCCTTTCGAGATTCTCCAAATCATTCCCGGAGGTGTGCTAGAATTACGAGGTTATGGTGATCAACCGTTCCGAGTTAATGGTCGAGGTGCAAGCACTATATAGGTGAACATAAAGAAAAGCCTTTGATTGTTAAATTCCTCGAAATCCTCGGGTGTGGGACTTCCGAAGTCAACCACTTTGACGAGTTTTCACCCGATTTGTTTTCGAGGATGACGGTTGTGTTAAATCGAAGATGTTCTAGCAGGTAGTGCTGATATGGAAGAGTTTGAAAGGGAGCGACAACTTAAACGTCATCAGAGGAACCGGAGAAGAAAGAATGCAACCATGGGGAAACTTAAAAAGGTATGGAGAGCTTTCAAAGATTTAACCCCATGTGTTCGTCGTCGTTTACGGCCCACACTACGGATTCGAGCTTACACGAGGTAGTGGGCCGGCGAAAAGGTTAAATGGCCTGATCCAGGCTGAGCTTCAAATGTGTCGAGCTAACGACAATAACCAAAAGCGCCACTAGGAGGCATCCTAGATATCCCTTATTATATTAGAACTCTCTATTATGTTATTTCTTTTCTTTGATTTATTTGTTTTGTTTAAGTCTAATTCGGGTAATTGTGGATTTTGCCTTGTCGGTTGATTCGATTTCACCTTATCCTTCTCTTTATCTCTATTTTGCCATGTTATATTCCCCCTTTGTCCCCCGAGATCTTGTCTTGTTTTCAAGTGTGCAGGATATTTGTGATAGCAATTGCGAGCTTTTAGATGAAGCCAGTTTTCCGGTGGATGGTCCACAGTCTACTGATTCCCTCAAGCATTTCTGGATTGGACGTACGCCACCTCCAGCATTGCCCCATTCGAACTACAATCAGCTAAGTTTTCTTTTTCTTTTTCATTCTGCACAACATGAGGACATGTTGATTTTTAAGTGTGGGGGAGGGGAATGATCGCTATGTATCTACCATTTGCTTAATATATGATGGTGTTGTGCAAAAATAGGCTTAATTTTTCAAAAAAATTTCGACACTTTTGTTTTTGTTTTGTCCCGAGTAGGCAATTCGATGCGATGTTCGTTATTTTCGATAGTCATCTATGCTTTATATCATATGTTTGGTAAGTTAGTTGTTTCACCTGACACTATTTTTCACGTGCCATAGTGAATGATGAGCTATATTTATGAGTTATACCCCTTTTGGATTAGTAGTTTTTGATTTCCTTATAAGTCATGTGCTTAGTGCTACGTATATATCGTGAGATTTATGATAGTTTGTATTTAGTTCCGAAGTATGAGATACTTGTGAATATCTAGTAGGTTTGAATGTGATAAGTAACACGTAACTAATGTCAAATGAAAAATTGTTGAGGTTAATTTAAATGAATACAATGTGTGTGTCGGAAGCTAGTCGATGATTTGAGTGAGGTAGGGTATACCACGTATGTCCTATTCCACTATGATGACCAAAAGCTCACGACGCTAAAAAAGAAGCTGCCTTATGATTGGAGTAAGGTAGGGTATTATCTCGAAATGTCCTATTCTCGCTATGAGGGCAATAGCTTCTTCTAATGTGTGTTTAAAGTGAAATAGTTAAATCAACTTAACAATTGGTTACGAAATGAATATAAGACTAAGTTATCGTTAATCTTATCCCCGAAGTATAAACCGATAGATATGTTGTAGGGATTATCCTCTCGAGTATTTCGAAAGGCCCTAGATATATTCGATCATTCTTTTCGGGATATGTCACGTTTGTAGGGTGCATCTTATGAGTGTCATTTATTGCTAGTCTACGAGGGGGTATTAGCTAGTTTTGCTTTGAGTTCCTCAAGTTTGGATTTAGTGGAAGTTTTCTATGGCTATGCACACACACGATGGTGAACTTCTAAGTTATTGAATGTATGTTATATTTGTTGAGATGTCTATACTATCTCGAGCCTGATTTTGTTTTGTTTTGCTCGGGACGAGCAAAAGTTTAAGTGTGGGGGAGTTGTTAAGGGTGATTTTATGTGATTTATACCGTTATATTTCGTAACGATTTCTCCCATAATCGATAAATTGCATAGAAAAGTGCTTATTAGATTTATTGAGCAAACGAGTTTTAAATGTGTTTAAATGCAAAATCGAGATATTTACGTGATTTTATCGGTGTTTTATGTTTATTCGTATGATGTTACATTTTGCATGTTTCTATCATGTTGTTAGATACGTTTTCATGATGAGTAAGGAGCTTAAACGATGATCACATGAAGATGGAAGAGTTGAAAGAAGTCTAAGTGAAGAATCATTGAAGAAACCGGAACCAGGCACTTCATGGGGATTTTGTCCACACTTGTAGGCACTTTCAGGGAAAGTTGTCTTGATGAAAGTTGTAGAGGATTGAAATAGCTTTCCAACGCATGTTGAATCACCTCATTTGGAGCCCTAGAAGTGAAGTTATGAGCAAAATACTGGAGCTGAGTAGTGGACGGGCGTCCGTAAAAGTGAAACGTCCGAATCGTATTTTACATTCGAGAGAGTTCAAACGCGTTACGAACGAGCGTTCACCTAGCGTCCAAGAAATCTGGACGAGCGTCCATTGAAGCAAACGGGCGTCCGTTTTGCCGACTTAGCCAAACCGCCTCAAAACTCTATATAAGCGGCGTTTTTCTCAAACCACTAAATATACAATTCGAACCCTAATATCTTAGGGGCGGCTCGGCTGCGTTTTTACCCTATTTTCTTCCGGTTTATGCACTTTAATTTCTAGATTAGATTAGGTAGATTTATGTTCTTTTTAATTCATCAATTTCAAGCTTTCAAAGGATGCTAAGAGGCTAAACCCTCTTTGAACAAGCGTTGTGAAGCCTTCCGTTTCAACCATTCAGTTTGATTCGATTCGTGATTAATTTGTGAGTATCTATTTCAAGTTGTTTCTTTTATCATGTTTTGTATGTTTTATTGCATGTTTAATCGAAAGATGCTTGCTTTGATGATTGGTTATGTGATGAAAGTCATGTTAACCTTAGATCACCATGATAAAAGAATAGATCTTTGATCTAACTAAAACGAAAGTTATTAGATTGATTTTCTAGATTAGAAATTGAAAGATTTCACGCCTAGGTTAGAAAGACGTAATCTTAAACATCGAAAGATAAAGATTAGAAAACGAACTTGTCTACGAAAGTAGGAGTTTATGCCTTAGATAGGTGAATCACAACTTGAGTAGAGATCACGAAATAATCCGAATTGGAATTGAATGTTGATAGGATAGGTGGATCAATTGCTTGTTCGTTCGTTATAATTTGATTTAAATCCCTTAAAACTTGAGTTGCATAGTTTAGTTTACCTTTTTGCACTTGGTTTAGTTAAGTTAATAAGTTCGCTTTCAATCTTTCCTAGCATTGGATTAATTTCCTCTCGTCTAGTTAATTTTATGCATATTTGGTAGTTTAGTTCTTCGTTTAGTTTAGCTTCGTGACATAGGTTAGTTTAAACAAAAACTAGGATTCACATTCGTCTAGTTCCCCGTAAGATCGACCCGGCATAGCCTCTGTACTACGATCCTTGCACTTGAGGTTAACCGGTTTATTACTTGTTGTTTTGTATTGATAAAATCCGGGACATTCATTGATCACTTTCTCCAAATAGTTAATTCAACAAAGATCAATGGAGTGAGTGATGAGGCGCTCAAACTTATGCTTTTCCCGTTCGCCTTGAAAGAACAAGCTAAGAGGTGGTATGATTCTTTGCCCAATGATTCTTTACATACATGGGAGGAAGTGATTAAGACTTTTCTACTTAAGTATTACCCCCCATCGAAGACCATGGATATGAAAGAAGCTATATTGTCGTTCAATGCTTATGAAGGAGAAGAGCTACATGAATCATGGGATCGGTTTAAGGCTTTGTTGAGAGAGTGCCCGGGGCACGGGTTGAGATCTTATGAGGTAGTTCATGCTTTCTTCTGGGGTTTGGATCAAGTTCATCAAAGTACGTTGCTTGCTTCATGCAATGGAGATATTATGAGTATGGTACCCGAAGTAGCCATGAACCAAATTGAGAAGATTTCCGAGACCTCGAGGCAATATATTCGTCAAGTAGAAAGGGAACAAGAAGCAAGAAGCCCGGTTTGGTTGAAGTGAAAGAAGTTGAAGCAAATGATCAATATCATGCTCAAGTACAAGCGATGGAACAACAGTTAGGGAGATTGAAAAAGGAGAATGAGAGCGCTAAGCTTTGCCAAATTTGTAGCGGACCACACTCGGCAAAGGATTGTAGGATGACAACCAAAGCTCAAAACATGGCCTATCCTCAATCTTCGACTCAAGGGCAACCTAGCACTCTATCTCAAGATAACATGAATGAGTTAGCTAAGCGGATGATGAGCATTTGTTTTATGGAACAATGGAATACGGGGCCCCAATATCAAAATCAAATGCAAATCCCCTATCAAGGCCAATATATGGGGGAGCAACAAGGTGGGCAGCCGTATGAGGAATCCCAAGATGTAAACTTTGTGGGACAAGGTCAAGGAGGGAATTATGGAAATCAAGGTGATGGTTCTTGGAGGCATAACAATAATCAGGGTTGGAACCGGAATCACAGCCAAGGCCAAAACCAAGGTTATAGACAAGGTCAAAATCAAAGTCAATCTTCACAAGGGCAAGTCTATCACCCTCCACACCAAAGGCAACAACAAGGAGGGTACAATCAACAAGGGTCTAACACTTATCAAAACCCTCCTCCTTTGGCTCCTATACCTCAAAAGAGTGCAACCGATGTCATATTGGAACAAGTGAACAAAACCTTTGCGGAAATAAAGAAAGACATGGTTGAGATGAACTACAAACATGGGTCCGCCATCAAAAATCTTGAGACACAATTTGGTCAAGTGGTGGAACATGTACAGTTGAAAGGCGGCTTACCGAGTAACACCGAGAAGAATCCGAGAAATGTAAGCGCCATCTTAACTCGAAGTGGCAAAGTATTAAGGACAAGCGGTGAGAAGAAAGTCCTTTGGGAGGACAAAGCGAGAAAACTTCCATTGAGACCGAAGCGGGAGCCATGGATGGCGACATAGACGGGATTGAAGATGATGAGGATCATGAGGAATATGTCAAGAGGAAAGAAGTTGAAAGGAAAGAAGCTCAAGCTCGGGGAGATTATGTGGTTATCGATGTGAAAGAGGAGGAGTCAACTAGAAGAGAAGGGAAAGAGCCAATGAAAGAGCCGTCTTCCCCACGCTCCAAAGGTAAGAAAGGTATGATTCCCCCCCCCCCCCTTCTAAAGATTTTGATTTGAGTACTCTCCGTTATCCCCCTAAGAATCATAGACAAAGTTGTTTGAATAAGGCACAAACCCGATTCATTGAGATTTTGCGGAAAATTGATTTGAACATTCCTTTTCTTGAAGCACTTGCAAACATGCCCTCTTATTGTAAGTTCTTGAAAGAATTGCTAACTAAAAAGGGTAAAATGCAAGAAGTTGTGTGTCTAAATGAAGAGTGTTCCGCTATTTTTAATGGAAAATCTAAGATCCCCCCGAAAGTTAGAGACAAGGGTAGTTTTACTATCCCGGTCACCATTGGTACAACTCATTTCCCTAGTGTTTTATGTGATTTGGGAGCTAGTGTGAGTTTAATGCCCCGTGCTATATATGAGAGTCTTGACCTAGGAGAGTTGGAGCCGACGGGGATGACCCTCCAAATGGCGGATAGGTCTATTAGAGAGCCTATGGGAGTGATAGAGGATGTCATTGTCAAGGTGGATAAGTTTGCCTTCCCGGTGGATTTTGTGGTATTAGACATGGAGATGGACTCCAAAACACCTTTGTTGTTAGGACGTCCCTTTTTAAATACCGGAAGAACCTTGATAGATGTCGCGAGTGGAGAGATTATTTTACGAGTTGGTGAGGAGAAAGTAGCGGTCAACGTTTATAAGTCCATGAAACATCCTAAGGAGAGCACCGATGACTGTTTTTCGGTTGATGCTATCTATTCTTGCGTTTCGAAACATGTTGATATGCAGGCATACAAAGATGATCCCGATGAATGCATGGCAAAAGTAAGCACGGAACTTGATGAAGAAGAAGAGTTGGGAGAGGAAATGATAGAGCCAGAAGAGACGGCTTTCGTGGGAAAAAACTGGACCGAGAAGATTGATCTTGGACTTGAAGGTGAACTAGAAAAACCATCCATTGAAGACCCGCCGAGAGATTTGAAAATGAAGCCGCTTCCACCCCATTTGAAGTATGTTTTTCTTGAAAATGATGATTTACTTCCTTTGATTATTTCTGCTACACTAACGGTTTTGCAGGAAGAGGAGTTGGTGAAGATGCTTAAGAGGCACAAGCGTGCTTTTGGGTGGAAGATGTGTGATCTCAAGGGTATAAGCCCTACCATTTGTCAACACAAGATCATTCTAGAAGATGGAGCAAAGCCGGTGAGGCAACCTCAATGAAGGCTCAATCCACACCTCCAAGAGGTAGTGAGAAAGGATGTGGTGACGATGTTAAAGCTTGGGATCATTTACGCCATCTCGGATAGCAAGTGGGTGAGTCCCACCCAAGTGGTGCCAAAGAAGGGAGGTATGACCGTTGAAATCAATGACAAAGGTGAGGAGGTGCCAAAGCGTTTGGTAAGTGGTCATAGAATTTGCATTGATTATCGTAAGCTAAATGACCAAACCCGTAAAGATCATTTTCCCCTCCCTTTTATTGATCAAATGTTGGAGAGATTGAGTGGCCATGTTTTTTATTGTTTTCTTGATGGGTTTAGTGGTTATTACCAAATACATGTGGCTTTAGAGGATCAAGAGAAGACTACCTACACTTGTCCCTATGGTACCTTTGCCTTTCGTAGAATGCCTTTTGGGTTGTGTAATGCACCCGCGACATTCCAACGGTGCATGGTTGCCATCTTTGCGGAAAAGTTCTTAGAAGTCTTTATGGATGATTTTAGTGTATTTGGTGATTCCTTTGAGGATTGTCTAGATAACCTTGAGAAAGTGTTGAGTAGATGTGAGGAGACAAATTTGGTGCTAAATTGGGAAAAGTGCCATTTGATGGTCACTGAAGGGATAGTCTTAGGGCATAAGATATCTAGCAAGGGTATAGAGGTAGACAAGGCTAAGGTAGAAGCGATAGCTAAGCTTCCTATGCCCAATAACCTAAAGACTCTTAGGGGTTTTCTAGGACATGTGGGGTTCTATCATAGATTCATTAAGGATTTCTCGAAAATAGCCCGTCCTCTTACCCTCCTTCTAGGAAAAGACGTCCCGTTTACTTTCGACCAAGCTTGCGTTGAGGCATTCTTGTCACTCAAGCAATCGCTTGTGACCGCTCCTATCTTAGTTGCTCCGAAATGGGATCAAGAGTTTGAGCTAATGTGTGATGCGAGCGACACCGCGGTTGGTGCAGTCCTTGGTCAAAAGATCGATAAAATCTTCAAGCCCATTGCCTATGCTAGTCATACTTTGAATCCGGCCCAACAAAACTACACCACCACCGAGAAAGAACTTTTAGCTGTCGTTTTTGCGTTTGATAAGTTTCGGTCCCATCTCGTAGGTTCTCGTGTAGTTGTGCATACGGATCATGCGGCTTTGCGTTATCTCTTTGCTAAGCAAGATGCCAAGCCCCGCCTCTTAAGGTGGATCTTGCTCTTGCAAGAGTTTGATCTAGAGATCCGTGATAGGAAAGGTTGTGAGAATGTTGTCGCCGACCACTTAAGTCGTATGGAGCTTAGTAAGGAGTTGATTAAGGCACAGATTGAGATAAATGACTCTTTCCCTCACGAGCAACTCTATGCACTTAACACCATTCTTCCGGTTAAGAAAGGAAACTTTCTAAAAGTCGGTAAGGCGGGTAGTCCTTGGTTCGCTCCTTTTGTCAACTACCACGAGTGCGGTTTCGTAGACCCCGAGTTTGATTTGAACCAAAGACGTAAGTTTCTCAGTGAGGTAGGTAAGTATGTGTGGGAGGATCCTTACTTATATAGGTTGTGTCCGGATGGCATCTTGAGAAGGTGCATCCCCGAAGGAGAGATTGTGAGCACGTTGTCGTTTTGTCATGATAAAGAGGCCGGGGGCCATTTTTCGGGTGAGAGGACTGCTTTGAAAGTGTTGCAAAGTGGGCTATATTGGCCTACCCTATTCCGCGATGCACATGCTTATGTGAAATCTTGTGACGCTTGTCAAAGATCCGGTCGTATATCTAGAAGGAGTGAGATGCCTCAAAAGCCGATTATTGTTTGTGAGATTTTTGATGTTTGGGGCATTGACTTTATGGGCCCCTATCCCTCTTCGTGTGGTAACAAGTATATCCTAGTCGCTTGTGATTATGTGTCAAAATGGGTGGAAGCCTTAGCTTCACCCACCAACGATAGGAATGTTGTTATCCGGTTTCTCAAAAAGAATATCTTCTGTCGGTTTGGGATACCCCGTGCTATAATCAGTGATAATGGTAGCCACTTTGCCAACAAGCCGTTTGACAAACTCCTAGAGAAGTATGGGGTGAAACACAAGTTAGGTACCGCTTACCACCCCCAAACGAGTGGTCAAGTAGAAGTCACGAATAGGGGTATTAAGCGTATCTTAGAGAGGTCGGTAGACTCTAATGTCAAGAGTTGGTCGTTAAGGTTAGATGATGCTTTGTGGGCCCATAGGACAGCCTTTAAGACACCCTTAAGCATGTCACCCTATATGATAGTTTATGGTAAATCTTGCCATCTTCCCGTAGAAATCGAACACAAGGCTTATTGGGCCATCAAAATGCTAAACCTCGATGACACCTTAATTGGTGAGAAGCGTATGACCCAATTGAATGAACTAGATGAGTTCCGCCTTTGTGCTTATGACCTTTCCACGAAGTATAAAGAAAAGACTAAGTTACTCCATGATAAGTTGATCAAACCTCGTGTTTTCAATGAGGGTGACGAAGTCTTATTCTATAATACTCGTCTCCATCTTTTCCAAGGGAAGTTGAAGTCTAGGTGGTCCGGTCCTTACATTGTGTCGAAAGTCTATCCGTCCGGTGCCATTGAATTCACCCACCCCAAGTTTGGTAATTTTACCACAAACGGCTTAAGGTTGAAAAAATATGAGAGACTACCCTTCGATGAAGCCTTAGAAATTGTCACTCTTGAAGACCCCGTGCCATGTGATGAATCGTGTAAGTCCTGTCATGGACTTTAAACCTTGACCGTATAATTCTCGACCCTTCATCCTTTCTTTCTATCCTTTCCTCGCCCCGTGCCAACGGTATATCTTTGAAAAAGTTGGCATTGTTTAAGTCATTATGTCAAGCCAACGACATTAAACAAAGGCGCTTTGTGGGAGGCAACGCACCTTTTTTTGTGGTTTAAGTTGGTTGAGTAAGAGTCTAGATTGGTCTAGGGGTGGTTAGATGTGAGTGTGGAGTGGTTTCCCCTGTCTTCCTATTTTTCCCCTGTTTTTGCTCTCAAACGCACGTTCCCAACGTCCAAACGTGCGTTCCCATCTCCTCAAACGTGCGTTCCCAGCTTTTCTAAACCAGCGTTTGAGCCTCTATATCTCCAGTATCCATCCCCTGCTTCCAAACGCACGTTTCTCATTTCCAAACGCCAGTTCCCTGTTTTTCAAACGCACGTTCCCCAATGATCAAACGTGCGTTCCCAGCTCCTCAAACGTGCGTTCCCATCTCCCCCGAACCAGCGTTTGGACCCCTTGACCCTCAGTTAACTTTTTGGCCATCTGAACGCACGTTCCACCACTCAAACGTGCGTTTGAGCTATGCGAAACGCACGTTCCCCTACTTTCAAACGTGTGTTTGAACCTTTCTCTATAAATACCCCTCTTCCCCAACCCAGCTGTTCCCAAATTGAATTCTCAGACCTAAAACGCCGTTCCGTCGCCCCTTCCACCCTTTTGCTTCGAAAATCTTCGTTTCTAACCCGTTTTGAGCGATATTTGTTGCAATCAACACCTCACGATCCCCTCTTGTGTTTTCTAAACTCAAATCCAAACAACAATCCCTCAGATTCCCGGTTCGATCGGTGCTTGGGTGATTTTTTTCACCATAGTCGATTTTCACCTTTTCGTTTGTTTCGGGGCTCGTTAGTCACTCCACAACACTCACACAGGCTAATCTAAGCATAAGACAGGTACTTTTTGGTTTGCATTTCCGTTTTGAGTAGGATTAATTTTTGAATTTCTTTTCAAATTTTCCCCTACCCCGTTTGTAAATTGGCATTGATTATGTACCTTGTTTCTTGTTTGTTTGTTGTGTTCTTGGCCTTGTGGTGTGTGGTGGTTGTTGTTATGGATGGTTTGGATTGGTTGTTTTGAAATCCCGTATTGGACGATAATCGGGTCGGTTTGCCATGTGTTGGTTGTGTTGTCGTTGCCCTTGATATAGGAAGATGGCAGGAGGTAAACCGAAAGAGATAGGGGATAAAGGGAAGGGTAAAATGCCTGATGTTGGTAAGAGTCAATCTAAGAAGCAGAAAACCACGGTTCGAACGAGAGGCGGTGGTATTAGGATCAGTGAGCCAGGGAGAGGTTCGAGCGCAAACCCTAGAGCTCTTAGGGCTGGACAGCTTAGAGATGAGACTTCAGATGAAGATTTCGAGCCCGATACTGAGGGTCGAAATTCTAGCAGTGACAGTGATGATAGCAGTGAGGAGACTGCGCTTTTTGACAGTGAGGCACCCCTATCCCGTGTCTTACCTAGGGTCGCTCGTTCCCCAGTTTCTCAACCCCCAAGCCCTCCACATACTCAACCTATTCCTCAGACTTCCACCGAGCCGCAACCCCAAGGAGCTTCTACCTCGTCTGACCCACTTCCTTACGACATGCGTTTCTCCACGCCCAAAGCCTTGAATAATTACGAGGAGTTCATAGTCGATAAGAAGATGTGCTTTGAAAGAGGGCTAGATTTGAAGGTGGTACCGAAGCCGTTTGTGGATAATTTGAGGAGTAGGGGTTGGAATAACCTTATCTTGGAACCCGAGGGCAACCTGAACTTGTCGATAGTCCGGGAATGGTATGCCAACTTTATTGTGGCTGATTTAGAGAGAGGGACAGTTTGGGTGCGTGGAGTGAATGTCCCGTGGTCGGTCGAAGCGATTAATAGTTTTTATAGGACACCGGCTATCGAGGGCGATCATTATGAGGAGTGGTTTCAAGACAAGGATAGTTGGGGTAGTACTGAGGACCCTTTGGAGCAGATGAGGGTAGAAATCAACCCCGAGTTGCAATGGATGTCGAAAGGGGGTAACACACGCAAGCCGGTTGTTGACGACGACTTGGCCCGACGATTGGAAAGTCAAGGCTAAGTTCTCCCAGAATCGTCTACTACCTAAGGACAACATCACACACTTTCACATTAAGGATCTACAGTTGTTGTACGCTTTACATTATAAGTTGAAAGTAGACGTGGGGAGGACGATTTTTGTGGAGTTTCGGGAAAACCAGAAAAACAAGCGTCGGTTGATTATGTGCCCCTACTTGATTTACGGGTTGTGTCGAGATGCACAAGTTGGTGAGTATGCAGATGATCAGATTAGGAGGAGCAAAGTTTTGCCTATCATGCCTAAGTCGTTCAATGCTCGTACTACTTCTCGGCGCCCTACACTTTTCAGACGGCTCATCCACACGGTCCTCCGGCCTTTCACCTCTACCTCCACTACTTCCACCACCCTGCCTGTACCACCACCTCCCCTCACCAATATCACCACCACCACCATTCCACCACCTCCCAGTTCTGGACCTTCCACCTCCTCCACCACTCTACCTCCACCTACACCTACCATACCTTTCACCGGAGGGCCGTGGCCGAGCAAGAGGCGAGGGGTCGTTGATAGCACACAAGCGCCGAGATTGGATGGACAATCGTGGATCATGATGAATGGGTTGCCGAAGAACCGTAAGGCGATAGCTCGAGCTCGGCGGATCCATCTTCCGCACGAGCCTTGGATACTTCACCCTTCCGACACACCCGAGATAGAGGCCGATCTGCAGCGGATTATCAAGAGCCTGTTAGAGGATGAGTCCGATGAGGGGTCAGAAGTTCAGATAGAGGCTGAGGCAGATGATTCGTTGGATGTTGAGACAGAGACAGGGCCTGAGGCAGGGGCAGATGCAGATTCAGAGACGGTGGGGACGGGTGCTTTGCGAGACTACACGGCTGAGAGTGCGATTCTTGTGGCCGCACCATCTTCCGCCGCATAGATCCTCCGGTTTGATGTACAGGGCCAGAGCAGCTAGCTTGTTTTTCATTATTTCTGCATTTCTTTTGAGAGTTGCAGTTTCTTTTAGCTAGTCTCTTTTTTGTGGGTATTTTTGACTGATTCACTTTGAGGCGGGTTGACTTTTGACTTTTGACTTTTGACTTTTGCTATGCACATGTAATCATTGTTCAGCCCTTGAGGCCTGTTTGACCGTGCATGTTTTTCTCCCTTGCGATCGACATTTTATTGGGATATTTGACTGCTACTTTGGCATAGTATATCGCATGCGTGGATGTTCTGAGTTTTATTGTTATGTTGTATCCGTCCATTGCATACCCCATTTCCCCTCGTCATGCTTTGATATCGTTTCGTAGCATGGACTCGTTTTCTTACGCACCCGTTTGCCTATTGCTTGATCTTTAGCACGTGGACTTTTCCCGTGCATGCGCTTTCTTTGTTTCTGTTGTTCTCGCTTTAGGTTTTGGGATGGACTTATACGAGGGTGTCACGAGTTTCGAGTATCGGTTGCGCCTTTCTGCCGGGTTTCGATTAAACAGCTAAGTCCTCCTTTCTTTTTCTCTCTCACACACTGAGGACAGTGTTTCGTTTAAGTGTGGGGTGGGGGAGACTTAGCCGTTTTCTTGTGAAAATGAACAAATATGCTTAAATTTGTGGTATACTTGACCTATGACCGGGCTCGAGTCGATTTATGGTAATTTTTAAAAAAATTTCAAGGGGTTTTCAGCGATGTGTTGTGTATGTTTTGTTCACATTTGAGCGGCGATCACCTTAGTCGGGATCCCGAATATGTGCATTATGGTTTGTTTTTTTATCTCGAGAATGGAGTTGAATAATTTCACGGAAGCTACACCTTGTGCACAATTTGATTACTACCACCTTTCATACCACGAGTCTCGAGACGAAATGTCATAGGTTTACCTAAGTAGGACATGGGATGACGGTTTTGGCGTTCTTTTGACCCTACCATAGCCAAATAAGCCTTAACCGGAACATTTACCCTTCGTAGCCCCTCTTAGCCTCGATAGAATGGTCTGACCACCATTTGCTTATAGCCGTTTTGTTACTTAGTCAGAAACCTACCTGACGGACCTTTTCTATGCTATCAATCCTTACCGGCAGTGTACCGGGTCAAATTGTAGTGATAGAGTGATGAGTCAGGTGTCGATCCTCAGGGAAAACTTGGTAATTCACCGTGTGATTAAACACCAAGAAACTCGTTATTATCTCAATCTAAGTCGCAATTTTATCATCCAACCAAACTCTAAACTAACAAAGCATCAAACTAAAACAGATATATATATAAGTATATAAATATATATATAGATATATAGCAATACATATATATATATAGATATAAGTATATATAGGTACCAAAACAATATCTAAGGGAGGGAGATAGATATTATAATTATAGACTAGCCAAGAATATGTTATTGAATCCTTATATCTTTTTAGTGAAATTGGATGTGCTTGATCTTTATTTTAAGTTAAATCAATTATACGAAACGGTGCACTCCTAAACTAAACAATTCATTCTCACACGAGCATCCGAATTTGTCATATGTCCAATCATTTGTCCAAGGTCATCCTCAAGCATGGGTCACTCCCGTTTTGTCATTCGGCCAATTTTAAGGTATGTCAATTAAACAAATGAATTAAACGTAATAATCTCTCGAGTACATATTTCAATAAGAGTTTGTTTCTCCCGAAACAAATCTACCCCCGGTTTAGAAATCGGATTCCGTTGTCACGTTTTCACTCGGCCAATTTTACCCTCCGGTCTTTCTATTAACGAGTTCATAACCTAACTACGAGGCGTCAATTCATAATTAGATTATGAATTCTTTCATATCAAGTAGCTAATTCAATACGAATATAGAAAGAGATTCATTATAACCGATTTTTATCCAATTTTAGTATAGTCATCATCCATTTCCCTAAAAAGATAATACTAATCCAATTTCATATCTTGGCTAGATACTAAGTTAGCCTAATATCATTATAAGTAAGATACTAATAACAACATAAATACATTAGAAAAGTTACCAGATTACAATCGAAGCTTCGTAGTTGTATCCTCCGGAAATAGCAACTCCTTTACATCAATGAGCCTTGATACATCTTCTAAGCATTATAACGATACTTTATACTACAAAGCATTATTCCGGCAGTGCCGTTTACGCTTTTATTTAACTAAAAACAACAAAACGAAACTATATATAGATATAGAGAAGAGATATATGCATTGGTACCCTTCAAAATGGTTGCATTTGAGGTCTATTTATAGACCATATCACAAGGCCGGCGCGTGCCGGACCACCACCGGCGCGTGCCGGCTACACGATATATTTCCTTTGTCGAGATTTGTGGGCCCGCTTTCGTAGATTTTTCTCGCAATATTCGGCCTTCTCCGGCGCGTGCCGGACATACAACATATCCGATGTTCGTAAAAACCTATCTCGAGCCGTAGACCTCGATTGACATGATTTGATATTCGTTGGAAAGCTCTTTTGAAGGCCTACAACTTTCATCAAGGACTTTTTCTCTGAAAATGCCTCTAAGTTAGATCAAATGTCCGTTGAAGATGAGTTACGGTAGAAACATTAAAGACAGCTTGATCCGTTCAAAGTTGTTAGATTTTGGCATAATCTTTTATCCCACAAAAACTCATGATTTATACTTCAAAGTATGTCATATTTTGGGATCTTGGTAAACATCTGATCCTGCAATAATATCAATGAAACACCAAACGTAAATCTGACAAAAAACCATCATTTTTATCGTTTTTATAACTTATGCATCTAATTATAACTAACTATGATTTTTATAAGTTTTTAATGTATTTATATGAAATTATACTAAAATATCATAAATATAATAATAAAAAGTCTTATAATTTGATCATATATTTTTCATACATCACAACTCCCCACTTAGCTTTTGATCGTCCTCGAGCAAAATAAGCGATAATATAATTCTTCTAGATTAAATTCCTAACTTAGTAACGTATGCTGTCAATATTATAATTATATTAATTTCATCTATCTAAGATTTTTTTAGAAGATAAAAAGTGTATATAACTTAATAAACTAGTTATAAAATATTATTTAAATGAAATTTTTCATGAATCACTTTATAAGTATAAATAAAATATTTAGAACAACTTTTTAATCTCCACTGTATGATTTATCGGAATCAATGACTAAGTCAAGTAGTTGGCAAATTGGCTTGTAACGTTCGTGCTCGGGGTAGTTGGCTAATCGAAAAGGATAACAAAAGGAAATCAAAAGAGATAGAAGCAAGTCGTACGTACTTACACCTTCATCTTCCGATCAAAAATTTCTCAATCGCAACACTCCCGACACTCGTTTTCAATTTTTAACTTTAATAACTTCCAAAATATGGTTTTCTTTTCTCTTTTTTTTTTTTTTTTTTTTTTTTAACATAAATAAGAACTTAAGAACATAGGCATTGCTTTATCAAGATTGATCGGAGTAATACTCTTTCGATCGAAAATCACGAATCCGGTTTCCTTAAACTCGTGATAATTCTTGATAGTTTTGATTCAACTTTTTCTTTTTCATCGATTTATAGCATATACCTTCATTCCCGCTGAATAGGACATTTCGTGATAATACCCTAGCCGGACTACTATCATCAGTGCGAATTTTTTATCCGATATTTTATTTTTGGGTTGTCGATCAAAAACGTAAAAGATACCTATAATACTCTCGTTCTTAGATTTTTTTTTTTTTTTTTTTTTTTTTTTTTTTTTTAAGAATAACCATATTTGATAATAAACTCGCCTTCCGAATAACATTCATTTCAATCTCAAAGATATACCAAATTTCGATGTCATCACCGCTATCCATAAATACATACTAAACTTGCGGGATTTTCAAAGAAATGTAGACCATTATTAAGTTAGGGTTGTAATTTCTAGTTAATAATAATGGCTATTTCGAGTGAGGTCTTGATCACTCTACAAGGTGAGGTGGGGACAAAAATTGGAAATTATGTTCGTGGTAGGCTTATTTGGCTCGGTTTATCAAAGTTATGCCAAAAATCTCATCATCCCTAATCCGATTCCAATTTCATACTTTGTCTTGAAAAGAAAATTATTCTAAAATTTCATTATAATTATAAGTAACTTTTGTCTAATTTCATAAAAAATATTTCATAATATTTATCAAGATATATATACTTAAAATCTTATTAAAAATCTAAAATAGACATAATTAATATAAGAATTATATCAAGATTACTTTACTTAATTAAAAATTTATTCTATCCAAATATATCATTTTTATCAAATAATTATATATTATTGCTTATTAAACTAAGTGTGTAAGTATTTGATGTATTAAATTCAATTTATTTACTAACCAATCTCTACTCCCCACTTATGAATTGGCATCGTCCCGATGGCTAATGAGTAGTAAAAATTTGGATTAGAAAATAAAATGAATTCTATCATGGTAGATTATTTTAGGTGTCAAATAGACGAGCGTTTATATAATATAAAAGAAAAACATTTAAAAACATAAATTAAAAACATGCAAATATATTACAATACTAAAACACAACTTAAAACTACTAGGAGCGTTAAACTAGAAAACCATAAATTAAGTTAAACTAATTTAATCTAATTTTTTTTTTTTTTTTAAACTAAGTTATTTTAATTTATTGTGACTTATACTAACGTACCGTACTACTCTTATTATTTTTTTATTCCTTCTTTTCTACCAACACAGTTATCTAATTTTCACCACTTGACGATCCTCCCGGAATATCGACTGGTAAAAGCCCAACACGAGGAATACGAGCTGGAAAATATTCATCTGTCGCTCTTTCCGGAACCCTTGCCAAACGAACACATAACCTAGAAATCAACCATCCAAATGGTAAAGGATGATAATTCGGTCTTCTCCCGAACGCAAAACTCACAAACCGATTTCGAATCGACCCCCCAATCTATAACAGCTCCCGTAGTAATCGCATATAGAAGCATCAATTCATCATCACTAACTTCCGAGAAATTAACAGTTGGATAAACACGTGAATTGATGAATCGCTTCCACGTTCTAAGATGAGGAAGCAAAGCAGTCGTAGAGACATTTTGATCAATATCATAATTGTAGAACAAGAGTGGACAAGCTTCCGAATATTTTGTAATAAAACCGTTAGCGGTATCCAATCTCCATTGGTACTCAAAATGACTGGGTGAAGTTTGGACTGGTGGAATCAAGAAAATTTGATTTATGTTGGTGGAGGTGAAAGGAACAACAACTCCTCTCACTGTAACAGACTGTGTTAACGACACAGTATTAGCTTCTGACAGTACTGAATAGAATTCTCTTACCACAGTAACATTAATCCTACCTCTCGGCATACGACAAAAATAGTCCCACCCATCTATATCCATCCTCGTAAATGCCCAGCTTGTCAACCTTTCGAAATTTAAACCTCTCTCAATCAACACCGGTGATTGATTGAAATTACTTATATAAGGGTTGTGAACCGAAGCATACATAGGCTCGTAAGGGATTGGATGAAAGAATGGATTTGGAATGACAGAATTTGGTGTATGTGGAGGTGAATAACTCGTTTACGGATGAACGATCGGACATTTTAAACTTTTTGTAGCAAGAGAATTAAAGTAAAGGAAGGGAATGAGCATTTTAGGAATGCTGCATCTGTTTCCTTTTATAGCCAAAGCTTGGACTGAAATGGAAATATCCTGAGAAGATCCTGCAGCCTACTACACCGGCGCGTGCCGGACACCAACCGGCGCGTGCCGGTCAAATAGTGCTCAGTCAGAGATATTCCAATTTCTAGCTTGATCCAGGATTTATTTTCTGACAAATGATTCTGCATATTTCTAAAATGTAGGAAAAAGATCTAAAAACATCCGAAAACTACGAAAAAGATACAGAATAACAATGTGCACTACCCCGAGAGTGCATCAAACGTTTAACGTACAAAACAAACATAACAAAAACGAAGTCAAACCAAAAAGTAGATAGTTAAACAACAAAGAAAAGAAATCACTCGTCCTCATCATAGTTAAGATCGATGTCACCGTAGGTCGTACCGAGATGATGATGATCCAAATGTAGATAAAAACGAAGTAAAATCAGGTCGCTTGCGACCGTGTCGTATGAATACCATAACCGAACCGCCGTGGATCCGATACGTGTTCGAAATGATGTCTCGCCCTCATCGTCGACATAGAAACCGATCCCCGAAGTCCAAATGAACCCAATCCCGCCGTCACATCCGCTATAGAAGTCACTCCTCCCATGCCCAAAGATGTCCCCGGTGTACCCGTAAACATACCACCCCGTCCTATGGATGACGGCGTATAGTCCCGATAAATAACAGTGGCGGAATCGGCGGAATCCAATCCGGCATAGTATACGGGTAAGGCCGACTATAGGGGTGTCTAGCGTAAATCTCGGAAATCTAGGATCAAACTCACTCATAGCATCTCGAAATCCTCTCTCGACCAATTCTAATGTCCTCACCCAATGTCTATTCTCGCTCACAAAGCTAAAGCTATATTAGCATCGCTCTAGCCCGAGCTTGAACTAAATGCCGAAACATAGCCTCAACTTGACTCTCGCCGTGGCCGATGTGACCGTCTAGGTGGTCTAGGTACCGGAGTGTGAATAGGAGGTGGAGGTTGTTGTTGCCGACGATTAGGATTATTGTAATTTATTACTCCGGTAGGTAAGGCTCTCGCTTTAAGACCAATGGGAGGAATGTAGGGAGACACAGCTCTATCCGAGGGTAAGACAGGACTTCGCAAGCTCACACAAGGCGTAGAAATGAGACTAGGGAACGGGAGACGTCCCCTCGATAACGAGTCCTTGCAAACTCACATGCCTTAGAAAAGATCAATTTCCCGCATTTATAGGAATATCATTCACCATGGCCCAAGCAATAACTACTTCCTCTCGACCAAATGCACAAACATGTGTGGAAGGACATACATTATGGCCTAAGAACTGTTTTATTGCCCGTATGTCCCTAATACAATTCCCATAAGCAAACCTATTTTCTATCCATTCAAAGCAGTAGGGGTCAAAGGCTTGTTGGGCTTCATAAGCTTTGGTTTGTAGAGCCATAGGATGTTCTAAACCCCATACATTATGATAATCCTCCTCCTCTCGGTATATCGCTTAAGCCATAGAATACATTAATCATAGCAGGGTAAAAAGTAACATTAACACTTCTTAGAGGGATATAAGTCATCTCCTCAACCGTATCGCATCATAAGTAGATAATACCGAATAAAACTCGATACCATAGAAACGTTAATCTTATCTTTTCTATCCATAGCTACATCCAACCATCCTCTATCCTTGAAAATTTCTTTCACTTCTTTCCCAATCTTCGAAAAATCAATCCCTCGTTCTAACCAAACCTTACTTTTACTAAAGTACTCATCATGTGCCCGCTTAGCTTCGCACTAGCGGTTTTCTCAAAGGTTAAACTTTTCTCCTTTTTGGTTAAAGGTCTAGTTTGAACTACCGGTACTACGATTGGTACTTCAGTTTTTTCCTCTTAGGATTACTTCTAGATGATGAGGCCATCTACGATAGTGGTATGACAAAACAACAACACAAACAAACAACACCAACAACAAGAACAAACAATTACTTAGGCTATAAAATCAAAATAAATTCAAAATAAATTCAGAAAATTAACTAAAATTTGAAATATTTGAAATATATATATATTATTACCTTAAGAAGCTAGAATGAAAAGCTTAGGTCGCCGGAATTAATGGGGTCGCCGGAATGAGAGAAAAGAGAGCCTTGAGCTTGCCAAGCTTCAACTTTTTCCAATGGGTATCTTTTTTTATGATTAAGTTGAAGAGAAGAAGAGAGATTAACACTTATGTGATGTTTGAGTGAAGAAAATTGATTGAAAATTGTTGATTTTTGAGGAGAAGAGAGGGAGAAGTCGGGCTGTTCTTCAATTCGAATTTAGGGTGTGAGAAATGAGGAAAGGGGCGCATTTTTTAGGGTTAAGTGTGTACACACCGGCGCGTGCCGGTAGTGTACCGGCGCGTGCCGGTCACATAGTCCCCAAAAAACGGAATTTTTATCATTTTTTGTGTAATAAGCTCTAATTATATCACATAAAAATCATTTGATGTTAATCCTATGATTTATGTTATATAATCTAAGTTTAATACAATTTTTCTATATAAAACTTGATAAAATATAAAAACTAATATAATATTGAAATCACATATTTTTTTGATATAATATACCTACTTTACATGATAAAATAGGTTTATTATAAATTTTTCATAAAAATATTTTTCTTTTTAAGTTTAGAAAAATAACTTTAAAAATACGAAATTTAATTAAAATTTGAAAAATTAAAACACACACTGAAATTCTTAGGATTTTTTGCTAACTCCCTCAATCTCAGATCCTCAAGATTGTTATCATAACGGCCCTTAACCTTTCTCCTAGGAGTGATGCGTTTGAATTATCTCTTTGTATTCCCTCGGGATTTTCGGATAACCACCTAATCGTTCCCTTCTTAATAACATTCAAACACTCATCCCGGGATATGGTTGTATTTCTTCCACACTCGTCCAAAGATGTTCCATTTTCCCACAGATTCTACACTTCATTAAAAACCTTGCTCTTCTTTTTATTGCACTCCTTGAATTTCCATTACAAAGTTCTCTTTCTCTGACTTCGATTAATAATTCCTTATTTAATTTAGAAACTAAGGCTTCTATCTTAAAGGCGACATCCTTATTTAGACCTAATCTTAAAAGTAAAATAAAAACTTTTATTCTATCTATGAAAGACATCCAGCTTCTTTTACGTCTATCCGGTAAAAGACGAAACTACTTTAAAATGCATATTAAAAGGTGAATTAGAAAGATAGTACCCGTAATCGACCGAGTTTAAAATTCTCGCTTCCTCAATTCGTTGGAGGGTCGATAAGTAATAATACTTCTTCGTTTGAGGTATCCCTTCACTTCCACGAACAATTTCACCCCGTGTCCATTGGCTATAAAAGTTGTTTTTCCATCGCTAGTTCAACAAATGTACTCCGGACTTATATATTTTTGTTACGTCATATGGACTCCGTCCATCTAGATTTAAGCTTTCCCGGAAACAACTTCAAACGTGAATTATATAAAAGTACTCGATCACCTATATGGAACTCACGACTATAGATTTTCTTATCATGAAAAGCTTTCGTGCGTTCCTTGTAGATTCGAGCATTTTCATAAGAATCGAGTCGAAATTCTTCTAGTTCTGTTAACTGAAGTAATCTATGATCACCGACAGCTTTTAGGATCAAAGTTTAGAAATTTAATAGCCCATAAAGCTCGGTGTTCTAATTCAACAGGGAGATGACAAGATTTTCCGAATACTAATTTGTAAGGAGAACAGCCAATCGGTGTTTTAAAGGCTGTTCTGTATGCCCATAATGCATCATCAAGTCTTTCTCGCCCGCTTTTACGATTCGAGTCCACTCGTCTTCTCCACAATTCTTTTAATTTCTCTATTAGACACCTCTACCTGTCCACTAGTTTGTGGATGATAGGGTGTTCCAAGTTTATGAGTTACACCATATTTCTCAATTACCTTAGTAAATGGTCGGTTACAAAAATGTGAACCTCTATCACTAATGATAGCCCTCGGAATGCCATATCGTGTGAATATATTCTTTTTAAGGAACCTTAGCACTACTCGGTATCATTAGTAGGGAGAGCTTCAGCTTTCTACCCATTTAGAAACATAATCAACCATTACTAGAATAAATCTTTTTCCAAAAGATACAGGGAAAGGTCCCATGAAATCTATACCCCACACATCAAATAGTTCACATTCTAAAATCGGTTGCATAGGCATTTCATGTTTTTTCGATATATTTCCCCATTTTTGACATGATTCACAAGATTTTGCATATTTATATGCATCTCTATATAGTGTAGGCCAATAGAAACCACATTGTAAAACTTTGAAAGCGCTTTTCCATCCTCCATGATGACCTCCCGCCTCACGATCATGACAAAATGATAATACACTTAAAATTTCACTATCGTGAATACATTTCCTAATTATTCCATCCGAGCATCTTCGGAAAAGATCCAGTTTATCCCAATAATAAAACTTTAAGTCGTAAAAGAACTTCTTTTTCTCGTTGCCAAGTCCAATGAGGTGGGATGTACTTACGGTAATGTAGTTAACAATATCCCCAAACCATGGCGAATCTTCCTTTGATGGTATTCTAGTTTTTAATAATCGCATGGTTGAAGGAGTATCTATCTTAAACAGCTTTCTCATCTGGAAACGAATCCTGAATTTCTTTTCCTTTTCCTTCATCATTATCCATCCTGCTTAGATGATCTGCTACTACATTTTCACTTCCTTTTTTATCCTTAATTTCAATATCGAATTCCTGAAGTAACAGAATCCACCTAAGAAGACGCGGTTTGGCATCTTTCTTACTTAAAAGATACTTCAGAGCTGAATGGTCTGTGTAGATTATTACCTTAGAACCAACAATATATGATCGAAACTTATCTAAGGCAAATATTACGACCAACGCTTCTTTCTCGGTAGTTGCATAATTAAGCCGAGCCGCGTTTAATGTGTGAGAAGCATAGTAGATAGCTTTGAGAATTTTGTTATACCGTTGACCTAAAACAGCTCCTACAAACCTAAATCACTTGCATCACACATAATTTCAAACGGCAAATCCCAATCGGTGCTACTAGTACTTGGTGCGTAGTTAATTTCGCTTTTAGGGTCTTAAAGGCTTCCATACATTTATCATCAAAGTTAAAAGGTACTTCTTTTTCTAGCAAATGACTCGGGGGTTTTGCTATTTTTGAGAAATCCGCAATAAACCTTCTATAAAATCCCGCATGTCCAAGAAATCCTCTTAACGTTTTCAAATTAATTGGTGGAGGTAATTTTTCAATTACTTCGACTTTAGCTTTATCAACTTCAATTCCTTCTTCGAGATTCTATGACCTAGTACAATTCCTTCGAGATACCATCAAATGACATTTTTCCCGCTTTAGAACCAAGTTGGTATCTTCACGGCGTTGTAAAACACGTTCTAAGTGTGATAAGCATTTATCAAAAGAATCTCCATAAACACTAAAGTCATCCATAAAGATTTCTAAGAATTTCTCAACCATATCGAAAAATATTGCCATCATACATCGCCGAAATGTAGCAGGGTGCATTACATAATCCAAACGGCATTCTTTTATAAGCAAAAGTTCCATATGGACAAGTGAAGGTAGTTTTTTCTCTATCTCCTGCTGCAATGAATATCTGTAAATAACCTGAATAACCATCTAAAAAGCAGTAATACTTATGTCCACTCAATCTTTCCAACATCTGCACGATGAATGGAAGTGGATGATGATCCTTTTTAGTATGATCATTCAGTTTCCGAAAGTCAATACACATTCGATATCCCGTAATTTCCTTGTCGGAATCCATTCATTTTTATCATTTTCTTTTACCGTGAAACCTCCTTTCTTTGGAACTACTTGAGTTGGACTTACCCATTCACTATCTGATATGGGAAAGATTATTCCCATTTCTAATAGCTTAATGACCTCTTTCTTAACGATTGTTTGCAAATTCGGATTGAGGCGGCGTTGTGGCTGAATACAAGGTTTAGCTTCTTCATTCAAAATAATCTTGTGAACACAAATTTCAGGGCTAATTCCTTTGATATCTGCCACTGTCCATCCAAATGCTTTCTTATGTTCTCTTAACATTCTTAGTAATTGATCCTCTTGTTCTTTTGTTAAGGTTGATGAAATGATAATAGGTAACATTATCATTTTCAAGAAAAGCATATTTCAAATTCGAAGGAAGTGGTTTCAACTCTAGATTCCTTGGTGGATCTTCTACTGATGGTTTTAAAACTGGTCCTTCCATTTCCAATTTCAAATTTTGATGCCATGGATGTTTAACAAACCCTCCTTTATCTAAATAAAGGATTACTTCTTTCATTTCAGTATCATCTTCATCTTCTTTATAGATGGAAAATGCCAAACATTCTTCTAATGTATTTTCATAATCTTTAGATTTGGCATCCCAGATAGTAGAATATTCATCTATAAAAGAACATGATTCTGGTTCTTTATATGGATGGTTTATAGCTTTGAAGATATTGAATGAAACTTTATCCTCATTAACTCTCGGTATTAGTTCACCTTTTTGAACATCTATCAAAGTTCTTCCGGTAGCTAGAAATGGTCGACCTAGAATAATTGGCGCCGAATATCCTTCTTCCATTTCCATTATTACAAAGTCTACTCGGGAAGTAAAATTTATCAATTTTAACCAACACGTCCTCGATTATTCCCTTAGGATGTTTAATTGATCTATCTCGCCATCCGAAGGGTCATTTCGGTATTCGTAAACTCTCCTATTCCTAGTTTCTTATAATCCTCATAAGACATGAGATTGATACTTGCTCCTAGATCACACAATACTTTCTTAAACAGAAATCCTCCAATTTCACATGGGATAGTGAAACTACCAGGATCTTTAAGTTTAGGAGGTAGTCGATGCTTGAAGTATTGCGTAACATTCTTCATTAAGGCATATATTCTCATATTCTTCTAATCGCTTTTTGTTAGATAGGATATCTTTAAGAAACTTTCCATAGGCAGGCATGTTGACTAAAGCTTCTATAACAGGGATATTGACATGAATATGACGAAAAGTGTCAAGGAAACGAGCATATTTCTTATCAGTTTTTATCTTTTTAATTTGATCTTTCGGTGGATAAGGCAAAGATTCTAAATCTATAACCTTTGGTTCTGAAGTCATTTTCTCTTTTCCTTTCTCCTTGAATCCTTGATCATTACTTGATCTCCAAGTTTCATTATCTTGAGATTTTTCCTTTAAAACATCCCCTGTATCAACTTTATCCTTCTCGCTTACTTTTAAATCTTCTTGTTTTTCTCCCTGATTTTCTCTGACATGTTCCTTAAATAGGGTTCTCGGGTCCTTATCCATAGGATCTTTCAGAATTCTAGGGACTTTTACCCATTTTTCACCTTCAATTTCGGGTTCAACATTATTCTGTTTTAAGAATTCTTTGATAATTTCTTCCTCTTCATCGAAATTCAAGTTCGTCCTTTTCCTTTACGATATTACCGTTTAAATCTTTTTCTACCTCATTGTTTCCTGCGTTCTCTGCTCTAGTATCTTCACAATATTTCCTACTTCTCGTAATCACAGCTTTTACCTCTCTCGGGTTTCTTTCAGTATTACTTGGTAATCCTCCTGGAGGTCTACTGTTGTTACGTTCTCCTTCTCTACTCAAATGATCTTCCATATTCTTAACGATGCTTCTATAGTTCTCATTCTCGTATCATGTCCACCCATAGACGTTTTCAACATAGTCATATCCTTAGAGACCGAACCTATAGAAGTTATCATAGTTTCTATATTCGAGCTTGAGTAGATACTACACCCATCATATTTTCCATTAATTTATCCCATTTATCAACTCCTTCAAAGTTGGGTTGAACTTTGGGTGACCGGTATAGTTTGAGTAGTATGTTGTGGATAAGATTTAGGTAACGATTGTAGGTTCCGATTTGATGTATTTCCTTGATGAACTTGATTACTATATGGATTCTTATACCGAATCGGATATGGCGGTTGTCCCGGCTTATTAGGGTTTTCGACCATCTAAAAGTTGGGTGCTCTCTTCTAATAGCATTAAAGGAGTTTGAATACGCGTTGTTCAAATTCCTATGCCGTTGTAAAAAACTCACCTCTTCCCTTGAGTATCCTTCGGTTCTTCTATCCCTAATGACACATTATCATGACTTGAGTAGTCATTTGGTACGATAGTTTCGATTTTACATCCTACTAGCTTGTAGGTCGTCAAATTTCCTACCCAAATTCTCCAAGTGTGCTAGAACTTCCATATTCGATGTGCATTCTCCCGCAAATGCTACTTTCCCGGTGCTAGAACCGGTTTCCCACATTCTCGTTATTTTTGGAAATCTTTTCTATAGCATCGTAAACTATTTGGGCTTCACTCATCATTAATGAACCACCACATGCATGATCTACATCCGCACGTGAATCTTTCCTTAATTTACGACGTAAAAGTTGGATTTGCATTTCTAAGGAATAACCATGATCGGGACAAGATCTTAGCAACTTTTTAAATCTCTCCCACGCATTCCCAAGTGTTTCTTCAGATCCTTGTCTAAAGTTGGCAATTTCGACTTTTAATTCCAAATTTCTACCCGGAGTAAAATACTGCTTTAAGAACTCGGTTTGAATTTCCTCCCAACTAGTCAATGAATGATGTGGGAGTGACATAAACCAATCTCGTGCTCTTCCTTTTAAAGAAAAAGGAAACATAGACATCCTCGTTAATTCACGATGAGCACCTTGACTTTTGGTCGTATTGCACAATTCTTCGAAAAGATAGAGGTGATGATGTGGATCCTCATCATCCTCTCCTAGAAATTGGGCTCTTGCGTCAATTAGACCAAAAAGATGAGATTTTATTTCAAAATTATTTGCTCCTTCATTGGGTAAACGAACCGGATTATTAGTCCGGTTTATTCTTAAGGTCCGATCACAAATAGGTCTCGGATTTGGTGGGTTATTATTACGATTGTTCGGTTCCGATTTTGATTATTTCTATTCTCGTTATTTGGTATTGGTAGATCCCGATTAAGATTTTGGCCATGCCCTTGAGCATGATCTAGCCCTTGTTCAGTGTTTCATCACCGTTTTCGGCCATTTTCGTATTTTGATTTGATGATGATTCTCCGTCGATTTCCCCGACCGCATGACCTTGTTTCCTTTCTCGCTCTTAACCGCCTTTCGTAAGTATCTATGTCGGGCTTATAAGGAATAAGTGGGGCCTTACTCTTTCTCGGTCATCAACTAACGAAAACCGAAAATAGTTGAAATCGATAAAAGTAAAGATTGGTAACTTACTTATTAGGTAAGTACCAACGAAAAAGAAAATAGAAATGGGGTAAGAAAAGTGTTGACTTATCCTCGAGACTTTTGAGTTAATATAAGTAGAAATCATTCGAACACAATGAATTAGCGTCGTTCCCCGGCAACGGCGCCAAAAAGCTGACGGACCTTTTCTATGCTATCAATCCTTACCGGCGTGTACCGGGTCAAATTGTAGTGATAGAGTGATGAGTCGTGTGTCGATCCTCGTGGAAAACTTGGTAATTCACCGTGTGATTAAACACCAAGAAACTCGTTATTATCTCAATCTAAGTCGCAATTTTATCATCCAACCAAACTCTAAACTAACAAAGCATCAAACTAAAACAGATATATATAAGTATATAAATATATATATAGATATATAGCAATACATATATATATATATAGATATAAGTATATATAGGTACCAAAACAATATCTAAGGGAGGGAGATAGATATTATAATTATAGACTAGCCAAGAATATGTTATTGAATCCTTATATCTTTTTAGTGAAATTGGATGTGCTTGATCTTTATTTTAAGTTAAATCAATTATACGAAACGGTGCACTCCTAAACTAAACAATTCATTCTCACACGAGCATCCGAATTTGTCATATGTCCAATCATTTGTCCAAGGTCATCCTCAAGCATGGGTCACTCCCGTTTTGTCATTCGGCCAATTTTAAGGTATGTCAATTAAACAAATGAATTAAACGTAATAATCTCTCGAGTACATATTTCAATAAGAGTTTGTTTCTCCCGAAACAAATCTACCCCCGGTTTAGGAAATCGGATTCCGTTGTCACGTTTTCACTCGGCCAATTTTACCCTCCGGTCTTTCTATTAACGAGTTCATAACCTAACTACGAGGCGTCAATTCATAATTAGATTATGAATTCTTTCATATCAAGTAGCTAATTCAATACGAATATAGAAAGAGATTCATTATAACCGATTTTTATCCAATTTTAGTATAGTCATCATCCATTTCCCTAAAAAGATAATACTAATCCAATTTCATATCTTGGCTAGATACTAAGTTAGCCTAATATCATTATAAGTAAGATACTAATAACAACATAAATACATTAGAAAAGTTACCGATTACAATCGAAGCTTCGAGTTGTATCCTCCGGAAATAGCAACTCCTTTACATCAATGAGCCTTGATACATCTTCTAAGCATTATAACGATACTTTATACTACATCATTATTCCGGCAGAGTGCCGTTTACAGCTTTTATTTAACTAAAAACAACAAAACGAAACTATATATAGATATAGAGAAGAGATATATGCATTGGTACCCTTCAAAATGGTTGCATTTGAGGTCTATTTATAGACCATATCACAAGGCCGGCGCGTGCCGGACCACCACCGGCGCGTGCCGGCTACACAGTATATATTCCTTTGTCAGAGATTTGTGGGCCCGCCGTTTCGATTTTTTTCGCAATATTCGGCCTTCTCCGGCGCGTGCCGGACATACAACATATCTGATGTTCGTAAAAACCTATCTCGAGCTGTAGACCTCAGATTGACATGATTTGATATTCGTTGGAAAGCTCTTTTGAAGGCCTACAACTTTCATCAAGGACTTTTTCTCTGAAAATGCCTCTAAGTTAGATCAAATGTCCGTTGAAGATGAGTTACGGTAGAAACATTAAAGACAGCTTGATCCGTTCAAAGTTGTTAGATTTTGGCATAATCTTTTATCCCACAAAAACTCATGATTTATACTTCAAAGTATGTCATATTTTGGGATCTTGGTAAACATCTGATCCTGCAATAATATCAATGAAACACCAAACGTAAATCTGACAAAAAACCATCATTTTTATCGTTTTTATAACTTATGCATCTAATTATAACTAACTATGATTTTTATAAGTTTTTAATGTATTTATATGAAATTATACTAAAATATCATAAATATAATAATAAAAAGTCTTATAATTTGATCATATATTTTTCATACATCACTACCCTTGAACCTTAATTATGGTCACTTTCCCTTCATTTTAACCCTATGAGTGGACCTAGTCCTTAGTTGGACCATACTTGCTAAAACAAGTGTGGGGTGTGGGAAATGATGTGTTGTTTGGGTTGTCGTTTCTTGTGTTGAGCTATAGGGTGTTAAGGAGTTCGTTTGGGCCTAATGCTCGGGTTTGGGCCAAAGAAAAGAACCTTCTTCTATCTTCTCTTTTATGTTAAAAAAAAAAAAACCAAATAAACTTTGTTGTATATAGAAAATAAAGGGCTGATTCAAAAAGAAAGAAAAAATATATATATCAAGAGCTCAATGAATTGTTTTTATATGATGTTAGAGTTGGGATAGTGAGATAGGTGCTAGTATGCTTGAACTCACCTCACGACACTTGAAACACAGTCGAGTTTGGCAATGAGTTCGGGTGCACTAGTAACCTATGGTTCCCAAAGTGTCAAAGTGATCAAAAAGGAGTTTTGGGTGGTTTGCATGTTAGAGATGAGTTGGTACTTGGTTGATTGGGTTCACTCGTACTTCTTTTCTCCAGTTCCCAAAATACCCCTTTCGATTAACCGAAATCACCCTAGCCTAACGTTATAACCGCTCAAGTCCTGCCCGATCGTGTCCAAACTTAGTAAATCAGATTAGTGGAGAGGCTCGTGATTATGAAACGGTTGGTAGACTTTTTGGTTGAGATTCAAGCCCCAACAATCTTTTTGAGTACTTGGTTCTAGCTTTGCACCACACACACTCCATTTTCTTGATAATGTTGCACCTACGTGTACTTATTCGTGTTCTTCATTTTTTTTGATTGCCAAGAGAATGTGGAAGTAACATCTACACCACAAGTTGAATCCCTTGAATTGTTTTAAAACGCCTATTTTACTCGAGGACGAGCAAAGGCTAAGTGTGGGGTGGTTGATAGGAGTCAACTTTACGTGACTCCGCTACATTGTTTGGCCTCCGTTTACCACATTTTCAGCACATTTTTGGATGATTTAGACCACTTTCGGGGTAATATTGTGAGTTCCTAGCATGGGGGGTAATTCCGTCATTTTTGATAGTTTAGCACCCCTTTTTGATGATATTGACCCCATTCCCGAGCACGTTTACCCTTTGGAATGTTTTGGTTGTTTTTGGTTATTATGATGATGTAGGGTATTGGTGTCTCGATGACCCGAAAGACAATGGTTTACAATGAGAAACATGACCGAGGCGAGAAAAAAGGTGGAAAAGGGAGAAAAAGTGAAGAATTGGTGGCACGGGGTCCAAACGCACGTTTGGAACCCTCAAACCGACGTTCCAGTCCCCAACCGGCGTTCCAAGCCCAAACCGGCGTTCCGGAGAGATGCCGTAGTCAAACAGAGTTCAGCCCTTCAAACGCTGGTTTAGCAACTACCCCAGACGTGCGTTCAGGCCTCTCAAACGCACGTTCCCTACCTTCAAACCAGCGTTCTGCAAGACAAAAGCCCTAAGCTGCCCAGAATTTCAAGCAGAACGCACGTTCCACTCATCTGAAACCAGCGTTCGAACCAAAATCTGCAGGATTCTCCCTCCACCTATAAATACCCCCCTTAGCCCATTTTGGGAATTATTTATTCATCTTCTTAGCCAAACTCTACCCCCTTCATAGCTCAAATTTTGTAATAGCTTAGAACATGATAATTTTATGTAGATCAAAAAGCTCTTAGCTCACTCTTTTCATTTCTAGAATTAGATTTCCATTCCAAACAACAAGTCTCCCCCTTTTTGGTGATTTTCTACTTTTGTACTTTCTAGCTCAAACTTGAATCTCTCGCAAATTTATGGTATATAACTTCTATTTTATGTTTGTTATGCTTTTTATTTGCTTTGTTTTCTTTACGTTTTAACTAGCATGATGTGTAGCTAAATCCTTAACATAGTCGAATCATGTGAATTGTGATGAAATCAACTCTTTGGTGATGAAGTAAGGAGTGTGTAATGTTCTTTGTTGCTAAATCTTGCATGTCTCGTGTCTTAGAACTTGTTATAACGGATTTGGGCTAGATTGATCACCTAGGTCAAACATCACACACACCACTCTTGAGAGTTGTTCAGAGAGAGGGGTGTGGGAAAAGGGTTCTAGGATCGTGGTGTAGTCTCGGTTTAGTTGTTAAGCCGAGCTCATCGTGAGGTTACTCATTTATATGTTTAAGCGGCTCGAGTGCAAAACATGACTTGTTAGGAGAGAGTTGTTCAGACCTTAACATGGCATAAGGTGTTAGAAGAGAGTTGTTTAGACGCTAGCACCGGGTTTAGGAGTTCGCACCCGTGAAATTGAATGCAAGAGTTCATTTATTATAATGCACACTCCCGGTTTTGTCTACCTTAGGGTTGAGATTAGTCACATTGATCATGGTTCGGCTATGTCCCTTTCTCCCTCGTTGAATCTAGTAGTTTAATCTTCTCTCTCTCTTTTATGTTTTAGCATAGTGTAATAACAACCAACCAACCGCTTGTTTGCCTAAACTAAGTTAGAAGTTCACTTTGGTACTCACAAACACACCTTTCTCTCGTGGGATCGACCTCGGACTCCCCGTAGCTATACTAGCAATCGACCCGGTCCACTGCCGGTTAGAGAGCTTGTTTAGTCACCGTTGTCTTGAGTATTTTATAAATTTGTTCGGTGAGAAAAAAAAAGCATCATCAAGAAATACCTCTTCCGAAAAATTAATCGCATGTGAGATTAATAAGTACAACGTTCTAGTTACTTACCACCTTTTAACGAAGTCATTACTAGTCAATTTTACACTAGCAGTCTAACACCCTAGAGAGATATGTATAACAATTGTAAATAAAATTGACTAGAAAATAAATCCAAATCATACACTACTAATAAATTTTAGGAACTATAAACTAAGTACTTATAGCATATCCTACCGTTCCAAGGATTTAATCTAATACCTCAGTGCCGCCTTAGGGTAGGTCAAAGAGGTTTCGATTAATATTGAAGATCAGATTGAGAATCGAACATCTCATTTGTGATCGTCAATCACCTTTCCTTTTTCGCCAAGGTATTACCAAAATACCCTTTATGAGTGTGACCTACTGTTTCAGATTTTTACGTAGACCCCGAGTATGCCGCCTTAGGGTCGGTCAGTGACCCGACGAGTACCCAAAATCCTATCCTTTTGGAGACCAAACCTTGAATTTTGATAGCGGTGAAGGCCTTCCTTATGGAGGCCGGTCCCAGGCCGGCACGAGGCGTCACCATTCTCTCACATTGCTTGTGACAACAGTAGAGGCCGTGGGGTTAAGATTATATTACCAATAATGGGAAGAGAAGCCTTGATCTTCCAATGTGTTCTCCAAACGGTGGTTGGTGGACACCCTTCTTGATAAAAGCATCTCCTTGATATGCAACACCAAGAAAAACTTGGAGTTTTTCTTCTTCTAAAAACCCTAGACAAGAAAAAACAATTTTTCTCTCTTTTTATGTGGTGTGGTCGAATTTTTTGCATTGCCAATACACTTGGAATAACTCTCCTTTTATAGGAGAGTAAATCTTTGGTCTCCAAGTATTAATTAATTAAATAAATAAATAATTGAACAAAATAAAAGGATATTTTCCTTAATGACTAATTGTGACTTGTATTGACCAATAGAAAATCAAATAACAAGTCATCCAACCAATCATATAACAAGAATATCTTTTATTTTCCATAACACAAGAAAATTAATTCTTGTGCTAAATGATGACCTAATTGGCGCCACCTACTAGGGTTTCTAAGCCCACATAAAATGTCTTTTATGTGTATTATATTATTTAGCCCAATTAAATAATATCCATGCATATCAATTAATTAGCCCAGCCAATTAATTATCACTGAGGCCCAAATAACAAGAATATCAGGCCGAATTATAGAAGCCACATTGGGGACCATGGAGCTATAACCAGTAGCTCCAATAATTAATTATTCATCGAACAGAATAAGTACATTAATTATTAATTCCGGGATTACGCCACCATAAACCCGAAACTGAACTCTACCGATTATAGATGTATACTTATACTCAACCCATAGAGTGAATAAGCGTCCACTGATATAATCACTACATAAAGATTAACCCTCCATAGACTGTCCATTCTGAGTAGGAAGTCTCCGTGAACCCGACTCAGAATATCTTATCCTTATTTACCATTAACCCCCTGATGATCAATTAGTTCACATATCTGACTAGTGATCAATTAGTCTAATATGAACTCGGCCGATCGATCACTTTCTTAGGGTTAACAAACAAGGGGACTGTCTCTCTACTTCCCGCAGGAAGGAATGGATTCCATGTCTGTGAAAATCAGAACTACTCACTCATCAGGAGATAGTGCCAATGAGAAGTGGCTTGGAACACATATTTAAGTGAACCGTAACTAACACATCAAACACTACCCCGAGACAAGCAGCACCCTGTGATCACCTCAGGATTAAGGTTGATCCATATATGATCATCTAATGATTTAATAAGATTCCTCGATTACGGAATTATATCGAGAAATTCAGATAAAATCGGTCCAGTCCTATATGAATGCCATCATATATAAATGCCCCACGTAGTTACCCTCTACCGATAGTCCGGATAAGACTATCACACCCTAAGGTGTTCTGGGCGCATTATTGGTGTTTTAATCAAGAGACCCTAAACTCTGATTCAGTTCTTCACGGACTAACAGTTTAAGTATATCACCACTAACTCAATCCTCATGTGCATGCCATACACTAAGTTAAGCGGTTACATACTGATATACTTAGGGTTTGCAGCAGTGTATTACTTACAAGCACAAAGCAAGTAATAAGGTGAGATAAATTCTATCACCAAAAACAATTACACAAATTGTCTTTCGGGCACCACACCTAACACCGTCATGGCGAACGAAAAAGAAGTGGTGTTTCCACTCGTGAATGGAAGACTTCCCCTTGTTCAAGATGGAGACGAGCCTCCGATGGTCAGTTCGGTGTGGGAAGTAATACCACCCGTTGTGGTTCCTGACCTTCTTGTGTTGATAGAACGTCCTGAAGAGGTCCATGGAGAACTCTGTATCCATCAGTCTACAAAAGATGGAAAAGCCTATGATCGCCCTAGCTCCATTAGGAGCGATCTGAGCAGAACTCAGGTTATAGTGTCTCAGAACTGCCCGAAAGGCTGGGCAGAACGGGACCCTCAGTCCACAGACGAACTGCTCCTTATACACTGTACAATGCCCCTCGAGGGGCTGATGAGCGTATAGGTTTACTCCCCCAGGTAGAAGGGGAGCATAGTTGATATGAATCTAAGTCCATGTTTGAAGAAAGTTGTGAAGTATTCAAGTCCGTCATTATCGCTCGCAGACCATCAGAATAATTATTTACTAAGTCATATGTTATAATATGTTACTACATGATAATATATAATTTATTATGTATTATTAGCTAATTATTAAAGCTCAAAATCATCATGAAGGGCGCCATTTTTGAAGGATGAACATTCTTGGAAGAAAACTAGATTCATTGGATCCAAGTTGTCAAGATACATCAAGCCCAAGTTCAAAAGATGCAACCTTTGAAAAAGTACTTAGAAAAACCAAAAGTCCTTCTTTGGTTAATAATATAGCACGAAATTTTGGTCCAATGTATCTATATTTTCATGTATTTTCTAGCCTATAAATACCCAAGCTATGTACTTGTATTGAAAACAATCATCTTTTGCAATAATAAAATTTTATACTTTCTACACTTGGATTAGTGTGTCGAATTCTCTGGATAGAGGTTCTTTCAGATTATCAAATGCTTGAGCAACCTTTGTGGGTGTCCTATACCAAGGTGCTTAGAAACATGTTTTCTAAGTGTTGAGATTATTCCAAGGTGCTTTCTCACAAGTTGAGACTGTGTCGAGGAGCTCTCGAAAAATATTCCAAGGTGCTTCTACGCAATTGTTGTAGTTGTGTCGAGGAGAAAGACTTGAATCCAATACCGCTTTTCCTAGATCCGCGCAAAATCACATCGATCAGTTGGTATCAGAGAACAAGGCGGAATCGACGGTATTCTATCATTCATCTTATTACCTTCCTTATTGTTGCATATAATCGTACGTATTTGAAGAACACTTTATTCCACACAAGCATATATATATATATATATATATATATATATATATATATATATATATATATATATATATATATAAGATTGGGATGCACATCTAAACCGTGTGTATTTGAAGAATAATCTTGTTCCATACGAGCAACAAGTTAAAAAAAAAAAGGAAGAAGGGATCAATTTTCTTTTCTTCGCACTCTTCAATAATTTGTGTTACATTTTGTAGTATTTTTATTCTCTCGATATTTTCTAAATTTCAGAGAAGCGCCTAGAATTTCCAACGACACTTAACTTCTTGTGTCTACATCTCGTTGTAAGAAATTCTCAAGGTTTCTAAGTTGCTTGATATATTCGGTATATTCTTCCATCTTGAGAAACAACACACATTCAAAAAAAAAAAAAAAAAAGAACAACCACAATCAAATTCCTGGAATGGATGAGGGGGTTCAACAACGGCTACATCAGATTACTCAAATGTTGATTCAAAGAATAGATGATCGGTTTGCACAACTGCAACTGGCACAAGGTGTTCCGGACACGGGCTCGAACCCGGTAATCATTCTCGCAAATGGCGATGACGATCTTGACGATGCAACCTATCGTCTTGGTGGCACCAAGAGAAAATCTCCAAGGTATTAAACAGAAAATTCCGGCGTTTAAAGGTAATTCTAATCCTGATGAGTATTTTTCTTGGGTTCTTAAAATTGAGCAAATATTTGATTGTCATAATTATTCGGAAAGAACTAAGGTGTTAAACTTGCCACAAGTGAATTTGAGGAACGACCTATGCTTTGGTTTCAGAAAACTAATGAAAAGCGCAGGAAATCAAGACAACAGGTGATATCCTCTTGGGAAGTACTTAAAAATGAGATGCATAAGAAGTGGGTGCCTGATGTATAACATTTATATGATAAAAATTACGATGTTTTATATACATTATCGACTCTTTTTATATAAAATATAAGTAATTATAACGATAATCTTATAAAATATTAATAGTTATGAATAAATCTAAATACTATAAAAATCAAGTAAAAATGATAAAAAGTTATAAATTTTGTACCGGGTTAATAACCGGAGTATCGTGTCAGATTCACGTGGGTATTTTTGGTATTTTATTTACAGATCTTAGGTAAACCAAGACCCCGAGTGACGACACTTTTTGGAATAAAATCATATCTTTTGAAGGAATTAAGGAAGTGCCACGAGTTTTAAAGTTCAAGTGGATCAATGGTTCGTGACACCGTATCAAGTTATATTTTCAACGAACAAATGACCCATCAAAAAGGCATTTTCTGAAGAAAAGTCCTTCATGGAAGTTGTAGATCTTCTCAAGAGCTTTCCAACGCATCTTGAATTATGTCATTTGGAGATCCAGAGCTCAAGTTATGATTTTATCAAGTTTCAGATCAAGTTTGGAAAAAAATCTATCCGGATCAATCCGGATTTACCTCGGATCGATCCGAGGAAACATCATGATTTAACCAGCATGTGGCCCTGCAGAGAATATCCTGGGATAATATTTTTTATTCCCGGATCGATCTGGCCCTTTCTCGGATCGATCCGGCTTGGGAAAAACTGCCTATAAATAGAGCAGCATTGCAGGCACATAGAGGGTGCCAAGTATATTTTCTTCACCCTTTTTATTAGTAGTAGTAGGTATGTATATAGGCCTTATGCCATAAATAAAGTAGTATCGTTATAATGCTCGAGAAATTATCAGAAGATCAATGTTGTTGAAGTCGTTGTAGCATCCGGAAGAATACAGCTTCTGATTCAATTGTTGTAATCGGGTAAAATTTCTAAAGTATTTATGTTTGTTATGTTTGTTTTTATTTTCGTATAATGTTAGTAGGCTAAATCTAATAACTAGCCAAAGTTATGTAATCGTTTTATTTCGATCTTTTCGGTAAATGAATGTTGTCTAAGTAAAATTGACTAAAATTGAGTTAATTGAATCTTTTTCTATTGATAAAGTTTGATTCGAAAGAATTCATAATCTAATTATGAATTGACGCTCGCAGTTAGGTTATGAACTCGTTAATAGAAAAACCGGAGGGTAAAATTGGCCGAGTGAATAACGTGACAACGGAACCCGCTTTCCTACCCGGGGGCGATTTGTCCTAAAAAGATGAATCTTATTGAAATTTGTACTCGAGATCGTAATAATGTTAAATCATCGGTTTAATTGAAACTTAAACCGGAAAGTTGAATCGCCCGGCCTTGACAACCGGAGCCTTTAAATAAAATTGACCGTTTGACGAACGGAATGACTCCTTTTTATTCAAAGGTAGAATCGTACTCGGGACCATTCGGAAAAACCGTAACAGTTGTGGATCTTGGACTGATGACAATGGACATATGACAATTTCGTACGCTTATGTGAAGAGGAATTGTTAACCTCAGGAGTACACCGTTTCATTTACTCAATTGAACCTAATATAAAAAGATCGAGCACATTCCATTCACTGAAAAGATCGTATAAATCAATTATATAAACTTTGGCTAGTTCTCTAAATAATATATTTGGTATCTGTATATTTATATCTATATATATATTCTGCAACTTATGCATATCTATATATATTTATATATCTATACCTATTATATTAGAATAAATTTTAAATTATGCATTTATTTTATGTTAAGTAAAATAGTAGTGATCTGTGTTATAAAACTGAGATTTAGATCGAGTTAATAACAGCTCTTTGGTGTTTAACCACACTTAGAAGAATTACTAAGTTCCCTGAGGATACGATACTCTGACTCACCATACTAGCACTACAGTTTGACCCGATACACTGTCGGTTAAGGACTGGTATTAGCACTAGAAAATGCCACGTCAGTGCCCGAGTCGTATCGACGGGAGCAAGTGAGGAAATTGAAAACTCTCCAACAAGGCGAGAAATCTGTTCAAGCCTATCAAGATGTATTGGAGATGGCATTAATTCGCACCGATATGGACGAATCCGATGAACACACCATGGCTCGGTTTTTGGCAGGATTGCGGCCTGAGATAGCCGACCCAGTTGAGATGATGAATTGTACAACTTACGATGAAATGGTACATACAGCTTTGACTAAAGAAACGCAACTCAAAAGGCGGAAAGCACAACTGATCAAAATTTCCAGCACCGCTCCATATAGGCCGACAACATCTGCGGGCGACGGAGGTAAGTTTCCTGTTAAAAATTATGCTGTTAAATATACCCCTCCCCACTGCACCTAAGGGAAAATCTGAAGAACCTGTGATTTGTTATAAATGCAAAGGGTTGGGACATAAGGCAAATGAATGTGGAAATAAGCGCTCTTATGTTGCTAATAAGGATGGATTATGTCAGTCGGAATCGGAGGATGAGAATGAAATTGTTAATGAAAGTGAAAAAGTTGAGGTCGATGAGAATGAAGACCAAGGTACTTTTTATGATGAGCGCGCACGGTTTGTAACAAAAAGGTCCTTAGCACGGTGAGTCAAATTGATAACAACGACATACAACGTGAGAATATTTTTCAAACTCGTTGTCTTATTGAGGGAAAAATTTGCATGATGATAATTGACTCCGGTAGTTGTACCAATGCGATTAGTAGTGAGGTTGTTGAGAAGTTAAAAATTCCAACGATAAAACATGCACAACCTTATAAATTGCAATGGTTGAACGAGAGTGGATCCGTGAAAGTGACAAAGCAAGCATACGTGAGTTTTAGCTTGTCGAAATATGACGATAAAGTTCTTTGCGATGTTGTTCCAATGCATGTCACTCATTTGTTACTTGGCCGTCCTTGTCAATTTGATAAGCATGTTATTTATGATGGGTTTCTCAATAAATATACTTTGACCCACAACGGCAAGCGTATCACTTTGAGTCCGTTACTTCCACATGAGGCTCATGCCGATTATGTCAAATTTGCAGAAAGAAGAGAACAAGCACGTACTTCTTCTGAAAAAGCGGTTGTGAAAGTTCCGCCTGAGCCTGTAAAAATTAACTCACAAACTTGTGATAAGAAAGTGAGTTGTGCGGCTGTTCGGAGTCCGATTTTGTTCATATATAAGGATTCCTATCCGTTAATCCCTCATTCGGAATTTAATGAGCACTTTTCTACTCCTTTTCCATACTATATGCTTATATCTGATCTTGCGGGGATTCTTCCCGATATGGCACTAACCTTTTTGCAGGGATTTGGAGATGTACTAACCTTTTATCTTCAACCCAAATTTTACCAATGGTGGCAAGAGTTTCGAGTGAAAAGGAAGAAGGACGTCGGATTAATTTGGGCCGACTTTCGGGCGGATGGACGGGTGAAAGCACCAGAATTGATTGCCGAAAAGGATAAAGAAATTGATGAGCTTGAATTTGAGGAAGAGGAAACAAAGGTTGCTGAGATGACATTTAAAATTGTTACTCCGATTGTTGAAAAGAAATTTAATACTGATCAGGAGCTGGATTGTCAATTGCGATGCGATAATGTTAAGTTTGAAGAGCCTAAGATTGAGGAGATGGTAAAACCATGTGTGCCCCCAGTTGAAGAGTTCCTTAATCTATTTTTGTTGGTATATGATTTTCATGAGAAGAAAACCGGACGGTTCGATTCACCAAATGCAGCCCCTATATTGAGTTTGGATGAACAATTCTGATCGGTAATGGTAAAAAGACAATGCACACTTTTTATGATCCTTTTGCTGCGTATGTTGAAACTAATGCAACATTGAACTGCTATGATTATATTTCTGACACACCGGTCTTCATCGACATTCATATCAAACCAAGATACACTTTTCATGTTGTTGTAGTGAAGTGGGGATCTCGACATCAGCTTACAATTTTGAAGTTACGTATTCGACACATATTTGATCCGGGCGTTTGTTTGGTGATAATGTGGTTTCATTCAAGATTCGTGCATGATTCTGAACTATATGACATCCTTTTGATTTGAGGACGAATCATTCGCAACCGGGAGGGTATGATATGAATCTAAGTCCATGTTTGAAGAAAGTTGTGAAGTATTCAAGTCCGTCATTATCGCTCGCGGACCATCAGAATAATTATTTACTAAGTCATATGTTATAATATGTTACTACATGATAATATATACTTTATTAAGTATTATTAGCTAATTATTAAAGCTCAAAATCATCATGAAGGGCGCCATTTTTGAAGGATTAACATTCTTGGAAGAAATCTAGATTCATTGGATCCAAGTTGTCAAGATACACCAAGCCAAAGTTCAAAAGATGCAACATTTGAAGAAAGTACTTAGAAAAACCAAAAGTCCTTCTTTGGTTAATGATATAGCACGAAATTTTGGTCCAATGTATCTATATTTTCATGTATTTTCTAGCCTATACATACCCAAGCTATGTACTTGTATTGAAAACAATCATCTTTTGCAATAATAAAATTTTATATTTTCTACACTTGGATTAGTGTGTTGAATTCTCTGGATAGAGGTTCTTTCGGATTATCAAAGGCTTGAGCAACCTTTGTGGGTGTCCTATACCAAGGTGCTTAGAAACATGTTTTCTAAGTGTTGAGGTTATTCCATGGTGCTTTCTCACAAGTTGAGACTGTGTCGAGGATCTCTCGAAAAATATTCCAAGGTGCTTCTACGCAATTGTTGTAGTTGTGTTGAGGAGAAAGACTTGAATCCAATACAGCTTTTCCTAGATCCGCGCAAAATCACATCAATAGTGATCCATATCAATGTTATACTGATTGCAGATTTCCAGGATGCCTTCCTGAGTGATCTTGGATCTGACCCCAAAACAACCTATTGCAGTCCTTGCAGTCATGTGGGCTCTGAGACACTGGTTTAAAGAAGTGAATCCAAAGGCGGAATGGTACCTAGAGGGTCTAGTAAGGGGCTGATCTGTAACGAGCTGCTCGATATTATTGCGAGCAGCGATTATAGGGCCTCCAAATTGAATAAATGGCTTAACCTCATTTTCTGACTCAGAATGGGACTCAAACTCCCTATCAATTGAGCTGCTCGAAGCGGTACTTGCCCTCATAAACTGGGAAAAGCAGAAAAGAAGAAGAAAAAAAGAAGAATAGCGCAAGGAAAGTTAGATGCTTACTTGGAAATGCAGAGGATCTTGAGAGAAATCTTCAATTTAATAGTAGCCAAGAAGAGGGAAAGTCTGATATGAAAGGACGGGTTTATAACCAACTCCAGACGTGACGACGTCAGTTATGAAAAGGAGTGAAAAATGCCTCGTATCCCGTAAATGCAATGATGGCTAGTTTAATAATCCGCCAGCTGGCAGTTGGACAATTCAAAATGCGAGGTCGGATAATGCATGCCGAACAGCCAAAGTGACGCAGATCTGACCAACTAACAAAGCAACGTCAGATCTGGGGGGCTTATGATGATACCCGACCTGAGTTACGCCACGTGTCACCTCTAGGGATGCTAATACTTGATCAATCCTTAAAATTAGGGTTCTAAGGGCCAGGGGCCCCAAGAGCCGAACATAGGACATATCGTCTACTTCAGGTGGGAGATCGGTATAAGCTCCTTCTCCAGCCACAGCAGGACGGCTAAGGTCTGGCGAAGAGGAGCTGCCAGTTCGTCCATATTGGCTTTGGGGAGCTGAGCGCAGGGCGCTATGTAAAGCCCTGCTGTTATTCTACGTGAGGGGTAATCAGGGATCAATAAGGAAAGAATCCTAAGTCATGATGACTCCAATCTTGGCATTTAATGTGTTAATAATTATCTCTAAATAAATGGGATTTATTCGTATATATCCTTAGGGAATAATAATTATAATAAAACTTGCACAATAAGTAATAGGGGCGAGATGCAACCTATATAAACAACTCTAAGGAACTACGAGGGACTTGATTCCAATTCAACTATTGGATACGTAGGCAACTCTCAGAAATAACTTGAGAGCTCAGTCTAAACAAATAAAACAACATGCCACACTTTTGCATAAATTAGTGTTTTTAGGGTTTTGGATCGTTGTCACATAGGAGATTGACCCGTATTAATTAATAGACGGTTTCCAGTATCGTCACAAACCAATATCATAAACTAATATTCATGCTAATAACCTTAAAAAAAAAAACCTCTAAAAGTTAATTATACCAAAGAGAGGTACACCACACGGTAGCTTATTAGCATCAGCAGTGTTCAACTTCATCAAAAAGATTTGCACGCACGAAAGCTGAGGGGTGCGAAACTACGGTGATACCGAAGTTCTGCAATTTCGATTCCGTTTTCCCACTAACGAATTATAGAAGAAGCAGGTTAAGCCACATTTACACATTACTTCAACTTCCGGGCATTAAACCTTATGCTATATATTAGTATATCAACCATCAAAAACACACATCGAACGGTGATAGACCATTTTGATAAACACAAAGGTATAAACAGACGAACTGTTCAATTTTATTAATCACAGTCTAAAAGAAAAGTTTTAAACCCATGCGTGCAACGTACAAGCCAACAACACAATATTCCCTTGACTAAATTAAATATGCGAAGAAATGTCATGGAAACTAAAATACAACAAGTACGTTTGCTATACCACTTTTCGGTGAAACAAGCAATACATTCAACTTGGTTACTTTACTATAACCATACAACTGTACAAATAATTACTATTTCCATAGTATTTTAGAACAAGTCTAAACAATAACAAATGTATGGAAAAAGTTAATTCAAATTCAGACAGGCTTCAACATTTATATCATAACAAAAATCACCGGTAGTATGACAACTGATTGTTATGTACCGTAAACACACATATGAAATTGTCTTAAGATTGTTAGATCCGTGGTAAAATACGTGCTAAAGTGAATACACAATAGAGCCAACACAACAATTTCTACATGTCATTCTACTATACTGCAATTACAACAGAGCTAAAAACAAAAGGGAAATAATAAATACTCAACCGAGGCGAGTGCGAACACTCTATCTTTAAGTCAATTTGCTCCGGTATAGCACCCATGGTGCTACCAATTGTCTCCCAATATACAATGGTTTACCTGTTCAATGTGGTGGCACTTCGAACGTTGAACAGCGTCGAACTCTACGGTATTCCGATTTTCTCTTCAACAATGCAAAACTAGTGCTAAGTGAAATGCTATTTTGTATGTAATGCTTTCAAACTTCTGTGTGTTAAATTTCCAGTCAATTGGGGAATTTATAAGAGAGCCAGACTTAAACTCTAAGTACCTACTAATCCACTTCCCATCAAAACAACCCACTATGACTTCCATTATCACATTTCCCACGTTGTCGGCAGCAATTGGAAACTTCCACCCATGAATTGCACTTTAAGAAAAGGTCAAAGTCGTGGCTTTCATAAGCTGGACCTCCAAATTGTGAACCGTAACCGTCGTGGGTTAACCTTCTACTTCGAATATTAATTTCTCATTCACCTGATGTCCAAATCAAGTGATTTAATTAAAGACTTGTCATTACCTACGTGTTACGTAGATTTCAACGATGCTATAAACTCTCGATAAAATATAACGAGGCTTATCCGAAATGAACTCCGAAGTAGGCCGTTTATTAACGACGTGATAAATGTTATTGGGCTTTCAGGCCCAATTATCTCCGACAGTTGAATAGAACACAAAGGAAGATTAAATGCTCTTTACAAACACCTTCTTTACTTCAGTTCCCACAACAAAACTACTCATCACTATCAGCTTCAACTTCTTCCTCCACATTTCAGCCCCAAGCATCATCATCTGCCCCAGAGGCAGAGTATATCACCTCGCCGTAACGATTGAGTTTGGGCTGTTTTGCTTGAAATTAATCTTCAGCATCTTGATGGTTTTTAATAATAAAAAAAAGAAAAAAAGAAAAAAGGGAATGCACATTCATTGCAAGCAATAAAGGGCTCCCCAACTACAGTGATCTAAATTTCATCACCACAAATCTGACAAATCTGCCCACTCAATTCCTTTGCAGAAGTCACCTGCAAGCAAGATATTATTACAAAGTTTGAATTAGCAACAGATTATTAGTTTCAAAGATCCACATTTCAAATTATCTGTTGTAAATACACTGATGCATTTCACACTATGTACCAAGTAGATGGACATTCTGTAAAATATTGAAAGAGTTGTTCAAAACACCACTCTGCATCTGAAAACAACACTCTCTGCATCTGAAAACAACACTTGCACGAAATTCAGATCCAAGTTGATCTACAATTACAACAGTGTAAAACTGCTAGAGATCAATAACAACAAACCCAACAGCAAAAATGAAGTGCAAAATTAATTGCCATCAGACATAGCAGAAGAAAGAAGATAAGAAGAATTACCATAGGCGATCCAAAAAAAGGAAAACAGCTAAAAGAGAAGTGAGGAGATAAGCTCTGACGATTGTAGACATGGGAAGATCATTTGGAACATAACCAGGAAGTTTCATATCACTAGGAATGTAGGGATGCCTTAATTCTTCTCCTTTAGCCATTTTTCTTTCTTCTATTCTCAAAGTCAACCGTCAAATGGCTGCGAATTTTCTCAGAGACCAAAATGGAAATGAGCAATCAATCCAATCATGTAAATGTTAAAACATTCAAGTTTATAGATTCGTAAGATACAAGGGTTGACACCCATATTCCAACATCGATTTGTTTACGGTATCTGCTTCAAATAATCACTTTCTAATTGAATTTTCAAAGAATTTTTACCTTATGGAAATTGCACCGCCGGGCTCCGTCTAATGGAGGTGGAGAAGGAGGCTCGGTTGCGGCTGTTCCGTTGATGGTTGAATCATCTGCAATGGAATCTTCATCAAAGGGGTAGGGTTTGCCAATCAACTGAATCATCTGAAGTCGATCTGTCGGAATCCAAGTGAAGTCGATAATCCTCTCAGGTATCCATGTGCCTGTAGCGGCAATAGTTTTATGGTGGTCCAGGACTAAGTTTTTGGACCACCATGTCATTATTTTAAAAAAAACTGATTGGAGGCTTGTTTTTAATACATAGGGATCAACCAGAAATCTTTCAATTCCTATTGGTTTGACACACCAAGTAGAATTTGGTCTTGAACCATAATAAAATTTGTGCTATAGCGGTAGCATCAAAGGGAGTAAAATTGGAAACATAAATGAAATGCTTCCTTATAACTAATCATCTTTTAAATGTGTCCTAAATAACAATTAAGTCTCAAAACCAGTGCTTATAAACAAATACTTTATTATTATTATTATTATTATTATTATTATTATTTTTTGAATGGAACAGGCCATGCATTGAATTTGACAAATCGCATAAAGAAAATGGAAAATTAATAAGTTTGTCGGGTAGATAGTAGATATTACCTGCGTCTTAAAATGTTAATCCGTTTAGCATTTTTGATTTGTTTCAAAATGTAAATTCATTTAGATTACCAATGAATCATTTATTATATTTTTCTCTTTTTACCCATCATTTATTATATAATCACCCACTTTTCATTACTTTGGATTAATAACAGTCAAATGTCATTTTAGTTTTTTTCATCAAAATTAATGACACATAACTAATTTAACTAACTTTCTTAATCCGTGTGAAAAACCACAAATGGAATATATTTTGGGACGGAGGTAGTACTTAATACTCCCTCTAAATATTTTTTTATAGATTTTTGCCCATAAGGACACATTTACTAATAAATCGGGCTAGAAATACACACATTATTAATAATGACCAAATTAATTTGGAGTTCGATAATACCCCTATTTTATAATTATGTTTGCATTTTGGTTTTTTACATAAATGGCGGTTACAACCAAAACGTAAACAAAGGGAAGTAAATCCCGACAATTAAAGGAGGACTAATTATATGAAATTGAATATTCCCAAATCTTTTATCCAATTTTTGAAAAAAGAAAAAAAAAAGAATTCGGTTACAATTATGTGTGTATGTGTGTGTGTGTGTGTGTGTGTGTATATATATATATATATATATATATATATATATATAAAAATTACGAGTGAAGTAACGATAACACGGGGAAGTATCAATGCAATAAGAATGATAATTTTCAACATATAGTAAAAATTACGAGTGAAGTAACAGTAACACTATAACGCCCCCAGACTTGGCACTTGGTAACGCTACATGAGCCATAAATTGTCCGGTCAACTGCTTAGACCGTCGTCCTCGCTTGGTCTAAAAGGGCTAACCCGAGTTAACAAGATATTTTATGTCTCACACTTATATGGAGGTGAGTTTTCTGCTAATTTCCCGATGTGGGATTTTACATTCTCACCCCCTAGAAGGGACTGGCGTCATCGCCAGGACGGCCGAGACTGGTCTTTGATCGTCCTTACCAGAGGCAACTACACCATCTTTTCTTATACGGTGCAGCGCTTAGGGCCGTCTGATAGTCGGCTCTGATACCATTCTGTAACGCCCCAGGACCGACGCTTTGTAACGCTACGAGCCATAAATTGTACGGTCAACTCGCTTAGACCGTCGTCCTCGCTTGGTCTAAAAGGGCTAACCCGAGTTGATAAGATATTTTATGTCTCACTTATATGGAGGTGATCTTTCTGCTAATTTCCCGATGTGGCACGTTAAGTAACAATGCATTAAGAATTACCATTTCTATATATAGTAATGATTGCGAGTAACTTTTTTGTACATTGGTTGTAACTACTTTTTTTGTATATGTTACTACATTTTTTCTACAATTACTACATATTTAATGTGTAACTACATTTTTTTATCGTAACCATATTTATTGATTGTTATTTCTTTATATGCTTCTACATTTTCTTTTGGCCGTGAGTACATTTTTTATGGGTGATTACATTTTTTTTTGATGTGACTACATCATTTTTATCATTAAATTTCTTCTTTTTTTTGTTCATATTTTAGATTGTGGATTTAAGTAGTCAAATATATTTATGACTGTAATAAATTTAAATAATGATTCCCGCATTTATTGGCACAGTTACGCCAATTTTCACTAATAAAACCATGAGTATTTCGGTCAATCTATTTTCTTTTTATCCTTTTTAATCATCCAAAACGAGAGATGTCATTGGATACCCATTTTTGACATTTTATGTCCTTTTGTCCCTTCCTCCTTTTTTATGGTCTGTCATGTTCACATTTATCTATTATTTTTAAAAATTAATACGAAATTTATTAATATTTTCTATTTTAACCTTATACTACCCCGTCCCAAAATGTAAATCTGTTTAGTTTTTTTTGTTTTGTCACATAATGTAAGTCCATTTAAATAACAAATGAAGCATTTATTATATTTTTCTCCTTTTACCCCTCATTAATTATCTACCCACCTACTTCTTACTACTCTACATTAATAATAGTCAAATGTCATTTTCAGAATTTTCATCAAAATTAATGACACTTAACCAATTTAACGAGCAACAAGCTCATCTCAGTGGTTAGCGACCTGGGTTTACCTGGGTCTCCAGTGGGAGGTCCCATGTTCGATTCCCCCCTCACCCCCTTAATAAGGCCTTTAAGGCCAAGCTTTCGTCCTTGTGCAAAAAAAAAAAAAAAAAAAAAAAACCAATTTAACAAATTTTGTTAATTTGTGTGAAAAACCTCAAATGAACATACATTTTGGGACGGAGGTAGTATTTATTACAATAACTAAATACGACATCGTTTTCAAAATATAAGTCATCGTACATTTTTCGATTTGTCCCACAATAGTCATTCTACATTGTCAATGTAATATTTATTACTCCCTACGTTCCTTATTATCTGTCACATTTCAGAAAAAACACACAAATTAATTAAATAAGTGATTGCATTAACTTTCATTATAATATATCAAAAGAATATTGAAAACTGTAGTGGTGTATTGAATATGGGGGGAAGGGGCGAGAAGGACAAAAACAAATCATAAATGGGGATAGAAGGACGTTACTACATTTTATGTGATTAAAAAGGACAAATTCATAATAAATGGACAAAAATACACTTTTACACATTAAATATGTAGTAACGCTAGATAAAGTGTAGTAACAGCAAAAAAAAAAGTAGTTACAGCCAAGAAACAAGTAGTAACAGACCATAAAACGTAGTAATATCCAATGAAAAAGTAGTAACAGCCAATAAACAAGTAGTGACAGACCATAAACAAGTAGTAATAGCCAGAAAACAAGTAGTAACAGCCCATAAAATGTAGTAACAGCCAATACACAAGTAGTTACCGACCATAAACAAGTAGTAACAGTAAAAAAAAAGTAGTAACAGACCATAAAATAGATAAATTCATATCGTAAATCCAAAAACATATTGTAACAAGTAGTAACAACCCATATAAATTACATGTATGCTACGTAGTAACAGCCCATAAACAAGTAGTAACATCCCATAAATGATTTCCCCATTTTTTTCGTTTTCCTTTAGATTCCAGCTTTCCGAACAAACCTCTTTCCATACACAATATCTTTAAAATAAAATAATAATAATAATCAAAAAAAAAAACAGAACTTCATCTTCTCCGGCTTATTGCTGCCAGCATTATCCGCGGGTGAATGCAAGGCTGAATCGAAGCTTCCAACCAACCTGATTCGCACCTAGCCCTCAATTTCCGCCGCTTCCTACTCCCGATTTGATTTTTTTTTTCCAATTTCCATCCAATTGTCTGGTCCCAATTCGTTCCCGGCTTCAGTTTCCAATTTCCAATTTCTGGCAAAACTCTCCTGCAATTTTTCCCGGCCGCCAATTATCTTCACCGTTTCCTTCACCAAACACTGAAGCTTTTTTGTTATTTTTCACCGGCGTTGATGCCATGATGCGCAGAAAACTAATTGAGATTGATGTTATTGGATCGGGGCGGCCAAAGATTGAGGTAATTGACATCGGGGCGGACAAAGCTATTTTTTTCTTTCACCGGCGTGCCTGCAAGCTTTTTCTTTTTTCACATAGTTGTGGGGTTTTAGGAATTAGAAAAAGGGTATTTTGGTAAGATTAATTAGGTTTTGTCCTAATTAATAATCCATTTCCTTGTAGCTTATTAAATACATTAATTTGTCCTTTTAGACAAAAACCTATTGAATATGAATTGAAAGATTGATTCGTTGAATGAGCCTAGAAAGTTGAAAAGTGATATTGAAAAGCGGAAATAGTATTAAAATATGTATTAGAAATGTAACTACGACAGATAAAAGTGAAAATTTTATTTTGGCAACTACGACAGTTAATGATAATCAATGGTTATTTGAGACATTTAACTTTCAAATTTATGACATTCAACCACTTTATTTAATATGCGTGAAAACTCTTAGGATGATTTATAATTTGGGAAGAAGATACATTTCCAATATCACAAAGAATGAAAAAGGAAAAAAATTCCCAATGTCAAGCTAATCACTAACTTGAGGAATTGGTTAAAATACATGTCTCGGATTTTATGCTCAGCAAAATATAACAAGTAATAAATTAAATCCGGTCTACCCCAAGTGCAGGGATCGTAGTATAGCGATTAAAACCGGAGTCGAGTCCACAGGGAATCGAGGTTTATCTAGTTCTTAATAATTTTTCTAACCTTGTCACAACTATTATTATTACTAAAATTTACACAAAACAAAACTAAAAACGAAAACAACAAAAATAAACTGGACAGAAGATCAAAGATCTAAAGCCAGGAAAGATAATTACGAACCGAACTAACTAAGTTGTTCCTATTTTATAACTAAAACTATAATTATAAACTTGCTACAATTACTACGATGAAAACGAAGCAAGACAGCACAAACGATTTTTCTCAATTAATTTAACAATGAACAAGCAATGATCCACCGATTCCCGCAACCCTCAATTTCTATTCTAGATTGTCTAGTGATGATTTACTAAAGATTGTGGTTCACCTATCAAAATTATAAATTTCTAATCTCTTAGATAATTCGCCTATTAATCTCTCATCTCTCGATCTTAAAGATTAACGCTTCCATAACAAAGGTGTAAGATTTCTCAATCTAGCAACCTAGATATTAACCTAACAACTCTCGTTATTTTTAGGTTAAAAATCTAATCTTTACTACGGTGATCTAAGGTTTAACGACGATTCTCATCAAACGTTAAACATCAAACATGCAAAACATCCATCGATTGAAATAGCATAATATCAATCAAAATCTTAGAAAAGATACAATTTAATTAAACTCACAAGACAATCCAAAAGTCGAAATTGAGATGTTGCTGAGAATCGGTTTCACAGAGCTTATTCCAATTTGCTTTTTAGCCTTTCATCATCGTTTGATTGCTTGAAATCATTTCAGATTACAACTGTTGATTCGGAGACTGTATTCTCCGGAAATAGTTACGACTTCAACAACAACGATCTTTCGATAACTGTCCAAGCATTACAATGATACTACGGCTACTATTTTATTTATGGCATAATGCCTATATATATATATATATATACTACTACTACTAGGGATTAGGAAATATATATATATATAAGGTAATATATATATTTTTGGTACTTATATATATATATATATATATATATATATACTTATATATATATATATATATATATATATATATATATATATATATATATAGCTAGATATATATATAGATAGTTAGATAAATATATATGTATATATATAGATAGATATATATAGCTAGATACTATAAAGAAAAAAAAATGAAACAAACGAAAGAAAAGGAAATTATATATATATATATATATATATATATATATATATATATATATATATATATATATATATATATATATATATATATGTTACTACTACAAACAAGAAAAGAAAAGAAATGGCCGAAGCAAAGGCCAGAATTCTGTTGAGAATGCGCCTATTTATAGGCAAAATAGTCACGGCCGGATCGATCCGGGAAAAGGCCGGATCGATCCGGGAATAAAAAACTTTATCCCAAGCTTATCCTCTGCAGCCCCATGTGCAAAATCATCATTATGTCGACTTTCAGTTAAGCCGGATCGATCCGGGATTAGGCCGGATCGATCCGGACTGTAGAAAAAACATCCAGTTTTGAGCTGAAACTTCAAAAATTCATATCTTGAGTTGTAGACCTCCGATTGACGTGATTCAAAATGCGTTGGAAATCTCTTTCAAAGATCTACAACTTTCATGAAGGACTCTTCTTCATAAAATTCCTTTTTGATGGGCCATTTGTTCGTCGAAGATATAATTCGATAATGGTAATACGAACCGTTGATCCACTTGAACTTTTAAACTTGCGACACTTCCTTACACCCTTCAAAAGATATGATTTGATTTCATAAAGTGTCGTCACTCGGGGTCTTGATTTACCTAGAAATCTGCAATAAAACACCAAAATACCAAGCGTAAATCCGACACGACACTCCGGTTACTAAACCGGTACAAAAACTTATAATTAGATATTTTATATAATACTTACTACGTATATAATTAGATAAAACCTATAAATTAATGACTTGATTTGATACATAAACGCTCAAAATGGTATCAGAAGTGGGGTGAAATGTTATAATAATAACGGTGAATTTTTCCGTCATCACAAACCCCCCACTTAGCTTTTGGTCGTCCTCGATCAAAACAAGTGATAAAACAAAATGAATGAGGGACAAATTCATGAAGATACAAGATATAAGGGACAACCAGATGTTGCAACCATTCGAATTACAACCAGGCGTTAACCTTAAATTATATGTATAACAGAGTGTGTGTATAACCTCTCAAAATTATCATCACGCAATTAATCATGAAATCATGCATGCAAGACTTGTAATTGCAAACCATAGGCTTAAGAATGATACCAATCTCCACTAATCGAGACATTTAGAATCAAGAAGTTAGATCCGGTAGGACTTGAAAGGTTATAACGTTAAGCCAGGGTAATTTTGGTTAATCGAAAAGGTTATTTTAGGAACTGGAGAAAAAGAAATACGAGTGAACCTAATCAACTCATTTTTAAGATACAAACCACCAAAACTCCTTTTTGATCACTTTTAACATTTTGGGAACCATAGGATACTAACGCACCCGAACTCATTGCCAAAATCGACTATGTTTCAAGCGTCATGAGGTGAGAACGAATACATTAGCACCTATCTAACTATCCCAACTCTAACATCATAAAAATAACTTTTGAACTTGTCACTTTGATTCCAACCCTTTATTTCTATATACATCCAAACTTTTATTCATTGGGAACTTCTCAAATTATTTTGAAATTTTTTTTTCTATCTTTTCTTTTTAGCCCAAAACCGAACATCCGGTTCAACCAAGCTCCTCCTCTCCTTATAGCTCAAAACCAAGAAACAACAACCCAACTAGAAACATCATTCCCCCCACCCCACACCTGTTTTAGCAAATGTGGTTCACAAAAGACTAAGTCCACTCGTAGGGGTAAAAATGAAGGAAATGTGACCATAATTAAGGCTCAAGGGTAGGTTTCTGACTAAGTAACAAAACGGCTAAAACGAATGGTGGTCAGACCATTCTTTTAAGGCTGAGTGAGGGCTATGAAGGTCAAATATTCGGGTTTAGGCTAATTTAGCTATGGTAGGGTCAAAGAGAATGCCATGACCGTCATCCCTAACTTCGATTCCAAACATCTTTCTATTTCGCCTCGAAAGGATATCAAGCCTAAGTTCTAGTTGCTATAAAAATATGCTTACATGATATCATACAAGAGTTGCATGTTAACAAAAGATTGAAATTATATGTTCATAAGGAAGTCATGTTATAAAATTACATGTGGGGTTAAACTGCACTTACGGTTCACATTGGTTATATGTATCCAAATTGATCATTACATCTTCAAATACATGAAAAATATACCTTATAAAGTTCATTTTAATCAACTTATTAATGCACGAAAAAGATTCAAAAACTAAGGTGTCATCATAATAAACCCTTAATGCCATTTCTAGACCAACCCCGACTCTACCCCTCCCACTTACGAACTTGCATTGTCCCAAGCGTGTGAATGATATAGAGAGAAAGACTTAGCTTATAAACCTGGCAGAAAGATGCTATCGAATCCCGTAACAGCCATGAAAAAGCATGATCCGAATCCCTGTACCAAAACAAACAAAGCAAACACGGGACATGGTCCTCGTGCCAAAGTATGCAATAGGGATATGGGAATAATAAGAAAATGGCCCTGTCACGTCAGAAAATTCGATAGGCAATATATATATATATGGTCACTCTCATAAAAGCTTTAGATGGAAAAATAACTCACACGGGTAAAGCACAGAACATCTAAGCATATACGTATCATAGAGAGTATCAAACGAGTATATATCATAGTCAAGGCATAAATTCATATTGGAAACAGACTAGATCATAAAATGTAGCGAGTCTTTTATACCCAGATCCTCAAGGGTTAAATCATTCTAACAACCTAAGTCCAAGAAATGATGTATTTGAATGTTTTCTGTGTACTCCCTCGGGATTTTCGGATAACCACCTAATCGTTCCCTTTAAAAGACATTCAAACATTCATCCTGATACTTGGTTGTGCTATGTGTTCAACTTCCATTATGATTATTCATTCCACATATTCTACATTTCATTAAGACTAGTTGTATCCAAATTATTATTATTATTATTATTATTATTATTATTATTATTATTATTATTATTATTATCGGGTTGCCTCCCAGTAGCGCTTTTGTTTAACGTCGTTTGCTCGACAATCCTGCAACTCAGCCTGGATCAGGCCACTTTAACTTTCTACCACTTAAGACCTCGTTTAAATTCTTATTAGCTTGGTCGCCACAGAAACAGCATCTAACACAGGAGGTTAAGTTCCTTGCTTCTTTCCAAACGCTCTTAATTTTCCCCATTGTCGACTTTTTCTTCTTCAGTTTCCTCTTTAACTTGGCCTCCCTTTCATGCTCTCCCATGTCCCAACTATCGACCATAACTTGCTCAACCAAGCCACTGCCGTCATCCTCGGAAAACAAGTCGGGCGAAAATTCTTCAAGCCCATTGACTTCAGTCATACCACACCCGAGGATGTCGATGAAGTGAATAATCAAAGGTTTTTCTTTAGTTTGACCAATATAGTGCTTGCACCTTTGGCCATTCACTCTAAATGGTTGGTTACTATGACCTCTCAGCTCTAAAACACCTCCGGCAATAATTTGAAGAATTTCAAAGGGGCCGGACCAACGCGTCCTCAACTTTCCAGGAAACAGATGCAACCTGGAATTATAAAGTAAGACTTGCTCCCCAACTTGAAATTCTCGCTTCTTGATTTTAGCATCATGAAGGAGTTTCATTCGATTCTTGCTAATCCCGGCACTCTCGTAGGCCCGGAGTCTAAACTCATCCAATTCATGCAACTGCATCAGTCGATGTTCACCACATGACTGGGCATTAAAGTTCAAGAACTTAATGGCCCAATATGCTTTATGCTCTAATTCGACTGGCAAATGGCATGGTTTTCCATACACCATCTGATAGGGAGATGTACCCATCGGAGTTTTATAGGCAGTACGGTATGCCCATAGCACATCATCCAGGTTTGAGACTCCAATCCTTTCTATGACTGTTCACAACTTTTTCCAGGATCCTTTTCAAACTCTGATTACTTCTCTCGACCCGGCCACTAGTCATAGGGTGATATGGTGTGCCAATTTTGTGCCGGACACCATATTTCTCAAGGACTTTTTCTAGTGGCTCGTTGCGAAGTGCGTTCCCTCATCACCGATTAAGGCACGGGGACATCCAAATCTCACGAAGATATTTTTCTTGAGAAAGTTCATGACCGTTTTGTGGTCATTGCGAGAAGTGGCTTGAGCCTCCACCCATTTTGATACGTAGTCAACGCGAGACTAAGATGTATTTGTTTCCACATGAAGATGGAAACGGGCCCATAAAATCAATACCCCATACATCAAAGACCTCACATTCTAAAATGGGCTTTAATGGCATGTCAAAATGCCTAGTTAGAGCACCGGTTCGTTGGCACCTATCACAAGCCTTGCAGAAGGCTTCTGAGTCCTTGAAGATCATGGGCCAATAGAAACCGGACTGAAAGATTTTAGCAACGGTTTTCCAGGGACCAAAGTGGCCACCAGTAGGTCCACTGTGGCATTGTTCAATGATATCTCGTTGCTCTGATTCGGGGACACATCTTCTCAACAATCCATCTTTACAGATTTTAAAGAGGTAAGGTTCATCCCACACGAAGGTTTTCAAATCAGAGAAAAATTTCTTTTTATCCTGATATGAAAATTCTGGATTTAAATACTGGAATGCAGGTAGTTGACGATAGAGGCAAACCATGGAACATCTGGAGTGCACTCGTCTATATGCATAACATGCTCGAGAGGAAAGTAAAGGTCTATCTCTTCAGGTTCTTTCTTTTCATCATTCTGCATTCTAGAACATGATCTGCTACTACGTTTTCACTGCCCTTTTTATCCTTAATTTGAACATCAAATTCTTCCAGGATCAGTATCCAACAAAGTAAGCACGGTTTAGCATCTTTCTTTGTCATAAGATAGCGCAGAGCAGCGTGGTCAGTCCAAACAGTGACTGAGGCGCCCAACAAGTAACTACGAAATTTGTCCATAGCAAAGACTACAACCAATAATTCCTTTTCAGTGGTTGTGTAGTTCACTTGTGTGGGGTTCAGTGTGTGACTTCATTAAGTTTTCTGTAGTCAATACAGACTCTATAACCAGTTACTAGTCTCAATGCTATTTCTTCACCTTTTTCATTCTTTTCTATAGTAATTCCTCCTTTCTTAGGAACTACTTGAGTAGGGGACACCCATTCACTGTCAGCAATTGCAAAAATAATACCCATGTCGAAAAGCTTGATAATCTCTTTCTTAACCACCTCCTGCATGTGAGGGTTGAGCCTCCTCAGGGTCGTCTAACACACTTAGCACCCTCTTCGCTTTGATCTTGTGCATGCATATGTCGGGAGATATCCCTCTAATGTCTCCCACTTGCCATCCGAAAGCCTTTTCATTCTTCCTTAACACATTCAACAACTTCATTTCTTCTAACCGGGATAACTTGGCGAGAGATAATTAAAGGAAGCTTGTCACCTTCTCTCAAGAAAATGTATTTCAGGTGCTGAGGCAAAGGCTTCAGTACCAAATCCGCAGGTGGTTCTTTTAAACTAGATTTAAGCTCCCCACTTTTCAACTCAACATCACTGAGTTTACTCAGTGGTCCTACTGCCAAACCTTCACCATTCAACGAACCTTCATCAACTTCAGCTCCTAGTTGTTCTAGATTCACCCAACCATGATTATTCAGATTCTCCACTAATCGCTCATATTCGCCTCAACGACCATGACTTGCTTTTCCATATAGTCGTTAAAGTCATCTGACATGTCCTCAATGGAAAAGCCAGTTGGATAATCAGAGGGTCTCTGAAGAGCTTTAGAGACATTGTAGCTCACCTTCTTATCACCAACTCGTATAGTCACTTTGCCACCATCACAATCAATGAGGGCTCTGGCTGTAGAAAGAAAAGGTCTTCCGAGTATTAAAGGAACATTCTCATCATTCTCGATGTCTAGGACGTACCAGTCAACTGGGAAAGTGAATCTATCAATTTGAACTAAAACATCCTTTAATATCCCAGCAGCTTTCTTGGAAGATCTATCAGCGAATTGAAGATTCATGGTTGTGGGTTCTAAAAGATTATCTAAACAAAGATGTTTACAAACAGACAATGGAATCAGACTAATGGATGCACCTAGGTCACATAAAGAATTTGGGAAGACTAAACCTCCCATCAACAATGTGAGCACAAATTTCCCAGGGTCACCCCTCTTGATTGGCAACTCATCATAACCAATCACAGAGCAGTTCTCACCAATTAACTGATCCATGTCTTCGAGCATCTTTTTGGAGGACACAACATCCTTGATGAACTTTGTATATTTAAGCATCTCAATTAAAACATTAGATAATGGAAGATTTACCTGAGTATTCTTAAGAAGATTAAGCACTTTATCATACTTTTTATCTTCATGCAAGGAGATGTTATTTTTTCTGGGTGGAAATGGAAGTTTCTTTAAATCATTCTTAGAAAACACTTGCTTTGAGGATGAACTAACAGCTTTATCTTCCAAATCTTTCCACCTCACCACCTTTTCACCTTTCTTGCCAGTCAGGGGATCAGCTACCTGACTACTATCATCCTCTTTATTTCTCAGAGGATCAGCTACCTGAGTACTATCATCTAGAACCGGGGGAAATGGATGTACGACTTCCCCTCCTGCCTCATCATTGGCAGGAGGGGTTAGTGGTTTCCCTGGTTCGGGGGACCACTAAGTTGAGTGCCCGATCTTAAATTCATAGCACTGGCCTCTTCTCTACCATAGGGAATTATGGGAACTAGATCAGTGCATTGACTTTGATTTAACTCGGTCTGAGCCACTTGACCACCTTTGGGGTTCTTCTCAGTGAAGCCGGGTAACCGCCCCGAGGGTCTAGAAGCTTTTGGTCGGCTACTTGCCCGAGCGCCTCTCAAGATTCTTGATTGTGCGAGAAGGAATTGGAAATTATTATTCTGCTCCTTCTGATAGGAGTCCAATTTAGTGTCAAGATCACAAGCTTGAGAGGGGCCTTGAGAGTTCTGAAAGTTTTGTGGGAAAGATTGGATATACCGACTTTGAAACATAGGATTTGGATTGTTCGGCCAGTTCTGGTTGAACCTCTGATTTTGATTAGGAAAATTCATATTATGGTTCTGATTGAAGTTCGGATTTTTATTAAAACCCTGGTTTTGAAAATTGCTTTGGCCAGAGAACTGATTGTTGAATATCTGATTTTGCTGGCCGTTGAAAGTATTAACTTCAGCGTTATGTCCACCCATGGGACAGAAACGAGCGGTATGCCCCATATTATCACATGTCGACATGTGGTACCGACCGAACGTCCCCGATTCTGGATAGTATTGACTTGATACGCGGGATGGGAAAGAAAGCGACACCGGCCAACCAAATGGCCGGTGACAACAACTTTCACGAACGAACTTGAGAGTTCGAGGAAATGACCGGTTCGATTCGTAGGATTAGAGGATATTTTGAGAGCCGCCACTGTTGTTGCGGCATGGCGATACGATTTTGCATGTTCACCTCCTCGATCCTAGGTGGAGGAGGTGTCCGGATAGCGTGAGATGAAGGGGCGTAGTTGTACTTGGAAATATCTTCAAATAATCGCCATCCCTCTTCGGGCGTTTTTCTTAAAAATGCCCCTCCGAGGAACTATTGACCATACCCTTGGTGAGTTCGGTCAATCCACCGAAGAAAGTGTTGACTTGCCTCTGCAAGTCTAAACCATGATGAGGGCATTTCCGCAGGAGAGCCTTAAATCTCTTCCAAGCATCAAAGAAAGATTCATTTTCCTTTTGGAAAAATGTGAAGATTTCACTCAAGCACTGGGCTGTTTTGGATGGTGGGAAATATTGACTCAGGAACTCGTGCTCGAGTTCAGCCCAGGTTGTAATCGACTCGGCAGGAAGAGAGTTGTACCACTCTTTCGCTTCCCCTCTTAAGGAAAAAGGAAACAATTTCAATTTAATTGCATCCTCACTAACTCCTTGTATGCGAGTTGTACCACATATTTCTAAAAATGTGTGTACGTGAGTGTGAGGATTCTCATATTGAAAACCATGAAAGATAGATGCATGTTGCATCATTTGAATAAGACCTGGTTTAAGTTCGAAGGTTGGTGCATTAATAGGCCGGTAAAACGACCGGGTTGACTTTGACTTCACCGGGCATGGCGTAGTCGACCAACGTGCGTCTTTCATTCGCGACCATGATAATGATTTCTTCAATCTCCTCTGCTAAACGTCGTTCGAAATCTTGATCGGCCGTGTTCCCTTCGTCAGGAAGAACCGCAGGACTGACTTTACGCCTGTTTGGTCTGACTATGGTTCGCTCGAGGTCAGGGGTGTAAAGCAGTGGACCTTTCTGACTCCGAGTTTGCATAAATCAGAACCAGAACCAAGCTGTCCGCACGAAAAATTTATTTTTTTTATAACACTCGGTCGACCGAGTGTCAAGGTTCGGTCGACCGAACGAATTTTTTTTTTATTTTTATGTAAACAGAGCAACTGAGAGCACCTGCCTACGAAAAATCAAAACAGAAACGGAAAAATTAATAAAAACTAGACAACCGTACCGAGTCACCGGCAACGGCGCCAAAAACATGCCTCGGATTTTATGCTCAGCAAAATATAACAAGTAATAAATTAAATCCGGTCTACCCCAAGTGGATGGATCGTAGTATAGCGATTAAAACCGGAGTCGAGTCCACAGGGAATCGAGGTTTATCTAGTTCTTAATAATTTTTCTAACCTTGTCACAACTATTATTATTACTAAAATTTACACAAAACAAAACTAAAAACGAAAACAACAAAAATAAACTGGACAGAAGATCAAAGATCTAAAGCCGGAAAGATAATTACGAACCGAACTAACTAAGTTGTTCCTATTTTATAACTAAAACTATAATTATAAACTTGCTACAATTACTACGATGAAAACGAAGCAAGACAACACAAATGATTTTTCTCAATTAATTTAACAATGAACAAGCAATGATCCACCGATTCCCGCAACCCTCAATTTCTATTCTAGATTGTCTAGTGATGATTTAATAAAGATTGTGGTTCACCTATCAAAAGTATAAATTTCTAATCTCTTAGATAATTCGCCTATTAATCTCTCATCTCTCGATCTTAAAGATTAACGCTTCCATAACAAAGGTGTAAGATTTCTCAATCTAGCAACCTAGATATTAACCTAACAACTCTCTTTATTTTTAGGTTAAAAATCTAATCTTTACTACGGTGATCTAAGGTTTAACGACGATTCTCATCAAACGTTAAACATCAAACAAGCAAAACATCCATCGATTGAAATTGCATAATAACAATAAAAATCTTAGAAAAGATACAATTTAATTAAACTCACAAGATAATCCAAAAGTCGAAATTGAGATGTTGCTGAGAATCGGTTTCACAGAGCTTATTCCAATTTGCTTTTTAGCCTTTCATCATCGTTTGATTGCTTGAAATCATTTCAGATTACAACTGTTGATTCGGAGACTGTATTCTCCGGAAATAGTTACGACTTCAACAACAACGATCTTTCGATAACTATCCAAGCATTACAACGATACTACGGCTACTATTTTATTTATGGCATAATGCCTATATATATATATATATACTACTACTACTACTAGGGATTAGGAAAAATATATATATACAAGGTAATATATATATTTTTGGTACTTATATATATATATATATAGTTAGATAAATAAATATGTATATATATAGATAGATATATATAGCTAGATACTATAAAGAAAAAAAAAGAAACAAACGAAAGAAAAGGAAATTATATATATATATATATATATATATATATATATATATATATATATATGTTACTACTACAAACAAGAAAAGAAAAGAAATGGCCGAAGCAAAGGCCAGGATTCTGTTGAGAATGCGCCTATTTATAGGCAAAATAGTCACGGCCGGATCGATCCGGGAAAAGGCCGGATCGATCCGGGAATAAAAAACATTATCCCAAGCTTATCCTCTGCAGCCCCATGTGCAAAATCATCATTATGTCGACTTTCAGTTAAGCCGGATTGATCCGGGATTAAGCCGGATCGATCCGGACTGTAGAAAAAACATCCAGTTTTGAGCTGAAACTTCAAAAATTCATATCTTGAGTTGTATACCTCCGATTGACGTGATTCAAAATGCGTTGGAAAGCTCTTTCAAAGATCTACTACTTTCATGAAGGACTCTTCTTCAGAAAATGCATTTTGGATGGGCCATTTGTTCGTCGAAGATATAATTCGATAATGGTAATACGAACCGTTGATCCACTTGAACTTTTAAACTTGCGACACTTCCTTACACCCTTCAAAAGATATGATTTGATTTCAAAAAATGTCGTTACTCGGGGTCTTGATTTACCTAGAAATCTGCAATAAAGCACCAAAATACCAAGCGTAAATCCAACACGACACTCCGGTTACTAAACCGGTACAAAAACTTATAAAAACACGATAAAAATACGATATTGTAACGCCCCGTTCCCGGACACCGAGTCCTTATCCGGAAAAGGAACGTTCGGCACGTATAAAATAAAAATAAATTCACTTTATACGTAAGCCTCTACTACGTCGTATCAAAAATAAGCAAACGGAAGCAAAAGACCCGGGTATAAAAATTCCAACAACCATGAATAGAAATGAAATCTAAAGATGAAAATGTAATGTATTACATTCAAGGAAAAGTACGAAATCCAAAAGGAATGTAACGGTACTACAAGTCTCGAAAGACCAAAAGTCTAAAACAATCTAATAAAGAATAAGAAATGAATAAATGTAAACTCTTCAATGAGGCGTCTTCAAACGTCATCATCGAACTCCTCCTCGAAAACATTATCTACCTGTTCATCTTCTCATCCCCAAACACATAGAAAAACATGCATTTGAGGTAAGTACAACGTACTTAATAAGAAAGAGAAGCTATGACAACAACCATAATTTATAAAGTAAAGATAATTAAAAGCTTAGTTGATTACGTGTGACCGACTCAATCTAGGGTTCATCTCATGTCCATCAACATGAATTGACTAACCGTTTCTACTTAACTTATCTATGTTACAACCGCACTCAAGGGCACTACGCATATCCAAGCTGGGGATATTCTTGGCAACATATTAGTGGATCACACCAATATCCACGAAGTCTAGAAAAGGTAGACTCCGATAGTACGCACACCTCAGCGGAGTCCCTCCGTACTTAGGGTTTTTTTGACCTACGGAGTTCTTCCACCTTCAGAGGTAGCACACACATCGCGATATAGACTGGTGCCTATCCAAGAGAGATATGTTGCTCAATCTTTTACTAGTCAGGTACGTATTTTATTAAAATGATTAACTAACCACCTAAGTGTTTTCAATTAATCTCCCTCACTTTAATTACTCTCTTCCTAGACCGCTAGACAAGGACAAGGCCTAGCAATTACACAGACATTGATGAATGCTAATTCATCAAAGCACAAGCCTATCATGCCTTTCCGACGGATCCGAACTTCAACTCCCTTTAAGAGTACATTCGGTGTTTTAACTGAACGAATCAGAAGTTCAATTCAGGCTTGTTCAAGTTTATACTATTTAATATATATCATATATCAAGGTTTCATAAAGCTAAAATCATGCTTATAAGGCTGAACGACAACCAACAAAGGAAGAATGACAAAAAAACAAGCTAGACGCCCATTTAAGGCTCTGGACGCCCGTCTGAACCTTATTGGATGCCCGTCCAAAGATGGACGCCCGTCCACTATACCCAGACGCCCGTCCACCTAAAACAGTTTCAATCCTGAATGTAAAACAACACTTCAAACGCCCGTCCAGAAAATCCAGACGCTCGTCCGAAATGTGCCCCAAGTAGACGCCCGTCCAGAGATGCCAGACGCTCGTCCACCTGGGTTTTCCCAAAAAGCTAAGATCGACGAAACTCGTTTTTCTACACCGTTTCTAACATATTTAGCATCGAATTAAACCCAGAAAGACGTAGAAACTATATCCAATCAACCGTAGCATCTATGATCCTTCGATCAACATAAAACACATCCTTTACTAGCATATACAAGTCTCCAAATCACAATCTAAACTTTACGAATTATAACCGAAATCATAGGAAGAGTTTCTTACCTAATTGCAGCCACAAAACTAATCTGAACAGCCTTGAAAGCCTGCTGCACTTCCCTTGAACTGATAACCAAACGACGCTCTCCTCACGACTGTTCCAAATCTCTCGTCCGATCTGGAAACGGTCAAGAACTGCTTCAGATAATAGAAAAACTCTCCTAGCCTTTTCTCCTCTCAAGAATGCGCAGAGAAGGAAGGCACACACGCTGAATTCTGACTTTGATTAGGTTACGGGACTATTGTGTGTTAATTTTCCTTAAATACACAATCCAAAATAGTCCCTTTTCCCCTAATTACCCTTAATTACCAAAAATCAGAATAATCCCCTAAATATATATATATATACAACTCGAAAATATATATATAATCAGATAAATACTTAACTCCCCTAAAAGAAAAAGAAATAATAATATTTCGTTTTCACAAAATGACACGTCTGCCCTTTCCCGAAAATCGGAATATTACATTCCTCCCCCCTTAAAAGGAGTTTCGTCCTCGAAACTTGAACATACCTGGTAGACAACCAAACTCTTGGAATTCACTGATCATATCACCTTCAACCTCCCAAGTTGCCTCCTCGGGTGAATGATTACTCCACTGAACCAAAACCAAAGGAATCATCCTTCTCTTTACCATCTTTTCTTTCCGGTCCAAAATCTTGATTGGTCTCTCATCATAAGCTAGATTGTCTTGTAGAATTTCCGGATCAATTGTAGTTTCAACATCATTCCTCGTCAGACACTTCTTCAACATCGAAACGTGAAACACACTATGGACCCTTGACATCGATTCCGGTAACTTAAGCTTGTAAGCTAAGGTTCCAATCCTTTCCAAAATCTCAAAAGGTCCAACATACCTTGGACTTAACTTTCCCTTTTGTCCAAAACGTTTCACTCCCTTCATCGGTGAAGCTCACAGATACACTCTATCACCGACTTCAAACTCAAGTGGTCTTCTTCTGACATCTGCCCAACTTTTCTGCCTGTCCTGTGCTGCCCTCAGATTCTTCTTAACCAACTAAACCCTTTCCTTAGCTTGTTCAACCATTTCCGGCCCTGTGATCCGTCTTTCCCCGACTTCATCCCAAAACAGCGGCGTTCGACATCTTCTCCCATACAACGCTTCAAACGGCGGCATGCCTATACTTGCATGATAACTATTATTGTAGGCAAATTCTCGCTACCGGCGGTAGTCATCCCATGATCCACCTACTTCCAAAACACAAGCTCTTAGCATGTCCTCGAGTGTTTGGATGGTCCTCTCAGATTGTCCATCTGTCTGAGGATGAAAGGCCGTGCTCAAATCTAACTTGGTTCCAAAGGCTTCTTGTAAACTCTTCCAAAATCGACTGACGAACCTCGAGTCACGATCCGAAACTATCGAGATAGGAACTCCGTGTAACTTCACTATATTGTCCAAGTATAGTGTCGTCATCTTCTTCAAAGGCATATCAACCTTATATGGTAAGAAGTGGGCAGATTTGGTCAATCTATCCACAATTACCCAAATCGCATCATGACCGCCTCTCGTCTTAGGTAAACCGGTGATGAAGTCCATCGTGATCTTATCCCATTTCCATTCGGGGATATCCAAGGGCTTAAGCATTCCCCCTGGTCTTATATGCTCTGCCTTCACCTTCTGACAAATGTCACACTCTGCTACGAACTTGGCTATCTCTACCTTCATCGAAGGCCACCAAAACTTTTCCTTCAAGTCTCGATACATCTTAGTAGCACCTGGATGAACTGCAAAAGCAATCCTATGTGCCTCTTCCATAACCCTCTGTCTTAAGTCGCCAACATTAGGCACACACAAACGATCCTGGTACCAAAGGTTCCCATTCTTGTCTAACGCATAACCCACTGTAGGCTTCTCTCTAGCAACTCGCTTCAGATCAACCAAAGCTGGGTCGTCATCTTGCTTTTCCCGAATGTCATCCATCAACTCCGATCTTGCTAACAACGGCACCATGAACTGTCGTTCCTCAATCTGATCAAACCTGCTGATCTCCAGTCCATCTAACTTTTCTGCCACATCTTCGACACTCGAAACTGCAAACACTGGTTTCCTGCTTAAAGCATCTGCCACTATATTGGCTTTGCCTGGATGGTACTGAATATCCAAATCATAGTCCTTCACGAACTCTAACCATCTCCTCTGTCTCATATTCAGATTCTCTTGCGTGAAGAAGTACTTTAAACTTTTGTGGTCGGTGAAGATCCTTGCCTTAACTCCATACAAGTAGTGCCTCCAAGTCTTTAATGCAAACACTACTGCTGCTAACTCTAAGTCGTGTGTCGGGTAGTTCTTCTCATCCACCTTCAACTGCCTGGATGCATAAGCGATCACCTTTCCTCCTTGCATCAACACACAACCTAGACCCTGTCCCGAAGCATCCGTGTAGACATCATAGTTATCGAAGATCTCCGGAAATGCCAACACTGGGGCCGTAGTCAACCTATCCTTCAAGGTATGAAAAGCTGCATCACACTCGCTAGTCCATTCGAACTTCACATTCTTCTATGTAAGTTTAGTGAGTGGAGTAGCTATTTTCGAGAAGTCCTGTATGAACTTCCTATAGTAGCCAGCCAAACCAAGAAAGCTCCTTACTTCTGAAACTGTAGTAGGTTTGGGCCAATTCTTAACTGCCTCGATCTTTGCTGGATCCACTTGTATACCATCTCCAGAAACGACATGACCCAAGAAACTGACCTGTTTCAACCAAAAGTCACACTTCAAAAACTTAGCAAACAACTGGTTCTTTTTCAACGTATCCAACACTATCCTTAAGTGTTCCTCGTGTTCCTTCTCATCCTTAGAATATACTAGGATGTCGTCTATGAACACTATCACAAACTTATCCAAGTATGGCATAAAAACTCGCTGCATCAAATCCATGAATGCAGATTGTAACGCCCCAGAAACTGCGGGCCTGGGTGCGCTACTTGGGGCATAATGGACCTGGTAACTACTTAGACCGTCGTCCTCGCTTGGTCTAAAATGGTTAACCCAAGTTATCAAATCCATTATTCCCTCACTCTTAAATACTAATCCCAATTCCCACAAGCTAGCAATGTGGGATTTTGGGTCGTGACATTCTTCCCCCCTTAAAGGACTGGCGTCCTCGCCAGGATCCTACCAAAGGTATCTAGAGGTGGCCCCCACCAACTCTAAGGGTGTGGCACTTAGATCCGTCTGGTAGTCGTCTCTGATACCAACTGTAACGCCCCGAAACCGCGGGCCCAGGGTGCGCTACTTGGGGCATAATGGACTCAGTAACTACTTAGACCGTCGTCCTCGCTTGGTCTAAAATGGTTAACCCAAGTTATCAAATCCATTATTCCCTCACTCTTAAATACTAATCCCAATTCCCACAAGCTAGCAATGTGGGATTTTGGGTCGTGACACAGATGGAGCATTAGTGAGTCCAAAAGGCATAACTAAGAACTCATAATGTCCATATCTCGTACTAAAGGCCGTCTTCGGTATATCTGCTACCTTGATCTTCAACTGATATAACCAGACCTAAGATCAATCTTAGAGAACACTTTCTTGCCTTGCAACTGATTAAACAGGTCATCAATCCTTGGCAAGGGGTACTTATTCTTGATGGTAAGGTTATTCAACGCTCTGTAGTCGATGCACATCCTCATGCTACCATCTTTCTTCTTGACAAACAACACTGGGGCTCCCTAAGGTGAAGTACTGGGCTGAATTATGTTCCTTTCAAGCATATCCTTAAGCTGTGCTTTCAACTCTTTTAACTCAGCTGGTGCCATTCTATAGGGTGCCTTGGCAACTGGTGCCGCTCCGGGTACCAACTTGATCTCAAACTCGATCTCCCTATCCGGCATGTTTCCCGGTAATTCTTCCGGAAATACCTCGGGGTACTCCCTCACTACTCGGAGTTTCTTCTAGCTTAGGCTTCACTTGTTCCACATCCACCGCGTACAACAAGTAGCCTTCACAACCCTTCGACAAGCCTTAATTGCCTTGACTATTTGAAATGATAGGATGTCGCTTCTTACTCGGCTTGTACACGTTTCCCTGATAAGTCTTGTCTGATTTCCCGGGTACTTTGAAAGTCACTTTCTTCTCTCTACAATCCAAGTGGACAAAATTCTCGGATAGCCAATCTATCCCAAGAATCACGTCAAAATCGGAGAAGTCTAAAACTGTAAAGTCGCTCTTGCATCGATACGATCCAACTCGAACTTCCACTTGAGGTATCATCCTAGTTACCTTTGTTACCTTCCCTAACGGTGTTGTAATCTCCAACGTGTTCCTTAAGGGTTCCGAGGGTAAACTCAACTTCTTAGCTACCTTGGTCGTCACAAAAGTGTTAGACGCTCCCGTATCGAACAAAGCTCTGACCACTAAATTATCTAACATTACCGTACCTAGGGTGCACATTCATTCATTTAAATACAATTACAGCATGAATAAACGTGCTATAAAGATATCTTAATAAAATAAAATAACAACAAGGTACCTGAGATAACATCATCCTCTGGTTCTGCATCTCTAGCATCCGCCGCAAAAACTCAAACCTGTCGACTCGGGCCGTTTCTACCGCTTCCTTGGCTCGAACTGCCCTTGTTTCCCTTGTTTGGACACGCTCTAGAAAAGTGTCCTGGTTCTCCACAAACGTAGCAACCATTTGTATTTTGCTTGCACTCGCCTGAATGATTCCTGTTGCACTTAGGACACAGAGGTGCACTGGTTGGGGCCTTAGCTGCCGCAGGCGCTGTAGTTTTCTTGGCGTTCTGTTGTGATGCTCCTCGATAATTGCCCTGGCTAGTCCCGAAATTCCTCTTGTTTCCAATCACGACTGTAGCCTTCTTCCTGAAGGTCTCAACCTCCAAGCCTTTATTGTGTAACTCTGCCATATTCCTTGCGGTGAATCCCAACATGCCTGACTGTATCTCATGAGCTAAACCTTCCTTATAGAGGGCCATCTTTCTCTCTTCCACTTTCATGAGTTCGGGATAGAACCTTTCTAACTCATTAAACCGATTGGTATACTGAGATACCGTTAGATGAATACCCTGCTTGAGCTTTAAGAACTGGCTCGCCTTATCTGTCTGTACCGTTACCGGGAAGTACTCATTATAAAACAAAGCCTTGAAAGCTTCCCAGTCTGTTACCTTGCCATTGCTACTCTGTATGGCATCTATCCATGCTTCAGCTGCACCCAAGAGAAAACTAACCGCTAACTGTGCCATCTCTGTTTCAGGGACATGTATGTTCCTACATGCCTTCTCAAAACTTCTTATCCATTCCTCAGCCTTTGAATGCTCCACATTCCCATAGAAGTTTTCGACCCGATTCCTTCTCAATCTTGTGTACCAAGCTACAGCCGGTGCTTGCTCAAAAACTGGTCTAACTGGTGGAACTGGTGGGTAAACCGGAGGGTAACCAAAATGTACTTGCTGCTGGTACTGCTGTTGCTATGGGTAAGGTGGAGTCGCTTGAGGTTCAGGCTGAAAAGGGTAGTATCCCTGGTAGTAATTCTGGTGGTGCTGAGGGATTGGCTGAGGTTGTTGAAAACCAAAGGGTGGGTAACCGACACTGGCGATGGTCAAACCATGGTGAAAGTGGTACGGTAGGTCGAGGGGTATGACCTGTAGGGGGTGGGTAGAAGGACTGATGCTACTGGTGAAACACTAGCGGTGAGGGGTGGCTCACTGGCGGAGGGTAAACGCTAACTGGTGGAGGATAAACACTGACTGGTGGAGGGTAAAAGGTTTGCTGGAGTGGGGGGTAGCTTACCGGTGGTACAAAACCTGTTGGAACATTACTCACTAAGGAAAACTGAACTGAACTCCCCACGTGCCATCGTGGAGGTTGCTCCTGATGTGGCCTCGGTGACAAACCATGCTGAGACCTGGGTGTGGGGGTCGCGGTACGAGGTGGTGGCGATAAACTCCGCTAGGGTGGTGGAATCTGTCTCAGAGCACCGCCTCCTACCACTGGCGTTGGACTTGACCGTCGAACTCTCGAAGTCTCTGCACCCGCTCCAGTTCTCGTGAACACCATCCTGATGATCAAAGACAACCAGAACTTCACTAAAAGATCTAGAGGAAACTTATCTTATAAGAAAGGAAGCCTAAAAGACGCTTCTCTCTGATACCAACTGTAACGCCCCGTTCCCGCACACCGAGTCCTTATCCGGAAAAGGAACGTTCGGCACGTATAAAATAAAAATAAATTCACTTTATACGTAAGCCTCTACTACGTCGTATCAAAAATAAGCAAACGGAAGCAAAAGACTCGGGTATAAAAATTCCAACAACCAAGAATAGAAATGAAATCTAAAGATGAAAATGTAATGTATTACATTCAAGGAAAAGTACGAAATCTAAAAGGAATGTAACGGTACTACAAGTCTCGAAAGACCAAAAGTCTAAAACAATCTAATAAAGAATAAGAAATGAATAAATGTAAACTCTTCAATGAGGCATCTTCAAACGTCATTATCGAACTCCTCCTCGAAAACATTATGAAGAGAGTTTGAGAATGTGATAAACACAAGAGTAAACTTCAACTTAGTTTATTCATTGAGTAAAAAGATGTATAAATAGATACAATTGAGATAGAGAGACTAGCTAGCTAGCTTGGGCGGCCACTTGAGTATGTAGATGTGGGCGGCAAGCATGCAAAAGTAAAAAGTAAAAGTTATGTCTATGACATAAAGTAAACTAGAGTTTGACATATTAATTGTTTATATGACTCACAATTAATATGTCTTTTACAATTAATTTTACAATTAAATAAGGTGTACAAAATATTATGCACGAAATCCGGAGGCTCGGCAATGCCGAGCACCCCGTCGAAGCCTTAGCAGACCGAGTCCGCCGAGTAATAATATTTCCACACCCCCTCAAATCGGGCCGTATATGTTGATGCAAACCCAAGTTTGCTACTTAGTCTCGCGAACATAAGAGGTGGAATAGCCTTGGTAAGAATATCGCATTCGATCCGCCGAGGGAACATACTTTGGAGTTGAATAATCTTGGCATCAATCTTCTCCTTCGTAAAGTGTCTCGTCAATGTCCACATGCTTGGTTTTATCATGATGGACTGGATCTTCTCGCCATGCATAAGGCTGAATTATTATCACAACAGAGTGTGATAGGTTGCGATACGGTTGCTTTGAAGTTCGCCGCACTTTTTAGCCATAGAGCTTCACAAATGCCAAGTACAAGTGCCCTTAGTTCGGCTTCAAAGATCGCTTCTTGACACGGTAGGTTGTTTCTTGCTCCTCCAAGTAACCGGGTTCCCCCATATATATGAGCAATAGCCTGTGGTAGACCTCCTTGTCAATGTGACATCCACCCAATCGGCATCGGTGTAGACCTTGATTGATCTATCGGTAGACTTGGTGAAGTGCGGCCTTGGCCGAGAGTGGATTTTAAATACCTCGGTATCCTATTCACGCATCCCAATGTTGCTCGGTAGGGCAATGCATGAATTGACCGACCGAGACCGACCCCATATGCAATATCGGGTCTTGTGTGAGAAAGGTATATGAGTTTGCCTACAAGCCTTTGATATTGTTCTTTCCCGACAAAGAATGTCACCATGCGATAGGGTATGACCGGGGTCTACTTTGGAGAGACAAGAGCGAGTTTGCATCCCAAAGATGCCGCTTTCCTTAAGTAGGTCCAGGACATACTTCCTTTGGGAGACTTAAATGCCATTGGTGGTTCTAGCTACTTCCATACCAAGAAAGTACTTGAGGTAGCCCAGATCTTTAACTTGGAACACCTTTGCCAGTAGAGTCTTCAAGTTCTGGATCTCAGTAGAGTCATCTCCAAGTAAGGATGATATCATCCACATATACAATTAGAATGGACCTCCTCTCGGTTGGTTGTCTTGACAAACATGGTGTGATCGAGTTGCATTGATGATATCCAAATAGCTTTAACCACGGTAGTGAGTTTTCCAAACCATGCCCTTGGTGATTGCTTCGAGCCATATAGAGATTTCCTCGGTTGCACACCTTGCCTTGAGTATGAGGATTGATAAAACCAGGGGGTACAAATATAAACCTCCTCGGTGAGGTCCCCATTTAGAAAGGCATTTTTGATGTCCAATTGGTGAAGAGGCCGGTCAAGTTGGACAAATAGGGAAATCGGTACTCACGACAAAGTGTTGAGCTTTGCTACGGTGCAAAAGTTTCCTTATAGTCAATGCCATAAGTTTGAGTGAATCCCCTTGCTACCAATCCGGCTTTATACTTGTCAATTTTACCATCGCATTGTATTTGATAGTGAATAACCATCTCAGACTAACCGTTTTCTTGCCTTTGGGAAGAGTTGTGAGGTCCCAAGTATGATTATCCAAGAGAGCAATCATCTCTCGTTTTAACAAGAGACTTCCACTTATCATTTTGAAGGGCCTCCTGAATATTCCTAGGGATAGAGTGAGAGTCCAGGTCCTGTGTAAACATGGCAAAGACAGGAGACAACCGATCATAAGATAAATAAGTATGAATAGAATGATCGGTGCATGATCTTTTCCCTTTCCTTAGAGCAATAGGTCCGTCATCTACTTCGGACCGCCGAGGGTCGGGGAAGCCGGGGTCCAAAGAGACTACGGTTCGCAGGTTGCCGAGGTTCGGTTCGGCGAGGCTCGGGGTCGGCGGACTCGGGTCGCGGACCGCCGAGGGTTAGTAATGTGAGTATCCGCAGGATGCTGTAGATTATGAGTCTGCTGAGGGTTAGGACTCTGCTGAGGGTAAATGGTTTGCTGAGGGAACGGACTTAGTTCAATCTCAATCAGGTTTCCATCAGTGACTGGCTCAGTAGGCTTGCTGTAATATGGAGTCCTTTCAAAGAATTTCACATCCATAGAATTGTAAAATTTCTTTTCGGTAGGAGAGTAACACTTGTAACCTTTCTCGTCCCGTGCATATCCAAGGAAAATGCACTTATGAGCTTTAGGATCAAGTTTACTTCGTGTTGAGCATGGATATAAACAAACACAAGTACAACCAAAGATCTTTGGAGGCAATTGGGTAATAAGATGAGAGCGAGGAGTGTGTGGTCGGCGGGGTTTGGAGAGGAGTTTTGAAACCTAACACTCTGCTGGGAAGTCTGTTGATTAAATATGTAGCAGTCAATATAGCTTCACCCCACATGTATTTAGGAACATGTGTAGTGAACATGATTGATCTGGCCATTTCCAGCAGATGCCTGTTCTTTCTTTCAGCAACCCCATTCTGTTGAGGTGTTTCCACACAACTACTGATATGAACAATTCCTCTGTTTGTCAAGAAGTTACCGAGGTTAGACTCATAGTATTCCGAGCATTATCGCCTTTAAGATCTTGATCTTAGTATCAAATTGGGTGGAGACCATGTGATAAAATTCTTGGAAGATAGGTCCAACTTCAGATTTGTCTTTCATTAAGAACAGCCAAGTGTTTCTGGTATGATCATCAATGAAGGTTACAAACCACCTTTTTCCTGTTATACTTTTCACTCTTGAGGGTCCCCATACATCACTGTGAATTAGGGTGAAAGGGGAAGAGGGCAAGTGAGGTAACTTAGCATACACAGATTTGGTGAGTTTAGCAAATTGACAAATATCACATTGAAGATCATTAAGATTACATCCTTTAAACAATTCAGGGATTAAAGACTTTAAATAACCAAAACTTGGATGTCCTAGTCTATAATGCCATAACATGATATTGTCTAGGTTTTGAGTGCAGGCTGCTGAGGCAGATTCTGTCTTCAGTCTTCTGTCTTCAGCAGGGTTGATCACAAACAGTCCTGAGCAGGGTTTAGCTTGCCCAATCACTTCCTGAGAAGAAAGATCCTGGAATGTACACTGATTCTTATTAAAAACAACAGTCCAATTCAGATCTTTAGTGAGTTTACTGACAGATATAAGGTTACGGTCTAACTTTGGAACAAACGGACATTCTGTAGATATATCTGATTAGTAAGTTTAACCTTCCCAACACCTTTTGCATAAGAAACAGAACCATCAGCAGTCTTAATTCTGTGAATTTGGTTGCATGGCATATATTGGGTAATAAGGTTTTTATTACCGGTCATATGGGAAGAAGCCCCGAATCAACAATCCAAGTCTCATTACTAAGAGGTGAGTAAAATATACCCGTTTTAGCATGAGTGGCCATTTCGGTAGGGGAGCTACCTTCCGATGCCGAGCAATAAAGGCTCTAAAGGCAAAAACCGAGCATTCGGCTTACTTGTCATTCTCCTCTTCACGATAAGTTTGCCTTGACTTTCCCTGGTTGGTTTTGAGGTTTTAGAGGGGGTAGGTTTGCCATGTAGCTTCCAAAGCAATTGTCCTTGGTGTGATTTGTGCGTTTGCGGTGATCACGAACGCTTTCCGGCTTTCTCGGTAGCCTTCCCGTAAGTCTCATTAACCTTCGGGGCGGTACCTTCGGTAGGGTTGTACGGGGAGTTCAAGAAAGATCACTTTCCTCCTGCTTTCCTCATGTTTGACCTCGGCAAACATGGATTTGAGATTTGGAAGAGGTTTAGTAGCAAGAATTCTACCTCGACATCATCAAGAGTAGGATTCGATCCGCAAGGAATTTGAATACTCTCTTTTTCTCGATAATGTCTTTAAAGAGTGCGATCTTTAACATCATTCCGGGGGTGAGTTTCCAACATATCTAGGTGTTGCCATGCCTTAGATAGTTGATTAAAGTATTGAGTTACGTACATATCCCCTTGTCCGCAATTTTGAATCCGAGCTTCGAGTTCATAGACTTCGGATGTATTGTCCTTTTTTGAGTAAAGGTCTCGGCATTGTCCCGCATTTCCTTAGCGTTGTCATACATCATGAAGTTCTCATCGATCTCTTTTGTCATAGACCTCGTGAGGATGGTCATGACTTGGTTATTTTCTCGTGTCCCATGCTTCAAACTTGGGGTCGGTTTCGAGCGAGGGCGGGTTTGGAACCGGACGGATATCCCATCTTGCCCGGGCCGGAGATATACATTTTCATAGACCTTGACCATAGCAAGTAGTTGTTACCATCAAGTTTATGATTTGTAAAAGAAGAGTGTTCGCTTATCCCGATCCGCCGAGGCAAACTGTGAGTCTACCGAAGAAGATGAAACTTCGGATAATGTTGACATTTTCTGAAAAAGAACCGAGTTTTGCGGCGGATTTTAGAACTCGGTAAGGCTCGCTACCATGAAGAGAGTTTGAGAATGTGATAAACACAAGAGTAAACTTCAACTTAGTTTATTCATTGAGTAAAAAGATGTATAAATAGATACAATTGAGATAGAGAGACTAGCTAGCTAGCTTGGGCGGCCACTTGAGTATGTAGATGTGGGCGGCAAGCATGCAAAAGTAAAAGTAAACGTTATGTCTATGACATAAAGTAAACTAGAGTTTGACATATTAATTGTTTATATGACTCACAATTAATATGTCTTTTACAATTAATTTTACAATTAAATAAGGTGTACAAAATATTATGCACGAAATCCTGAGGCTCAGCAATCTGCTGAGCACCCTGCTGAAGCCTTAGCAGACTGAGTCTGCTGAGTAATAATATTTCCACACATTATCTACCTGTTCGTCTTCTCATCCCCAAACACATAGAAAAACATGCATTTGAGGTAAGTACAAGGTACTTAACAAGAAAGAGAAGCTATGACAACAACCATAATTTATAAAGTAAAGATAATTAAAAGCTTAGTTGATTACGTGTGACCGACTCAATCTAGGGTTCATCTCATGTCCATCAACATGAATTGACTAACCGTTTCTACTTAACTTATCTATGTTACAACCGCACTCAAGGGCACTACGCATATCCAAGCTGGGATATTCTTGGCAACATATTAGTGGATCACACCAATATCCACGAAGTCTAGAAAAGGTAGACTCCAATAGTACGCACACCTCAGCGGAGTCCCTCCGCACTTAGGGTTTTTTGACCTACGGAGTTCTTCCACCTTCAGAGGTAGCACACACATCACGATATAGACTGGTGCCTATCCAAGAGAGACATGTTGTTCAATCTTTTACTAGTCAGGTACGTATTTTATTAAAATGATTAACTAACCACCTAAGTGTTTTCAATTAATCTCCCTCACTTTAATTACTCTCTTCCTAGACCGCTAGACACGGACAAGGCCTGGCAATTACACATACATTGATGAATGCTAATTCATCAAAGCACAAGCCTATCATGCCCTTCCGACGGATCCGAACTTCAACTCCCTTTAAGAGTACATTCGGTGTTTTAACTGAACGAATCAGAAGTTCAATTCAGGCTTATTCAAGTTTATACTATTTAATATATATCATATATCAAGGTTTCATAAAGCTAAAATCATGCTTATAAGGCTGAACGACAACCAACAAAGGAAGAATGACAAAAAAAACAAGCTAGATGCCCATTTAAGGCTCTGGACGCCCGTCTGAACCTTATTGGACGCCCGTCCACTATACCCAGACGCCCGTCCACCTAAAACAGTTTCAATCCTGAATGTAAAACAACACTTCAAACGCCCGTCCAGAAAATCCAGACGCTCGTCCGAAATGTGCCCCAAGTAGATGCCCGTCCAGAGATGCCAGACGCTCGTCCACCTGGGTTTTCCCAAAATGCTAAGATCGACGAAACTCGATTTTCTGCACCGTTTCTAACATATTTAGCATCGAATTAAACCCAGAAAGACGTAGAAACTATATCCAATCAACCGTAGCATCTTTGATCCTTCGATCAACATAAAACACATCCTTTACTAGCATCTACAAGTCTCCAAATCACAATCTAAACTTTACGAATTATAACCGAAATCATAGGAAGAGTTTCTTACCTAATTGCAGCCACAAAACTAATCTGAACAGCCTTGAAAGCCTGCTGCACTTCCCTTGAACTGATAACCAAACGACGCTCTCCTCACGACTGTTCCAAATCTCTCGTCCGATCTGGAAACGGTCAAGAACTGCTTCAGATAATAGAAAAACTCTCCTAGCCTTTTCTCCTCGCAAGAATGCGCGAGAGAAGGAAGGCACACACGCCGAATTCGACTTTGATTAGGTTACGGGACTATTGTGTGTTAATTTTCCTTAAATACACAATCCAAAATAGTCCCTTTTCCCCTAATTACCCTTAATTACCAAAAATCAGAATAATCCCCTAAATATATATATATACAACTCGAAAATATATATATAATCAGATAAATACTTAACTCCCCTAAAAGAAAAAGAAATAATAATATTTCGTTTTCGCAAAATGACACGTCTGCCCTTTTCCCAAAAATCGGAATATTACAGATATTTTATATAATACTTACTACGTATATAATTAGATAAAACCTATAAATTAATGACTTGATTTGATACATAAACGCTCAAAATGGTATCAGAAGTGGGGTGAAATGTTATAATAATAACGGTGAATTTTTCCGTCATCAATACACAACTTTCAAAATTGGAGTTTAATACTACATCCGTCCCATAAAAATTGTATATTTTTTGTGGTGCACACAGATTAAGAAAATAATTATTATGTTGTATTTTAAATACTAATTGACACATATACCAATACTTTATAATAAATGCTTGTTTTGGAATATGAAAAGTGTATACAAACATTAAATGGTGATAAGGGTATTATTGAAAAAAAAATACAGTAAATGATGCATTGATATTCTAAATGGACACTTTTTATAAGAATTTATTTTCAAAAATTGAACTCTTTTTATGGGACGGGGATAGTACTAAAAAGATACAAAGTCCTTGCTAATATTCAAATGACATAATTTCACGAGGACAACTTTGTCATTCACATACTTTTTCAAACATATTTTTTTGTTAATCGGTATGCTTATACCTTGAATGACAAATATAAAAAACGAGAGGAGTACTATCTTATCTTATGGAATAAAAGTTACTCCCTCCGTTTTTATATATATATGTCGCAGAGAGAAAAATTACACAGATTAAAAAAATAATTAATATATGTATTGGAAATGTATTGTTTTATTGGAGATGTAAATATTTTGTTGGTAAAAGAGTTTTTAGTATTGTAATTGTGTTTTTTTATTAGAGATGCAAATATTTTATTGGTAAAAGAGGAAAAAATAATAAATGCTGCATTGAAAATATAAAATGACAGATAAATAAAAAATGACAAAAAATGAAATGTGACAGATTAAAAAAAAACGGATGAAATATAAGGTTTAGTTTCCCAAAAAAAAACCATTTGGGCGGGAATAACCAGAGCAGGCCATGCCAGTAATGAGACATATGGAATATATAAAATGGGAAATTGATAAGTATTTCGGGTCTGTTCTTAAATATAATTCATTTTAAAATGTACACACATTAAAAAAAAAGTATATAATTGTCTTAAACTTTAAACAAAACCGACTAAAACAATCAAGGGCGGCTTCACTTACTGGCAAATGGGTCATCCGACCCTATAAAAAAATATTACGGTGGAATTTTTTTTAAATACATATTTTATATATTGACGATACGGGATTTCACCACTCCACGTGTCGTCTATCGATTAATCTTCACGTTATGAATAAGTACCAGGGTACGCATGTCGAGGCTCGAGATAGTCTACGACGACCGACAGTCGAGCAGTGTAGGATAAGGTTCCCAGAGTCGATTACCGCAAGTCGGTTAATTCGGCGTCAAGGGCAGAGTCCGCACCAGCTATGAAGGCTCATTATCAGCGTGATAACTTGGGCAAGGGGCAAGGCCCATAAAGGGTAAATGTGACAATAGCTAGAACCGACCTAATATTAGGGTTAGGGCATGCATTATCATTATAAATACCGCATTTCAGGAACTACGTAAGGCTTGATTCCTGGACAATTACAGGATACGTAGGCAATCTAAGACAAGCTCTTAGACTCAGCCGTAAATAACACAAATAACCACCACGTTTATGGGGCATTAGGGTCTTGGATATTCAACACTAGATTCATATAAGCCCGGATTAATTAGGTGACATAATTTGTCATCGTCATTGGCGCTAGAAGGATGGTCTTCTATTGTTGAATACATCAAGATCACGATGCCTCCCAAGGATAAGAATGCCAAGAAAACCACGTCCAAAGCCACATATCAACATTGTTCGCAGATCAACGAGCAGGTAGATCTGGATCCGCAAGGAGCAAAAGATCCAGTGTTGGATCCTGTCCACAAAGAATCCCAGAAGGAGAAGCAGGTCTTGCCCCGGAACACCAAGTTATTGTGGATCAATTGGCAGGGGCTGATCACGAATTAATGTCTAGGATTATAGCAGAGGCGTTCATGGCACAGCAGCAAGCAAACGGCGGTAAGAAAGATGCTGTAGAAAAGCCCAAGCGAGCTCCTGAGGACGAAGTCAGTGCGTCCTCCAGCTCCGTGAAGAGAAAGAGACTCGAGATCCAACAGAAACATCAAAGGATGGATGAGGACATCGTTAGGCAGGAGCTAGATGTTATTTTGGGAAAAAAATTAGGTCTCGATGTTGTTGGAATCACCTTTCACGTAAGAAATTGAAGAGTTTCCAAAACCCAAGGGGTTTAAAATACCAAAGATAGAACCCTATTATGGCACCACGGACCCTGAGGACCATCTACATAGGTGTCTATCTCAGATGAGATAGGACGGCGCACCCGATGCGATGTGGTGTCGGGCTTTCAAGACGCTGCTCATCGGTCGAGCCAGAAAATAGTTCACCAAGCTACGACCAGGTTCGATCTCTAGTTTTGCTATGCTGGCCCGTAAGTTTCGAGACGCATTTATTGTAAACAAGAAGTTTCATTTAAGCGCTACACACCTCATGAATATGAAGCAACAAAAAGATGAAACAATGCTAGAGTATTTGAAGAGGTTCAATCTCGAGGCCATGCAAGTCAAGGACATAGATGATCGAATTTTGATCACGTTGTTTGTGTGAGGGTTGCGTAATACAAAGTTGTACATGAAGTTGAGCAGGGATGTCCCTCGTACCATAGACGAATGTGTTAATGTGGTGCATAGATTCTGTCAAGGGGAAGAGGCAGTGCGTAGACACACCAAATCCGACTGGAAGGATTCGAAGAAGGACGCTCGAGGTCTGAATAAGAATCAGTCCAAAGGACAGAGCACCGAGAGCAAGCCAACAGTCTGGGACCGCATTACAGTGCCCGTCTCAGACCGTCTGGGAAATAAAAGAGCTCTACGCGATAAAGATCTCATCCCTCTCAATTGGTCACGAGGAGAAGTTTTATCCATTATGATCATGAAGGGCATAGCGAAGAAACCGAGTCCACTAAAAAAGCCTCGAGAAAAGAGAAATCCCAGAAAACATTGTGAGTTTTATGAGGATAGGTCAGGAAATGGAGGAATGTTCTGACCTGAAAAGAGACATCGATGCTTGTATTCAAGAGGGCAAGCTAGATGAGGTGGTTGACAGATCTCAGTGCAACGAGCCCAAGGGGCGCAGAGAATACAAAAGGAAGAATTCTGATCAAGGCCGATATCGAGGTCGCGACACTCAAAGACGTAGGGACCGATCACCACATCGGGATCGATCTCCAGGTCGAGAAAGAGACGACAAAGGCAACACCGATCGAGATAGGTATGACGATAATCGACCAAATAATTACGTCAATACGATTTTTGGGCCAGCTGAGAATGATAAAGACCGAGCCAGTCGAGAGCTAACTGACAGCTCGAGGGAAAATAAGAGACTGAGATTTACAATGGAAGTCGCGTATGGACCCAAATATGACATTCCCAAGTCTCGAAGTCATAGTGAGGGGCTGGTAATTGAAGCGGTGATTAGCTGAGCTCGGGTATCGAGAGTCTGCATCGATAATGGTATCACGGTAAACATCTTGTGTTACTCGGCTTTTCAGGCGATGAAACTGAAAGAGAAAGACGTAGCTCCTCTAGCGACTCCTTTGTTTGGGTTCACAGGACAAGCGGTTCATTCTGTGGGATCGATAAAGCTGCTGACAACGGTCGGAGACGGCGAGAAAGGAAGGACCCTTGAATTAAACTATGTGGTAGTCAAGGCTCCCTCGGCATACATTATCATTTTGGGACGACCTGCTCTCTTCGACCTGCGCGCTATCATCTCCACTTTCCATAACAACATGAAGTTTCCTACCAAGAACGGCTCCCATGAAGTGAGGGGAGACATTGATGTTGCGTGGAGCTGTAAATCCATTGTCCTGGACGGGAAAATGGCAGTACAACAAGTCCTAGTTGAGGAGCTGATTCCGGAGGAAGAAGAGGAGAAGAGTTGGATATCAGTTGATCCAGTCGAAAATGTTCGTCTATGGGAAGGCGAAGACGACCAATGTGTGCAAGTCGGAATTTGGATCCTGGCCAAAGAAAAACAATCACTGGTCGGGCTGCTAATCGAGTTCCGAGATGTTTTTGCTTGGAGAGCCGATGACATGCCGGGACTATCCATGGATATCGCGGTCCATAAACTCGAGATAGATCAAGCCAATAAGCCAGTTAGACAGAAAAAGAGGAGCTTTGCGCATGATCGATTTGAAGCCGTAGAGAAAGAAGTTGGGAAGTTATTAACCGCCAGGATAGTAAGAGAAGTGTTCTATCCCGAATGGCTAGCCAACCCGGTGTTAGTCAAAAAGCCCGACGGCAGCTGGCGTATGTGTGTGGACTTCACCGACCTTAATAAAGCATTTCCAAAGGACTCCTATCCATTGCCAAAAATCGACAGGTTAGTAGACTCCACTATCGACTTCGAAGTGTTTGGTTTTTTGGATGCATATAAGGGATACCATCAGATCTTAATGGATCCTCGAGATGCTGAAAAGACAGCTTTTATCATGGAATTTGGCACTTTCTGCTACGTAACAATGCCGTTCAGGTTGAAAAACACGTGGCTACATACCAGAGAGCAGTCAACAAGATCTTTGCCAAGCAGATTGGTAGGTGTATGGAAGTATATGTAGACGATTTGCTCATCAAGAGTCGATCTATGAAATAGTACTTGGCAGATGCTCGGGAGGTATTCGAGGTGTTGAGGGTCACGATGATGAAGTTAAATCCGAAGAAGTGCACATTTGGGGTCAGGTCAGGAAATTTTTAGGATACATGATCTCGAAGGACGGAATTCGGGCGAACCCGGACAAGATCGACATGTTGAAAAACATGCCTGCACCTCGAAACATAAAGGAAGTACATAGACTTACCGGTCGAATGGCCGCCCTCAACAGGTTTCTATCGAGATCCGCGCAGCGTGCACTATCATTTTTTAAGATTCTCCGTAAGGCCAGTCCTTTCCATTGGGATGAAGAATGTCAGAGAGCCTTCGAGGATTTGAAAGCCTACTTATCGGAACTACCTACTCTCATTTCACCTCGAGAAGGATAGAAATTTTTGGTTTACTTGGCAGTATGTGAAGAAGCAGTGAGTGCGGTTCTGATTCGGGAAGGGGTCCACGGCCAGGTGCCAATTTATTTTGTCAGTAAAGAATTGTATGGACCCGAGATCCGATACTCACCAGTAGAGAAGTTAGCATTATGTCTGGTGCATGCCTCGAGAAAATTGAGGCCATACTTCCAAGCCCATCCCATCACGGTGGTTACCGACCAACCACTGAAGCAGATCTTAGCAAAGCCTGACACCTCGGGATGGTTAGCAAAATGGGTAGTGGAGATGGCTCAGTACGACATCGAGTTCATGCCTCGAACTGCAGTTAAGGCCCATGCACTGGCAGATTTTTTAGCCGATGGAATTTCCATCCAACTTGAGCAAGAGAAGCATAGTACAGAAGAATATTGGACTCTCCAAGTCGATGGGCGTCAAGCAAAGAGGGGGCATGAGCTGGACTCCTGTTAATCAGCCCGAAAGGTTAAGGCTTTCCATACGCCCTTCGTTTTGACTTCAAGGCAATGAACAACGAGGCAGAATATGAAGCTATGATCACAGGTTTGAAACTTGCTTTGAAGTTGGGAGTCGATAACCTACTAGTGTACAGCGACTCGCAGTTGGTGGTAAATCATATTAGGGGGGAGTATGAAGCCAAGGAAGAAACCATGAGGAATTATCTAACAGTGGTACAAGGCCTCATGCCTAAGTTCAAGATAGTTCAGATCGAGTAGGTCCCCCGAAGTCAGAATAAGAGAGCCGATGCACTATCTAAGCTCGCCTCGAATTTCGTCTCGAATAAGAAAGTTCTGGTTGAACTACTGACCAACAGGAGTTATGAAGAATCGGAGGCCCAGCCAATCACTCAGCAGGCCACGTGGATGGACTCGATCGCCCTCTACCTTAAGGGCAGAATTCTCCCATCTGACAAGGTACAATCTAGGTAGGTCCGACTCCAATCAGTGCGGTACGCATTCTTTGACTCTGTCCTTTATCGAAAGTCCTTCGTGGCACCATGGTTGAGATGCGTATCCAAGGAAGAAGGTGAATATCTTCAGGAGGAAATCCACAAAGGAGCTTGTGGAAATCATTGCGGGGCTAGGATGCTTGCCCAAAAATGTAAGCTAGCGGGGTACTTTTGGCAGCCAATGCAACGAGATGCGAATCGCCTGGTTTAGAGGTGTAGAACTTGTCAGATTCATGATAATATCACCCATCAACAGGCCTAAGAAATGACGTCATCTCGTCAGCCTGGCCTTTCGATCAAATGGGGCATCGACATAGTTGGACCCTTACCCCGAGCTCCGGGTATCAACAGGTACATGGTTGTCGTAGTGGACTACTTCACGAAATAGGTCAAGGCCAAGGCATTGACAAACATCAGAGCAGCGACCATCAAGAAATTCTTGTGGATCGATATTTTATGCAGGTATGGGATCCCCAGGGCTCTGATCTCAGACAATGGCACTCAGTTTGAAGATCGAAGAGTTAGAGAATGGTGTGATGAATATCATATCTGCCAGCATTTCACCTCGTAGCTCACCGACAAGAAAACGTTCAGGTCGAGCAGACTAATCGATAAATCAAGCTAGGGTTGAAAAAGAGACTAGAAGCCGAAGGTCGAGACTAGGCGGTGCAACTTCCGAGCATCCTATGGTCGTATAGGACAGCTCCAAATTCATCGACCGGAGAAACTCCCTTCTCTCTGGTCTACGGATGCGAGGCAGTAATTCCTGCCAAAATCGGTCTCCCCTCTCCTCGAGTTCTAGCGTACAATATCGAAACCAACGATCCAGACCTTCGAAATGAAAAAGATAGCATTGAGGAGTGAAGAGAAATAGCTTCAGCACGAATGGCGAGATATAAAAAAAAGATCTCGCAGTATTATAACTCCGGGGTCAAGCACAAATACTTCAAAGTCGGAGATTTGGTACTCAGGAAAAATGAAGCAAGCCGACAAGAAGCCACATGTAAGTTAGACCCGAATTAGGAAGGCCCGTATCAGATCTTGAAGGTTAACCCCAAAGGGTCCTACCAACTCGGACGAGCAGATGGAGCCACAGTTCCCCAACAATGGCATGCCAATAACCTGAGGAAGTATTATGTTTGATTAATCTTTATGTCGATTTGTTTTTGTTTCTGCATTTTGTAATAAGTCTGTTTGACACTTTCATGAATGTTCTAATAAACATGTCTTTTTCCGAGATGTTTTATGTTTTAGGATGTAATATCGCCGGATGGATCATAGATCCACCCGATTACGCAGCGGAAAGTACAAGATCTAGATCTAGTCAATACAAAATACATAAAATAATAGATCTAAACCTACGAGGGGATTTAGATTACCAACCTTTTTATGGTGCAATTACTCCAAGAACAAAGGTCAATCCAAGATCCAAGCTAGATGAGAAGCCACGGTCTTCCAACGTGTGTCTCCAAGCAACACCAGGTGGATGGTGTTTCAAGCCGCCGGACCTCCTCGATATGCTACCTTAGAAAATCCGAAGTTTTCTAAAACTCGAACCCAAGTACTTAAGGCCGAAAATTCTAAGCCTTAGTACTTCCTCAATTTCGAAAATTGTGTTGTGATTATTGGCTTGGGAGAACTCTTTTATATAAGAGAGTAATCCTTGTCCAACAAGGATTTAATAATTAACCAATAATTATTAAATTAATCCTTTTACTTAAAAAGATAAATCTAGTATAATCCTAAATTAATAAGGATATATAAAAGATTTTCTTTTCCAATTATTCAACAAATAAATAATTTAATCGCATGTCTTATTATTTATCAAGAAAACTAATTTCCCAACAAATAATTAATCAAAAAATGCGCCCCACCCTAAAACAAATTTAGGTCACTTGCATGTTTCATTATTTTGGGCCGAGTCCACGAATTTTTTTTTCCATGTATTTAAATTTAGTCCAACTAAACAATTAATCCACATATCAATTAAATAGTCCAATTCAACTATCTAATTATAATTGAGGTGAAACGACGAGAAAACATATATGCTATATTAGGAGCCACGTCGGGGACCATGGACCCATATTCAGTAGCTACAATAAATTAAATAAAATTATTCGTCAGACCGAACAATTATATTCAATCTATTAATTCCGGGATTACACCACCATAAACCCGAAACTGAGTTCTGCCGAATATAGATAACTTATACTCAACTATGAGTCGAAAGTGTTACATACGGATAAATCCTCCATAGACTGTTCATTTCGATTCGGGATATCTCTGTAGACCCTTCTCGAAACATCTTATCCTTATTTACCATTAACCCCCTAGTGACCAATTAGTTTTTAATTAATATAATATGAACTGAGCTCATCGATCAGTTTCTAGGATTAACAAATAAGGGAACTGTCTGTCTACTTCCCGAGGGAAGGAATGGATTCCATATCTGTGATAGCACAGACTACTCACTCATCCTAGATTAGGGCCAACGAGAAGTGTTGGACCACATACTATGAAGTGATCCTTACTAACACATCAAACCCAACCCTAGTCTAAGCAGTTGTCTGTGATCACCTCAGGATTGAGATTAATCCATATATGATCATCTTGTGATTCGATAGGACTTCTCGATTACGGAATTATATCGAGAACTCAAATCAAATCGGTCCAGCCCTATATGATTATCATCATATATAAATGCCCCATTAGGTACCCTATTACCGACAGTCCGGATAAGACTGTCACACCTAAAGTGTTCTGGGTGCATTAATAGCAAATTAATCATGAGACCCGTACTCAGATTAATAAACACTATGGACTAAGTTAATTTTAAGTACATCTCACTAACTCAATCCTCTTGTGTATAGCCATACACTGAGTTGTGTGATTACATATATGAGGTACTTAGGGTTTTCAGTAGTGTCTTAATTATAAGCATACATGCATATAATAAGATGAATTATTAATTCTGTCCTAAAACAATTACATAATTGTCTTTCGGGCACTACACCTAACAGTAGTGGGACAGTGTGATTACATAATTGTCGGATGTAATATCATGATTACCCTTTCCTGATTGAAAGGAAACTTAGTCATTGTTCATTTGAGACAGTCTTCCTTTGACTGGGAGATAGGAATCACCCTAAGCCAGTCTTCAGAACTTGTCTTTAGGGAATATGCACTAATTAATAGAATAGAAAGAAGCGTTTATCGAAATACGGAAACCATTTGTGTTTATATATTTTACGATGTGTTACTTCAGCAATGCTTAGTGGTTCTGACTTTATCAAACAAAAGTCCGAGTCTTGGATTCGTTCTACGAATGTTATATTCATCGTCAATAAGACAAACAAATTATCCTATTGAAAATGAATACGTTCGTTCCAACGAATCCAAAAAAATAGAAAATGAATTTTCTGTGATACTCAAGAATTGAATCCGAGATTCATTTCCTTATATCACTCCCACTAGTCTATCTGAAATAACTGCCCGTTGTCTATTTTATTTATCGTTTAATGCAAAGCTACCTAGTTTTTCCAAAGAACTTTAGCTTTCGAGAAAATTGCTAAGGATGCATTGGCAGTGATCCGAAATCACTTTCCTTATCCTCTAATTTCCAATTTATTAATTTTCCGGTTTAGCCTTAAAACTACTTAGTTTAGACGATTAACACGTATAAACATTCTTTCTCATTCTCGACTTTCCTTAGATGGAAACAGTGTTGAACTAGCACTTCGTTTGAGTAGACACTACTCTTGAACTGTGGGATGTTCAGTGTTACTTGCTTGGACTATCTATTTTTCTAATCGTCAAATCATAAGACCAAAGCTCCCACTAGTTTATCGGTTCCAAATACCGTCTAACTAGCAATACTTTGTTCGAAAGGTTTGAGAGATCTTAATAAAGCTCCCACTAGTTTATCGGTTCCAAATACCGTCTAACTAACAACACTTTGTATTTATGATTTTTCAAAGATTAGAAATCATTCAGAACTAAGCTCCCACTAGTTTATTAGTTCCAAATACTTTCTAACTAGCAACGCTTTATTCTTGTTTTTCAGATAAATGGAGAAACTCATTTACAGTCTATTACACATTTCAATGATTCAGAAAAACAACAAATCATAAGATTAAGGCTCCCACTAGTTTATCGGTTCCAAATACCGTCTAACTAGCAACGCCTTATGTATATGATTTTCCAATTTTTCATTTTAGAAATTTGTTGTGTAATTACACTTTTAAAATTCACTAAATGAATTTGTCTGATAGTCCTATATCGATAAATGGAGAAACTCCTTTACAGTCTATTACATATTTCCCATGATTCAGAAAAACAACAAATCATAAGATTAAGGCTCCCACTAGTTTATCGGTTCCAAATACCGTCTAACTAGCAACGCCTTATGTATATGATTTTCCAAATTTTCAATTTAGATATTTGTTGTGTAATTACACTTTTAAAATTCACTAAATGAATTTGTCTGATAGTCCTATATCATCTTTTGTAAACTAAGTATGGGCGTCTCTCGTTCAACACGAGTGACTTCCGTGACATACCTATACTATGTCACTTAAGTTTTTAAAGTCTCAAGATAAAATCTTTTCCGAAAATTAACTGCATTTATTGATAATTACAACGTACTTGTTGTTAGGTGTAATGCCCGAAAGACAATTATATAATTGTTTTAGGACAGAATTAATAATTCATCTTATTATATGCATGTATGCTTATAATTAAGACACTACTGAAAACCCTAAGTACCTCGTTTATGTAATCACATAACTCAGTGTAGCCATACACAAGAGGATTGAGTTAGTGAGATGTACTTAAAATTAAATTATTCCGTAGCGTTTATTAATCTGAGTATGGGTCTCATGATTAATTTGCTAATAATGTGCCCAGAACACTTTAGGTGTGACAGTCTTATCCGGACTATCGGTAATAGGGTACCTAGTGGGGCAGTTATATATGATGATGATCATATAGAGCTGGACCGATTTGATTTGAGTTCTCGATATAATTCCGTAATCAAGAAGTCTTATCGAATCACTAGATGATCATATATGGATTAATCTCAATCCTGAGGTGATCGCATAACCGCTTAGACTAGGCGCAGAGTTTGATGTGTTAGTAAGGATCACTTCGTAGTATGTGGTCCAACACTTCTCGTTGGCTCTATTCTAGAATGAGTGAGTAGTCTGTATTATCACAGATATGGAATCAATTCCTTCCCTCGGGAAGTAGACAGACAGTTCCCTTATTTGTTGACCCTAGAAACTGATCGATCTGCCGAGTTCATATTATATTGGATATGAACTAATTGATCACTAGGGGGTTAATGGTAAATAAGGATAAGATTTTTCGAGAAGGGTTTACGGAAATATCCCGAATCGAAATGAACAGTCTATGGAGGATTTATCCGTATGTAATAATTATATCAGTGGACGCTTTTGACTCATAAATTGAGTGTAAGTTATCTATATTCGATAGAGTTCAGTTTCGAGTTTATGGTGGTGTAATCCCAGAATTAATAGGTTGGATATAATTATTCTATCTGACGAATGATTTTATCTAATTTATTGTAGCTACTGAATATGGGTCCATGGTCTCCGACGTGGCTTCCGAAATAGCATAATTGGATTTCTCGACGTTTCACCTCAATTATAATTAAATAGTGGATTGGGCTATTTAATTGATATGTGGATTAATTGTTTAGTTGGACTAAATAATTAAATACATGGAAAAGACATTTTTCGTGGACTCGGCCCAAATTGGTGTGTTGACCTTTTTGACCAAATTGGTCAAATATAGAAACATGCGTGTAAGACTTAATTTGGGTTTACAAGTGGCGCATGTTTGTATTATTTAATTATTAGGAAATTAGTTTTCTTGGATAATTATTTAATATGTGATTTATCTTGTATTTGTTAAATGATAATTCATGGAATATTAGATAATAATATGATTTATCCTAATTTGTTTGGGATAATTATTTTATTTATCTTTCATTTGGAAAAAAGGATTAATGTAATAATTATCTCTTAATTATTAATTCTTTGGAGGACAATGATTACTCTCCTATATAAAGAGAGTTCTCCCAAGCCTTTTGACAGCAATAATACACGCCATTATTGAAAGAAAACTAGCTTGGAATTTTCGGCTATTTTCTTTGGGTTTCGAGTTGGAATAATCTTCGGGATTATTCCGGTAGCATATCAAGGAGGTCCGGCGGCGGGAAACACCATCCACCTGGTGTTGCTGGGAGACACACGTTGGAAGGCTATGGCTTCTCAACTTGCGTGGATACTACTTTGTTCTTGGAGTTAAGCACCATAAAAGGTAAAAATCCAAACTTCCTTGTAGTTTGATCTTTAATTTATGTTCTTTGTTTCGTTTTGATCTAGATCCGATACTTCCGCTGCGTAATCGGATCAATCCATGATTGATCCAACGATATTACATCTAATAAGTGGTATCGGAGCCTTTGATATAACGATCAAAGTATATGAATTTTAGATCTTGGAGTGGAAAAGCATGTTTTAGGTGTTTTTATTTCGTTTTTTTTTTTGTAAATTCGAAATTTAATCATGGTTTATGCTTGTGAATGTTGTGGTTGAAGAGATGGATTGGGGTTGGTATTGTTTACCCGTAGATCTATTTTGTAGCTCCTTTGTTTAGTAACAATTGAGCATAGGATTTGTATCTTTAATTATGCAATTTTTGAAAATTATGTAAAAGTAGCATCTTTTATCGTAATTTTGATGTTCCGGGCTCGAAAAGATGAAGATCTTGAAGAAAAGTTGAAGATCAAGGCAAAACCCAAGGTATGAACGAGGAGAAACGGCTAAAAACCTTGTTTTTTTAAGCTGTCCAGCACCTTTAGCAGCGCTAAAAACGTCACAACAGCTTCTGTTTTTCTTTAAACAGACGGCAGCAGCACCTGTAGCGGCGCTTTCTGCCGCTGCAAAAGATTTTTTTTATCAAAACCCTAGCTTGCGGCTAGGGTAAAACATGCGGCTGCTTTATTTTTTTTATAGCCTGTATTCTTTTTTTTATTACAGCCAACATATATTTAAAAAATAAAAAAAAAAAAAAAATTGGATTTTTTTTTTTTTCATCAGCCGCATTAACATAAAAAAAAAGAAAGGGTTTTTGATAATTATAATAAATAGGTTTTAATTAATTAAAAAGCCTTTCTCCTCTCGGGTGTTCGTGGTTCGTGATCCGGTGGTTCGATTTCAAGATTTGAAGATCAAGACTCGAAGACAGAGATTATGTTTTACTTGTCCTTAGAAAATAGTTAGTCGGGAGTACCAACGGTCCATTTCGGTGTTTACTTTTTCGGTATAATTTTGTGTTTGATCAAAATTACGTGCTTAAAACCGGAAAATAGCCATGACTTGCATATTCATGATTCCACTCCAATGCATACACGTAATTTTTTTTTTTAATTTCGAATTAAAATAGATGTGTATAACTCGAATAATTAGTATGAATGCTTATTAATTTAATATGTGGTAGTTAAATAATAAGTAGCTAATTATAAAACCGAGGACCCGGGTTTTTGTCAATCGTTCACGATTTTAGTGATGGATTCTCGGTGAATCCCACTTGGAAAAATCGTTGAGCTTTTCGGTGATGGCTTCTTAGTGAACCCACCTTAAACAGAAACGATATTACGTTTTCGGTGACAATTTAGAAATCGGAGAATCTTAGTACATGGGTTCGGAAATGGTCTAACCATGGTTGGGCGAGTTCAACCGAGCATCGGCTCAATCGACTCCCCTCCACGTGTGATGTATTTTACAGCAGTTCGACAGGACTTAGCATAGCCGATAAGCCTTCGGGCTAAACGGGGCTTCTCTTGCCGGATTGGCCTGAACTGTCACATATGTTCCAACGAATAAGACGGCGTAGGCTTGCCTACATAACCGACCCTAATCGGAGTACTTTGATTTATTGTTTCTTATTGTCAAGGCCAAAACCGTAATTAGTAAACCCACCACTTTTTCAAAATATTGAGTGGGAGCGGGGAAGGCGACAGCCAACCCCACGGCCTCTACTATAGGTGCAAGCACGTGAGAGAATAGTGACGCCTCGTGCCGCTTTGATTTCGGCCCCCTTCAGATGGTGTTCACCGCTATCAAAATTCAAGGCTTAGTCTCCGAAAGGATAGGATATCGGGTACTCGCCGGGTCACTGACCTGCCCCTCGTAGGCATATTCGGGGCGTACTCTGAGATCTGATATAGTAGGTCAAACTCTTTGTGGATATTTTCGAAATATCTAGGCTAGAAAAAGGAAGGTAATCAATGATTAAATGTCCGGGATGTCCGATTCCCGTGAGATGTACGATTATCGAAGCTTAATCATTGAGAGCGATTGTCTCAGTTTAACCATCATAGTGCTGATATCGACCCTCTCGGACAGTACTATGTGAGGTTAAATCCTTGGAATGGTAGGATAAACTTCTTATAGTTTATTATTCCTAAAATAAAAATCTAGTAGTGAAAATTTATTTTTTGAATTTAACTTTCTGTCATATTTATTTACAACTTTAATCTCTAGGTTACTAAACTGTTAGTAATAAGACTTCATTAAAAATGTGGAAAGTAACAAGTACATTGTAATTATCAAACAATGCAGTTTAATTTTTCAGAAAAGATTTATTCTCTTGAGCCTTTAAAAACTTAAGTGACATAGTACAGGTATGTCACGGGTGTCACTCGTGTTGAACGAGAGACGACCATACTTAGTTTACAAAAGATGACATAGGACTATCAGACAAAATTCATTTAGTGAATTTTAAAAGTGTAATTACACATCAAATTTCTAATTGAAAAATTGGAAAATCATATACATAAGGCGTTGCTAGTTAGACGGTATTTGGAACCGATAAACTAGTGGGAGCCTTAGTCTTATGATTTGTTGTTTTTCTGAATCATTAGAAATGTGTAATGGAATGCACAAGAGTTTCTCCATTCATTGGAAAAACAAGAATAAAGCGTTACTAGTTAGACAGTATTTGGAACTGATAAACTAGTGGGAGCTTAGTTTTGGAGATTTTATAATCTTTGAAACATCATGAACACAACATTGCTAGTTAGAAAGTATTTGGAACTGATAAACTAGCGGGAGCTTAGTTCTAGGTGATGTTCTAATCTTTGAAAAAATCATAAATACAAAGTATTGCTAGTTAGACGGTATTTGGAACCGATAAACTAGTGGGAGCTTTGGTCTTATGATTTAGCGATTAGAAAAATCGATAGTCCAAGCAAGTAACACTGAACATCCCACAATTCAAGAGTAGTGTCTACTCAAACGAACTGCTAGTTCAAGACTGTTTCCATCTAAGGAATGTTGAGAATGGGAAAGAACGTTTATACGTGTTAGTCGTCTAAACTACATAGTTTTAAGGCTAAACCGGAAAATTAATAAAATGGAAATTAGAGGATAAGGAAAGTGATTTCGGATCACTGACCAATGCCTCCTTAGTAATTTTCTCGAAAGCTAAAGTTCTTTGGAAGAACTAGGTAGCTTTGCATTAAACGATAAATAAAATAAACAACGGGCAGTTATTTAAGATAGACTAGTGGAAGTGATAAAAGGAAATCTCGGATTCAATTCTTGAGTATCACAGAAAATTCATCTATGTTGCACCGACACTCCAATATGGGTAACGTGCGCCGTATCCGACATGCGCCCGACACGACACGCGTCCGACACGCGCCGACACGGTGTCGGACACGTGTCGGTTGATTTAAAATAATGTTAAATTAAATTTTAAAACAGACACGCCAGGGACACGTCCCCGACACGCCAGGGACACGTCAATGACACGGAGCGACACGGAGGGACACGTCCCCGACACGGGGGGACACGTTCCCGACACGGCTATTTGTATTTTTTTATATTTTTTTTGTATTTTTTGTATTTTTTTGTATTTTTTATATATATTTTTGTATATATATATATATATATATATATATATATATATATATATATATATATATACACTACGTGTCCCCGGCGTGTCGTGTCCTATATTTTTGAAAGTTGCCGTGTCGCCGTGTCCGTGTCGTGTCGTGCGCCGTGTCCGTGTCGGTGTCGGTGCAACATAGAAATTCATTTTCTGTTTTCGGATTCGTTGGAACGAACGTATTCATTTTCAATAGGATAATTTGTTTGTCTTATTGACGATAAATATAACATTTGTAGCACGAACCCAAGACTCGGATTTTTGTTTGATAAAGTCAGAACCACTAAGAAATGCTGAATAGGTATATGTAACACATCTTCAACAATATAAACGCAAATGGTTTCCGTTTTTAGATAAACACTTCTTTTTATACTATTAATTAGTGCATATTCCCATAAAGACAAGATCTGCAGACTGGCTTAGGGTGATTCCTATCTCCCAGTCAAAGGAACACTGTCTCAAAGGAACAATGCCTAAGTTCCCTTTCAATCGGGAAAGGGTAATAGATTTAAAGAAGTTACATAGCTTATACATATCGACCTTCAGGGTCATATGAAAGCTACATGCTAGTGGGAGCTTCTGAGTGGTGACATATTGTCTGATAACTACTCGAAACTCCATAAGTTTATCCAAAATATTTGGAGGAAATCTCTGATTTCACCAGAGATAGAGTATTCTATACTCAGAAATAGGTTATTGCATAGTCTTCGGGACTGATGCTCGGCCTGCCTCCCAGTGAAATGTTTTCACTAAGGGATACACCACAAATTTGCCTTACATAGTTATTGATGTGCTACGATACGCTGCTGAACTCATTTAAGATATTGGTTGCAAAATAACGGTTTACGAAAAACCGAGAAGTCTACCTAAAAGATGCCTACGCATTTATGATAAAAGAGTGAATTCGGTTCACCCCACTTCCATAAATAGAGGCATTTAGCATCGAGTACTTGAAGGTAGGACTGGAAATTTTGCGTGCACGTTCAGAGCGTGAAAAATCTTAATGCATTGAGTAAAGGTTGGTTATAAAACTCGTAAAATCAGAGAATGACGGTGATACTGTCAAACTCGGTCTGATTGAGTCTATAAATAACAATCTTAGATCATGAAGTATTTGTACTCAAGATGTTACTAACTGATTTGTTCACTCCACATCCAACACCGGCAGTTGGTGGTAGCACTAATAAAGACTACTAAACTAGATCAGTATATCACTCCACCCCGAACGCAGTGGGAGTATGGTTTGTCCATTACCCATTGCAGGACCTTATGGTCTATAGGGTAGATTGATGACCTATAGTCCTTCGTGGACTGTATTGGATCCTGATCATAGAGGTTGGTTTAAAAGCCATAACCCTGTGAATGGAGTATGATACTCCAATTCTGTTGAAACTCTTGTAGAACCACCTGAGTATCTCAGGCCCAGTCGGAGTAATTGGAACTACACGGAGAAGAGTCGAATGAATAGGAAAGTTTAACTTTCAACGCAAAGCTGAGTAATTTAGGGGTGATTCCCTAAAAGGTAGAGAGTTAACCAAGACCGTGATCTTTGTTACCGCTCGGTCTTGCTTGATTTCGTCGAAAGCGGGAAATAGGGGTGATTCCCTGAGACTTCCTTGCCGAACAACGGAATCTGAATTCATTCAGAACAGTAGGGTTTTAGCTTAGAACACATAACGGATTCGTTACAAAGTAGAAAATAGGGGTGACTCCCTAAGACCTTTTTGCAAGACTAACGGTATCTTGATTTATTCAGAAGAACCTTTGGCAGGATGCCTGCCATAGCTTATATCCTTTGGGGATTAAATCAAACCTCTAGGTCATTTCAAAGTCATATATTTTAATATGTGGACTTGACCTGAATGTTGATAAGTCTTTTGTAGACTTGGCATCAACATTAGTAAAGTAGTATGTAGATTAGTGTTTGTGAATGGAAACACTGAAACAGTTGGAAACAACATAGGTGTGTTATCTGAAGTCAAAGTCTGACATGCCATCGGGATTCATTCTAAATTTGATTCGCTCAAATCCGTGAGAATCGATCATTGGCAATCCCATCCATTCACCTGGTTAAGATATTCTTGCATTTATGCAACATTCAACGATGTAGTCTACCCTACCTCTCAGGAATGGTTATCTAAACCTGCAGATGAATACTAAATGGGATGTTTAGTAAATCCTCAAGTCTCTTCAGGAGAATGAGGAATAATATGCTAGTATATTCAGGTGCAAACTAGAATATAGGTGATAATGCTGATTCTGACTTTATGTCGAATTATGGAAGCTCGTTAAGTCAATCTCGTCCTCAGTGTTGGCTCAACAGCATATTGAAATCCTACCACCGGATTAGATGGAAAGGCGACGTTTCGATCCCAAAGATTGACTCAAGCCGATAACCTACCTGATCAGTGTACCAAGTCACATGGTATTCGGATTCTGAGTACGCGCGCCGGGTCACCGACCTACCCCTGCGGCGGCACACTCCGGTCGTGCTTGGAAGGATGAATTACTAAGATGCGCTTGGAGGGTACAGATTTGAGGGATATGTCTCACTTGTTTTGAGCAAGTGGGAGAATGTTGTAGATATAGATATAAAGGGTGTGCTCTAAAACTATTAATCCACTTGCCTTTTGTGCAAGTGGGAGATTGTTAGGTGTAGTGCCCGAAAGACAATTATATAATTGTTTTAGGACATAATTAATAATTCATCTTATTATATGCATGTATGCTTATAATTAAAACACTACTGAAAACCCTAAGTACCTCGTTTATGTAATCACATAACTCAGTGTATGGCTATACACAAAAGGATTGAGTTAGTGAGATGTACTTAAAATTAAATTAGTCCGTAGCGTTTATTAATCTGAGTATGGGTCTCATGATTAATTTGCTAATAATGCGTCCAGAACACTTTAGGTGTGACAGTCTTATCCGGACTGTCGGTAATAGGGTACCTAGTGGGGCATTTATATATGATGATGATCATATAGGGCTGGACCGATTTGATTTGAGTTCTCGATATAATTCCGTAATCAAGAAGTCTTATCAAATCACAAGATGATCATATATGGATTAATCTCAATCCTGAGGTGATCGCAGACAACTGCTTAGACTAGGGTAGAGTTTGATGTGTTAGTAAGGATCACTTCGTAGTATGTGGTCCAACACTTCTCGTTGGCTCTATTCTAGAATGAGTGAGTAGTCTGTGTTATCACAGATATGGAATCCATTCCTTCCCTCGGGAAGTAGACGACGCTTCCCTTATTTGTTGACTCTAAACCGATCGATCGGCCGAGTTCATATTATATTGGATATGAACTAATTGATCACTAGGGGGTTAATGGTAAATAAGGATAAGATGTTTCGAGAAGGGTTTGCAGAAATATCCCGAATCGAAATGAACAGCCTATGGAGGATTTATCCGTATGTAATGATTATATCAGTGGACGCTTTCGACTCATAAATTGAGTGTAAGTTATCTATATTCGATAGAGTTTTGTTTCGGGTTTATGGTGGTGTAATCCCGGAATTAATAGGTTGGATATAATTATTCTATCTGATGAATGATTTTATCTAATTTATTGTAGCTACTGAATATGGGTCCATGGTCCCCGACGTGGCTTCCGAAATAGAATAATTGGATTTCTCGACGTTTCACCTCAATTATAATTAAATAGTGGATTGGGCTATTTAATTGATATGTGGATTAATTGTTTAGTTGGACTAAATAATTAAATACACCGAAAAGACATTTTTCGTGGACTCGGCCCAAATTGGTGTGTTGACCTTTTTGACCAAATTGGTCAAATATAGAAACATGCGTGTAAGACTTAATTTGGGTTTACAAGTGGCGCATGTTTGTATTATTTAATTATTAGGAAATTAGTTTTCTTGGATAATTATTTAATATGTGATTTATCTTTTATTTGTTAAATGATAATTCATGGAATATTAGATAATAATTTGATTTATCCTAATTTGTTTGAGATAATTATTTTATTTATCTTTTATTTGAAAAAAAAGGATTAATGTAATAATTATCTCTTAATTATTAAATCCTTGGAGGACAAGGATTACTCTCCTATATAAAGAGAGTTCTCCCAGGCCTTTTGACAGCAATAATACACGCCATTATTGAAAGAAAACTAGCTTGGAATTTTCGGCTATTTTCTTTGGGTTTCGAGTTGGAATAATCTTCGGGATTATTCCGGTAGCATATCAAGGAGGTCCGGCGGCGGGAAACACCATCCACCTGGTGTTGCTGGGAGACAAGCGTTGGAAGGCTGTGGCTTCTCAACTTGTGTGGATACTACTTTGTTCTTGGAGTTAAGCACCATAAAAAGGTAAAAATCCAAACTTCCTTGTAGTTTGATCTTTAATTTATGTTCTTTGTTTCGTTTAGATCTAGATCCGATACTTTCGCTGCGTAATCAGGTCAATCCATGATTGATCCGACGATATTACATCTAATACTTGTTACTTCCACATTTTTAATGAAGTCCTATTACTAACAATTTAGTAGCCTAGAGATTAAAGTTGTAAAATAAACATGACAGAAAGTTAAATTCAAAAAAAAAATTTCACTACTAGATTTTTATTTTAGGAATAATAAACTAGTTAAAAGTCTATCCTACCATTCCAAAGATGTAATCTCACACCTCAGTGCCGCCGCAGGGTCACTCAAAGAGGTGACGATTAAACTGAGACAATCTCTCTCAATGATTAAACTTTTAGAATCTTACATCCCACGAGAATCAGGCATCCCGGTCTTTAATCGTTGATTACCTTCCTTTTTCTAGCCTAGATATTTTGAAAATATCCATAAAGAGTGTGACCTACTACATCAGATCTCAAAGTACACCCCGAGTGTGCCGCCGTAGGGTCGGTCAGTGACTCAACGAGTACCCGAAATCCTATCCTTTCAGAAACCAAGCCTTGAATTTTGATAGGGGTGAACACCACCCGCAGGGGGCCGGAATCAAAGCAGTTCGAGGCGTCACCCTTCTCTCACGTGCTTGCATTTATAGTAGAGGCCGTGGGGTTGGCTGTCGCCTTCCCCGCTCCCACTCAATAATTTGAAAATGTGGTGGGTTTACTAATTACGGCTTCGGTCTTGACAATAAGAAACAATAAATCAAAGTACTCCGAACAGGGTCGGTTATGTAGGCAAGCCTACGCCGTCTTATTCGTTGGAACATATGTGACAATTTAGGCTAATCCGGCAAGAGAAGCCCCGTTTGGCCCGAAGGCTTATCGGCTATGCTAAGTCTTGTCAAATTACTGTATCATACATCACACGTGGAGGGGAGTAGATTGAGCCGAAGCTCGGTCGAACTCTCCCAACCATGGTTAGACCATTTCCGAAACCATGTACTAAGATTTTCCGATTTCTATGTTGTCAACCAAAGAGTAATCTCGTTTCTGTTTAAGGTAGGTTCACCGAAAACTCAACGACTTATCTAAGTGGGATTCATCGAGAATCCATCACTAAAATCGTAACGATTGACAAAATCCGGTTCTTCGGTTTTAATAATTAGTTACTTAATTAATTAACTACCACATATTAATTAAAAAAGCTTTTTGACTAATTATACGAGTTATACATGCCTAATTTATTCGAAATAAACTAGCTACATGTATGCATTAGAGTGGAATCATGATATGATGCATGTCATTGCAATTTTCCGGTTTCTATCACATAATTTCGATCATACACGAAAAATTAAACGGAAATATTAAACACCGAGATGGATCGTTGGTACCCATGTATCTAACCTATTTAAAAAAATATACACAAACCCTAACTAGGGTTTACTATTTTCTAATCTGCTGCTGCTGTGTTTTATCGACGATCGGACATCCAAACGATCTTTGATCGTCACGAAATTTTATGAACCTGTTCTTCACTCCACCTAATTGAATATGGACGGTTGGATCTGAGTTTTGGCAGCCGAATTGATCCCAGCAAGCCGTCGATCCAACTGCTGCATCTGTTTATAACTGCGGCGCAACAGTCTCTTTCCGGGCCCGATCGGGCACCGAGACAAAACCCGATCGACCTGAAATTTTTAGGGATTGTTCATAACTCCATGGAAGTCAATCTGGACGGTCAGATCTATGTTTCAACGTTCCAAACTCTTCCAGAAATTCGACGAACTCACAGCTAGGGTTTTTATGGCTGCTGTGCTTTTCTGTTACAGAAGCAAATTTATTGCAGCGATTGGACATCAAGATGGACTCCGATGATCATAAAATTTTGAGGGCCTGTTCTTCAACTTGTATTCTTAATTATGAGCAGAGGGATTGTCGTTTCCACGGCTCAATCTCCGGGAATATAATAAAAACGGAACAGCAACAAAACAGATCTATTTCTAAGAAACTAAAATTACAAAATTTCCTATACTCATATAAACGAATTTATATGAATTTACAATAGATCTAACGAGTAAACAATACCAACCCCAATCCATCTCTTCAACCACAACAATCACAAGGCAAGAACATAATAATTTCGAATTTAAGTAAATTAAAAACGAAAACAAAAACAATCTACACATGCTTTTTCCACTACTAGATCTAAAATTCACATACTTTAATTGATAGATCAAAGGCTCTAATACCACTTTTAGGATGTAATATCGCCGGATGGATCATAGATCCATCCGATTACGCAGCGGAAAGTACAAGATCTAGATCTAGTCAATACAAAATACATAAAATAATAGATCTAAACCTACGCGGGGTTTAGATTACCAACCTTTTTATGGTGCAATTACTCCAAGAACAAAGGTCAATCCAAGATCCAAGCTAGATGAGAAGCCACGGTCTTCCAACGTGTGTCTCAAAGCAACACCAGGTGGATGGTGTTTCAAGCCGCCGGACCTCCTCGATATGCTACTTTAGAAAACCCGAAGTTTTCTAAAACTCGAACCCAAGTACTAAAGGCCAAAAATTCTAAGCCTTAGTACTTCCTCAATTTCGAAAATTGTGTTGTGATTATTGGCTGGGGAGAACTCTCTTTATATAGGAGAGTAATCATTGTCCTCTAAGGATTTAATAATTAACCAATAATTATTAAATTAATCCATTTCCTTAAAAAGATAAATCTAGTATAATCCTAAATTAATAAGGATATATAAAAGATTTTCTTTTCCAATTATTCAACAAATAAATAATTTAATCACATGTCTTATTATTTATCAAGAAAACTAATTTCCCAACAAATAATTAATCAAAAAATGCGCCCCACCCTAAAACAAATTTAGGTCACACGCATATTTCATTATTTTGGGCCGAGTCCACGAAAAATTTCTTTTTCATGTATTTAATTATTTAGTCCAGCTAAACAATTAATCCACATATCAATTAAATAGTCCAATCCAACTATTTAATTATAATTGAGGTGAAATGACGAGAAAACATTTATGCTATATTAGGAGTCACGCCGGGGACCATGGACCCATATTCAGTAGCTACAATAAATTAAATAAAATTATTCGTCAGACCGAACAATTATATTCAATCTATTAATTTCGGGATTACACAACCATAAACCCGAAACTGAACTCTGCCGAATATAGATAACTTATACTCAACTATGAGTCGAAAGTGTCCATTGCTATAATCATTACATACGGATAAATCATCCATAGACTGTTCATTTCGATTCGGGATATCTCCGTAGACCCTTCTCGAAACATCTTATCCTTATTTACCATTAACCCCCTAGTGACCAATTAGCTAGTTCATAACTAATATAATATGAACTGAGCTCATCGATCAGTTTCTAGGATTAACAAATAAGGGAACTGTCTGTCTACTTCCCAAGGGAAGGAATGGATTCCATATCTGTGATAGCATAGACTACTCACTCATCCTAGAATAGGGCCAACGAGAAGTGTTGGACCACATACTATGAAGTGATCCTTACTAACACATCGAACCCAACCCTAGTCTAAGCAGTTGTCTGTGATCACCTCAGGATTGAGATTAATCCATATATGATATTCATCTAGTGATTCGATAGGACTTCTTGATTACGGAATTGTATCGAGAACTCAAATCAAGTCGGTCCAGCCCTATATGATTATCATCATATATAAATGCCCCATTAGGTACCCTATTACCGACAGTCCGGATAAGACCGTCACACCTAAAGTGTTCTGGGTGCATTAATAGTAAATTAATCATGAGACCCGTACTCAGATTAATAAACACTACGGACTAAGTTAATTTTAGGTACATCTCACTTACTCAATCCTCTTGTGTATAGCCATACACTGAGTTATGTGATTACATAAACGAGGTACTTAGGGTTTTCAGTAGTGTCTTAATTATAAGCATACATGCATATAATAAGATGAATTATTAATTCTGTCCTAAAACAATTACATAATTGTCTTTCGGGCACTACACCTAACATTATGTTTGTTAGGATCTACAGCCTTTACATTACGAGTCTAAGCGATACAAAATGTCAAAGGCAATGCAATCGACTACGAGAAGGGAAAGTCCGCAAGTCGGATCCCTCAATATAGCCAAAAGCCAAACGAGCCTACAAGGCAAAAAATGCTAAGGCAAAGGGAGAGTTCGCAAAGTCGGACCGAACGCCCAAAAAATTCGACCAGCCGAAATGCAAAATGAGCCTAACGGGCAAAAATGCTAAGGCAGAGGGACGGTTCGCAAAGTCGGACCACGCCCAGAGAATTGATACATCTATGGCAGAACTAGTCCGTGTGACAAAAAATGCTAAGGTGATCAAGTCGATCTCAAATAAACTAGACTCGCAAGTGCAATAAGAACCAAAGGTTCATAATACACTTAGGGGCAACACGACATCGATAAAGCAAACAGCTAACAGAGCCAAAGGCTCGACAAGCGAAGAGCTAAAAGACATCGAGACAGGAAGGATAGATAATAACAAGAAAAGGAACCAAGATATTGCAAAAATCGAAGCAAAGTCATACAAAATAGGGTCAGGTCAGCAAGACCAGCCAAAGTGTGATAAGAAAAAATAATAATTACACAGATCCAAGATCAAATAAAAAGTTCAACAAAAGAAAGATTCAAAATAACAACAGCTAAGAAGTAGCATCGGGAGTCGGATCGGAGATGTCAGCGGTCTGTGCGGCAGCGGCATTGTCGGAAGTTGGTGCATAAGTTGAGGGACCGTATTTCAGAGCCAGAGATTCCCCTCGTTGGAACTCCTCATTATATTGGTCGTATAATTTCTCCGCCTCGGGCTCATAGAATTGCTGCACAGCAAGTTTGCCGACATCAAACTCGGGATAGACCTCCGAGGCGTGGTTCACTACTAGAGTATAACCACCCATCATCGCCATACGCATCATAACGGTCAGATCTGCGTCCAAGTCATTCGACTTCCGATACTCTAGGACCGCAACTGTCTTAGCCGTCTCGATCTGCACAGGAACCTTATCCACCTTGGCCCTTAGGGTATCCCTCTCTTTCTCCAGGTTGACTCTCAGGGCATCCCTCTCCTGTCGGGCCATTGCCACGTGGCCAGAGAAGCCTTGTACGCCTGCTGCACTTTCTCAAAGTCCGCAGCCAGATCGGCTAACCTTCTATCCTGATCCTGCCGTTCGTTTTGCATTCTTGTCAGGTCGTCAGAAGTAGCCATCAGTGCATCCCGTAGCTTATTTATCTCGATGTTTGCCTCACGCGTGCGAGTCTCAAATTGAGACTATATACCGGCTATGGCGGCGCCCTTCGCGATGTTCTCCTCGATCAGCTTACGGATCTCCCGCCTCAGATCCTCTACTGACTCGACTGGCTTAGCCAATCATCTGGCAGCCTCTCTACCAAGGAAGTTATTCTGTCCAAGAGAAAATAAATACGTCAAATAATAAAGATAAGGCATATGCCTCGAGAGAAATCATCAAAAAAAACATTTGACTTACGATGCGGCATGACTTCCGAAGCACAGAGGATAGAGCTTTGTCCTCCATGGTCGCGCAATCATCAACAACCACTTTCATGTCGATTTCGGCCTCGGTAGAGCCTTCACCAACCTTGGCCTTCTTGGCCCTTTTCTGTTGATCCTTCACCAATTCGGGAAGGGTTGGCCTTCTCTTGGGTCGCGCCGTCGTTTCCTCGATGCTCCCTCCGACATGTGGAGTTATGTCAACCAGATCCTCTTCCTCCTCATCCTGCAACAAACCATGGTAGACTAGTAAGCCGCTAGTGGTCGGGGGTCGGGAGGGCGAACGAGCTGGAACTATCGACTCGACGTCAGCAGGAGTAATCTCAGGCTGAGCAGAACTCTTTTCTCCGGCAGTGAGAGGTGCCCTGGCCTCGGTAACTTGCACGGTAGTGGTCGCTTGATCTCCGAGAGGTGGAGCAGCCTGCTTTTCGACGGCGGAATGTTTGTAGGGTCGGTGATAAGAGAGAACTTTCCCACTGTGAAAAGAGAAGATAAAGTTAGCATCAACAAAAATATCAAGTTACACACTTCGAAAGAGAGAAACATATATAATCAACAGAGAAATAACCTACAGTTCTCCTGGTCGAGGGCTTGAAGATTCCCGTAGGGTATCGGTCCTGCCTCTTCCAGATGTGCCCGACCGTAGAGAAGGCTCAGATCTCGGATGGCCACCTCGAAGCTAAAGCCATCCATCATATGGGCCTCGTGTGGGACTGGACCCTTCTTCAATTGATTGTTTCTTTTCCCCCTCGACCTCCATTGTCCGATGTAGGGGTTGTCCAGGCCATGGTGAAGAAAGAAGAATCGAGGCTTCCAGTCCCTATGTGATGAAGATCCTTTGGACACAAACTCGTGTCGATTCGTCCTTCGCTGGAAGGTGTACCATATCTTGTCCGACATGCTTGCCGTCTTATAGTAGTATCGAAAGAGGGAAATCGAGAAGCATACCCCGGCCATTGACATGCTATCACGAACCCCAGCAAGATCCTGATGGCGTTAGGGCCTAATTGAGATACGCTTATCTCGTAATGGTGTAAAGCGGTGTGACTGCCGGACACAGCAGAAATCTCAACCCGCTGGAAAGTTGAGCCTCGTTGACCGTGCAAAACCCCTCCGGAGGTTCATCGGCGTATTGATGTTGGCCGGAAGGTAGTTGGATTTCAAATTAGGGGCTGGCAAGGCCAAACTTTTGCCGGATTCTGACAATGTCATCAGAGGAAAGGGTGGAAATACAACCTTTAGGACCCTTCCCCTCCATCCTGGTCACTAATTTCTTTGGTTCCCTAAGAACACCTATGGGGTCGTCTGAAATTGGTTGGAGAGGAGGATCAGAAGAAGCGGGCAATGAAGTTGGGGTATGGGAAGGTGATTCACCACTCTTATCAGACTCAGTAGCACTGCTAGACATGAATAAATACAAGAGAAAGAAAAAGAAGGAGCAGAAACAAGAGAAACGCTTACTTGAGAGTTGGGGTTTATGCGAATGAAATGACTCTTCTCCAACTTCTCTCTCCCCTTTTATGCTTGCAAGGATCTTCAAATGATGTGAAAGGACGTGATTGAGGGAGTTATAAGGAATTATAACCCCCAACAAATCGTGAGAATCAAGGCATGACGTTACAGTTAACGGAAGACCAGGCGTTAGTGCGCCGTGACGTCACGATGCAGTGCCATGATTGGCTAGGGTTACAGGTGGCAGACGATGCGTTAGCTCTTTTTCCTGCCCAAATGATGATCCAACTCGAAGACGATTTCAAAATGGCAGATTTGATCTCGGACAACGGGAGACTCCTCTCTCAAGTCTGGGGGGCTTATGATGATACGGGATTTCACCCCTCCACATGTCGTCTATCGGTTGGTCTTCACGTTATGAATAAGTACCAGGGTACGCATGTCGAGGCTCGAGATAGTTTACGACGACCGACGGTCGAGCAGTGTAGGATAAGGTTCCCAGAGTCGATTACCGCAAGTCGGTTAATTCGGCGTCAAGGGCAGAGTCCGCACCACCTATGAAGGCCCATTATCAGCGTGATAACTTGGGCAAAGGGCAAGGCCCATAATGGGTAAATGTGACAATAGCTAGAACCGACCTAATATTAGGGTTAGGGCATGCATTATCATTATAAATACCGCGTTCCAGGAACTACGTAAGTCTTGATTCCTGGACAATTACAGGATACGTAGGCAATCTAAGACAAGCTCTTAGACTCAGCCGTAAATAACACAAATAACCACCACGTTTATGGGGCATTAGGGTCTTGGATATTCAACACTAGATTCATATAAGCCCGGATTAATTAGGTGACATAATTTGTCATCGTCACATGTGTACCGACCTCTTATTTTTATATATTGATTCCTATTGATTCGCATTGAACTATGATATAAAATTAAGCTTAATAATTGTAAAATATGACCAATTTCTGACCCGTATCATTAAATTCTTAGAGCCGCTCTGAAAACAACATTTGACTATACTTACTGGAATAAGTACTCCCTTTGTTCTAATTTAAGTATTTAACTGATGGAGTTTCAAAAAAATTGTTTCTTCTTATTTGGTGATCAAAGGACTATTTATTGTGTTTTTTCTATATTTATTATTATTTATTAACTGGCGTGATGTATAATTAGGTTCAATGAGTTTTTTAGTCGTTTTGGTGTTGAAGTTTAAGCATTAAATCAATTCATTAATTTGTATAATTTTTACAACTTTATCACTTAAATTGGAACGGAGGGTGTATAAACAGGGGTGTGGGTGTGTGGCAGGCTGGCGCCCCTCCAATTCCGAAAAGAACACTATTATATATGTTATATTTTTCTTTAATTTGTCTCCCCCCCCCCACCCGCTTTAAATTCATGGCCGGCTCTATCATCTACAATAATCAGGTAAGTTCACATAAAAAAAATTATCATGTAAATAAAAATATATACTCATTACAAAAGTGATACATTTCAACAAATATCGATATGATTTTACTTATTTAAAATATGGGAATATTAGGTTTTAGTCCACTTTCCTTCCTGTATATAAATTTTAATCCAGTTTGTATTTTTTTGTTGATTTAAGGACAAAATAATTTCATTCGGACTAAACTACCCCTACTAACACAAATGTCTCAGCAAAGCTGTCCGAACAAGCTGAGAGGTATGAAGAAATGGTGGAATTCATGGAGAATAATATTGGGCCGCCGGAATTCGACGCCGGTACCGGACCAGGAGCTAGCCCCAACTTTTTCTCCTAAATAAACGGAGAGTTATGAACATCATCAAATTACAGCAACCGTACGAGTCAAAAATTAAGTCAAATTAAGTATGGGCAGTGAAGCTGACTGCGTGAGGAAACCCAGATTTTTGTGCCTACATGGATTCAGAACAAATGGGAAGATTCTCAAGACGCAAATCGAAACAAAGTGGCCCAAATCGGTGATTGATAAGCTTGATCTTGTTTATGTTGATGCTCCATTTCCATGCGGTGGCAAATCTGAAGTTGAAGGGATTTTCGACCCTCCTTATTACAAATGGTTTCAATTCAATAAAGTAAGTTCACCTTTAATTACCAGATTGCAATTTTTTTTAATTCCATTTTTTTTTATTTTTGTTGTTCTTCAATCCGGAAGCAACAGGGACGGTTTCTTATGAAACCTTTGATCATAGCATGTTGGATTAAAGCAATGAAATGACATGGTCTCATTTCATCGTGTTGCATAAATGGGTGCTACAAATTCAATTTTTAAGTATGACAGAGTCATAGTGATAGCAAACTGATTGTAGGATCTAGATCAAAGCTTCAACCTTTTATTGACTCGGCACCCAATTTCTAGGGTTCATACGAATTGTTGAATCTAGGGTTTATTTACAAGGAGGTTGCTGATTTTTGGATGATGAATTTCGTGGATTATTTGGAACACACAAAGCGAATAAACAACAATAATCAATCTCTGATTATTGTCTCGTGATAATCCTATCTCAGGAAAACCACCCAACTATTCCATCTCAGAATAATTGAAGAAACCCAATCACTGGAAGTTTCTGAATAAAATTCAATTGATGATTCCAAAATAATCTGTCCAATACGTTCATGTTTGGCAACTATAAATAGCAAAATAGAAAACCTAATTCCTAAGAAATAAGGCGCCACTTTATCAGTTGGGCCGGAATATTACTTCCTAATTAAATAAAAAGAAGCCTAATTAAAATAGCATAATAAAAGTCCATAAAAATATTCAGCAAACACGATGCATAAAACGCCCCATACTTGGGCCTTTTGCACATTAAGCCCAATCCGCAATGAATAGACTTAGAGTAGTTGGATCATCAATCCTCGAGGCCTCATTCTCCTTTCCAACGTCTTGGACCAGCTTTGCATAAGCTTCTCGAGCCTTCTTCTCCTGAAAACGTGTAATAGGTCCATCTCGAACAATAATTGGATCCTTGGGCTTGTGAATGCGTGGCTGATCATCTTGGAGTGCATCATTCCCTCCCGGTTCGAAAGGATCTGACCTCAGATCATAATGAGGATCATCAAACGGGGACAAGTCCTTGACGTTGATTGTGGAAGACATAGCCCAATCCGGTGGCAAATCTATGCCATAAGCGTTGTCATTCACCTTGCGTAGCACTTGAAATGGTCCATCACCTCGGTAATTCAGCTTGCTCTTCCGGTGATGTGGAAAACGCTCCTTGCGTAGGTATAGCCATACCCAATCTCCCGGTTTGAAGATCATTTCTCTGCGCCCTTTATTAGCCTGCTTGAGATACCGCTCCGTAGCTTTTTCAACCTCCAAACGAGCTTTAGTATGCAATTCACGAACAAGAGCGACTTTGTCCTCCGCATCTAAGCTCACGTGCGTACTTTGTAGGAAGAGGAACAAACTCGAAAGGAGCGAAGGCAAAAAACCATAAACAACTTCAAACGGTGCGGCCTTAGTAGGCGAGTGAGGAGCACGATTATAAGCAAATTCAACAAATGGAAGACACGTCTCCCACGTCCTAAGGTTTTTACCCACCACAGCTTCTAAGTAACCGACCCAAAGTACGGTTGGTAACCTCTCGTTTGACCATCGGTTTGTGGGTGAAAAGAAGTGGAATATAACAAGGATGTACCTAGTTTCTTCCATAACACTCTCCAAAAGTGGCTAATAAACTTGGTATCTCGGTCACTAACTATGGATCTAGGCACACCATGCAAACGTACTATTTCCTTAAAGAACAAGTCGGCAATAGCGAAGCATCATTAGTCTTATTACATGCAATGAAATGTGCCATCTTAGACATTCTATCAACAACCACAAAAATCGAATCATGACCATTCCTAGTTCGTGGCAAACCTAAGACAAAGTCCATGGAAAGATCACCCAAGGTGAAGTGGGAATAGGAAGTGGTGTGTATAACCCATGTGGTTGTGACCTAGCCTTAGCATGCTTGCAAACTAAACACGAAGAACAATATTTAACCACATCGTATTTCATCTTAGGCCAATAAAAATGTTGCTTAAGCATGTCTAAGGTCTTATCTACCCCAAAATGTCCCATCAAACCTCCCCCATGAGTTTCCTTAACAAACAACTCACGCATAGAACAACGAGGTACACATAACTTAGCATTCTTGTAAAGGAATCCATCGAAAATAGAATATTCGGGTTGACCACGAGAAGGACACGCAAGAAATATTTTCCCAAAATCAACGTCATGTTCATACATATGCTTAATAGATTCAAATCCTAACAACTTGGTTTGCATAGAAGTGATAAAAGAATAACGCCTAGATAAGGCATCGGCAACTATGTTATCCTTACCCTTCTTATACTTAATCACATAAGGAAATGACTCTATAAACTCAACCCATCTTATATGACGCTTATTCAGGTTTCCCTTGCCCTTTTAAGTACTTGATAGACTCGTGATCAGTGTGGATGGTGAACTCTCTAGGCCGTAAATAGTGCTGCCATGTTTGTAAACAACGAACCAACACATACAACTCTTTATCATACGTTGAATAATTAAGTGCAGCCCCTTTTAGTTTCTCACTAAAGTACGCAACAGGCCTACTTTCTTGTATTAAAACACCACCAATCCCCACACCCAATGCATCACATTCAAGTTGGAACATCTTATTAAAATCAAGTAATGCAAGTATTGGTGCAGAGATAAGCATAGATTTAAGAGTTTCAAAAGCTTCCCTGTGACGTTGTTCCCACACAAATGGTGCATTCCTTTTGACGAGCTCATTGAGGGGAGCTGCAATGGAGCCGAATCCCTTCACAAAACGTCTATAGAATCTTGCAAGGCCATGGAAACTACGTACTTGTGCGGCCGTGGAAGGTTCGTGCCACTCTTGTATCGCCTTGATCTTTTCTTGGTCCACTTCCACACCTTTAGCACTAATAACAAAGCCAAGAAAGACAACACTCTCCAAACAAAAATTACCCTTTTTGAGATTAGCATATAATTCGTGTTCCCTAAGTGTATGCAAAACGTACCTTCAAATGTTCAACATGATCATCAAATGTAGTGCTATAAATAAGTATATCATCGAAGTACACAACTACAAACCGATTTATAAATTCCCTAAGGACCTCATTCATAAGTCTCATAAACGTGGAAGGTGCATTAGTTAAACCAAATGGCATTACAAGCCACTCATACAAGCCAAAAGTGGTTTTAAAAGCCGTTTTCCACTCATCACCCTCCCGAATACGTACTTGATAGTAGCCACTCTTCAAATCAATTTTAGTAAAGAAACGACTACCATGTAAATTATCAAGCATATCATCTAGTCTAGGGATAGGATATCGATACTTTACCGTTATTTGGTTGATGGCGCGACAATCTGTGCACATACGCCATTCTCCCGTCTTCTTGGGGACTACAATGACCGGAACTGCACAAGGGCTCATGGACTCATGAATCTTTCCTTTTTCCAACAGCTCCTCAACTTGCTTTTGTATCTCCATGATCTCCGTGGGGTTGGCTCTATAGGCTGGCCGGTTTGGTAGCACGGAACCGGGTACAAAGTCGATTTGATGCTCCACGCCTCTTATTGGTGGCAGCCCCTTGGGTTCCTCCTCCGGAAAGACATCCTTGAATTCCTGCAAAACAGAATAAATCGCACTAGGGAGAGAATTAAATCGGATATAGAAAGTAAACAAGGGGCAGGGGAGTCAGAATTTTTAAGTACAAGAATATAAATTGGATTTCCAGCCCCTACGGCCTTTATCATTAAATTCCGATTGACCTTACTAGTGTGTGAGGTGGCGTGCTTACCTTGTTTATTAAATTTAGGAGCAGATTCAGCCTTATCTACCTGAGCTACAACCCCTTCCTTACCCACGGCTTTATTAGCATTTTGTGATGCTTGGTGACGCAACCGGAAAGCCGTCATCTTAAGTTGTTCCTCATGCGCTTCCTTAGGGGTCATTGGGTGCAAAACAATGGTCTTTCCTTTATAAGGCAGCGAATAACGGTTTAGGTAGCCATCATAAGAAACACGTCTATCAAATTGCCACGGGCGACCTAAAAGTAGGTGTGTGACGTGCATAGGAAGAACATCACAAAGAACCTCATCATGAAATTTACCAATCTGAAAATTAATGAGTGCTTGTGATGTGACGCGTGTTTCCCCTTCATCACTCAACCATTGTAGTTGATAGGGTTTGGGGTGTGGTAACGTGGGAATACGCAAAGTCTCAACAAGTAACGTACTAACCACATTAGTGCAACTACCCGAATCAATAATCAAGTTACAAGTTCTACCCCCAATACCACATGTGGATTGAAAAATGTTATCACGCTGCATATTGTCATAAATTTTAGTTTGTACAGCCAATACACGTTGTAAAACACCACATACACCCGAACCATAAGAAGAAGTAGCACTAACATGCAGCAAATTATCATCATCGCTATCACTATGTGCGCTATTATCATCCTTGTCGGAGTCCGATTCAAAGTCATGAGGTTCTAACTCAACACCAACAACCCTTAAAACATGCTTTTTAGGACAATCATGTGCATAATGACCTCTACCATGACACCTAAAACAAGCCATATCACGTGCACGTTCAACACTAGAGTACCCTTTTCACGCATGTCTTTCGTCTTAGCATCAGAATAAGGATAATTCAGTTTACGTGGTTTAAAATCATCTTTAGGACGTGTATTAGGCTGATTGGAAACATTAGAAGATGAAGATGTATTACCTCGTCCAAAAGAAGAATAAGTAGAGCGAGTGTTACCATAAGAAGCTTTATATGCAGCCCGTTCAGCCAAGCATTTTTGCACCATGATTGCACCTTGTAGAAGCTCGGCTTTGGTGCGATAATTCTGCAATTCGACGTGGCAAGCAATATCGGGTCGAAGGCCACATTGGAAACGCTGAATTGTCGCTTCATCATCCTCTTCGACATTGGCTTTAAGCATAGTGAGGCGTAAATCTTCATCAAACTCCTCTACGGTGCGATTTCCTTGACGTAACGTTTGTAACTTGCGGAGCTGATCCCTATAGTAATGAGTAGGTACCCATTGTTGCTTCATGATCTCCTTGAGTACCGCCCATGAAGTGATCTCACCATCACGTCTTCTTCGACGTTGGGCCTGGAGTTGGTCCCACCAATGCATGGCCGTATCGGTAAACTTCATCGTCGCAAGTTGTACCTGTTTAGCATCACTAAAATTTGTGCAAGAGAAAACTTGAGAAACTTTCATCTCCCAAGCTAAATACCTGTCCGGATCAGCCTTACCATCAAACGGTGGAATTTTGTATTTCACATTACGTGAATCGTCATGTGGGGGAATTTGGACAGCCCCGGTATCATTGGGAATGAGAGCTCGACCTGCATCAACAACACGGTTAGGTTGGGGGGGGGGGGTTTACCTCGGTTGGCCGTTGACGTATTTCGAGTGTAAGTGCATGGATGGCATTCAGAACGTCCTGATGTTTACGTTCATATTCAGCATGGCGACGTTGGGAGTCGTCACGAACTGTGTCAATTTTGTCAGACATTTGAGCATTTGCTTGAGCCAGTGCTCGTTCAATTTTGTCAGACGTTTGAGCATTTGCTTGAGCCAGTTCTCGTTCAAGAACATCAGCAATATCTTGCCGTGTGGTTTCGATTGCCTGAGCAATTTTATCGTCGAGAGCTTTCCGGAGAAGTTTATCATCAGCCATAGCGTGAGGCTTATGGTGACTTAACTCACGTTCACTCGTGTTTAACTCACAAAGAGAAAAAAAAATCTATTTTTCCCGCCAAATTTCGTGGAAAATGAGGCAAAAATTTTCCTGGTAAAATCAAATTTTGTTCCAGGACTCCTGACACCGTACTAGTCACGAAAACACAAAAAAATTTCTTGCCTATTTTTTTTTTTTTTGTTTTTTTTTCCTGGAAACAGAACGTGAAGCTCGTGTGGTGTGTGTAGAGACAATCAAATTTTCTGGAAGTGCTTCGTCAAGATTGATCGGAGTACTACTCTTTCGATCGAAAATCAAGAATCCGGTTTCCTTAAATTCTTGATAATTCTTGAGGTTCTTGATTCGGGTTTTGGAGTGTCGATCAAGAACGAGGAAGATACCAGTATTGATTAAATCCCGTAAATTTGTGCTTCGTTCTGCTCTATTTTTTTATTTTTTTTTGTAAAAGAGTCGGCCTTACAATAAATTTAAGACTTTACAGCAAATCAAGAAATAAATGCTGAACAGAAATATTGATTAATTGAAATCGAACTAGTCCAAAAACCTGAATCCGGATGCGATAATATACAGCAAATAATAGGAATAATTCTGTCCGGATGCGATGAAAAATCAAACGCAGCAGTAGACGTGTAACGCAACAGCAAATTTCCAAAGAAGCCGTCCTAGAACAAATTAAGGTTCTTGGATTGCAAGGACGTCTAGGGTTACGAAAAGAGCAGCAGAAATTCGAGAGTAGTGCAGCAGCCATTGAAGCTTTAAACCCTTAATCTCTGATACCACTTGATAACAAACTGATTGTAGGATCTAGATCAAAGCTTCAACCTTTTATTGACTCGGCACCCAATTTCTAGGGTTCATACGAATTGTTGAATCTAGGGTTTATTTACGAGGAGGTTGCTGATTTTTGGATGATGAATTTCGTGGATTATTTGGAACACACAAAGCGAATAAACAACAATAATCAATCTCTGATTATTGTCTCGTGATAATCCTATCTCAGGAAAACCACCCAACTATTCCATCTCAGAATAATTGAAGAAACCCAATCACCGGAAGTTTCTGAATAAAATTCAATTTATGATTCCAAAATAATCAGTCCAATACGTTCATGTTTGGCAACTATAAATAGCAAAATAGAAAACCTAATTCCTAAGAAATAAGGCGCCACTTTATCAGTTGGGCCGGAATATTACTTCCTAATTAAATAAAAAGAAGCCTAATTAAAATAGCATAATAAAAGTCCATAAAAATATTCAGCAAACACGATGCATAAAACGCCCTATACTTGGGCCTTTTGCACATTAAGCCCAATCCGCAATGAATAGACTTAGAGTAGTTGGATCATCAATCCTCGAGGCCTCATTCTCCTTTCCAACGTCTTGGACCAGCTTTGCATAAGCTTCTCGAGCCTTCTTCTCCCGAAAACGTGTAATAGGTCCATCTCGAACAATAATTGGATCCTTGGGCTTGTGAATGCGTGGCTGATCATCTTGGAGTGCATCACATAGATAGCCACATGCAAACAACAATCTCAAAAATATTGCATCCAAAAGGAGGTTGTGATATTTGATTTGATGGGGGTGTCGGTCAAAATTATTTTTGCTTGCAACTATACCATTTACTTGTCTTTCAATCGGCATTATGGACCCCAATCAAGAGATTTTTCTTCAATTTATGCTTAGCTTGGGTATTTTATTTGCTCATTTTTCTGGGGAGAGTTTTCAATTCAGGCTGCAAGTGCATTTGATTGTAGCAAACTTGGTTGTGAAGAATTATAAGAAAATTAATAAAGTGGTGTTTTTAAGTAAGTGTGGGCCTATGCCTTAATTGTTTAGATGTGAAGATTTGTTGAAACATGAAGGTGATTGGTGATACTATGAACCGGCAGATATCCATAGATTGAAACAGAAAGTGGATTTACCAATTGGTTCTTGCAACTTGACATTGCCTCCATGGAGAAATATATGAACACAACATTTTGACTTCATGTGTTCATGTTTTTGTGCTAAGTAGTGAAAGGTTAGTATTTTTTGCTTCCTAAAGGTTTTGATTTGTGGGTGTGGCATGAAATGTAAGCTCTGTTATTTAATGAGCTGCGGCATCTCCATTTTTTAAGCTTTTAAGTACACAAGATCACTTGCATACTCAAGAGTCATGGGATTATCATGATCACTTGCATACTCAAAAGTCTTGGGATTATCAGTTAGAGATACATTCGTTTCTGTTTGTTTGATTCGGAAAGTGTCTTCATTCGTTACTGTGTTAATTTGTTGGTGTGTTACTTTGTTGAGAACAAAAATAGACTAGTGTGTTACTTTATTGGTGTGTTACTTTGTTAGTGTGTTACTTTGTTGGAGTGTTACTTTGTTGAGAACAAAACTAGACTAGTGTGTTACTTTGTTGGTGTGTTACTTTGTTAGTGTGTTACTTTGTTGGAGTGTTACTTTGTTGAGAACAAAAATAGACTAGTGTGTTACTTTGTTGGTGTGTTACTTTGTTGAGAACAAAAATAGACTAGTGTGTTACTTTGTCGGTGTGTTACTTTGTTGTAAACAAAAATAGACTTGTGTGTTACTTTGTTGGTGTGTTACTTGGTTGGTGTGTTAATTTGTTGGTGTGTTACTTTGTTGAGAACAAATATAGACTAGTGTGTTACTTTGTTTGTGTGTTGCTTTGTTGAGAACAAAAATAGACTTGTGTGTTACTTTATTGGTGTGTTACTTTGTTGGTGTGTTACTTTGTTGAGAACAAAAATAGACTAGTGTGTTACTTTGTTGGTGTGTTACTGTGTTGCTGTGTTACTTTGTTGAGAACAAAAATAGACTAATGTGTTACTTTGTTGGTGTGTTACTTTGTTGAGAACAAAAATAGACTAGTGTGTTACTTTGTTGGTGTGTTACTATGTTACTTTGTTGGTGTGTTACTTTGTTGAGAACAAAAATAGACTATTGTGTTACTTTGTTGGTGTGTTACTTTGTTACTTTGTTGGTGTGTTACTTTGTTGAGAACAAAAATAGACTATTGTGTTACTTTGTTGGTGTGTTACTTTGTTAGTGTGTTACTTTGTTGAGAACAAAAATAGACTAGTGTGTTACTTTATTGGTGTGTTACTTTGTTGTTGTGTTACTTTGTTGATTCAAATGGTTATGTTTGTGTTTTTTTGTCTTTAGAAAATTGGAGGAGCCTAGATTCTCTATTGATGAAGCCGAGCCGATGCTATTTGATGCCTTTTCTGCTTCATACATCTTTCATGGAGTTTGATGTGGTGCGGGTTTGAAGGATGAAGGTCCATAGATGGTAAAACATACTTCTTTTGTCTTCAAGAACTTGAAGAATGTTTTAGTTTCATTAATATGCTTTTTGATTACATCCAATAGTATTAGGTTTTTATTCTCTTGATTCCCCCGGAGTTGCATCTCCATAATGTTTTCATAGATTGTTTCATTAGGATATGAAGCATTTTTTTGATAGATTGTTGTATTATGCAATGTTAATGTGATATTTTGGATGTTAAGAAAACGTGTCACTGTTTCGTATCACTGTTACTGTGTTACTGTGTTACTGTGTTACTGTAAAAGCTTTGCGATAAAATTCGGCTTTCAAATACTACGTCAAAAAGGTATCAAACGTGGTCTCAAAATGAAGATAATAAAAAAATATGAATTTTGGTGAAACAATTTTGATGATCGGTGTTCTAAATCAAAAGTTACGGTCATTTATAAGAAAAAACGCTCCGGTTAATATAAATATTTTTTCGTCTTTCAAAATATACGTTGGAAGGATATCGTGTTTAGGCTGAAATTGAAGAGCAAAAAAAAAACATGAATTTTGGTGAAAAAATTTCGATGATCGGAGTTGTAAATCAAAAATTACGAGTGTTTGAAAAAAAAAAAAAAAAAAAACAATAGAAAGCAGCAATAGCATCAGCATCAGCGCAATGCCGCAACGTTCATGAATATGTTTACTTTCAAACCTGAAGACACGCGATTATATAGGGTTAATTCTGTCCGTGTAAAATTTTTTTGTTCTTTTTGCAACTAAAAAATAAAATGTGTCCTATTTATTTATTTTGTAATTATTTTTGTCATTTTCCCTCAATTCCCCATAAAATATAAACACTAATGCGTGACATGGTTGGTTCCCCCTCCCCCCGTCCAAAATAAATAAATAAATTTGTTATAGTTACGTGAATGTTGTTCCCTCAAAAAAAAAATTTGTTTTTAACGAGTGAAATATTTATATATTAAAGTAGCATTGTAATATTTCGATTTTCGGAAAATGACAGACGTGTTATTTTGTGAAAACGAAATATTGGGTTCGGTTCCTTTTATTCAGAGTTTAATTATTTTGATATTTATATATATGTTTTCGAGATATATGTGTATATATTAAGGGAAAGGAAATCCGATTTTTAGAAAAAGGGTGATTAAGGAAAATCATTGAAATTAAGTAATTTTGGGATTTTTCCTATTTAAGGAAAATAAACCTAATTAGTCCCTAAAACTCTTAATCAGATTTTGCAATCCCCAATTTGCTGTTTCTGCGTGTAAAAGCAAGAAACAAAGGCTGAGAGACTTTCTTCGATTTCTGAGTCGATTCTTAACGGTTTTCAGTTTCGAGAGAAGCATCGGAATCGTCGTAAGGAGAGCGTCGTTTCGGTATCAGAAAGTTGGAGCTTTTCTCAAGGTAAGAAATTCGAATTTCCTTCTGTTTTTGATGAGTTTGATGGATCAAAACTCATACCTTTCATAGTTTAATCGTTTGGAATCGTGTGATCGATTTGTAATGCAAATTCGGATTGATCATATAGGTTGTTGTAGAAAAGAGATTGTTTTTGCTGCTGTTTGTGTGAGTTTTTGGACTTGGAATAGCTTGCTTAAGGTAAGAAGGTCTTCCTACATATTTAATTATGGTTTATAGGATGTAAGTTATGATCTTGATGTTTTTTGATGATTAGAATTCATGCTGTGAATAGTTTAGAAAGCATAGGATGTTATGGTCCGTTAAAGATCAAGTTTTTCTGTGTTTTTCTGAGTATATTCATGTTAAATATGTTAGAGATCGTTAGAGATCAAAAACTAAGTTTCTGGAGAGTGGCACGCTCGGTGCGGACGCACCGGAAACCATAAGCATTTTTCTTTAAGAATAGGCAGCTGGTACGTGCGCACCAGCCCTGGTGTTGGTGCACTTGACGGCCAATTTTCCTAGAATTCACATACTGAGGCTCAGTGTGTGCGCACTGAACCTTGTGCTGGCGCACCGAACCTCATTTTTTATGAAAACATGATTTTTAGCAATGTATTGAACCTTTAATGTTAATCCTTGATATAATAACATTAATTAACCATAAACAAGCTTCGATTGAACTTCTGATTCGTTCAGTTAAAACACCAAATGTACTCTTAAAGGGAGTTGAAGTTCGGATCCATCGAAAGGGCATGAAAAGGCTTGTGCTTTGATGAACTAGAGTTCATCAATGTCTGTGTAATTGATAGGATGTGATGTCTAGTTGTCTAAGTGAGGGAGTAGAGCTGATAAGGTGAGTAATATTCTGAAAACACTTAGGTGGCTAGTTAATTCACAATAATAATTACATATATGTAGATAAAAGCTAAAACGTCATTTATTCTCGGTTAGGCACTCTTTCATATCGGCGATGTGATACGTTCATAAAAGATGAACAACGCTACTGGGCTTAAACGGCTGAAGGGTAGTGGAGGAAATTCATCGGACGTATACGCATACCCGGGAGACCCCGGAGCTAATCGGTGCTAATAACCATTAGTTAGCAAGTATATCTTTAGGCTGATGAATGCCATGCACAGTGTCCTTGAGTAATGATGTAACAAAGATAAGCTAAGTTAAAAATGTATAGTCATGACGTGTTGATGGACATGGAATGAACCTTAGATTGAGTCGATTTCATTAAGATAACCCTTATAATAAAAATCTGTTAATTATAACCTTAATTGAATTGTAGCTACTACTTCTTAATTTGTACATTGTACTTACCTCAAATGCATGTTTATTTATGTGTTTGGGGGGAGAGAAGACCAATAGGTTAGTGAAGACTTCGAGGAGGACTTTGATGACGAAGTTTGAGGACGCCGGAGTTGAAGGCCTTGATTATTTCTGTTTATCATTTATTTATATTTATTTCTTAGATTTGGATTCTTATGGAGATTTTGTAGTTTTCTTTTAGTATTTCATTTGGATTCGTTGGTTTTCTTTCCGATGTAATAAGTATTACATTTTCTATCTTTAATTATTTCTATTCTGGGATATTTGGGAAAAAAAATTTACCCGAGTCCTTTTGCTTCCGTTTGCTTTAATTTGATACGACGTAGCAGAGGCTTACGTATAAAATGAATTTATTTTATTTTATACGTGCCGAACGTTTCTTTTCCGGATAAGGACTCGGTGTCCGGGAACGGGGCGTTACAGTTGGTATCAGAGATAAGTGTCTTTTAGGCTTCCTTTCTATTAAGATAAGTTTTCTTTAGATCTGTTAGTAACGTTCTGGTTTTATTTGATCATCAGGATGGTGTTCACGAGAGCTTGAGCCGGTGCTGAAGCATCAGGAGTTCATCGAGAGAGTCCGACACCAGTCATAGGAGGCGGTTTGTGAGGCAGAATCCTTCACCTCACCCAAGTTTTTCTCCACCCCCTTATACTGCGACCCCTACAACAGATTCTCAGAGGAGCTTGTCACCATGACCAATTCAGAACACCACGACCTCAACCAAGGTATAACTACATTTATGGAGAGCCTGGAGCAGCACCTATCCGTGTCACTGTAGTAGGTGACATCCCACCAATCAGTGTACCCCCTCCAGTAAGCATTTACCCGCCACCAGTCAGTGTTTACCCTCCACCCCTCACCACCAGTTTTTCATCATCAGCAGCATCAGACTTTCTACCCTCCTCTAGTTGGTCACTGATAACGGTCATTTTGTGCCCATTATTCTATGACCTTTATCCCCGATTCTAGTTTAAAGGAGCTATAATAGAGTAATAATAAGTCGTAATACGCCTAATTTGCATATGCCGAGAGTTACGATTCATTATTATGTATTGTGAAGTTTTATTATATTATTTGATATTACAGACTGTATTTCGTGTGATATTTGTAGTAACTCATTTGGGAGCACAAGGATGGACTTCGGAGAAGCCTTGATGGATCACAGACGAATTAAGAAGGCCCAAGATAAAAGAGAAAGTGAGCCCAGAAGCATGTAAGGCTCGGTCGACCGAGCCTGTGCATTCGGTCGACCGAGTGGGCCTACAGTCCAGAAGAAGTTCGGCACATTATTTGAGTCGGTTAGGGTTCAGAGTGTCGGCATTTTAAGTCGGTTTTCTATGACGGGCCGAGGCTCTATATAAACACAAGTCCTTTGTATTTTTTATCATGCATTCACCACTATTCATTCATAAAAACATATAAGCAAAATAAGGCTTGTGGAGGTTGCTAGGGTTGCAAACATGTAAGCCCTAGCTTATTTTCTCGTTTTCTTTTTAGTAATCAATTTCCCAATTATGCTTTGATTGTTTGAGTAGGTATTCATATCTAGATGATGTAGATCTAGGATATGACGTTAGGGCAGCGGTGATACCTTGTCTATAAGGATCCCAAACCCTACGTCCTCTACCTAATATCTACGGATGAATCTGTGTGTTTAATTTACGTGTATTTAGATTAGTTTATATGATGTCCTGATAATTCGCTATATAATCCGATTCGTATGTGAAACGCTGAGAAATATGTTCGGGGATGTAAATCGGGGGAGTTAGACTCTCGGGTGACCGAGAGGTGTCACTCGGTCGACCGAGAGCACCTATTCGGTCGACCGAGAGTTGTCAAACTTGTTTTCATCCGTTAATCAGTCACGTCTTTATGATTAGGTTAGCTTAATTGAATTTATTATCTCAGTAGGTATGGCTATGGCTACGTCACTCGCTTAATTTAATTAAAACGTGTGAAAAGGAAATACCAATATAAGACTCTTAGGTAGGCTCAGGAATTGATCTTCGGACGTTCAGCGTTATCTAGGTAAGTTTATATTAGGGAATTGCGCGCACCTTGTTACACGTAGATCGTAAACTAGCATGAGACTATAACTTGGTAAGTGTTAGTTGGACGAGGGTTTGAGTGATCGTCTAGGAAGTACGCCTAACCAAAGGAATGTTGCCCGGACGAGGTGTACGGTCAATATCGGCATCCTTAGAGTAGTAAGCGTGTGAGTTATATGAGATGGAGGCACCAAGAGGCGAAGTCACGTAACAATACCACAGTGATATAGTGACCTATCGGTGCTACATCAAGCTTAGAGGATGACTCCCGTAGCCAATATAAAGAGATATGAACGGATTAATAGTTGATGAGTTTTGTTGTCATATAAATTGTCTAGATCCAAATGATTATGGTTATAATTGGGCAGTTGATTACGTTATGTGTTTACATGTTGTTTATATGTTTGAGTGTGTCTTTCTTTTCTCGTACTTTATGTTGGTCATTGACCGTATTTGTCAAACGAAATAAATAGGTTGACTATTTAAGTTAGGATCCACAAATTGATTCTCTGTGGGATCGACCTCGACTCTATCTAGCTATACTGCGATTGAACCTAGTTCACTTGCTAGTGGTTATTTAGGCATCGAGTTAGTAATTTAACTTGACCTCAATCAAGTTTTTGGCGCCGTTGCCGGGGAATCAATGGTCCAATTGCTTAAATAATCTACTTGATTATTTCGTTTTTGTTTCTATTTTCTTTTACAAGTAAAATAAAAAAATAAAAAAAAAATAAAAAAATAATAAATAAAATAAAAATTTATGTATATATGTTCTGTATGTTCGGTCGACCGAACAGTGTTACTCGGTCGACCGAGCTCTTTCATTGTTCTAATTTATCTGACAGCATTGTTTTCCCTCTGTTTCTGTTTTTCCCCGTCAGTAGGTTGTAAGCCTAGCAGCAGTATGAGCAATCGTACTGACTGTTAGTTTATTGACCGTTTGTTGTTTTTCGCATGTTGCAGATAATCAGAACTAAATTGCTCGGGTAAGATTGTTCGTGATAAACAATATGTCATCAAAACAATTCTCCAAGGTTAAGGAAGAGGATGTTAACGTTTTACGAACCAAGACAACACCAATGAAGCCGATGACGCAAAAGCTGAAGGAGAGAATAGCAAAAATGAAAGAAAGAATTCAGGAAGCCAGAAAGTCAAGGGAAGCGAGTGAAGTGTATGTAAAAAGAGGTATGTGTGCTTTAAATCCCGAAGTAATTTCTTCGGATTCAGATTCATATATTGATTATATGGATTACATGTCGGAGATAGAGTCTGGTTCTGAGAGTAGCGTAGATATGGAACGACCTATAGTCACCTATGCTAAGGAGGCAAAATATGTTGAAGATGAATCTCGGTTAATGCCAAAGTTAGATGACCCTGGGGCATTCCTTGTAGATGTTACCCTAGAACAAGCACACTTGGGATTGGCTTTAATTGACTCTGGATCAAGCTTAAACATTTTCCCTAAGAGCCTTTGTGATAGGAATATGATTCTGACTCCCACAAACACCCCGCTGAAAGTGAGATTCGCGGATAGTACTAGAACCATCATGTCTGGACAAATGAATAACATGATCATTGGTATCGGACAACTTCGGTTTAAGATAGATTTGGTCGTAATGGACATAGAGGAGCATCCGTATAGCCCAATTATCTTGGGTAGGTCCTTTATTAATACCTCTAGAGCCCTTATTCGTATGACTAGGCATGAGATCACATTGTTTGATGCTAAGGGTTCTGAGACTTTTGGGATAAAGAACCCTGAGTTCCCTATTCCGGTAAGTGTAAACATTATAGAAGTCGTTGGTTCTAAACCGGATGTGATTCCAAGTTCAGAGGAGTGTGATGATGACAATGTTGACGATCGAGATGAGAAAGAGGTCCTGACAATCCTAAGCCGAGACAGAGCTGCTCGGCCTGCACCTGTTGTTAATAAGAATGATGCTGAAGCCTCGTTTTCGAAACCTAAGGATAGAAGGAGGAAAGTCAAGCGACGAACTCGTAGAGTTCGCAATCAAGAAAGCTCATCGAAGTCTGAAACGATCCCGAAAGTCGGTGCCTGCCTAGATGGACAGTTCGATTGTCTTTTCGTCAGACGTACGTCCCACGGAAAGGCACTCGTGCAAAGAAATGGCAAGACGTTTTCGGTGAAGGCTAGTCGGGTGAAGACCTGGCAAGTCAAGAACAATTCTTAGAGAGTGATATTTTGGGAAGTCGAGCTACCGACTTAAACTGTAGAACTATTTCTATCCTTCATTATTTTTATCTCTATTTTTATTTTTCTTTTTCTAAATAAAAGTAGCATGAAACGATAAGAAGTTTTTTTTTATTTTGCCGTGTTCCGACGACTGTTGAGTTAAGGATGTGCAAAAATAATTTTTTTTATTCGAATCGTTTTTATGTGAAGTGAAGTGTAGTAATTGAATCTTTGTAAAAAAATTTGTTGATTAAGGAAATGGTTATGCATTATTTTACAAATGCTTATACCAGATTGTTTGATTTATTCATGATAAGAATGAGGTTGCTTTTGTGCTTGAGGCGATTCATTGGTTAGAGAAAAATTTATGAGGTAGGAATTGCAAGAGTAAAATAATAAATTTTGGCATGGTTATTTGTTTTAGATAATTTACGGTGTGTCAAAATAATTAAAATGGTCAACACCATTAATTTCTACATATCCCCATTCACCTTTCCCTCTTCCCAACCATTCACCTTTTTCTCTTCCCAACTTCTTTATTCTCCCAATTCAAATTTTCAAATTCCACCTTCCACCTCATCAATCCCCAACAATATTTTTCCACCAATCACATTCCACCTTTCCAACTCCATTTTCTCTATTTAAACCACTCACCCTCTCTTTCATTTTCCTCATCCCTTTCTCCATCACAATTCTTCCATCTCCCTTTTTCTCCAAACCCCTGTAGAAATCAAATGGAAATGTTCTGAAAATTTTCATCCATTTCACCATTTTCACTCACCTTGAAAAACCTATCGAAATTTATTCTGATCAATTGATTCAGTCACGGGAAGGATACGACCGGACGCCGTTATCGTTGATTCTCCACACTCGGTCAACCGAGTGACTCGTTCTCGGTCGACCGAGAGTCGGGCCACCCTTCCGTTTGCTTCTTCTGCGCCGTTTACCCGTCGGGATGCCGCCTAGAGACGCAGCCGCTCGCCGTGGTCATTGAAGGCAACATCCCATTGATCAACGGGGTACCACAATTCGCTAGTCGGGAGGTATACTCTTCATTTGTTAATCATTTTGTTAATGCCCCCGTCCATCGAGCTCGAGGATTGGATTTGGGGAATTGTGGAGACGAGCTTTTAGAATTGGTGGAACGCTATCAATGGCATGACGTCGTAGCACCCCCTGGCCGAGTCAACGTCAATTGGGTAAGAGAATTTTATGCTTATTTACGCGTACACCCCGACACCAATATCGTACATATTCGTGGCCGACCAATTGTAATTTCTCCGGGTACGATTAATGCTTATTTTGGGGTGGATGTCTCGGAGGATGGGCCGGAGTATATGGCGACATTTGACGGGTCCGATGCTTGGTTGGAGGAAGTTGGAGCCTATCTGGAATAGAATGGACTATAGGGGAGGTTGCCCGCACATTTGCGGAAACAGACTTTAGGAGATGGGAGGATAAGTGCCTTAACAGGCTTATCCGTTCTAACATCTTCCCGGCTAAGCATGTATCTACGGTTTACTACACTCATGCCACTTTGCTCTATTGGTTGTACATGGGATGGCCTGTAGTTCTGTCCCACCGCCTGTCGTTCACGGCCACGACCAAGAAGGGGAACCCGAGGATGATGCTAACGAAGCCGGCCCGAACAATTTGCAACTAGCACCATTCAATCCAGGATGGGATTAAGTATTTTAATTTGAGTGTTGGCATTTCCTATAGTTAACGAGTTTTTATTTTGATTCAATTCTACTAGTATGTCGTGTTATATAGAGCAAGTTTCTCTGTTTCCTAAATTCGAACTCATGTAATGTTTTGGACTTGTTGAAATGTATTGAAATGTAATCATTAATTAATAGGACTTAAAACTGTTTAAGGATATTGTTATACCTTTTACAGTCCCTTTTTTCTGATTATTACGGTTTGGACTAATCCTGTAACGAGTTGCGAGCTTTGTTTAAGATATGTGTTGCAGTGATTATTTTTCTGCCCTGCTATGGAGCCAATGCTTGTGCCTGTTGAACTGCGCCGAAGTCCTAAGACTTGTTTAAACTTCCACGCTTATCCAGAGCTAAGTTCCTTTTCTGAGTTTGTTCTTTTGTTTTTTTTATATACATTGAGGACAATGCATGGTTTAAGTGGGGGGTACAAGTCACTTAGCTCAAATGAGTAAATTCCATATATCAAATAAGAAAAAAAAATTAAAAATTAAAAATTAAAACTTTTAAACTTAGAATCACATTTACTTTTGTGAGTTCCTGATAATTATATCTAATAAGAAATAAACCATACTTCATGAGTACGTGATCACTTTATACTTCTGCGATTTATTGATTAGTAAACTTAATGATATTCATATTGTCCGTTGCAAATAGTTGTTTATTATTCACTTATTCAATAATTGAATCGAGTTGTACTACGCTTGTTATAAAAAGGTAAAATTATAATGTGTACATTGCATAGATGATTGATTATGCTTACCTAGTGTCAAATTTATCGTCTGATGTGTTCCTAAAGATTCTAGCCACAAAAGCTGAGTAATAAGCTTGAGACGTACCTGTGTTTGACAATGTTAAAACACTGGGCTTGTAGTAAATTACCAAAGTAGCCTCGCGCTTGTGGTAATATTCGATGCTAATATTTGATCCAAGATAGAGGGATGCTCTAAAAAGTTGTCCTTCTTGAGATTGATAGTATCTGAAAAATATGAAGATATGAAAAGAATATTCAACTCTTTAAGAGGCTTTGAGTAGTACTCGGTCTCCAAGTCCAAAAACCCTATAGATACGCTCTTGCTTATTATTCCGGTGCTTGAAAAATTAAAAGGCTTAAGAAGTGGGAATACTGAAGTTGGTAGGTTAAGACTACGAAGTTTGCATAAGCTCTAATCTTGCTACGAATGTTTAAAACTCAATGCACATGCACACAACACATCGATTCATGATAAATAGTGGATAATGGATATCTGATGAGCATAGATGATATGAGTTGATTCGAGTTTCTTGTGTCAGTATACGGTGACCACTGGAAAGTAGTTTATGGGAAATAACTTGTTGATATTTTGATCGGGACGATCAAAGGCTAAGTGGGGGGTAGTTGATAACGGTCATTTTGTGCCCATTATTCTATGACCTTTATCCCCGATTCTAGTTTAAAGGAGCTATAATAGAGTAATAATAAGTCGTAATACGCCTAATTTGCATATGCCGAGAGTTACGATTCATTATTATGTATTGTGAAGTTTTATTATATTATTTGATATTACGGTATTTCGTGTGATATTTGTAGTAACTCATTTGGGAGCACAAGGATGGACTTCGGAGAAGCCTTGATGGATCACGTACGAATTAAGAAGGCCCAAGATAAAAGAGAAAGTGAGCCCGAAGCATGTAAGGCTCGGTCGACCGAGCCATTGTGCATTCGGTCGACCGAGTGGGCCTACGATCCAGAAGAAGTTCGGCACATTATTTGAGTCGGTTAGGGTTCAGAGTGTCGGCATTTTAAGTCGGTTTTCTATGACGGCTGAGGCTCTATATAAACACAAGTCCTTTGTATTTTTTATCATGCATTCACCACTATTCATTCATAAAAACATATAAGCAAAATAAGGCTTGTGGAGGTTGCTAGGGTTGCAAACATGTAAGCCCTAGCTTATTTTCTCGTTTTCTTTTTAGTAATCAATTTCCCAATTATGCTTTGATTGTTTGAGTAGGTATTCATATCTAGATGATGTAGATCTAGGATATGACATTAGGGCAGCGGTGATACCTTGTCTATAAGGATCCCAAACCCTACGTCCTCTACCTAATATCTACGGATGAATCCGTGTGTTTAATTTACGTGTATTTAGATTAGTTTATATGATGTCCCGATAATTCGCTATATAATCCGATTCGTATGTGAAACGGCCGAGAAATATGTTCGGGGATGTAAATCGGGGGAGTTAGACTCTCGGGTGACCGAGAGGTGTCACTCGGTCGACCGAGAGCACCTATTCGGTCGACCGAGAGTTGTCAAACTTGTTTTCATCCGTTAATCAGTCACGTCTTTATGATTAGGTTAGCTTAATTGAATTTATTATCTCAGTAGGTATGGCTATGGCTACGTCACTCGCTTAATTTAATTAAAACGTGTGAAAAGGAAATACCAATATAAGACTCTTAGGTAGGCTCAGGAATTGATCTTCGGACGTTCAGCGTTATCTAGGTAAGTTTATATTAGGGAATTGCGCGCACCTTGTTACACGTAGATCGTAAACTAGCATGAGACTATAACTTGGTAAGTGTTAGTTGGACGAGGGTTTGAGTGATCGTCTAGGAAGTACGCCTAACCAAAGGAATGTTGCCCGGACGAGGTGTACGGTCAATATCGGCATCCTTAGAGTAGTAAGCGTGTGAGTTATATGAGATGGAGGCACCAAGAGGCGAAGTCACGTAACAATACCACAGTGATATAGTGACCTATCGGTGCTACATCAAGCTTAGAGGATGACTCCCGTAGCCAATATAAAGAGATATGAACGGATTAATAGTTGATGAGTTTTGTTGTCATATAAATTGTCTAGATCCAAATGATTATGGTTATAATTGGGCAGTTGATTACGTTATGTGTTTACATGTTGTTTATATGTTTGAGTGTGTCTTTCTTTTCTCGTACTTTATGTTGGTCATTGACCGTATTTGTCAAACGAAATAAATAGGTTGACTATTTAAGTTAGGATCCACAAATTGATTCTCTATGGGATCGACCTCGACTCTATCTAGCTATACTACGATTGAACCTAGTTCACTTGCTAGTGGTTATTTAGGCATCGAGTTAGTAATTTAACTTGACCTCAATCAGTCACACTCCTCAACCTACTGTACCACCTTCACCTCGCTTTGATCATCAGTAAGGCTTTGGTCACCCACCCTGTGGTTTCCACCAACCCCAGCATCACCAGAATTTTTACCCTTATTAGACTGAGCCCCAAGTGATTCCACCTTACCCTCAGCAACCCCAGTACCAGCAACAAATATCTTTTGGATACCCTTCAGTTTATCCACAAGCCCCACCAGTTAGACCGGTTTTTGAGCAAGCACTACCAGTGGACTGGTATACAAGATTAAGGAGGAACAGAGTTCAAGACTTCTTTGGGAATGTGGAGCATATAAAGGCTAAGGAATGGTTGAGAAGCTTTGAGAAAGCTTGTAGGAACATCAATGTTCCCGAGTCTGAGATGGCACAGTTGGTAGTTGGATTTCTTATGGGTGCAACTGAAGCTTGGATTGATGCTATACAGAGAAGCAACGGGAAAGTGACGACCGGGAAGGCTTTAAGGCCATGTTTTATAATGAGTACTTTCCAAAGAATAAGCAGTGCGAGCGACATGGCAAGCCGCTTTTAAAGCTTAAGCGGGGTACTTTTATAACAGTATCACAGTACACCAACAAGTTTAACGAGTTGGGAAGATTCTACCCTGAGCAGATGAAGGTCGAAGAGAGAAAGATGGCTCTTTACAAGGAAGGCTTAGCCTATCAAATACAGTCTGGTATGCTAGGTTTCACAGCCAAGAATTGTTGAATAAAGCCTTGGAGGTCGAGAACTTCAAAAAGAAGGCCACCTTCGTGATTGGGAATAAAAGAAATTTTGGAACTAGACAAGGTAATAACCAGGAAGCCCCGCAACAGAATTTCAAGAAGACAACAGCCCCTGCAGTGAGTAAACCTCCAACCGGAGCACCACTTTGCCCTAAGTGCAATAGGAATCACTCAGGTGAGTGCCGAGTTCATAAAAACAGTTGTTATCTTTGTGGAGAAACGGGACGTTTTGCTAGAACTGTTCGAAAAAGGTTCCTACAAGTAATCAGAGGCAAGGAAATGGTAGAGGCGGCCCAAGTCGCCCAGTTTGAGTTTTTGCGGTGGATGCTGAGATGGCTGAACCAGACAATAATGTTATTTCAGGTACCTTTTTGTTTATTTTAATTTATTAGAGTACTTTTATAGCACGATTTAAATCATGTTGTATTTGTATTTAAATAAATGAATTCACATCCTAGGTACAGTAATACTAGACAACTTAGTAGTTACGGCATTGTTTGATACGGGAGCGTCTAATACTTTTGTGTCAACTAAAGTAGCTAAGAAGCTTAACTTACCAATAGAACCTTTAAGAAACACATTGGAAATAACAACACCATTAGGAAAAGTAACTAAGGTAACCAATTTGATGCCTCAAGTGGATGTGCGAGTAGGAATGTATCGTTGCAAGAGTGACTTTACGGTTTTAGACTTTTCATATTTCGATGTGATTCTTGGAATAGTTTGGCTATCCGAGAATTATGTTCACCTGGATTGTAGAGAAAAGAGAGTGACCTTTAATATACTAGGGAGATCAGATAAGACTTACCAAGGAAATGTTTACAAGCCTAGCAAGAAGCGTCACCTTATAATTTCAGGGTTAAGGCTATAAGAGCTTGTCAGAAAGGTTGTGAAGGCTACATGTTGTATGCAGTTGATGTGGAGCAAGTGAAGCCTAATTTAAAGGAAACCCCTGTAGTCAAGGAATACCCTGAAGTGTTTCCGGAAGAGTTACCAGGAAACATGCCGGATAGAGAGATCGAATTCAAGATCAAGTTGATACCGGGGGCGGCACCAGTTGCTAAGGCACCCTATAGAATGGCACCGGCTGAATTGAAAGAGTTGAAGGCTCAACTTAAGGATATGCTTGAGAGGAATATAATTCAGCCTAGTACTTCGCCTTGGGGAGCCCCAGTGTTGTTTGTCAAGAAGAAGGATGGTAGCATGAGGATATGGATAGATTACAGAGCGCTGAACAATCTTACCATCAAGAATAAGTACCCTTTGCCAAGGATTGATGATTTGTTTAACTAGTTGCAAGGCAAGAGAGTGCTTTCTAAGATTGATCTTAGGTCAGGGTATCACCAATTGAAGATCAAGGTAGCAGATATACTGAAGACGGCATTCAGTACGAGGTATGGACATTATGAGTTCTTAGTCATGCCTTTTGGACTCACTCATGCTCCATCTGCATTTATGGATTTAATGCAGCGTGTTTTCATGCCTTACTTGGATAAGTTTATGATAGTGTTCATAGATGACATCCTAATTTACTCTAAGGATGAGAAAGAGCATGAAGAACACTTAAGGATAGTGTTGGATACTTTGAAGAAGAACCAGTTGTATGCTAAGTTCTCAAAGTGCGACTTTTGGTTGGATCAAGTGAGTTTCTTGGGTCATGTCATTTCTAGAGATGGCATTAAGGTTGATCCCGTGAAGATTGAAGCAGTTGAGAAGTGGTCCAGACCGACTACCGTTTCAGAGGTTAGAAGTTTTCTCGGTTTGGCGGGCTATTATAGGAAGTTTGTATAGGAATTCTCAAAGATAGGTACACCACTTACCCGAATCACTCAAAAGAATGTAAAGTTTGAGTGGACCAGTGAGTGTGAAGAGGCTTTTGAAACACTGAAGAAGAAGTTGACTACAGCCCCAGTTTTGGCAGTTTCGGAGATCTTTGATGATTATGACGTTTACACGAATGCTTCGGGACAAGGTTTAGGTTGTGTGTTGATGCAAGGAGGGAAGGTAATTGCTTATGCATCTAGACAATTGAAGGTGCATGAGAAGAATTACCCAACCCATGACTTGGAGTTAGCAGCGGTTGTGTTTGCCTTGAAGATTTGGAGGCACTACTTGTGTGGAGTTAAGGCTAGGATCTTCAACGATCACAAGAGCTTGAAGTATTCTTTTAACGAAGAGAATCTGAATATGAGACAAAGGAGATGGTGAGAGTTTGTTAAGGATTATGATTTAGACATTCAGTATCATCCGGGTATAGCAAACGTAGTAGCAGATGCTTTGAGTAGGAAACCAGTTTTTGCAATCTCAAGTGTTGAATATGTGGCAGAGAGGTTAGATGGGCTGAAAATCAGGAGTTTTGATTAGATTGAAGAACGGAAGTTTGTGGCACCATTGTTAGCGAGGTCTGAGCTGATGGATGATATTCGGGAAAAGCAAGATGAAGACCTAGTTTTGGTTGACTTGAAGCGAGTTGCAAGGGAAAATACTACAATGGGATATGTGTTAGATAAAAATGGGAACCTTTGGTACCAGGATCGTTTGTGTGTGCCTAATGTTGCGTATTTGAGGCAAAGAGTTATGGAAGAGGCACATAGGATTGCTTTTGCGGTTCATCCAGGAGCTACTAAAATGTACAGAGACTTGAAGGAAAAGTTTTGGTGGCCCTCGATGAAACTGGAGATAGCTAAGTTCGTTGCAGAATGTGACACTTGTCAGAAGGTGAAGGCAGAGCATAGAAGACCAGGAGGAATGCTTAAGCCATTGGATATCCCCGAATGGAAATGGGATAAGATCATGATGGATTTCATCACCGGTTTACCTAAGACAAGAGGCGGTCATGATGCGATTTGGGTGATTGTGGATAGATTGACCAAATCCGCTCACTTCTTACCATATAAGGTTGATGTTTCCTTGAAGAAGATGATGACACTATACTTGGATAATATAGTGAAGTTACACGGAGTACCTATCTCGATAGTTTCGGATCGTGATCCGAGGTTCGTCAGTCGGTTTTGGAGAAGTTTACAAGTAGATTTTGGAACCATGTTGGATTTGAGTATGGCCTTTCATCCTAAGATAGATGGACAATCTTAGAGAACCATCCAAACACTTGAAGATATGTTGAGAGCTTGTGTTTTGGAAGTAGGCGGATCATGGGATGATTACCTACCGATAGCGGAGTTTGCCTACAACAGTTATCATGCAAGTATAGGCATGCCACCGTTTGAAGTTTTATATGAAAGAAGATGTAGAACGCCGCTGTTTTGGGATGAAGTCGGGGAAAGACAAATCACCGGGCCGGAATTGGTTGAACAAGCTAAGGAAAGGGTTCAGTTGGTAAGAAGAATCTGAAGGCAGCACAAGATAGACAAAAGAGTTGGGCAGATGTTAGAAGAAGACCTCTTGAGTTTGAAGTGGGTGAAAGAGTGTATCTTCGAGCTTCACCAATGAAGGGAGTGAAACGTTTTGGACAAAAGGGAAAGCCAAGCCCGAGGTATGTTGGACCTTTTGAGATTTTGGAAAGAATTGGACCGTTGGCTTATAAGCTTAAGCTACCAGAATCCATGTCAAGAGTCCACAACGTGTTTCATGTTTCGATGTTAAAGAAGTGCTTGACCAAGTCAGATGTTGAGACCACCGCTGATCCAGAGATTCTTCTAGATAATCTTTCATATGATGAGAAACCGATCAGAATTTTGGACCAGAAGGAAAAGATGGTTAATAAAAGGATGATTCCCTTGGTTTTGGTGCAATGGAGCAATCACTTACCGGATGAAGCTACTTGGGAAGTCAAGGACGATATGATCAGCGAGTTTCCAGATTTTATGGACTTACCAGGTATGTTCTAGTTTCGAGGACGAAACTCCTTTAAGGGAGGAAGAATGTAATATTTTGATTTTCGGGAAAGGGCAGACGTGCCATTTTGCGAAAACGAAATATTGGGTTCGGTTCCTTTTATTCGGAGTTTAATTATTTTGATATTTATATATATGTTTTTAAGATATATTTGTATATATTAAGGGAAAGGAAATCTTATTTTTAGAAAAAGGGTGATTAAGGAAAATCAGTGAAATTATGTAATTTTGGGATTTTTCCTATTTAAGGAAAATAAACCTAATTAGTCCCTAAAACTCTTAATCAGATTTTTCAATCCCTAATTTGCTGTTTCTGCGTGTAAAATCAAGAAACAAAGGCTGAGAGACTTTCTTTGATTTCTGAGTCGATTCTTAACGGTTTTCAGTTTCGAGAGAAGCATCGGAATCGACGTAAGGAGAGCGTCGTTTCGGTATCAGAAAGTTGGAGCTTTTCTCAAGGTAAGAAATTCGATTTTCCTGCTGTTTTTGATGATTTTGAAGGATCAAAACTCATACCTTTCGTAGTTTAATCGTTTGGAATCGTGTGATCGATTTGTAATGCAAATTCAGATTTATCATATAGGTTGTTGCAGAAAAGAGCTCGTTTTTGCTGCTGCGTGTCTGTGTTTTTGGACTTGGAATAGCTTGCTTAAGGTCAGAAGGTCTTCCTACATATTTAATTATGGTTTATAGGATGTAAGTTATGATCTTGATGTTGTTTGATGATTAGATTTCATGCTGTGAATCGTTTAGAAAGCATAGGATGTTATGGTCCGTTAAAGATCAAGTTTTTCTGTGTTTTTCTGAGTATATTCATGTTAAATATGTTAGAGATCGATTAGGGATCAAAAACTAAGTTTTTGGAGAGTGGCACGCTCGGTGCGGACGCACCGGAAACCAGAAGCATTTTTCTTTAAGAACAGGCAGCTGGTGCATGCGCACCAGCCCTGGTGCTGGCGCACCAGACGACCAATTTTCCCAAAATTCACATACCGAGGCTCAGTGCGTGCGCACTGAACCCGGTGCTGGCGCACCGAACCTCCTTTTTGATGAAAACATGATTTCTAGCAATATGTTGAACCTTTAATGTTAATCCTTGATATAATAACAATAATTAACCATAAACAAGCTTTGATTGAACTTCTGATTCGTTCAGTTAAAACACCGAATGTACTCTTAAAGGGAGTTGAAGTTCGGATCCATTGGAAGGGCATGAAAGAGCTTGTGCTTTTATGAACTAGAGTTCATCAATGTCTGTGTAATTGATAGGATGTGATGTCTAGTTGTCTAAGTGAGGGAGTAGAGCTGATAAGGTGAGTAATATTCTGAAAACACTTAGGTGGTTAGTTAATTCACAATAATAATTACATATGTGTAGATAAAAGCTAAAACATCATTTATTATCAATTAGGCACTCTTTTATATCGGCGATGTGATACGTTCATAAAAGGTGAACAACGCTACTGGCCTTAAACGGCTGAAGGGTAGTGGAGGAAATTGATCGGACGTATACGCATACCTGGGAGACCCCGGAGCTAATCGGTGCTAATCACCATTAGTTAGCAAGTATATCTTCAGGCAGATGAACGCCATGCACAGTGTCCTTAAGTAATGATGTAACAAAGATAAGCTAAGTTAGAAACGTATAGTCATGATGTGTTGATGGACATTGAATGAACCTTAGATTGAGTCGATTTCATTAAGATAACCCTTATAATAAAAATCAGTTAATTATAATCTTAATTGAATTGTAGCTTCAGCTTCTTACTTTGTACATTGTACTTAACTCAAATGCATGTTTATTTATGTGTTTGGGGGAGAGAAGTCCAGCAGGTTAGTGAAGATTTCGAGGAGGACTTTGATGACGACGTTGAGGACGCCGAAGTTGAAGGCCTTGATTATTTCTGTTTATCATTTATTTATATTTATTTCTTAGATTTGGATTCTTATGGAGATTTTGTAGTTTGCTTTAGTATTTCATTTGGATTCGTTGGTTTCCTTTCCGATGTAATAAGTTTTACATTTTCTATTTTAGTTATTTCTATTCTGGGATATTTGGAAAAAAAAATTTTACCCGAGTCCTTTTGCTTCCATTTGCTTTAATTTGATACAACGTATTAGAGGCTTACGTATAAAATGAATTTATTTTATTTTATACGTGCCGAACGTTTCTTTTCCGGATAAGGACTCGGTGTTTGGGAACGGGGCGTTACAAGCATGGTTTGTTTTATTTTTCTTTTTTTCAATTTTTTTACGTGAGTAGAATGTTTATAGCGATGCTCAAAATCATCACCATGAAAATCAGGTAATTGGACTTCGTGAGGATAATTCAATTACTATAACATGTGGTTTTGTTGAGGAGATATATATAGCTGGGCTAATGCGGAATCGGTTGCCTACGTATCGTTGTATTGTAAGGGATCAAACTATGAACGTAGTTCCCGAGGTTGAAGGAGATGATCCTTTTATATGGCCCCCTTGTAGGGGAGGTAATTATACAACCGTTGAAGTCATGGTCAATGGTCTGAGGCAGTTAAGAGGGCAGTCATGGAGTAATCGTGACCATGTATGCATAGATCATGGAACCGTTATGAGATAATGGATTTTGGCCTTGTTGACTATGTAAGTATTGTTTGAGTTCGTCAAGGCCTCTACTGAGTTTTGGCCTGTGGGTACTTAGACCGAGGTGAGCATACACCATGTCAGTGGTACGAGTTGTTAAGTATCTTGTGTTGAAGTGACTTTAGAAAATATGAAGCGACCCGTGCCATTCATTATGTCAGGACTCAAGTCTTGGAGAAGAAGCTCAAGGTTCAATATATTCCAAGTGCAAACCAAATTGCAGATGCTCTAACAAAACCACTGCCCATTGCTGCATTTCACATTTTCAGATATAAACTTAACGTTGTTACAACGTCATCAAGTTTGAGGTGGGGCTGTCAAGATATTTACATAATTATCCTTATGTGTGTTTGATGATGTGTATGATCTAGATTGAGACATGTGGCACTGTCCTAGACATTAAAGGTTGTTATGGACCTATGGTTTGCTAATGTAGTACAAGACAATGCTTATTAATTGTGTATAATTCCTTGAAAGCAAAATCAATGAGAATGTTTCAGCTAAATCTATCTTAGATTCTATATATTTTCATTAGATGAAGACCAATCCCTATATCCATTCCATTTGCATGGGGTTGCAAGACGTATTGAAGAGTCCATGTATTTTGAAAATACTTGTAATACTACATCCCTTATAAAATATATGTCCGTTTATCTTTTTTTATTAAGTCTCATAGTATAAGTCAATTTAGGATATTAATGAAGTATTTATTATATTTTTTCACCCCTTATTTACTATATACAACCACTTTTCATTAATTTACAACTATTGTTTTAATGACATTCAAAAGTTATTTTAGACTTTTACTACTAAAATTAATGATACATAAGCAACTTAACAAATTTTCTTAATATGTTGTGCATAAGTCCAAATAGAATTACATCAAGACAAACTGATAACTCAAGTTTTTCAAAGACTTAATTTATTCCGCTGCAGGTTACTCGATTTAGATAAGTCGACGGAGGTAATAATGACAGTGTATTCTACACCATTATGGGATTAGTATAATTTTAGTCCTCTCTAATTACTACAATCTATTTAAGGGATTGTATAATCATGTAATTAACACAAGACAAAATCTACGGAATCTTGTTTTATCAAGTGTTTGATAGATTAGATAAGAACAATGATTTGTAACGAAAACAATAATAAATTGATGAAAGCATGGTCCATTTTTACTAATATAATTATTTTAGTATCTGCCGGCAAACTTTTGACTACTTCTCACTTTATACTACTTCAGTTTATAGGGATTCACCGAAAAGATTAACTATTATAAATAGAGCCCCATTCTGCCATTATTGATCATCTGGATCAAAGCTAAGGTTTACTGTTCTCTTAAATAATTAAGAAGAAGCTAAAGTTTTATTGTTAGTTGCAATCGACTCGATCGATCAATGAAGTCTGGGCTTTCCTGTTTCTGTTTGCTTCTCCACCTTTTACTCATCGTATCATCGGGTATGTTTTTATCTTTTATACATATACACTATTCTGTTGTTGTAACATACTTTTACTTATCATATCATCGGGTATGTTAGATATGTATTTATCTTCTATACATATATATACACAATACTGTTGTTGTAACATACCCTAATGCGTTACTTGAGTCATAAATTATTTGGCAAATTGCTATTTTAGTAATGTTTCTTCATTTTTTTTGTTTTTTCAATGTGATATACTTCTTCCGTTCCAAAATAACTGATGCAGTTGTCAAAAAACACACATATTAAGGATGCGAGTTAATGCTCTAATTTGAATGTCAAAATGACTAAAAAAAACCCTTAATATATACTCTCTCCTTTTCAATTTATCTGAGGCAGTTGCCAAAATGATTTCCATTTTATCTGAGATAGTTAAATTTTCAGTTCAACATTTATGATACTTTTCCTTACTTTACCCTTATTTATTGCAATATGATAGATAAAAAAGAATGCCACATTGATTATATCCAAAGATTTTTTAGTCATTTCATTTTAAAGTCAATGTATTAACTAATTCTTAATATGTGTGATTTTGACAACTGCCTTAGATAATTTGGAACGGAGGAAGTAATTAATGTAATGTTGTATTTATTCTCTCACTTCTTAATAAATAAGGGTAGATGTAGGAAAAATACAATAAATACTACATTAGAAATGTAATTGCCTCAGTTATTTTGGAACAATTCTTTTTGCCAACTGCACCAGTTATTTCGAAATGGAGGGAGTATTATCTATGTAGCACAGACACGGACACGGACACGATGCACGACACGACACGGACACGGACACGGTGATACGGCTAATTCCAAAATTTAAGGACACGACACGCCGCCGACACGTTACGTATATATATATATATATATATATATATATATATATATATATATATATATATATATATATATATATATATATATATATATATATATGTGTGTGTGTGTGTGTGTGTGTGTGTGTGTGTGTGTGTATGTAAATAAGATTCAATTTATAAAATAAAAAAAAAATACTAGATAGAATAAAATAAGTAATACGTAAACTCTATGCATATCTAAATTAAATATTTGACTTTTATACGAAGTTTAAAGAAACTTTGATTGAGCTTCAAAATATTATAAATAGTAACAATGATTGTTTATCAACAAGAAACGTACAAACTTAAGTATAATTTATTAAATTATTATGGAAATGGAAATCATGTATTTTAATGGTTCTATTGAAGAAAACGTAAATAAAGAAAAAAATTAAAAAAATTGGGTCCAGGTGTGTTGTGGAGTGTCGATGCCGTGTCGGGGAGTGTAGATAGCGTGTCTAATATTAAAATTAATTTTTAATTAGCCGACACGTGTCGGTCGCGTGTCGTGCCGAAAATATGCCAGACACGGTGCACGACGCCCATATTGAAGTGTCGGTGCTTCATAGCATATTATATTTGTCCTCGCTCCTTATATTTTAGTAATATTTCTCATCATTTTTCAGTTGGAGATTTTAGTAATATTTCTTTCATTTTTTCAACGTGAGATATTATAATTCTCCTCCCTTATATTTTCGTAATATTTCTCTTATTTTTTCATTTGGAGATATTATATTCTTTTAAGTACATGCATTATATATGTGTGAACCTCTGAATTTTCGTAATGTTTTATGTCATTTTTTCTAATGTGAGATATTATATTTCCCCGCTGTTAAGAAATTGAGGTTCTAGTCAGAACCCTATAAGAAGATTTCAAAGATGACCTCCACCGTCTCTGACGTCGTGTTATTTAGTTCCACTTGGTAACCGACTCTAATATTAAATGTTATGCCCAAAATTCAAGCTTAGCGGCCGATGGCTGTCATCATTGTTTGACCTAAAATTGTTAATCCAAGCCACTAAGTCAAATATGTCTTACCTTAATACCTTAATAATACTCTTGTTCTTTTCCAACGTGTCATAGTATAATTTTTCTTAGGGTAATTATAGAGTTATTCCCTCAAATCTATATTATTTTTACATCCAATATAATCTTGTGTTTGAGATTGTTACAAGTTTATTTTAGAATTTTTTACAAGTAAAAAATATGTGGTGAGATGATGATGGTTTAAAAATTATGTAGATTTAAGTGAGTAATTCTATCATTCCCCTTTTTCTTTGTTGCTCTTTTATTTAGTCGTTATGATTATTGCATGGAAGAAAAATATTTTTTGTATTCCTTTTGTTTCAGTAATATTGGAAGTCTACTATGTTTCAATATTTCATTGTGCCCTGATATTAATGTTATTCCAGAATTCAAGCTTATCGGCCGTCGTTCTTGTTTGACCTAAAATTGTTAATCCAAGCCACAAAGTCAAATATTTCTTGCCTTAATTCCTTAGTAATACTCTCGTACTTTTCCAACGTGGCATAGTATAATTTTCCTCAGGGTAATAGATAGATAACTAACAGAAGAACGTTATTTGTTCATACATGCATTGTTGTTACACCACAGTTCATATATAGGAACATTCTCCAACAGACTTATATTCTAGTCACACTTGGTCCATTAACATAATGCCAAGTGTCCAAACCAAATCTAGCATAGATTCTCATGGATAAAATACTAATTCCTAATATCCCTCCTCAAGCTAAATGTAGGAACTACAAGTACATTTAGCTTGGTTCTGAATTCCTCTAACAAGGGACGTGTGAGTGCCTTAGTCAAAGCATCTGCTATCTGCATAGAAGAGAGCATAAACATACTGACAACTGCTTCTTGATGACTTGATCTCTCGCATAGTGAACATCAACTTCTATGTGATTTGTCCTTGCATGATACACTAGATTGTGGGCAAGGAAAGTGGCACTTAAGTTGTCACACCAGGCAACGGAAACATTAGGTGACTGTATCTGCATCTCCAGAAACAACTGTTTGATCCAAGTTAATTCTGAAATAGATTGGCCAAGGACCTGTACTCAGATTCTGCACTTTACCTAGAAACCACACTCTGTTTCTTTGAGCTCCAAGAAACCAGGGATGGTCGAATATAAACACAGTAGACAGCAAATGACTTCCTATCTGGAGGATAGCAAGCCCAATCAGCATCACAAAATCCTGTCAAATTAGTAGGACCAGAGGAACTGAAAAATAGACCATAGTGTCAAGTACCCTTCACATATCTCAACATCTTTTTAAGTGCTTGCCAATGTATCTGTGTAGGGGTCTACATATATTGGCTAAGATAATTAACAGAATAGGAAAGATCAGGTCTTGTGTTGGTTAAGTATTGCAGTCCTCCTATAACACTTCTATAGATAGTAGGATGCCTCATTGGTTCACCTTGATCTGGAAGTAGGTGTTGACCAGGTGTCATAGGTGTTGTATAGGGCTTGATATGATCAAGTTGTAGCCTCTTCAGTAGCTGTGATGCATAATGTCCCTGAGTTAGGTACAACCCTGCTGAAGTTCTATGTGCATCCATCCCCATGAAATGAGAGATTGACCCCAAATCTTTTAGTGCAAATTTTGAATTCAGCATATCAACAAACTTCTTGATCAATCTCTGTGAGTTACATGTCACCAATATGTCATCTACATAGACTAAAACATACATTAAATGTTCATCATTCTTTAGAATGAAAAGAGATCCGTCTAATCTAGACTGTTTAAAACCCCAGTGCAACATCTGAAGTCTTAGGGCTGCAAACCATGCCCTAGGAGCTTGTTTAAGTCCATATAAAGCTTTCTGTAGCTTAAAGACATAATGTGGCTTGTTCTTATCAACAAAACCATCTGGTTGTTCCATGTAGACATCCTCCAACAGTGGCCCATTAAGAAAGGCATTATCAATGTTTACTTGATGAATATGCCAGTTCAAGTTGACTGCTAAGGCCAGAACAACTCTGATAGTAGAGGCTTTAGCTACTGGACTAAATGTTTCTATAAAATCCACACCATAAGTTTGATGAAAACCTTTATCAACCAGTCTTGCCTTGTGTTTGATGATTGTTCCATCATGTCTCATCTTTAGTTTGAACATCCATTTACAACCAATTGGATTTTGTTTGTTAGTTGGAGGCACAAGAGTCCATGTTCCATTCTTTTGCAAGGCATTAAATTCAGTGACCATATCAGCTCTCCACTCAGTGCTAGTCCATGATTCTGAGACCTTGGTTGGTTCCAAACGGTGATCTGGGAGTATAAAGGAATGGATTTGGGCTGAGTAGGTTTTTGGTTTAAAAATTCCACTTTTAGAGCGTGTTTGCATAGGCTGACCTTGTGTTGGAGGCTGTGATAAGGATTCACTGGTTTGATTCAAGGTATGGTCACTTTGTGTTGAATTATTGGATTGAGTTTCTGAATAGGGACTAGAAGGGAAAGATGCATGGATAGACGGGGTGTTGTTTTGTGATGGACTAGGGTTCTGGATTGGACTGGAATTTGGTGTAGGTGAAGGTGAGGATTCATGGATAGGAGAGGTAGGACTGGATTGTAAAATAAGGTCAGATTCACAGGTTGAAACATGAGCATATTTAGTTGATGTTTCCCCAGATAATGGCCTTACAGCAGTGGACATAGGCAGTGAGATGATGGTTGACAGTTCAGGATCAGAAATGAATTTCCTATGTGGTCATAGTAGGAATTTTTCTTTAAAGGGAAGCTCTGACTCATTGAAGACCACATTTCTAGTTATAAACACTCTTCCTGATTCATTTAGGCATTTGTAACCTTCGTGGTGAGGACTGACACCTATATAGGTACATTTAGTGGTGTGGAACCTAAACTTAACAGTGTGGAAAAGCTATAGATATGGAAAACAGGCACATCCAAAGACTTTATGAAACTTGTAGTCTGGCTTCTTGTTATACAGGACTTCAAAAGGAGATTTAATAATAAGAACTGAAGTAGGCAGTATGTTGATGACGATACTGTTAGGAAATCTACGCGGGAACGCAGCAGAATAAAGCCATTTAACATATGCATAAACATAAAGAAATAGTAGAAATGATCTGACCCGGTCGGATCCGGTCCAACCCGATTGGGTTTAGGACACTATTTCAATAGATACTGCTTCAACAAAACTATACCACCAAAATTTCAAGGGTAAGCATGCTTGTACTAGTTGTGTCAGACCTAATTCAATTATATGTCTGTGTTTTCTCTCTACCGTACCATTTTGTTGATGGGCATGAGGACAAGGATGCCTAAATTGTATGCCTTGTTCTTTAAGATAGGATGCAAGATTTCTATACTCCCCCCCAAATCTGTTTGTAAACACTTAATCTTAGTGGAAAACTGATTCTCAACCGGACTTTTAAAATGGATTTAGGCATAGACTTCAGATTTAAGTTTCAAGGGGAAATTCCAAGTGTACCTGGACCAGTCATCAACAAAGATGACTTAGTAATAGAAACCAGATACAGATGGAATGGGAGCAGGCCCTCAGAGGTCAGAATGAATCAATTCAAGTACATTATGAGCATGTGAATCATAATTAGGATAAGGTAAGGCATGGCCTTTACCATATTGACAAGCATCACAAAATTCAAGTTTTCCATTAATATCAACATTACAAGATTTTAGAATCTGATTCAAAATAAGTTTGAATGGATGGCCTAACCTCCTATGCCAAACATTAGGATCCTTACCAAGACTAACAGCACCTAGACATAGGCTAGGGGAGCCTGACAGGTCTTGAACACTAATTTAATTGTGGAAATTAAAACTAGAACCAACTGAAGTTGACTTTAATTGGGAGTGAGGAGAGCTTTGACTTGGGGCTATTATCTGGTAGAGTCCATTACTGAGTGTTCCTGTTAGAAGCAATTTCCATGTTCTCTTGTCCTTCACATAACAAGTAGTAGGGGTAAATTCAATAGTTATACAGTTATTAGCTAAGAGTCTAGATATACTGGTAAGATTCTTGGTAATAGAAGGAACATGAAGAACATCTTTTAAGACAAATGTAGTGTGTGGGCAATGTGTTGGAAAAGTACTATAACATATATGTAAATTGGCTAGCTTCTCACCATTACCAACTACCAAGGACTCAGAACCATTATACCCTGCATTGAGATATAGATTGTTTAGGTCTGCTGTGAGATGATTTGAGGCTCCACTATCCATATACCAAGATGCATTTCGCACAGATTGAGGTGTTGCAGTAGCACCAAAAGCATAAGCCTGTTGAGCAGTGGTGTTGATATTACTAAGAGGAACAAAGTCCTCTTCAAATCTATGCCGGCTGTTACTTACTATGTGGCCACCTTTTCCACAAAGTTGACATACCATTTTATTACCGGGTTTACCTCCTGAGCCTCTTCCTCCCCTTCCTCTGCCCCTGCCACCCCTAGAGTTGCCAATTCCTCTTCCTCTATTAGAACTAGGGGATGAGGACCTTCCAGTGTTGGTGTTATAATTGGAAAAGTTTCTGGGCAGAGTTCTTTGTGCTAGATTAGCAGTGGGTCCTAGAAAGCCATGTGCAGAAGGTAGATTCAGTCTTGCAATTAGTCTTTCGTGAGTTATTATCTGAGACTGGACATCTTGCCAACTAAAAGATTAAACCCTAGATGTAATGTTGACTATAGCAGATTCATAGTCACGATCTAAACCTCCTAGAGTGGCCAAAATGAGCTCAGATTTAGCAATTGGGTACCCTGCTGTTGTGAGATTATCTGAGAAGGACTTCATCTGGACAAGATAATCAGACATCGATTTTGTTCCATTTGATGCTTTAGCAAGAGCATCCTTATACTCCAACATTCGTGCTTCTGATCTGCTATTGTAGAGAGTTTCCAAAGTTGTCCAGACTTCATAAGTGAAAGAACACCCAACTACTTCTGTTAGGATTGACTCTGTCATTGAGCTCAGTAGCCATCCCATCAGCAGGTTATCCTTGATTGTCCAATCATCTGCAGCCAAATTTAGTGAAGAATTTGTAATGTTGAATCTGGAGAATGGATCTTGTGATGAGGTAGCTAAATGAAGAAGATGATCTTCCAGTCGATGACCACGAATGATAGGGAGCACTGTGTAACGCCATAGAAGATAGTTATTCCTGTCCAACTTGATAGTGCAAACCTGATTTAGGTTGTCTGAGAATGGTGGTCCAAGAATGGAGGTTGCAGATGATGGGCTAACAGAGGCAAAAAGTGGCGGTGGAGGAAGAGATGAGCGAAAACCTGTATATGATGGCTCTGGACGGCCAAAGTTCAAAACATGTAGTGGAATAGCAGCATTTGTTGAGCTCAGCACCGGAATGGCGGTTGCTACTCCGGCAGAAAGAAAAGGAAAGTTTGCAAGGGAGAAGGGAACATGAGTTGGTGTAACAACAGTTCCATTGTAGAGTGACACATAAGTGGAAGGTTGTATGGTGGCTGGGATTTCGATGCTCTGAGCTCTGGTGGAGGAGCCTTCAGTGGTGGGAGCACCGGAGGTTGCCATCTCCGGCCAACCAGGCTCTACTACCAAGATAGATAACTAATAGAAGAATATTATTTGTTCATACATGCATTGTTGTTACACCACTGTTCATATATAGGAACATTCTCCAACAGACTTATATTCTAGTCACACTTTGGTCCATTAACAAAATGCCAAGTGTCTAAACCAAATCTAGCATAGATTTTCATGGATAAAATATTAATTCCTAACAGTAATTATAGAGTTACCCCTCAAATCTATATCATTTTTACATTCAATATAATCTTGTGTTTGTGATTGTGTCAAGTTTTACTTATTTTTTAATTTTTTTTAAGTTTTTTACAAATGAAAAACAAGTGGTGAGATGATGATGGTAAAAAAAAAAGGTTAAAGGTTGTAAAGGACTGTTTTTGATCTAAAATGAGGAAAAATGACAAGAAAAAAAGATAGTGGTCGAGAAGGACAAAAACGCGCATGTTACTACATGTTGCTACAACCAAATGTAGTAACACATGTAGTAACAGGCGCGTTTTTGTCCTTCTCAACCATTATTATTTTTTCTTGTCTTTTTTTTCCATTTTGTATCTTTTTTTGTCCTTCTAGCCTCTGGCCCCCCAAAAAAAAATTGTGTAGATTTGAATGAGTAACTCTATCATTCCCCTTTTTTTTGTTGCTCCTTTATTTACTCCTTATGATTATTGCATGGAACAAAAATATTTTTGTATTCCTTTTGTTTCAGTAATATTAGAAGTCTACTATGTTTCATTATTTCATTGTGCACTTATACTCCACCATGGGCTTGTGCCTCCGGTGAAATTTGAAAAAAGAAAAACAATATATTGAGGGAGTAAGAGTAATCGACAAGAAATTAAGTGAAAAAACAAATTGATGATAAGTATAAATTTGCAGTTCGCTACTCTCAAATTCACTGTTTGCTATAATATTTTATAGCACAATAGACCTCAAATATTCCACTGTTCAATTGTTTTTCTGTTCCGCTACTTTTTTATGAAAATAACATTGAAACTGATGTTGAGAAAAATATCAAATGAGATTCTGAATAAAGAAGATGAAAAAAATAAAAATATGGTATAAATAGTATCATTTATGAATATATAATGGACTTTGTCTTGCAGCTGAAACACAGGCTATTAAGTCGGTCGGTAGTCTTAGTCGTAATCGACCCTTTCCACGTATGAAGTTGCTTTCAGATATATGTGCTACTGCTAATCGACCTGGCTGTAAGGAAAACGATGATTGTGACGACATTCCGACCGGGGATGAAACCGACCCCATTACTTGCTATTGCGAGAATGAGACAGATTTGCACTACTGCTATAGTCGGTACGTAATTAATTGAATATATCATTACATAATTCTAGTTTACAAGTTACTATTTAAGTCCAAAATGTAAGTCTATTTAGACTTTTGGATTTGTCTCATAATATAACTATGCTTAAAAAACCAATAAATCATTTATTATATTTTTATTACTACATCTGTCCTAAAATATATGTAATTCTACATTTTTAGGTTTGTCCTACAATATAAATCATTCATTATTACCAATGCAACATTTTATTACACTTTTCTCTATCTTACCCCTAATTTATTATGAATACAACCAATTTTCACTACTTAACAAATATTACATTAATGATAGTCAATGGACATTTTAGATATTAACGTTCAAATTTATGACGTTCAACCTCTTTTTTAATCTATTTGAAAACCTCTAGGATTACTTATATTTTGTGACGGGTTACTATATAGTATTCATCCACTTTTGCTATTTTACAAGCATTTGCATTAATGATAGTCAATTGTTAGTTTATACTTTTGACATTAAAATTAGTCGGCTTCTATCGGTATGACGAAACTGCTCACGGTACCACGATTACTCTTGGCACCTATAAATCTCTTTAAGCACGACATTGAATTTTTTATTATTTTTCTACTTCAGGCACCACCAAAAAAAAATACTTCATATACCACAATTGTAAAATTACAATCAAGTTATTTATTAAATTAATAGAACATTTTAGTCCTTCGTTAATAATATAATCTTAACATTAACCAATAATCCACATCTTCCAAAATTCTTAATCTTAATCCAAAACACCCATCTTCATCTTCACCATCATCCTTCTTTCATCTTCATCTTCATCTTCAACAAAAATTCCATTAATAATCACCACACACCACCTTCTTCTTCATCATCATAACAATCCATAAATTTTATCTTCATCCAAATCATCAACATTAACACAAATACTACAACTTTCTTCATCTTCATCATCAAATTCATTTCTTCATACCCAAAAAAAAAATCACAAACCCTTTTCTTCATCTTCTTATACACACCATTCATATTTTGACTACACACATTCATCTCCTTCATCATCTCAAAATACATCTATTTTATACACACCTTCATTTTCTTTCATCAAATCAAAACCTTCATAAACAGAAATCTTGATTTTTATTTCAATACTTGAAATAGGTCATTGAGTTACCCTATTACAACATCAAGAATATTTAAAAGCATGATTTGTGGAGAAAAATCATGTTTTAGTGCGTTTTCCAATGAAAGAGAGGGGTTTCCGGCGTTTTTCCAGCGTTTTTGAGCATCTCGTTTCTCATACTAGCAACATCGGCAAATAGAGATGTTTTATGTAAACATAAACGTCGGAACCGTCGACGTTACAAATGTGTAAACAATGTCGGAACAAATTTTTACTTCAGCCAAACTGACGTTCCAAATGTATAAACAACGTCGGAGCGATCGACGTTATGCAATCATCAGCCTTATTGACATTGTCTGGCTATTACAACATTAGGCCTATCGACGTTCCAACATTGCCTGAGTTTTTCAGATTGCTTACAACGTCGGTTGTCTTGACGCTGTTAGCACCACATCAACGTCAGTACAGGTGACGTTATAGGTCATCTTTATTGCAAATGCAGAAACTGTTTCTTCTCCGAAGGAAAAAAATTGAAAACCACCATCTTTTTCCTCCGGCGAACTCTTTCAGATTAAACCCACTGCCTTTAAACATTAGTTTTTAGATTTGAATATGTTTATCTTGATTTATTTGCTTGTTTTGGGTTTAATAAAATGTTTTTGTTTTGATTCAAGTTCTCTAGCCAACTTTTTCTTTTTGTGTTTGGTCCAAATGAAAAAGAAGAAGGAAGAAAGAAGATAGGTAGGTGATGTTAGTTATTATGTTAAAACTTAATGGTGATTAAAAAGTGTTATTTTTAAAAGTTATTTAATTGATGTGGTGCTATTAGTGATTTGATGGTGTAGTGAAGTAACAGAAAAATAATAAAACAAAGAGTGCCGATAGTAAATTCGTGGAGCCGATAGAAGCCACCTTAAGTCAAAACATTAATTTATCTCCATAATAATATGTTTGTTTTTACCGAATACAACAATAAAAATGAATGAAGGGAATATCTTGAAGAAAAATATCACTTTTGGGTTATGTGTTTTTGTATGACTTTTATTTGTCAACAAAATTACTATTGCAGATTATCAGAGGACGAAAATTAGTAGCCGAAGGCGAAATGATATATATATATATATATTATTGCAAGGTTTTCTTCTTCAATCAGACAAGCGGTGGATTCATTAATATTCCTTTCGCTCAGACATAAATTTAAACTCTTCCAAAAATATATGTATTACGACATATATACAAATTTTTTTTTTTTTGCATTAACTAGATGTACGGCTTTTATTAATAAATATCCTTGTCGCCTTTTTTTTGTTATTATTATTATTATTATTATTATTATTATTATTATACAAAACGAGGTCCGAAGACCTAAGAGAAGAAAACTAATGTCTAGGGCGGCGAAGCCCTTTCATGTCTTCAGCTAAAATAGCTAAAGCTTCCTCCGGTGGTTCTTTAATCCTCATCACCCCATGACCACTTTGTTGTTCACTTCTAGCCAGAAGGTCAGCAACTCTGTTCGCTTCTCTAGATTTAAACGTGACCCTAACATTCAATGAACTGTTATCCTTCATAGTAAGGATATCATCAATATGATTGCTTTACAGTTCTCATCTCTATTGCGAATGTTAACTGTCATGACTGCAACAAGGGAGTCCGATTCAACCACAAGCCCACTAATACCATAGTCCTTAGCAATCCAAATTGCTTCTTTAATCTCCATCAGCTCAGCTATGAAAATGGTATTTCTTCCCATAGCCCCCTATAAAGCCTCTAATCCAACGACCACCTGCATCTCTAAAGACTCCTCCAATAGCTTTTTGCAATACTCCATCATCATCGTGATTGATGCAGCTTCCATCGGTAAATCACCTTGATATATCCATGTTTACCACGATATCCATTCAGGTTCCTTACAAACGATGGAATTTTTTCGATATATACTTGTGTGTTTAACTAATTTTAATAATAGAAAATCGATGAAATTAGCACCCCAAGACTACAAAAATTCATTAGCACGGTAGAGAATCGATTTGACAGAATCCAAAGGACTAGCCTTTTTATGCTAAAAACCTGTTTGTTTCTATCCTTCCATGTCTTCCAAATGCAGAAAAGGAAGATAGTGTTCTTAGGACTTGAATAATCCTTATGTTAAAGGGATTAGGGGAGAAACACAAAAACATTTCATCAATTAAGGAGAATATATGACAACATTTCAAAACTTTTGTATAAAAGGACAAAACTATTTTTTAATTTTTATTTTTATTCAGGCGCCTTTTTTTCAACACAAAAAAACCAACACACTTTCTTTCTCATCCATCTTTTTAAACACTTATATTTTTCAATCTAGAACTTCAAATTTGAAAATTCTTTCACCAATTTTTTTATTTTTTATGTGCTTTATTTTGAGGCCACATTAATCGTATTCCGACGTAATTTTCGAAAATCCGCTGTCGAAATTCACTATTATTCGAAATTCACTGTCGATATTCATTGTTTTTTGGGATTCACATGAATCTCAAGAAAACGATGTAATTATATCGAACCATGTCTCAAAACGAAGAGAATGAAAAAATAAAAAAATCAGTGAATGTTACATCACATTTGGAGATATAGATCAAAAGATATGTGATAACTTTGTTAAACTGTCATAATTTTCTGATTTCATTCATCAAAACATCAAGTATATATACATCATAGGGTGATACCCTAAAATCATAAAATACCAACTATGCCCTCCTCCTATTAAAGTCATTATTATTTTAAATATATTATAATCCGCAATACCCCCCCTCAAAACGTAAAGCCCTAGCTACATTCAAGATATGTTGATGTTTTCTCTCAACCCTACCATTTTGTTGAGGTGTGCCCACACATGATGTTTCAAAAATGATCCCTTCCTTTGGAAAATGCGGAAGCAAATGTTTAAATTCTATTCCATTGTCACTCCTAACCCGTTGAATTTTTGCACTAAACTGCCGTTCGATCAGTGCCATAAAATTCAAAAAAATTGTCTCAACTTCCCATTTATTATATAACAAATAGACCCAAACAGAACGAGAATAATCATCCACAATTTTCAAAAACTACGAAGCCCCACATGTAGAAAGTGTCGCATACGGTCCCCACAAGTCACAATGCACCAATTCAAAAACTCGACTAGTCCTACTATCACTATTCGGGAAACTTTCCCTTGGTTGTTTAGCCCGGAAACAAACTTCACACCCATCTTTATTCAGAAAACTAGATGCACTCACATTGGGAAGTTGTTTCAACACTTTTCTGAGGGATGTCCCAACCGCTTGTGCCATAGATCCATTGATTCTGTCCCACTGATCGCCATAACCTTCACGTGTGGTACTCCCCAGAAAAAGAAAAGTCCATCTTCGCGCTCACCAACTCCAATCAACCTCCTCGTCATTCGGTCCTGTATAACACACAATGTAGAAGTGATATGAATCTGACAATCAAATGCATTGAGTAACTGAGTCACAGATAATAAATTGCATGCCAAATAAGGCACATAAAGGACATTTTCGAGCTTTAGACCACCGGGCAAAATTCACGTTCCTTCATGCGTGGCATGAGATGTTCGACCGTCTGGTAGTCCTACAGGGCATTTATCAATCATCCGTACATCCACTAAATTATTTAACTCACCGGTCACGTGATGTGTGACACCAGTATTTATGATCCATGAGAATTCACCTGCTAAGCGATATTTAGGCTGGCGATATTCAAAATATCAAGAATGCCTTGCCATTGTGCCGGTGTTAGATTCGATAAACCGGCTTGCTCCGCTGTTAATGGAATTTTCAGTCCACCTGAATTTGAACTGGATGAGCGGCTGTGGTCTTATTCGAACGAGCCGAGCTGAGGATGGTCCGGCCCGATGCAGTGCCAGCACCATCATCTGCCAAATTTCCTCTTCTTGTTGTTGTTCCCGTTCTTCATCCTCCTCGATTTCCTCACCCTGGTGCTGCGTCCATGGCTGCAATTTAGCCGAGTTCTTCCCTTTTTTTATTTTTTTTTATTTTTATAACCAGAAGGTAAACAATCCCTCAAATTTCACAAAACAAATCAAGTTGACATTTGTTTTGTCGGCATATCATCTACAATTGTTTGCAAGAACTAATATAAGCTTTTGCAATTATACAAATTTTAAGTTACCGTCACCACCAATTTTCCAGCACCTTGGTTGCAATCTCCTTCAAATCAATCCGGTCACCAGTGCAATTGATCAAGCGCTTCTATCTTCAAACTAGCGACTTGAATATGAAGCCTAGGGTTTTCCTGCCGCTGCGTGTTGTGTTGTGTTGTTTTTTTTTCCTCACGTACCGTAACCTGTCTCTGATACCATGATGGCGTGAACCGGGAATGGTTAACACGACTTCGATTTAAAAGGATCATTGATTGGATGTAAGATAGAAGGATAGAGGGATGGATAATCGAGCACCTTGACCTCTAAGTAATATATACTTAGCAATCTTGGTATAACGTTGACCTCTAGATAACTTGTATCTAGCAATCTTCGTATAGACTGGCAAGACCCGCTCAAGTCTTGTTTAGTCGGGGATCAAATTCTGTACACAAGAACTCTCAACAGACTTAACAAGTGAAATGTATTTTATATCCAAAATAATCTGTTTTTCCAAGTACAATAAGATACCAATTTATAGGGCCATATAAGGACTAGAATTCATGAACATAATGTGAAAAGACTTCCTAAGAATACCACAAAAGTGGCGCCCCAAGTATCACAAAGATCAGCCATCCAGATTCAATGTATCTTCATGTATATTGAATGCTCCAAATGCAATGTATCTCGATTCTTCCAAGCTTGACTTTATTTTCAAAAGTGGCGCCTCCTTCACTTATTTCCAGCCCTTATTTTCAGCATTTTATACTAATAAATATTTATATAAAACACTTATAACATATTAAAATAGCTAATCTTAAAATGGTCTTATTGGATCACATCATTCCCTCCCGTTTCGAAAGGATTCGCCCTCGAATCAATAGGACGTCATAAAAACAAGCTTCATCACCAATAAAACTTGCACAGAGCCAAAAGATCCCCAAACGAACACCGGGATCAAATATGAGTCGAAGAAATATATTCTCGTCAATGGCATTCTTTGTTGCGGGGTGATGCATCAAAATTGTATCAGCAACATATTGGGACTTAGGGTTGAGAAACCTGTGGATAACTTCCTGTGAAGGAACAATATAAGAATGAGAGCCAAGTGGAGTCGAAGGGGCGTTAATAATCTCAAAAAACGGATCATAATGAATATGTTTCGCTTGTATTTCCGTTAATTGCTCAATCAACCCGGCTGATTTTGTAGTTTCCACACCATCCTCTACTTGCCCAAGCGGAGCAATCGTACCAACAAGAAAAGTTGGGGCATTTGGTTCAATCTCCACACTTGCAATTTCCACCACATCACAAACATTTTAAACTACCTCATTCAAAATTTCAAAATTCAACTCCTCAGAAATGGTGGTCTCCTCAAGAACTGGAGTAACTCTGGGCACCTCAACAATAGGTACAGATTGTTGTTCATGTGCGGCCGATAGAACATGACCGAATTGTTCCCACAGTTTGGTTTGCTCTACGAAACTATTTTGCAAGTTTTGTAATCCAACTTGAATGTCACGCAAGAATAACTCAATATTCCTTTGTCTTTCATATTTTAATTCTTGTTGTCGCTTCAATTCTGCATGGCGAATTCTTCTCTCATGTACTCTCTTTTTTCTCAAATTCTCATGGAATTGATATTCTTTTTCTTCTTGTATGTGTCTCAACATCCTCCACTTTTTTTTTTTGAACTCGTTTTTTTTTTTGTAGAAAGAAGGAAAAAAAAGGATATAATAACGTCAATCCGTTAGCTCTGATACCAACTGGCGTGAACCGGAATGGTTAACACGACTTCGATTTAAAAGGATCGTTGATTGGATGTAAGATAGAAGGATAGAAGGTTGGATAATCGAGCACCTTGACCACTAAGTAATATATACTTAGCAATCTTGGTATAACGTTGACCTCTAGATAACTTGTATCTAGCAATCTTCGTATAGACTGGCAAGACCCGCTCAAGTCTTGTTTAGTCGGGGATCGAATTCTCTACACAAGAACTCTCAACACACTTAACAAGTGAAATGTATTTTATATCCAAAATAATCTGTTTTTCCAAGTACAATAAGATGCCAATTTATAGGGCCATATAAGGACTAGAATTCATGAACATAATGTGAAAAGACTTCCTAAGAATACCACAAAAGTGGCGCCCCAAGTATCACAAAGATCAGCCATCCAGATTCAATGTATCTTCATGTATATTGAATGCTCCAAATGCAATGTATCTCGATTCTTCCAAGCTTGACTTTATTTTCAAAAGTGGCGCCTCCTTCACTTAATTTCCAGCCCTTATTTTCAGCATTTTATACTAATAAATATTTATATAAAACACTTATAACATATTAAAATAGCTAATCTTAAAATGGTCTTATTGGATCACATCATTCCCTCCCGTTTCGAAAGGATTCGCCCTCGAATCAATAGGACGTCATAAAAACAAGCTTCATCACCAATAAAACTTGCACAGAGCCAAAAGATCCCCAAACGAACACCGGGATCAAATATGAGTCGAAGAAATATATTCTCGTCAATGGCATTCTTTGTTGCGGGGTGATGCATCAAAATTGTATCAGCAACATATTGGGACTTAGAGTTGAGAAACCTGTGGATAACTTCCCGTGAAGGAACAATATAAGAATGAGAGCCAAGTGGAGTCGAAGGGGCGTTAATAATCTCAAAAAACGGATCATAATGAATATGTTTCGCTTGTATTTCCGTTAATTGCTCAATCAACCCGGCTGATTTTGTAGTTTCCACACCATCCTCTACTTGCCCAAGCGGAGCAATCGTACCAACAAGAAAAGTTGGGGCATTTGGTTCAATCTCCACACTTGCAATTTCCACCACATCACAAACATTTTAAACTACCTCATTCAAAATTTCAAAATTCAACTCCTCAGAAATGGTGGTCTCCTCAAGAACTGGAGTAACTCGGGCACCTCAACAATAGGTACGATTGTTGTTCATGTGCGGCCGATAGAACATGACCGAATTGTTCCCACGGTTTGGTTTGCTCTACGAAACTATTTTGCAAGTTTTGTAATCCAACTTGAATGTCACGCAAGAATAACTCAATATTCCTTTGTCTTTCATATTTTAATTCTTGTTGTCGCTTCAATTCTGCATGGCGAATTCTTCTCTCATGTACTCTCTTTTTTCTCAAATTCTCATGGAATTGATATTCTTTTTCTTCTTGTATGTGTCTCAACATCCTCCACTTTTTTTTTTTGAACTCGTTTTTTTTTTTTTTTTTTTTTTTTTGTAGAAAGAAGGAAAAAAAGGATATAATAACGTCAATCCGTTAGCTCTGATACCAACTGGCGTGAACCGGAATGGTTAACACGACTTCGATTTAAAAGGATCGTTGATTGGATGTAAGATAGAAGGATAGAAGGTTGGATAATCGAGCACCTTGACCACTAAGTAATATATACTTAGCAATCTTGGTATAACGTTGACCTCTAGATAACTTGTATCTAGCAATCTTCGTATAGACTGGCAAGACCCGCTCAAGTCTTGTTTAGTCGGGGATCGAATTCTCTACACAAGAACTCTCAACACACTTAACAAGTGAAATGTATTTTATATCCAAAATAATCTGTTTTTCCAAGTACAATAAGATGCCAATTTATAGGGCCATATAAGGACTAGAATTCATGAACATAATGTGAAAAGACTTCCTAAGAATACTACAAAAGTGGCGCCCCAAGTATCACAAAGATCAGCCATCCAGATTCAATGTATCTTCATGTATCTTGAATGCTCCAAATGCAATGTATCTCGATTCTTCCAAGCTTGACTTTATCTTCAAAAGTGGCGCCTCCTTTACTTAATTTCCAGCCCTTATTTTCAGCATTTTATACTAATAAATATTTATATAAAACACTTATAACATATTAAAATAGCTAATCTTAAAATGGTCTTATTGGATCACATCACATGATAACTTTGTTAAACCGTCATAATTTTATGATTTCATTCATCAAAACATCAAGTATTTATACATCATAGGGTGATACCCTAAAATCATAAAATACCAACTATGCCCTCATCCTATTAAAGTCATTATTATTTTAAATATATTATAATCCACAATAATATGATTGTTTGAAAACGGAACAAGAAAGAGAAAAAAAAATGTTGAAGCAGGCGAGCTGCTCTATGCACGTATTCTTTTTTCTTTCTTTCTTTTATTTGCTTTGTCCTTAGGCTATAAGAAATATGGAAGTTGTCATTCACCTTATGAAAAATATTAGGCTGTCATTTACTTAAAAATATTTCAAAAGATTTCATTCTACCAAATTTTCTATATTTTTTTATTCCAAAAGATGTCATTCTACCTAATTCTCTATATATTTTTTATAACAGCAAGGTTAGTGGAACATTCAATCATCCAATCTAGTAAAACATATTCATCATTTAGAAATGACTTCAGAATGGGAGAAGAATTCCAAATATCTTTAGCAGAATCACAAGCTCTGAAAATGTGATCAAGGCTTTCAGAATGAGAGTCATATAAATAAGTTATAGCCATTTTCCTCTTCATTCTCAAGCAATTAGAAAGAAATTTGTGTTAAGATCAAGCGCTTGTTGGGAAAATATCAATCTAGCATGCTGTTTAACACGAAATTCAAACAAAAACGAAAATAGAAAATAGGACAGAAAACTTATTGACTGAGGCGAGTGTAGCACTCTGTCCTTAAGACGTTTTTGCCCCGATTATGTGCACACGGTAATGACAATCGTCTCCCAAGATACAACAGTCTCCTTGTTCTAGTCTTGCACTTAGATGTGAACAAGCGGCGAACTGATTCGGCCTTGAATATCTTTGACTATGCACAAGTGTTTATGCAGAAAATTGGCTTTTTATTTGTGCAGAATTTTGGTATGTAGTATGTGCAAAAAAAAAATCTAAATTTTCATTCAGTAATGCAGGGATTTTATAGGCAGAAATTGAGACTATTCACTATCGGTTGGATCCTTTCCAAATGATTCAACCGAACAGGTGCAACCCTAATTTGGTTGCAAATTTTCACCGAACTGATGTAACTCATTTATCACATATCCATTCAGATTTTCCCTCCATTATTAATGTTTTATTCAAATTTATCCAACTATCCCCCACATGAATGAAAATTAATGCAAGTGCAATGTAGCTCTGAAGAGATATCAAATGGAGTCTATTGCATCGGGCGAGGTGGTTTTTTGCCTTGAACCTTCTCTATTAAAATACCATCGGACATGCTCGGCTAAGCAGTGAACTAGGTCTTGAACTATTCAGGCTTTGGTGCATGCCTAGACAATGATATCAACAGAATAGACCCCCTGGCGTTCTCGAAGTTCTCGTGGTTGTGTCCATTTTGGCCCTGGAACACCTTGGTTTCAAAAAGTGTGTTAGAGAATTCAGCCCTCAAATTCTCATAGAAGCGGCCGCACTTCCGCTTACATAGGTGACCTCCTATAAAGAGTACTCTACAATACCCCACCTGGATAACCAAGATATAGAAATCATTAAAAGGTTAATGCTTAACCTAACAAAATCACAGAAAGCACTTTTGGTTTTAACAGAATGGGTAAGTGCTAACTGTCCCTCATAACTTAGTTGTCCCTTTTGAACCATGATCTTGGGATCTCCAATCACTATGGTTGGATTGCCATTATAAGGGAACATGCGTAATAGGCTTAAGTCGCATCCCGTTTGTCAAAAATTGACTCCCGATCTCTAGCTAAACCTTTTTTATAAGCGGATCCGCAAGATTCTCCATCGACTTTATACAATCGAGGAAATCAAACCATTAGAGATCAATTGTTCAATGGTAGTGTGTCTACGATGTATGAATTGTAACTTACCATTTAACATACAAATTTATGCGCGTCCTATAGACGACATAATATCACCGTGTGTGCTGATATTAGAAATTGGCTTTGGTCAAAACGGAATATCCTCTAAGAAATTCCGAAGCCACTCTGCTTCTTCTCCAGCTTTATCCAATGGAATAAACTTAGATTCCATTGTGAATTGAGATATGCATGTTTGCTTTGAGGATTTCCAGGACACTGCACCACCACCAATAGTGAATACATACACATTAGATAAACATAACAATATTATTGCTATTGTTAATCCAAAGGTTTTGTGTTCTATTCTCCGTTGGAAACGGCGAGATTGGTTTCAACATGTTTTTGCTTTCAACATATGAATAAATATCCATGCAGTCAAATGAAATTTTCTTATAAAGGAACAATAGAATGGATCTATGCAGAGAGCATATGCAGGGCCGGCCCTCGCTTGTGTTGGGCCTAAGACCAAGCTCCCGAATTGGGCCTTTTAGTTGAAATTGTTTTTTTTTAAAACATACTTATTGTTAGATATTTTTTCATAAATAAATATTTTGGTTATCGTTTGCTACGAGTTGCCGTACGAATTAATGTTATCGCAACGAAACGGGGTTCGACCTAAACCCAACTCGTGGGGGTTCGGGGGCAACGCCCCCGAAACCTAAATCAATGCATGCATCAGTTCATGAAGGGATATGCATTTTCAGATACACGCATTTTCGAACTGATATGTACTTACCATTTTGTGTAAGGGTTGCATGCTTTCATCCGGTGCAAGGAGTACATCCATTCGTTTATGGGGTACTTGCAACCTATAAAAGACATAAGTATGAAGACGAAAATCCATAAATTTGACAACATCATTAGAAAAACTTTGAGTGTTCTCGGGTTTGATTCAAACAAGTCACTGTTTGAATCAAACACCCCCATTGTATCCTGAAAGAGATTTTCATTTGATTCCTTAGTGACAAATCGTGTTGGACAAAACATCTCTTAAAAGACACCGTTATTAACGTGCCTTGGAGTTTCTAATTCTCTGTCAAATCCTAAGTACTACATTTTTTCCAACACTTATCGCATTTTTAACATCCGTATATGCAAAAAATTAATAAAACTTGTTTGTATATATCTGTTTTTTTTGGGTCAAGTAAATTTTTTTTATTAGGGCCTTTATCAATTAGAAGAAAAAAAAATTTGGGCCTCTACCAAAAAACAAAATTAACATATTTTTTTGGTTGGATCGGATTAAATCTACACGAAATTTTTTTTCTTTTAGCGAAACATGTACCGTTGGGCCTCCCGACAGAACTGGGCCTAAGACCCGGGTCTCGAAGGCCTTAGGGGAGGGCCGGCCCTGAGCATATGTCTAACAAAAATTTTCATTGACTTGGCGACAAATACCGTGCTAATATTTTACTCTTGCATAGATTATGAATTTATGCATGTAGTAACAAATTCTTCCATGCATTTAAATGTGATGCAAACGTCATGTATCCCTTACTGTTAAAGCACGGTGACCAGGCATGGAGGATAAGAAAACAACAACAACAAAACACTGGTGTATTTGTGTTGGCGTTATGAGCAAATAAGTGTATCTATAACAATTGTTTACAAGTAATGCACTAATATAAATATGCAAACATAAACTTAGTGCATGCATATAACATCGACGTGAAGTCCACCATTGAAACACCATGTTTCAGTACGTACCCCTTCATATAACACTTCTTCAATTAAGAGTCACTTCCATGAACAATTTTCTTTTAATATAATTTAAAATAAAATTGTGTAAACATAAGAAGTAAACTAACTCATTTTAAAATGATACAAAACCATTTAATAAGACACAATCATTCATTTTATTCCATGAAACAACACATATACTTACAACTATATACTTAATCAAATACTCGGTTGTTCAATAAATTTTCTCAGAAGCCGTTGATGATTGTTTAAATGTACAACCTAGCAATTAGTATCATATTTCGTGGTCTGTACCAAAAAGAACACCGACCCATATCAAAAGCATACTAGGTCTGATTGAATATCAGCAATGTAATAACATGAAAGCAAAGCACTTTATCGGTCAAACATACGTTCACCAAAACGAAAACAGAAAATATGACATAGGCATAAATGAAGACTATTCACTATCGGTTGCATCCTTTCAAAATGATTCAACCGAACAGGTGCAACCTTAATTTGGTTGCAACCTTTCACCGAACCGATACAACTCATTTATCATATGTCAATTCGGATTTTCCCTCCATTATTAATTTTTATTCAAATTTATCCAACAGCGCTTACCGTTGTACTAAAACCAATATATTAATAAAGGTGCTACTATATTTCTTATCATTTATCTTATCATTTAAGAGTGTGGGCAATCTTTTCCAACATCCCCTCAAGTGTTGGCAATCTGTCCAACAGTTGCACAATTTTTTTGTGTGTGAAATCTCTACCAACACCTTCCCAAGTGTAGGCAATCTGTCCCAACACTTACACATTTTTTTAAATTATTGTTCCAACCAGGGTTTGATCTCGTGACCTCTGGCTCCGATACCATGTTAAGATCAAGCTCTCTTACCGTTGTACTAAAACCAATTAGTGTTAATAAATGTGCTACTATATTTCTTATCATTTATCTTATCATTTAAGAGTGTGGGCAATCTTTCCCAACAATTTGTCAAGCCACGCAAGGTAAATAAAGACTTTAATTTTGTTGGAGACATTAACTTTCCGGAGCTTCCTCTATAAGGAAGCAGGAATATCATTACCTGAAATATATAAAAGTGTACTTACAAGAAGAGTTCAGAGACCAAATCCTGCAATCAGAGTCAGTAGCATACGTAGTAAGGGGTTTCCTTGGATCTCTGAAGTGCACTGTCAAGGAAGAACATTTGAGATTTGAGAGATCCCACGATATATATCCCCTCATCAATAATGTCACTAATATGTAAATTCATATCATTAAGACAAATTTCACCTTTTAACCTAAAATCAAGAGTTTGTTTACCAAGCCAAATATCAAACCACGAGGACACATTAGTGCCATCCTTTATATGCCACCCAAAGAAACCTTTCAGATAGCTAAAGGCATGTACTATACCCTTCCATCTCTGAGAATCTCTGAGTTTAATAAGGCATTGATCTAAATCCACATTCTGCAAATAGGGAGAATTGAGAATTTGTCACCATAAAGCTTCATTCTTACTCAATAAATCAACCCCAATTTTAGATAGGAGAGCAATGTTATTGTCTCTAGTTTTCCTGATGCCCAGACCCCCAAATCCTTAGGTTTAGCAATAGTATTCCAATTAAGTAAATGTACCCAAATCCTTAGGTTTATAAATAGTATTCCAATTAAGTAAATGTATGCCATTTCTGTCAGCTTTGTGACTCCAGAAGAAATTTATATTAATTCTATCCAAAGTCTCACTAGTATTTTGAGGAAACCAAACACTTTGAATGGTGTAGAAAATCAAGACCCAAACACATATAAGAGGAGGGGCCTCATCCCTAAAACACAGATTGTGAGCTGAGGGAAGTCTATTGTTATGATGGATCGATCAAAAGTGATGGTGATTGTGAGTAAAGATATGAAATTAACAAGTAAACAAACACAGAAACAAGAAGAACACAGATTTAACGTGGTTTCCGGCAATGTGCCGACTACTCCACGGACAAACGAGGATATTTTCTTATCACGAGAAAGTTATATCACAAGTTACAATTAATACATATGTTATTTATAGCCATGGGAATCAAACCCTAACCAATTTAACAGTCAACCCTGTAAATGACTGAAATACCCAGAAATAACTTAGACAAAACTCGAAAACATGCAGCAGATGTGTTCCCCAAGTCTGCTGTGCATCAGCAGACTTGTCTTTAGTAGACTTGCCATCAGCAGGTTGATCAACCCTGCTGATCTTGCCCCAGCTGAACACCAGACTTCAACAGATGCTTCATACATTGCTGACAAGAACATGTTTCCATACCAGACTCAGAAGCATAGTATAAGTCACCATTAAAAATCTCCACATTGACTTCAACTTCATGCAAACCGACCAGATGCACAACCAAGTGCCAGAAATCCTCTTTGTATTCAGATTTGAATATCTCAGCAGACCCTCACCTTCACCTGAGTATTCCCAGATTAAGATTAACAGCTTTGGATATTCAGGAAGTCCAGACACAACTGAAACTTGCCCCTTGGAACTGGTTTAGTGAACATATCAGCAGGATTAACATCAGTGTTGATCTTCTCCACTTGGACCCTCCTCTCATTCCTCAGAAAATGGTTCCTAACATCAATGTGCTTGGTTCTCTCGTGATGTACCTGATCCTTAGCCAAACATATTGCACTGAGACTGTCACAATACAGCCTGGCTTGATCTTGATGCAGACTCAGATCATTGACTAGCCCTTTCAACCAGATTGCTTCTTTTGCTGCTTCTGTCAGTTCTAGGTATTCTGCTTCAGTAGTAGATATTGTCACTGTACCCTATAAAGTTACCTTCCAACTTACCACAGAACCACCCAAAGTAAGAGAGATTTTATAATGCAACGGTTGTAGGAAGGTTATACCAAATGGCATACATTAGAGCCTCTCATTTTTACTCTCTTTCACATAATACACTTTTATCGTGTGTGAGAGGTTAGAAATGAGTGGTTGTAATTTATGTTAGGAAATCTACGCGGGAACGCAGCGGAATTCAAAAATTTATTTCCTATCGACCCAAGATCGACTTCGTTTAAGCAATAAACAAACAAGTAGTAGACGGTGGTTACCTTGGTTGATCTAAAAGATCGACGCTTTGACCGTCTAAGGAGAGTAGTTCTGCATAGAGCCGCCCAAGTGTTCGGCCTCTACCGCTAGTCCACACGAACACCCCGCCGGAATCCCATCATGGATTGCTGTTGGAAAACTCCGGTTGCAAGACCGGCCCTTTTCCCCTCTCTCCAACTCTCTATAGGACGCTCTCTATTTTACACAAGAACTATTAGTTCTTGGAATTGTGATGTACAAAAGAGCTTGACACCCACACTATATTTATAGTGTATGTGGCGCCATATCTAAGTGTGGAGGAGAAGAAAACGTTTTTCCAATAAAATAAGGAAAATATAATTAATTGATTTATCTCATTTATTATAATATTTTATATTAAATAAATCTAGGATATTGTCAATATCTTATATTGAATATTTCCAAGATTTTGTCAATATCTAATACTGACTATCTTTATTTTATTACCATAAATCAATTTACACATGTGTATATATATATCACTTATATATATTACAAACACATAAATCTATATATAAATATCTAGCTATCACAAATGTGCACATGTATATCTTATATACATGTACAGCACACGCATGTAACCATGTATATATATAAATATTAATATCTAATATTAATATATGGTAATACCATTAATTAAATTGCACAATCCAAGTTTATCTTATACACATTGAAAGTGGCGCCCCTTTGACCAACAAATTGGCTTCCGGAATATTCTTTAATTAATAATATAATACTATGATTAATTAATTTACAAAATACATGTGTATCAATATACATATATACTTTCGACATATGTATCTAAATACATATATTTAATTAATCACCATAATTAATATCTTGTATTATATTTATTCATAATAAATAAATACCACCATATAAATTACCACTATAACCTTTATAGTACGAGATAAACTTTCCTTATTTGGTTATCATCTATAACCACATTTTAATCCGGCTAGACGTTCTTATGTGTGTGACCTGATAGGCTTCCGAATATGTTGGCCGTAGGCACAAAGTGCAAATTACGAAAATGCCCTTCATGCCTAACGATCACGGGATAGCGTCTAGCAACACACCATGACCCCCAATCATCGGAAGAGTCAAATGCAATGACTACTACCTTTCATCTGAAACAGTTACCGTGTAACTTACAATCCTATCGCTGTAATAATATCCATACGGTCGTACGTCGAGTGTCAAACATTAACGACCGTATCTTATAATCTGGATATCAAGCTCTCTCGAAGTAACACATTTACTCCCACTTTGCAAAGATTCACTAGAGTTAGACATTCTTATAAGAAGGCCATTTCGGATATTCGATCCCAATCATAGGATACGCGATTCCCGGACGACCAATCATGTATACTCCGCATGCTTCGATCATACCCAATCACTACCGCATGATCGCCCCGTGGCTGGGAAACCTCAATAGTGTCAAAGCATGACAATCCACACCGTGATGCCATGAAGACTCCGGTCTTAAGGATAATTACACAACCGTCACATAGTGTGACACTTATCCGTGTAAGTGGGTCGATCCTAACGTACGCATTCTCTAATACACGTCCACGTACGGTCCAAGTGTCTCTACACTTCGATAGACGAGATCTATCCCTGCCCTTAAAGACAGAATACATCTAATACGTGCTAGTCTCGTTTATACTATCAATGCCCCGTTTAATAGTACATCAGCCTAGAGACATTTAAGTATCAAACTTATTAAAGTGATCAGAGATATCATCAACCATAATCGCCTATCATGGTTTCTCTATCACAGTTTAATACTAAGGACGTTATCATATAACAATTCACAATTGGTTCTTTAAAAGAACATATATATGACAACATAAAAGCCATTTTATATATGTATAAACATAAAAAAATAGTAGAAATGATCCGACCCGGTCGGATCCGGTCCAACCCGATTGGGATTAGGACACTATTCCAACAATCACCCACTTGGTCTAAAACCAATCACTCGCATACACAAGACCAAGTTGAAACACAAGAATCTCATGCAATACCCGCAACTAGCCCTAGCCATTAACGTATCGCTGTCCGTGGGGACTCAGACTATCTTCATATCACGTTCCAAATGACCAAGTCAAAGAACCGCCTCAACACACACATGAATCTCTGACGAGACCCTGGTCCTTGCTTCAATCAATGAATCCACTTACTATATCAGCTATATAGAAAAGGTGGAAGAACAGTACAAGGTTCAGGAATGAACCTTCTAGATCCATGTCTTGCTCCCGCTGCGCCTCTAAGGCACTACTGTGTTTTGGCCTAGTTGTAGAATTTACAGTGACCCATATGCTAGAACATTTCCAGCTCACTGTATCACTTAATCAAAGTGATTGCAAACGCAGACAGTAGCTCCCACTCGCCTTCATAAGTCTCAGGATATACGTCTGTATAACTATATTTATCTGATTCCAAGTTTCAATAAACTAGGAACTCTCCCTTAACTTGTTTAAGGATATTCTTGACATTCACCAGATTTACTTTCATACTTGCTCATGACTATTCATGGACTATGAACATCCGGCATTACCTATAAGATGGTTCCTATCACAGTAGCGAAGGAAACCTTCCATAAGCATCATCTTTCACCTCATCTTTAGGACTAACGTCCTAACATAGATAGATCTTGAGAACACTGGCCAGCAGTATCCCTGTCGCGATCTATGCTAAACTCCTTTTAGCATCACATCTATATAGGTAAACTATAATCTAACAGCAGTTAAATCTATCGCGATAGATTCTTATTTCCAAAAATAAGAACTGCCAATCCAGGTGCTTTCGTAAAGACCTTGAATTACCAAACACTAATTGACTGTGACATGGGGTATTAATTATCGAGACAGATATATAATACCTTACTCAAAAATCTTAACACACTCCCACTATCCATCTTGCACATTGGGCATATCCTTCTTTTGACTCAATCAAACTCCTTTGATTATCAAACAAAGAAATCGTCTAGAGAAACTTGTTTGAGTCCATAAATGGATCTCGTGGGCTTACATATCATGTCATCGTCTATGAACATCGAGCTTTCTACCCAACGTCTTCAACACTATCATATAGCCATGATACGAAGTTACAACAAGCATAGTCTGAATAGAACTGGGCTCAGCCTTACAGGGACATTCCCTCAGGTAAGACAGACTGGGTTCATAACCTGGTTGTCACTGATAGAATCTAATTCAGACATCATGGCTCTTGGCCATATCTCTCAATCTTGCCTTTCAAACATTCTTTTATAAGTCGTGAGATATTCATTCTTCAAGATGAACATACCAGCGGCCTTTTCAGGCTTGAGGTTATCCACAGACTTACAGAACTTTTGTGTGCACTGAGCAGTGTTCTACACCTCATCGCTATGCGATGTCTGCTCATGTTCCAATGGTTGAATGTATATTTGTGGTTCTCAAACTCTTTTGAGATCTGATTCACTCCCACTGTTTCTTTTGGAAGAAACACTTCCTCTAGAAGACAGCATGTTTGGAGACAAACATTTTGCTCCGCGGACAAGTAAATAATATCCAGGGTGCTAGCTAAGACATTCCACAAAGTTGCATATGTCGTATTAGGCTCCAAGCCTTTCTGACTCTGCCTATGACAACTTCAAATCATCGGTTAAGATAGATTCGACATTATCCTCTTCCATATCTAATATGGAATTTATTCAACCTTTATTCTTTGGAACTCGGTTAAGTATAAGGGCACTATCCCGAAACGGGTAAGGGATACTTCGCATGGCTTGCGTCACACCTTTATCATATAAAGTGTTGTTTCCATTTTGGGAACACAATCTAATTGCGTATCCCAAAGATGGTATCCTTGAAGGGAGAATCTTATTCCTTTTCAGACGACTTCTGAAACACCCTTCAGGTATTAATTACTTCAATCCAATTGAAGATTAACTCCTAAGTAGCTCATCAATCTCATATTCGTACTAGCTCGAACTTTTCGGGCTTTTCAAATTGTCGTACTTCAATAAGTACATTCAACTATTTCTAAAATAGTCATAGAGATTAACAAACAATTATTTGTGGCATTAATTGTCATAAGCCAACAAACATCGGTATGTTTAGGCTTTAGACAATTTTTCTAGATTTTATAACCTTTTCATAAAAGGGTATTTTAGTCATCTTTAGATAAGATACGTATTACCCACATGATTCATAATCATATGGTTCAACATCATCAGAATGACGTTTAGTTACACGCTTTCCTTCCAGAGAGACTATGTCTAGAACAACCACAAATATTAAGGATAACAGCCATACAAATATTTAATTGAGATCTCATCACATATATCAACTATATAGTGACATCGATCTAGTATGTTGGATTCAGTGACCTTCCAACTTTATCGGAATAACATTTATTCTTTACAATTGAATATGTCTACTAAATCCTAACAAGTAACTGAAAGTATGTTCTTCATAAGAACCGGAACATAATAACATTTATTTAGTTCCCTTATCAGTTTACTAGATCCGGAGTATGGTAAGTGTCACAACGTTTGCTTCACCTTCCATATCTGCATTTAATCTTTCTAATTTAATCACACTCGTAAGATATCATATATCTTAGAGTCGACTTTTAGATAGATTTATCTCAACTCACTTGCCTACAATGGAGACTTCAATAAGTTCTCTATTTAAGCACACGCCGTAACTTCCTTTTTAATCCTTCAAGCACTTGTAAATATTTCTTAGTGTAGTCTTCATAAGACTTAAGAAAGATCACAAGAGCTATGTCTTTAATTTCCTTTCATAAAGAAAATCTAAAGTTTATTAAATGGTTTATTTAACCTTTTGAATCGTATTCAAAACATTTACTATCTAATTAACCTTTAAGCAATGATAGAATTAAGTCGATATTTAAATCTTACAATTTTGAAAACAACATTTCCAAAATTCGATGTGGTCATTCTTATTCAACGTTTGAATTAATTGTCATCATATGACAGAATGATCATCTTGGATCGTATCCAATATATGACTAATTCGTTGAAACTTATTTCAATAGATTTAATCATATCATGAGCTTCCGCTTTCATTAAAGTCTCGGAGCACTGCATCAATTATGTAATCTCCTTGTCTCTAACTACTATAACGGGATTGCTATGTCATTGTTTATTTTAAAAGGATTAAAATTACTTAACCATATTTGAGAACGTTTCTCAAAATTAACAGTCATAATTTGGTTTTACTAATCGAGAATTAAACATAAATATAAAGTTTGCTAAAACTACTACATAAAAATGAAAATAAAAGAGTGTTGTTGTTTATACACGCAAAATCAAAAATGGTCTTTTGGTTTATGATTTTGCTCCCACTAGTCAACTACTTCCAATTGACATTCAAGAATTATTAATTTCTTTAGTGGACAAGATCCCACTAAACTACCGTGACCCCCGCTTTGGCTGGTGGGCCGAAAATAGTCTAATAGGTAGACAACAACCCTTTGTCAATCGTATCTTATACGACTCTTGTTGTTTGACTAGTCAACTCTTTGACAATTTTCATCTTATGAAGTAGTCAAACCCTTGCCTCTAAAATCCAAACGACCCCGCATTGGCTGGTGGCCGAGAGAATTCTTAGTCAAGTCATAACCCCAATATTCGTGAGATCTCATACGATCATATCTCGATAATGACGATATACCCGAGGTAGGTCAACCCCATGCTTTGGCTGATGAGTTGGATCCGAACAAGGGCTCTTCACCGTCATTATAATATGGGGAGGCAATTTCAACTTGATTCTTTTAGGGTGGAAGTATTTATGTAAATTAATTCACTTAATTAATTTTAATTATGGTCTCATCAAGTATATCTATCTCTATAGACATACATCCTACACATTCATCTAGATCGTGCCTAGTCATGCATCTATAGTATCATATAAAATAAATACAAGCACAAAATAAATAAATGCGTAAAATAACCGGTATGATCATGGACTTTTCCTAGGTGCGGTTTCGAATACAAACTGACGAAACCGCGGGTCACAATCTAAGGGTAGCTGCAACCGCCAATAGGATCTTTAATGCTCCATTCTTCAATGGGATCTTTAATTTTCGTCTTTCTTTGGTCTCATCTTCTGCTCCATTCTTGTTACATTTAATTCTATCTAATTAAATAAATACACCTGCCGCTCACGGGGGGAGCCAACGGGAATGGGATAATTGCAGAAAATAAACTAGGTCACGTTCTTCATAACAAATAGGACAATTTTTAAACCAACGAAAAAATTAAATCATTCACATCTATCCTATCGGTCGAGTCCATGATCAATCGGGGTCCATATAATCATATTATATCTACTATATCTAATCCATACAATAAAATCTTATGAAAAAGATAAAATTAAAATTTAACTACTTGCGTCTTAATTAATCAATTAACATTTAAACTATTAAATAATTTTATCCAATCAATTAACTAATTAACATTTAATTAATTAAATGATTTTAATCGAAATAAAATTAACGATTAATTTTAAACCGATTTTAATTTTAATTTTAATTAATTAGAACTATTCTAAAATAAATCAAAATTAAAATTATTTCTCTTTTGTTTCTTTCCTTTTGATTCGTAATCAAAATGGATGCCTTTGGTTTCCTAAACCAAATTTGGCTTAGGCACGCCACTTTCCAAAATCAAAATTTTGGAAGTGGCCTGTGCCTAGGCCTTTTACAAATCAAATATTTGAAAAGGGCCTAGGTCTATTCCAAATCAAATATTTGGAAAGGCCAAATAATTTTGGTTTAGGCCTGGCCACTTTCCAAAATCAAAAATTTTGGAAAGTGGCCTAGGTTTAGGCCTTTTCCCAAATCAAATATTTGGAAAGGACCTAGGCCTATTCCAAACAAAGTTTGGAAAGGTCATTATTATTTTAATGCCATGTGGCACCCCAATGGCCCAAACTATTTGAACCATTGGTTAGCCACATGACACAACTAAACAAATGGAAATTAACAATCACAACTATGAACCATATTGAATCACAAAATACACAAAACAAAAATTTGGAGATCCGCCAGCATTGACCGGTCAACCGACTGCCGGCAGCAGGCCGCCGTCCAGCCGCCGCCAATCGGCCGAGCACCACCCGATCTCTTCTTATTTTTTTTATTTTTTATTTTTTCATGTATCACTTTTGCTAATAAAAAATCTTTCATCTTTTAATCACGTGATTTAAACGATAAAATTAACTACGCACAATAACATGCTTATTGCTTAAGCTCGAAGCTCTCTCTGATACCACTGTTATGAAATCTACACGGGAACGCAGCGGAATTCAAAAATTTATTTCCTCTCGAACCAAGATCGACTTCGTTTAAGCAATAAACAAACAAGTAGTAGACGGTGGTTACCTTGGTTGATCTAAAAGATCGACGCTTTGACCGTCTAAGGAGAGTAGTTCTGCATAGAGCCGCCCAAGTGTTCGGCCTCTACCGCTAGTCCACACGAACACCCCGCCGGAATCCCATCATGGATTGCTGTTGGAAAACTCCGGTTGCTAGACCGGCCCTTTTCCCCACTCTTCAACTCTCTATAGGACGCTCTCTATTTTACACAAGAACTATTAGTTCTTGGAATTGTGATGTACAAAAGAGCTTGACACACACACTATATTATAGTGTATGTGGCGCCATATCTAAGTGTGGAGGAGAAGAAAACATTTTTCCAATAAAATAAGGAAAATATAATTGATTGATTTATCTCATTTATTATAATATCTTATATTAAATAAATCTAGGATATTGTCAATATCTTATATTGAATATTTCCAAGATTTTGTCAATATCTAATATTGACTATCTTTATTTTATTACCATAAATCAATTTACACATGTGTATATATATATCACTTATATATATTACAAACACATAAATCTATATATAAATATCTAGCTATCACAAATGTGCACATGTATATCTTATATACATGTATAGCACACGCATGTAACCATATATATATATAAATATTAATATCTAATATTAATATATGGTAATACCATTAATTAAATTGCACAATCCAAGTGTATCTTATACACATTGAAAGTGGCGCCCCTTTGACCAACAAATTGGCTTCCGGAATATTCTTTAATTAATAATATAATACTATGATTAATTAATTTACAAAATACATGTGTATCAATATACATATATACTTTCGACATATGTATCTAAATACATATATTTAATTAATCACCATAATTAATATCTTGTATTATATTTATTCATAATAAATAAATACCACCATATTAATTTACCACTATAACCTTTATAGTACGAGATAAACTTTCCTTATTTGGTTATCATCTATAACCACATTTTAATCCGGCTAGACGTTCTTATGTGTGTGACCCGATAGGCTTCTGAATATGTTGGCCGTAGGCACAAAGTGCAAATTACGAAAATGCCCTTCATGCCTAACGATCACGGATAGCGTCTAGCAACACACCGTGACCCCCAATCATCGGAAGAGTCAAATGCAATGACTACTACCTTTCATGTGAAACAGTTACCGTGTAACTTACAATCCTATCGCTGTAATAATATCCATACGGTCGTACGTCGAGTGTCAAACATTAACGACCGTATCTTATAATCTGGATATCAAGCTCTCTCGAAGTAACACATTTACTCCCACTTTGAAAAGATTCACGAGAGTTAGACATTCCTTATAAGAAGGCCATTTCAGATATTCGATCCCAATTATAGGATACGCGATTCCCGGACGACCAATCATGTATACTCTGCATGCTTCAGTATCATACCCAATCACTACAGCATGATCGCCCCGTGGCTAGGGGAAACCTCAATTGTGTCAAAGATCCACACCGTGATGCCATGAAGACTCCGGTCTTAAGGATAATTACACAACCGTCACATAGTGTGACACTTATCCGTGTAAGTGGGTCAGTCTAACGTACGCATTCTCTAATACACGTCCACGTATAGTCCAAGTGTCTCTACACTTCGATAGACGAGATCTATCCCCGCCCTTAAAGACAGAAGACATCTAATACGTGCTAGTCCGTTTATACTATCAATGCCCCGTTTAATAGTACATCGGCCTAGAGACATTTAAGTATCAAACTTATTAAAGTTATTAGAGATCTCATCAACCATAATCGCCTATCATGGTTTCTCTATCACAGTTTAATACTAAGGACGTTATCATATAACAATTCACAATTGGTCCTTTAAAAGAACATATATATGACAACATAAAAGCCATTTTATATATGTATAAACATAAAGAAATAGTAGAAATGATCCGACCCGGTCGGATCCGGTCCAACCCGATTGGGTTTAGGACACTATTCCAACAATTTATGCCACTTGGTATAACCTTCCTACAACGGTTGTATTTTAAAATTTCACCCAAAGTAAACACATACCTAGTCATAGATCTTCTGATGTCCACGTCAGCAGCATAATCAGAATCATAGTACCCTGTGACAAAACATTGAGTACCACCTACATAAATGAGTCCAATATCAGATGTACCTCTAAAATACCTAAATTTCCTTTTCACTTCCTTCCAGTGATCCTTTCCAGGTTGAGCCATAAACCTGTTGACAACACTGACTGCCTGAGCCAAATCAGGCCTAGTACGGACCATGGCATACATTAAGCTGCCCACTGCACAAGCATATGGAACTCTTGACATGTATTCTTCCTCTTCAAATGACTATGGAGCAAACACATCAAACATATGTAGATTTGGTTCCATTGGAGTGTCGATAGGTTTGGATGCTGACATGCCAAACTTGGATACTATCTTTTCAATATACCCCTACTGGGATAAGAACAACTCCTCTGCTTCCCATCTCTATAGATCTCCATCCCTAAAATTTTCTTTGCATTCCCTAAATCCTTCATCTCAAATTCAGCCTTGAGCAGATTCTTCAGATCTTGAATATCAGACTTATTTGCAGCAGCTATCAACATATCATCCACATACAGAACCAGATAGATGGCTAAACCATCTTTCAACATGTTGTGATAAACAGAACAATCATATGGACTCCTGCTATAACCCTACTGAACCCTATAACTGTCAAACTTCTTATACCACTGTCTTGGGGCCTACTTAAGTCCAATAAGGACTTCTTCAACTTGCAAACATATCCTTCCTTGCAAGGAACTTGGAAACCCTCTAGCTGTGTCATATAAATTTCCTTATCTACATCTCAATGTAGAAAGGCTGTCTTCACATCCTATTGATCAAGTTCAAGATTCTGTTGTGCCACTACTGCTAACACCACGCTGATGGAAGTATGTCTGACCACTGGAGAAAATATCTCTTCATAGTATACCCCCTCTTTCTGACTGAACCCTCTTGCAACCAAACATGCCTTATATCTGATGCCCTAAGCAGATGTCATTTCTTCCTTTTTGTTGAAGATCTATTTGCAGCTAACCACACTCCTATCTGTGGTTGTTTGACCAAATCCCAAGTCTCATTATTCTGAAGTGACTCCATTTCTTCTCCCATAGCAACAAGCCATTTAGATGCCTTAGAACATGTCACAACTTCCCTGTAAGTGTCAGGTTCAAAACCATCCACTTCTTCAGCTACCTGTAGTGCATATCCAACCATATCTCCCTCAAACCCATATCTTCTTGGAGGTCTGATATTGGTCCTCCTAGATCTGCTGAGAGCTATACCCTGCTGACCAACATCAGATGTTTGATTACCTTCTGACCCTTGTTTAGCAGACTGGCTTGGATCTAATTCTAGATCTGCTGATTGTTGACAATCCTCTACTGAGTCTTTTAATCCAACAGACTCTGTTTGAATCTCCACCTATTTGTCAACCTTCTCACTTCCAGATCCAATTTCAGATTCAGATGTGGCTCTCACTGATGAGTTAAGCATAGATTTTTCATCAAAGACTACACTCCTGTTGAGTATAACCCTATTTTTAGTTGATGACCAGATTCTATACCCCTTAACTCCATCTCCGTATCCAATAAACACACCCTTCTTGGCCCTAGGTTCCAATTTTCCCTCACTGACATGATAGTAGACAGTGCTTCCAAAAACCCTAAGTCCAGAGTAGTCTGCTGACTTTCTTGACCAAACTTCAAGTGGTGTTTTAAGTTTGATCCCAGTGTGAGGCCCCCTATTGATTAAGTATCAGGCTGTGTTAATAGCCTCTGCCCAAAATCTTATTGCTAGACCAGAATTAGATAGCATGCACCTTGCCCTCTCCAGAAGAGTTTGATTCATTCTTTCTGCAACACCATTCTCCTGTGGAATGTCTCTGATAGTATGGTGCCTAGTAATGCCTTCATTCTTGCAAAATTCATCAAACTCAGACCAACAGAATTCCAATCCATTGTCAGTTCTAAGTCTCTTTATCTACCTCCCTGTCTGATTCTTAACCAAAGCCTTACACTGCTTGAATGCTTCACTCTTGTGCTTCATCATAACTACCCAAACCATCTTTGAGTAATCATCTATAAAAGACACAAAATACCTGTGACCACCCAATGACTCCACCCTTGAAGGTCCCCAACAATCAGAATGGACATAATCAAGTGTTGCTTTTATGATGTGAATTTCTTTTGGGAACTTGCTACTATGTAGCTTCCCAAACACACATTGTTCACAAAATTCCAACTCCTTGACCTTATGCCCCCTAAGTAGATCAGACTTAGACAAAATTTGCATGCCTCTTTCACCCATGACCTAATCTCATACGCCACAACTTGGTCAACTGTGACTGGTGAACCTCTAATGATGCAATAGTAGTAGAACCTGATACAGTAGACCCTTGTAGAATATACAATGTCCCCTGCCTGATACCCTTCAGAATCACAACTGAACCCTTATACAGATTCACAACTCCACATTCACCCCTGAACTTGAACCCTTTGCTGTCTAGTAGTCTAAGTGATATCAAATTCTTGGTCATTTGTGGAACATGACTAACCTCATTCAGTGTGCAGAATTTCCCATCATGTGTCCTCAACTGAACAGATCCAATCCTAACTATTTTGCAGACCTTGCTGTTGGCCATAACAATATGGCCTCCATCCACCCGCTGATAAGTTGAAAACCACTCCCTGTTTGGACACACATGATAAGATGCCTCAGTGTCCAGAATCTACACATCTCTATGCCATGCTGACTCTGAAACTGCTAAGGCCAGATCTTCTTTAGAGTTGGTGTCTTGTTCTGCCATAGCAATTGTACCATGCTGCTTTTTCCTTTTTGGACATTCATTTTTCCAATGTCCCTGATCCTTGCAGTAATTTGATGACGGTCAAATTATACCCGTAAAAGTCATCAACGTTGACCTTAAATCGAGATTAATAATATATATTTTATAATTAAATCACGTGTTATATTGATTATTTAATGTTATGTGATTTATAATTTATAATTTGGTATTTATCCGTTTTTATTATTTAACTATGATTTACTTTGGGATAAATATTTATTTTGTAGATTGAGATAAATTTTGGAGGATAAATGCAAATGGAAGAATTAAATCTCAAGATATATCAAAGGAAATTCAAGATAAAGATCGGATAAGCACGAAAAGAGGAGTAAGGCATGACAAGAGCAAGCAAGCCAATCCGAAGCTTGAGAGCACACATGCGGCGGCCCTTCCACATGCATAAGGGGGGGGGGGGGGGGGGCGCATCTTATTTTCTGAGATCGGCCGGGAGTTATCTCTAATTGTTTTGATATTTTGAAGTATATCTTTTAATTAGCTAAAACCCCTATAAATAGAGCTGTACAAATTTCATTTGAGACACACCTTAGACACTTCTCTTGAATTATAATAAAATCCTCAGTTTTTCTCAGAGCTGTTTTTATATAAGTTCTGCAATTATGTAAGTTCTTGTATTTATTTTTTCTTTGTTCTTTGTAATTAAGTCCCCAATTATTATTTATCGTTTGAGGTTGTTCGTTCTTCACCGGACAATGTAGATCTAAGGATACGATATGAGGCAGTGGGGATTCTTTGTCTATAAGGATCCACACGCCCGTATCCGTCATCCGGTGACCTATAGATGACTTTGGTATGATCGACAACCGTGTTTTTAGTAGATCTATATATTTGCTTTATGAATTTCTGTTTTATCCGTTACGTATGTAGAAACGCTAAGATTTAGGCTTTCACCGCGTCAATCTAGCCACGTCTGTATGGTGAGGTTGTCCACCTAAAATTTCTTGTCTTAGTAGGTATGGCTACGGCTACGTTGCTCGTCTGTTTAATTTAGCATATTATTAGGAAATACCAATATAGGGCTCCTAGGTCGGCTCATGAATTGATCTTCCGGGACTTTCTGTGAGATCTAGATCTGTTCTGTATTTGAGAATTGTCGACACCTAGTTATATGTAAATCGTAGATTAACACAATACCTAAAAAGTTAGTGTTAATGGGATGGAGACTGATGCGATCGTCTAGGAAGTACAGCTAATCATAGGAATGTTGCCTAGGTGAGGAATACGGTTAATATCGGCATCCCTAGTTTTGTAAGCGTGCAAGTTATATGAGATGGAGGCCGAAAAAGTGAAGTCACGTAATGTAGCATAGTGATCTAGATGGCCTACCCGGAACTAGATCTAGTTTAGGGGATGACTCCCGTAGCCAATATAAAAGAAATACGAATCGGATTAATAGTTGTTGAGTCTAGCTTAATTATATAGAATCTCTAGATCCAAACGATAACATAATAAGTGGGGAGGTTAATTACGTTGTTTATGTGTTGTGTCAAGTCGTGTCATTATCTTTTCTTGTCTTTTGTTGGTCGTAGACCGCCTTTATATGCTCGGCATGAATGATTAATTGTTTGTATATAAATGACCCACAATTGGTTCCCTGTGGGATCGACCTTGATTCGCTATAGCTATACTACGATGGACCTAGTCCTCTTGCTAGTATTGGTTTATGGTGGTCAAGTATTTTATTATCATTTGATCTACGTCATCAAGTTTTTGGCGCCGTTGCCGGGGAACCAACGGTCAATCTTATATATATAATTTTTTATTCATGTCGAGTTTTCTGTCTTAGAGTCCGTTTTTACGTTTTTGAGTCCCTCTGGTTGTCTGCTCTGTCTGAAAATTCCAGATTGTAAAAAACTGGTTTTGCTCCCAGCAAGACTGCTTCTCGCTACCAGCAAGCCTGATCAATTTTCTGGAATTTCACGTGTCTGTTTATCTCCATATGTTTAATCCATAGGTCTGATAGCAGCATGAGAAACCATGTTAAAATCAGTCTACGGTTCGTTTAGGTTTTGTTTGAGTCAAATAAGAGTAATGTGACATATGTTGAGGTTTTTTATTTTACCGTGTTCCGATGGCCATTGGGCTAAGGATGTGCAAAACCTTTTTACTCAATATAGGCCACGTGAAATATAGTTTCTTAGGAGAGTCGAGAAATTGCTAAAGAAAAGGAAAGTTAGCAATCAACCTTAAGATGGAAGCATTAAGAGAGCTTGAGAATTACTGAAAAAGTAACAGAGAATGATTGGTGCGAACAAGAATGCTTTTTGGTCAACTCCCAAAACTTTTTAGAATGGCGATCCTAGTGAAAATCCAAAGTTGTGTGCAATTCATTCTGCAACTATCCTTATCCTTTCCTTTATACCTTTTCACCCGTCAACCTTTTCAATTCTCTCACCAATCTGCCTCTCAATTCATATTTCTAACCATTCTTTCATCCCCTCTCTTTCTTTCCATCTATTTCACTCTCCCGCCATACCCAATCCCTTAAACAATGCCTACCCAAACCCAATTCCTTAAACCCACCCATAACACAATTTCTTACCCACCCTTTATCTTTTCGTACCATCCTTATATATCTTTTTCTAAACCCATCATACTCTCAACCTCCATTTTGTTTACAGAATACCTTTGTGTTGCGGAATTTGAAATATTGCTAAGTTTTAATGATTATCTTTTATCATTTTGGTTTTCATGATCCTAGCTGGGATACGTGTAGCTCTGAACCTAGCTAGATTTTAAAAGTTTTTGGTTCGATCGAAATACAACTTCTTTTTCTACCGGAAGATTTTAAATTTCACACTTTTTCTGACCCTTCCGGCATATAGATAATGAGTTTTGTTCTAAGCTATCACACCGATCCGACCTTGTTGATGACGGTTATGACTTTAACGTGATACATTGGGTTATTAGTAATTTCGAGGAGAAGCTACATCTCCCTAGGTTGTTGATATCCAATCAAAACGTGAAGCATCTGTGCTAAGTATTTGATTTTAATCTTTAGCCTATAGGTCACATCCAATCTGTTATACCTTACCAAGTTTCTCTTTTACGCTGGATTAAAGACCTTATCAATCTGGTAAACCTCGTGTTCTCCCACACGGGGTAATTCTTTTTGATCTTTGTCTTCTCCACCCGGTTTTAAGAATATTTAAGCGGTGGAGATTATAGATGAAGACTACAATCTTTTGTTGATTGTTTATCTTTCTTTCTATTTAGTATTTTTCTTTTTGCATCTATATATATCCTCTTTTTTTTTTTAGAATTCGTGTCTGAACGAGTCGTTTTAACTCTTTGGTTTTCCTTGTCATTGGTTGTATGGAATAACGTGGCTTAATTTGTTTTTGGATATTTTATATCTAATTACTGCCACATTATTTTATAACTTCCATTGACTTGTTATTAACGATTTCGTGGAGTTTCTGTTTGGTTTGTTTTACGAGGTTTTTGTTTGCTTCTCCACGACGTGCTTGGATTACTACGATGTTCTGCATCTACTTAAGAGCTGTTTCCAGAGCTAAGTCTTTTTTCTTAAATTCTCATTTTCTTTGTCATTGGGGACAATGACATGTTTAAGTGGGGGGTAGGAGACTTAGCTATGATATGATATGTTATAATTGAAAATTGAATGAAACGGTGAAAAATTGAAAAAATTGAATAAATGCCATATTATTTATCTAGTACCCTTAGAATTGTGAGTTCCTAGCTAAGAATTGATAGGAAATGAACCAAGTTGCATGAGTACGTGATCATTTTATACTTATGTGAATGTAAATTTAAGGATATTCATGCCGATTGTTGCAAGTAGTTATTTATTATTCAATTACTCAATCTTTGAATCGATTTTTACCGTACGAATCATAATAACTGAAGAAATTATGTGTACATTGCGTAGATGATTGGTTATGTGAACTTAGTGTCGATATTTATCGACTGATGTATTTTTATCTTCTAGCCATTAAAGCGGAGTAATAAGCTTGAGAATAATCTGTGTTTTGACAAAGCGTTAAACACTGAGCTTGTAGTAACATTACCAAAGTAGCCCCGCGCTTGTGGTAATATTCAATGCTATTGACCAATCCGTGGAAGGGGATTCTTGCAATGCATAATTTACTTTTAAAGCAAGTTTCTTTCTTGAGATGTGTTAATGCTTGAAAATATAAAAATGTGAGAAAAAAAATTCAACTTTTAAGAGGCTTCGAGTATTTTTCTCGGTCTACAAGTCCAAAAACCTCTTGGATAACGCTCTTGCTTATTGCACCATGTCTTTACCCATGTGAGACTTAAGAAGTGGGAATACTGATGTAGGTAGGTTGAGATTGCGAAGTTAGCATAAACTCTAATCTTGCCACGATTATATAAAACTGAATACACATGCACACATCACTTCGATTCATAGTGAGTAGTGAATAATGGATGCCTTATGAGCATGACTGGTATGAGTTGACTCGGGTTTCTAGCGTAAGTATGATTTGACCATGAAAAATGTTTTCATGGGGAATGACTTATCGATGCTTTGTTCGGGACGATCAATGTCTAAGTGGGGGGTAGTTGATGACGGTCAAATTATACCCGTAAAAGTCATCAATGTTGACCTTAAATCGAGATTAATAATATATATTTTATAATTAAATCACGTGTTATATTGATTATTTAATGTTATGTGATTTATAATTTATAATTTGGTATTTATCCGTTTTTATTATTTAAATATGATTTACTTTGGGATAAATATTTATTTTGTAGATTGAGATAAATTTTAGAGGATAAATGCAAATGGAAGAATTAAATCTCAAGATAAATCAAAGGAAATTCAAGGTAAAGATCGGATAAGCACGAAAAGAGGAGTAAGGCATGACAAGAGCAAGCAAGCCAATCCTAAGCTTGAGAGCACACATGCGGCGGCCCTTCCACACGCATAAGGGGGGGGGGGGGGGGGGGCGCATCTTATTTTCTGAGATCGGCCGGGAGTTATCTCTAATTGTTTTGATATTTTGAAGTATATCTTTTAATTAGCTTAAACCCCTATAAATAGAGCTGTACAAATTTCATTTGAGACACACCTTACACACCTTAGACAATTCTCTTGAATTATACTAAAATCCTCAGTTTTTCTCAGAGCAGTTTTTATACAAGTTCTGCAATTATGTAAGTTCTTGTATTTATTTCTTCTTTGTTCTTTGTAATTAAGTCCCCAATTATTATTTATCGTTTGAGGTTGTTCGTTTTTCACCGGACATTGTAGATCTAAGGATACGATATGAGGCAGTGGGGATTTCTTGTCTATAAGGATCCACACGCCCAGATCTGTCATCCGGTGACCTATAGATGACTTTGGTATGATCGACAACCATGTTTTTAGTAGGTCTATATAATTGCTTTATGAATTTCTATTTTATCCGTTACGTATTTAGAAACACTAAGATTTAGGCTTTCACCGCGTCAATCTAGCCACGTCTGTTTGGTGAGGTTGTCCACCTAGAATTTCTTGTCTTAGTAGGTATGGCTACGGCTAAGTTGCTTGTCTGTTTTAATTAGTGTATTATTAGGAAATACCAATATAGGGCTCCTAGGTCGGCACATGAATTGATCTTCTGGGACTTTCAGTGAGATCTAGATCTGTTCTGTATTTGGGAATTGTCGACACCTAGTTATACGTAAATCGTAGATTAACACGATACCTAATAAATTAGTGTTAATGGGACGGAGACTGATGCGATCGTCTAGGAAGTACGCCTAATCTCAGGAATGTTTCCTAGGTGAGGAATACGGTTAATATCGGCATCCCTAGTTTTGTAAGCGTGCAAGTTATATGAGATGGAGGCCGAAAAAGCGAAGTCACGTAATGTAGCATAGTGATCTAGATGGCTGACGTGGGTTTTCCTAGTGCTATTCCAGTCCTTAACCGACAGTGTATCGGGTCAAACTGTAGTGCTAGTATGGTGAGTCAGGTGTCGAATCCTCAGGGAAACGTATGGTAATTCAGAGTGTGGCTAAACACCAAGAAGCTATTATTAACTCAATCTAAGTCGCAATTTTTCTTTTTTCTATTTAGTAACCTTAAAACAGTAAATAAGTGCATAAAACTAAAACAGATATATATATAGATACATAAATATATATATAAATATATAGAAATACATATATATATATATATAGATATAAATATATATAGGTACCAATACAATATATAAGATATAAATACTAGTAATATTATAAAAGACTAGCCAAGAATATGTCACTGAATCAGTATCTCTTTTTAGTAGAAATAGATGTGCTCGATCTTTCCTTATTTTAAGGTGAATCAATTATATATGAATCGGTGTATTCCTAAGCTAGACAACTCCTCCTCACACGAGCGTATGAAATTGTCATATGTCAAATTGTCATCAGTTTAATATCCACAACTGCCCCATGCTAATCTTAGTTAGTCTGAACAGGTACCGAGTACAAATTTACCCCGGATAAAAGAGGTTATTCCGTTTGTCAGACGGCCGATGTTATTCAAGGGGCTCCGGTTGTCAGGCGGATCGATTTAACACAAACGGTGTAGTTTTAATCAAACTGTGATTTTAACATTATTATGATCGTGAACACAAATTTAATAAGATTCATCTTTCCCAAGACAAATCTGCCCCCGGGTAGGAAATAGGATTCCGTTGTCACGTTTTCACTCGGCCATTTTTACCCTCCGGTTTTTCTATCCTTTATCTCATATCCTAACTTCTCTGGTCAGTTCATCGTTAGGTTATATGTTGCGATTCATCTTGGTTAATTACGTCAATCCGAATATTATCAATACGTTGCAAGATAGAAAAAGATTCATTATAATCGATTTTAATTCAATTTTAACTTAGTCATCATCTATTTCCCTAAAAAGATAAACTAATTCAATTTCATATCTTGGCTAGATATAGAGTTAGCCTAATATCATTATAACTAATATATAGATACTAATAACAACAAACAAACATAAATACATTAAAAAGTTACCAGATTACAATTGTAGTGTCAGAGCCGTATTCTCCGGAAATAGCAACTCCTTTAGCAACAACGAGCCTTGATAAACCTTCTAAGTACTAAAACGATACTTATACTACAAGATTATTTCGACAGAGTGTCGTTTACGGTATTTACGTAACTACACACTAGATTAAGATAATATATATATATATAGAAGTGATATATATATATTGGTACAACTTCCTCAAGCTGCAAATGAGGAGTATTTATAGAGTGGATGTCAAGGCCGGCGCGGGCCGGTGTAGTCCCGGCGCGGGCCGGTGCTACAGTGGAGATTCTCTCCTGACAGTCCCCATGTGCTGGTGTAGAGAGATTCCGGCTCGGGCCGGGTTTTTTCGGTTCGGGCCGGATCTTGAAAAATATCTTTCTTCCGTTTCGTCTTGTTTCGGTTTTAATTCTTCGCTTTTCTATCACACGTACCCCGAAACAAATCAAAAACACGAGCCACGTAATTTTGATCATAAAAACTATAAGTTTTACTAAAATAATAACGATAATATCTATTTATAATGATTTCGATTTTTATGTGTTTTTAGATATATTTTTATAGAATTTATACGATATTATCGTAAATACGATATAAAAAGTCATATAATATGATTATATTTTTATCATACATCAACTACTCCCCACTTAGCTTTTGATCGTCCTCGAGCAAAATAAGCGATAATATATAAACTGTTATAATGCAAACAATATAGCTCTTCTAGATTAAATTTCTAACTCAGGAACGTATGCTGTCAACATTATAATCATATTAATTTTACCTATCTAAGATTATTAAAAAAATAAAAAGTGTGTATAACTTAATAAATTAGTTATAAATATTATCTAAATGAAATTCTACATGAATTACTTAATAACTATAAAATAAAATACTTAGAATAACTTTGTAATCGCCACTATATGAAATTTCGGAATCAAGGACTAAGTCAAGTAGTTGGCAAAATGGCTTATAACGTTCAGGCTCAGGGTGTTTGGCTAATCGAAAAGATAACAAAGGGAAATCAAAAGAAAATAGAGGCAAGTCGTACGTGCTTACACCTTCAACTTTTGATAAAAAATACCTTGATCAGTAACATCCTGACACTATTTTTTTTTTTTTTTTTTTTTTTTTTTAACAACAAACATATCCGAACTCATTACCAGAGTCGACTATCTTTCAAGTGTCATGAGGTGAGTACGGATACATCAGCACTTAATTATTCCAACTTTTTCTTTTCTAGAGAATAACACTTTTTGTTAATAGATTGCCTTCCGAATAATATTTATTCCAATCTCGATATACCATTATTGAATTTCGATGTCGTCACCGCTATCCATAAGCACATACTAAACTTGCGGGATTTCAAAGAAATGTAGACCAATTTAAGTTAAGGGTCGGTTATATCTAGTTAATCATAATGGCTAATTTCGAGTGAGGTCTTGATCACTCGCAAGGCTGAGGTGGGGACAAAAATTGGAAATTACATTCGGGTAGGCTTATTTGGCCATAGTTAGTCAAAGTAATGCCAAAAATCTCATCATTCCTAATCCGATTCCAAATTCATACTTGTCTTGAAAACAAAATCATTCTAAAATTTTATTATAATTATAAGTAACTTTTGTCTAATTTAAAAAAAAAAATAATATTTCATACTATTTATCTAGGTATACATACTTAAAATCTTGATAAAAATCTAACATAGATATAAATAATATAGAAATAATATATCGAGATTACTTTACTTAATTAAAAATTTATTCTATCCAAATATATCATTTTTATTATAATGATTATATATTATTTCGTTTATTTCCTTAAGATTGATTAAACTAAGTGCATCAGTAATTGATATACTAAATTTATTTTATTTACTAACCAATCTCTACTCCCCACTTACGAATTGGCATCGTCTCGATGTGTAATGAGTAGTAAAAAGTTGGTTGAGGAAACAAAATAAATTTTATAACGGGTGAATATTGTTACGTGTCATATAGATTAGCGTTTATATAATATAGCATAATAATAATAAAAAAAACATTAACACAAACAAATATATTACAATATTAAAAAATACAAGTGAACTACTAAATACTATTATAAACTAAAAACTAAAACTAAGTTAATCTAGTTATGATTAAACTAATTTATTATAAGTTAATTTATTCTATCATTATTATTATCTTTGATATTCCTTACAACTATCATAACTACCTAATTTTCTCCACTTGAAGATCCTCCCGGAATATCGACTGGTAGTAGCCCTACCTGAGGAAGTCGAGCTGGAAAGTACTCATCAGTCGCTCTTTCTGGTACCCTAGCCAAACGAACACTTATTCCGAAATCGCCATGCAAAAGGCATAGGTCGCCGGATCGGTCCGCTTCCAAATGCAAAACTAACAAATGTTTACTGAATCAATATTCCCCAATCTATAACAAATTTCCGCTCGTTATAGCATACAACAAGAACAATTCATCATCACCGAGTTCCGAGAAATCATCGCTTGGATAAACTCGTGAATTGATGAAACGTTTCCAGGTTCTCAAATGGGGAAGTAAAGCGGCAGTGGAGACATCTCTATCCCTATCATAATGTTGGAATAAAACTTGATAAGATTCCGAACATTTGTTAATAAATCCTTCAGCGGTGTCAAGTCTCCACTGATACTCATAATGACTAGAGGGTGATGTTTGGACTGGTGGTATATGAAAATTTTGATTGATTACGGTAGAAGTAAAAGGAACAACAGGACCTCTAATGGTAACAGACTATAACGACTCTACAGTACTAGCCTCTGCAAGTGCCGAGTAAAACTCTCTTACCATTGTAACATTAATTCTTCCTCTGGGCATACGACAAAAATAATCCCACCCATCTGCGTCCATTATTATGAATGCCCAATTATCCACTTTTCGAAAATTTAGACCTCTTTCAACCAACACCGGTGATTGGTTGAAATTACTCAAGAAAGGGTGTGGATTTGCTTCATTCATATAATTGTAAGGAATGGGGTGGAAAAACGGATAATGCGAATTAGGGAGTACGGAGTTTGGGGTATGCGGAGGAGAATAACTGTTAACTGACGAATGATCGGACATTTTATACGGAATATATAAGAAAACGAGAGGTTTAAGAAGTGAATTGGCAAGATGAGGAGTGAGCCCTCAGTTTCCTTATATAGAAGTGCCAGAAATAGGTAAGAAACAACCTGAATGAGGTCGGTAGAACACCAGACCGGCGCGGGCCGGTGTAGTCCCGGCGCGGGCCGGTGCTACAGTGCTCGGTCATAGATTTTTGCATTTCAGGATGTTCTATCAGGTTTATTCAGTGTGAATGTATGTAATTTTATCTAAAACAGGGGTGGAAAATTCTAATAATACAGAAACAACGAAAAAAAACATAAAACTGCGCAGTGTACTAACCACAGAGTACATCAAATTGTCTAAAATAAAAATCAAACCAAAGTATATCGTCGTACATCGTAAAATAGGAAAAGTTTACTTAACTACTCATCTCCATCATAATCCTCATCTTCGTCATAAGATGAGTCAAAATGAGCCGAAAAAGATCCAAACATACTAGAAGTAAAATCAGCCCCGAGAGATCGAGTCGTACTAAAATCATAGTTAAACTCGTTGTGGATCCACCGACGTAGAAGCTTGAAATGTAGCCCGAGTTTGCCTCGTCGTCATCGTCACTGAACCTTCTAATCCAAACGAGCCGAGACCTGCTGTCACATCTGCTACTGAAGTTACTCCTCCCATGCCCATGGATGCATCAAACGAACCTGTAAACATACTACCCTGTCCTACAGATGACGGCATATAGTCCTGGAATAAAACTGGTGGTGGGACAGGTGGAATCCAATCTGGCATAGTATACGGGTCAGGCTGACTCTGAGGGTAATGTGTAGAAATCTCTGCATATCTGGGTTCTATTGCACTGATGAAAGCTCTGTGACCTCTTTGGCCAATCCTAAGATCTTCAGCCCACTTTCTATTTTGTTCACAAGCTAAGGCTATATTATCATCAGTTCTAGCCTGAGCTTGAATCATATGCTGACACATAGCCTCTACATGGCTATTCTGGCCCTGAAGTGGCTGCGGCTGAGGTGATTGCCTAGGAACTTGAGATGTATGAATAGGAGATGGCTGTGGTGGTTGTTGACGTTGCTGGCGGTTGGGATTATTGTAGTTGATTCTACCAACAGCGGGCAAGGCAGCTTAGTTTCGACCAATAAGTGGAGCAAAAGGTGACATAATCCTATCCGAGGGTAGTACGGTACTTCATGAAGATCACACAAGGCGAAATAAGATTAGGGAACGGCGGACGTCCTCCTCGAGTTCTATTCTTTACAAAATCACATGCCTTGGTAAAAATTAACTTCCCTAGATTTATTGGAATGTCATGCACCATAGCCCAGGCCAAAACAACATCCTCACGACCGTAAGCACATAGATGAGTTGAAGGATTAACATTATATCCTATAAATTGCTTGATAGCCCCGATGTCCCTTATACACCGTCCATAAGGAAACCTATTATCCTTCCAAACTGTCGTGGAATCAAAGGCGACAATTTCGAGCTTCAAATGATTTAGCTAGTAGTCTACCAGGCAGGTCTAAATTCCAAACAGTCTGATAATCATCATCCTCAAGTATCTCAGGTAACCCATAAAAAGAATTTATCATGACAGGATTGAAGGAGACATTAACCGTCCTAAGAGGGATATTTTCTAGTTCATCAAGAGTAGCCATATCATAAGTAGATAAAACAGAATAAAATTCGGCTACCATTGTGACATTTATGTTACTAGTGCGTTCCATCGCAATTTCCATCCATTCCCTATCTTGGAAGATTTTCTTCACTTCTTCTCCCAAACAGTCAAAATCAATACCACGTTCTAGAGTGACCCCGCACTTACTGAAAAATCCATCATAGGCATTTTTAGCTTCAATACTAGCGGTTTTTTCAAAAGAAACGGCTTCTTCAAGTTCAGTTAAGGGTCGCGGTTCATGAACCGGTACTACTACAGGGTTATCTGGTTTTCTTTTCTTAGAGCTTCTCCTAGATGATGAGGCCATCTACGATATTTGGTATGACAAAATAACAACAAAAACAACAACAAACAACAAACACAAACAAGTACTTAGACCAAATTATAGGAAAAAAATTAAAATTAAAATTGAAAGCATGATAAAAATTGAAATGATTGATATATATATATATATATATATATATATATATATATATATATATATATATATATATATATATATATATATATATATATATATATATGAGAGCTAGAAAGAGTAGATAGTTGCCGGAATAAATGATGGTGGTGCCGCCGAAATTGTGTTGAAAAAGAGAGGAGCTTTGCTTGAAAAATCTATCCTTTTATGGAATGTTGATGAATTTGTGGAGTGGAATGGAAGAGAAGATGATTAATTAAGTAATTTGGGATAGAAAATTTGGTGAAAAGTGATGAAATTTTTGAAGAGGGGAAAAGGGGTGGGGGTCGGCCTCCTTGGTGAAGAAATGAGGAAGATGAAGATGAAAGTGTGATAATTTTAGGTTATAAAGCTAATGAATCGAATCGAACTCCTATCGACTAAATTTGTTAGTAATTACTCGATTCTCCTTTTTTTTTTTTTTTGTGTAATAATTTAGATTGTATCATAAAAATATTTTTATAAAATCATAAAATTATTTAATGATAAAATAAATTATTACGATTTTTTTTTATTTTATAAAAGCTTTTTAAAGAAAATATTTTTGGTATGATAAATTTTAATTCTATCATATAAACCATATATGATATAATCATAAATTTATCATAAAATTTTTATGAAATTTTTGAAAATAAACATAAAAGAAAAATAAAATAAAATATAATCTAATTCTACTCCTATCACCTTTAAATCTTCGAGATTTCTATAGTAACGGTCCATCAACCTGATTCCTAGAAATGATGCGTTTGAATTCTCTCTTTGTTGTCCATCGGGATTTTCGGTTAACCACCTAGTCGTTCCCATCTTAATTACATTCAAACATTCATCCTGGGATTTGGTTGTGCTATCCCCACATTTTCCATTATGTTCACTTTTGCCACAAATTCTACATCTCTTTAGAAATCTTGCCCTTCTCTTTATAGCACTTCTTGAATTTCCATTACAAAGATCTCTTTCTCTGATTTCGCGTATCAGTTCCTTGTTCAGGTTAGAAACTAAGGCTTCTATTCTAAAGGCAACATCTTTATCTAAACCTAATTTTAAAAGTAAAATAAAAACTTCTATTCTATCTATAAAAGGCATTCCAGTTCTTTTACGTCTATCCGGTAAAAGACGAAATTACTTAAATTGCATATTAAAAAGTGAATTTAGAAAGATAGTACCCGTAATCGGCTGAGTTTAGAATTCCTGCTTCCTTAATCCGCTGGAGGGTCGTTAAGCACTAATATTTCTTCGGTTTGAGGTATCCCTTCGCCCACGAATAATTTTACCCCGTGACCATTGGCTATAAAAGTTGTTTTTCCATCGGTTAGTTCAACGACTCCGGACTTATAGACTTTAGTTACGTCGTAGGGACTCCGTCCATCTAGATTTAAGTTTTCCCGGAAACAACTTTAAACGTGAATTGTACAAAAGTACTCGATCACCTACATGGAACTCACGGTTATAGATTTTCTTATCATGGAAAGCTTTCGTGCGTTCCTTGTAGATTCGAGCATTTTCATAAGAATCGAGTCGAAACTCCTCCAGTTCTGTTAACTGAAGTAATCTACATGATCACCAACAGCTTTAGGATCAAAATTTAGGAATTTAATAGCCCATAAAGCTCGGTGTTCTAATTCAACAGGGAGATGACAAGATTTACCAAAAACTAATAAGGAGAACAACCAATTGGTGTTTTAAAAGCTGTTCTATATGCCCATAATGCATCATCTAGTCTTTACGCCCCGCTTTCTACGATTTGAGTCCACTTTGTTTTCTCCACGATTCTTTTAATTTCTCTATTAGACACCTCTACTTGTCCACTAGTTTGCGGATGATAGGGTGTTCCTAGCTTATGAGTTACACCATATTTCTTGATTATCTTAGTAAATGGTCGGTTGCAAAAATGTGAACCTCTATCACTAATGATAGCCCTCGGAGTGCCATATCTTGTAAATATATTTTTTTAAGGAACCTTAGCACAACCTTGGTATCGCTAGTGGGAAGAGCTTCAGCTTCTACCCATTTCGAGACATAATCGACCATTACAAGAATAAATCTTTTTACAAACGATATAGGGAAAGGTCCCATGAAATCTATACCCCATACATCAAATAATTCACATTCTAAAATCGGTTGCATAGGCATTTCATGTTTTTTCGATATATTTCCCCATTTTTGACATGATTTACAAGATTTTACATATTTATACGCATCTTTATATAGTGTAGGCCAATAAAAACCACATTGTAAAACTTTGAAAGCAGTTTTCCATCCTCCATGATGACCTCCTGCCTCACGATCATGACAAAACGATAAAACACTTAAAATTTCACTATCAGGATTAATACATTTTCTAATTATTCCATCCGAGCATCTTCAGAAAAGATCTGGTTTCTCCCAATAGTAAAACTTCAAGTCGTAAAAGAATTTCTTTTTCTGCTGCCAAGTCCAATGAGACGGGATGTACTTACAGGTTAGATAGTTAACAATATTCCCAAACCATGGTGAATTTTCTTTTAACGGTATCCTATCTTTTAATAATTGCATGGTTAAGGGAGTATCTATTCTAAAAAGTTGTTCATCAGGAAATGAATCTCGTATTTCATTTCCTCTTCCTTCATCATTTTCCATTCTACTTAGATGATCTGCTACTACATTTTCACTTCCTTTTTTATCCTTGATTTCTATATCAAATTCTTGAAGTAACAGAATCCATCTAAGAAGACGTGGTTTAGCATCTTTCTTACTTAACAGATACTTCAAGGCTGAATGGTCTGTATAAATAATAACCTTAGACCCAACAATATATGATCTAAACTTTTCTAAGGCAAAAATTACAGCCAACAGTTCTTTCTCTGTAGTTGCATAATTAAGTTGAGCTGCATTTAGAGTGTGAGATGCATAGTAGATAGCTTTGAGTATTTTGTTATATCTTTGACCTAAGACAGCTCCTACAGCTAAATCACTTGCATCACACATTATCTCAAAAGGCAAATCCCAGTCTGGTGCTACCAGTACTGGTGCAGTAGTCAACTTCGCTTTTAGGGTCTAAAATGCTTCCATACATTTATTATCAAAGTTAAATGGTACCTCTTTTTCAAGCAAATGACTTAGAGGCTTTGCTATCTTCGAAAAATCTACAATAAATCTCCTATAAAATCCTGCATGTCCGAGAAATCCCCTCAAAGTTCTTAGATTGACTGGTGGAGGTAACTTTTCAATTACTTCGACTTTAGCTTTATCTACTTCGATACCCATTTCAGAGATTCTATGACCCAGAACAATTCCTTCGATACCATTAAGTGACATTTTTCCCGAGTTTAATACTAAATTGGTATCTTCACGCGTTGTAACACTCGTTCTAAGTGTGATAAACATTCATCGAAAGAATCTCCATAAACACTAAAGTCATCCATAAAGATTTCTAAGAATTCCTCGACCATGTCGAAAAATATTGCCATCATACATCGCCGAAATGTAGTTTGGTGCATTACATAAACCAAATGGCATTCGTTTATAAGCAAAAGTTCCATACGGACAAGTGAAAGTAGTTTTTTCTCTATCTCCCCGCCGCAATGAATATCTGTAAATATCCCGAATAACCATCTAAGAAACAAGAATATTTATGTCCACTTAATCGTTCCAAAATTTGTACGATGAATGGAAGTGGATGATGATCTTTCTTAGTATGTTCATTCAGCTTTCTAAAATCAATACACATTCGATATCCTGTAATTTCCCTTGTCGGAATCCATTCATTTTTATCATTTTCTTTTATCGTGAAACCTCCTTTCTTTGGTACTACTTGAGTTGGACTCACCCATTCACTATCTGATATGGGAAATATTATCCACATTTCTAATAGCTTAATGACCTCTTTCTTAACAATTGATTGTAAATTTGGGTTAAGGCGGCGTTGCGGCTGAATACAAGGTTTAGCTCCCTCATTTAGGATGATCTTATGAACGCATATCTTAGGGCTAATTCCTTGAATATCTGCCACTGTCCATCCAAATGCTTTCTTATGATTTCTTAACATTCTAAGTAATTGATCTTCACGTTCATTAGTCAAGGTTGATGAAATAATAATTGGTAGTAGATTATCATTTTCAAGAAAAGCATACTTAAGATTTGTAGGAAGTGGTTTCAATTCCAGATTCCTTGGTGGATCTTCTACTGAAGGTTTTAGAACTGGTCCGTCTAGTTCTAATTCCAAATACTTATGCCACGGATGTTTAGAAAACAGTCCCTTATCAAGATAAAGGATCACTTCTTTCATTTCAGTATCATTTTCATCTTCTTTATAGATAGATAATGTTAAACATTCATCTAGCTTATCTTCATAATCTTGCAATTGATCATCACAGAATGTAGATATCTTATCTATAAACGAACATGATTCTGGTGATTTGTATGGATGATTCATAGCTTTGAAGATATTGAAGGAAACTTTATCTTCATTAACTCGTAGTATCAGTTCTCCTTTTTGAACATCGATTAATGTTCTTCCCGTAGCTAGAAATGGACGACCTAGAATAATTGGCGCTGAATATCCTTCTTCCATTTCCATTATTACAAAATCTACTGGAAAGTAAAATTTGTCTACTTTAACCAACACGTCCTCGATGATTCCCTTAGGATGTTTAATCGATCTATCTGCCATCTGAAGGGTCATTTCAGTATTTGTAATCTCTCCTATGCCTAGTTTCTTATAATCATCATAAGACATGAGATTAATACTTGCTCCTAGATCACATAGTACCTTCTTAAACAGAAACCCTCCAATCTCACATGGAATGGTAAAACTACCCGGATCTTTCGGTTTAGGAGGCAACTTATGTTGAAGTATTGCGAGAGCATTCTTCATTAAGGTATATATTCTCATATTCTTCTAACCGTTTTTTGTTTGATAGGATATCTTTAAGAAACTTTCCATAGGTAGGCATGTTGATTAGGGCTTCGATAACGGGGATATTGACATGAATATGACGAAAAGTATCAAGGAAACGAGCATACTTCTTATCAGTTTTTATCTTTCTAATTTGATCCTTAGGTGGGTAAGGTAAAGATTCTAAATCTATAACCTTAGGTTCTGAAGTTATACCCTCTGTTCTTTTTTCCTTAAATCTTTGAGCATTACTTGTCCGCCATGTTTCATTCTCATCCAATTTTTTCTTTGAAACATCTTCTGTATCGATTTTCCCTTTTTCGGTTATTGGCATATCTTCCTTCTTTTCTTCAGTATTGTTTTCTCTGACATGTTCCTTAAATAAGGTTCTCAGGTCTTTATCTGTTGGATCTATTAGACTCCTAGGGATTTGGACCCATTCCTTATTTTTACTTTCCGGTTCAACTTTACTATTTTGTTTCAAGAAATCTTCAATAATTTCTTCTTCTTCATCAGTAAATTCAAGTTCAACTGAAGTATCCATATTCGTCACAATTTTTCCATTTAAATCATTCTCTACTTCATTATCTCCTGAGTTTTCTGTTCCAGTATCTCCACAAAGTTTTCTACTTCTCGTAATAACAGCATTTACTTCTCTCGGGTTTCTTTCGGTATTACTTGGTAATCCTCCCGGAGGTCTAGTGTTTTTACGTTCTCCTTCTCTACTCAAATGGTCTTCCATATTCCTTATTGATGCTTCTATAGTTCTCATTACGGTATCATGTCCACTCATGGATGTTTTTAACGTACTCATATCCTTAGTGATCGTCCCTATAGAAGTTATCATAGTTTCTACATTTTTAGCTTGAGTAGAAACTACACCCATCATATTTTCCATTAATTTCTCCCATTTATCAACTCCTTCAAAGTTGAGTTGAACTTTGAGTGACCGGTATACTTTGAGTAGTATGTTGTGGATACGATCTAGGTAATGATTGTAGGTTCTGATTCGCGGTATCTCCTTGATAAACTTGATTACTATATGAATTCTTATATTGAACTGGATACGGTGGTTGTCCTTGCTTACTAGGGTTTTCAGACCAACGATAAGTAGGGTGATCTCTTCTAATAGCACTAAACGAGTTTGAATACGCGTTGTTCAAATTCTTATGCTGTTGTAAAAAACTCACCTCCTCCCTTGAATATCCTGTTGGTTCTTCAACTCCTAATGACACATTATCCTGATTTGAGTATTCAGTGGGTATACTATTTTCTGAACTTAGATTTTTGTTTGATTGTAGACCATCAAATTTCCTACTTAAATTCTCCAAGTGTGCTAGAACTTCCGTATTCGATGTACATTCTCCCCGCAAATGCTACTTTTCTTGTGCTAGAACCGGTTTCCCACATTCCGTTATTTTTGGAAATCTTTTCTATGGCATCGTAAACTAATTGGGCTTCGGTCATCATTAAAGAACCACCACATGCATGATCAACGTATGCACGTGAGTCTTTCCTTAGTTTACGACAGAAAAGTTGGATTTGCATATCTAAGGAATAACCATGATCGGGACAAGCTCTTAATAGTTTCTTAAATCTCTCCCTAGCATTCCCAAGCGTTTCTTCAGATCCTTGTCTAAAATTAGCAATTTCGACCTTTAACTCCAAATTTCTACCAGGAGTAAAATATTGCTTTAAGAACTCGGTTTGAATCTCCTCCCAACTTGTCAACGAATGATGTGGGAGTGACATAAACCAATCTCGTGCTCTTCCTTTTAAAGAAAAAGGAAACATAGACATCCTTGTTAATTCACGATGAGCACCTTGACTTTTGGCTATATTACACAATTCTTCGAAAAGATAGAGATGATGATGTGGATCCTCATCATCTTCTCCTAGAAATTGGGCTCTTGTGTCAATTAAACCAAAAAGATGAGATTTTATTTCGAAATTATTCGCTCCTTCATTTGGTAAAAGAATTGGATTATTAGTCTGATTTCTTCTCACGGTTTGATCACAGATAGGTCTCGGGTTTGGTAGGTTAGGATTATTATGATGATTCTGGTTCCGGTTTTGAGGATTTTGATTATTTGGTATTGGTGGATTCTGATTAAGGTTTTGTCCATGTCCTTGGGCATGTATAATACCTTGTTCAGGTGTTTCATCACTGATTTCGGCCATTCTCGTTTCTCGATTTGATGATGATACGTCAGGATTTCCCTGACTAGTATGACCACGTTTACTCTCTACTCTTAACTTGCCTTTCGTAAGTATTTATGTCAGGCTTATAAGGAGTGAGTGGGGCCTTACCTCTTCTGGTCATCAACTATCGAAAACGAAAAATAACTTGAAAAAGACAGAAGTAAAAAGATTGGTAACTTACCTACAAGGTAAGTACCAACGAAAAATAAAAAGAAATGTGATAAGAAGAGTGTTGACTTATCCTCGAGAATTTTGAGCTAATATAAGTAGAAACCATTCGAACACAATGAATTAGCGTCGTGATCCCCGGCAACGGCGCCAGAAAGCTGACGTGGGTTTTCCTAGTGCTATTCCAGTCCTTAACCGACAGTGTATCGGGTCAAACTGTAGTGCTAGTATGGTGAGTCAGGTGACGAATCCTCAGGGAAACATATGGTAATTCAGAGTGTGGCTAAACACCAAGAAGCTATTATTAACTCAATCTAAGTCGCAATTTTTCTTTTTTCTATTTAGTAACCTTAAAACAGTAAATAAGTGCATAAAACTAAAACAGATATATATAGATACATAAATATATATATAAATATATAGAAATACATATATATATATATAGATATAAATATATATAGGTACCAATACAATATATAAGATATAAATACTAGTAATATTATAAAAGACTAGCCAAGAATATGTCATTGAATCAGTATCTCTTTTTAGTAGAAATAGATGTGCTCGATCTTTCCTTATTTTAAGGTGAATCAATTATATATGAATCGGTGTATTCCTAAGCTAGACAACTCCTCCTCACACGAGCGTATGAAATTGTCATATGTCAAATTGTCATCGCTTAATCTCCACAACTGCCCCATGCTAATCTTAGTTAGTCCGAACAGTACCGAGTACAAATCTACCCCGGATAAAAGAGGTTATTCCGTTTGTCGATCGCCGATGTTATTCAAGAGGCTCCGGTTGTCAGGCGGATCGATTTAACACAAACGGTGTAGTTTTAATCAAACTGTGATTTTAACATTATTATGATCGTGAACAAAAATTTAATAAGATTCATCTTTCCCAAGACAAATCTGCCCCCGGGTAGGAAATAGGATTCCGTTGTCACGTTTTCACTCGGCCATTTTTACCCTCCGGTTTTTCTATCCTTTATCTCATATCCTAACTTCTCTGGTCAGTTCATCGTTAGGTTATATGTTGCGATTCATCTTGGTTAATTACGTCAATCCGAATATTATCAATACGTTGCAAGATAGAAAAAGATTCATTATAATTGATTTTAATTCAATTTTAACTTAGTCATCATCTATTTCCCTAAAAAGATAAACTAATTCAATTTCATATCTTGGCTAGATATAGAGTTAGCCTAATATCATTATAACTAATATATAGATACTAATAACAACAAACAAACATAAATACATTAAAAAGTTACCAGATTACAATTGTAGTGTCAGAGCCGTATTCTCTGGAAATAGCAACTCCTTTAGCAACAACGAGCCTTGATAAACCTTCTAAGTACTAAAACGATACTTATACTACAGTATTATTTCGACAGAGTGTCGTTTACGGTATTTACAGAACTACACACTAGATTAAGATAATATATATATATAGAAGTGATATATATATATTGGTACAACTTCCTCAAGCTGCAAATGAGGAGTATTTATAGAGTGGATGTCAAGGCCGGCGCGGGCCGGTGTAGTCCCGGCGCGGGCCGGTGCTACAGTGGAGATTCTCTCCTGACAGTCCCCATGTGCTGGTGGCAGAGAGATTCCGGCTCGGGCCGGGTTTTTTCGGTTCGGGGCGGATCTTGAAAAATATCTTTCTTCCGTTTCGTACTGTTTCGGTTTTAATTCTTCAGTTTTCTATCACACGTACCCTGAAACAGTCAAAAACACGAGCCACGGTAATTTTGATCATAAAAACTATAAGTTTTACTAAAATAATAACGATAATATCTATTTATAATGATTTCGATTTTTATGTGTTTTTAGATATATTTTTATAGAATTTATACGATATTATCGTAAATACGATATAAAAAGTCATATAATATGATTATATTTTTATCATACATCAATGGCCTACCCGGAGCTAGATCTAGTTTAGGGGATGACTCCCGCAGCCAGTATAAAAGAAATACGAATCGGATTAATAGTTGCCGAGTCTAGCTTAATTATATAGAATCTCTAGATCCAAACGATAACATAATAAGTGGGGAGGTTAATTACGTTGTTTATGTGTTGTGTCAAGTCGTGTCATTTATCTTTTCTTGTCTTTTGTTGGTCGTAGACCGCCTTTATGTGCTCGTCATGAATGATTAATTGTTTGTATATAAATGACCCACAATTGGTTCCCTGTGGGATCGACCTTGATTCGCTATAGGTATACTATGATGGACCTAGTCCTCTTGCTTGTATTGGTTTATGGTGGTCAAGTATTTTATTATCACTTGATCTATGTCATCATAATTACAGGAATCATTAGCTTTAGCACCCTTGGAATTCTTCTTGAATTTCTTATTTCCAGAATCGCCTGGCCCCCTGCTGACTCCACTGGCCACCAATCCAGCAGACTGACTGACTGACTGACTGTCTGTCCCAGAACTAGATGCCTTATGGTGTAACTCTCGAGCATGGAGTGATGACCTTACATCCTCCAATGATATTGAGTCCTTCCAACAATAAAGAACAGCACAATGTTATCATATGATGCAGACAATGACACAAGTAGAATCAATGTAGCATCCTGATCGTGTGCAAAGCACTTACTAGCAATAGGACTAGGTCTATCATAGTAGAGTACTGGCGAGTCAAGGTCGATCCCACAGAGACTCGTAAGAACATCAAATTATCAATATTGGCTTGTCACAAATAACGGTCTACGACCAACTATAATCAAGACATAAGTAAATTGGTAACACAAACTAACAAGACTACTCTATTTCACACGGCGTAAACAAGAGATTCTAATGTATTAGTTCAATTATGAGTAATTAGTTATTCCCCCCACACATGCAACAGTCCTCCCCATTGGTGAATTTCAATTCATTGTTCAGCTACGTGTATAAATCCTAACCCTATCTACTACGACCATGGTAGTAGACAATCTATACGCAAGCCCATACGTATAAAGAACTAGAGTTGCCAGTATTGAGCGTTAACCCATACCGTTAACCCGTCTAGGCAGCTATCGACACTGATTAGCAAGTTCCTAGGGTCTATCAAAACAAAGTCCTAATTAACACTTCACTATATGTACTTCATGCTAATTTACGATGACATGCAAATAGTTGATCAGGCTACTAACATGTAAATTAAATATGTCAATAAACGTAGCTGGCGCTGATTATCATGAACTAGTAATTTACTAGGTATTCAGATCTAGCAATATAAATCGTTGTAGATCTAAAGAACGCAATCACTATTTCATGATTTCTTCACCAACGAATTAGATCTATAACACATGGGGTAAAATAAACTAACTACTACATAATTAAACTAAATAAGCAATTAAAACATACTAGTCAAATAGAACAACGACAGATCTACATCTTGGAAAATATAGAAAATCATACCCTCGAAGATGAGCATAGATCTTCCTCGGATCTCTCCCTATCCGGCGACTCCGTCGTCTCTCCGACCAGAACTCATAAAATAAATAAAATAAAGAACAAAGAACTTTTATTGCATAGTAATTGTTTTGTAATTTGTGTACATTGAATTCTGAGGCGAAGCCTCTTATTTATAGCTACATAAACCGACTTAGAAACACCTAGATCTACACCTCGTCCAAGAAAATGTGTTTCAGATGATTCTGGACTCTCAGTATGTCGGCGGCAGCTCTCAGTAAACCAATGGTAATTTTGTCTTTTTCTCTCTACCGACTTAGCTTGGAAGGTTCTGGAATACCCTCGGCCCAATGTTTTCGTTCAGTCCACTCCAGATTCGTCCATAATGTTCAGCCCAATATTTCGTATCCTGAAAATAATCAAATAACGCACGAAATAATATCAAAATAGGGAAAATAAACGCTAAGCGCAAATTACTCGTCTCACGAACCCATCATATGATATTCAACTCAAATGGTTCATATTTATAGGTTGAAACAACTATTCTAGCTCATAATGGATAGAATGTTGATGCCGTAGGATAGACTATTTTAAGCGTCATCAACTACCCCCGCTAGCCCTTTGCTCGTCCTCGAGCAGAGTATCAAGACAGAATGTACCTCCAACAACAATCCCCATCAACTACCACATATTCAATAAAGATTTCCGACAAAACACATATCAAGAAAAAATCCATAAGCTCCCCATTAATCACTACCTATCATGCATCAATGTGTCGTGTGATGAATCTTTTGTAATAGTGAGTTCATGAGGAGAATCAAGTTGTATTAACCCCACAATCTTAACTTACCTGCGCATACACTACCTCATCTTGCTTTCAGACTTGGATACACAACATGGTACCTTAATCATGCAGGGCGGACTTGGGGACCGAGTCTTGCTCTTAGGTCCTCGTTTGTTTCTTTTTATGCAAGGGTCATGCCCTTTTTGCAACAAGTTCGCTTCCCTTACTGTCTTTATTGCATATATTTTTTCATTTTTCATTTCATATTTTTTTCTCTGGCAGATTTCCTCATTATTTTTTTTTCTCTCTCTCTCTCTCAAGCCCGTTTTGTCCCGGTTACCTCTTTTGGCATTCAAGTTGCTTCCCTTGTCCGACAACAATTTGTTAAAGTGTATAGACTGACAAATAATGATTCCTGGTTAAAACAACTTATCATCTAATCTCAAACGCTTCTCACTCAGATTATGAGCTCAAATAATTGAGTGCAATGATATTATAACAATTAATAAGTTACTACTTCATGCAAAATAACATATGCTCATTCTTCCATTCTAAATTGAATATGCTATAGCTAACTTCAAATTGAACTTGGGCTCCTTTTCTACCGATTCCTTACTCGGGAACGTGCAATAGGCAAGCTAAAAACAGTGTTAAATTGTTCAAAATTATTCCCTTTTTTGATTATCCAGCTAAGACCGCCTACCCCCCACTTATTATAGACATTGTCCTCAATGACTAATAATAAAGAAAAGAAAATGTACTTAGCTCTGGAATTGGTCGGCTGAGTCAAAATGAAACCTGGAGCAGAATCATTAGCTCCTAGGTCATCCATCTTCCAAGTTACTACCTGCTTTCCAAAATTCTTCCAAAACTGTGAGTAACATGAGAAGGGCAATAAGGAAAATAAGGTGGTGGTAATTGTGCATACCAGAGGAATGCGCAAAAACAGTTTAAGCCACTTTATTTTTTTATTGGCCTAAGCAAGATAAGAAAACTTTTATGAGGGTATCACATGAGAATCGTGAAGGAAAAAACCATATATATCTCTTGCCAGATGACTGAAGATATATGTGATGAAAAAAACCTTGCGATTGTCATGCTACTTTATTGACTCAAACAACATAAAATAAACAAAATGAACAAATAAGGGTTTATAAAAATAGAAATGAGTTTATAGTCGTCAGCCTGACTTTAATAATAGGGCTCCTTCATTCGTACTTTGGATCCACCAACATAAAGACTTCCAACTCAGGTTATACTTGTGCTCTAGGTAATGCTTCAGCCTGTGGCCGTTTACTATGAACGTCTTCCTAGAGTATTCATTCTTGACTTCACATGCACCTGAATTGAATATTTTATGACTACATGTGGTCCATACCATCTAGACTTCGGTTTCCCAGAAAAAGACGAAGACGCAAATTATACACCAGCACATTATCTCGAACTTGAAATGTGCGGTTGAGAATCCTTTTATCGTGCATGCACTTCATTCTTTCCTTGTAAATATTTTCATTCTCATACGCTTGAAGTCTAAACTCTTTCAGTTTATTCAACTCTAACAATCTCTTCTCACAGGCTAAACTTTCATCCCTGTTTTGAAATCTCGTAGCCTACAGCGCTCGGTGCTTGAGTTCTACCGGTAAATGACACGTTTTTCCAAACACTATCATGTATGGTGACATCTCAATTGTGGTCCTATAAGCGGTTCTATACGCCCAAAGAGCATCATCTAATTTCAAAGACCAATCTTTCCTCGTAGGATTCACAGTCTTCTCTAAGATCCTCTTAATCTCTCTGTTCGTGACCTCCACTTGTCCACTTGTCTGGGGTTGATATGCTGCTACAATCTTATGTCTAACCCCATATCTCAACATTAATTTCTCAAACAACCTATTACAGAAATGACTCCCTCTGTCTCTAAATATTTCTCTAGGCACTCCAAACCTCGTCAAAATATTCTTCTTAAGAAATCTAAGGACAACCCTGGAATCATTAGTAGGTGAGGTCACTGCCTCCACCCATTTGGAAACATATAGGCCCAACAAAATCAATTTCCCATACATCGAATAACTCCACTTCTAAGATACTCTGCAGTGGCATCTCATTCCGCTTGGAAATGTTACCAGTCATTTGACAGGAATGACATGCTCTTGTAAATTTGTAAGCAGATTTATGAATTGTTGGCCAATAGAATCCACACTGCAGTACTTTTGCTGCTATCTTGTCTAGCCCATAGTGACCTCCAGCTTCTCTAAAATGACATAGGCTCAAAATTCTTGGAATCTCATCATCATGGACACATATCCTAAGAATGGCATCAGGGCACAGCTTGTATAGGTAGGGATCATCCCAATGATAATGCTTCAGATCCTTAAAGAACTTCTTCTTATCCGCGTTCCTGAATTCCGGTGGTAGCTACCTTCCTGCTAGATAATTGACAATATTAGCAAACCAAGGGTATACCTTGCCCACTCTTGATGTATTTTGTTGGGGCTGAGATTCAACTTGAGATACCACTGAGACGGAAAAAAGTTGTTCATCGGGAAAGCTCTCCCTAATTTCAGTCTGTTGCTCTTCTTCCGGCCAAGTTAATCTTGACAGGTGATCAGCCACCTGGTTCTCAGATCCTTTTTTTTCCTTTATCTCGACATCAAAATCTTGTAAGAGTAGAATCCATCTCAACAATCTCGGCTTGGAGTCTTGCTTGGTTAGAAGATATTTCAGAGCTGAATGGTCAGTGAATACAGTGACCTTCGATCCTATCAGATATGGTTGAAACTTGTCAAATGTGAAGATAACAGCTAAGAGTTCTTTTTTTGTAGTCGAATAATTCCTTTTTGTGCACTGTTAAGGGTACGACTGGCGTAATAGATAGGTTTAATGATTTTATCCTCCCTTTTTCCCAGGGCTGCTCTAACTGCCGTGTCTCTTGCATCACACATAAGCTCAAAATTTTTGTTCCAATCTGGTGCTACTAGAATTGGGGCGGTTATAAGCATTTGGTTCAATGTGTTGAATACTTGCTTGCACTCTTCTCCAAATACAAAAGGCACATCCTTCGCAAGTAATTCCGTCAAAGGTCTAGAAACTTTAGAGAAATCCTTAATAAACCTCCTATAGAATCCTGCGTGGCCAAGAAAGGCTCACAACGTCTTTAAGTTTGTCGGAGGGGGTAACTTCTCTATCACCTCTATCTTTGCCTTATCAACCTCCATTCCTTTCTTTGAAATCTTATAACCCAACACTATTCCTTATGTTACCGTGAAATGGCATTTTTCCCAGTTAAGTACAAGTTTGGTCTTTTCACATCTCTTCAACACTTTACTGAAGTTGTCCCAGAATTTATCAAAGCTATATCCAAATACAGAAAAATCATCCATTAAAATCTCTAGAAAATCCTACACCATCTCTAGATAATGACATCATGCACCTTTGGAATGTTGCTGGTGCATTACAAAGTCCAAAAGGCATGCGATTGTACGCAAAGGACATGTGAAAGTTGTTTTCTCTCGGTCCTCGGAGGCATTATGGATCTGATAGTAACTAGAATATCCACCTAAGAAACAATAGAAAGCATGACCGCTTAATCTTTCTAACATCTGGTCAATGAATGGTAAGGGAAAATGATCCTTATGAGTTGCGTCATTCAGTATCCTTAAATCTACGCAAACTCGATGTCCAGTAATTAGTCTCACAGGGGTTAACTCATTGAACTCATTAGGTTGGACAGTGAATCCTCCTTTCTTGGATACCATATGAATCGGGCTCACCTATTCACTGTCTGCAATTGGGAAAATGATTCCCATTGATGTTTGAAACATTGACCAATCAGTCGTATCCTGGGCCCTGTTTGGTTTTGGGCTAGGTTGGATCCATTTGGATCCCACTCAATATTTTATTCACCTCACTATCTTAGTTACCATTAGTTTATTATAATTTCTCCCATCAATCATTTCACCATCAACAATTAAAATAATATTAATCAATTCACTTTATTCACCCACTACACTATTTAACCATTACTTTATCAATATAATTCATTCAAATTTCTCTCACCAATCACTTTTTCATCTACACAAATTTTAATACAACATTTTAACTTTATAATCATTATATCACTTTATTTTATTTTATTTTCTCTCTCCTGAATCCATTCAACCCCAATCCAACCCCAAACCAAACAGGGCCAGGGTCTTAGAAATACTATTCTATATTGGCTTTTTTTATTGCTTTTGCTGTCAAATCACCGATTATACCTTTACATACATTGTTACCAGATACCCATGGAGAAGCACATTATAGTACTTGTATGCTCCTGGCTTCATCAAGTTCTTCTTTTGGAGTTAAACTTTTATTTGTCCATATTTCGAGAAAAAGTATCTCCTATTTTTTATTTCCATTCCCATAAGAATAAATAATATGATTTCCAACATTTTTATAATCTCTTCCTTAACAACATCCTTCAGTTGTGGCGTCAACCTCCTTTGAGGTTGTGCTACCTCATTCTTCTCAGGGTCTATAGAGATCTTATGCATGCACACTGATGGGTTTATTCCTCTAATATCTGTAATTGTCCACCCAAACGCTCCCTTATGCTTTTTCAGTACTCTAAGAGTTTCTCCTCCTCTAAAGGTGATAGTAATGATGAAATTATGAGGGGAAGAGTATCTTCTTGTAAGTATACGTACTTCAGGTGAGATGGAAAAGTTTTCAACGTTAAGTTCCTTGGTGGCTCTTCCAGTGATGATCTTAACAGCTACCAGTCAATTGTATGTCAAAGAACTTATGCCACAAAGGTCTATGAATGGTTCCTCCTACATCCACAGAAGATATAGGTTCTACTTCTCGCACTTGACCTTCGCTACACCCAGGCCAAGTTTCCTCATCAATTCCTTCTTTCTTCATGAGCAAGTCTCTGCTACTTCAGGATCTACTGCCATCTGCTGATATAATTCCAAAACAAGCTCGTCTATGGCATCTAGCCTGTAACATGCTTCTCCCTCATCTTGTGCATATCTCATTGAATTCGTCACATTGAATACTACTTTTGTTAGGTGTAGTGCCCGAAAGATAATTTTGTAATTGTTTTATTTAAATAAATGACAGAATTATATATTCATTTTATTATTTGCATTTATGCTTATATTAAACACTACTGAAAACCTTAAGTATATCGGTATGTAATCACATAACTCAGTGTAAGGCATACACACGAGGATTGAGTTAGTGATGATATGCTTAAAACTAGTTAGTCTGTGGTGAATTTAATCAGAGTATGGGTCTCATGATTAATATACCAATAATGCGCCCAGAACACTTAATGGTGTGACCATCTTATTTGGACCGTTGGTATAGGGCACCTAGTGGGTCATTTATATATGATGTCTATCATATAGGACTGGACCGATTTGATTTGAATTCTCGATATAATTCTGTGATCGAGAAATCTTATCGAATCACAAGATGATCATATATGGATTAATCTCTATCCTGATGTGATCACAGTCTACTGCTTGGTTCAAAGTAGGGTTTGATGTGTTAGTTAAGGATCACTTGGATACATGTGATCCGAACACTTGTCGTTGGCTCTATTCTGGAATGAGTGAGTAGTCTGTGACTTCAAAGATATGAAATCCATTCCTTCCTGCGGGAAGTAGACAGACAGTTCCCTTATTTGTTAATCCTATAAACTGATCGATGGGCCAAGTTCACAATATATTAGTTATGAACTAATTGATCACTAGGGGGTTAATGGTAAATAAGTATAAGATGTTTTTAGAAGGGTTTACGGAAACATCCCGAATCAAAACGAACAGTCTATGGAGGATTTATCTGTATGTAACGATTATATCAATGGACGCTTATCGACTCAGTGATTAGAGTGTAAGTATATATCTATAATCGATAGAGTTCAGTTTCAGGTTTATGGTGGCGTAATCCCGGAATTAATAGATTGAATAAGAATTGTTCTGTTCGATGAATAATTTTATATAATTTATTGTAGCTACTGGTTATAGGTCCATGGCCCCCGATGTGGCTCCTAACATGCATATGTTTCTTGACGTTGGGCCTCAAATAATAATTAAGTAGTTGGACTATTTAATTGATGTGTGATTTATTATTTATTGGACTAAATAATAAAATACATGGAAAAGACATTTTTTGTGGACTCGGCCCAATAGTGTAAAATCCGTGTGCTAGCCTTATTTGACTAGGGTTGGCGTGTTTTTTGTCTTGGTAATTATTAAGGAATTAGTTTTCTTGATAATTATAAGACATGTGATTAATTGTTTATTTGTTAAATAAATAATTAAAGAAAATATATTAGATTGATCCTTAAATATTCTAGATTTATTCTGGATTATTCTAGGAGTATCTTTTATGGAAAAGGATTAGTATAATTGATTTTGTATTAATTATTAAATCCTTGGAGGACAAGGATTTCTCTCCTATATAAAGAGAGTTCTCCTAAGTCTTTTCAATAAAAACACAATACACGCATCATACACATAGTATTGGCTTAGAATTTTCGGCCAATAGCTAGGGTTTAGAGTTGGGAAAATCTTCGGGATTTTCCGGGTAGCATTTCAAGGAGGTCAAGCATCAAGGATCAACATCCACCGGTTGTTGCTTGAAGACACACATCGGAAGATCGTGGCATCTCAAATTGTATCTCGACTTCATCAATATTTTGGATCTCGCTTTTGATTGGTAAGTAGATCTCACCTTCTTGTAGGTAGATCTTAAATCAGGTAGTTTAATTTTATATGATTGTGATCCTCTTGTTTATTCCGCTGCGTAATCGGGCGGATCTAGTTCCGTCCGGCGATATTACATCCAACAAGTGGTATCAGAGCCTCCGATCTATAAATTAAAGTATATAATTGATAGATCTAGGAGTGGATTTGCATGTTTAGATTGCATTGTTTTTAGTTTTTTTTAAATTCAAAAATTTTCATGATGATGAATGCTTTGATATGTTGTGGTGAAGAGATGGATTGGGGTTGGTATTGTTTACCGGTTAGATCTATTTTGTAGCTCTTTTGATTAGTATCAACTGAGCATAGGATGATGTATTTTTTTTTTATCATGAAAAAATTGTAAGCTTTTTGTATGTGTAAAAATTTCGGGTTCGAAACGATGAAGATCATGGTGACGAAGATCAAGATCAAGGCGAAACCCTTGGTATGAATAAGGTGAGGGGCGGCTTAAAACACTTTAGGCGGCGTTTTCCCTTTTTTTTCCGCCGCAACATGTTTTTTTTAGGGTTTAGCGGCATTAATGAGCGCCACAATAATCACCTATTAGGAATATTTTATTATGTTTTGATGATGGCCATACTAGCTGTAATAGCAAGCCTGAAATAAGTTAGAATTCTCTGTATAAGTCTTTACTTAGAGTCTGACATGTTGTATAAGTTAAAGTCAGACAAGTATTGTACTAGTTTGTAGGACGGAAAAGTAAAACAGACTTTCGCCAGAGTGAAGCCAGCCAAGCACCAGCAGAGAAACAATGAAGACTTAATGGTCTGACTTATAACCAAGAAAGTCTGTGATGACCTTGGACAAGTCTAAGTTATGCTTCAAGTGATGGAACTTAATGTTTAAATATGGTGTACACTGATCTCACCCCAATCAAGAATCAGTGAAGTACAAAGATTCTCCTTAAACTGAAGTGATGAAGGAAACAGTGAAATGGCAGAGTAAACTAACTTTCGACTGAGTGAAGACAAAACAGTGAAGGAAGATCTAAACGGCAAAGTCAGATGGATCACTCGAGCGTTCAGAGCACGGCGAAGTAAACCTTATCAAAACAGAATTGAAATATGATGAAGATTCAGAGGATCATGCATTAAATTCACAATTAATAGAGGATCAATCAATGACGGATCTTCTGCTAAACGTTTGAAGAATAATCCGATCACTTAAATCAAGAAGAATATAATTAAGGGGGAATCAAGAGTAAAATCAAGGATTATTCCCCTGATTAATGTAGCCAACAGACATAATTTCAAATCAAGGTTATTCAAGGCTACAAATAGAAGGCTATAAAATCAAGTAGAACTCTATCAATTTAAAAAGCCTTCTCTCTGAACTTACAAGGATTTATCTAAAGATCAACTCAGACATCAGAACTACAATTTTACATTCAACGTTGAGATTGATCAAGAAAGGTTGTGAATCTCATTCACATCAAACTGAAGCAACTAAATCAGAATCCATCTGAGAATGAGTTGTGTTTGTGATAGCTGCTGAAGGATTTGATCTCAATGAGGAGTGAAAGAGACTGAATCACTGAAGCAGTTGCAGTCAAGGAGTGATAGTCTTGTAGATTGTGAAGCTTGGGAAGTCAAGGACAATCATACTATTGTATCTGTGAAAACTATAATGAATTCCTCCAATCATCACAGGAGAAGAGTGGATTAAGGGATTACACCACCCTGAACCACTATAAGCCTTGTGTCAATTTACTTTATGCAATTTACTTTACCGCACTCATTTAATTGCCTACATTATATCTTATATCTGTGATTGACTAAACTACTTTGAAACAACGTAGTAAGAAGGGACTTATCCGCTGCCCAAAAGCTTTTAAACATAAGAAAAGTTTTTGAAACTCCACTATACTCATTCACCCCCCCTCTGACTATAGTTTTATCCTTCTCTGGGACCAACAATTGGTATCGGAGCAGTGTTCCTAGTATCAGAACCTGTTCAGATCTAATTTATGGTAACAAGGAGATCACATATTTTCAAAGTATTTTTAAATCTGTGCTTTCTTTTTATTCACATATATATCTCTTATTTGTACTTATAGATTTCTCAAACTTCATGTCAAAAGTACCTGTTTTCAATGTTAATAATTTTGATGAATATAAAATAAGAATGATATCTCATCTTGCAAAGAACTCATGAGGAGATGCTTTGGATGTAATAAATGATGGCCCAATCATGATCATGACCGTGGTAACCACGGGAGCGAGATCAAGGAAAAGAAGTGGACAAACCCAAGAAAGATTGGACCAAGGATGACAGAAGAAGAGCAAATCTAGACTTTGTTGCAAAAGATATGATCTTGAAGACTCTGGATAGCAACATGTTCATGAGAATCAAAGATTGTAAGACAGCAAAGGAGACGCGGGACAAGCTAGCACTGATAAATGAAGGATCTAAAGCAGTTAAAGAAAACAAATTGTCTGTTGCAAAACAGAAATTTGAAAATTTCAAAATGAAAGCTAATGAATCAATTGATCAAATGGACAACAGATTCTCAAGCATCATCAGTGAACTGCAACAGCTTTGACACACATATCCACAGAAGGAAGTGTGCTTAAAAATCTTGAGAAGCCTACCTGAAAGATGGAAGATCATAACATCAGTAATCAGAAGGACAAAAAATCTTGCAAACACTGACACCCTAACGCTGATGTCCCAACTAAAGGCTCATGAATTTGAACTGAACTGTGAAGATGGTGCTCCGGCAGAGACACAAAGAACCGGTACCGATAGCACCACAAAGAAAGTAACTTTGCTGATTGCATCAGCAAAGAGACACAAGAACTCAAAGAACAGGTAGCTTTATTAGTTAAACGTTTTGACAGGTATAGCAAAAAGAAGTCATTCAAAGGAAACTCATCATCAAACAAGAAATCAAGCTCAAACAAAGACATGAAGAAAAATGATGATGAATACAGATGCTTCAACTGCAATAAGAAAGGTCACTTCAAGGCTGATTGCCCTGAAGAAAATGACAAAGATGAGGAAAAGAAGAAGTACAAAGCAACTAAAAAGAGAAAAGGCAAGAAGGCACTCAAGGCTGAATCCAACAGTGAAAAGAATGAAGAATTATCTGATAATGACTCAGATGACAGTGATGAAGCTGACAGCTCAGACAATGAGAAAGCATGCCTATGTCTCATGACCAAAGAATTGAATGGAGATGAAGTTGACAGCTCAGACAATGAGAAAATAAGCCTATGTCTTATGGCCAAAGAATCTGATGAAACTGAGGTAACATCTAGTTCTTACTCTTCATCTAGTGCATATCCACATCTAATACTGCACAATCTTCTATTCTCCCATTAGATCCAGCAGCTCTAGTCCAAAATCTCATGATCAAGTTTGATGAAATTGAAATGAATCATGAAATTCTGGAACAGGAGTGTAAAGATCTAAGAAAGGAAAATAAAAGATTAAAGAAAGAACTGGATAAAGCAAAAGCTGAACTAACTAGTAAGGAGATCTACTCAAATGATCAACAAACAGCAGATGATCACTCATCTGGTGTTGACAAATCAACTGAGAAAATCTCCCTACCAGTTAAAAACACCACTGCACCACAAAATGCACCAGCTTACAAACCGTCTAAGAGGTTTGGATCCAGATCTGGTCTTGGCTACAACAGTCAGGATGAGATTAGAAACAATGGACAACACAATTCGGAATCTAGAACCAGCAATAGACCAAATTTTAGAAAAGTACAGACCATAATTTCAATCACTCATCCTGCACCGGTGAACTCAAAAACCAGTGCAGTAAAACAGCTGTTTAAACCATCAATCCAATCAACCAAAAGCAAAGAGTTTATGAAAGGTAAATGAAGACTTTATCCTTCAAAGGATGATTGTAATGTTGCACCTCCAAAATACAAGAAGAAACCACTTCATGCCATGCATCATGTGTTTAAGAAAAATCAATCTAGGTATGTTCCTAGACACATGAAGTAACATAGGTTTCCCACTGCATATTGGAAAGTGAAGAAGGATGCAAATGCACCAAAAAGTAGAGAAAAGTATCAGAATACCTTGAGTAAAAATATTAGAAGTTATTCTGCCATGCCTTATTGTTGGAAATATTATTTATGTTTTGATGATAATTCGTCACAAAATTAGACAAATCACTTACAACCCATGATGATGAAGTCGTAACTAATTGTTATAGTGCATAATAAAAGAAGAAGCAAGAAATGGTCTAGAGACAAATGTATAAGTTCTATCTAGAGTCTGAACTTTGTATAAGTTGTTTCAGACAAGCATTGTAATAGAATAGGAACTAGGCGAACAGCTGGGTCACAATAAGAAAACTGAGTCACAACAAGAAAACTGAGTTAAAGAAGAACTGAGGGTTCAAACTCAGTCATGCCAAAACTGAAGAAGATAAGTTCGCTGAGGGACACAGACTCAGTTGGCTTATCTAGAAGACTGAGGAACTGAGGGACACAGACTCATTTGTTGAAGATTGAAGAACTGAGGTGGCAAACTCAGTTAGAAGCTGATTAAGTCATGACTATAAGTCAGGATTCAGGCAAGTCTGTGGTGACCTGAAACTGAGTTATAGGTCATGTAAAATTGGATAATCTTAAGGACAAAGATTATCAGCTACCTGGAAAAGAAGAAACTGAATGGTGTACTCTGACTTAGTCAATTAAAGTCAGATATGAAGTAAACAAGGTACTCAGTTTTGAAGAAGAGTATAAAACTGAGTTAAGGCCTTGATTGAATTTAAACTATCAATACGACAAAAGATCGTACATATGAACGTTGGCTAAATGACAAGTGTAACGGCTACAAGAGCTAGTAACCGTCACATCACCCCTATAAATATACAAGAGAATCACTTGAAGCAAGAGAGAGGAGGATCAGAAAAAGAGCTTTACAAGCATACATTCAAGATCCAAATCCAGGTCCATAAAAATCAGATTATATTTATCCAGAAAAAGGGGAGCCAACGACATTGCCTTGAAAACTTCAAAGGAAGATCCAGTAACCCATTAAGGGGGAAAGAAGGCATCTTGGAGCAACAAAGTCAGATCTAGAAAAATCAAACAGCTCACTGAATTAATCCTTGGTTAATTCTAAACCTAACCTTTGTGAAAAAGGGTTGGTTGTGCATAGTTTGAAGAGAGCAATTCTACCTTTCTTCATACGGTGTTGCTACAGCAGTTGGTGCAGTCTGCAGACTGTGTATATGAGTGGTGAGCTGGTGAAGGAGCAATTCCACCTCCAAAAGATCAGTGTGCAAAGTGAAGGGAGCAATCTCACCTTTCTTCATTTTGTGTAGACAGTGAAACTAGGGTGTCGTGAAGGACTGTCATAGTACTAGAATCTTGTAACGGTTATCTCATTATTCTAGTGATACCTCCTACGCCACAGGAGAAGGGGAGACGTACGGGATTACACCACCCGACTTCCATAAACAAATCTTGTGTTGATTTACTTTATGCATCTGTGTTTGTTTTATTTATTGCATTATCTCTCAGCAAACACCAGACACTGAGTCAGCACTTAACTGATACATAGAAGGTCTAATTTTCTAGTTACACATCTATTGCACTAAAGGCTAGTCTTATCCGCTGCCAGTTAACGAGACTAAATATAAGTCGGTAATAACTTATATTCAGTTAAGCTAACTGAACTCCGCTCAAGTTAAAGGGACAGGAACTGAAAATCAGTTTAAGTTTCAGAGAAACTTAGTTCCTGGGACTTTTCCAGTTCGGGATTAGTTTTGGTGACAAGTTTATTCACCCCCCCCCTCTAAACTTGTGTTAGCCTTTCCAAGGGACCAACAATTGGTATCGGAGCAAATCTTCCTTCTGGAAGAGATCCAAGATACATTTCCAACCAATTGTTGAAGATCCCTCACTGTATCATTTCATATAGTTTCAATGTCTACATCTAAAGCTAGAAGTTGGCTTACCCATCCCTTGATTAATTGTTTGCAAAATATATCTGATTTTCAGGATCAAATGATCGAAAGGTTCAGTACGACAAATCTTTATACAAATCCAGAACCTCAACTCAATGATGAAGTGGATACAAACTTCAATGATCACCTTAAAGAATCCGAGAGGAGTTCCATCACGAGAGACCTCTCAAAAGAAGAAGGAAAGGAATCGTTGCAAATAGATATTGTTATAGAAGACTCATTACAGCGACAAGAGAATGTACAAACTATATCGAATCATCAAGAAAAGGTACATTCTTCCACTCGCTTATCACTTGTCGAACTCAGTCAAAGAAACTCTAATCTTGTCAAGTTAACCGAAAAACTCTCCTTGGAATTGGAACAAAAAGACAAAGAACTTGACAAAGCCAAAGATTGGAATGAGTTTCTAGAAACTGAGCTGTCATATTTTGCTGAAAGAACAATGCTCAGTAAAGTTGACAAAGGCAATGATAATCCCCCATCCCTACCCAGTCTTGAGATCTCAACAAGAACAAACCTTAGAAATCAAGATACTGGAAGACCTAGTAGATCACACAAAGAAATTAAAAATGTTAAATCTAAAAGAATTCTTGTGAAATCAACTAAGGTTGAGCGTAATGGTTTATCTAGAAAAGAGTTGAGAAGGTATAATTCTCTCAACCAAGAAACTGGAAGTAATACTCCAGTAACTAACCCAGCCGGACCCAAGAAGATATGGGTACCAAGGAAAACTTAAACTGTCTTGCAGGAAAAGTCTGTTTATATTGCAAAATCCACAGAAAACTGACTTCCATACAAAACTGAGATGGCAAAAGCTGATGAAGGACAAAACTATCAAAGAAGTAAAGACTTTCCAGCTACCATCTGACGTTTGGGCTGACATGACAAATCACTCGAAGCCACGTGTCAATCTGGGAGAAAAAGTAGATGTACATCCCTACATAATCTCTTTGATTGTGACATGACTCTCATTTTGAAAACAATTGCAAAATCTTGACAAAATCCTGCTCACCCAAAATCAAAGCATTCAAGAATCCCAAATTCAATGGATCAATACAACATTGACGAAGGAATCACAACAAGCCTAGACGCATTCTGTCAAAAATTCTCAAACTCCAATCTTTCAATTCAAATTGCAAAGAAGATTAAAAAGATTCGAGGTTTGGAGAATTTGATTGATACAAAGGTCTCTACCTTATGTCCAGAAGGCATCAGAGATTTCTACAGGAATGCAGAGATCACCAACAATGGAAGAAGCTTCAAAACTACTGTTCAAGACAAAAACTTCACCATTGATGAACAAATACTTTCCTTGGTGTTCCGTCTAGATATAATTGGAGGCTCTTCATCCTTCACCTTTGGAAAAGAGGAAAAAGACAAGCTTTGGAATATCACTGCAATCAATAAGAAGGAGAAGAATTTCAGTGGCTCTATATATCAGCAGAAAGGAGAATTCGCATTCCTGACAATTCTTCTGACCAAAAATGTCATTGGTCATGCTCGAAATTTCTACACTCTCTCAACGGACAAAATGAAAATGATTTATGCCATTTGGTTTGAGGAGAGATTTGATTGGAACAAATTTATACTCAATCAGTTTATAAAGCAGATTTCTGATGAGAAGCAGAGAATCAAAGAAAGTAAGGAAGCTACTAGAGAATCATTCTTACTGAAAAAGGGTTTTACCTATCTAGTGCAAAGAATACTGGATCATTTCTCCATTCCTAAATCCACACCAACCGAAGTGGAACAGAAGTCAGTGTCCACTGAGACAAAGAAAAGGAAAGTCATCAAGGAAGAAAGTGAAGTCTCTGACTCCAGTTCAAGCGAGATCATAAAACTGGATGATAGAACTATATGAAGGAAGAAGAGGTTGTGGAACAAGTTTCAGTCAAAGGAAACTGAAACTAAGAATGTGATCCAGATTGAGGTTGATAATGAAGATGAAACTGATGAAAATGAAGAAAGCAAGCCTGATGAGTCTGAAGAAAGCATGTACAAAGAAACTGAAGAGTTCATTGATGAACTTGAAGAAAATGAACTAGATGGAAATGAAGAAATTGGTAAAGAAGTATCTGAAGAAGTTGATGAAGAATCTGAAGGGAGTGAATTTCCCACTACTATGTTTGGGGAATACACTGAAAAACAGAGAGAAGTTGATTGAAGATGCGAAATTTTGTGAAACCGAGTATGAAAAGGAACCGACATTTCATGATACTCACTTTTTCTATCCTGAAACTGGCTCCTCGTCACAAACTCGGAAGGCATCCATAATCAAATCAGCATTTGAAGAATTTCTGGTTCAAGAAACTGAAGCTGAGAAACTAAAAAAATCTGAAAGATTTCATTGAATGTTTAATACAGAATCTACAGGAGAAACTGTTCAACATGCATGAATTAATTGGAAGGATACATTATTCAGGTTTGAACAATTACTCAAACATCATCACCCTACGTAAGTTATTTGAAGATTGCTTTCGCTTATCTTCAAACAAGGGGGAAGATGAAGCTGTAGGTGATGAAGCTGTAAGAGAGGATGCAGCTAAAGCTGAAGTGGTTTATGCCAGACAACTGATGGAAGATCAAGACAGACAAGTAGATGCTGATCTACTAACTACCCAAATTGATGAAGAAGCAATTGACGGTCTGTTTGAAGAGCTGATTGCAGAAGGAGACTTTAAAGATACAAGAACTGAGGATGATGAGGAAGCCGCAGTTAAAGCAGTGTTGAGCATCAGAAAGAAGATTGTAATATGTATCAGATCTCTTGAAAAGTTGGCAAATAAGGAGACACAAACCAAGGGGGAAGCTAAATTGGAACCAGAAAGAAAAGCTGAAAAGACTAAAGGAAAGGAATCTAGTCTTATTTCAATGGAAGAAGAGAAGGTGATGTGTGAAGAAGTCAAAGAAATCTTAGCAAAGTCCAAAGCTGGCAACAATGAAGAAGCAAATCAATTGCTAAATGATTATCTGAAGATCAAGCCTAAAGTTGGAGAAACAGAAGAAGAAGGAAAAGCAAGAAGACTCCTGGAAACTAAGAGGAGTATCTTTGTTGGTGAAAAATTGTTGACTTTGGAAAAAGAGATGTAATTTATTCAGTTATAACTCAGTTTGGCTCGTTTTGAATCCTGTAATAAACTTGGCTGTTCTAGTTTGCTTTCTTAATTTGTTTTGTCATGATTTCTTGCACTATTCCTTTATTATTGCTTTTAAGGAGGGTTATGATACATCATAAAAAAGGGGGAAATTGTTGGAAATATTATTTATGTTTTGATGATGATTCGTCACAAAATTAGACAAATCACTTACAACCCATGATGATGAAGTCGTAACTAACTGTTATAGTGCATAATAAAAGAAGAAGCAAGAAATGGTCTAGAGACAAATGTATAAGTTCTATCTAGAGTCCGAACTTTGTATAAGTTGTTTCGGACAAGCATTGTAATAGAATAGGAACTAGGCGAACAGCTGGGTCACAATAAGAAAACTGAGTCACAACAAGAAAACTGAGTTAAAGAAGAACTAAGGGTTCAAACTCAGTCATGCCAAAACTGAAGAAGATAAGTTCGCCGAGGGACACGACTCGGTTGGCTTATCTAGAAGACTGAAGAACTGAGGGACACGGACTCAGTTGTTGAAGATTGAAGAACTGAGGTGGCAAACTCAGTTAGAAGCTGATTAAGTCATGACTATAAGTCAGGATTCAGGCAAGTCTGTGGTGACCTGAAACTGAGTTATAGGTCATGTAAAACTGGATAATCTTGAGGACAAAGATTATCAGCTACCTGGAAAAGAAGAAACTGAATGGTGTACTCTGACTTAGTCAATTAAAGTCAGATATGAAGTAAACAAGGTACTCAGTTTTGAAGAAGAGTATAAAACTGAGTTAAGGCCTTGATTGAATTTAAACTATCAATACGACAAAAGATCGTACAAATGAACGTTGGCTAAATGACAAGTGTAACGGCTACAAGAGCTAGTAACCGTCACATCACCCCTATAAATATACAAGAGAATCACTTGAAGCAAGAGAGAGGAGGATCAGAAAAAGAGCTTTACAAGCATACATTCAAGATCCAAATCGAGATCCATAAAAATCAGATTATATTTATCCAGAAAAAGGGGAGCCAACGACATTGCCTTGAAAACTTCAAAGGAAGATCCAGTAACCCATTAAGGGGAAAGAAGGCATCTTGGAGCTACAAAGTCGATCCGAAAAATCAAACACTCACCGAATTAATCCTTGATTAATTCTAAACCTAACCTTTGTGAAAAAGGGTTGGTTTGTGCATAGTTTGAAGAGAGCAATTCTACCTTTCTTCATACGGTGTTGCTACAAGAGATTGGTGCGATGCAGACTGTGTATATGAGTGGTGAGCTGGTGAAGGAGCAATTCCACCTCCGAAAGATCGTGTGCAGAGTGAAGGGAGCAATCTCACCTTTCTTCATTTTGTGTAGACAGTGAAACTAGGGTGTCGTGAAGGACTGTCATAGTACTAGAATCTTGTAACGGTTATCTCATTATTCTAGTGATACCTCCTACGCCACAGGAGAAGGGGAGACGTACGGGATTACACCACCCGGAACTTCCATAAACAAATCTTGTGTTGATTTACTTTATGCATCCGTGTTTGTTTTATTTATTGCATTATCTCTCGGCAAACACCGGACAATCGAGTCGCACTTAACCGATACATAGAAGGTCTAATTTCTAGTTACACATCTATTGCACTAAAGGCTAGTCTTATCCGCTGCCAGTTAACGAGACTAAATATAAGTCAGTAATAACTTATATTCAGTTAAGCTAACTGAACTCCGCACAAGTTAAAGGGACAGGAACTGAAAATCAGTTTAAGTTTCAGAGAAACTTAGTTCCTGGGATTTTTTCAGTTCGGGATTAGTTTTGGTGACAAGTTTATTCACCCCCCCCCCCCCTCTAAACTTGTGTTAGCCTTTCCAAGGGACCAACACTTATACATATGAAGTCAATGACTTCAACTATCCAAAAAGAAGATCATTTGGATATACCTTTGCAGTAGGAGGCATGACTGCTAACAGGTATGGACCCAAACAGTGTTGGTACCTAAACTTAATTAATTTGTTTTGTAGGATGTCTGGTACATAGACAGTTGATGTTCCAGACACATGACAGGAAACAAGAGATGGCTCACTGACTTTAAAGCTTTTGATGGACCCAAAGTCACATTTGGAGGCAAAGAAAACCCTGGCAAGATTAGGGGGTAGGCACAATGTTCAAGAACAATTTGAAGATTCAAAATATGGCATATGTTAAAGGACTTAATTTCAATCCGCTAAGCATCAGTCAATTCTGTGACAAAGGCTACAATGTACACTTAAACAAGGAAGGATGCAAAGTGATTCACAGCCAAACTTCAACTGTGGTTCTTGCAGGTAGAAGAGAAGACAACATGTATGTGGTGGATTGGAAAACAGCTAAGGCAGAAACATGTTTGTTTGTCAAAAACAAACAATCAACTAGTTGGATCTGGCATAGAAGATTAAATCACCTTAATTTCAAGACCATCAACAAATTATCAAAGAGCAAGTTAGTTGAAGGCCTACCAGAGATCACATTCAAGAAGGAAAGTCTTTGTGATGCATGTCAGAAAGGGAAACAAATCAAAAGTTCCTTCAAGTCAAAACCCTATCAATCAACAACAAGAATTCTACATCTGTTACACATGGACCTGTTTGGACCAATCACACCAGTAAGTGTGAGTGGTAAGAAATACACTCTAGTAGTGGTGGATGACTTCTCAAAATACACCTGGACAATCTTCATGAACAAGAAGAAAGAGACACTAAAGAAGCTGCCAGATTTGCTGAGAAGACTCCAAAATGAGAAAGAACTGAAGATTATCAGGATCAGATCAGACAGAGGCACTGAATTTCTAAATAAAATTATCAGAACCTATTGTGAAGAAAATGGAGTACTACATCAATTATCTGCAGCAGGAACTCCACAACAAAAGCAGAAAGAAGAAACAGAACTCTCAAAGAAGCGATCGAACAATGATTGCAGAAGCATGCTTACCAAAGAGATTTTGGGTCAAGCAAAGAAACACAGCATGCCATACACAAAACAGATCAATCATCAATAAACATCATGGAAAGACTCCATATGAAATATGGAATGGTAGAAAACCTAATATCTCATATTTACATATGTTTGGATCAAAATGTTTTGTTTTGAACAGGAATCAACTGCACACCTTTGATGAAAAGGCTGATGAAGCAATCTTTATGGGATATTCAGACACCAGGAAAGCATTTAGAGTACTCAACAAACGAACATTAGTGATTGAAGAATCAATACATGTAGTCTTTGATGAACCAAATACAAATGGTAAAAATCTTCAAGAACAAGAAGAAGAAGGAGCACAAAGGCAAGTGTATATGAATACAACATTACCAGCAACTATTCTGCATCACAACTTTGGAAATCAAGATGAACCACAAGTCATTACAACTGAAGAAGCACCAGAACTTGAAGCTCATGCAGAACCTGAAGTTGTAGAAGCACCAAGTGAAGAACAACTTCAACCAGACCTAAATTGGCTAAGAGATCATCCTGAAGAACAAGTTATTGGAGACATTCATACAGGAGTTAGAACCAGAAGACAACTGGAGCACATGTTGACTTGCTTTCTATCACAAGTGGAACCTAAGACAATAGATGATGCAATTCAAGATGCGAAGTCGGATCACGACCATGCAAGAGAAACTAAATGAATTTGAAAGAAATGAAGTCTGAGAACTTGTTGACGGACTGCATACGACCAATATCATTGAAACAAAATGGGTATTCAGAAACAAGATGGATGAGCAAGGAACAGTTGTCAGAAACAAAGAAAGGCTAGTTTCAAAAGGCTATTCTCAAGCAGAAGGAATAGACTATGATAAAACATTTGCACCAGTAGCAAGATTGGAGGCAATCGGACTCTTTCTAGCCTTTGCGCACATAAAGACTTCAAAGTATATCAAATGGATGTCAAAAGTGCATTTCTGAATGGACTTTTAGAAGAAGAAGTATATGTAGAACAACCTCCTGGTTTCCAACTCAAAGGAAAAGAAGACAAAGTATACAAACTCAAGAAGGCTCTTTATGGACTCAAACAGGCACCCAGAGCTTGGTATGAAACATTATCACAATTTTTGATCAAGAATGGATTCAACAAGGGAACTATAGATAAGACTCTATTCAAATTAGAGGAAGGAACAAGCACATTACTAGTACAAATCTATGTTGATGATATCATCTTTGGTTCAGAGGATGAAAAGCTGTGTGAGAAATTTTCAAATCTGATGAAGAGCAAATTTCAGATGAGCATGGTGGGAGAATTAAATTATTTTCTTGGTCTTCAAGTAAAGCAATTGAAGGATGGCATTTTCATTAACCAAGCCAAATATACAAAAGACTTAGTACATAAGTATGGTATGGACACAAGTGGCACAGCAGATACACCAATGTGTGCAAGAGTCATTCTTGGAAAAGATGAAACTGGAAAGGATGTTGATCAGAAAATGTATAGAGGAATCATTGGATCCCTACTATATTTAACTGCAAGCCAGCCTGATATAACATTTGCAGTAGGAGTATGTGCAAGATTTCAAGCTCAACCAAAAGAATCACATCTTCTAGCAGCCAAAAGAATAATCAAATACCTGAAAAACACTATTAATGTTGGTATTTGGTATCCAAAAGATGGAGGATTCAAGCTGATATCATATTCAGACTCTGACTATGCTGGATGCAAAATAGATAGAAAAAGCACCTCTGGAACTTGTCAAATGCTAGGCGGCAGACTAGTTTCATGGTTTAGCAAAAAGCAAAACTCCATATCTACATCAACAGCTGAAGCAGAATATATAGCAGCAGGCAGTTGTTGTGCACAAGTGCTTTGGATTAGACAACAACTAAGGGATTATGGAGTGGAGGAGAAAACAATTTCAATCATGTGTGAAAACACAAGTGCAATATCTATTACTGAAAATCCAGTGTTGCATTCAAAAACAAAACACATTGATGTGAGACATCATTTTATCAGAGATCATGTTGAAAAAGGAGATGTCATCCTAAGATACATACCCACTGAAGATCAATTAGCTGACATCTTCAGTAAACCACTCAGTTATGAAAGATTTAGCATGTTGAGAACTGAGTTTGGAATGATTGAAATCGATGTAGTAGGTAAGGCACTAGTATTCAGCAAAGTTGCCTTAACTGATTGTTAGGAACAGACAAGTAAAGCAGCTTAGTGAAAGAATCACTACATCGGCTAGGGGACTAGCCAAGGCACTCCACCGAAATAAAGATTGGAGTCATGGGCAAATAACAGTGTGAACGAAATCAACTTTTATACGCATGGAGCATAAGAAAGTTATGGAGGATTATTCTGTGGATGATTTTACACATGGAGATCAATTTATAATTATGGAGGTAATTATATTATTCTTTTCGAATTACTAATGCCTCGATTCCCGGGCTTTATCATTACTCACCACAATCCACTACCCCCACTCCATTCGAATATCGCGATTTACATACATAAAATCACGCCATTATGTCATAAAATCCTTCCATATTCAAACCACGTTCACATTACCCAAATCATCCTATATAAACGATACTTAGAGATTTTCAGAAATCTTTACACTAATTTGCAAAATTCCAAACCCTACTTTTGATTCTCTCTGAAAACTCGAAGCGTTCCTTTTTCAAACATCAATCACATATCAATGGCTTCATCATTCTTATTATCCCCCACAGAGCGATTCTTTGAAAAATCTATCATCACTGGATCATTCTTTAGGCCTGAACATTATCTCTCCTTTTGTGATAACGATGCACAAGGTCAACGCTTGGTTGATTGCTGTACAAATCTGGGGTTAATAAATTTTCTAAACCCCTCAATAACCGGAATTTGTTATGAAAATTTGATTGCATTCTGGAAAAATGCAAAGTTTGTGCCCAGCACAAAGAAGACTGATGCCGACTGCATAAAAAGCTCAATCTTTGGGAGAGAAGTAGTCATTACACCAGGTATTCTCAATAGATTCCTACACCTACCCATGATAGGTCCGGCTGATGTAAAGCTTGTGAAGATTGACATCAAGAAATTCTGGGCTGAGATAGCCAAGAATCCCAAGAAAAACAGCAAAACATACAATCTCCCTAGATCAGCACTAAAACTTCCGTTTGCTGAGTTTGCACCGGTCATAACCAAAAACATCGAAGGAAGAAAAGGGTCGATGGAAAACTTAACCGAGTTAAGGATCAAGCTAATGTCAATAATCTACGAAGGTACTAAATTTGACTGGGCAACATTTGTATTCAATAGGTTGAAAGACCAGATTCGAAAGGAGATTGATCTGTCCATTACAGCACCAGGCAAGGGTCTGCAGAAGAAGGGTGATTTCTGGGAGAGGAAATCATATGGGTTCACTCTTCAACATCTGTTTGACACATTGAAAGTGAAACCCACAAATCTACAAGCTCCACACAGGTCTAAGGTAATATTTACCTACATCAAGGCATCCATGAAACCCAAACCACCTGTAGGAAGAAAAAGGAAACAACCAGAGAGCAGCAGATCAGGAGTGGGATGAAGAACCAGATCCCAGAAGGCACAAGAAAACATCTCTGTGACTGGTACCAACAACCTGAATGAACCTGTGACAATCAGTGATGATACATCAACAGAAAAAGAAAAACAACAAGAGGAAATCACCTACCTGGAAGAAGGTGAGGAAGGATATAAACTCACTTCATCTGAAGAAGAGGAGATGGATGAGGAAGAAGCTGAGTCAGAAGATGAACACTCAGAAGGCGGCCATCTTGAAGCTTGAAGCCAATCAAGACAACCTGGATATATCTGATGATGATCCGACTATTCAAGAGGCACTTCTCAAGAGTCTCGGCAAAGTTGACAAATAGCCAAGTGAGTCAGCTGATCAAATTCACTCCGCTGAACCTGTCAACTTCCCCATTATTGCACAAGGGGAAATAGCAACAGGTGAAGAAGCCAACACTCCACAGCAACCTCTTAATGACTCTGAGTTCAATGAGGAAGAACAAGAAAGAGTGGAAGAAAGAGGAGCAGAGGCAGAAGGTGAAAAGGAAGAAGAGAAAGAGGAAGAAGTTGAGGTGGAAAACGAGAAAGAGGAAGATGGAGATGAAGAGGATGTTAATGTGGCACCAGAGGAAATTGACCCAGAAAGAGTCTTCAATCTAGACATTCAACCCCTGATTGTAGACATGGAGAAGCAGTATCACAGCAGGCAAAATCTGAAAGCTATTTTAAGGAGTGACGCAACCTCCTTAAACCATAAGATTGAAGCCCTCATCAGTCACATCAAGATAGAAGATGAGGTGATGGAAAAACAGGGAAACTTGCTTTGCAACTTACAGCATCTTATTCCCTACCATGTCCAAACCAACCTTGAGTTTCATGTTGAAACGATTGACAATAATCTCAAACCTTTGGTGGACACTCTAAATGCTCACACTCATCAAATTCAGCATCTGGATGAGATCATGGAGCACTCTGGGCAACAACTTAACACCCTTCTCAAAATTGGTGAGACAACCAACAAGATACTCGAGAAAAGGTATGGTCCTCTCCCTGAGTCTGACGTAGCAACCGCAAATCTTGAAGCACGTTTTGGTGCTGCCAAAAATGGGGAAGGAAGCTCAAAGCCTGAAAGCTCCAGTGGAAAGGAGGCAAGCCCAACAGAAAAGGGCAAGGGCAGCAAAGGCAAAGGCATTAGGTTTGAAGAAATGAAGAAGTAGACCTTATACTTAATTTGAATTATTTCTATTTGCCTGTGCTTTTGAATAAAAAGATGCAATATCTTATTGCCCTTAAAAGGATGAATAAAATTGTTGAGTTTATTCTGTTAATTATTATGAAAAATTTGGCTTACTTATGTTCAGGCTTATGAGGGTTTTGACATCATCAAAAAGGGGAAAATTGTTAGGAATATTTTATTATGTTTTGATGATAGCCATACTAGCTGTAATAGCAAGCCTGAGATAAGTTAGAATTCTCTGTATAAGTCTTTACTTAGTGTCTGACATGTTGTATAAGTTAAAGTCAGACAAGTATTGTACTAGTTGGTAGGACGGCAAAGTAAAACAGACTTTCGGAAGAGTGAAGCCAACCAAGCACTAGCAGAGAAACAATGAAGACTTAATGGTCTGACTTATAACCAAGGAAGTCTGTGATGACCTTGGATAAGTCTAAGTTATGCTTCAAGTGATGGAACTAATGTTTAAATATGGTGTACACTGATCTCACCCCAATCAAGAATCAGTGAAGTACAAAGATTCTCTTTAAACTGAAGTGATGAAGGAAACAGTGAAACGGCAGAGTAAACTGACTTTCGGCTGAGTGAAGACAAAACAGTGAAGGAAGATCTAAACGGCAAAGTCAGATGGATCACTCGAGCGTTCAGAGGACGGCGAAGTAAACCTTATCAAAACAGAATTGAAATATGATGAATATTCAGAGGATCATGCATTAAATGCACAATCAATAGAGGATCAATCAAGGACGGATCTTCTGCTAAACGTTTAGAAAAATCCGATCACTGAAATCAAGGATTATTCCCCTCATTAATATAGCCAACGGACAGAATTTCTGGCTAAGGATAAAATCAAGGTTTATTCCCCTCATTAATATACCCAACGGACAGAATTTCAAATCAAGGTTATTCAAGGCTATAAATAGAAGGCATTGACAGACAGGTAAAAATAACGATTAGAAAAAGAAAATCAAGTAGAACTCTGTCAATTTAAAAAGCCATCTCTCTGAACTTACAAGGATTTATCTAGAGATCAACTCAGACATCAGAACTACAATTTTACATTCAACACTGAGATTGATCAAGAAAGGTTGTGAATCTCATTCACATCAAACTGAAGCAACTGAATCAGAATCCATCTGAGAAGGAGTTGTGTTTGTGATAGCTGCTGTTGCAGTCAAGGAGTGATAATCTTGTAGATTGTGAAGCTTAGAAAGTCAAGGACAATCATAGTATTGTATCTGTGAAAACAATAGTGAATTCCTCCAATCATCACATGAGAAGAGTGGATTAAGAGATTACACCACCCTGAACCACTATAAGCCTTGTGTCAATTTACTTTATGCAATTTACTTTACCGCACTCATTTAATTGCATACATTATATCTTATATCTGTGATTGACTAAACTACTTTGAAACAACGTAGTAAGAAGGGACTTATCCACTACCCAAAAGCTTTTAAACATAAGAAAAGTTTTTGAAACTCCACTATAGTCATTCACCCCCCCCCCCCCCTTATAGTTTTATCATTCTCTGGGACCAACATTACCCTTAAGCGGCTAAGTTTTTTTTTTAATTTAAGAAAACCGTTTTTTTTTTAATTCATTCGGCCGTAAGGCCATAAATTTTAAAAAAAAAACAATTTTATTTTATAAATAGATTATACATTTAATAAATAGCCCCTCTCCTTTTGGGTTCGTGGTTCGAGATCCTAAAGTTCAAGATTCGAGATCAAGATTTCAATATTTGAAGATCGAAGATCAAGATTCGGTTTTTATTTACTTTTTCCTAGAAAATAGGTTAGATAGGGGGGTACCAACGATCCATCTCGGTTTTGCGTGTATGATCGTGATTATGCGTTTAACCGGAAAATTGCCATGACATGCATCATATCATGAATTCCACTCCATATGCATACATGTAGCTATTTAATTTTGGGTAATTATTAGGCATGTATTCAACTCGGTTAATTAGTTTAAGTTTTAATTAATTATTGTGGAAATTAATTATAAGAAACTAATTAAAGAACCGAGGAACCGGGTTTTTGTCAATCGTTACGTTTTTCGGTGATGGATTCTCAGTGAATCCCACCTTAAATCATTAAGTTTTCGGTGATGGATTCTCGGTGAATCCCACCTTAAACCAGAATGAGATTGCGGGTTTTTTCCGTAGTGTCTACGAGAAAGTTTGACAATTTAAGAAATCGGAAAATCATGATACATGGGTTCGGAAATGGTCTAACCATGGTTGGGTAAGTTCAACTGAGCTACGGCTCGATCGACTCACCCTCCACGTTTGACGTTTGCATGGGGGTTAGGCAAGACATACCATATCCGACAAGCCTTTATGGCTAAACGGGGCTTCTCTTAGCCGGATCTGACCGACAGTCACATACGTTCCAACGAATAAGACGGGTAGGCTTGCCTACATTACCGACACCATTCGGGTATATGATTTGTTGTTTTTTAAAATATTGTCAAGTCCAGAACCGCGATCAGTAAACCCACCACTTTTTCAAAATATTGAGTGGGAGCGGGGAAGGCGACAGCCGACTCCACGACGTCTACTATAGATGCAAGAAAGTGAGAGAATGGTGATGCATCATGCCGCTTTGATTTCGGCCCCCTTCGGATGGTGTTCACCGCTTTCAAAATTCAAGGCTTGGTCTCCGAAATGATAGGATCTTGAGGACTCACCGGGTCACTGATCTGCCCTACGTAGGCATACTCGAGGCATACTTAAAGGTCTGATATAGTCATTCACACTCATCAGGATATTTTAGGAAATATCTTGGCTGAAAAAGGAAGGTAATCGACGATTAAAGTATGGGATGTATGATTCCCATGAGATGTTTGATTCTCAAAGTTTAATAACCGAGAGAGATTGTCTCAGTTTAACTGTCATTGTGCTGATACCGACCCCCTAGGTGGTGGTACGATGCGAGGTTAAATCCTTGGAATGGTAGAATAGAATTTTTTTTAAAAGTTTATAATTCCTAAAAGTTATCTAGTAGTGTTTTGAATTTAATTTCTGTCATTTCATTTTCAGCAATCATGTCGTCGCGACTTTCCTTATTACTGAATGATAAACTTAATGGTAACAACTTTGGAAAGTGGAAAAGTAACATGAACGTGGTACTCATCTTTGAGAACGCGCAATTTGTTTTGACTGTGGAATGCCTACTTCCCGTACAAAACCCGTCTAAATCCATTAAAGATGACCGTAAAAAATGGATTGAAGCGGATAATAAGGCACGCGGTATCATTTTAGCATCAGTGTCGGAGGTCATTAGGACCAAAATTGAAGGCTTTAAGAGTGCACGAGAAATCATGCAACACTTATCCTCAATGTTTGGCGCCCCTTCTGAGCAAGCAAGGCACGAAGCAGTGAGGATGGCTGTTAACGCTAAAATGAGGAGAGGTCAGTCATTAACTGGTCATGTCATGAACATGATCAACTACTTTACTGATGCAGAAACTCATGGGACAAAGTTTGAATATGCTACTCAGGTGTCTATGATCAACGAACTGCAAGTCTTCGAAGCTCTCTCATCTTACAACAGAGGCAAAGAAGGGGAAAAGAAGGCGGAAGCCAATATGGTTGAAGCCAAGGCATCGAACTCTGGCCATAAGGGCAAGACCAAGTCTAAACATGTTACTATGCCTAAACCAAAACCTATGAAGAAGAAAGCCCAACACACCAATCCTTCCAAACCTAAAGGGAAGTGCTTTTAGTGTAACAAGATAGGACATTGGAGTCGTCACTGTCCAGCATATCTCAAAGACGTTAAGGATGGAAAGGTCAAAGCTGGCAATGGGAAGTATAAGAAAGGCAATTTGGAATTACTTGTCTTGGAATCCTTTAATGTAGCCAAATATGTATCAACTTGGATACTGGATACTGGAGCTACTAACCATGTATGTTCTTCTTTGCAGATCCTTAGTTCGTTTGAGGAGCTAGAGGAAGGTACTCAAGTGATGAGAGTTGGCACCGAGGCGTTTCTTTCAGCTAAAGCAGTGGGAGTTGTTGATTTGTTTTTTGGCAATAAAGTTCTAAAATTAGACCATGTTTATTTTATTCCAAACTTCCGTACGAATTTGATTTCTGTTTTAGCATTGAAAGAACAAATGTATTCAGTTTCCTTTGTGAATGATGAATTTATTATTTCCAGAAATGGTTTTAATTTGTGTTCTACAATACAGGAAAACGGATTGTATTTTATTAAACCAACACATGCTCCACTGCTTAACACTGAAATATTTAAAGTAGCACATCAACAATCTGCTAAAAGGCAGAAAGTTTCTCAAAAAGAAGATAAAACATAACTTTGGCACCTTAGGATAGGTCATATTTCCTTGGAAAGACTCAAACGACTGGCTAAGGGTGATTCCTTAAAAGTGTTATCTGTTGACTCGTTGCCGATCTGCGAATCTTGCCTGAGGGAAAAATGACTAAGCGTCCTTTTTCGTCAAAGGAAATAGGGCTAAAGAACCTTTAGAGTTAGTACATTCAGACATTTATGGTCTGATGAATATGCAAGCTAGAGGGGGATTCGAGTAGTTTGTGACTTTCATCGATGACTACTCGAGATTCGGTTATGTTTAAATGCTGCATCAGAAATCCGAAACTTTTGGAAAGTTTAAGGAATTCCAAGCAGAAGCTGAAAGGAAACTGGGCATGTCTTTGAAATGCCTTCACTTTGATCGCGGAGGAGAGTACTTAGATACTGAATTCACTGACTATCTGATTGAACATGGGATTTGTTCTCAACGTTCTACGCCTGGGACACCTCAGCAAAACGGAGTTGCTGAAAGGAGAACAGAACTTTGATAGACATGGTCATGTCTATGATGAGCTATGCCTCGCTACCGATTTCCTTCTAGGGATATGCTTTACAAGCAGCGGTATACTTACTGAATGTAGTACCGTCAAATTCTGTCGAAAAGACACCTTTCAAAATGTGGAAAGGACGTCGCGAAAGCATACGTCACTTCCGCATTTTGAGATGTCATGTACATGTGCTGGAAGACAAGACTACAACACTACAAAAACGTACGAAAGTATGTTTGTTTTTAGGGTACCCCAAAGGAACACGTGGAGGTCTGTTTTATGATCCGGAAGATAACAAGGTGATAGTTTCTACTAACGCCACGTTTTTGGAAGATCAATATATGGCAGACTTCAAACCTCGAAGTAAAATTGTACTTGAGGAGTTACTTTCTGACGAGGTCAGACAATTGGTGACTCCTAGTGTCACTGCCAACAACACAATGAATGCATCTATCAACCCAGAAAATCTTGTTCCACCCAGGCGTACTGAGAGAGTGTTTCGGCCACCAATTCGGTATGGGATGCAATCAGAGGCGAACGTAGCCGTCTCTGATGGAGTGGAAGATGATCCAGTGTCCTTTCGGAGGGCCATGGATGATCATGACAAGGAAAAATAGGTTGATGCGATGAATCAAGAGATGGAGTCTATGTACTCTAACTCTGTCTAGAAACTTCTAGATTGCCTTGAGGGTGTCAAACCCATAGGTAGCAAATGGCTCTACAAGAGAAAGTGAGGATTTGATGGGGAGGTTCAACATTCAAAGCACGGCTTGTAGCCAAGGGTTACACACAACGAGAGGGTATAGACTATGAAGAGACCTTCTCCCATGTGGCCATGCTGAAATCCATCCGGATCCCCCTTTCGATTGCTACATGCCTAGATTATGAAATCTGGCAGATGGATGTTAAGACAACCTTTCTAAACGGCTTTCTTGACGAGGAAATTTATATGCAGCAACCAGAAGGATTCATCGAGCAAGGCCAAGAGCACAAGGTGTGCAAGTTGCTAAGATCTATTTATGGGTTGAAGCAAGCTTCTCGGTCTTGGAATCATAGATTTGATGATACCATTAAGTCGTATGATTTCGATCAAAACTTTGATGAGCCTTGTGTATACAAGAAATTCATCAAAGATAAGGTTGCATTCTTAGTGTTCTACGTTGACGATATTCTGCTAATCGGAAACGATAAGGGTATGTTGTCGGACGTAAAAAGTTGGATAGCCAACCAATTCCAAATGAAAGATTTGGGAGAGGAGAATTATATTTTAGGGATCCAACTTATAAGGGATCGTAAGAACAAGATGTTAGCTCTGTCCTAGGCATCTTATATTGATAAGGTGTTGGCACGATATAGCATAGAGAATGCAAAGAAGGGTTTTCTACCAACCCGTCACGGCGTTCACCTCTCTAAGAAACAGGGTCCTCAGACTCCTGAAGAAATAGAGGCTATGGGAAGAGTGCCATATGCTTCGGCTGTTGGTAGTCTAATGTATGCAATGCTGTGCACTAGACCAGACATCTGGCGTTGGAATCGTCATCCGTTATCAGTCCTATCCAGGAATGGAACATTGGACAGCAGTAAAGAATCTCCTTAAATATACGAAGAGAATGAGGAATTATATGCTCATATATTCGGGTGCAAACCTAGATATAAAAGGGTACATTGATTCCGATTTCCAGTCGGATAGAGATGATTTCAAATCTACCTCTGGCTCAGTGTTTACTCTCGGAGGCGGTGCAGTCATTTAGAGAAGTGTAAAGCAATCCAGTATAGCTGATTCAACTATGGAAGCCGAATACATAGCGGCCTCTGAGGCAGCTAAGGATGCAGTTTGGCTGAAGAAGTTCCTGGGCGGTTTAGGAGTAATCCCAAATCACAACGATCCGATATGTCTCTATTGTGACAACAATGGGGTTGTGTCAAATTTGAAGGAACCCCGTAGTCATCGCAAGTCAAAGCATATAGAGCGAAAGTACCATTTCATCGGAGAAATTGTTCAATGAGGAGACATTTCCGTACAGAAAATCCCCTCTGAAGACAACCTGGCTGATCCTTTCACCAAGACATTGTTGTTAGAAGTCTTCAACAGGCATTTGGAGAATATGGGTATTAAGGACATGAATCATTTCCTTTAGAGAAAGTGGGAGATGTAGTTTGCTGTAATATAGATATAGGGTGTGCTTTAAAACAATTAATCACTTGCCTTTCGTGCAAGTGGGAGATTGTTAGGTGTAGTGCCCGAAAGACAATTTTGTAATTGTTTTATTTAAATAAATGACAGAATTATATATTCATTTTATTATTTGCATTTATGCTTATATTATACACTGCTGAAAACCCAAAGTATATCGGTATGTAATCACATAACTCAGTGTATGGCATACACACGAGGATTGAGTTAGTGATGATCTGCTTAAAACTAGTTTGTCCTATCGAATCACAAGATGATCATATATGGATTAATCTCAATCCTGATGTGATCACAGTCTACTGCTTGGTTTAAAGTAGGGTTTGATGTGTTAGTTAAGGATCACTTGGATACATGTGATCAGAACACTTCTCGTTGGCTCTATTCTGGAATGAGTGAGTAGTCTGTGACTTCACAGATATAGAATTCATTCCTTCTTGCGGGAAGTAGACAAACAGTTCCCTTATTTGTTAATCCTAGAAACTGATCGATGGGCCCAGTTCATATTGTATTAGTTATGAACTAATTGATCACTAAGGGGTTAATGGTAAATAAGGATAAGATGTTTTGAGAGGGGTTTACGGAAATATCCCGAATCAAAATGAACAGTCTATGGAGGATTTATCCGTATGTAATGATTAATTCAATGGACGCTTATCGACTCAATGATTAGAGTGTAAGTATATATCTATATTCGATAGAGTTCAGTTTCGGGTTTATGGTGTCGTAATCCCGGAATTAATAGATTGAATAAGAATTGTTTTGTTCGATGAATAATTTTATTTAATTTATTGTAGCTACTGGTTATAGGTTCATGGTCCCCGATGTGGCTCCTAACATGCATATGTTTCTTGACATTGGGCCTCAAATAATAATTAAGTAGTTGGACTATTTAATTGATATGCGATTTATTATTTATTGGACTAAATAATAAAATACATGTAAAAGACATATTTCGTGGACTCGGCCCAATAGTGTAAAAGTCGTATGCTAGCCTTATTTGAATAGGGTTGGCGTGTTTTTTTGTCTTGGTAATTATTAAGGAATTAGTTTTCTTGATAATTATAAGAAATGTGATTAATTGTTTATTTGTTAAATAATTAATTAAGGAAAATATATTAGATCGATCCTTAAATATTCTAGATTTATTCTGGATTAATCTAGGAGTATCTTTTATGGAAAATAATTATTATAATTGATTTTGTATTAATTATTAAATCTTTGGAGGACAAGGATTTCTCTCCTATAAAGAGAGCTCTCCTAAGTCTTTTCAATAAAAACACAATACACGCATCATACACATTGTATTGGCTTAGAATTTTCGTCCAATAGCTAGGGTTTAGAGTTGGGAAAATCTTTAGGATTTTCCGGGTAGCATATCAAGGAGGTCAAGCATCAAGGATCAACATCCACAGGTTGTTGCTTGGAGACACACATCGGAAGATCGTGGCATCTCAAATTGGATCTCGACTTCATCAATCTTTTGGATCTCGCTTTTGATTGGTAAGTAGATCTCACCTTCTTGTAGGTAGATCTTAAATTATGTAGTTTAATTTTATATGATCGTGATCCACTTGTTTATTCTGCTGCGTAATCGGGCGGATCTAGATCCGTCTGGCGATATTACTTCCAACAACTTTGTCCACATTCACTCTCAGAATCAGCCCACCCTTATGAACATATATGAATGTTTTACTTGTCGCTAGGAAAGGTTTTCTTAAGATTAGTGGAACATCGTGGTTAGCTTCCATGTGTAGCACCACAAAGTCTATGGGGAATACGAACTTATCAACTTTTACCAGTACATCCTCCACCACTCCACATGGTTGCTTCATAGACCTATCAGCTAATTGATGGGTTATAGATGTTTCATTTAACTCTTTCATGCCTAACTTATGAAAGATGGAGAGTGGCATTAAATTGACACTGGCTCCAAGATCACACAATGTTTTATTTAGGCATACTCCTCCAATTGTGCATGGTATGAGAAAGCTCCCAGGATATTTACACCTTGGAGGCAGTTTGCGTTGCAAAAACTGCTGAGCATTCCTTGTTAAGGCATATAGTCTCAAGGTCTAACAATTTCCTTTTGGTAGAGATAGCTTCATTTAAGAAATTCGCATACTCTGGCATTCCGCCAGAGCTTCTACCAAAGGTATACTCACTTTCAACTTCTTAAACATCTCTGTGAACTTTTTATAACGAGCATCATCATTGTTTGGTTTATATTTCGTAGGGGGCAATCGCGGTGCAATTCACTAATACACACGACGTACTAGCAAGAGTCCTAGGTCAATCGTAGTAGAGCAAGGGTGAGTCAAGGTCAATCCCATAGAGACTATGTTGGGTATACAACACTCTGCCCGTCTGTGTGCATTCGACCCATGGAGTTGTGAAGGTGTGGTATAAGGAAATAAAGTAGCACCTTTACTAACACCAATTGGTTTTAGTACAACGGTAAGCGCTTGATCCTAACAAGCGGGCAGAGTGCTGTATACCCAACAATCCTCCCCAGCACCTCCTACCCACTCAACCGTGGTTTAACACATAATGCTGTTACCGGGATTCGAACCCATGACCTGCTCTGCTACCAGTTTTTAGGATCAAGCGCTTACCGTTGTTCTAAAACCAATTGATGTTAGTAAAGGTGCTACTTTATTTCCTTATACCACTCCATCACAGTGCCATGGGTCGAATGCACACAGGCGGGCAGAGTGCTGTATACCCAACAGACTATTATTTAATAATGCTAAACACAACCACAATTCATAGGTCAACCGGATAGGGGTGGTAATTGACAAACATAACGGAACAGTAAATAAAAGAGATGCAAATAAACCAATCATCAATCATATATCAAAAAGGCAATAACCACACTATTCCTAACTAATCTCCCCTTAATCCATGTTCGACTCGTGTGCGTAATTTAGCTACGGGTGCAATTCCTAACCCTATCTACTCTGACATTGGTAGTAGACAATCTATAAGCCAGCTACCCTCTCTAATTGGTCCGCAATAGCCCATACGCATAAAAAACTAGAATTACCGATATCGAGCGCTAACTCATACCGCTAACCCGCCTAGACAGCTGTCGACACTAATCAGCACGTTCCTAGGGTCCATCAAGACTATGTCCAAACTAACACTTCACTATTCATATTTCATGCTAGTTTTACAATTACAATAAGCAGATTGGCCAGATCTAACCTACTATTGATTAAACCTGTCGATTAACCTAGCCGACGCCGAACCACAGAATTAGAATTTATTAGGTATTCAGATCTAGCGATAAAGACCATCGCAGATCTGAATAGCCAACCCATAATTCGGCGTTTCATATTAATGAATCGAATAAAGATTAAGTTTCATTTAATTAATTCATAGATGATTATATGCAAGCATAATATATATCTAGCACGAGAACAATCATGAATCTAAGAAAGAAATAAAACATTGGAATATATCTTACCCGTAACGAAGAACAGATCTACTCTTCTATTCTTTCTCCCTCCGGCGATTCAAGACGATCCATGAAGATCGTAAACCAAGCACAGTTCAATAATGAAAGGCTCATGACTTGTTTGCAAGAAAGAAAAGAAGATTGAAAAGAAAACTTTATTCCCAAAATACTACATTTTAGCTAGTTGATGAAGAACTACAAAAGAGATGAGGAATGAAAATGAATACAATTTCGCAGCTCTGAATGGCCTTATATAGGTGTATAAAACGACTTAGGGGTAAAATCAATGCTTGGAAGACAAGAAAACGTGTTTCTGGATGATTCTGGGCCTCGGTAAACCGAGGGTAACTCCGGGGGTATTTTTGTCTTTTTCATGCTGCCGACTTAACTTGGAATACCCTAGGCCCAGCTTCGATATAAGGATCATAACTTGGCCTAAATTACTCCGATTTAATTGATTCAAAGTGTGTTGGAATCCTTGTTTCAATCCCTACAACTTTCATGTGGAAGTCAAAGCCCAATTCGTCATGTAAAGATTCAGAAACTGTGTTTCAAGATCACTAATCAGATTCTCGGGTCCAGTCTCTGCTCGAAACACTTCAACCTTCAGCTCCGTTCATTTATTTATCGATTGACTCTTATATTCAGCCCAAATGATGTTTTGAACACTCGTCCAACTGTCAATAAAACCATACCACACATAGTAGCTTCTATTTATGGCAAATAATGCATAAAACACATGGTTAATACGTATAATACCAATTTAGTCACCCGGACGTGGCTTAATGACATTTAGCTAATTAACTCATGATTTCATACATATTATCCCCGAGAATACAAATCTGGGGTAGATTGATGGTAAATAATGATACCAATTTGACCGTCATCAGGGGGATAGGGTAAAGTAGCAGGAATAATAGTTACAGGTCATGAACACTTACCTGCTGCCAGCTGCTGCTCTGCCTGCTCGTCTGCTAAATTTTCAGACGCCCGGTTTACCGGGCTAGTGTCCTGATTTACTGGCCCCTCTTTTTCTCCTGATTCTGCTATGTTCTCCTGCTGATTACATTCTAATTCTTCCTGGACAGTTGGTATGACTGGTCCAAGCCGTTCCTTTCCTCTTCTAGTCAAAATTGCATTTACGTCCTTCGGATTCTTCTCAGTGTTACTGGGCAATCCTCCCGGAGGATAGGCTGACACTTGTTCTGCGATCTACCCTACTTGGTGCGACTGATTCTGCACTAAGCCTTCCTGATTGGTCAGTCTTGTATCGTTCTTCTGACAATATGTGGTGAAGTTTGTATTAAGCTCAGTCATGGATTTGGTAAGTTGATTGACCGTATCGGTCACCGTTGAGCTCATTTTATCCATGGCTGCTTCCCAACCACCGGACTTGTTGAATTGAGACAAGAATCCACCAGTTTGTCTTAGTCTCTCTCCACCTGTAGAGTCATTTTGTCCAAAACCCCTAGTAGGGTCACTCAGTCGAAAACCAGGGTGGTCATGAGACCTGGGCGATATCCGCCCCCCATAAGGATTTCTTTGCCTCCCTATATAGTTCACATCTTTGGTGTTGGTTACTTCGATTTCTAACTTTCTCAACCTTGGCAATGTGATCTTGCATTCCATCTATTTTCTCCTTCATCGCCATTAGCTAGTATAAGATCTTTTGAGAAACATCTTCTCCAAATACGCCTTCAGCTACTTTGGCAGTCTCAATTTGATGTGTTCCCCATTGGCATGTAAGTGCGATGTGCTCCAATTTTTCTTCAGATTCTTCAAGTGATAGCAATGCAAAACATCCGTTGCTTGATACATCTACTCTCATTTGTTCACTCAGCCACAATCCGTGATTGAAACTATGCATTTGTATGGGCAAAGTGATACCGTGGTGAGGGCATCTTCTTTGTGCTTCCTTAAATCTTTCCCAAGCTTCTTCGAAAGTTTTATTGGGTTTCTGCTTGAAGTTCATGATGTCTTGTCTCATCTGTAGTGACTTCCTAGGTGGGCAGTACTTCTTCATAAATTTCTGTAGCAGATTGATCCAAGTTTGGGTCGATCCTGGTGCTAGAGACAATAACCATATTTTTGCTTTGTCTTTCAGAGTGAATGGAAACAACTTCAGCTTGATGTTATCTTCAGACACTCATGCTGGTTTGACTGTGCTGACTATCTCTAAGAAGTTGGTGACGTGTACACTAGGATCTTTGTTCATTACTCCATTAAAAGGTAGTGTAATTAGTCACCATCTGTATCACGTTTGGCTTCGGATGAAAGACCTCAGCCGCATTATCTGGCTGAACAATTGCTGGCAAAAACTGCTCAATCTCGGCATTGCATAACTTTGTAGAGTTCTCCTATCTGCTTGTACCATAAATTCTTCTCAGTTTCTTCTTCCATTGACACCGTTTTGTTCATTTTGTGCCATTGTATCTTCTGTATCCTCCAAAGGTGGAATCTCCTCCTCATTCTCGCTGTGATCTCCTTCGTATGAGTTCATGTCGTCCGCCAACCTAACAGTATTCTCTTGAGCTTCCTTTCTCTTTTACCTAGAAAACTTTTCAATCTCAGGTATAAATCTCTCGAGTTTGGCTGTAGAACTCCATGTAGCGTACTGCAAGACACAAAAAGAAAATAAAAGGGTAGTGACTTGCCTCGGCGGATATTAGACACGCCTGGTAGACTAAAAAATACAGACTCTGACTACTGACTCGACGCTGAACTGACAGAACCGATTCTGCTGAATCTAGGATCCCCGGTTTACCCCCGATAAACCGGACACACTTTTTTCTTGATTTAAACAGAACTGACTTTGTACGACTCTAGTATAAACATACTAAAAAAAAGACTCGATAAAATAGACCTGAAATATATACAGACACTAAATCTTAAATAAAAAGTATTCTTGACACGAGTCTCCAGCAATGGCGCCACAAAATCTTGATCGCGTGCAAAGCACTTACTAGCAATAGGACTAGGTCTATCGTAGTAGAGCACTGGCGAATCAAGGTCGATCGCACAAAGACTCGTAAGAACGTCAAATTATCAAGATTGAGCTTGTCACAAATAACGGTCTACGACCAACTATAATCTAGACAGAAGTAAATTGGTAACACAAACTAACAAGACTACGCTAGTTCACACGGCATAAACAAGAGTTTCTAATGTATTAGTTCAATTACGAGTAATTAGTAATTTCAATTCATTGTCCAGCTACGGGTACAACACCTAACCCTATCTACTCCGACCATGGTAGTAGACAATCTATACGCAAGCTACCCTCCTTAATTGGTCCGTAACAACCCATATGCATAAAAAACTAGAGTTGCTGATGGGAGTCAACTTTACTGTACTTTGGTGTGCAGTTTAACCCCCGCTTATCACCTTATTGGCATGTTTTGGGTAGATATAGACCGTTTCGAGAGTAATATCGAGAATTATATACACGGGGAGTCAAACTGTCATATCGATGGTAAACTCCACCTTTTTAGCGATATTTCACTCTTTTCCAAGCGCCTTTGTCTTGCGGAATTATGCGTGGTGTTTGTTTGTCTATGTTATTAAAAGACTTAGATGACTCGAGGACCTGGAAGGCGATGTTTTGGACTATGAGACGTGATCGTGGCCCGAATGTAGCATAAAAAGTGAAGAAAGGCCAAGTTTGGGATGAGGACAAGCCAGACGAGCGTTTGATATACCTCAGACGGTCGTCTGAGGGAAGGCCACATCTGAAGGGCGTTTGCTCATTCCAGACGGGCGTCCACAGCATTGACACTCATTCAGAAAGTTATGTTTTTGGCTGGACGGGCGTCCAAAAGACCCCCAGACGGGCGTTTGAGTAGGCTCAGCCCGATTCACGAAGCTCATTTAAAACAGACGGACGTCCAGGTTTACAGACGAGCGTCCAGGGGTCGAAAAGCCTCAAGTCATAAGTTACCAGACGGGCGTCCAGAGGAATGCGAACGCCCGTCCAATGACGATGAAGCCCTAATATCTTCATATTTTCCAGGCGGATGGGCGTCTGACATGGACCAGACGGGCGTCCAGGACCGACAGCAGCAGATTTCGACCTAATCTATAAATACGTAGCTCAGCCCCTACTTATGTTTGGCCGACTTTAGACTTCTCTTGAGCGATTTTAGTGTAGTTTGATCACCCTTTGATCCCTTGATTCCTTAGATAACGTCCTTTGATTCTGAACACTTTCTATAGCTTAGTTTTACGTTTCAAGTTCCAAAGATTGTTCTTTTGGTGAATTATTTCGTCATACTTTTTCAGATCAGTTTTCTTCTCAGTTTTATGGTAATGAATACTTTCTCGTTTATTATTTCTAGCATGATTTCAATTCTTATTTTGGTTATTAGTATAATTATGAGCAGATAAATTCATGTGTAGTCGAATTATGTGAAAACGGGTGAAAAACCCTAGGGGGGATGAGATTGGGAGTTGTGTAGTGCGTAATACTATGTTTTAACGATTAATCCACGTCCTAAAACTTATTTTAACGTCTTTGAATTAGATTGATCACCTAGTTCACTGTCACACACATCGAACTTATAGATGCATTTTGCGGTGAGATGTGGGATAAGGGGTTTTGGGATCGTTGCGTAGATTCGGCCTAGTTGTTAGGTCCGTTTCCAATATAGAGGTTTGTCATCGTTGTTCGAGCGACTCTAGCACGTAATCATGTTAGCTTAATCGGTTTTCTAAAGGGAGAATTAATTGACTTCACATAGGGTGGTTAAATCGAGTTGTTCAGTCTAATCGCTAGAATAGGGAGTTGGCACCCGTGGATGTCGTTAAACTACATTGGATAGGTAGGTCGGTTAAGACACGCTCCCCGTTAAGTCCTTCCTTAGGGGTAAAAGTAGCTCGTGGGATCATAGTTCGACTATAACTTTTAATACCTAGAAGTAAACTCATTAGTATAATCTTTACTTTTGCATTAGTATAATATCTCTCCACAACTATTTTGACCTGAACTAAGTTCTAAGTCGACTTTGGTACTTAGACATTACTCCCTGTGGATTCGACCTTGAGACCACTATACTACCGTTGACCCGATACTCTGTCGGTTAAAGTTATCGGTTAGTTATTTTGCTGTCAAGAATTTTGGCGCCATTGCCGGGGAGTAGCGTTTAATATCTTGTAAGTTGACCGAAAGCTTGGGCTTAGGTCATTTTTATATTGTTTTCTTGTTGTTTCTTGTTTGTCAGTGAATGACCCGAAGCTCCAAAGAATCACTCATCGAGCCAATTGAAGAAATTGAAGCTTTTGCACGTCATAGAAATTGTCAACGCCGAGGAGAACCTCTAATTGCTAGTCCAAACCCGTTGTTTGAAGAGGAAGGGACAGTAGAAAGCTTACCCTCACTCTCAAAGTCATCTGCAGAAATGGATGATATAACTAGTAGACGGAACGGCAAAGATCCCATTGATGAACAGAACCTACAAGGGCAAACCTCGACCACTATTGGTGGTATTGCAACACTGCCTATGCAAACTCCACCAAGGACCCCCCGTCATGAACCATTGAGAGAGGATAATACGGTGTTACATCAGTTGGGAACCCCATAGTTTAATCAGAGGACAGGGATAGGACAGTACAGAGGAGGACAAAATGCTCAAAATACACAGAACTTCGGACCAGAATTAGACCAAGAGTCGGTAAATTGAGTACTGCAGATGCTCGAGAATCAAGGAAATCAACAGGGGTTCCAAAACCCATATAATCAGCAACCACCTGTGCAGCAGTATTATCAACAGCAACAAAAGGATTATCAGCCACAGATGGCTCAGCAGGTACAGCGACCGAGGGTTTGCCGAGATTATGTCACCACCCCGCAGGAAGTTATAGGGCAATCCCATTAGAGTGCCCCCAATTAATGCGAACAACTTGGACATCAAGAAGAACATTTTGAATATGTTGGGGGAACATGCTCTGTTCCACGGGAAGTCGACTGAGAACCCAAATAGCTTTCTAGATCATTTTTTGCAAATTTGTGGGACGATGAGATATAATGGGGTTAGTGTCGAGGCAATAAAGCTGATAGTTTTCCCGTTTGCACTGGGAGGAGCCGCAAAAGATTGGTTCGATTCATTGCCCAATGATTCATTGCATACCTGGGCAGATGTAACGAGAGTGTTTCTGAAGAAGTATTTTCCTCCGGCGAAGATTCTGGATCTGAAAGAAGAAATCTCTTCGTTTGATGGTCTTGAGGGAGAGACCTTAAAAGAGTCTTATGAGAGGTTTAGGGGTCTACTGAAGAGATGCCCTCCTCACGGTTTTTCTAAGGTGGAGCAAGTTATTATATTATTCAGGGCCTTAGAGCCAATGGATCAGAACAAGCTGAATGGTGCCAGTGGCGGAGATATCATGAATCTGCCGCCTGAACAAGCTATGAGACAGATAGAGAATGTGGCAGATAGAGAAGGACAATGGGGGTCGAGCAGAAAGAAGAAGAAAGCCCTATTGGAAAGTGTAAAGTCACTAAAAGAAGAGCTTGATAGAGAGATGGCCATGCATGACAAGATGCAAGAAATGGTGCTAAAGATGGACCGAATGGAGTTAGAACGAAAGAAGGCACAGCAATGCCAACTTTGTGGAGGTGGACATTCTGCAATGGAATGTGCATCATCGAAAAAGCCCATGCATCTACAACAGTTGACGCCTACTCCAGTACAACAGCAGTCTGGCAATCAGAATGACCAGCAGCGGATGAATGTCTATGCAATGGGGCAAGTAAATATGAATCAACAAGAATTTGGCCAGCCACAGTGGAATCAGAATTTCGACAATCAGCAAGGGCCGCAAATAGAATATGGTATGGGTGATGATTTACAACAATATGATGTGAATTATGTTGGACAAGGAAATCAAGGGAAATGGAATCAGAATCAGCAGAATCAAGGTTGGAATCAGGGGCAGAATTGGAATAGAAACAATAACAATCAGAACCAAGGGTTCCGGCAGAACCAAAGCCCAAATAACCAATCTTGGAATCATAACCCCCAGAATCAGAATGCCTATCAAAATACCAATCAAGTCATGTATCAGAACAATCAGCAACAGAGCCACCAACAGCAGAATAATCAAAACTGGGGCCAGAATAATCAGGGACAAAATCAGAGTTGGGAGAGCAATCAAGGATGGAACCAGAATCAGGGGCAGCAAGGAAACAATAATTAGCAAGGTAGCCATCAAAACAGAAATAACAATTTTGGGACATATCAACACCCGAATGCGCACCTTCATCAGAATAACCAATCAAGCAATTCGGGTACCCGGAAGACCTCAACCGAGTTCTTTGTTAGAGAAGATGGATAAGACTATCTCGAGCTAAATAAGAGTGCTATTGAAGAGAAGGTAGCAACGCACTCAGCTATCCGGAATTTAGAGACTCAAGTTGGGCAAATCACAAATACATTGAAAAAAAGTCTGAGTGATGCTGAGCAGAATCTGAGGCAAGTGAATGCCACATTCACTAGGAGTGGTAGAGAGCTGGGAGTCAACCAGCCAAAGCAAGCAGTTGTAGCAAAAGAATATCTGGATGAGGAGGATGAAGCTGAGGCAGCAGAGAGAGAAAGAATGGAAACCGAGTTAGAAGCGGTACGAAGAGAGTTAGCTGCTGCTAAGAGAGACCTCATGATTGTAAGGAAAGAGCGAGCAATGGAAGTACAAGAGGAGCAGGAAGCTCAAACTAGAAGAGATGAAGAAAGGGAGAAGCAGGATTTCATAGTGCTGGACATTAAAGAGGAGGAGCCGAGCAAGCCAGTGATGACAAAAAAAGCTACATCTGGGCCTCCAAGGCCAAACACTCGAGGTAAGAAAAATTTTATGCCCCCTCCCCCTCCTGATTTCGATGAGAATACGTTGCCTTACCCACCTAAGGTCCTAAGAAGCCGGTCCTTACTGAGAGTCAGAGTAGATTCCTCAACATTCTTAAGAAGGTAGAGATCAATGTTCCCTTGTTAGAGGCAAGTGCTTGTGTGCCTGAGTATTTTAAATGTTTGAAAGGGATGTTGACAAGTCGAGAGAAAATGGGTAAGATAGTTAAGCTGAGGGAGGAGTGTTCAGCGGTTTATGATAGTAAGATACCCCCTAAGACGAGAGATAGAAGAGGTTTCACCATTCCTATCACCATAGGCAATACTGTAATTGAAAATGTTTTATGTGATTTAGGAGTTTCTGTGAGCTTGATGCCTAAGGCTTTATATGAAAAATTAGGGTTAGGTGAATTGGAACCTACGGGAATGACCCTACAGATGGCTGATAGGTCGGTGAGGAAACCTTTGGGGGTAGCGGAAGATGTCTTAGTGCAAGTTGGAAAGTTTGTGTTCCCCGTGGATTTTGTGATTCTTGACATGGAGATGGACTCCAAGACCTTTGTTTTGTTAGGTCGTCCCTTTTTGACCACCAGTGACGCTCAGATAGGAGTTAAGAGTGGAGATATTTCTTCTGGTGTTGGGGGCGAGAGAGAGCGTTTAAATGTTTACAAGGATAGAGGTCCAAATGCTATAGATGATGAATGCTTATATACAGAATCTTTGTTTTCTTGTGGTGTGGTGCGTACTGACGTGCAGGAAGGAAAGAGATTGTCAAAAGGAGATGCGGTGCGCTTACGAGATGTTGTCGATCGAGGCAAGATCGAGGCACAGAATAAATCGGGATCGCCCGTTGCACCGGTGCTCCTAAAGCTGGGGAAGTTGCGGATTGATAAACCGCCTGATTGCAAGAAGATTAAAAGGAAGCCATCTCCAAAGCCGGAGAGGAAAGAAAGTGTGAGATGGCAAGAGAAAGCAGCACAAGTGACACGAGGTAAGCCACTCACTAGCTAGACTATTTTTATGATTGCCCTTGGGATATCTACGAGCATGTTTAAACTGATGAATGCGGAATTTGGTTGACTTGCTATGAGCTTACATGATATGCGATGAGTGTCTGTTTGAGTTGTTTGAGTCATTTATGATTTGAGTTTGTTGAACGTCACCCGGTCGAGCCAACGACGTAAAACAAAGGCGCTTGGGGGAGGCAACCCCGCCTTAATAAAACTGTGTGGAATTGAAAGGAATATCTGACTATGTTCTATTATATGAATTTATGCCTTGACTATGATATGTATGCATGTGTGATTTGTGATGCTTTCTATGATGAGTGTGCCTCTGTGGCCTTATATTTGATGCTTAGATGTTCTGTGCTTTACCCGTGTGGGTGATTTTTCCATCTAAAGCTATTATGTGATGTGCTATATATATTGCCTATCGAGTTTTCTGACGTGACAAGGACTTCTACATTTTATACCCCATATCCCTATTGCATGCTTTGGCACGAGGACCATGTCCCGTGCATCCTTTGCTGTGGTTGTTTTTGTTTTGGTACAGGGATTGGGGTCATGTTTTCTCGCGGCTGTTACGGGATTCGATAGCGCCTTTCTGCCGGGTCTACAGCTAAGTCTCCTTTTTTTTATCTCATTCACACTCTGAGGACAGTGCTTCATTCGAAGTGGGGGGTGGAGACGACTTATCTTTATTGTTTCGATTGATAAATGTGCCATTAATTGTGATAGGCTTAGTTAATGTCCGTTTTTGAGTCAGTTCGTGGCTTAAAATTTTAAAACTTTTCATGATTCGACACCGCGTTATATGCATGTTTCTCACAATGGATTTGGTAGATGTCTTAGTAAACGAGTATTGTATGCCGGGCGATTTTATTTTGTCACGATACGAACCCTTTTTATCGCACGTAGACCTTGGTTGCACTTAGTCTGGTTGCTATACGCACTTGTACCACTAGTTTCGAGGTGAAATAGAAAGGTTAACCTAGGCCGGATACGGGATGAGAGTTATGGCGCTTCTTTGACCTAGCCAGAGCCAAATAAGCCAAAATCCCAACATTTTACCCCTGTAACCCCTCGAAGCCTTGATAGAACGGTCTGACCACCGTCCGAAATGAGCCGTTTGGTTACTTAGCCTGTATTACCCTAACCCTGAGCTTTATTGTTGGTCACAATCCTTTTGGTCACCCTACGAGTGGACTTAATTATTACTTTAGACACACTTGATGAAGCAAGTGTAGGGTGGGAGATGGTGCGTGTTTTGAGAGGAGTTGGTTGGTACGAGCTAATATAATGAAGGGGAGGAGCTCGGGGAATCTACTGAGAGGCTTGTTGGTTCGAGGAAGAGAATAAAGTTGAGAAAGAAAATTGAAAAAAAGATGAAAATGATGAAAAGCAATGAAAAAAAGAAAAAAAGAGAGAAGAAGTTTGAATAAGTTGAAAAAAAGAAGAGGTCAAGGAATGATGTTTTGAATAAATAAGAGTATGATGTTAAGGTTGTGGTTGTTTATAAATGAGTACAGAAAGAATCGAAAGAATTTTGGTGTGGTTTGGTATGTTTTCAAAGCAAGAATACATGAAATGGTTAGGTTCACTCGTGTTTTTCTCTTTCTCCAGTCCCAAAATTTCCTTTCGATTAACCCCGTCCCGAGCTTGACATTATAACCCTTCAAGTCCTACTTGACCGCATTTAGCCTCGGTTGCCTCGATTAGTGGAGATTCTAGCCCGGTATGAGCCGTGTGTAGTCATTTGGCCGGTATTCAAAGCCGGTGATCATTTTGAGTGTAGTCCTCGGTCTATATCACACACACTTCGTTTTCGTGGTACGATAGAGTCAAGCGGTGTACGTTCATTGTCTACTTTACTTTTGCCTTGATGTCGTGAGCGCTATGCATGTGTCGTAAAGTTGATCCCATGGTCTGTTTTAGAGCGCCTAACTTACTCGAGGACGAGCAAAGGCTAAGTGTGGGGTGGTTGATGGGAGTCAACTTTACTGTACTTTGGTGTGCAGTTTAACCCCCGCTTATCACCTTATTGGCATGTTTTGGGTAGATATAGACCGTTTCGAGAGTAATATCGAGAATTATATACACGGGGAGTCAATTTGTTATATCGATGGTAAACTCCACCTTTTTAGCGATAATTCACTCTTTTCCGAGCGCATTTGTCTTGCGGAATTATGCATGGTGTTTGTTTGTCTATGTTATTGCAGGACTTAGGTGACTCGAGGACCCAGAAGGTGATGTTTTGGACTATGAGACGTGATCGTGGCCCGAATGTAGCATAAAAAGTGAAGAAAAGCCAAGTTTCGGATGAGGACAAGCCAGACGAGCGTTTGATATACCTCAGACGGGCGTCTGAGGGAAGGCCACATCAGACGGGCGTTTGCTCATTCCAGACGGGCGTCCACAGCATTGACACTCATTCAGAAAGTTATGTTTTTGGCTGGACGGGCGTCCAAAGACAACCAGACGGCCGTTTGGGTAGGCTCAGCCCGATTCACGAAGCTCATTTAACACAGACGGACGTCCAGGTTTACAGACGAGCGTCCAGGGGTCGAAAAGCCTCAAGTCATAAATTACCAGACGGGCGTCCAGAGGAATGCGAACGCCCTTCCAATGAAGACGAAGCCCTAATATCTTCATATTTTCCAGGCGGACTGATGTATTCTTTTTATATGATTAAATATACGTAATATTATTATGTTTTATGAACAAATTCTATGTAAAATATATGAAATTATGATATAATTAGTATGAAATATTAATCTTTATAGTTTAGTATAGTTAGTAGTAAAAGTTAGTATTTATAGTAAAAAGTTGTAGTTTTTGTACCGGTTTTAGTAACCGGAGTATTGTGTCTATTTTACACGGGTATTTTGTGTTTATTTCATTGCAGAACCCTAAGATGAACTGAAATCCCGAAGTAGAGACACTTTTTGAAGTCAATTCAAGTCGTTGGGAGGAAGTTATAAAGCGTCACTCAATGGTCAAGTGGTTAGTTGTTTTTAATGAAATCCCGAAAACGACACGTATTGGGAATGGCTCGTTAAAAAGACATTTTCTGGGAAAATGTTCTTCACGAAAGTTGAAGATCTTCATATAAGATTTCTAAAGCACTTTGAATTATGAAGATTAGAGGTCTACAACTCAAATGGTGGTCAAGTGGCTAATTGATTCGTACTATTGAAAAATCTCGAAAAGGACACTTAATACAAATGGCTCATCGAGAATACGTTTTCTGAAGAAGTGGCCTTGATGAAAGTTGTAGAGAATTCAACGAGCTTTTCAACGGAAGTTTGATTATGTCATTCTGATATCAAGAATTCAAGTTACGATTTTTAGAAGTTAGCTATGTAATTATATATAATTATATATATAATTACACAGCATTTGTAATGATTAAGGGTAACATGGGGTCACATGCTTATAACTAACTGTAATGATTGTCATCATTACACCGGACCGATCCGGCCAATTTTCAGGACCGGTCCGGGAAGGGAGTTTGCCTATATATATGGGAGCCTCAGCATTTGCATTGAGTGTACCAATATATATACACAATATTCTATATATATTCTCTATCCCCTCTTTTCTTTAGTTTGTAAATAGGCTTTAAGCCAGGAATAAATTAGTAGTAGTAGTAGTATCGTGATAATGCTCGGGAAATTATCAGAAGTCCGGTGTTGCTAGAGTAGTTGTTATGTCCGGAAGAATACAACTTCGAATCAAATATTCGTAATCGGGTAACTTTTCTGAAGTATTTATGTTTATGTTTGTTATTTTCTTCTTTTTAGTTTTTATAATGTTATTAGGCTAGATCTAATAACTAGCCAAAGTTATGTAATCGTATTATTTCGATATTTTCGTTAAAAGAATGATGTTAAAATAAAGATGATTAAAATTGAGTTAAAATGAATCTTTTTCTATTTCGCTACGTAAAGATAACATATTCGGAATGATGTAATCAACCATGATGAATACCACATATAACCTGGCGATGAACTGACCAGAGAAGTCAGGATATGAGTAAAAATAGAAAAACCGGAGGGTAAAAATGGCCGTCTGATTAACGGAATCCTATTTCCTACCCGGGGGCAGATTTGTCCTAGTAAAACAAATCTTATTAATTTTGTACTCGAGATCTTAATACTGTTAAAATCACATTTTAATTGAAACTACACCGTTTGTATTAAATCGATCCGCTTGACAACCGGAGCCTCTTGAATAACATCGGCCATCGACAAATGGAATCACCTCTTTTATCCGGGGTAGATTTATACTCGGTACCTGTTTTGACTAACTAAGTTTAGCATGGGGCAGTTGTGGACATTGGACTGATGACAATTTGACATATGACAATTTCATACGCTCGTGTGAGGAGGAATTGTTGACAATAGGAGTACACCGTTTCATTTACTCAATTGGACCTAATAAAAAGGAAGATCGAGCACATTCTATTAATTGAAAAGATCGAATAAATTGATTACATATACTTTGGCTAGTCTAGTCTATAAACTATATATTGGTATCTATATATATATATATATATATATATATATATATATATATATATATATATATATATATATATATATTATTATTTATGTACATCTATATATATTTATATATCTATATATATTATATTAGAATAACTTTTAAATTACGCATTTATTTTATGTTGGTTAGAGTAGTAGTAATCGTGTTATAAAATTGTGGTTTAGATCGAGTTAATAGCAGCTCTTTGGTGTTTAACCACACTTAAAAGAATTACCATGTTTTCCCTGAGGAATACGACCTGACTCACCACTTTATCACTACAATTTGACCCGGTACACTGCCGGTTAGGATCCGTCTAACCTAGAAAAGGTCTGTCCCTTTCTTGACGCCGTTTCTAAGGTCTGGTTTTGGTGACGTCACGGACAGGCGTCTGACATGGACCAGACGGGCGTCCGGGACCGACAGCAGCAGATTTCGACCCAATCTCTAAATACGCAGCTCATTCAGCCCCTACTCATGTTTGGCCGACTTTAGACTTCTCTTGAGCAATTTTAGTGCGATTTTAGTGTAGTTTGATCACCCTTTGATCCCTTGATTCCTTAGATAACATCCTTTGATTCTAAACACTTTTTATAGCTTAGTTTTACGTTTCAAGTTCCAAAGATTGTTCTTTTGGTGAATTATTTCGTCATACTTTTTCAGATCAGTTTTCTTCTCAGTTTTATGGTAACGAATACTTTCTCGTTTATTATTTCTAGCATGATTTCAATTCTTATTTTGGTTATTAGCATAATTATGAGCAGATAAATTCATGTGTAGTCGAATTATGTGAAAACGGGTGAAAAACCCTAAGGGGGATGAGATTGGGAGTTGTGTAGTGTGTAATACTATGTTTTAACGATTAATCCACGTCCTAAAACTTATTTTAACGTCTTTGAATTAGATTGATCACCTAGTTCACTGTCACACACATCGAACTTATAGATGCATTTTGCGGTGAGATGTGGGATAAGGGGTTTTGGGATCGTTGCGTAGATTCGGCCTAGTTGTTAGGTCCGTTTCCAATATAGAGGTTTGTCATCGTTGTTCGAGCGACTCTAGCACGTAATCATGTTAGGTTAATCGGTTTTCTAAAGTGAGAATTAATTGACTTCACATAGGTGGTTAGATCGAGATGTTCAGTCTAATCGCTAGAATAGGGAGTTGGCACCCGTGGATGTCGTTAAACTACATTGGATAGGTAGGTCGGTTAAGACACGCTCCCCGTTAAGTCCTTCCTTAGGGGTAAAAGTAGCTCGTGGGATCATAGTTCGACTATACCTTTTAATACCTAGAAGTAAACTCATTAGTATAATCTTTACTTTTGCATTAGTATAATATCTCTCCACAACTATTTTGACCTGAACTAAGTTCTAAGTCGACTTTGGTACTTAGACATTACTCCCTGTGGATTCGACCTTTGAGACCACTATACTACCGTTGACCCGATACTCTGTCGGTTAAAGTTAGCGGTTAGTTATTTTTCTATCAGTTGCCAGTATTGAGCATTAACCCATACCGCTAACCCACCTAGGTAGCTATCGAAAATGATTATCACGTTCCTAGGGTCCATCGAAACAAAGTCCTAATTAACACTTCACTATCAGTACTTCATGTTAATTTACGATGACATGCAAATAGTTGACTAGGCTACTAACATGTAAATTAAATCCGTCAATCAACGTAGCTGGCGCCGATTATAATGAACTAGTAATTTACTAGGTATTCAGATCTAGCGATATAAACCGTAGCAGATCTGAAGAACGCAATAACTATTTCATTATTTCTTCACCAATGAATTAGATCTATAACACATGGGGTAAAACAAACTAACTGCTACATAACTAAACTAAATAAGCAATTAAAACATACTAGTCGAATAGAACAACGACAGATCTACATTTTGGAAAAGACATAAAATCATACCCTTGAAGATGAGCATAGATCTCCCTCAGATCTCTCCCTAGGCTGCGACTCCATTGTCTCTCCGACTAGAACTCATAAAATAAATAAAATAATGAACAAAGAACTTTTATTGCATAGTAATTGTATTCTAATTTGTGTACGTTGAATTCTGAGGCGAAGCCTCTTATTTATAGTAACATAAACTGACTTAGAAACACCTAGATCTACCCCTCATCCAAGAAAACACGTTTCGGATGATTTTGGACACTCGGTAAGTCGGTGGTAGCTCTCGGTAAACTGAGGGTATTTTTGTCTTCTTCTCTCTGCCGACTTAGCTTGGAAGGTTCCGGAATACCCTAGGCCCAATCCTTTCATTCTATCCACTCCAGATTCATCCACAATGCTCAGCCCAATATTTCATATCCTGAAAATAATCAAATAACACATGAAATTTTATCGAAATAGGGAAAATAAATGCTAAGTGCAAATTACTCGACTCACGAACCCGTCATATGATATTGAACTCAAATGCTTCATATTTATAGGTTGAAACAACTATTTTTAGCTCATAATGGATAGAATGTTGGTGCCGTAGGATAGACTATTTTAAGCATCATCACATCCTCATCTTCAATATTCACCTCAATATTCCTTAAGTCAAGTAATATTGTGTTCAGCTGATCTAGATGATCCCTCGGTTGAGTGCCCTCATGTATCCTTAAACTGAACAGACGTTGTTTCAATAACAACTTATTGGTTAGAGACTTAGTCATATACAGGCTCTCGAGTTTAAACCACAACTTCTCAGCAGTGTCCTATTTAGCAACCTCTGTGATAATATCATCTGACAAGCACAACATAATTGTTGAACGTGCTTTCTCCTCCAGACTGGCTCTCTCAGCAGCACTTCCTTCTATTGATTTTGACAAGGAACCCCATAATCCCTCTTGCTTCGACAAAGCACGCATCTTGATCTGCCACAGCCTAAAACTGTTTCTTCTTGTAAGCTTGTCATTCTTGATGTTTAAAGAAGACATCTTTATCACCAGAAAAGCATGCGTATATCCTAAATCGTAGCGTCATATGACCTTGGTGCCAATCTACCTTGCTTAAAACAGATAAACTGATCACTTGATGAACTTGGACGCTCTGATACATGTTAATTATGATGGATCGATCAAGAAGTGATGGTTATTGTGAGTAAAGATAAGCAATTAACAAGTAAACAAACACAAAAACAATAAGAACAGAGATTTTACGTGGTTTCTGGCAATGTGGTGACTACTCCACGGACAAACGGGGATATTATCTTATCACTAGAAGGATATATCACAAGTTACAATTAATACAGATGGTATTTATAGCATTGGGAATCAAACCCTAACCGACTTAACAGTCAACCCAGTAAATGACTGAAATACCCGAGAAGTAATTTAGACAAAACTCAAAAACATTCAGCAGATGTGTTTCCCAAGTCTGTTGTGCATCAACAGACTTGTCTTCAGTAGACTTGCCATCAGCAGGTTGATCAACCCTGCTGATATTGCCCCAGCTGAACACCAAACTTCAACAAATGCTTCATACACTGCAGACCAGAACATGTTTCCATACCAGACTCAATAGCATAGTTTAAGTCACCATTACATCTATCTCTTAATATGGTGGGTGATACAATAGCAAGTGCCCAATATGAGTCAATTTTACCCCGCCCCATCAAGTGTGGCCCTATAAAAAGACTGGACCACATGGCATGAAAAATTAAACGGATTTATATTTTGGGATGGAGTTAGTACTTCATAATTATTCTATTGACTGAATATATGTCATCTCTGTCTGAAATAACACGTATTTTCCACAATTAAGAAATAAAGGTGGGTGATCAAAGCAAAATAAACGAAAAAACAATAAGCGTGGTGTTCATGTTTGCTAAAAACACACAGACGAGAGACTTGCTGATTAAGGAAGATAAAACATTAGCAATGCAAACACAAAGTATGACGGAAATTGATAAAACACAGAAACAAAGAGAACACAATGATTTAACGTGGTTTCCGGCATTATGGCACTACTCCACGGACAGAAAGTAGATATTTTAATATGCACAGAATTACAAGGTTTTCACAAGTGTGTGAACAACACTCTCGAAATACACGCATTGCATTGATTACAACATTGGTATTTACATGTACAAATACCAAAACCCTAACCGCCATAAGTTTTTTGTCGGAGTTGTCATAAATACCCAGATATGGACCCCAGCTCCAGTTGTTATCCACCAGGCGAAACTTAGCTCATACTGAATTTCCCTGACTTGTAATAACCTACTCAGAAGTAGAACTCAGCTATACTCAGCAAAACTCAGCAGACCAAAACTGACTGCTAACTTCAGAAGAAACTCAATTGCACTTCATCAAACTGACTTTCCTAGAACTGAATATACTTCACTGAAACTGACCATCATTCGTGTCTCAGTTTTCCAGATTAGTTTCACTAGATTATTTATCAGTTTAGAGATCAAGTCACCAAAACTGACGAATCTCCACCTTGACTTGAACTCTCATTCACACTCACTAGATTGCATAATGAGATGTACTTGTACCAGATGCATTCGTCAATGTCAAGATGTACTTGTACGAGACTTCTCCATAGAATCCACCCAGTTGATCTGCCCTTAACTGAGTATCCAGTTTTCAGTTTATAAGCTTTGAATATTCAGCAAGTCCAGACACAACTGAAACTTTCTCTACTGAACTGGTTTAGTGAACATATTAGCTGGATTATCTTTGGTGCTGATCTTCTTCACAACAACCCCCTTCTCATTTCTCAGAAAATGATACCTAACATCAATATACTTGGTTCTCTCATGATGAACCTGATCCTAGCTAGACAAATTGCACTTAAATTGTCAAATAAATCTCAGCTTGATATTGATGTAGCCCTAAATCACTGACTAGTCCCTTTAGCCAGATACCCTCCTTGGTTGCTTCAGTAAGATCCATGTACTAAGGTTCGGTAGTTGATAAAGCCACTATTTCCTAAAGAGTTGCTTTCCAGCTGACAACTGAATTCCCCAAAATGAAACCATAACCAATCATAGATTTTCTGCTGTCCACATCACCTGAATAATCAGCATCACAGTATCCGGTGATCAGTTCTTAAGTATCACCTCCATAACTGAGACCAACATCAGCTGTACCCCTAAGGTACCTGAACATTCTTTTCACAGCTTTCAAGTGTTCCTTTCCAGGTTGAGCAATAAACCTGCTGACAACACTGACTTCCTAAGCCATATCAGGCCTAGTGCATACCGTGGCATACATCAGACTACCAACTGCACTAGCATAGGGAACTCTTGACATGTACTCCTTCTCCTCTGTTGATTGTGAGGCAAAAACTAACAAATGAACATTTGATGCCATAGGAGTATCTATTGCCTTAGTAGATGACATGCCTGAAAAAATCTTTTATATAAAGCCCTGCTGAGATAAAAACAGTTTCTTCTGACTTCTATCTCTCCAGATCTCCATCCCTAAAATTTTCTTGGCTGCACCCAAATCTTTCATTTCATACTCAGCACTGAGAAGGTCTTTCAGATACTGAACATCAGACTTCTTTCTTGCAGCTGGCATCCACATACCAAGCAAGATAGATGTATGATTCATCTTTCAGCTGACTGTTGTAGACACAGCAATCATAAGGACTTCTGCTATTACTTAACTGGATCATATAACTGTCAAACCTTTTATACCATTGTCTAGGAGTCTGCGTCACTCCATACAAGGACTTCTTCCACTTGCACACAAAATATTCTTTACCAGGAACTTGGAATCCTTCTGGATGAGTCATGTACATCTCTTTATCTACCTCACCATGTAGAAAAGCTATCTTCACATCTAACTGCTCAAGTTCTAAGTCCTGCTATGCCACCATTGCTAGTATCACTCTGATTGAAGTATGTCTAACTACTGGTGAGAATATCTCATCAAAGTCCACCCTTTCTTTCTGATTGAACCTGTTGGTCCCATGGAAAGGCTGACACAAGTTTAGAGGGGGGTGAATAAACGTGTAACCAAAAACTGAATCTTAAACTAGATTGAGTTCTAGTCCAAACTTGTGTGGAGTTAAGCTAACTAAGCTAAGTATTAGTCAAACTGACTTATACTTGAACTGAATTAACTGGAAGTGGATTATTAAAGCCTTTTTATAAATATGAGTTTATCAGTTTGTATAAGTGTGATACAATGCTGTGTTGATTCAGTTTCTTATGTTGCTGAGTTGTGATCTAATGAGATATAAACTATAAAGCAGTAAGTAAATGCATAAAGCAAATAAGTAAATAAGACATATATTATAGAGGTTCCAGGAGGTGTAATCTTGTCAGTCCTCTCTTCTCCTGTGATGCGCAGGAACAATTCCACTAGAACTCTTTGATGTAGCCAGTTACGAAATGTCCTAAACTGATAGCCCTTGTCTAATCCCTAGCTTCACTATCTAAGAAACTATAGAACAGGTAGGATTGCTGCTCTGCAACTCCTTGCACCACTGGTCCTTAGAGGGTTGTATTGCCTGTTCACCAGCTCATCACAAACACAGTCTTCCTGACTGCACTCAACTGTCCTTCACACCTTCTTGGTGTTTCACAGTCTAAAACCTTTGATAAAATCAAAGTTGAGACTTGAATCAATAACTATGATTCAACTTGTGATTTGAGCTTCTTCTTGATGTATATATTTTTCTCAGGCTCTATTTTTCTTTAAGTGTGAGTCTTGATGTTTCTTTTGAGACTTATGAACACTTTGAAGATATCTTGATCTAGCAATGAAGCACAAATCAGGAGTTCTTCTAAATTTACTTTTAAAATTCTTTCTTGATATCTTTTCCCTTAGAACTTTGCACTTCTCTTCTATGTAGAAGTGATCTATTTATAGGGGTTTTTCCAATGTTTGAATGAATTGAACGTTTGAATTTGAATCCTTGTATCCGTTGGTGGTCCTGCTTGTTCTGTTGAATGCCAGTGTCCTTTTCTGACAATCCCGTGTGTCCAATAAAATTGCTTGCTTTATAACGGTCAGTTAAACTTCAATTTTTATAACTTCAGCTTGAAAACTGAGTCAACTGGGATTTGTCAGTATATAGCTTTAAGAGCATTAACTGAGTTTTTACTCTTCTTCAAAACTTAGTACTCTATTATTCATCTGATTATAATTGGGTTAATCAGAGTACCCAATATCTTATAAATCATCTAAGATATCATTATCCTTATGTATCTTAGGTATTGATACAAGATCCATAAAGTCAGTCCAGGTCATCACAATCTTGCCTGAATTCCAACTTTATAGTCTCGGCTTTAATCTTCATAACCGAGTTTGTTCCCTCAGCCTTCATTCTTCAATAACTGAGTCTGTGTCCTACAGTTCTTCATTTACTGAGTTTGTTCCCAAAGCCTTCTGCTTCTAGATAAGTCAACCGAGTCTGTGTCCCTCAGCGAACTTACATTCTTCAATTCTAGTTAGTGTGCTCTGAGTCAGTTTCCCAATCTTATTGCGAACTCAGTTTCCATGGTTCCATCAAGTTAGTTACTCATTTTCTCAGTTCTGACCTTAAAACTATTACAGTTCTAGACATCTTTTTGCTTTGCACTATAACAGCTAGTTATGATACTTCATCAATGGGGTATAAAAACAATAACTGAATAACTGATGAATCATCATCAAAACATAAATTTTATTTCCAACACAACCGTCTTGCAACCGAACGTGCCTTATACTTAACTCCTTCCGCCTCAGTTATCCCTTCCTTCTTCTTGAAGATCCATTTGCAAGTAACAACTCTCCTATCAGTTGGATGTTTAACTAGATCCCAAGTCTGATTCTTTAGTAATGACTCTATTTCATCTCCCATGGTGGCAAGCCATTGAGATGCTTCAGAACATGTCACTGCTTCTCTGTAAGTAGAAGGTTCAAAACCATCCACTTCTTCTGCAACTTGAATGGCGTATCCAACCAAATCATCAAACCCACACCTCTTGGGAGGTACCCCAACATTGGATCTTTTAGCTCTGCTGACCCATGTTCTAAGTTTGATGCTCAACTGACATTTGTTCAGCTGACTGGCTTGGATTCAGTTCTGGTTCAGCAACCAGATCAGATGAAAACTGACTTGTATCAGTTGTTTATTGCATTTCAACTGACTCTACCTGAAGCTCCACCTTACTGTCAGTTTTCTCAGTTTCAGCACTGGTTTCAGATTCAGTTGTCCCACTCACTAATGATTTGAGCATAGAATTTTCATCAAAAACTGTATCTATATTGAGAATAACTATGTTTCTACTGATGACCAAACACTTCATTCTTGGCCCTTGGTTCCAGTTTCCCTTCACTGACATGATAGTAAACCGTGATTCCTAATACCCTTAGAACTGAATAATCTGTAGGCTTGCCTGACCACATCTCAGTGTGTGTTTTGAGACTGATCCATGTGTGAGGACTCCTACTGATTAAGTAGCAAGCTGTGGTAATAGCCTCTGCCCATATTCTCCTTAACAAACCAGCATGAGAGAGCATGTATCTTGCTCTCTCTAGAAGAGTTTGATATAGCCTCTCAGCTACCCTGTTCTGTATAATGTCTGGAAATACCCTCATTTCTGCACAACTCATCAAACTTAGTCTAGTAGAATTCCAACCATATCTGTACGAAGCCTCTTGATCTTCTTCCCCAACTGACTTTCAACTAGAGCCTTCCATTTCATGAAGCTCTTGAATGCCTCACTTTTGTGTTTCATCATCACCACCCAAGTCATCCTTGAATAGTCATCAATAAAGGACACAAAATATCTGTGACCACCCAATGACTCCACCTTTGATGCCCCCAACAATCAGAATGAATGTAATCAAGTGATGACTTTGTGTTGTGTACTCTCTTTTGGGAACTTGCCCCTATGAAGCATCCCAAACACACAATCCTCACAAAATTCCAGATGCTTGACCTTACACTCCCTAAGAAAATATTTTTGAGAAAGAACATGCATCCTCTTTTCAACCGTGTGACCCAGTCTCATGTGCCACAAATTTGTAAGCTGTGACCGATGAATCTCAGAAAATGCCACGGAAGCAGAACTAGCAACAACTGACCCTTGTAGTATATACAGAGTCCCTTTGACTCCTTTAAGAACCAAACCTAAATTTTAACTGAATTATTATAGACACTCAGTACACAACTTCCCCCTTTAAAACTGAATCCCATACTTTCCAAAGAACTTAGAGATACCAAGTTTTTGGTCATTTGTGGAACATGTCTAACTTCACTCAGTTTACAGAATCTTCCATCATCTGTCCTCAACTGAACTGTGCCAATCCCAACTACCTTGTAGACCTTGTTGTTTGCCATAGATATATGACCACCTTCTATCTACTGATAACTTGAAAACCACTCTCAGTGAGGGCATATATGAAAGGATGCCCCAGAGTCCAGAATCCACACATCAGTTTGATGTGTTGACTCTCCTACCACTAGAACCATGTCTTCATCTAAATCATGCTCAGCTGCCGTAATAGCTGTACTAGAACTGTTCTCCTGTTGTTTCTTCCTCTTTGGACTATTGGACTTCCAATGTCCCTGCTCCTTACAATAATTCCTTGACTGAGCATGCTCTTTTCCACTGCTGCTACTAACTATCAGTCCAGCAGCCTGATTGTCTGCCACAGCTGCCTTATGTCTCAACTCCCTGGAATGTAAAGCTGACCTTAAATCCTTTAAAGCAACTGTATCCTTCCCAACTATGAAGGACAGCACAAAGTTATCATAGGAAGCTGGCAATGAAACGAGCAAAATCAAAGCAGCATCTTCATCCTCAATCTTAACATCAATATGTTGGAATAGTGTCCTAAACCCAATCGGGTTGGACCGGATCCGACCGGGTCGGATCATTTCTACTATTTCTTTATGTTTGTACAAACATTAAATGGCTTTTCTGTTGTCATATATATGTTATTTTAGAGAACCAATTGTGAATTGTTATATGATAACGTCCTTAGTATTAAACTGTAATAGAGAAACCATGATAGGTGATTATGGTTGATGGGATCTCTAATCACTTTAATAAGTTTCATACTTAAATGTCTCTAGGCTGATGTACTATTAAACAGGGCATTGATAGTATAAACAGACTAGCACGTATTGGATGTCTTCTGTCTTTAGGGCAGGGATAGATCTCGTCTATCGAAGTGTAGAGACACTTGGACTGTACGTGGACGTGTATTAGAGAATGCGTACTTTAGACTGGCCCACTTACACGGATAAGTGTCACACTATGTGGCGGTTGTGTAATTATCCTTAAGACCGGAGTCTTCATGGCATCACGGTGTGGATTGTCATGCTTTGACACTATTGAGGTTTCCCCTAGCCACGGGGCGATCATGCGGTAGTGATTGGGTATGACACTAAAGCAGCGGAGTATACATGATTGGTCGTCCGGGAATCGCGTATCCTATGATTGGGATCGAATATCCGAAATGGCCTTCTTATAAGGAATGTCTTACTCTCGTGAATCTTTGCAAAGTGGGAGTAAATGAGTTACTTCGAGAGAGCATGATATCCAGATTATAAGATACGGTCGTTGATGTTTTGACACTCGACTAACGACCGTATGGATATTATTACAGCGATAGGATTGTAAGTTACGCGGTAACTGTTTCACATGAAAGGTAGTAGTCATTGCATTTGACTCTTCTGATGATTGGGGGTCACGGTGTGTTGCTAGACGCTATCCCGTGATCGCTAGGCATGAAGGCCATTTTCGTAATTTGCACTTTGTGTCTACGGCCAACATATTCGGAAGCCTATCGGGTCACACACATATGAACATCTAGCCGGATTAAAATGTGGTAATAGATGATAACCAAATAAGGAAAGCTTATCTCGAGACTATAAAGGTTATAGTGGTAAATTAATATGGTGGTATTTATTTATTATGAATAAATATAATATAAGATATTAATTATGATGGTTAATTAAATATGTATATTGATACATATGAATTTCGAAATTATGTATATATGTGATATACATGGATTTTGCAAATTAATTAATCATAGTATTATATTATTAATTAAATATATTTGGCCAAAATTTAAGTGTGTATGACACACGTATGTTGCCTAATGAATGGCGCCATCTTGTGTGTATTTGGATACATTTGGATTGTGCAATTTAATTAATAAGATTACCATAATATTAATATTAGATATTAATAGATTTTGAAAAAAAATAGATTTATGGTAATAAGATAAATATTGTCAATATTAGATATTGACAATATCTTGGAAATATTCAATATAAGATATTGACAATATCCTAGATTTATTTAATATAAGATATTATAATAAATGAGATAAATCAATCAAATATATTTTCCTTATTTTATTGGAAAAAGGTTTTCTTCTCCTCTACTCTACTAGGGGGCGCCCCATACACTATAAATATAGTGTGGGTATCAAGCTCTTTTATACATCACAATTGCAAGAGCTAATAGTTCTTGTGTAAAATAGAGAGCTTCCTATAGAGAGTTGGAGAGAGGGGAAAAGGGCCGGTCTAGCAACCGGAGTTTTCCAATAGCAATCCATGATGGGATTCCGGCGGGCTATTCGTGTGGACTAGCGGTAGAGGCCGAACACTTGGGCGGCTCTGTGCAGAACTACTCTCCTTAGACGGTCAAAGCGTCGATCTTATAGATCAACCAAGGTAACCACCGTCTTTAGTTTATTTGTTTATTGCTTAAACGAAGTCGATCTTGGGTCGATAGGAAATAAATTTTTGAATTCCGCTGCTTTCCCGCGTAGATTTCCTAACAGTGGTAGCAGAGCAAGGTTCGAGCTTAAGCAATAAGCAGTTTATTTTACGTAGTTAATTTTATCGTTTAAATCACGTAATTAAAAGATGAAAGATTTTTGATTTACACAATTGATACACGAAAAGAAAAGAAAAAAAACGAGATCTGGTGGTGCTCGGCCGACTGGCGGCGGCACCACCACCGGCGGCGGCTGGGCGGCGGCGGCTGCAGGGCAACCTGCTGCCGGCAGTCGGTTGACCGGTCAATGCTGGCGGATCCCCAAATTTTTGTTTTTGTGTATTTTGTGATTCAATATGGTTCATAGTTGTGATTGGTAATTCCTCATTTGTTTAGTTGTGTCATGTGGCTAACCAATGGTTCAAATAGTTTGGGCCATTGGGATGCCACATGGCATTAAAATAATAATGGTTTTTCCAAACTTTGTTTGGAATAGGCCTAGGCCTTTTTCAAATACTTGATTTGTAAAAGGCCTAGGCCTATGCCACTTCCAAAATTTTGATTTTAGAAAGTGGCCAGGCCTAAGCCAAATTTGGTTTAGGAAACCAAAGGCATCCCTTTTAATTACGAATCAAAAGGAAAGAAACAAAAGAGAAATAATTTTAATTTTGATTTATTTTGGAATAGTTCTAATTAATTAAGATTAAAATTAAAATCGGTTTAAAATTAATCGTTAATTTTATTTCGATTAAAATCATTTAATTAATTAAATGTTAATTAGTTAATTGATTGGATAAAATTATTTAATAGATTAAATGTTAATTGATTAATTAAGACGCAAATAGTTAAATTTTAATTTTATCTTTTTCATAAGATATTATTATATGGATTAGATATAGTAGATATAATATGATTATATGGACCCCGATTGATCATGGACTCGACCGATAGGATAGATGTGAATGATTTAATTTTTATGTTGGTTTAAAAATTGTCCTATGCCGTTATGAAGAACGTGACCTAGTTTATTTTCTGCATTTATCCCATTCCCGTTGACTCCCCCCGTGTGCGGCGGGTGTATTTATTTTATTAGACGAATTAAATGTAACAAGAATGGAGCAGAAGATGGAGACCAAAGAAAGAAGAATAAAGATCCCATTGGAGAATGGCGCATTAAAGATCCTATTGGCGGTTGCAGCTACCTTAGATTGTGACCCGCGGTTTCGTCAGTTTGTATTCGAAACCGCACCTAGGAAAAGTCCATGATCATACCGGTTATTTTACGCATTTATTTATTTTGTGCTTGTATTTATTTTAGATGATACGATAGATGCATGACTAGGCACAATCTAGATAAATGTGTAGGATATATATCTATAGAGATAGATATAATTGATGAGACCGAAGTTAAAAATTAATTAAGTGAATTGGTTTACGAAAAATACTTCCACAACAAAAATCAAGTCAAAATATTGTCTCCCAATATTATAACGACGGTGAAGAGCCTGTGTTCGGATCCAACTGATCGACCACCGCCGGGAGTTGACCTACCTCGGGTATATCGTCGTTATTGAGATATGATCGTATGAGATCTCGTGAATATTGGGTTATGACTTGACTAAAGTCTTTCGGTGATTGGCCACCGTCAGGGCCGTCTGACTTTAGAGACAAGGGGTTGACTAACACATAGTGATGTGTATCGCCAAAGAGTTGACTAGTCAACCGCTGAGAATCACATAGAGATGTGAATGGTACAGAGTTACCTACCTTTCAAAATTATCTTGGTTGATCGACCACCGCCGGGAATCAAGGTAACTAGATTGGATCTCAGCCACTAAAGAAATTTTGAAATATTCTTGAAAGTCAATTGGGAGTAGTTGACTAGTGGGAGCAAAATCATAAACCAAAAGACTTGCGTGTATAAACAACAACACTATTTTATTTTCATTTTTATGTTGTAGTTTTAGCAAACTTTATATTTATGTTTATTCTCGATTAGTAAAACCAAATTATGAATGTTACCTTTTGAGAAACGTTCTCAAATATGGTTAAGTAATTTTAATCCTTTTAAAATAAGCAATGACACGTGCAATCCCGTTATAGTAGTTAGAGACAAGGAGACTACATATTTAATGCAGTGCTCCAAGACTTTAATTATTAATGAAAAGCGGAAGCTCATGGCATTGGATACGATCCAATATGATCATTCAGTCATATGATGACAGTTAATTCAAACGTTGGATAAGAATGACCACGTCTAATTTTGGAGAGGTTGTTTTCAAAACAATAAGATTTAAGTGTCGACTTAATTCTACCATTGCTTAAAGGTTAATTAAATAGTTAATGTTTTAAATACGGTTTAAAAGGTTAAAAAAACTATTTAATAAACTTTAGATTTTCTTTATGAAAGGAAATCAAAGACATAGTTCTTGTGATTTTTCTTAAGTCTTATGAAGACTACACTAAGAAAATTTACAAGTGCCTGAAGGATTAAAAGGAAAGTTAGGGCATGTGCTTAAATAGAGAACTTATTGAAGTTTCTATTCTAGGCAAGTGAGTTGAGATAAATCTATCTAAGTTCAAAGTCAACTCTTAGATATATGATATCTTGCAGGTGTGATTAAATTAGAAAGATTAAATATAGATATGGAAGGTGAAGCAAGCGTTGTAACACTTACCATATTCTGGATCTAGTAAACTGATAAGGGAACTAAATAAATGTTATTATGTTCCGGTTCTTATGAAGAACATACTTTCAGTTATTTGTTAGAATTTAGTAGACATATTCAATTGAAAAGAATAAATGTTATTCCGGTAAAGTTGGAAGGTCACTGAATCTAACATACTAGATTGATGTCACTATATAGTTGATATATGTGATGAGATCTCAACTAAATATTTGTATGGCTGTTATCCTTGATATTTATGGTTGTTCTAGACATAGTCTCTCTGGAAGGAAAGCGTGTAACTAAACGTCATTCTGATGATGTTGAACCATATGATTATGAATCATATGGGTAATACGTATCTTATCTAAAGATGACTAAATTACCCTTTTATGAAAAGGTTATAAAATCTAGAAAAATTGTCTAAAGCCTAAACATACCAATGTTTGTTGGTTTGTGACAATTAATGCCACAAATAATTGTTTGTTAATCTCTATCACTATTTTTAGAAATAGTTGAATGTACTCAGTGAAGTGCATAATTTGGAAAGCCCGAAAAGTTTGAGCTAGTACGAATATGAGATTGATGAGCTATTTAGGAATTAATCTTCAAATTAGATTGAAGTAATTAATACCTGAAGGGTGTTTCAGAAGTCGTCTGAAAAGGAATAAGATTCTCCCTTGAAGGATACCATCTTTGGGATACGCAATTAGATTGTGTTCCCAGAATGGAAACAACACTTTATATGATAAAGGTGTGACACAAGCCATGCGATGTATCCTTACCCGTTTTGGGATAGTGCCCTTATACTTAACCGAGTTTCAAAGAATAAAGGTTGAATAAATTCCATATTAGATATGGAAGAAGATAATGTCGAATCTATCTTAACCGATTATTTGAAGTTGTCATAGGCTGAGTCAGAAAGGCTTGGAGCCTAGTACGACATATGCAACTTTATGGAATGTCTTAGCTAGCACGCTGGATATTATTTACTCGTCCGCGGAGCAAAAGGTGTTTGCCTCCAAACATGCTGTCTTCTAGAGGAAGTGTTTCTTCCAAAAGAAACAGTCGGAGTAAATCAGATCTCAAAAGAGTTTGAGAACCGCAAATATATATTCAACCATAGGAACGTGAGTAGACGCCACATAGCGATGAGGTGTAGAACACTGCTCAGTGCACACAAAAGTTATGTAAGTCTGTGGATAACCTCAAGCTTAAAAGGGCTGCTGGTATGTTCATCTTGAAGAATGAATATCTCACGACTTATGAAGGAATGTTTGAAAGGCAAGATTGAGAGATATGGCTAGGAGCCATAATATCTGAATTAGATTCCATCAGTGACAACCAGGTTGTGAACCTAGTCTGTCTCACCTAGAGGGAATGTCCCCGTGGGGCTGAGCCCAGTTCTATTCAGATAATACTTGTTATAACTTCGTATCATGAGTATATGATAGTGTTGAAGACGTTGGGCAAACAGCTCGATGTTCATAGACGATGACATGATATGTAGGCCCACGAGATCCATTTATGGACTCAAATAAGTTTCTCTAGACGATTTCTTTGTTTGATAATCAAAGGAGTTTGATTTAGTCAAAAGAAGGCTATGCCCAATGTGCAAGATGGATAGTGGGAGTGTGTTACGATTTTTGAGTAGGGTATTATATATCTCTCTCGAGAATTATCACCCCATGTCACAATCAATTAATGTTTGGTAGTTCAAGGTCTTTACGAAAGCACTTGGATTAGTAGTTCTTATTTTAGAAATAAGAATCTATAGCGATAGATTTAACTGCTGTTAGATTATAGTTTACCTATATAGATGTGATGCTAAAAGAAGTTTAGCATAGATCTCGAAGGGGATACTGCTAGCCGGTGTTCTCAAGATCTATCTATGTTAGGACGTTGGTCCTAAAGATAAGGTGAAAGATGATGCTTATGGAAGGTTTCCTTTGCTATGGCAATTGGAACCATCATAAGAATAATGCCGGATGTTCATAGTCCATGAATAGTCATGATCAAGTATGAAAGTAAATCTGGTTAATGTCGAGAATATCCTTAAACAAGTTAAGGAAAGTATCCTAGTTTATTGAAACTTGGAATTAAATAAACGTATATATACAGACGTATATCCTGAGTCTTATGAAGGCGAGTGGGAGCTACAGTCTGGGTTTGCAGTCACTTTGATTAAGTGATACATTGAGCTGGAAATGTTCTAGAATATGGGTCACTGTAAATTCTACAACGAGGCCAAAACACATTAGTGCCTTAGAGGCGCAGCGGGAGCAGTACATGGATCTAGAAGGTTCATTCCCGAACCTTGTACGGTTCTTCCACCTTTTCTATATAACTGATATAATAAGTGGATTCATTGCTTGAAGCAGGGACCAGGGTCTCGTCGGAGATTCGTGTGTGTGTTGAGGCGGTTCCATTGACTTGGTCATTTGGAACGTGATATGAAGATAGTCTGAGTCCCCACGGATAGCGATCCGTTCATGGCTAGGGCTAGTTGCGAGTATTGCATAAGACTCTTGTGTTTCAACTTGATCTTGTGTGTGCGAGTGATTGGTTTTAGGCCAAGTGGGAGATTGTTGGAATAGTGTCCTAAACCCAATCGGGTTGGACCGGATCCGACCGGGTCGGATCATTTCTACTATTTCTTTATTATTGTACAAACATTAAATGGCTTTTCTGTTGTCATATATATGTTCTTTTAGAGAACCAATTGTGAATTTTTATATGATAACGTCCTTAGTATTAAACTGTGATAGAGAAACCATGATAGGCGATTATGGCTGATGAGATCTCTAATCACTTTAATAAGTTTGATACTTAAATGTCTCTAGGCTGATGTACTATTAAACGGGGCATTGATAGTATAAACGGACTAGCACGTATTAGATGTCTTCGTCTTTAGGGCGGGGATAGATCTCGTCTATCAAAGTGTATAGACACTTGGGCTGTACGTGGACGTGTATTAGGGAATGCGTACATTAGACTGACCCACTTACACGGATAAGTGTCACACTATGTGGCGGTTGTGTAATTATCCTTAACACCGGAGTCTTCATGGCATCACGGTGTGGATTGTCATGCTTTGACACTATTGAGGTTTCTCCTAGCCATGGGGCGATCATGCAGTAGTGATTGAGTATGATACTGAAACATGCGGAGTATACATGATTGGTCGTCCGGGAATCGCGTATCCTATGATTGGGATCGAATATCCGAAATGGCCTTCTTATAAGGAATGTCTTACTCTCGTGAATCTTTGCAAAGTGGGAGCAAACGAGTTACTTCGAGAGAGCATGATATCCGGATTATAAGATACGGGGTCGTTGATGTTTTGACACTCGACTAACTACCGTATGGATATTATTACAGCGATAGGATTGTAAGTTACGCGGTAACTGTTTCACATGAAGGGTAGTAGTCATTGCATTTGACTCTTCCGATGATTGGGGGTCACGGTGTGTTGCTAGACGCTATCCCGTGATCGTTAGGCATGAAGGGCATTTTCGTAATTTGCACTTTGTGTCTACGGCCAACATATTCGGAAGCCTATCGGGTCACACACATATGAACATCTAGCCGGATTAAAATGTGGTTATAGATGATAACCAAATAAGGAAAGTTTATCTCGAGACTATTAAGGTTATAGTGGTAAATTAATATGGTGGTATTTATTTATTATGAATAAATATAATATAAGATATTAATTATGATGATTAATTAAATATGTATATTGATACATATGAATTTCGAAATTATGTATATATGTGATATACATGGATTTTGCAAATTAATTAATCATAGTATTATATTATTAATTAAATATATTTGGCCAAAATTTAAGTGTGTATGACACACGTATATTGCCTAATGAATGGCGCCATCTTGTGTGTATTTGGATACATTTGGATTGTGCAATTTAATTAATAAGATTACCATAATATTTATATTAGATATCAATAGATTTTGAAAAAAAATAGATTTATGGTAATAAGATAAATATTGTCAATATTAGATATTGACAATATCTTGGAAATATTCAATATAAGATATTGACAATATCCTAGATTTATTTAATATAAGATATTATAATAAATGAGATAAATCAATCAAATATATTTTCCTTATTTTATTGGAAAAAGGTTTTCTTCTCCTACTCTACTCTACTAGGGGCGCCCCATACACTATAAATATAGTGTGGGTGTCAAGCTCTTTTGTACATCACAATTGCAAGAACTAATAGTTCTTGTGTAAAATAGAGAGCTTCCTATAGAGAGTTGGAGAGAGGGGAAAAGGGCCGGTCTAGCAACCGGAGTTTTCCAATAGCAATCCATGATGGGATTCCGGCGGGCTGTTCGTGTGGACTAGCGGTAGAGGCCGAACACTTGGGCGGCTCTGTGCAGAACTACTCTCCTTAGACGGTCAAAGCGTCGATCTTATAGATCAACCAAGGTAACCACCGTCTTTAGTTTATTTGTTTATTGCTTAAACGAAGTCGATCTTGGGTCGATAGGAAATAAATTTTTGAATTCCGCTGCGTTCCCGCGTAGATTTCCTAACACAATATTCATGAGATCGAGTAATATTGTGTTCAGCTGATCAAGATGATCTCTCAACTGAGTCCCCTAATGCATCCTCAGGCTGATAGCCTCTGCTTCAGCAGCAACTTGTTGGTCAATGACTTAGTCATATACAGGCTTTCAAGCTTCAACCATAACTTGGCAATGGTGTCTTCCTCAGCAACTTCTGTGATAACATCATCAGACAAGCACAACATGATGGTTGAATATGCTTCCTCCTCCAGACTAGCATAATCTATAGAACTGGCATCCCCTTTATCAGATAAAGGAATCCACAATCCTTGTTGCAAGGCCCACATCTTGATTTGCCCTAAACTGAAATTGTTGCTACCGTAGAGCTAGAGCATAAGGCGTATTAAGCCACCTAGTTCTTGAACTTCAATGATGGTTTAGTTGGTGAGAGAAGGTTAGCCCAATTGAATGAGTTAGATAAGTTTAGGCTTAGAGCTTATGATAATTCTAAGACGTATAAGGAGAAGACCAATTTGCTCCATGATAGGAATATTAAGCCTAGAGAGTTCAAAGAGGGTGATGAGGTTCTTCTCTATAATACTCATCTTCATATTTTTCAAGGGAAGCTTAAATCTCGTTGGTCAGGTCCTTACGTGGTTTCAAATGTCTATCCTTCCGGTGCCACCGAGATCACACATTCAACCAAGGGGACATTTGTTACAAATGGCCTCTATTTGAATAAGTATGTGAGACTCCATTTCGATGAGACACTCGAGGTTACCCTTCTTAAGGACCCCACCCCATGTGTTGGTTCATGTGAGTCTTGTCAAGGACTTTAAACTTGACCAATTTCACATCGTAACTCCATCAAACTTTTTCTCTATCCACCAATTCCACCTTAATTTATGTCAACAGTATAACTCCAAAGTTGACACCGTATAAGGCATTCCACAGAGCCAACGACGTAAAACAAAGGCGCTTAGGGGAGGCAACCCAATATTTCTCTGTTTTTCAGTATTATTTAGGTGTTAGAAGTGGTCTAGGGTGTTGAACTGGAATGTTTGAGCTGAAAAAGTGATGTTTAGGTGGAAAAATGGTCCATGCGCATGCACTAAACGTAATGCGCGCGCATTAGTGATGAAAAACATACAGGTTGCTTTGTGTGTGCGTATTGTATAGCATGCACGCGTATTCACACAAAAGAGGCTTCAGTATTGTTTGTGCGTGCGCATTGCTTGTAATGTGCATGCATTCGTTCACCAGAGGATACAGGTTCGTTTGTGCACACGCATCGGCATTGATGCGCATGCATTTCTCTCAGCAGCCTTCAAAAACCCGTTCAATACATGCGCATTGTCAGTGATAAGCACGCATTACCCGCCCTTGTAAAAGTAACCCGGCCATTCCATGTTCCTTTGCAAACCCTTTTTCAACCTAATTTCCCCTCATCTCCGGCATCTAACCCACGAAATCCTCCATCTCCTCCCCTCTAACTCTTAAATCACACTCCCATTCTCCCTTTCTTCTTCCCTAATCCCTCCCACCCTTCTGCCTCTGTGTTTCTTGCCGTTTCCGACCTGCTACTTCTACGAATCCTCTATTCTGGCTTCTTCAAGCTAATTTTGGCTACCCAAATGGCCCTCTTGATCCACATCATTCTCTCTCTCATATGGTAAGCGTGGCTTGAACTATCACTTTAATTTTCAGCACTTAGGGCTAGTTTTCAATTCAATTTCACCCCTTTGATCCCTCTGGACTGTAACTGACTTGTCATTGCTTTTGTGTGCTCTGTTTTGGTTGTTTTTGGTTGTTTTGGTGATGGTGTGTTGATGGTGGGTGTTGTTGATTTGGTTGTGTTGTTGGTGGTTGTGTTGTGTTGTTGGGAAATCCCGGTAGGATGTTAATCGGGTTGGTTTGGTGTTGTGTGTCTTGCTTTTATTGTCCATCCTTAGGTTGTAGGCCCGTCCCAAATGTCCAAACCCTGATTCCCACTCGGACTCATGCAAAGGCAAGGAAATAGCCGCAAAACCCTTGAAAAAGGCTAAGACCGGAGGAAGGGCAGCTGCACCTCTCCCTTTCGAGAGACGTTTTCTCAATACCATCGCCCATGACAACTACAATAACTTCTTCCTCCAAAAGACATCCATCATTGAGTGGTGTATCGATACCATAGAGGTTCAGATGGACTTCAATGAAAACATCGACACCCGTCATTGGGACGCTCTTTTGACCACTAGTTCCACTCCACCCAATCAAAGAAAGCTTGCAAATAAAGTTTTAAAAGTAATAAAGGTTGAGTTAAAGAAAGCCAAGTGTTTAGGACACACTTTTTGACTTAATATGTGATGTTGGTGTTTGGGATGAGTCCTTAGTGAAGAAACATGATTTATACTCATTTTTGCCTTGATACACATGAGACATAGTGCGATATGGTCTCTTTATCATGAATCATATTTCTAAAGTTACTCTTGAGCTAAAGAAGGGTAGAGTAGGCTTTGTTTTGTATTCGTACACCCCATGATTAAGCTTGTCTATTTTTATCTCTTTCTTGGTTATTCCCTAGAAATTCCCTTCGGTTAGCCCTGTCCCTAGTTTAATGTTACAACCTTGCAAGTCCTACTCGACCTTGCTTAGCCTCGGGTTGGCCTCGATTAGTGGACATGCTTATGAAGTATGAGCCTATGGTGTATTCGCAATAACCTAGCATCCATAATCCAAACTGGTGAATTGTGGTAAATGGAGGAGAATCTATTCACACACATATCCCGTTTGCTTGATAAGGTAGAGTTATGTTGCATGTATTTACTCATTCACTTGTTGGTTATTTTTGATATGTAATTGACTTGACCTATGCGTGTAACGTTGAATCTTTGGATTCGTTTAAAATGCTCATTTTGCTCGAGGGCGAGCAAACGCTAAGTGGGGGATTGTTGATGAGAGTCAACTTTACAATGCTCCGGTGCATGTTTTAACTCCCGTTTACAACACTTTTGGCTTAGTTTGGGTAATTTTAGACCATATTAGGGAAAAATCACTTTGCATACTCACTATGAGCTAAACCTTCAAATAGATGGGAAACCTTACCATTTACAGTATTTTGACCCTTTTCGAACCCTATGTTTCATGCAGAATTACATTCGGTATGTTGTTTGATATGGAAATTCAGGAAATTGGTGACTCATAAACCTAGAAGTTGAGGCATCAGGCTTAGAAAGATGAAACTAAGGCTCGGGGATGGAAAAGTTGAAGGAAAAGTGAAGAGTTGGAGGATCAAAAGGCAATGCATGCACATTAAAATGAATGCGTACGCATTAGGCAAATAGAATGCAAGTTTTCAGAGGATTTAATGCAATGCGCACGCATTGGAAGGCATGCACGTGCATTCAAGCACGCTGAAGCACATGAATGATACAGAGCCATTTGTGCGTGCGTATTACGAAGATTGCACGTGCATCAATCGAAAACAAGTTTCAGAGCCAAATATGTACACGCATTGAGAAGAATGTGTGCGCATCCAGCCAGCCGAAAGACGGAAATACGTGTGCATTGGTCGATGTACGCGTGCATTATACCGTTTTTCTGCACAATTTTGGATGCATATAAATACGATACTTCCTTAGGCCGATTTTCCCCTTTTTGATCCCTAGATTCACTTTTACATCAAATTTACTTAGATTAAACATAATCTAGCTTAGATTCTAGCTCAACTTACTTGGACTTTGCATTTTCGCATCTTCTTCTTCACCAAGTGACATAGGTGTTGATGAAGCTTGATGTAAACCACATTTCTCTTCGTTTTGGTAAATAAGTTCGTTTCTTCTTTGTTTTATGGCTTTGATTTCCTCTTTTATTGCTATTTTTAGCTTTATAATGAGTGGCTAAACATCTACATAGCTAAATCATATGAAATTTTAAGAAATCCCCATCTAATTGATCAAATTGGGAATGGGTAATGCTTAATTGATGTTGTATTGACGAATTCATGTCTTAAAACTTGTTCTTAATTCTTCAATTAGCTTGTACACCTAGTTCATGAGCTCACACACACTTTTATAAATGAATGTTCCAAAGGGTTGTGGGAAATGGATTTTAAGATCGTTGCTTATAATTGACTGAGTTGTTTAGATTCAATCAGGGGATGAGGTTCATCGATTATTTAATCGAGCAACTCTAGAGCATTAATCTTGTTTCGGTAAATTAAATTATTAAAGGCGAACTGTTGAACTTGACAGAGGGTACTAGGTTGTTGCATGATGTCTAGTACTATCTTAGGAGTTTGCACCCATGAATGAGTCGATATAGTCATTAGGTTCGTTGGTTGGTTAAGCTCATTTTTGAATAATCGATTAGAGGGGTGAAAGTATTCAACTGGATCATGGTTTAGCTATGTCTCTCTCTTTATATCTCATTATCTCTAGTTTAACCGTCATAGTAGAATTATTAAAACACGAACAACCTTTGATCAACCTAAACTAAGTAAGAAGATGACTTTGGTACTTGATTGATTCTCTGAGGGATACGACCTTGCTCACCTCTACAGTACATCTGACCCGGTACAATTCCGGTTAAGGTTGGATCGTTACTATTTTTGTCATCACGTGTTCAAGTAACGCCACCGCATAGAGTTTGTGGTACGAGTCCTCCTCTTCAACCAGAGGACGCTGGCGAACATGAATTGGTCTAGATGTACTGACTGCTTCCTTTCATTTACCTTGTCTAGTTGCAACTTCCAAGGCTTTCTTTGATCTGGCATTTCCGTTTAGGAAAGTTTGGATATCTGGCTAACTGGGATCCCTTGCTGGTGGTGAAAGTGTTCTGGTCACTGGGTGACTGGTGTGCAGAAACGTGACCACTGTCAGTCCTCCCGGTGATCTGAACGGTATCATGACCTTCTTTCCTAGATAGAGGTTGAAGGCCGTCATGGAGAGCAGGTGTAGATAATCTTGTATTTGGCATAATGTTCCTTGCTAGGATGAAGATCCAGATGAAAATTTGAAGATCTGGAAATTTTTTGAAGAAAAATATGAAGACAACTGCTGAAAATATGATGGTTTTCTCTCCGGGGACATAAAATAATAGTTTAGGCGGTGGATCTGGCCGGAAAATGGATCAAAATCGTCAATTTTCCGTTAACGGAGCCAAATTGATATGGCTATGAATATCACGATATATTTTAGTGAATTTAATATTGAGGATTATCTGACTTAAAACGATGAAATTTACGGAGATTATATGAATGTAAAGCAAGTAAATGCGAGACGTAGTTTGTCGACGAACTTCCAAAGGTTGTTAGCTTTTGTGTATTATCATGTATCCTTTACAAGGGAATATTTCCGCTATTTATAGGTCTAGGAGACAGCAGTTACAATGATGATAAATGTCAATAATAAACCTAGCTGATGTGGCAGCTTCTGATTGGGAGAGCTTCATGGTAACCGCCGCGCATTACTTGCAGTAACCGTCTAGCTTTAACTCATGTCGCATGTTTAACGGGCTTGGTCCAAGTCGAGTCGAAGTGTCGAGCTTAGGGGCGAGCTGGTCATCCTTTAGTGCTCCTCGTCGGGCCGTAAAGGGCGGGTTGATGGCTTTGCTGATTGACTCTCCTTTGACATTGCATGAGATAAGTATCACTAAGACGATGCGTGAGCTGGATGACTGCCCGGCTCAGCCTGACTTATGAAGGTGCATACTATATGGGCCGAGGACCCTATGACTTGGGCCTAAAGATAGGATCCCAATTTATAGCTAGCAGCCTCATTTTTGGGCTTGGTGTACGAATACCAGAGTGTTATCTGGTTTGATCAAACAATTAATGTTTGAATCAAACACATCAATAGTATCTTGAGAGAGATTTTCGATAGTTCCCTTGAGTGACTATTGAAAACGACAAAACATTTGTTAAAAAGGTATCTGTCAAACGTGTTTTTTTAACATTGTTGCATAAGTGCAATGCCTTGGTAAAATGGCGAGACACTCTTATAAATAGTGTGGTGTACATTAAAATGAAATTTTTTTAGGCTTCATGGGATGCAATGGTAGGTTTAATGTGGTGAAAATAAAGCCCCTAAAAAATGGGAATTTGATAAGTATGTTGGGTAGATACTTAAATCCCCATTACGGAATAAATAAAAGGGAAAAGGGGTCAGAAGGATAATGAATTTAGAAAATAGGATAGAATGACAACTTCCTTTAAGTGTGGTTAAAAAAATAAAATATCATAATAAATAGACCGTAATCCCCATAGAAGGTAAATTAGGAATATAAAAATGGAGGAAATAGAACACTAAAATTAGTTGGAGTAAATGCTGGCCATTAGTTCTGGAGTAATTGTAAGGAGTGAATCTATTTTTTAACAAGTAAAGTTTTATTCAACGAAAAACAAAGTGAACTCACCATAGCCGAGTTTCTAGCTTTAGGTAAATCAAAAGAAAAGAAAACTAGAGATCGAGAATCTTCTTTTTCTTCCTAAATCTAGCTAGCGGGAGTCAATTTTTCTTTCACCTTGGTGTCACGATCAGAAATGTAACCACTCAACCGAGCGATTGGGCGGTCTAAATTTTTTGAAGCTCGGATAAGATAGAATTTTTACTAACTATACCCGAAGAGGTTAATGGAGCATACTTCTTTGTCAAAGGTATAGAAAGGATCTCAAATGAGTTTCTTATAGGACAACCTTCAGGGTACTCAATCCCCTTGGCTGCACTATCGAGTTTGTGGGGGCCTTCACCTATTACTTTGTCCAATTGTTTGCTGCCCAACTTCCCTAAATCATTTCCATCACACATTGTTGAGCCCAGTTGAGCATGCTCCTTCCTTGTAAGCTGTGACCGATTTGACCCTCCATTTGGCCTTCAACCTGATGATACTTTGAGGCGAAATGAGATGTTGTGTCCGCAATTTCCATCTTAGAAGCTGCAGCTGAATCATGGGGTTCAGTTGAGTTAATCCCTGCAACTTTTCCTAATTCTTCAGCATGCTCCTTTCCTATGAGTTAGACCTGCTCTATAGCAACCAGTGAACCAGGAGCTGCTTTTTGTATCATTTCTGAGGCACAAAGGCCATTCGCTTGAGCTGTGGCACCTTCCAAACCAACCTTCTTGGTTGTCAGCTGACAAGCATCAATAATTGAGCTTTCAAATCCTACATGTGAAGGACCTGCTTCATTTATAGGCATCACATTACACTCTGCTTCATTCCTAAAGGTTTTTGCTATCATTTCCCCCTTATCATTGCAGTTTGTGCAAGGCCGGAATGGTCCAAAATCATTTGATTTCTGAACACTGTTTTGATCCAGTTGTTGGACTTCAGTATCCTGTATAACTCCTCTTAATTGCTACCATTTTGGCCTATATTCTGTGTATGTACCCGTCCTTTGATGATGAGTATATTTTGTAAATTAGGATATTTAACTGTACAAAAGTGCTTTTGATGACATATATGCCAACAACATCGACAATATACGGGTAGAGCCTCTTCAAGCTCAATTGCCAGAATCCATGCCTAGTTTCACTTTGAACCCAAACCCGAGATGGTAACAATTGAAACAAATCAATTTCTACTAGCACCCTATCAACCGAGGGCCTTTGAGGTGTTCAGCAACATTGTCAAATCGTAAAGGCTTACTAAAGGATGAGACTAAGGATAAAATAAAGCTTTTATTAACCAGATGAATCGGGAGCATAGGAAAAGTCAACCAAATAGGGACAATTGCAGGTTCTCGATCAATTCAAAAATCCAAAGTCCATTTTAGGATGCGCATTGGCTTCCCGTTAACATTCCAAATTGATTAGAAAATAACCGTATATAATACTCTGGAAGATCAAAACGAAGGAGAGTATGTTTTTTATCTATAAATCCAACAAGAAAAGTGACGAGGGTCGGACTAGCCCTTGTCACGTGTCATATGTAGAGTGGCTAAGTCATAAATGAAGATAGATAATTAATAAGTAGTAAAGTCCAGAAGCCTCAAGTTTAACTTAAGAAGCGGACCTGAACCCCAGGTGGGAGGTCAGCTCAGCCCTTCATAACTTATCACCGCAGGTCAGCTCGGTAAGAGTGAAGGTCGGGTAACGCAGTACATGTCGAGATGGCCTAGGGGGTTCGACGCAGGTCGGCCAGAACCTCTTTATTCGTATTTGGCACACGTACTTAATAAAATCAGATAGACATGGAAAGAATCCTTTAACATAATGACACTGATCCTATCATTTAAATATGTCTATAGTAATCCCTAAATTATAGGGATCCACACGTGATTATCCTTAGGGACTAAGAATACGAATCCTTGTAGAACAAGGAAAGTGATGAGTCATCCCCTATATAAAAAACCCTAAGGAACTACGAGAGACTTGATTCCTAATTGATTAAGAGGATATATACGTCGGCAACATGGGAAATAACCCAGGCTCAGTCTAAAAATCAAGAACCCCACCCCTGTTTTACATCTTGTTCTTAGGGCATATTCTTGAGTTAATTTTCACTAGGAAAAATATGGCCCGGATTTATTCATAGACGAGATCCAGCATCGTCAAATAGTACCTCTAAAATTTTGAATGGCGATAAACTTGCGGACATCATCGAGACTTGGTTTTCCTTGAGAGAATTTTCTAATAAGGGTGTTTCCAAATCGTGCTGCTAGAGAGTCTTCAAATTCTTGGGGGGTTGTAATCGCCGGCTCTCCTTTGAATGTGCCATGGAGAAAATCAGATGGGGAAGGAATTTCGGCATTCGTCTTCCGATTAGGGTCTAATTGCTGCGGAATCGACGGAGTAGCAGTCGCGGTCGGTTGATTTTGAGCAGAACTCGACGCTGCCATTGATAAAGAGGGAGGGAATTAGGTTGAGATGGAGGCGGAGACACTATTGTTGGGGGTTTTGAGAGGTCGGCAATCGCAGAGCATTTTTTGGGGTTTAAATCGTTAGATCTCGTAGGGAGTAAATCTTTCAAAATAAGTTTATGAAAGTTTCAAAATGAAAAAATAAAAATGCAAGCACATAAAGAGTCAGGGAAAATACTTCTCACCCTTTACGATGTTAATTTGATATGACTATCTCCTAAGGAAAATAAAAAAATATTAAGTGTTACGGCAAATCAATCTGCGCTGCCAACTTTCAAGTTCGTAATTGTTACTTCATAATTTTTTTAACGATAATTGTTACTTTATAATTTATAAATATAAGCATGTGTTACTTCATTATTTCTTTAACGATCATTGTTACTTCATAATTCTTAACGATAAGCATGTGTAACTTCATAAATGTTACCATATGTTGGAAATGAACCGTCATATCGTGTTGTTATTTTATGTGTTATTGTTATTTCATGTGTAATTGTTACTTTAACTTCGACATAATTGATACTTTATAATTGTTACTTTACGTAAATACCATTTTATTTTCAGTAAAAAGCAATATGCATTATTATTTTTTCAGTAAAATACATTAATTATTTTTTAATGATAGGCATTATTTTCTTTTAGTCGTAACCGAAAATCCTGCAATAAATACCAAGTTATGCAACTTGATTGTAACCCTTAATAAGGTAAAAAAATACACATAGCAGTAATAAAATATGGGTATTATTGAAACATTAATGTTTTTTGTCCTTGTTAATCACGAGCTATGAAGCACCAAAACATCAATCTGAGAGCCGTGTGCCGTGTCCGACATGCACATTTCGGACTTGACACGCGTCCGAAACGCCCCTGACACGTGTCCGACGTGACGCAACATGGTTTTTGAATATTTCTTTGAAAAATTAAATCCGACACGGTGCGACACGGTGTCGACATAACCCAACACGGCTGTTTCATATTTTATTGAATTCTTTTTTAGATTTTTCATCTTTTTTTAAAGGATTAAAAGAATGATTAAAATACAAAATATTTTATATATGATTTGACAAAAAATATGATTTACAATACTATAATTTATCTAACAATGCTTTTATTACATTATTTGTTTAAATTTGATTTTAAAAAAAAAAAAAAAAACAATCTATTGCAAGTTGTAAATCTATAGAAGACACAGTGGTTTTATGGTGGTCGAGGATCACCATGTCATACTTGTCTACCAATGAAATGTCTTATAAGAAGGGTAAAAACGTCAATACATGGGATTTATATTTTACACGATGGGCCCTTGTGTTATTTGTCATTTTTCTATTGGTCCTGGATCACCAAGTCATCATTGGTCCAGGACCATAATAAAATTTCCCATAGAAGACAATTCGAGATTTTGTAATTTATTTATAAAAAACCAATATTTTACAAATTTTAATCTACAGAAGATCGAGTTTTTCATCTATTACTCAAATAATGTTTTGTCAATTGATGTATACGTGTTTTATTTAGTTATTTTTCTTCTTTCCGGGATGAAAAAGGGACTTTTATTCGGGATGAGGATAGGAATCGAACTCTAATTTTCCCAGGAAGTGCAATGACATGTACCACTAGTTTAATTAGTTTAATTATGCATATGTTTTAACCTTATTATATCATCTAAAATTAATATATATATAGTATGAATGTAATAATATTATATAATCTAATATTATGTGATATGCCAAGCACAGAAAAGAGCCCGTGGATTCTAATTGGGCATGTATGCAGGTCTAAGAAGAATAGGGTCCTCCATCCATACATCCTGCATCTTCATAAGCGAGACTGGGTCGGGTTTCAATCTAGCTCGCCCTACGCCTTAGCGATATTTATCATTGGCAGGGAAAACGAGCATTGATCAGCAAACCTTTCAACCTGCCATTTACAGGCCGGCGAGAAGCACTAAGGGCCGACCTGCTCGCCCCTTAGCTAGCAGTCTGACCTGATTAGGACCAAGCCTGCTAAATCAGGCAACATGATTAAAGCCCGATGGTTACAAGCTTGCAACCCACTACGATTATCATGAACCTCGCCCAATCAGACGTTGCCAAGTCAGCCACGTAGTTAGTCATGTTAATTACGCCTTAATTACATCTCTTGTAACCGCCATCTCTTAGCACTATAAATAGCATCATTGTACCTTAAAGAGGAAACGTCATTAATACATAAAAACAGACAACCTCTGCTAATTTGACGACATACTAGCTCGCCCTTACATTTCTATTGATCTTCATATTTCTTCTTAATAACCACACCATCGGCGCTAGATATCCACCGCTTAATCCTCTTTTAATCGCTAAAAATACATTTGTGGTGTTTCCGACAACATCATTATGCATATGTTTTAATCTTATATATATATATATATATTGTATAACACTTCTTAGATTCATGATCTTTCTTTGTCGTTGGGGTGAAAAACACATTTATTATATCAACTGTAAAAATACATTCTGACAGATACTGTCATTACTGCTAATGTGTCTTTCACTGAACTGGCTACACATAAATACAGAGCATTCTCATGAATGTTATCAATAGTGCCTGTGGTTGCACCTCCATATTAACTAGTATTTTTTTGTTGCAATATTCTTTTACAACATGCTCTTTCTGACCAGCTGAGGTGGATCCTTTCATTGTAAGCCAATACACTCCCCTCCTTAATACCCTGAATCAGTCAGTCATCTCCTCTTTAATCATTGCAGTAGAAGGTTCATCAGCATAAATGTCGAACACATCCTGCATCTTCAAAGAGTCTGATGAAGTAGCTTTAGGTTTCTTATCAACAATTAAAAACCATATCACATGGAGACCTGTTAAAGCCTCACACACCTGAAGATGAACCTTTCCTTTAATATTAATTCCATATAAATTAATATCATGTCCAAGCCTTTGGTCTGAACTAGTCCCTTGACATATAACGTTCAACAACTTACATCCACCTACGTTTTCAATTGTAAGTTTGTCATGAATTGTTAGCAATCTCCTCTCTGATAGTCATTTTTGCCTGAAAAAAGGTTTCTTTTTATAAAATATAGCTGGTCTCCTGACAGGAGGCCTGTAAGAAAACCTAGGAACTGTTCCAAACAGATTCCTGTTTAAACATGCATATGCATTCCTCCGCTTGCTTGCTAAATAATCCCTCATTTTTCTGTTCGAAGTTGACATGACTCACTCTTTGCACATCTACATCTGCTTTCTGCTTCTTAATAAAATACTTACACTTCTGCCTGTTAAATCTGCGATTAATAGCACGAAATTTAGCCAACCTTTGCATTAACAGAAACGGATTCCTCTGATCCATGAACAAAGGGCCTTGGCAGACAAATTTCTCCCCTGTCTCTTGACAGGCCCTTAATTGTGCCAATTGTGACGAAATCCAAAGATCTACGCACATCGCTCTTAATTCTTCCCAACTCGTGGGATATTCGCCCACATCGTATATACATAAACCCATTTAAAACAGTTATTAAATTTAAGACTGTAGTGAATAAACAGATAATAAGCCAAAAATTATAACTTACACAAATTTCTTCCATGCAATGACTGAATGACTAAACAGTCAAAGAAAGTGTACTTATTAACAATGTTTGCTTGCAGTGCACGCAACACCATATTTAATTTTATTTTTTTTCAATTTCCAGAAGATTCTTCTGAACAACTTCCTCTGTAGGTTTGACTAGATCTTCACTGCTGATAAGCCCAAACACTGTTGTTAGACCCAACTTTATCAGATATTACATTATTAGAGTTTTGTTGGAATATTGGGCCTGTCGCAAATACTGGGCCTATCCATATGACTAAAAGACGATCTGCTATCTGAAAATGCATCTCCAGGTCCACATGTTATAGCTTTGGGCTTTCCAATGTGGTCAGCTCGAGCACTAAGACAACGACTCAAAGTGGGCTTTTTAAATCCACAGTGCCATACATCAACATTATCCCTGCTGAAAATTTTAGACTTTATGTCAATTACTGGACCTCTAAATGCTAATTAATTGGGCCTCTTCACTGTTGATAGCTTAAGAAAAGCTTTCATCTTGCAATAATCAACATCGGCCTTAATATTAGCATTTTCCAAAACATAAGTAATTGACCAAGGACATTTCATGTCATTCAAACTGGCATAAGCATTACCAAAATAGGTCATATTCAAACAACAAGATACTGGAAACACGAACTCAGCCTGTTTGCAATCAGGTTCGCATAATCTGTTATCAAAAACTCTGACCCTAACACAACCTTCAGAATTCATTGGGCATTGAGGTCTGTATATCAACAGACAACTATCTATCATCACTGACAAATTCTTCATCTTGTTGAATGCCCTGTCAATAAAACTAGGGTATTTTAACTTCACAGATACAACAGATGATCCTGACTTGATATCAGTACAATCAGTCTCGTAATCACCAGAAACAGTTTCGGCTATTGGGATTTCCATTCAGTTGTAGATGCTTTTCCCAGAAAATATACAGAAAACCAATCAATCAGAGAATAACTTAGGATTTCTTCGCTCCGATTAATTGCTACAGTAAAAAGTCGCTTTATGAATAGTATTTTAGGGTTTAATTCAAAAAGAATAATGATTGTCTGAAAGACAATAGTTGCTAAAGCAGAAAAGTTAAAAAAAGCGTTTTCACTATTGCTCAGCAGTGAAAAAGTACCGACAAACTATTGTACAACAGTAAAAAGAAATGCTTTTTAGACAATCAGATACTGTAGCCATGTGTGAAGGGACAGCTGTGTACCACCAAGACCGAATTAGATTCCGACACGTGGCAAAACCAATATATATATATATATCTGTGTGCGTGTGTGTGTGTGTTGCGGGCGTGTCGTGTCCATAAATTTTGACATTAGTCGTGTCGCCGTATCTGTGTCGTGCAGCGTGTCCGAGTCCGTGTTTCATAGAAAATGAGTGTGTTCTTCTAGCCCGATTAAATAATAAATTTGTCCTTCTCTACAAAAAAAAAATAGAAAAAATAAAATAAAATAAGTTTAGCTTCAAAAAAAAAAATCATTTGGGCGGGAATAACAAGTGCAGGCCACGCATTTTTTATTTTTTTTCCGAATTGAACAGGCCATGCATTGAATTTGACAAATTGCATAAAGGGAAAAAAAAAAAAAAAAAAAAAAAAAAAAAAAAACGGAAATTTGATAAGTATGTCGGGTAGATTTTTGTCAAGAAGAACATTGTTACTAATAAATCTGGCTAGAAATACACATATGATTAAATAGAACAAAATTAATTTAGACTTCCGATAATACCCTATTTTATAATTATGTTTGTATTTTTTTTTTACATAAATGGCGGTTACAACCAAAACCTAGATAAAGGGAAGTAAATCCCTGCGATTAAAGGAAGACTAATTATATGAAATTGAATATTCCCAAATATTTTATCAATTTTCGGAAAAACAAAAATTTTGAAAACAAAAAAAACAGAATTCGGTTACAACTGTGTGTGTATATATATAATAAAAATTATGAGTGAAGTAACTGTAACAAATGAAGTATCAATTCAAAAAGGATGATAATTTCCAACATGTAGTAATAATTACGAGTGAAATAACAGTAACACGTGAAGTAACAATGCAATAAGAATGATCATTTCCAACATACGGTAACAATTACGAGTAACTACTTTTTTGTAGATTAGTTGTAACTATTTTCTTGTATATGTTACTACATTTTTTCTTTTGTTACTACATATTTAATGTGTAACTAAATTTTCTTCTATATTTATTTATTGTTATTATTTCTTTATATATTACTACATTTTCTTTTGGTTGTGAGTGGATTTTTATGTGTAATTACATTTCTTTTATGTGACTACATCATTTTTATCATTAAATTTCTTCTTTTATTTGTTCGTATTTTAGATTGTGGATTTAATTTGTCAAAGATATTTATGACTATAATAAATCCAAATAATGATTCCCGCATTTATTGGCGCAGTTACGCCAATTTGCACCCCAAAAAAACCATGAGTATTTCGGTCCATCTATTTTCTTTCTTTTTAATCATCCAAAATGAGATATGTAATTTGATACTTATTTTTGACATTTCATGTCCTTCTGACCCTTCCCCCTTTTTTTTTTGGCTGTATTTTTTTGAAAAATTTGATGGTCTGTCATGTTCACATTTATCTATTAGTTTAAAAAATTAATACATTTATTAATAATTTCTATTTTGACCTTATATTTATTACAATAACTAAATACTACATCGTTTTTAAAATATAAGTCATCATACATTTTTTGATTTGTCCTACAATATAAGTCATTCTATATTACCACTGCAATATTTATTACCATTTTCTCTATCTTCTAATTTTTTATTAATCCAACCACTTTTCATTACATAACAAGTATTGCATTAATGATAATCAATGGTTATTTGAGATATTTAAAAAAGTGAATAAAGCGCGGATTGAGTGAACATTTTAATTTCTCTTACATTCGACGTTCCCGAAATGGATCCTATCCCGATCCCTAAGGGGCCCCTCTCTGATAAGGAAGATTGGGAGGTTCAATGGCAAAAAGAGGGGGATTCATTAGCCCGTTATTTAGTACGAATCGGTGAAAAAATTAGAATTTGGATCTTGACATGTCGGTGGTTTTTAACCGTACGTAGGGACCGTTTCGTGTTTGTAGGCTGGTCCTTCAAATTTATGACATTCAATCACTTTATTTAATCTGTGTGAAATCTCCTAGGATGACTTAGATTTTGGGACGAATGTACATTTTCAATTTCACAAAGAATGAAAATGAAAATAAAAATTCCCAATGCCAAGCTCATCACTAACATGAGGAATTTGTAAAAATACACAACTTTCAGTATTGGAGTTTAATACTAAAAGATACAAAGTCCTGCTAATATTCAAATGACATAATTTCACGAGGACAACTTTGTCATTCATATATTTTTTCAGACATATTAATCGTTTTGTTAATCGGTATTCTTATACCTTGAATCACAAATATAAAAACGAAAGGAGTTCTATCTAATGGAATAAATAATATAAGTTTTTTAGCTTCCAAAAAAATCATTTGGGCGGGAAATAACCAGAGCAGGCCATGCCATTAATGAGACATATGGAATATATAAAATGGGAAATTGATAAGTATGTCGGGTCTGTTCTGAAATATAATTCATTTTGAAATGTAAACACATTAAAAAGGTATATAAATGTCTTAAATTTTAAAGAAAATCGACTAAAACAACATTTGACTATAATTACTGTAATAATTACTCCCTCTGTTCTAATTTAAGTATTTATCTGATGGAGTTTCAAAAAAATTTGTTTCTTTTTATTTTAATGAGTTCCAAATCAAAGGACTATTTATTGTGATTTTCCTATATTTATTATTATTTATTAACTGGCGTGATATATTAATTAGGTTCAATGAGTTTTCTTAGTCGTTTTGGTGTTGAAGTTAAAGTATTAAATCAAAATTTGAAAGAGCTATTGGACCTTACTTACCGGAATAAGTACTCCCTTTGTTCTAATTTAAGTATTTAACTAATGGAGTTTCAAAAAAAAAAATTCTTTTCGGATTTGGGGAGATTTAAGAAAAAAAATAAAATTCATTAATTTGTATAATTTTTATAACTTTAGGACTTAAATTTGAACGGAGGGAGTTTAAACAGGTGTGGTGTGGCAGGCCGGCGCCACTTTAAATCCGGAAAAAAAAAAACTATTATATCAGGTAAGTTCACATAAAAAAAAATATTACGTAAATAAAAATACATACTCATTACAAAAGTGATACATTTTAACAAATATCGATATGATTTTACTTATTTAAAATATAAACACTAATGCATGACATGGTTGGTTCCCCCTCCCCTCCAAAATAAATAAATAAATTTGTTATAGTTATGTGAAGTGTTGTTCCCTCAAAAAAAATTTGTTTTTAATTAGTGAAATATTTATATATTAAAGTAGCATGGTTTTTTTTTTTTTTTTATTTCAATTTTTTTACAAGAGAAGTAGAATGTTAATAACGATGCTCAAAATCATCACCAACGAAATCGAGTAATTGAACTTTGTGAGGATAATTCAACTACTATAACATGTGGTTTTGTTGAGGAGATATATATATATATATATATATATATATATATATATATATATATATATATATATAGTTGGGCCAATGCGAAACTGGTTGCCTACGTATCGTTGTATTGTAAGAGATCAAACTATGAACGTAGTTCTGGAGGTTGAAGGAGATGATCCTTTTATATGGCTCCCTTGTAGGGGAGTTGATTATACAGCCATTGAAGAGATGGTCAATGGTCTGAGACAGTTAAGAGGGCAGTAATGGAGTAATCATGACCATGTATGCATAGATGGTGGAACCGTTATGAGATAATGGATTTTGGTCTTGTTGACTATGTAATTATTGTTTGAGTTAGTCAAGGCCTCTACTGAGTTGTGGGTACTTAGACCGAGGTGAGTATATACCATGTCAGTAGTACGAGCAGTTAAGTATCTTGTGTTGAAGTGACTTTAGAAAGTATGAAGCGACCAACACCATTCATTATGTCAGGAATCAAGTCTTAGAGAAGAAGCTCAAAGTTCAATATATTCCAAGTGCAGACCAAATTGCAGATGCTCTATCAAAACCACTGCCCACTGGATAGAATGATCAATCCATTTATAAAGCATAATGATAGCTAATTGATCAGCCGCGACCTTTAGCTTAGGGTTTCAGCCACACCTTTAATCGGCGGGATGCCGCTGGAGGCTCCTCATCCGAAGGTAATCAATAAATTTTTAACTGTGCAAAATTATAAGGGCAATTATGCACTTGGTCTTCTCGATAACAAGCACACCTTAATCCGCTTTGAACACGATGACAACTACGTTCAGCTATTTTCAAAAGCTTCTTGGCAGGTTGGTTGGTAATAAGAATATGCGTGTGTTTAAATGGACTATCAATTTTCATGTAGACAAAGAGCCCTCGATTGTTCCGGTTTTGATTTCATTACCAAAATTACCAATACATCTTATGAATAAACATTTTATATTTACACTTATGCATGCTATTGGAAAGCCCCTTCGAATAGACGCAGCCACAACCGAATTGCACCGTCCCTCCATGGCTAGGGTCCAGGTTGAAGTCGATATTTTTATGGATGTTCCCTTCATGGCTAGGGTCCGGCCTACTGTCAAGTTTGAGGTGGGGCTGTCAAGATAATTACATAATTATCCTTCTGTGTATTTGATGATGTGTATGATCTATATTGAGACATGTGGCACTATCCAAGACATTAAAGGTTGTTATGGACCAATGATTTGCTAATGTAGTACAAGACAATGTATATTAATTGTGTGTAATTCCTTGAAATCAAAATCAATGAGAATGTTTATGCTAAATCTATTGAATCAACAACCTTCAATCACTTGGGCCAAAACCACTTGCAATTACACCTTTTACTAACAATACATTGTGATATTAACAGTATCCGTAACACGGTATCAGGCTCATTTAAGGCTTAATTCAAGGGACTACTTCAAGGCACACATATCTGGCTCATATAAGGTTCATTTAAGGCTTAACTCAAGGGACACAGTATCATATCTGGCTCATATAAGGCACACAATATCAGTAACAATATCAGTAACACAGTATCAGGCTCTGTTAGACATATTTTATTTCAAATGATGAGTGCCAGACTAGCTATATTATAGAGCAAAGGCAAAAAGATGTCAAGATTGAATGTATGGGTTTACTAGAGTTTGATCTTTGTATAGGTTTGATCAAACAAGCACTGTAAAGAGGTCAGTTGACTTGATCGGCGGACCTATCTAGGTTAGTAGAGTGTATATGATAGTAGAGTCTAGGAACCTGCTGATGGTTGAAGGCTGAGGGTTCAAACTCAATAAAGAAGGCTGAGGGTTCAAACTCAGTAATGAAGGCTAATGGATCAAACTTAGTATTTAAAGTCAAGGATATGGGATCAGAATTTAAGGAAGCCTGTGATGACCTAAACTGATCATATATACCTTGTGTAGAAGGTCTAAGTTCCATAAAAGTAAAGTGGTGATTGGAACTTGATTATGGTTAAACTGGTGTACTCTAACTTCATAATAAAAAATTAGATGAGAAGCAGTCAGCTGAGGTGTTTATGAAACACAGCAGACTAAAAGTCAGCAGACATACAAGTACATCAGCAGACTTATGCAACAGGTGTCTGCTAAATGTAAAATTCGAATTAATACAAGTTTTTCTGGAATATTAAATGGATAAGGATGAATTACAAGTCTTGGATTAATTAGTCAATCAATGGCCAAGATGAAAGGGATGTTGTAAGGATTTCAGAGCCATATTAAATGGAATTAAATCATTGGTTGATAGACTGGACTGTCAGAAGGACACTGACATTGTCAGTCAGGTACAACAGAAGGATTTTCAGGAATATTCAGACAATCCTGTAACAGATGTAATTCAAATTCAAATCACAAGATCTACACCTTTAAATAGAGGACTCCTGATTCAGATTGTAACAGACGAATACTAAGGCAAGCAACTAAGTTTCTGAGCATGAAATTGATCGAAGTGCAATCTCACCTTGCTGATATTACCTGGATGTTTCTGCAATCAAGTTACGGTACACGCACTTGAAGTCTATAAGTTGCTGATCATATCATCCTGATACTAAGCTTGCTGAAAGCTGAATCACTTTCTTGATTCAACCCCTTCTTTTACAAGAAGAACATGAAGACAGAGAAGCACTACTGAAGTGTCAAGGACTATTTTGTTTTGTGGTGGAGCTGGTGAAGAGGCAATCCTACCCTTCAAGGACCAGTGGAATACTTAGGAGGAGCAATCATACCTGTTCTAGTGTTCAATTTGTGAAGCCATAGTCATTGGTCAAGGACAAACAATTTAAGGATTTTTGTAACAGCTACCTCAAGAATCTCTAGTGAATTTCCTCCAACATCACAGGAGAAGAGTGGACTGACAGGATTACACCACCTGGAACCACTATAAAACTTGCCTACTTTACTTTATTGTATTTATATTCTGCAATTTACTTTATCTGTATGCTTATCACATCAACCTGCTGAATTAGCTACTGAATCACACTTACACTGCTGAGTATCTAATACTTAGTATCATATTTGAAACAACAAGTAATAAGGCTTAATTTAATATATTCCGCTGCAACAAATTCAAGAGTTTAATAGTCAGCAGACTACTGAAGGTCAACAGACTATTGATCATGCTGAGTTTGTAAAATTGCAAAAAGTTTTTAAGTGTTAAGTTTATTCCCCTCCCCCCCCTCTAAACTTAACCAAAGCCTTTTCAAGGGACCAACAATTCGTATCGGAGCAGAGCTTCTGTTCTGAAGTAATCCTACTTGTTGTGCTTGTGAAAAATCTTTGAAAACTTTTTCAAGTTTCTGTTTTCAAGGTTTGCATCATGGATAACAACCAGTATGCTAGGACAATGTTGATGTGCTCTCTAGATCATTTTGGTGAGTATAAGCATCGTAAGCAGGCTTATCTAGCTACAACTCATTATGAGATGATGGATGTGTTGATTGATGGACCACTGGAGATCACTAAAGTCATAACTATTGATGGTAAGAATCAGACCGTCCCAAAGCCAAAGAATGAGTGAGGTGCTGAAGATAGAAAAATGGCAAACCTGAACAATGTTGCTATTGATATTACTACAAAACTCTAGATAGCAATATGTACATGAAGGTGAAAGATTGCAAAACTGCCAAAGAACTATAGGAAAGATTGTAACTTATCTGTGAAGGCACTGATGCAATCAAAAAGAACAAGATTAGTGTGGCCAAGCAAAAGTTTCAAGAGTTCAAAATGAAATCAAATGAGATTATTGAATAGATGGTGTCTAGGTTCAATGCAATTTTGGATGAACTCACTTTGTTGAATATTGTTTACAAAAAAAGCAGAGATCAACACCAGGATTCTCAAAGCTTTACCTACAAAAGAAGTTTGGGAAATGAAGGTTACTGCAATAGAGGAGTCTATGAGACTACATGACGAAGACATCTTCAAGTTGTTCTTTGATCTTAAAGCCTATGAATTCAGCAAGGACCTTATTGCACATGCTGAGAAGGAAGTAACCAAAACTACAGCACTGGCTGCTGCACACAATGAAGAATCTTCAAGTGTTCAAGATGATGTTTTGGATGAAATGCAAGAGCAAATATCCCTACTGACTAAGAGAATCAGAATGATGAAATCTGGAAAGACATCTCCAAGGAATTTCAACAAGAAAACTACTGAGAAAAAAGAAGAATCAAAGAAGGATCATGACTTTCTATGTTTCAACTGCAAGAAATTCGGACACTTCAAACAAGAATGTCCTGAGTTAAAACAAAAGAAGGATCATGACTACCTATGCTTTAACTTCAAGAAGCCTGGAAACTTTAGACCTGACTGTCTAGACCTGCTGAAGAACAAGGGTCAGCCGAGGAAATCTGGTAGGAAAGGATTGGTTGCTGATGATGAATCTGGCTATGAGGTGGTATCAGAAAAAAGAAATGAATTAGATGACACTACACTCATAGCACATATGGAAGATTATGCTTTCTTGGCTCATATGGATGAAATTGAGGAGTTATACAATTCTATATCTTGGAACACTCCTGCTGAAAGTGATTGTGAGTCTACTGGTGGTTCCAATCCAAAAATTTCTGATAGTGAAGAACCTCTAGATGCCCTCCTTAATCAACTGAGGATAATACAATCTGGTTATGATATTGTGAAGGCTGAAAGAGAAGCACTTCAAGCAGAAATTCAATGATTGAATGTTGAATTAAGAATTCTCAAAGGCAAGGAAAATGATTATGAACAGAATCTGTGTAAGTCTACTGCACCAGCAGTGACAACTGAATCTGCTGCACAATCTAGTTCCTTACCCGCATTCAAATCTGGGAAGCCTTATGGTGATAAAACAGGCCTTGGATTTGAAACTCAACAATCTTCCAAGGGTGGATCAAATAAGGCTGCTGAACTTAGTGCCAGAATTGGTCCTAAGTTTGTAGCTGCACAAGATCCAACACCTCAAAAGGTTGCTGAGGTAGTGAAGCCTGCTTAGAATGCTTCAAAGAAGCAAAATTAGAAGTCCAAAGGGACAACAGTACCTAACAAAAAGGGTACATCCAAAGGTAGGACTGCTGGACCCTTTAGACCCACTGATAGTAGACCTGCTGCAAAGTCTGCTGGACCACAAAAGGGTATGAACTAGAAATATTCCAAGGATAAGAATTTTAAACTCAAGAATGTTAATCATTCAAGGGATACTTATCTCAGGGGGAAAGGCAGATTGTTCCCTACTAATGAAGATTGGAATATTCCTGCTCCTGCTGCTAGAAACAATAGACCTAACCATAATGCTAAGGCTAGACATCAATAGTGGAATTAGCAGAGGACTCAGTAGAGGCCTCACCAGAGACCTCAGTAGGGACCTCAGCAGAGACCACAATACGGGCTATTCCTAACAGACAACAACCTTATGGTTTTGCTAATGCTTTTAATAATAGGAATCACATCAAACAACATTTTATACCAAAAGGCCAAAAAACATATGTGAATGCTACACAACCAAATGTTAGATTCTATGGAAATGTAGCACACATATATGAACAAAAGTGCAACACTTCTCAATGAAGACTTTATGGAAATTTGGTATGGGGTTGTGCTTACCACTGACCACTATGGACCCAAACAGGTTTGTGTACCTAAAACATATTAAATTTGTTTTGTAGGGTGTCTGGTAATTTGACAGTGGATGTTCCAGACATATGACCAAAAGTAAGCATTGTTTGACAAATTATGTGGCAAAGGATGGACCTAAAGTCAACTTTGGAAACAAAGACACACCAGGATACACTAGAGGATATGTAACATTGGTGAGGAATGGTTTGGCAATCAAGAATGTTGCATATGTTGAAGGCTTGGATTACAACCTGTTGAGCACTGGACAATTCTGTGACAGGGGTTACAAAGTCACTTTTGACAAAGCCTACTGCATTGTCATGGTGAAATGGGAGAACAAGTTGTATTGGCTGGAAGAAGACAACAAAACATGTATGCAGTAGATTGGACTATTGTTGTTCCTGAAACATGTCTTATTGTGCATACAAAGTAGAACTCAACTGGTTATGGCACAAGAAGTTGAATCATCTAAACTTTGAAGGTATCAATCAGTTGGTAAAGAAGAAGTTGGTGATTGGTTTACCTGAGATCACATACAAAAAGGATGGAGTTTGTGTTGCATGTCAGCAAGGTAAACAAACAAGTCAAGTTTCAAGTCAAAGACTAAACAATCAACCAAGAGAGTTTTGGAGCTGATGCATATGGATCTTTTTGGACCAGTAATGCCAACAAGCATAACAGGAAAGAAGTACACTCTGATAGTTGTGGATGATTATTCAAGATACACTTAGGTAATTTTCATGAACAAGAAACACTACAAGAAAAAAGGATTTCAATGAGGGGAATTTTATGACGGGAGGTAAATTTCGTCATTAAATGGTTGTTTTAATTAAAGTAAATATTTCCCTTCATTGTTGATCCCAAATTCCCCTCATTATGTTACATAAAAAAATTCCTCTCATTATCGTTACTTTTTTTATTTTTAAAATGTTTATTTCCCAAAGTCTTCAAAAATTCCTCTTTCGAGAAGAAACAAATCCTTTTATTATAATAATTATATTAAAACACCACCCCAACCCCCAAATTGACGGATCCAAAATCACTCATCTTCGACCTAAATATTTCTATCCCCAAATTCCCATTATTCCCTTTTCGTCTGAAACCCTATATCCCCAAATCATCCAACCGTCTTCTCCATTTTCATTCAACGTAGTCCGATCGTATCTCCAGAAAATCTGCTTGCTTGCCTCATCTCCTTCCCCTTCTAGTAAAATCGAGCAATAAATGTTCGATTCGGTGTTGTCTTGCTCACAGAATCGTAAAAGCTTGCAACTTTCCCGATTGCTCTCTGTTTCAGCTTTTATGGTGATATTGTTTCGATTCTTTCCTACTCTGATTATTCTATCAATCGTATATGCACTTATTGAGTTGATTTTGCAGATTATGTGATAAGGACGTGACCTCTGCCTTGATTCGATGCTAGTTGAGTTGTACAAGGTAAAATCGTGGGGATTTTATCACCCCAGATTTTCAGAGATCCTTTGAAGCAAGAAAGATCGATACTTTTCCGTCCTTGTTCATTCGACATGTGCTGAACATCAAAGATTGAAGCTTCCGTTTCAAAATCATTGACCCATGTGAGCAAATGGGAGGTCAAATCGACAAAATTTAATCAGGTCGCATCCTTTCCGATTTAAAGTTAATATCTTGATATTATTGCTGATTTGAATTATGATTCTGCCTGATCTTGTTGCCTTTTTTTGGTCTAATTTAGGTTACGACCCTTTCCGTAAAGCTGAGACTGAATGTATACACCAATTCAGTCCTGATTCACTATGGATAGACGTATTTCCATTTTCGAAATTGGTGGTGCTCTTTACAAAGGACTCGATTCACAAACCGGTGAATCCCTACCCGGTTTGCTCAGGTATAAAGCTTGACCCTTCTTGGTGTACGGATTAGGTAATTTGACTAAGGGTCTTACACCCTAGGAAGTCAAGGGTCGAGTCAATGCTGAGGTTAGTGACCCAATGATGCCCTAAAATTAAATTCAGACCATTTGGCATCATATTTGGTTCTGAATTTGGTTTTTGGATTAGGCCAGGTTCAATTAAGGTAAGTTGCTAAAAGTGTCAAATTGAACCATGACCAAATTAAATTCAGTCTGTTTTCCTGCTGAATCTTAATCCATTGCTGAACCTGATTTGCTGATCTTGCTGCCTTGCTGAATTCTGAACTGCATATTTGAATACACTGTAATAGCTAGGCATTAGTGTTAGATTGTTGAACCTGTATTCAGCATTTGTAACATCAGGTCTGATAATCCTTTGCTTTGGATTAGATTATCATCCCTGTTGTTAGCTGGAAGTTCAGCCCCTAGTTTGATCTATAGTTGTGTATATTGTACTGAATCTATAACCTGGTAATTTGTTGCATAGTTGTCTGTATTCACTTGGACTGAATCTGAATTGTTGATAGTAGCTTGCTGTATTCATCTGGACTGATTTGTCATTTTTGATCTGCTATATTGTTTTATGGACTGAATTTGATTCTGTTATAATATAAGTACCTTTGCATCTGCTACATTGAATTATTGATAGTCTCCCTTTGCATTAAACTCTAGTAATCAGCTACTAGTTATTTTACAACCTGCTCTGTTTGGTAAATTGCCCTTGGAGCCCTACTAGTCAAAAAACGGCAATTTAATTCAAGGTGTGTAGTGGTAAATTGCCCTTGGATCCCTATAAGTTGTTTGACTGTATTTTTGTAACTAAACATGTTCTAATTAAATCATTTTCTTATCATTTATTATTCTGATACGAAGTTGACTCCTGCCCTGATTTTCTGCTGTTGCGTTGTTGTGCAGAATTGTACCACTGAAACACGTTTTCAACGTGAAGTCGTCTAAAGACCGAACCTTTCCCCTCGTGTTCAATTTGAGAGATTCATTTCGGGGAAGTTTCGTCCATCTCTCGTTAATATCGATTATGTCCATCTCTTGTTAATATCGATTATGTCATTTCGGGAAGTTTCGTCCATCTCTCGTTTTTTTTACACTCGTTCTTTTTCTTTTGCAAGTGATGTTCTTTAAAATCTTATTACTTGCTTATTTTGAAATGAACTTCTTTTGAATGTTATTACTCGCTACATGTCGTTTTATACCGTCTTCGTTATTTTCTCGTTTCATCATAACCAATTACAATGTTTAGTGCTGTGGAGTCGGTAGATTAAGAAGTGGAACGCTTCAGTGAAACTTTTATGAGTTGTAAGTAGTTGTGGAGCATTTAAGACATATTTTGAGGCATTGTTTATTTTTAGATGATGCTTTATGGCTAATCCAGATGAAGAAAACAAAGTGACTATAAGTTGCCCAGGATATGATCCCAAATCTATTCAACCTAGCTTCTAAACTTGTGTATTTCTCTTGAAATTTTGATTTTTCTGATTTGCAAGTTCTTATCTTACCCACTTTATTTAGTCTATTACATTGTCGTTCTAGATACTGTATATGGAAATGCACGGTAGGCTACTGTATTATTTCCACTACTTAGTTGACTCAAATACGAGCTACCATAAATTCTCATGTTAAACTGCAAATCCCTGTTTTCTATGATTCTAATATTTTCATAAACAACGTATTTACTCGTAACTGTCTTTTACCATCTTCCAGATATGTGTTGTAGTATTTAATGATTTTTTTTACTTGGATACGTTTCTTCATGGCTTCATATTCTATACATCATTAGGGAAAAGAAAGAGGAAGAAAAGACAAAAGAATAATAGATCAATTTCATCTATGGTATAAGTCGTTAATGCCTCTTGCTTGTTCCCGGATACCTCTCAAAGATAAAGTTTGCACAATAATTTGTGCCCTTCTATGCCTCACTAGGAGATTCATTTCTGCAAACATTCTCTGTGAAGGATCGTAAGGCATGATATCCTGAAAGTTTAGTGTGTTCTGACAAGTATGGTGAACAAGGAACATCAAGCACTCATTGAATCCAAGTTTCACCTACAGTATTCTTTTTCCATTATAATTGCCATTCGTTCCACATTTCGGACATCTGTGCTTAAATTTTGTTTAAATTTGTTAAGGTTTATCTTGCTATGGAAGCCGGTTACCCGGAAAAAGTAGAAGAACTCTATACGCGTTACTCCCTTGCAGGTTTTATTAATTTCAAAGGTAATCGATACTTGGCCATTTTGAACTAGGAATACATATTTTAAGAATTGTTTGCACATCTCTTTCATTTGCTTAGTTATGGATATCAGGACATGTTTTGTAAAGTATTGGTCTCTGTTGATTCATAACGTCCCCTCGTGATGATACTTTTTTGCAGATACTGAGGCACATTCTTTATCCAACACTATTTACGTCTTGATGAACTTGCCGTCGAGGACGTCGTATGGGTTGATGATAGCACTGCATTGTCTGTTGCCACAATAGAGATTGAGGAATGCAAGGTGGTTTTTGTTCTACAATTCCTGTTAATAAAGAAAAAATGATTACTGGGTTGATATATTTACATGACTAGCTAGGACTCTATTTCATATCAGATTAGTTGGTCTGCCTTCTAAGTATGTTTTGATCAAACTGATTCTTATGTTTAGTCTTCTTTGAGTCTTGTTAAGGTTCTTTTTATTTGTAAGATGTTTGATGATGGAAAAATACTCTCATTGGATGTATTTTAAGAAGAATGATGGACAGAATTAATGAGGGGCTCACTATTAGAAATGACGGTAAATTTCATCAATAAAATGTATATAATGAGCGGAAAACGACCCTATAATGAGGAAAACTATTTTCATTAAATTTTGATTTCGTGATGGGCAAATGACCTTATAGTGAGGCTATAAATTATCATTAAATCAAGATTTAGTGAGGGGCGAATGGTAGAATAGTGATGGAATTTTCGGTTGTTGAAAATGTTTTACTGAGAGTACTATTCCTGTCATGAACTATATTTTAATGACACAAACTTTACCATCATTATTTACTTTTACATAGAGAAGCAACAATGAAGGGTGGTGAGGGTAAATTTCCCTTCATTAAAAGTCATTAATGACGGGAAATGGACATTTAATGAGAGGATTTAGCCTCATTAAAACTCGATTTTCTTGTAGTGAAAAGTGAAACACTTCAAAAGATGCCTAAATTTTTGAAGAGATTGCAAAATGAGAAAAGTGTGATAGTAGTGAAGATCATATCAAACAAGGGTATTGAGTTCCTAAACAAAGTCATAAGAGAATATTGTGAACAAAATGGTGTGCTGCATCAACTAGCAGCTACAGGAACACCTCAGCAGAATAGGGTTGCTGAGAAAAGAAACAGGACTTTTAAAGAAGCAAGAAGGACTATGATATGTGAAGCAAATTTACCTGAAAGGTACTGTGCTAAAGCAATTAATACAACATGTTACACATAGAATAGAACCTCAGTGAACAAGAAGCTGATGAAGACACCTTATGAAATATGGGGTGGAATAAAGCCAAATATCTCATAGTTTCATCCATTTTGGGAGTAAGTTCTTTATCTTAAATCATAAGGAGAAACTGAAGACTTTCCAACCGAAATCAGATGAAGGAATAATTTTGGGATACTCTTCAGTCAGCAAGGCTTTTGTTCACGGATTTATCTAATGCAAAAATAAACAAGTAATAATATTTATAAATCCGGTTTACCCCAAGTGCAGGGATCGTAGTATAGCAACTAATACCGGGTCGTCTCACAAGGAATCGAGGTTGTTTATCTAGTTAACTAATCCTTCTAAATTGTCACGACACAAAACAAAACTAAACACGAAAACAAAACAAATAAACTGGACAGAGGGTTGTTAATCCAAAGCCAGGAAAGATAATTGCGAACAAATTATTTAAACTAAATCTATTCTAACCCTAGTATGCAATAAAAACTGTAACTTTACTAAGCAATCCTAGCACAAGTGATTAATCAATAATCTTAAACAACGAACAAGCAATTGATCCACATTTCCTTCAACAATCAATTTCTATCTAGATTATCTCGTGATTTTTAACCAAGTTGTGATTCACCTAACAAAGGTAGGAACTCCTAATCTCTTAGAAAAGTTCGCCTATCAATCTTTTATCTTTCGATTCTAAAGATTAACGCTTTCTAACCAAAGGTGTGAAATTTATTAATTTCTAACCTAGAGATCTAACCTAATAACTCTCGTTAATTAGATTAAAGGTCTAATCTTTATTACGGCGATCTAAGGTTTAACATGATTCTCATCAAAGTCCAACAATCCAACATGCAACGATCTATCGATATAATTGCATAAAAACATCATAAACATAATAAAGATACAACTTTAAGTAAAAACTCACAAGATAATCCGGAAACGAAATCAATATGTTGATGGATGGCTTCACAACGCTTGTTCAAGGGAGGTCTAGCCTCTAAACATCATCTTGAAGCTTCGAATTACTTGATAAAAGTACATAAAATAACTAGATTCTAACTAGGAATTGAAAGCATAAAAACTGGGTAAAAACTAAGGAAAAACGCAGCTGAGCCGCCCCTAGGGTTTAGGGTTCGAATATATGATGATTTATGTGGAGAAAACCGCAGCTATATATAGAAAACTAGGTCGGTTTCGGCAAAAAGCGGCGCTTGGACGCCCGTCCACTCCTTCGGGGCCGGTACATTAAACTTTTCGAGTCGGGCCGAATCTTCTCAAACGCCCGTCCTTCTTTAAATTGGACGCCCGTCCACCGAAAATCTGAACATCCCGAACCAAATTCCTCCCCTTGGACGCCCGTTTGGGTAAACCTCTTTCCCGACGCCGGTCCATGCTTCGGACGCCATCCGGTTGTGGCAAACGCTCGTTCAACTTGTAAATCTCTTCATTCCATCTTCAACTTGCATCCTTCCCTTTCCATTCAAACTCCTTTCACGACATGTTTATGTACCTACCAAACCACAAAGACATGCAAAGTGTAAAACCATAGATAATTACCAATAAAATCATGAAATTAGCTCACGTTTACACTTAAAGACTTTTAAAACTCATTTGCTCAATAATTCGATTAAACCCTTAATTTCTATGCAAATAATATGAATATGGAGGAAATCGTTACAAAATATAACGTTATAAATCATATAAAATCACCCTTAACAACTCCCCCACACTTATCTTTTGCTCGTCCCGAGCAAAAGAAGACAAGATAAAGGCTCGAGAAAAGATAGACATCTCAGCAAGTACAAGGCATATTCAATAAATTAGCGGTTCACCCCGGTGTGTGTGCAAAGCCATAACAAACTTCCACTAAGTCCAAACTTGAAAATTTCAAAGCAAACTAGCTAATACCCCATTCAAATTAGAAATAACTGATACATATAAGATGTACCCTACAAAACGTGACATATCCCGAAAAAGATGATAGAAGGTTTTTAGGACCTTTCTGAGATACTCAGAGGATAATCCTTACAACATATCTGTCGGTTTATACTGGGGATAAGATATACGATAACTAAGTCTTTCATTCATTTCATACCACTTCCTTTTGCAAGTTGATTTAATTATTTCACTTTTAAACGCACATCAGAATGAGCTCTTGCCCTGTCATAGCAGAATAGGATATTCGAGATATACCCTACCTTACTCAAATCATCAGGCAGCTTTTTCTGACTATCGTGAGCTTTTGGTCATCATAGTGGTATAGGACATTCGTGATACGCCCTACCTCACTCAAATCATCGACCAGCTTCCGACACACACAATTAATATATTTAGAATTCAAATTTTTCAACAAATTTAGTTACGCTTTACTTATCACATTCAAACCTCAGATATTCACAGTATATCATACTTCGGCTCTAAACACAAACTATAATAAATCTCAAGATATGTACGTAGCACTAAGCACATGACTTATAAGATAACAAAAATCACTAATCAAAAGGGGTATAGCTTTATATTTTAGCTCATCATTCACTATGGCTCGTGAAAAATATATATATAGGGTGAAACAACTAACTTACTAAACATACATTATACAGCATCGATGACTATAACAATAACGAACAAAGATTATGCATTGCTTACTCGGGACAGAACAAAAATTTTGAAATTTTTTGAAAATTTAGCTCATTTCAGCATAGAATCATAATATAATTAAGCAAATGGTAGATACACATAACTATTCCCCTCCCCCACACTTAAACGACAACATGTCCTCAGGTTGTGCAGAATTTAAAAAGAAATGAAGTACTTAGCTGATTGTAGTTCGAAGGTGGCAATTCTGAAGATGGTAGCAAGGCAGATCCAGAAATGCTTGAAGAAATCAGTAGACTGTGGACCATCCACCGGAAAACTGGCTTCATCTAAAACACGCAATTGCTATCGCAGATATCCTGCACACTTGAAAAACAAAACAAGATCTTGGGGAACAAAGGGGAATATAACATAGAAAACACAGGATATAATCGTTTCAGATGGAAAATTCACTGCACGGGGAAAGTATAGAACATCTAAGCTCCAAAAACACAACTGAACGGAAGCGTATGCACACAATACCCTTAGTAGACTTAACTAAAACTAAGACACACAAAACAAAAAAAAAATAACAATGAAAGTAACTAATATAAATACAGATATCTAGGATGCCCCCTAGTGGCGCTTTTGGTTATTGTCGTTAGCTCGACACTCTTTCAGCTCAGCCTGGATCAGGCCATTTAACTTTTCTGCCGGCCACTACCTCGTGTAGGCTTTGATCAGTAGTGTGGCTGCAGAAACATCATCTAACACATGGGGTCAATTCTTTAATTGCCTTCCACACACGTTTAAACCTCCCCATAGCTGAGTTCTTCTTCTTCTGACGACGTTTCAACTGTTGCTCCTTCGCAAACTCATCCATGTCCCAACTACCTCGCTAGAACTTCTTCGAGGGACCACTACCGTCATCCTCGAAAAACAAGTCGGGCGAAAACTCGTCAAATCTATCTACTTCTGAAGTACCACACCCGAGGATATCGAGGAATCGAACAATCAAAGGCTGTTCCTTGGCTTGACCAATGTAATGCTTGCACCTTTGACCATTTACTCGAAACGGTTGGTCACCATAACCGCATAGTTCTAGAACGCCTCCAGGAATGATTTGGAGAATTTCAAAGGGACCAGACCATCGTGTCCTCAGCTTACCAGGGAACAGATGTAACCTGGAATTGTATAATAAAACTTGTTCCCCAACTTGGAATTCTCTCTTCTTAATTTTAGCATCGTGAAGGAGTTTCGTCTTTTCCTTACTGATCCTGGCACTTTCGTAGGCCTGGAGTCTGAATTCGTCTAACTCATGCAACTGTTGCAATCGATGTTTTCCACAAGATTGGGTATCGAAGTTTAAAAACTTCGTAGCCCAATAAGCTCTATGTTCTAACTCGACTGGCAGATGACATGGCTTACCATAAACCATTTGATATGGAGATGTACCCATAGGAGTCTTATAGGCGGTTCTGTATGCCCATAGTACATCATCCAATTTCAAACTCCAGTCTTTTCTATGACTGTTGACCGTTTTCTCCAGGATTTTCTTAATACTTTGGTTGCTCTTTTCAACATGACCACTAGTCATCGGGTGATATGGTGTGCCAGTCTTATGACGAACACCATACTTCTCAAGCACTTTCTCCAGAGGTCGGTTGCAAAAATGTGTCCCTTCATCACTAATCAAGGTGCGTGGACACCCGAATCTCACGAAGATGTTTTTCTTTAGAAACTTCTGACCGTCTTATGATCATTGTGAGTCGTGGCCTGAGCCTCCACCCATTTCGACACGTAATCCACGCAGACTAAAATGTATTTGTTAAGATGATGGGAATGGTCCCATAAAATCGATACCCCATACATCAAAGACTTCGCATTCTAGGATGGGTTTCAAAGGCATGTCAAAACGCCTTGTTAAAGTTCCGGTTCTTTGACACCTATCACAAGCTTTACAGAAAGCTTCTGTATCTTTGAAGATCATGGGCCAATAGAAACCGGATTGAAATATCTTAGCAATGGTTTTCCAAGGACCAAAGTGACCTCCAGTGGGTCCACTGTGGCACTGCTCAATAATATCGCGCTGCTCGGATTCTGGAACACATCTTCTAAGCAGACCATCTTTACAGATCTTAAACAGATAAGGTTCATCCCAAACGAAAGTTTTCATATCCGAGAAGAACTTATTCTTCTCCTGATAAGACATTTCTGGATCAAGATATCGGGAATGAAGGTAATTGACAATGGAAGAACACCATGGAACATCTGGGGCGCAGCCATCGATAAGCATAATGTTTGCCAGAGGAAAGTAAAGATCTATATCATCTGGATCATCCTTTCCCTCACTTAACATTCTCGAAACATGATCCTCCACGACGTTTTCACTGCCTTTTTTGTCTTTAATTTGAACGTCAAACTCTTGTAGGGTCAGTATCCAACGTAGTAAGCGCGGTTTAGCCTCCTTTTTCGTCATCAGATAACGCAAAGCAGCGTGATCAGTCCACACAATCACTTGAGCTCCTAACAAGTAACTACGAAACTTGTCCATAGCAAAGACTACGGCCAATAATTCCTTTTCAGTAGTAGTATAGTTAACTTGAGAAGGATTCAATGTGTGACTGGCGTAATAGATTGGCTGGAATTTCCCTTTGATTCTTTGTCCTAAAACAGCACCAACTGCATAGTTTGATGCGTCGCACATAAGCTCGAAAAGTAGATTCCAGTTAGGTGATATAAGAATCGGAGCAGAGATTAAACGGTTTTTAAGCTCCTCAAACGCCTGCTTGCAGTTTTCATCAAAATCGAACTCAACGTCTTCCTTAAGTAAAGTAGACAGGGGCTTGGCTATCTTGGAGAAGTCTTGAATGAATCTTCTATAGAAACCGACATGTCCAAGAAAGCCTCTCACTTCACGCACATTCTTGGGATAACTCATCTTCTCGATAGCTTCTACTTTTGCCCTGTCAACTTCTATACCTTTGGCGGAGATTTTGTGGCCAAGAACTATTCCCTCATCAACCATGAAATGGCATTTTTCCCAATTGAGTACTAAGTTCTTTTCCACACATCCGGATAACACTTGATCTAGATTGTCAAGGCGATCGTCGAAGGATCGACCAAAGACCGAAAAATCGTCCATAAAGATTTCCATACACTTTTCTACTAGCCCGTCAAAGATAGCCGACATACATCTTTGAAATGTAGCCGGGGCATTGCAGAAAACAAATTGCATTCCGCCGGTAACCGATTGTACGATAGGGGCGGTGAAAGTGGTCTTTTCTTGGTCAACTGGATCGATGGGTATCTAAAAATATCCTGAATATCCGTCCAGGAATCAGTAGAATGCGTGTCCCGCCAGACGCTCAAGCATCTGGTCAATGAATGGAAGAGGAAAGTGATCTTTCATGGTTACTTCATTGAGCTTTCGATAATCGATGCAGACTCTGTAACCAGTAACAAGCCTCAATGCTATTTCTTCTCCCTTCTCATTCTTTTCAATCGTAATTCCACCTTTCTTGGGAACTACCTGAGTCGGGGATACCCATTCACTATCAGCGATGGCATAAATGATTCCCATGTCCAGAAGTTTGATGAGTTCTTTCTTAACCACCTCTTGCATATGAGGGTTGAGCCTCCTCTGAGGATGTCTAACACATTTCGCACCCTCATTTGTCTTGATCTTGTGCATACAGATGTCCGGAGATATCCCTCTGATATCTCCTACTTGCCATCCAAAGGCTTTTTCATTTTTCTTCAAGAAGTTGATTAATTTCATTTCCTCTAAACGAGACAACTTGGCAGAAATAATTAAAGGAAGCTTGTCACCTTCTCTTAAAAACACATACTTTAGATGTTTAGGCAACGGCTTCAGTACCAGATCTGCAGGGGGGTCTTCTAAACTTGATTTGAGATCTCCACTTTTCAACTCAACATCGCTGAGTTTACTTAGCGGTCCCACTGCCAAAACTTCTTCTTTCAACAACTCATCCTCGAATTCAGCTTCTAACTGCTCTAGACTCACCACACCATGATTATTCAAATTCTCAACTAGTGGCTCATATTCAGTTGCAACATCCATGACTTGCTTCTCCATGTAATCATTGAAGTCATCAAACATATCCTCAATGGAAAAGCCGGTTGGAGGACCAGAGGGTACTTGAATGGATCTTGAGACATTATAGCTTACTTCTTGATCACCAACTCGTATCGTCACTCGCCCACCATCGCAGTCAATGAGGGCTCTAGCTGTAGACATGAAAGGTCTTCCAAGTATCAGGGGGACATTTTCATCCTTTTCAATGTCTAGGACGTACCAGTCAATGGGAAAGGTAAATCTATCGATTTGAACTAGTATGTCTTTTAAGATTCCCGCTGCTTTCTTAGAAGATCTATCAGCGAATTGCAAATTCATGGTAGTGGGTTCTAGAAGATCAATTAAACCCAGCTGTTTGCACACAGACAATGGCATGAGGCTGATGGATGCACCTAGGTCACATAAGGAGTTTGGGAAGACTAGGCCTCCCATTAGTAATGTGAGCACAAATTTCCCAGGGTCACCCCTCTTGGTTGGTAAGTCTTCATAATTGATCATTGAACAATCCTCACCAATCAGCCGATCCATGTCTGCTAACTTCTTCTTAGACGAAACAACATCCTTGATGAGTTTAGTATACTTAGGCATCTCGACCAAAACCTCGGATAATGGAAGATTAACCTGAGTATTTTTCAGAAGGTTTAGAACTTTTTCATACTTTTTATCCTCATTCAAGGAGATGTTGCTATTTCTAGGTGGGAATGGGAGCTTATTCAAGTCACTCTCAGAAAAGACTTTCTTCGAAGATGCACTGACAGCTTTGTCTTCCAGATCCTTCCACCAAACAGCTTTTTCAATCTTTTTACTAGTCAGGGGATTAGCCTCCTGACTTCCACTTGATTCTTCACTCCTCAGGGGATCAGCCACCTGAGGATTTGCAGCTTTTTCACCTCTCGAGGGATCAGCCACCTGAGTTTTCTCTTGCAACAGAGGGGGGTGTAGGTGCTCAGCTTCCCCTCCTGCCTTATCTCTGGCAGGAGGGGCTAGTGGTTTCCCTGGTGGGAAGGACCACTAACTTGAGTACCACTTCTTAAATTCATTGTACTAGCCTCCTCTCTACCATATGGAATTGATGGTACGATGTCAGTACATTGGCCATTGTTCAAGTCGGCTTGAGCAACGTGACCGCCCTTTTGCCCTTGCTGCCTCTCAAGTTTCTTGATTGTATTCAGCAACAATTGGAAATTATTATTTTGCTCTTTCTGATAGGATTGGAATCATCCTTGAGCTCCTTCTTATAGGAGTCCACTTTAGCTTCAAGATCATCAAAGTGCGAGGAGCCTTGAGAGTTCTGAAAGTTCTGCGGGAAAGATTGGCTGGAACTATTCTGAAACGCAGGATTTGAATTGTTTGGCCAATTTTGATTGAACCTCTGATTTTGATTAGAAAAATTAGTGTTCTGGTTCTGATTGATACTAGGGTTCCGATTTAAATACTGATTTTGATTAAAATTCGAATTTTGATTTTGATTCTGACGGAAACCCTGGTTTTGAAGATTGCCTTGGCCAGAGAACTGATTATTGAATCTCTGATTCTGTTGGCCATTAAAAGCATTGATTTCTGCATTCTGTCCAATCACGGGACAGAAACGAGCAGTGTGCCCCATATCATCACATACCTGGCATGTGATTGGAATGTACTGTTCATGATTCTGGACAGCACTGACTTGATAGGTCGATGGGGAAATGAATTGACATTGGCCAACCATGTGGCCAATTTCATAGCAATTGTCACAATACAGAACTTGAGAGTTCTGCGGAAATGAGGGAGTCTGATAACTCGGCTTTGGAGACGTGGTAAGAGTAGCCAGCTGCTGTTTCAACATGGTGATTTCATTCTACATGTTCACCTCCTCGATCCTAGGAGGAGGAGGTGGTGCTTGAATAGCTTGATACGAGGGGGCATAATTGTATTTGGCAATATCCTCGAATAATGCCCACCCCTCTTCAGGTGTTTTCCTTAAAAATGCCCCACCAGAAGAACTATTAACCATGCCCTTCGTGAGCTCGGTCAATCCACCGAAAAACGTGTTGACTTGCCTCTCGCAAGTCCAAACCGTGGTGGGGGCATTTACGAAGAAGAGCTTTGAATCTCTTCCAAGCATCAAAGAATGATTCGTTTTCCGTTTGATAGAAATTAAATATTTCTCTTAGGCACCGGGTCCGTCTTGGATGGTGGGAAATATTGACTTAGGAACTCTTTTTCGAGTCCGGCCCGGTGGTAATGGATTCGGCGGGGAGAGATCTGTACCACTCTTTTGCCTCTCCCTTCAAGGAAAACGGAAAAAGTTTCAACTTTATGGCATCCTCACCGACTCCTTGGATGCGAGTCGTACCACATATCTCCAGAAATGTGTGTACGTGTGTATGAGGATTTTCAGAAGGAAAACCATGGAAATTTGATGCTTGCTGCATCATTTGAATGAGCCCGGGTTTGAGCTCGAAGGTAGGTGCATTTATGGTTGGTAAGACGATAGCCGGGTTGACTTTGACTTCGCCAGGCATGGCGTAGTCAGCCAACGTATGTCTATCTTCTGCAGCCATAATGACTATGTCTTCGATCTCCTCAGCTAACCGATCCTCAAGCACAACTATAACTAAAAACTGAAGGTTAAACTAAGAACTAAAGATTAAAACCTATGAAAAGAAATTAAAATAAAATAAGATAAAATAAAAGAGGACAGACGGGCGTCCAAGGTCCAGGACGGGCGTCTGCCCGGACGGGCGTCTGGATAACCCGAACGCTCGTCTGACTAGCTGAAAAGGATACAGAGTAAGCTCTATCTGGACGCCCGTTTGGTCTCAATCAGAAAAACAGAAACAGGGATTGAAATCAGGTCGTCCTAACTAAAACACAAAAACTAAAGATGAAGCTATACAATAAAAATTAATAATACAAAACTAAGGGTACCTACCTACGAAAAATTTAAAACAGAAAAAAAACACTAAGACGGTGAAAAAAAACGTGTTGAAATCTTCTGGGGCCAAAATAGAAGGGAAAACAGTAGATTTTGACCTCGAAAACGGTGTTGAACGGCCTTTGGCCGTTCACCACGTTGTCGGCGTCGGAAAGAGCTTTCCGAATTGGGGTCCTGCGCGCCAAACGGACACTCGAGCCGAAAGTTACGGCCAAAATACAACCGTGTGCCCTAACGATCCCTTTTTATCCAAACTTATAATAGAAAATCAGAAAAATTAATAAACTAGACAACCGTACCGATTCCCCGGCAACGGCGCCAAAAACTTGTTCACGGATTTATCTAATGCAAAAATAAACAAGTAATAATATTTATAAATCCGGTTTACCCCAAGTGCAGGGATCGTAGTATAGCAACTAATACCGGGTCGATCTCACAGGGAATCGAGGTTGTTTATCTAGTTAACTAATCCTTCTAAATTGTCACGACACAAAACAAAACTAAACACGAAAACAAAACAAATAAACTGGACAGAGGGTTGTTAATCCAAAGCCAGGAAAGATAATTGCGAACAAATTATTTAAACTAAATCTATTCTAACCCTAGTATGCAATAAAAAACTGTAACTTTACTAAGCAATTCTAGCACAAGTGATTAATCAATAATCTTAAACAACGAACAAGCAATTGATCCACCGATCCTACAACAATCAATTTCAATCTAGATTATCTCGTGATTTTTAACCAAGTTGTGATTCACCTAACAAAGGTAGGAACTCCTAATCTCTTAGAAAAGTTCGCCTATCAATCTTTTATCTTTCGATTCTAAAGATTAAAGCTTTCTAACCAAAGGTGTGAAATTTATTAATTTCTAACCTAGAGATCTAACCTAATAACTCTCGTTAATTAGATTAAAGGTCTAATCTTTATTACGGCGATCTAAGGTTTAACATGATTCTCATCAAAGTCAAACAATCAAACATGCAACGATCTATCGATATAATTGCATAAAAACATCATAAACATAATAAAGATACAACTTTAAGTAAAAACTCACAAGATAATCCGGAAACGAAATCAATATGTTGATGGATGGCTTCACAACGCTTGTTCAAGGGAGGTCTAGCCTCTAAACATCATCTTGAAGCTTCGAATTACTTGATAAAAGTACATAAAATAACTAGATTCTAACTAGGAATTGAAAGCATAAAAACTGGGTAAAAACTAAGGAAAAACGCAGCTGAGCCGCCCTTAGGGTTTAGGGTTCGAATATATGATGATTTATGTGGAGAAAACCGCAGCTATATATAGAAAACTAGGTCGGTTTCAGCATGGCGGCGGCTGGACGCCCGTCCACTCCTTCGGACGCCCCGTCCGGGGTACATAAACTTTTCGAGTCGGGCCGAATCTTCTCAAACGCCAGTCCTATGCAATTCTGGACGCCCGTCCACTGAAAATCTGAACATCCTGTACCAAATTCCTCCCCCGTTTGGGTACGCCCCGAATTGATCCACCTCCAAAGGGACGCCACCATTTCCGACGCCACCGGACACGGATGGCAAACGTGTTAAACGCTCGTTCAACTTGTAAATCTCTTCATTCCATCTTCAACTTGCATCGTTCCATTTCCATTCAAACTCCTTTCACGACATGTTTATGTACCTACAAAACCACAAAGACATGCAAAGTGTAAAACCATAGATAATTACCAATAAAATCACGAAATTAGCTCAAGTTTACACTTTTAAGACTTTTAAAACTCATTTGCTCAATAATTCGATTAAATCCTTAATTTCTATGCAAATAATATGAATATGGAGGAAATCGTTACAAAATATAACGTTATAAATCATATAAAATCACCCTTTAACAATATGATTTTAATCGAAATAAAATTAACGATTAATTTTAAACCGATTTTAATTTTAATTTTAATTAATTAGAACTATTCCAAAATAAATCAAAATTAAAATTATTTCTCTTTTGTTTCTTTCCTTTTGATTCGTAATCAAAAGGGATGCCATTGGTTTTCTAAACCAAATTTGGCTTAGGCCTGGCCACTTTCCAAAATCAAAATTTTGGAGGTGGCCTAGGCCTAGGCCTTTTACAAATCAAATATTTGAAAAGTGGTCAGCCTATTCCAAATCAAATATTTGGAAAGGCCAAATAATTTTGATTTAGGCCTGGCCACTTTCCAAAATCAAAATTTTGGAAGTGGCCTAGGCCTTTTCCCAAATCAAATATTTGGAAAGGGCCTAGGCCTATTCCAAACAAAGTTTAGAAATGCCATTATTATTTTAATGCCATGTGGCATCCCAATGGCCCAAACTATTTGAACCATTGGTTAGCCACATGACACAACTAAACAAAGGAGATTTTAATCACAACTATGAACAATATTGAAACACAAAATACACAAAACAAAATTTAGGGATCCACCAAAAAGATGCACCAGCCGATGTCGACCGCCCCAAGGGGGAGCCGCCGCCGCAATTTCCGGTTGGGGTGCCGCCGCCGATCGGCCGAGCACCCCAAAAGCCGCCCCTTTAATTTTTTTTTCTTTTCGTGTATCGATTTGCGAGTCAAAAAATCTTTCATCTTTTAATTACGTGATTTAAACGATAAAATTAACTACGCACAATAACATGCTCATTGCTTAAGCTCGAAGCTCGCTCCGATACCACTGTTAGGAAATCTACGCGGGAACGCAGCGGAATTTAAAATTTTATTTCCTTTTAACCAGGATCGACTTCGTTTAAGCAATAAACTAATAAGCTAGTAGACGGTGGTTACCTTGGTTGATCTAAAAGATCGACGCTTTGACCGTCTAAGGAGAGTAGTTCTGCATAGAGCCGCCCAAGTGTTCGGCCTCTACCGCTAGTCCACACGAACAGCCCGTCGGAATCCCATCATGGATTGCTATTGGAAAACTCCGGTTGCTAGACCGGCCCTTTCCCCTCTCTCCAACTCTCTAAAAGATGCTCTCTATTTTACACAAGAACTATGAGCTCTTGCAATTGTGATGTACAAAATAGCTTAACACCCACCTCTTATTTATAGTAGAAGTGGAGCCCCATATAGTTGTGGAGAAGAAGAAAACATTTTTCCAATAAAATAAGGAAAATATAATTGATTGATTTATCTCATTTATTATAAAATATTATATTAAATAAATCTAGGATATTGTCAATATCTTATATTGAATATTCTCAAGATATTGTCAATATCTAATATTGACTACCTTTATTTTATTACCATAAATCAATTTACACATGTGTATGTATCACATATATATATAACACATATAAATCTATTAATATCCAAATATTCAAACATGCCAACTTGACATTCACGTGTGACATGCACACAAATATTCAGCCGCATGTAATTTAGATATATACATATATATCAATATCTTATATTAATATTTGGTAATACTATTAATTAAATTGCACAATCCAGGTGTATCTTATACACAATGATATATGCGCCCCATATGCCAATAAATTGGCATCCGGAATATTCTTTAATTAATAAATATAATTAATATCTTGTATTTAATTTATTCATAATAAATAAATACCACCATATTAATTTACCACTATAACCTTTATAATACGAGATAAACTTTCCTTATTTGGTTATCATCTATAACCACATTTTAATCCGACTAGATGTTCATATGTGTGTGACCCGATAGGCTTCCGAATATGTTGGCCGTAGACACAAAGTGCAAATTACGAAAATGCCCTTCATGCCTAATGATCACGGGATAGCGTCTAGCAACACACTGTGACCCCCAATCATCGGAAGAGTCAAATGCTATAACTACTACCTTTCATGTGAAACAGTTACCGTGTAACTTACAATCCTATCGCTGTAATAATATACATACGGTCGTACGTCGAGTGTCAAACATTAACAACCGTATCTTATAATCTGGATATCATGCTCTCTCGAAGTAACTCATTTACTCCCACTTTGCAAAGATTCACGAGAGTAAGACATTCCTTATAAAAAGGCCATTTTGGATATTCGATCCCAAACATAGGATACGCGATTCCCGGACGACCAATCATGTATACTCCGCATGCTTCAGTATCATACCCAATCACTACCGCATGATCGCCCCGTGGCTAGGGGAAACCTCAATAGTGTCAAAGCATGACAATCCACACCGTGATGCCATGAAGACTCCGGTCTTAAGGATAATTACACAACCGCCACATAGTGTGACACTTATCCGTGTAAGTGGGTCAGTCTAACGTACGCATTCTCTAATACACGTCCACGTACAGTCCAAGTGTCTCTACACTTCGATAGACGAGATCTATCCCTGCCCTTAAAGACAGAAGACATCTAATACGTGCTAGTCTGTTTATACTATCAATGCCCTGTTTAATAGTACATCAGCCTAGAGACATTTAAGTATCAAACTTATTAAAGTGATTAGAGATCTCATCAACCATAATCGCCTATCATGGTTTCTCTATCACAGTTTAATACTAAGTACGTTATCACATAACAATTCATAATTGGTTCTTTAAAAGAACATATATATGACAACATAAAAGCCATTTTATATATGTATAAACATAAAGAAATAGTAGAAATGATCCAACCCGGTCGGATCCGGTCCAACCCGATTGGGTTTAGGACACTATTTCAACATATCAACAAGAAGTGGCAAGTTGGTTGGTGGTGACATCGGGTTGAAGAAGAGGGTTGATGATCATGGTAAGAGCAAAGAGGATGAGTTGGTAGAGAAAGATAATATAGAGCAAGTTGTCGAAGAGCAAGAAGAGGAAGCTTATAAGCAAGTTAAGGAGGCACCTAAAGCGGGAAACAACGGGGATGCATGCACTTCTAATCCCCAAAGGAAAGGTACAAGTAGAAATGGTACGAATAACCCCTATAAATCTTTTGATTTAAGCACTTTACCTTTTCCCCTTAGAGGTCCTAAGAAGAGTGTGCTAACTAATAGTCAAAACAAGTTCCTTGACATCTTACATAAAGTTGAGATAAATGTCCCTTTGGTTGATGCTATAGCTAACATGCCTTCACATGTTAAGTATTTTGAAGGGATATTTTCCAACAAAGCTAAGATGGAGGAGGTTGTGTGCTTAAATGAAGAATGCTCCGTAGTCTTTCAAAACAAGAGCTTCCACCTAAATTGAAGGACTTTGGATGTTTCTCCATCCCTTGTACTATTGGTTCGGTCACATTTCCTAAAGATTTATGTGATCTTGGTGCTAGTATGAGTCTCATGCACATGAGCATCTCTGAGAGCTTAGGCCTAGGTAGATTAACCGAGACCAATATTACTTTGCAAATGGCCGACTGATTTATTAGGTGACCTATGGGTACAGTGGAGGATGTGTTAGTTCAAGTTGACAAGTTTGTGTTCCCGGCGGATTTTGTTGTGCTAGACATTAAGGAAGACCATATGAACTCCCTTTTGTTAGGAAGACCCTTCCTAGATACTGGTGGAACTATGGTAGATGTGGCCAAGGGCGAGATTACATTGAGAGTAGGGAAAGAAAGCATTACCATGAATGTGTTTGATGCGATAAAGTACCCTTATGATGATATTGATGATGGTGATGAATTTGAGTCTATATATTCTTGTGTTGTCGATCATACTAACAAGCATGGGATATCAAGAACCATTGGAGGAGTGCTTAATGAAGTCTAGCACCATTCATGATGAAAATGAGGAGTTACGGATATCGGCTTGTGAGTTGGAAGCAACGCCTTTTCTTGAGGCATCATGTCATACGTACTTGGAGCTTGGCTTGAATAGTGAGAAAGTCAAGCCATCAATTAAGGAACCACCAAAGGACTTGGAGCTCAAGCAACTCCTTGAGCATCTTAAGTATATCTTCCTTGAATCTGAAAATTTATTGCCTTTGATTATTTCTGCGGCACTAATATCTTTGCAGGAAGAAAAGCTTACGAGAGTGCTTCGGAGCCACAAAAGAGCCTTTGGGTGGAAGATGGTTGATATACCAGGCATTAGCCCGGAAATTTGCAAGGATAAGATCATATTGGAGGAAGATGCAAAACCGGTGAGGCAATTTCAAAGGAGGCTCAATCCACACCTTCAAGAGGTGGTGCGTAAGGATGTTGTGAAGATTCTTGAGCATGGAATCATCTACGCCATCTCTGATAGTGAGTCGGTAAGCCCTACTTAAGTGGTGCCTAGCTAAAAATGGAGGTATGACCATTCAACCGAATGAAAACAATGAGATGATCCCTACCCGTTTAGTTACCGGTTATCGTGTTTGCATTGGCTATAAGAAGTTAAATGATGCCACTAGAAAAGATCACTTCCCTTTGCCTTTTATTGATCAAATGTTAGAGAGATTAAGTGGTCATGCATTCTATTTTTTTTAATGGTTTTAGTGGTTATTATCAAATTTGCATCAACCCAAAGGACCAAGAGAAAACTACCTTTACATGTCCCTATGGTACCTTGGCTTTTCGACGGATACCTTTCGGGTTGTCCAAACCACTCCACCAAACCTCATCATCGTCTGTGAATTCTACGCCAATCTTTCTGTCACCAAAAAACCTTGCACTTCGGTCAAAATCCGGGACATCACTATCCCTCTCTCACCCTTAGTGATCAATAAGCACTATAAGATACCCGAGGTACCCGAGGACCAGGACTATAAAAAAAGCCCTTAAGGACTTGAAACTGACCAAACCGAATTACCGTGAAGAGGGTAGACAAGTGTTGTGTCCGGACATACCCTTTGCCATCAAGTTTGATGAGCCTACACACATATTTGTCACCAATATACTGGATGACACAAAGTTCATAAACAAGTTTCTTCTCAACCGCCTTCACCCTAACAATAATTACACCAAGCCCTCCATTTCCAACTTTGATCTGTTGTATGCTTTTTCACTTCCAAATCCCGATCAATGTCAGAAAGTTCATTTATGACTTGATCACCAACGTCAAAGCCGATGCTAAGCATAGCGTGCTCTTTCCCCACCTCGTTTGTGATATGGCCAACAAACTAGGGGTTCCTAGTTACAATGATGATCATAAAGAGCATAAGAACCCTGAGCATGTCGTTCGTTATAGTTTACAAGCCGCAGCCGCCCGTACACACACCTCTCCTCCCCACCTCCCATTTCCGACCCCTCTCCCTCCACCATTCCACATACCGATGTTCCCTCTCCCTCCACTTCACCGCAACAACCTCAACCATCCATTCCTTCTTCCTATACCGCACGTCCACCACCTAAACCCTCTGTTCCATCATTTTTCGTCCCTCTACCTCTTCCCTCTATTTCACCTTTTGAGAGGAACGCTTACACCATCGCCTCCACACAAAGGGCGTGGGTGAAGGATCTGAGGTTGGTTCTGAAGAGTATCATTCAGACCCTTTGGTCCAAGGTAGGTAAGCCCGCAACTGTCTATTCATGTGTTTACCTAGGGGAGTTGGATAGGATAAAGAATTTAGTGAACGTCTAAATGCATGCTACTTCGCTTAATATCTTATCTTACGAACGGAGTCTTGTGAGTCTGGTGTTCAGGTGAAGGAGAAAGCAGGATGATCAACTGCTAAATCTGCTAGGTTCTGAGTTTCCTGATTCTCAGCATTATTTGGGGAACATGTCTGTATGGGTTTTCATGTTCGGATTAGGTTACTTCAGGGGTATTTCAGTCATTGTCTGGTTTGGATGTTAAGTCGGCAAAGGTTGGTTCCCTAGGCCTATAAATACCAACTGTAATTGTAACATAACATAAATGAGGTGTGTGGCAATCTGTGTAACCGTTTATGATTAATAAAAATTCATCGTATGTTTGTGGAGTAGTCGACAAATTGTCGGAAACCACGTTATATATGTGTTCTTGTTTTGGTGCTTATAAGTATGTTTAAATATCTATTCTTCTCAGAAATTACCATCAATTCCTGAACAATCCGTCATAACAAAACAAAAGAAGAAGGGCAGGACCTTTAAGGGCATTCCACTAAATCTATCTTGGGCACCACAACAGCTGTACAAATAAGCATATATTGGGATGTCCATAAGGACAATGGTAGATTTATTGAGTGTTCTTAAAGACAAAAAAAAAAAAAAAAAAAAAAAAAAAAAAACATTACATTTGAAATATTACTGGAATTCATTATAAAGAACTATTCCCCCATAATTCATAGAATAGTGTCATAATTCATAGAATCTGAAATTCTTGAAAGGTAAAGGAAGAGGGAGGGGGAGTAGATGAATTGTTATATAAAGGAAAATTATAACATTTTTGTGAAATAAACAATCATCCCAACGCGTGCCATTAATTCGACGAATAATGCTATTGTGTTAGAATGATCACTGTGACAATTACATTACTACTCGTCGTCGGATGGAATCTCACATTCTTTGGTTTTTTTACCGCGATTAATAGGATCAAGAAACTCCTCACAAAGGCAATCACCATCGCAATCTCCATCATTTTGGCATGTCTCCCCTCCTTCACAGTTCGGCCCGTCTAGCAACATTCTTGATCCTTTCCATGTCGATGGTTTCGGTTCCATCTTTTGTCCATGAACTGCATATATATATATATATATATATATATATATATAGACAGGAAACCAAACACTTTCATACTGCAATAAAGGAAACTTAAATTGTGTGTAATGATCTAGGATGCACGGGCCGGTACAGATACGTGATATGCACTTATGCAGCTACGTGAATTTATGAAAATATAGGATAAGGATACGGGGTGTATTTGTGAATAATAAAAATATAAGGACTAAACTGTAAATAATATATATATGTATGCATGTACACAATTCTAACTCATTCTTTAAGTATTTTGCTTTTCAGATACCCGTATCTGTAATCAAGACAATTACAATTCGTCTTGATTACGTATCCAACGGAGTATCCGGAGTATCCGTCGAGTATCGGTATTTGATACGTATCGGATGCGAGATACGCTTCTAGTATGAAGTATCCGTGCATCCCGATGATATTATCTTTACTTAATTACCACAGAAGGATAGGCAGATAATTGAATCTGTCGAGGCATCAAAATGATGATGATACTGGACAACAGCAAGGAATAGAAAAAGGCAAACGATCCGTGCCATTGCCATCTTAAACTGCAGTTGTTGATATCCGTACAATTCTCTTTCTGTAGAGCTGTATTTATATATGCTAGACGTGTGTGACTAGTTATTTAGAATTTTGAAACTACTTATTTCATCTATTTTATTTATATAACCATTTATTTATTATTAGGAGAAAACCTTCTTAATTTGTAAATGGCACTAATATGTGGACCAATGAATCTCAAATATTAATGCCTGAAATATGCGAGGCTTGTATAGAAAAGGTCTGAAGTGATTAATATTTTAATTATCTAGTTCAATATTAGCTTAAACATTCGAGAAAATTATAATGCAACATTGTATCAAAACAAAAGTTGATGGATTCAGACTTCCATTCCAATATTATCTTTTCAATTTTGTGCGCCTTTTTGTTGATGCCTCCCATATATGTGCAAGTGTTGGGTCTTGCATTGATGTTTCATGTTGACTCAAACTTGTTATAGACTCAAGATTATGTTGAAATGTTTAATAGGCTAATGATCTATCTCCCATTAGCTTATGTTTTTTATTGAGATTGTAATTCAACAACCCATATCTTTTAGCAATTGAACTGTTTGTAAACGAACCACATAGGTGCCTTATATATGCTACAGACTCTAAGACTAATTGCTAATTTGGCAATGTGGGACAAAATAACTATAAATAAAAATAATAACAAAAATAAAAGACAATCTAACCAATGTGAGATAACAAAGGACTAATGACTCAAATAAATGCTACAGTTTATTCAGGCCAATAACATAAATAATTGCGCCTCTTCGGCATCACTATGGATTTCTGATTTTTCTTTCTTCTGAAGCCCACCATGGATCACATCATTCCCTCCCGGTTGGAAATGATTTGTCCTCGAATCAATAGGACGTCATAAAATTGAGCACCATCACCAATAAAACTTGAACAAACACAAAAGATTACCAATTGAACACAGGGATTAAATACGAGTCGAATAAATAAATTCTCCTCAATGGCATGCTTTGTCGCGGTGTCATGCCTCAAAAACGTATCCTCATAATAGCGGGACTTCGGATAAACATGTGGATAACTGCATGTGAAGGAACAAAATAATACTGATAGCGAGTTCCAGTCGTATAAGTGTCAATACTCTTAGAAAATGGATGAGAATAAGTATGATCCGGTTTGCCACGAATGTGATCACGATCAAGAACCACCGTATAAATCTAGCTCTCCTCAATTGGGTAATCTCCATGTACCTGCATAGACAACAATGAAGAACTCAAACAAGTATTCATTAATATAAGAGCTTTATTTGCCTCCTTCACTTTTTTATCCACAATCTCCACCAATGTTGGATCATCCTCAATATTCATCTCCACCACACTTTCATTTTCCTCTTTTGGCAACTCATCAACAATGTGTGTTTCTTGCAAGTGTATATAATGACTCTCACCGTCCTCTCCAATGACATCTCCTAAAAATTCTCCCACGGATTTGGAGGACAAATTAAATGATTTCACAATCCTTTATCTCCTTGACTACTTTCTTCACGGGTGAACTACTCACCTTACCATACAAAAGAAATTCTTTATAATTGGGTAAGAGTTTCAAGGATTAAATTCTCCTATACACGCGGATTTGCAGCCTTTTTCACCCTCTTATCATGTCAGCCAACACCCTTTTTTTGTGGAACACCCAAAGAATCAAGTTGAGCCCACAACCTATCCAAAGTCTCATTTATACATATGTTTCCCGTTGTTGAGCAACCATAAACAAACCAAATTAAATCACATGGGAAAACCCCTTTTGAACAACTCTCCTCTTCTGCCATTATGCAACATTCAAAACCTCACAACTCTCGTGTTTACACTCACTCTCTCTCCAAGTTGTAAAGATAATCCTTTTTTCAAACAAATCATAAAATCGAGCAATATTTAGCAAACAAACCAACAATCCTAAAATGAAAGGAGTTATCCAAAATTTAGCCCTGCACTTATTGGCATGTGCAGCCCAAACGATGTTGAAATTGAAGCTGAAATAAAAAGGAGAATTTTATATTAAGACATTTTCCAGATAATACTCAAAAATCAGAATTTTTGGACGAATGTAAATTGACCAAGCAACCGTTTTTCTACAACTGCACCAGTCTGTCAAAAATTTCCAGAATGATAACAGTGGATGAATATGCACATTGTGAACAATTGATAATGAATCATCGCAAACTCAAAAGATGAAAGTTGTAGAGAAGACACTTTTCCTAACACCACAAAATATCAGGTAATTTGGAGCCGTATTACGCACTGAAATCTAATTCGAATGACGATTTACTGCTGCAGTTGTTCCGAACAGATTGTTTGTATTGATTTGCAGCTTTTTTCAAGATTTACTTCGAATTTAGGTTTTATGTAAAGAGACAAAATGTATAACGGGATGTGTTTGAGATGTGGTAAAAATTTCAGAGTTTTTGGAGGTGTTTAAATTATAAACCGACTGTTAAACAAAAATGTGTCAGATCAGAAAAATAAGAGATATGCAGGATTAGGGTTCTTGATGTTCTTGATCAACTAGATTAGGGATCTTGATCAAGATTGGGATTAGGGACGAATTTTTTTTGTTTTTTTTTTGAATAAATAAGTACAATAAAGGAAAATTGAAGAAAAACAAGAAACAAAAATTGAAATTTGATTACCTTTAGTCAACCGAAGGCTTTGATATCAAATGATATGAATCCGGAACGAATATTTTGCCTAGGACCTTCTAAAGGAAATCAATGACGAGCTCAAAACAACGATCTTAGATAATCCAATCTTAGATCGTTGGCAAGAATGCCACAACACTTGCTCAAGGCGCTGATAAGTTCTTAAAGGGTGGAACTCTACAATGAAGAGATCCTCACTCGCAAGTGATAAACAATAGTCAATAGACTTAATCAAATTTTCACTCAAAATTGAAAGTCAGTTGGTGAAGTAAAGTGTATTCAATATGTGAAAGTTAGTAGGTGAAGTTTGCTGAGTTTCTTCTGTATCCGCTGACTGCTGAGTCTGCTGAGTTACGAATACAACAGAGTTCTGCGATATGATCTGCTTGTTTACAAGTCTAGGAAAGTCAGCTGAGCTGAGTTTCATCTGGTGGAGATAGCTGGAGCTGGGGTCCACATTAGGGGTATTTCTAGGAATTCCGATAGTGTCATAATGGCGGCTAGGGTCAAGATTCCAAGGCTATGAATACCCTATTAGGAAATCTATGCAGGAACGCAGCGGAATTTAAAATTTATTTCCTTTTACCCAAGATCGACTTCGTTTAAGCAACAAACATATTAAGTTAGTAGACAGTGGTTACCTTTCTTGATCTAAAATATCGACGCTTTGACCGTCTACGGAGAGTAGTAGCACGCGAGCCCTGCCCGTGTCCGGCCTCTATTAATATCCACAAGAGCACCTTGTCGGAATCCTCCTTGGATAGCTACTAAAATAATCCAGTTGCTAGACCCGCCTTTTTTCTCTCTAAAACTCTCTCTAAGAAACTCTCGGTTTATTTTGTAAATTAGAACTCTTCTAATTGTGATGATGCAAAAGAGCTAGTCAAGCCTCCCTTTTTATAGGGTGACCTGCGCTCTTGTCGATCGTAATCTGATTGGAGAAGCTTCCTAGTAGATTAATGAGAAAGAAAACATTTTACTAGTAAAATAAAGAAAATAGATATTCTTGTTATAAATATTGAAAATATGTTTATCTATTATTCAAATTGATTTACAAGATTTTCTGGTTTATCTATTATATTGTGTTCATATTGTAATCTCTACTTTAAATACCTCATTATACCAGTGAAATAATACACAAGCATTTATCATTTCTCTTTATTACTTTGTTCCTGTTCTTTCTTTTATTAGTTTTATAATACATTATCGGCACGAGACTCTACCAGCATATTATAATGAAAAACTAGATCTACCTATGGAGTAGATCTACCGATGGAGTATAATGGAGAACCAGATCCACCGATGGAGTATTCCAAGCAAAGAACCATATCTACCGATGGAGTATTTCAAGCAGAGAACCAGAGGTAAAATTTTATTGGATTAATTCATTCTTAATCTTATAAGAGGTAAAAATTAATTTTTACATTCTTCTAGTTTTTTTTAATGGCTAACATTATCAAACAATAATTCATACTCGTAAACATATTGGGGATAAATTGGATAAATTATTTATCATGTGCCATTACGTTAAAATGCATTTGGAACCTATGGTTTTGATAGATAAATCAAGACAATGCAAATGCATGATATTTCTCCGTCATCATGCTGACGAGAGATTGAAATATGAATATTATTTAACAGTGAAAAATCCGTATTAATTGAAATATGAGTTTTTTACGGCGAAAGATCCATATGAATTATGGAGCCATTTGAAAGGAATGTTCAACCACTTAGGTTGGTCGTTTTACCAAAAGGTTTGAGATCCGAAACGATTTTTAGATCCAAACCATTTGAATGAAAGGTTCGACCAAACCATTTCAAAGAAAGGTTCGACCACTTGAGGTTGGTCGTTTTACCGTGATTGGCTCAACTTACAACTGCAGTATTATAAATCAGTCACTGAATATATATAATTCAATCATTTTTATGATTAAATCACAATTGAAATTATGTGATGAAAAAGTGATAGATCAAGATATGCTAGAAAAAAATAACCTTTTCACCTTAAAGGTTTTTATAAATATTTTGATTTCAATGCATGCCTATTGCTGGCTGGGTAAAATAATGAGTTGATTCCAATGTATGTCTACTGCTGGCTAAGAAAAATAATGAGCTGTTGATGAAAAATCACGAGTCCCGTCCTAACGAGTTGTTGATGAAAAATCATGTGTCTGTCCATTCCCTGTAGTGAATGAGACACAATCTTCAAATTTTGGCTGTGGACATAGATGTGGTCGCAATGTAGATCGTGGTAAAGGCCGTGGTCACAGACGCAACCTACCACAAGTGAGTGATCCACCGAAGTTGGATCATGATAACAATGAAAATAAAATATGTGGTGACAATTCTAAAAATATGGAATGAAAGGAGATTGGTCCAAAACATGCCGTACCGCAAAACATCTCATTGAACAAATATGTCAGATAAAGTATGGTTTAACTTTATCATAAAAATACAAATATGTCAGATAAAGTCTGGTTAAACTTTATCATAGAAAAGGCCAGATGGCTGATAAAGTAATTGAGACAAGGCCAGATAGGCCAGAGATAGGGCTGATAAAGTAATTGAGACAAGGCCAGATAGGCCATATATTAATTGAGACAAAGCCAGATATTATTTGAGAAAAGGCATAAAGTTATTGATACCAATTTTATTGAAGTATGGTGACATCAGTTGATTTTGATTTTGATATGCCACTATGTTGTGGATATATTTAGTTGATTTTGATATGCCACTGATATCAACCGGAGGTTGTGGATTTATTTTAGTTGATTTTGATATGCCACATATATCACAACCGGAAGTTGTGGATTTTTTTTTAATGACACCGTTAGATGGATTTTGTTGATTGTGTCTTTTTTGCTCGATGGTTGGTAATTCTTGTATTGTTTAAAATGTGGTTGGTAATTTCTCTAAGTTGATGTAGGAAGGTAGGATGCAGTTTTGATGATAATTTCTATTTTAGTAATAAAATGGATGATTTTATTTATGTCTCCTAAAAGGGATGTACGATTTCACATTAAATGCTTAAGTTTTTGTCTCATAAAAGGGAGGTACGATTTCACATCAAATGCTTAAGTTAATTTTTCATGACATATTTAAAAGAACTGAATGATTTATTGATGATGGTTAATGTTAAATTTTTTTTGGATAGTAGATTTAGTTGACGTAATATAAATCTTTGTTCATATTGTTCTGTGTGAAGCCTAAAATAATTCTTTGTTCAAATAGTTACACGGCTATTTCGAATTTTAGGCATTCTACTTCTTTTTTTTTTTTTTTTGAACAACGGCATTCTACTATTTACTATACATTGTACTCAATGTTATGATCATTCAAATAAGAAATAAAGATTTTAATATGAGCTATTTATTTTCATGATTCTTTTGGTTTCCCCTTATGGCTAAACAAAATGATTGTACGTGTTTAAATTAAAATGTGTTTTTCTATGTCATGTAGGCATCTTAGTTGAAATAAACACCCTTGCATAAGGATTAAGTTACAACTGTGTAAAATGGTATTCTTAATTAGCTAAGATTATGTATTCTTGATTAGTCTGATTGATAATTTTTTAAATTAGGACATAAAATATGATTTTATGATCTTTTGTTTTTAATTAGTTTAACAATTTTTTTGTACATATATATACTCTATAAAAAGATAGTATTCATTAGTTTGGCCGTTTGTGTGTGTGTGTGTGTGTGTGTGTGTGTGTGTGTGTAGAATAATCTGAGCTTTTGCTTACTTCATTGATTTTGAACTTGTTAATCAATTTGACACTTTGATTGCAAATTTAAAAGTCAAAGTTTGTTGCAATAATGAATCCCCCGAAGTTTTATCGTGTGGTCTTGAATTAGTGAATTTAAGTTTTAGACATTGGAATTACTATGTTATTATGAGATTACAAATCAACTTGGTTGTACTCGGTTTTGCAATCTGATTAAATCTTGAGTTATAATGTGTGTAAAAACTTGCTTGACTGAAATGGTAATAAGTAATAAGTTGTTTTTTTTACTAGAACTTTTTTTAGAACATATAAGTGATAAGTTGTTTTTACTTCCACAATTCAATTTACCCTTGATCTCTTTGAATATGACCATTTAATTATTTAAAATGCATATGAATATATTGATTACTGTGGTTATAATCATTTTTTATGTGAGAATTCTGCTAGAATTGGGTCGGTGACTCAAGAACATTGGTATAACTCGATATATTGTATCCATAATTGTGAGATAGGATATAATATCTCAATATGAGACAATATTTCTCCTGGGATTGAAAAATATTAAAGAAATTTCTTGATACCCGCATAAGAGGATCTCACATTAAAATCTGTCACGGGTTATTGCAAATTTTCTAAATAATGATTGTGAAATAGTGTTGTCTGAGATTAGAGGAGGAAAATACATTAAGAATTATATCTCGTGGCAAACATTGACATATATGAATCATGATTTCATATATTATTCATTGACATAAAACCCACAAAGGGTAGATTTTATACATATTTTGCATAAATCGAATATTTTCCGAGAAAATGGAGAAAATGAACCAAAAGTTCAGTGTCTCACTCTAGTGATTTCTCTACATATGATGTGAAAAATAATTTAAACGATTCTTGAAAAATCCGAAATCACATAGTGGTATATAAACGCATAAAGCGCAAGAGAGATAATATTTTCAAAAATCCCAAAGAATGAGATCTTTAATAAAATCACTATGTCTTAAATATGTAAATCGCTTGAAGCGAATAAAAGAGCATCAAGGTATAGCTCGGTGCAATATGTTTGATGAGGATCGATTCTCGACATTAGGGGGAGATAAAAAAAAAACCTCATGTTAGAATAAAAGAATGCCGAGAAATTTTAACAACATAAACGATCTTCCACGTATCAGTTTAGCTGAACTGCGAAAATAATCTTACTTGTAGTATTTAGAAAATAATTTGCCAGATGCGTTAATAGGATAAAAACAGTGACCATTTATAAATGCACCAAAAGTATTATTGATAATATTTCTTTACGACAGAATCGTAGAAGACCGATCGGTGTAGAAGATAAAAATCCACGGAAAATGAATTCATATTCAGTCACTCATGAAATCTCTTAAAAAGATTCGTCTTGAAGACGAAAACCCCAAAATAATACTGCACGTGCATCAAATAATTAAATATTATGGTTGCGGAACAACCAATCCATACATTGATAAGAAATTGGTTTGTGCTAATATCGAATTAGCAATGAATTTTATGGGAGAAATTTATAATAAAATATCATACTCGTCGATGATATATTTGCCTCTTTAATTGCTATTATTATTTCTGGATCCAATACCTAAGTCGTTAGCAGAGTGTCAGAAACACTCAGACTAGGTAAACAAAAATAAAAGAAGGAATTGAGGTTGAGTTTGAATTGAAAATATTTATTTGTTAATGATCAAATATATTCTCTCATTATAGATAATGTTATGTTCCTCTAACTAATATATCTGGCAGTAACATTGAGTTTCATATGTCATGACCACATATTTTTGGGTCGTTGGACATTAATATTAATATGAAAATCCTTGGTAGATTTCAGAAACGAATTATTATGACAATCGCAACATGCATACTGTTAAGTTAAAAATGTCGTTAACATTCATGTTGAATGTAATATGGCTATAGTATAGTCCTATTGAAGAAGGAATATATAAGTAACTCAAACTTAATGTCATAAATTTATTGTATACGACGTGTGAGAGTGGAAATATATGCACGCAAATTGCGATTGTATTATTTTCCTCATTGTTTTTTATAATTATTGTGATGACTGAGTTTCATGTGTTGCACGAGTGAGTAGTGGCATGACAGTATTTAACCCTACATTCAATTATCTACATGAAGTCTGGAAGAGACGGATATACAAAGTACGCTTTAGTAACAATCTAGAAGAATTGTTTACTAAGATCATTCATAAATCTATTCTGGAGAAAAATATGTTTATAGTAGTGGAATGCGTACATAAGGAAGATTGTTGTCGTCAGGGGAAGCGACAACTTCAAAACTATTTTAAGCATTTTGTCTTAAAACCAATTAATGACTGTATTTTTTTTCCCTTTAACAAGTTTTTCCCACAGGGTTTTCTTAGTTAGTGGTTTTTAACGAGGCAGTCAGTGCAACACATAAAAACACATATGACATGAACCATTTTCCTTGTCTAGTTTTTCCCACCGGGTTTTTCTAGCAAAGTTAATAGTACATGACATATACGTTATGCAACTCAGATTGAGAAATTAATTCAGCCATTTAATACTTGCACAAGAATTGGAAAATTGTTGTGCAACAGATCCGATCAACCGACAACCTGGCAGATTTATTTACTAAGACATTGTCAACTGCAACATTCGAAAGACTGGTGAAGAGCATTGAGATGAAACGTTTGAAAGACCTTAATTAATGCTTGGTGCAGGGGGAGTAAGTCAACGTAGATAAATATGTACTCTTTTTTCCTTAACTAAGATTTTTTTCCACTGGGTTTTTTCTTAGTAAGTTTTTAATGAGGCATATCATATCTATTGTTTGTTAAATAATAGATATCCAAGGGGGAGTGTTATAAATATTGAAAATATGTTTATCTATTATTCAAATTGATTTACAAGATTTTCTGGTTTATCTATTGTATTGTGTTCACATTGTAATCTCTACTTTGAATACCCCATTATACCAGTGAAATAATACACAAGCATACCCCATGATACCAGTGAAATAATACACAAACATTTCTCCTCTCTCTTTATTGCTTTGTTCATGTTCTTTCTTTTATTAGTTTTATAACATTTCTAGATTTATCTCATTTAATACTCAATTTCTTATATTAAATATATTTCCAAGATATTTATTGACAATATCTTATATTGAACATTTCTTTATCTTATTAGCGTAAATCTATTTTTTCATAAATCTATTAATATCCAATATTAATATATGGTAATATATTAATATCCAAGAAGGTGGTATGTTGTAGGTTGAATTCGAGATCGCTAATGAGTGATTTTCGAAGTTGTGTTGTTGAAGTTTACCTTCCTTTTAACTTCTTGTATTATTGGTATAGAATCTACCATATCTTTTGTATTGGAATAAGATAGTACTACTTTCTGGTTGTAAATACAAGGGTTGAAATAGTTGAATGGTGCTCCGATCATTGTGTAATAGTCTTGAGATGTTTTAGTTGCATCTTGTGTTTCTATATGATCACTTAAAGCTTGTAGTAGTCTTTTTATATCCCGAGTCTATCTTTTCGCTTTCCGCTTTATACTCTGATTTGATTATGTCAGATTTATGTATATAAATGACTAATTTTAATTATATACGCTGTGAATGCTATTTTTCGAATAAGGACTCAGTATTCGAGACATGATGTCACATGATGTGTCCCACTTTTACGGGGTGGGCATGTGTCAAGCGGCCCGATGCTCGATTTCGGGCAGATAATTACAATACCTCTATTACATAAAAATGAGGAACAATTCCCACTCAAGTAGATCAAACTTTTAGATTCTGAAAATTCTGCATTTTTTATTAAGGAGAAAACAAACACCTTGTAAACGGTCTTAACCGTAGAACGATTCAACCCCCTCGTCAAAAAGAAGAGGACATTGATGATGCTACATAAACAATAAAATATACTACTTCCGTTCCAATTTCCAAAACCTAAGTCTATTAAAATAACCAATGAAGTATATATTATATTTTGTTTTTTTACCAATAATTTATTTTATACCCATCAATTTTAAATTATTTTACATTAATAATAGTCAAATTTCATTTTAGATTTTTTCATTAAAATTAATGACACATAACTCATTTAATCAATTTTCATAATTTGTGTAAGAAATCCCAAACGGATTTATATTTTGAGATGGAAGTAGTATCTAATAATCAGTAATTGTCACTTAACCAAATAACTTGTAATTTTTTTTCTAATGGATAACTTGATATGTTTAATTTGAAGCATTTACGAAGGGACTGTCTTTTCATACAAATGTTGTTTTATATGCCAAGGACGAGAGTGGGTTTCATTTTGATATTTAACACGCATATGATTCTGACCTTCAATGAGGCAGGAAATGTATATTATTTTGCCAACTTATGGCGAGAGTGTGTTGAATTTTGAATTAACAACTAAAAGAATGAAGAACACAATTAATACAACTAAACCGAATTGCAGAAATACATGAACATTCAATGATGTTCTTGACAGATTTTGAATTGTGTTTTGGCAGGAAAATTAGAACTCAAGATTTACAAAGAATACGCATTGGGGAATGATAACTGAATGATCAAGCTTGATCATAATGCTCAGTGATCAGTCTTATATAGTGTGGAAAGCCTTGATTCGGTTGTAACCGCCTAACTACCATTTCTAACCAACTTGACACCAAGGTGTTTGATGTGTGCCTCAATGAACTCCAAACACTTGTTTTTCTCCTCTTTATATGTCAACACCCCCCCCCCCCCTCAAGCTGAACATGGTGAAATCCAAGTGAAGCTTCCCAGACACTTGCTCTTCTCCTCTTTATATCTCAGGGGTTGATGGTGTGTATAAGTCTTTGAAGGGAAAAGTTTGAAGCGGTCTTTCAAGTGTCTGTCTGTCAATAGGTTTAGTGAGGATGTCTGCTGGTTGGTCTTTGGTGTTGATTGGTAAAGGGATCAACCCTTTTACTTGATATTTCTCCCTCACAAAGTGACAACCAATCTCTCTGTGCTTTGTTCTTCCATGGAAAACAGGATTTTGAACTATGTCTAATGCACTTTTGCTATCATAGTAAAGAGGGTCAGTTTCTTGGTACTGAATGTGGAAGTCCTTTAGTAGATAGATCAGCCATTGTATCTCACAAGCAGTTACAGCCATGGCCATGTATTCTGCTTCACTTGAACTTCTTGAAACAATGGCATGTTTCTTGGATTTCCAGGAAATTAGGGCATCTCCCAGAAAAACCAGGTAACCAGTAGTTGACCTTCTAGTCTTGGTACATCATGCCCAATATGAATCACTAAAAGCCCTTAAGGAAATGGAGCCATTACTAGGAAATAATAGGCCTTTTCCAGGAGCAGACTTCAGAAATCTAAGCAGTCTGCGTGCTGCTTTTAAGTGAGCTTCATTAGGTTTCGATAAAAACTGACTGAGCTGTTGCACTGGAAAGGCTATATCTGGTCTGGTGTTGCCTAAGTACAATAGCTTTCCACCAAGGCTTCTGTATTCAGTGTCTGATTCAAGGGGAGGGGCTTCTACTTCTGTTAAATTATGGGATGTGTCCATGGGTGTATGAATTGGTTTGCAATCAATGAAGCCAAATTCTCTTAAAAGAACCAAGCAATATTTCTCTGATTGATGACAATGCCACTTTCTGTTCTAGCAACCTCAAAACCTAAAAAATATTTTAAGATGCCAAGGTCCTTGATTGTGAAAGCAGAATGTAGTAGATCCTTTAGGATTTGTATTTCGGCCATGTTCTTGCTGCCAACCACAATGTCATCTACATATACTAGTAGAGCCACAAAGCTATCCCCTTGTCCTTTTGTAAAAAGGCTATGATCATTGCTAGACTGTTTGTATCCATGATCTAGTAGCTTCTGTGTGAGTTTTGCATTCCATTGTCTACTTGCTTGTCTTAATCCATACAAGGACCTGTTAAGTTTGCATACAATTCCATTTGCTGTTAATCCTTCAGGAGGTTTCATATAGACTTCTTCTCTAGGTCACCATTCAAGAAAACATTATTGACATCTAGTTGATGTATATGCCAATTTTCCTGAGCTGCCAATGCCATGAAGAGCCTGATTGTTGTTTGTTTGGCCACATGGGAAAATGTTTCTAAAAAATCAATTCCTTCAGTTTGTGTGTAGCCTTTTACTACCAATCTTGCTTTAAATCTTTCAACTGTTCCATCAGCTTTCCTTTTGATTCTATATACCCACTTGCATCCTATTGGCTTTACTCCTTTTGGTAGAGGAACCAGAGACCAGGTGTTTGTCTTATGTAGTGCTTGTAACTCCAAGTTCATTGCCTCTTGCCATCTACAATCTGAGCTTGCATCTCTGTAGGATGTAGGTTCTCTTTCTATGTCAAGACTTGCAATGAAACCATGATAAGACAGAGATATATTAGCAAAAGATATAACATGTTCTAGTGCATGTGGTGATGTCCTATTTACTTGATTAGCAAAAATGTAATCAGTCAAATAGGATGGAGCTGATCTTTGTCTAGTTGATTTTATAGGTTGTGGTTCATTGGATGTGTTGACAGGGGATCCTGATGATTGTGATGTAGGATCAGGATCGGTGGAGGGATTTATCACAGTCTGATCGTGTGGAATATCATGATCATCAATAGGCAGTGGAAGACAAAGATCTATTGAATTGTCATATGTAGATATATTATAGAAAGGAAAGACAGTTTCATGGAAAATGACATTTCTAGAAACAGAAATGTTTCTAGATTGATGTTCCATGACTCTATAACCTTTGATACTAGATTCAAAACCTAAGAAGACAGATTTTTTGCTTCTGTCTTCAAATTTTCCTCACCCTGTGAATCAGTAGAAACAAAACAAAGACATCCAAACACTTTCAACATGTCAAGATTAGGTTCATGTTGATGTAAAATATGATGTGGTGTTTTGTTTTTTAGCAATGGCATAGGCATTATATTAACAGATAAACAGCATGTAAAACACAGTAATGCCAATATTCAATAGGAACATTAGATTGAATTCTAATAGCCCTTGCTACATTCAAGATATGTTGGTGTTTCCTCTTTATCAAGCCATTTTGTTGAGGAGTTCTAACACAAGACATTTGATGCACTATGCCCTTTTGTCTATAAAATTGTTTCATAGTAAATTCAGCACCTTGGTCTGACCTAATGGTCTTTACACATCTATCAAATTAAGTCTGAACAAGAATACAGACTGTTTTAATAATTCACAGGCTTGATCTTTAGAATTCATGAGAAAAATCCATGTATATCTACTATGATCATCCATAATTGAAAGAAAATAAGCATGTCCATCAATAGAAAGTACTCTATTTGGACCTCAAATATCTATATGAATCAGATCAAAGCATTGTAAAGTTGTAGATACACTAACAGGAAATCTGAGCTTCTTTTGTTTTGCTAAAGGACAAACATTACATTGGTCATCAGGAATCTTATTCTGTTGTCAAAAGTTTTCAAAATCGTCAACCTCTCAGTGAAGGAATGTCCTAATCTATAATGCCACAAATCAGCATTATTTAAAGAACAAGAATTACAACCAACTGATAAAGCCTTTGTGTCTATTGCTTCAAGTATGTAAAGACCATTGTGAAGATTAGCTAAACCAATCTTCTTCATAGTTGTTGGTTCCTGCATGAGACACATACTAGCACAAAAAACAACAGATAATTTGCTATCTGATGATAGTTTCCTAACAGAAACTAAGTTATAACTGAAAGAAGGTATACAAAATACATTGTATAATATGATATCAGTGTTGATCTTAACATCACCAGTGTGTATAACTTTGGCTGATATCCATTTGGCAATTAGAAAAATACATAGTTAGACACTTGTATATTGAACATGCATTTTAAAGAAAAGGTAATGTGGTCAGTAGCCCCTGAATCTATGATCCAGTGGACTAAACTGTCCTTGATACCTTGCCCTTGAGCATTACTTCATGCAGCCATCACCACTGCATTGCACTGACTAGTCTGTGGCTGCAGATTTTGAATTAAAGACAGCAGATGATCATATTGAGACTTGGTGATTGCATCTCCAGGATTCTGATCTTGATTTGAAGCAATACAAGCACCTGATTCCTCAAGATCTTCATTGTATGCCACATTGTTTGCCATAGATGCCCTGTGCCTATGCTTCTGCCATATCCCTTAAAAATTGGTGGAAAACCATATTTTCTGTAGCATTTATCAATTGTATGGCCATCCTTACCACAATAAGTGCAATAAGGCTTCTTGTTGTTACCCTGAAAACCTCTTCCACCTCCAGATCCTCTACCTTGCCCTCTTCATTGACTTGCAGGCCTGAAATTCCCAACAACTTGATTACAATCTGTCTCTATAATTTGATCACTTCTAGCAGCAAGAACCACAGAATCTGTACTAGTGTAATTGAGTTGTTCCTCATGGTTTAGTGCCATGACAAAGGCAGTCTTGATATCAAGAAGAGGCAAAGTCGTTAAAACTTGTGATTTCACATTTGCAAAGTTGCCATTTAATCCCTTGACAAATCTTGTAGTGTAAGCACTGCTGTAATACTCTCTGATAATCTGCAAGGCTGGAGAAACACATGGAGGAATGGGATTCAGGACTAGGTATTGATCCCTTAGGGATTTCAATTTTGTGTAATAATCAGTGACAGACAAGTTCCCCTGCTTTGTCTTCACAATTTCTTCTTCAAGATTAGAGATTCTATAGGCATTTCCTCTCCCAAATCTATCTTGAAGATCTGTCCAGATTTCTCTAGCAATGTCAAAGTACATGACACTCTCTGCCATAATAGGAACCATCGAGTTTATAGGCCAAGATTGAACTAGATCATTAACTTGCATCCAACCTGCAAATCCTGCATCTTCAACATCTGGCATTGTTGAAGATCCATCCACAAAACTAAGCCGACCACGAGAAGATAAAACTTTGTTCATCGCTCTCTTCCAATGATTATAATTGTCCACTCCTTTAAGCAACGGACGAACAATAACTAGACTAGGATTCTCAAGATTACTCCCAGTATTATCAGAAATCGAATAAGCAGCCATTGATGATACTTCAAGAAGAAACTCAAAGAATTGATGAAATTCTGAGAACTATAAGAAGATTTGATAGCGGAAGATCTATAATTGCTCCGATACCATGTTGAATTTTGAATTAACAACTAAAAGAATGAAGAACACAATCAATACAACTAAACCGGATTGCAGAAATACATGAACATTCAATGATGTTCTTGACAGATTTTGAATTGTGTTTTGGCGGGAAAATTAGAACTCAAGATTTACAGAGAATTCGCATTGGGGAATGATAACTGAATGATCAAGCTTGATCATAATGCCCAGTGATCAGTCTTATATAGTGTGGAAAGCCTTGATTCGGTTTTAACCGCCTAACTACAATTTCTAACCAACTTGACACGAAGGTGTTTGATGTGTGCCTCAATGAACTCCAAACACTTTTTCTTCTCCTATTTATATCTCAACAGAGTGGGCTTCGTTTTGATATTTAACACGCATGTCATTTTCACCCTAAATGAGTCAGGAAATGTATATAATTCCGCCCAACTTATAATGTGCTTTTAACATATTTTACGGACCTGATATGGGTAGGGATAATTTTCTTTGTGTTTTGGGTTGTTTACACGCTCTCTAAATGTGTGTGGGCGTTTATTTATATTTGAAACACGTTTCTCTTCAATATTGCAGCTGAAAATTTATGCTTTCTTGAACATATTCAAGTCTAAATAAAACGACATTATGTACGGGTTCGGATCATTTTACAGGCCAAGAACATTATGTTTCCCGGACCTATGTTTGTTCTGAATAAAAAGACATTGCAATGTACGCTTGAAAAACAATGCGGACTATTTTACAGGCCGAAAAATTACATTTTCCGCTTCTAATACAAGTCCGAATATAATGTTTCACATTCTGAACACATTTTGGTAGATATAATGTTTCACTTCGGTCAGAATGAAGGTGCGTCTGTGAAAAAAATTTAAGGGAAAAATCGAAAATAAATTGTTGTGCAATAAGACATAAGCTGTGTGAAAAGACATTCACTTTACAGAGCATTACTACCACTCAAAAAATAATAATAATAATAATAATAATAATAATAATAATGAAAATAAGAAAAGCAAAGAATTACTTGACTGGAGTTGAGTCCGTCATCCATTCAGTCCATTTGGAAGGAGATTAAACGTCGACCAATAAATAAACCATCGAGTTGATTATTCATTTTGGCAGATTAAAAGTTAACGAATAATATACGAAGGAAAAAAAAGACCAGGGTTAACTGGTTATAACTGTTAAGACAATAAAATCTCACAACATGGTTACAGATATGAACCGGCTGGAGTAACGGCCTTAGCATTTTGAAGAGAAAAGATAAAAACAATATTTGTATTTTAAATAACAGTATTTGCATTTTGAATAGTTGTTTAGACATGATCACATCAATCCTAACAGTATTTCTCCTATCTATCATTGTACTATATATACATATCGGTTGTACTCCTTTGATTCAGTAAATGAGAACACATCTTTTATTTAGCTATCAATTCTTTCAATAACCTGGTGCGTCGGCTTAGTGGTTAACTAGGCTATAACCTGGCAAGAAGACCAGGGTTCGAACTGAAAAAAAATCAGAATACGTCACGGAAGACTCAAACTTTGCTTTTATTGAATAGATGAATCGATGATAAAATACTTCGGAATAGATGAATCGATGATAAAATACTTCTCCATTATATAAGAGAGAAAAATGATTACAACCTAATTCAAAATAAATAATCCTAAAGAAAAAATATTTATTAATAAAGATAAATATTGTTTATTCCAACTAAATCTATCATATATTCTTTTGAAGATCATCATCTATCTTTCATTTGAAAGACCTTTTATCTTTTCCATTTTTACCCTCCCTCAAACGTTGTCGCGGTTGGAGGCAAAGTTTGTCTGTCAACCAGGAATATGATACGAATTTTTGACACCCGTGGCTTTTAGCTCTGCCTCCCGGCTTTTTTGGCTCCTGGATCTTGGCTTTTAGCATGTGGCTCTTTCTTTGTTTGTCGAAAAATCTTTTCAATTTTCTCTGATTACTGCAAACCTGCCTTACTATTTGCACCATCCAATGGAGGGATATGTCTTCATTGTAGCACCGTCTTCATTGTAGACGATGTCATAGATCTGCAAAAAAAATTTCTTCTAATTGCACTATAAACGAAAGTGAATATAGATGGATGTCAAAGAAGAGAGATGATGCTATATGAGAATATTATTTTGGCAATATTAGGTTTTAGTCCAATTTTCGCCCTGTATATAAATTTTAATCCAGTTTATATTTTTTTGTTGATTTAAGGACAAAACATTTTTCTTCGGACTATTTTGCCCTTTCTTTTAATATTAGCTTTCATTTCATTCGGATTCCTCCCGTCTCTGTAGCATTTGGAGAGAAAGAAAAACACTAAACAAATCAAATCCATAGCCGGATTGCACAGATCGGAAATTTGTCCCTTCCCTATCAAGAGTATTCTGTCATACCCCACTCGAATTTAATCAAGTTATAGGAATCATTAAATGTTTTCACTTAACCTTTACACCACTGACAGATAACACTTTTATTCACAGAATGGGTAAGTGTTCACTGAACCTTCGTAACTTAGTTGTCCATTTGAACCATGATCTTGGGATCTCCAGTCAACATGGTTGGGTTACCATTACAAAGTTTCTGTCGTAATAGGCTTAAGTCCCATTCCGAGGGTCAATTTTGACATTTGATCTCTAGGTAAACCTTTTGTAAGCGGATCCGCAAGATTCTCCTTTGATCTAACAAAATCGATGGAGATCACACCATTAGAGATCAGTTGTTTAATAGTATTGTGTCTGTGACGTATATGTCCAGACTTACCATTATACATACTGTTTTGTGCCCGACTTACAGCCGACTGACTATCACTATGTATGCCTATTGGAGCAATAGGCTTAGTCCAGCATGGAATATCCTTTAGGAAATTATGAAGCCATCCTGCTTCTTCTCCTGCCTTATCTTAATGCAATAAACTCATATTGCATCATGGAACGAGCTATACATGTTTGCTTTGTGGATTTCCATGACACTACAGCACCACCGATAGTGAATACATATCCACTTGTGGCTTCCAAATCTTTGGAATCAGATAACCAATTTGCATCACAGTATCCTTCTAATACTGCTGGATATCTTGTATAACATAATCCCAGATTCATTGTAAATTTTAAGTACCTCAGTACCCTATTCAAAAGCTTTCCAATGATCCTCACTTGGATTACTTGTAAACCTGCTTAGTTTATTCACAACACAAGCTACGTCTGGTCTAGTACAGTTGGTTATGTACATCAAACAACCTATGATTTGTGAATATTCCAACTAAGACACAGGTTCACATTTGTTCTTGACTAAGTGCAAACTTAAGTCAATTGGAGTTTTCACTGGACTTTCATGAAATACATTAAATCTTTTTAGCACAGACTCAATGTAATGAGACTGTGACAATGCAAGCCCATCAGACATTCTAGAGATTTTAATCCCCAAAATTACATATGCAACTCCCATATCCTTCACATCAAAATTCTGTGTCAACATCTTCTTAGTATTAATGATTATATCATGAGTACTTCCTATGATCAACATGTCGTAAACATAAAGACATACTATCATATAAGAATTAGAATTGTTCTTGATATAGACACATTTGTCACACTCGTTAATTTTAAACTCATTTGACAACATCGCTTGATCATATTTTTGGTGCCATTGTTTTGGCGCTTGTTTTCGCCCATACAATGATTTAACGAGTCAACACACCTTGTGTTCTTGACCTTGAACTACATACCCCTCGAGTTGTTCCATTTATATTTCTTTCTCCAATTCACCATTTAAGAAAGCAGTCTTAACATCCATTTGATGGATTTCAAGGTTATAGACCGCAGCAATCACAATAAGAACCGAAGTAATTATATTTACCGGTGAATATGTATCGAAAAAATCAAGATCCTCCTTTTGTCGATAACCTTTGGGTACCAATCTGGCTTTATATTTATCAATAGATCCATCAGCTTTAAGTTTCATCTTAAATATCCACTTACAACCGAGTGCTTTATGCCCTGGTGGAATTTTAACCAATTCCCAAGTGCGATTTTGCATAATGGAGTCTATTTCACTTTTTATTGCTTCTTTCCAGTAAGGCACTTCTGGATTTGACTTTTGGATCGTTTTCTACCATATAGGTGAGAACTCCGGACCAAATGACGTTGAAGTCCTAGCCTGTTTACTTCTACGAGGTTCGATTTCCTCATTTTCTGGAGTGGTATCCCTTGTGGATTCATGCGTCCGCTTATTTGGACTCATGTCTTCATTGTTTCTGTCTTTGTTAGGAAAGACATCCTCGAAAAACACAGCATTTCTTGACTCCATGACGGTATTCACATATACATCAGGGATGTCAGATTTATGAACTAGAAATCTACATGCACTACTGTTATTCGCATAATCGATAAATATGCAATCTATCGTTTTAGGCCCAATCTTTATTTGTTTAGGTTTAGGCACTTCTACCTTTTCTAAACACCCCCACACTTTCAAGTAATTGTAACTTGGCTTATGGCCTTTCCACAACTCATATGGGGTCTTGTCCATCTTTTTCGATGGAATTCTATTAAGAATGACATTTGCTGTGAGGATGGCCTCCCCTCACAAGTTCTGAGGTAAACCCGAACTTATCAACATAGCGTTCATCATCTCTTTTAGAGTGCGGTTCTTGCGTTCAGCAATACCATTTGATTGAGGTGTATACGGAGCTGTAGTTTGATGAATAATGCTAGATTGTGAACATATTTCATTAAACAGTGCATCATATTCTCCACCTCTATCACTACGAACCTTTTTGATTCGTTTGTTAAGTTGATTTTCGACTTCATTTTTATAGTTATTAAAAGCCTCAATTGTCTCATCTTTGCTACTTAGCAAATAGACATAACAGTATCTTGTACAATCATTGATAAATGTTACAAAGTATTTTTTACCTCCTCTCGCTTGCACAAATTTTAAATCACACAAATCTGTATGAATTAAATCTAACGGTTTTGTGTTTCTTTCCACCGAAGGAAAAATGTGCCTTAGCCATTTTAGCTTCGACACATATTTGGCATTTTTCAGTTTGATTAAACTTTTTCTCTAATGCAAGCCACAATGTTTTAGCATTTTCAAACATGCAATAAACACCATACAGAGTATTGTCTAAAAAATTTAGAATGTAATTTTTGCACAAAAAATCACTATGCTTCCAACTTTCTTGAGCAAGCAGAGCCTGTGTTCGAGGTTGCCTGGAGGCACAACTGGTTGCTCTTCAGTGAGCATCTTAGCTAATCCAAGTGTAGTCAAGTAGAACAGCATCTTTTGCTGCCAACGCTTGAAATTCAGCCCATTAAACTTCTCTGGTTTCTCTCCATGAGAAGAACCAGGCACAGCAACAGTTGAATGTGTCACTACCGGCATAGTTGCAGTTGTTTCTTGATTCAGACTTGTAGTTGCCCAGCATCCACATTAGGTGTCAATGACGCATCAGTGACAGTAGTCATTTCTGTTCAGAACAGAAGATCAACAATCAGATTTTGGTTCCTTAAAACGAGTCCAAACAGCAGCAAGATTTTTACTGAATATCAAACGAGATATTCAGGTTTAGCAGAATAAATAAAATAAATTGATCAAAGACGAACTGAAATATTTATTTTATTTCGCATAAAGATACTTTTCAAAGCATAAGAAAGCTTTGAAAAAATTTGTCTTAAGATTGTTATACCCGTAGTATTTTATGTGAAATAAAATTAATAAACAGAAAGAAGAAGAACAATTTATATATTAATCCTGAAAGATATTACAACTACTGTAATGGAAAAACGAAAATAAAATAAAACAATAAAGGATATATTGACTGAGGTGAGGTGAAACTCTGTCCTTAAGACAAATTTGCTCCGGCTTGTACCCCGGTTTATGCAATTGTCTCCCAGGATTACTCAGTGTACCTGTTCAAAAGAGAGGTACTTCAACTTCTGAACTACGTGGAACTCTTGCAGTGTTTCAGAAAGAACTCTTCAACTTTATATGCAAAACTATATGAATGTGTATTATATTTTTGTTGTTGTGACTTGTGTGTTTGTGTTGTTGTTGTGTATTTTGTATATTCTCCATGTTGTGAAGGCTTATTTATATAGAGGTTTGAGCAAGCAATGGAAAAGCCTCAGCATTGATAAACATTAATGCATTTACTCTCACTACTCCCACTTTGATATCACTATTGATCATGACAGCTTCGAAGAAGATGAAAGGTCTCAGCTGTATCAGTTGGCTTAAATATTCAGCCTCAACTGAATTCGACATGCCCCTGCTAATGCCCTGCTGAAAGTTTCAGCATTGTTGAATTCACCCTGCTGAATTTGGATTTCAGCCTCGGCTGATTTTGACCCTGCTGAATTCAGACTTCAGCCGAGGTTGATTTTGCCACTCCGTTGATTTTGTCCAAAAATATAATACTAGCCCAACCCAATGCCCTCAGGCCCAATTCCCCAAGCCCAAGGTCAAAGGTCAAAGGTCTCGGTCTCGGGCGGCGGTGCGTGTGGCAATTTTAGCAGAATATCGTCTAACTAAAACGTTTTGAGGCTTTCTCCCCTTCTCTAGGAGCTTATATCCATCATCAGTTGTCATCATTTAAATACTTGACATTGGACCACTCATGTTCTAACGTGGGATAAAGAGTATACACAACTCTACTCCCAATATCTTACAAACAATTTAAAGCGTTAATATCTCATTTATCCGTATTCCGAATTGAATAATTTAAAATTCTATTGTCAACTACGTAGCACACGTAGTTTCCAATGATTTTAATAAAGTCTCGATAACTTTAATAAAAGTCTATCGAACTCGCTCTTTAAAGTAGTTGTCGAAATTGATTAAAAAAATCGATTAAATCATTTTTGCTCTATTTTCTCCAACACATTCATCCTCCTGATTCAAATACACACACAGGAAAAACAAAGATAAGAAAAACTATTTGTATTACCAATAACAAGTGTATTATATTAAGACATTTTCTTCCAGCTAGACTAACTATATCTATAAATTATTTTATCAAGAACTAGGTAACTGCAAAAGATAATTTTTTTTCAGTTTCTCTTGGTATTATTATCAAAAAAAAAAAAGAAAAAAAAAAAAAGAAGATGAATAAGTCTCTTAATCATCATACTATTACTAGGTGTTGCATATGATAAAGGCGGATTCAACTCAAATCTTAGTATTTTGGACAAATAGAAGGTGGCTGGCTAATCATTGACAAGTCAAAAGCATTACATCTTCATCTTGTAAGTTACTGTATGAACTGCTTGGTGCTATAGGAAGGAAGCACTGCCAGAGTTAGACGTTTCATCAAATTCACCGATGTTATCATCCTCCGATGTTATCGATGAAATGACTCGAAGCCTGGAATGAATGTAGCCTGTAAACGGAGCATGCAGTAGCAAACGTAATAAGCTATGACATAAATGTATAAATTACACTTCTCCTTAATAGATTAACTTTTTGGGAGAGAAATAATGTAACATGGCATGATCCTATCGGGTGGGGTTATAAAAGGGGCTAGGAGATTCATAGACCATTGACAAGAAAGTTTCTTAGCTGGCCAGGGACACACACTTCACCAGTAAAGTCTTAGTTAAACTCCTGAACTGCACGGTTCTTCGTTTATTGAGGGTGGAAAATGCTGTTATTGTAGACATCCACTAGAACACCGCGTCAAGACCACATGGCAGCAAAGAGTTGGATATCAATCAGCAAACAGGCTTTAGAAAACATAAATGCCAAAGCATAAATGTCTACCCAAAAAATATATATATATATATACCAAAAGGTAGAGGAAGCTTTAATGAGAACAGTTTTGCAAAAGTTGTAGAGGTTGAAATCTCAAAACCTCATTTAGTAACAATGATAGTATCCCAATGGAAATGCACCAACCTGAGGATGTTCTGCATTGAAAGGTGGAATGCCTACTAGGAGGAGTTCAAAAAGAATAACCCCAACTGGACAACCAATCATGATACAACCATCCCTTTCCTACTTCTGTTTAATGGTCGGAAGAGAATCTTGATTTTTTCCCCCTAAGTCTTGGTTTTAATTTATCTGATGAACAAGTCCGATTTTTCTATTCTTTTACATGCAGAGAAAACCTTTATCTGGTAATGGAGTAGTACTTGAATGGAGGAGATCTTTTTTCATTGCTAAAAGTTGTAGGATGCTTAGAAGAAGATATGGCACGCACTTATATTGCAGAGCAGAGCTTGTAAGTTCCTCCATCAATTGTCTATAACTGATTTTCGCTTTTTTCTGCAAATTATCTTATCTTACATCAATATTTCCTTGTAAGGTTCTTGCTTTGGAGTATCAACATTCCTTAAATGTCATTCACAGAGACTTAAAGCCAGAAAACTTACTCATTGGTCCAGACGGTCACATTAAGGTGATTCACTAATGTTCATTGCTTTGGACTTCTTCAAAAAATCCAAACTCATTTGATTTCTGGTCCTTTAACAAAACAAATTCTTGAAAACCAAAGTTGAGATCTTCAAAAAATATGGTAGGAATCGCCAAAGGAGACATCAGAGTTGACAAGCATCTGAACTTGTGTTGCTTGTACTTATCTCTGATTGCCATCAAAGAGCTCCCTCTTCTGCATAATTGCAACTCGTGTATGCATGATTTGGACACATTCTTTTAAATCCTTGGCTTTATATCCTGAATATCGTTGCAATGCAGCATTCCATGGATGTAAGCTGGGCTCAAGTGTAAACCTTGAAAGGAAAATAACAGCAGCAACTACTAGTGAGGGGAGGAATTTCACACATGCATGCATAATCCAATAAGCTTAACTCAGCCAAGTAGCAGCCCAAGAAGGCAAGAACTCTAACTGCAGATATGAATAATTTTGATCTTCTTGAGCAACTCTTGTAAGCCGTCTAAGGATTGTTGGATTTCCCATTTCAAACTTGAGTATGTCTGCTTCCATCTTTAACCACATCGTCCTTTGTGTATGTGTTGTCCGTGATGTAACAAAAATCCTCGTACTTGGAGGCAATTAGCATAGAAGAAACACCCAAAAGCTGAAGCCTTTGCCTGTTAATAATAGCTTTCATTGACAAGCTAGAATCTGTCTATGTATGATATAGATATAGATAGAGATATAGGGTATCAGAAAGAAGCTTTTGGGTGTTTCTTCTGCAACTTCAACCAACCAATCCACCAATATTCCCCTCATGTTTGGTGTAACATATTCTTGAATTTTTTCAAGATAATGTGGTAAAGGCCTCATCTTTGGCTCAATCTCCTCCATATTATGAAGATACTCATAAATCTCAAAAACATAAGCAGAACACATCTGAGGATCATCTGATTCCCCATCCTCAACCCATACAACTTCAACAACCTCCTCCGCTGCCCCTTCGTCTTATTCTGAGGCTTGCAATTCAAATCCTGAGCTTTATTCAACATAACATTCCGCTTACTTTCAATCGAGCTCTTCATTTCACCCAATGCCACACTCTTCTTGCTCAGGTTATGCTGAGCAGGAACAGACATCTCCTTTGCTGCTCTCTTCCTCGCCAATCGTGTGACCCTCATGAGATTCTCATTGCCGGCCAGACATTGTGTATTATGATTTTTTGTTTCCTTTTCCTCTGGAGGGATTCTCACAGGTGACTCGGAGAGGGGAGACAAAGATGGGGAGAAGGGCCATCCATATTGCAAGCTAATTAGCAGAAAGAAAAATGATATGCAACTGTGTTTGGAAAGAGAAACAACAACAAAAGGAAATTGTGCTGGTGAACTTTTTCCAATCCAAAAACTATTATCATTAACACAGCAAATCGGACGTACCACAGATGAATGTAAGAATATATGTATGTATATATATATATATATATATATATATATATATATATATATATATATATAGTATCTGATCAAGTAAGATACCCACCTAGAAACTAATACATATTCTGTCAGCATTGAATTGTATCAATCACCCATAGTGGACCACGCTTTATTTAAGGAAATTAACCTATTGAACAACAAACGAGCAAGTCACTATAAATTCTGAGACATTCGTATCCATGCCTCTTCAGATTGTGTTTCAGCTTCAACTAGTTGTGTTGGTGCGACAGACTCAACATCAATTGCTGGTGTAGATATATGTGAGACACAACAGCCTGCATTATTTCTTGTGTAAGGCATATTAGACGATTCATCAAAAGTGGGATAATCCATGATGATACGGGATTTCACCCCTCCACGTGGAATTATCTAATTGGTCCAGCTGGCGTGTGAAGAGTCCAAGTCCCTAGTACTCACCTCGAGTCAGATAAGAGACGAGTCAGTAAAGACTGCAGCAGCCAACATGTTATACAAGTGTCTCATCTCGAACCATCCATGTCGGTGGTATACGAGTCGAGACCAAAGTTCCAGCCCAGCTTCACAAGCCCAATATCCCTGGGATTACTTGGGCAAGGGGCAAGGGGCAAGGCCCAATAAGGGTTATTTATGTCAATAGACAAAACCGCTCTAGGTTTAGGGCAGAAGAAGGGCTTATGCCTATAAATACACTACTCCAGGAACTACGTAAGGTTTGATTCCTGGACAATACACAGGATACGTAGGCAATCCAAGATACATTCTTGGACTCAGCCATAAAACCCTAAAATCACCCCCAAAATCATCTTTGATTCAATCATCCCTAGATTAAATTGACCCGAAATTATACATGACAAAATCCAGCATCGTCAATCCACAAGTTCTGGTGCAGAATGATTAAGCCCGTTGGTGTCATTCTTGAAAGGAAATATTTCCTCATCAAACACAACATGGCGTGATATGTAAACACGTTTAGTGCGTGGCTCAAGACATCTATATCCTTTGTGAGAGGGGCTATAGCCTAGGAAAACACAAGGATAACTCTTCTTTCCAAACTTTGTGTCAGTTTTGTTGTCGTAAAGACAAAAAGTGTTGGCAACCAAATACTCGTAAGCTTGTATAATCAGGGTGCTACTTGTATAACGGGTGATAAGGTGAGATAAAGTTTAAGACTGAAGTTGGTGATGGGAGTCAACTTTACGTGACTCCGGTGCACTAATCACCCCCGTTTATCACATTTTCAGCACAATTTTGGGTGAATTAGACCATTTTCGGGGTGTTATCGTGAGTTTATGGCACGGGGAATGAATCCATTACTTTAATGAATTCTTACCCCTTTTTATTGGTATTAACCCCATTCCCGAGCACGTTTACCCTCTGGAATGGTGTGGTTGTTTGTGGTTGTGGTCGATATTGAAGGGTATTGGTGTCTCGAGGACCCGGAAGGTGACGACTTGTGGTGAAAAAGCATGACCGAGGCAAGACGAGGGCCTAAAAAGGGAAAAAAGTGAAGATTTGGGGAAACAGGGGTTGAAACGCACGTTTCAATTCCCCAAACGCGCGTTCCACGCCCTCAAACGCGCGTTTGAATCTCTAAACGCGCGTTCCATAAGTTCAGACCAGGTTCAGAGTTGAAGCCCTCTAAACGCACGTTTGGGAACAAGGCCAAACGTGCGTTCCAAGATCCCAAACGCGCGTTTGAACCATCCTAAACGCGCGTTCCGGATGAAGAACAAGCCAAGTCCCCGCCCGTAATTTATGTGTAACGCACGTTCCGCCAAGCGAAACGCACGTTTGAAGATCCCAAACGCGCGTTCCAGCCATTTAAACGCGCGTTTGGACCCTTTTTGCAGATTTTCCCTCCACCTATAAATACCCCCTTAGACATTTTCTTGGATATCAAGCTTTTCTTAGCAAAACTCTACCCATCTTTTGCTCGAATTTTGTAATAGCTTAGAATACTCTCTTTTAGTGTAAATCAACAATATCTTAGCATAATCTTTCCATTTCTTAGCTTAGATTTTCATTCCAAACACTAAGAGACCACCTTTTAATTACTTCTCTATTTTGTACTTTTTGGATCTAATCTCGAATTTCGCAATTTTATGGTATATCTCTCTTCTCTTTTACTTGTTATGGCTCTTATTTATTGTTTTATGCATGTTTTGATTAATATAATGTGTAGCTAAACATCTTCATAGCCAAATCATGTGAAATTTAGTGAAATCACCCTTTGGGTGATGAAATTGGGAGTGGGTAGTGCTTTTTATTGTTGTTCCTTGCGTATTTCACGTCTTAGAACTCGTTATAACGGATTTGGGCTAGATTGATCACATAGGTCAAAAATCACACACACATCACTCTTGAGAGTTGTTCGAGAGAGAGGGTGTGGGAAAAGGGTTCTAGGATCGCATTGTAGTGCGAGGCTACTCGTTTTCAACGTTTACACGGCTCTTGTGCATGATTGTCTTGTGAAGGAATCTCTCTTAGGATAGGTTAGTTGACTTGACATAAGGTGTTGGGGAAGAGTTGTTCGGACCTTAGCACCGGGATTAGGAGCACGTACCCGTGAAATTGAATGCAAGAGTTCGTCGTTATTGCACACTCCCGGTTTTGTCTTTCCTTTGGGTGATATTAGCTATTTTGATCATGGTTCGGCTATGTCTCTTTAATTATCTTTAAAACCGAGTAGTTTAATCTTCTTTCTCTCTTTTTATCTTTAGACTCGTTAGTTAGATTCACTTAGTGCCGTTGTAGTAAACAAAACCTTAAGAACTTTGATCACTTAGACTAAGCATTACGTTCACTTTGGTACTTGCAAGCACGATTCCTTTGGGTTCGACCTCGGACTCCTGTAGCTTTACTCGCAATCGACCCGGTCCACTGCCGGTTAAAGAGCTTGTTTAATCACCGTTGTCTTGAGTATTTTATGAATTTGTTTGGTGAAAATAACGCTCATCAAAATGGCGCCGTTGCCGGGGAACGGTGTGTGTTATTTGTGATATCTTGTAAGTGAACCGAAGGCTTGGGCCTAGGTTTTGTTTTATTGTTTTCTTGTTGTTTTCTGAGATTTTGCAGTTGTGCTTAAATGGAAGGATTTTTCAATCAATGGTACTCACCTGAACAACAATACCCTTACCAACCTCGGCACACAGGCGATATTATCAACAACGAGTTCATGCCTCATCCTCAATATCGGCGACGAGTAACCAAAGTTCATGGGCTTATCGGTGCCCTAGTGCATACCAAAGTCAAAATTATGGTTATTCGAGCTATGAGCCACAACATTATGAGGATTTTCAGTATGATCAGTTCCCCTCCATGCCACAAGAAGAATTCATTGACAATCAAATGGAGCAGTTGTCGAATCAATTGCAAGAGTTCGAGAAAGATATGCAAGAGTTCAAGAAGGATATGCAAGAGGTCGACAAAAGATTTGACTCCGACATAAGCAATCTTGGAGACCGGATGGGGAAATTGCTTGAACTGATGAGGCACGAGAAAGAGGAAGAGACTTGTGCAATAGAGGTGGTTAAGGAGGATGAGGTGCTCATTGAAGAAGTTCGGGTTGAGAGTGAGATTGATGATTCGAGTTCACTATGACGAGGTTTCGAGCCAGACATTGATTTGGGGTCATTCATCACACCATCACATTCTATTGAAATATCTAATGATACCTTGGAAGAGTGTGTGGTGGAGCCAACCATTGTTATGACCGAGCAAGAATTCTTTGGTGATGAAACCCTCGGGATCAAGAAGAGCGCAAGATTTTGAGATGGAAGCGGCGCAATTGTTGTCTACTACACCACCTTCCCATGATGTGCAAAATGATGAATTGACAGAGAGTGTGGTGGATTCGATTGCGGTTGTTGATTTTGTGGAGATAGAGCCGAAAGAGAAACGGGATCGCCCATTTCACCATCACTCCCGATTGAAGTGTATAATGATGCAATTTTGGAGTGTGTGATGAAATCACATGAGCTTGGTATGACATCCGTGGTAGAGCTACCGGAAGAGTTGGAGATTATTAGCATGCCGGTCCCAGACTACTACACTCTTCCACAATGTGTTGAGGAGTATTATTCGATCGAGTTTGTGTACTCCCCGGTAGATGAAACTCACAAGATTCTTGAAAATGGACGACTACCATGGGATGGCAACTTCAAGAAGAAGAAGATAAAAGACTTTGAAAGGAAGGGACTCCCGAGTTGGCAAGAGGTGGCCTCGAGAGCCATGCGAGGTAAGTTCCTTGTGAACTCGTTTTTCCCTATGCTTGCTATTTTTGTTCTTCTGAAGTTGTTGATCTTTTTGAGTTCGGATTTCGGTTGATAGTTTTTTGGTGATTTTTGATTGAAATAAAAATGTTGTCTTGAGTTAGTTTGAGTCTTTTGTGGTTTTGGTCCATTTAAGTGCCACTTGGTCGAGCCAACGACGTAAAACAAAGGCGCTTTGTGGGAGGCAACCCACCTTTTTTTGGTAATAATGTGTTTGGAGTGGTTTTTGGTTCTAAGAGGGGAGAGTTTTGCTTAAAAGAGAGTGTGGGATGAGAATTTCCTTTTGGTTCTGACTTTTGTACGTAGACGGGGATATTTTTTATGTGAGCCTCTGTGGCTTTATTTTATGCATGGATGCCCTGTGTTTCTTTTGATTATCTTTACATCCAGTGCGATTCCCGTCTAGTATGCTTGATATGCTTCGAGTCGTTATTTGTGGCATGGCTTCTATTTTTATATATCTCGTATCTATCACCATCATTTGGCACGTGGACTTTTCCCGTGCATGTGTTTGCCTTGGTTTTTGTTTCTATGGTTTTAGATACTCGAGATGGAGCTTACTAGAAGATGTCACGTGGGCTACTATTGTACCTTTCTGCCGGGTTTTGATCAAACAGCTAAGTCTTTTACTCTTTTATCTCTCACACACCGAGGACGGTGTTTCGTTTAAGTGTGGGGTGGGAGACTTAGCCGTTTTCTTGGTTTTGTTGTTAAATGTGCTTGGCTTGTGGTATGCTTAGCCTATGACCGGGCTCGAGTCAATTTTCGGGTAATTTTTAAAAAATTTCAAGGGTCTTAACACCGTGTTGTATGTGTTATGTTCACATTTGAGTGGTGATCACCTTAGTCGGGATCCCGAACATGTACATTGTGGTTTGATATTATCTTGAGAATGGAGTCTTATTAATTTCACGAAAGCTACATTTTGTGCACAATTTGATTGCTACCACCTTTCATATCACTAGCCTCGAGACGAAATGTCATAGGTTTACCTAAGTAGGACACGGGATGACGGTTTTGGCGTTCTCTTGACCCTACCATAGCCAAATAAACCTTAACCGGAACATTTACCCTTCGTAGCCCCTCTCAGCCTTGATAGAATGGTCTGACCACCATTCGCTTATAGCCGTTTTGTTACTTAGTCAGAAACCTACCCTTGAGCCTTATTATGGTCACATTTCCTTCATTTTATACCCTACGAGTGGACTTAGTCTTCTGTTAGACCACACTTGCTAAGGCAAGTGTGGGGTGGGAGAGATGATGTTTTGATTGGGTTGTTGTTTCTCGTTTTGAGCTATAAAGTGTTGAGGAGCTCGTTTGGGCTTGGTGTTCCGCTCTTGGGCCAAAAAAGAAAAGAAAATCTCTTCTTCTCTCTTCCTTAAATAAAATAAAAAAAAAAAAAAAAAAAAAAAAAAAGAAGAAGAGATGTACATAGAAATAAAGGCGTGTTTGAGTCAAAGTAAGGAGCTCAATGATAAATTTTTATGATGTTAGAGTTGGGATAGTGAGATAGGTGCTAGTGTGCTTGAACTCACCTCACGACACTTGAAACATAGTCGAGTTTGGCAATGAGTTCGGGTGCATGTTAGTAACCTATGGTTCCCAAAATGTCAAAGTTGATCAAAAAGGAGTTTTGGGTGGTTTGCATGATAAAGATGAGTTGGTACTTGTTTGATTAGGTTCACTCGTACTTCTTTTTCTCCAGCTCCCAAAATACCCTTTCGACTAACCGGAATCACCCTAGCCTAACGTTATAACCGCTCAAGTCCCGCCCGATCGTGTCCAAACTTAGTAAACTAGATTAGTGGAGAGGCTCGTGATTATGAAACGGTTGGTAGATTTTTGGTTGGGATTCAAGCCCCGACAATCATTTTGAGCATTTGGTTTTAGCTTGGCACCACACACACTCCATTTTCTTGATAATGTTGTACCAATGTGTTTATGTTCGTGTTTCTTACTTTGGGGCCACCTCGAGTGTGTGAGTAGTAGCACCTACATCATAAAGTTGAATCCCTTGGTTTGTTTTAAAACGCCTAGTTTACTCGAGGGCGAGCAAAGGCTAAGTGTGGGGTGGTTGATGGGAGTCAACTTTACGTGACTCCGGTGCACTAATCACCCCCGTTTATCACATTTTCAGCACAATTTTGGGTGAATTAGACCATTTTCGGGGTGTTATCGTGAGTTTATGGCACGGGGAATGAATCCATTACTTTGATGAATTCTTACCCCTTTTTATTGGTATTAACCCCATTCCCGAGCACGTTTACCCTCTGGAATGGTGTGGTTGTTTATGGTTGTGGTCGATATTGAAGGGTATTGGTGTCTCGAGGACCCGGAAGGTGACGACTTGTGGTGAAAAAGCATGACCGAGGCAAGACGAGGGCCTAAAAAGGGAAAAAGTGAAGATTTGGGGAAACGGGGGTTGAAACGCACGTTTCAATTCCCCAAACGCGCGTTCCACGCCCTCAAACGCGCGTTTGAATCTCTAAACGCGCGTTCCGGAAGTTCGGACCAGGGTTCGAGTTGAAGCCCTCTAAACGCACGTTTGGGAACAAGGCCAAACGTGCGTTCCAAGATCCCAAACGCGCGTTTGAACCATCCTAAACGCGCGTTCCGGATGAAGAACGATCAAGTCCTTGCCCGGTAATTTATGTGTAACGCACGTTCCGGCCAAGCGAAACGCACGTTTGAAGATCCCAAACGCGCGTTCCGGCCATTTAAACGCGCGTTTGGACCCTTTTTGCGCAGATTTTCCCTCCACCTATAAATACCCCCTTAGACATTTTCTTGGATATCAAGCTTTTCTTAGCAAAACTCTACCCATCTTTTGCTCGAATTTTGTAATAGCTTAGAATACTCTCTTTTAGTGTAAATCAACAATATCTTAGCATAATCTTTCCATTTCTTAGCTTAGATTTTCATTCCAAACACTAAGAGACCACCTTTTAATTACTTCTCTATTTTGTACTTTTTGGATCTAATCTCGAATTTCGCAATTTTATGGTATATCTCTCTTCTCTTTTACTTGTTATGGCTCTTATTTACTTGTTTTATGCATGTTTTGATTAATATAATGTGTAGCTAAACATCTTCATAGCCAAATCATGTGAAATTTAGTGAAATCACCCTTTGGGTGATGAAATTGGGAGTGGGTAGTGCTTTTTATTGTTGTTCCTTGCGTATTTCACGTCTTAGAACTCGTTATAACGGATTTGGGCTAGATTGATCACCTAGGTCAAAAATCACACACATCACTCTTGAGAGTTGTTCGAGAGAGAGGGTGTGGGAAAAGGGTTCTAGGATCGCATTGTAGTGCGAGGCTACTCGTTTTCAACGTTTACACGGCTCTTGTGCATGATTGTCTTGTGAAGGAATCTCTCTTAGGATAGGTTAGTTGACTTGACATAAGGTGTTGGGGAAGAGTTGTTCGGACCTTAGCACCGGGATTAGGAGCACGTACCCGTGAAATTGAATGCAAGAGTTCGTCGTTATTGCACACTCCCGGTTTTGTCTTTCCTTTGGGTGATATTAGCTATTTTGATCATGGTTCGGCTATGTCTCTTTAATTATCTTTAAAACCGAGTAGTTTAATCTTCTTTCTCTCTTTTTATCTTTAGACTCGTTAGTTAGATTCACTTAGTGCCGTTGTAGTAAACAAAACCTTAAGAACTTTGATCACTTAGACTAAGCATTACGTTCACTTTGGTACTTGCAAGCACGATTCCTTTGGGTTCGACCTCGGACTCCTGTAGCTTTACTCGCAATCGACCCGGTCCACTGCCGGTTAGAGAGCTTGTTTAATCACCATTGTCTTGAGTATTTTATGAATTTGTTTGGTGAAAATAACGCTCATCAGTTGGTAACCTGTTTATTAAGTAAACAGACGTAGAAAAAGCTTCCACCCACAAATTCAAAAGAGCGTTTGAATGAAACATCATAGTTAACCCAGTTTCAACTAGGAGGCGATGTTTGCTCTCAGCCCCACACCATTTTGTTCAGGTGTGTAAGGACAGGAAATTTGTAAAACCGTCCCACATTTTGACAAAAGATCCAAGAAAGGGTTAGAGTTAAATTCACCCCACCATCACACTGGAAGACTTTAATTCGCTGATTAAACTGAGTTTCAACATATGTTTGAAACTTAACATAGAGCAATCATAGAAATCAGACTTTTTCTTCAAAGGATAAAACCAAACCAGTGAAACGGGAAAAATCATCAACAAATATAACATAATTTTTTTTTTTTGAAGGTTAAAGTTCATTAAAATTAAGAGGCATCTGCTAAAATAGTAGAGAGTACATTGTGAGGGGGTTGGGTACCCCAATTACAATAGCCAGAAAGAAAATTAGGGATAGAAAACCCTAAATTAGCTAGCCTATCTGCTGGAATATTACAATTTCGCCCAATAAACTTGAAAGAACAGGATCTAAACAGCCTTTTAGTGTGTTTGATCTTCTCCACCATTAAGCCCATTGCTGAGTAATCATCCTCGTCGGTGTTGATTCTTGCAACACAAAGAGCCGAGTCCGATTCAACAATGATATCACCGCTCCAGATTCGAGCCACCTCCATTAAGCCCCAGTGAATCGCCAAAAGTTCAGCGTATTCAATCGAAGCAACGAGCCCTAAATCCCTAGAAATTGCAGAGATTAGATCTCCCTCCTGATTTCTGATTACAATCCCCAGCGTTCCATGATAATTTCTGAAACCTGCATCAACATTAACTTTCCAATTTCCATCTTTGGGCTTAATCCAACGCGAGGGTATGGGTTCCAGGGAGTCGGTCAGAGTGTCAAGAGATTGGGCCTTTCTGAATTCCTCCAAGTACGCATTGGCTTGATTTACTATTTTCCTCCCCGTAGGCCTAGCTCCTTTGAAAATTGCACTATTTCTTCCCAACCAAACAAACCAGAGCATCATGAAGAAGAGTTCGTTGTCGCGTAAAGGCCGACCAAGCAAGTGATGGCATTGATCCAAAAAGCTGTGATGATGGTTTGAAGCAATCCCTTGTAACTCTAGGTTTGAATTCCACATCCCTCTAATCCAATTGCATTTGAAAAGACAGTGATCCCATGTTTCCATTCCATAATTACAGATCGAGCATGTTCCAGTTGAGATTCGTCTTCGAAGAAGGTTTGTACCAACTAGAAGACTGTCCGTTGCTATTCTCCACAAGAAGGCCTTAACCTTTGGGGGAAAGCGAAGAGACCAGAGGTAAGTCCATGTTTTTGCATTTGCAGAAGAAGTAGTAGATTCCCCTTCTCTCTGAATTTGATGTCTAGAAGTTTGGGCTAACCTATAGCCATCTTTGACTGTATAGTCTCATCTTCTTGAGTAGTGCCATATTAATCTGTCAGGGCTATGATTCTGACTGATAGGAATAGATATGATAGCCTCTACCTTATAAGGTAGAAAAGTCTCTTTTAACAATTGCAGATCCCACTTTCCATTTCTCAAAAGTTGATCCACATTCTCGGGTGTGGTCGTTTTGTCCAAATGTTGAAATTTTGAAATTTGGTTCTAGGGGTATCCATGCCTGTCTCCAAATGTTGATGGATTTTCCATCCCCTACTGACCACCTAATTCCTTTTGAGAGAAGATCTCTACCTTGTAGCAGGCTTCTCCATAAATAAGAAGGTCTGGACACCAGCTTTGCATCCAGGAAGGAGAATTTCCTATGGTATTTAAACTTTAGGATCTGGCTGACCACAGAGTGAGGCCTACTAACCACTTTCCAACATTGTTTTGCTAGAAGTGCCTGATTAAACAGCTCCAAATCCTTGAACCCCATTCCTCCCTGAGATTTAGGTTCACACAGCATATCCCATGAAAGCCAAGCAATAGATTTATCCTCAGTTGTGTTCCTTCCCCACCAGAATTTCCTAATCATAGAAAGTATCTCATTAAGCAGTTTCTTAGGCAGTATAATGCATTGCATGACATAAACTGGTATAGCTTGAAGCACAGCTTTGATTAGAACCTCATTTCCTGCATTAGATAAGTACACAGTCCTCCATCCATTTAGCTTCTTCCATATCTTGTCCTTGAGATATTTAAAAACATCATACCTTGATCTCCCAACCATGAAGGGAAGTCCAAGGTATTTGCCACAGCAGTTTCCAACAGGGATACCAAGGCCTGTTATGATTGAATCCCTAGTACCATCTTCAAGATTTTTGTTGAAGTACATGTTAGACTTGGTTAAGTTAACCTTCTGACCTGATAAAGACTCATAGGTGCTTAGGATGTGGCGGATTGCCTCAGCATTTGCCTGATTTGCCTAGGCAAAAAGAATGCTGTCATCAGCAAACAAAAGGTGGGATAGAAAGGGCCCATCTTTCCCAAATCTGAAAGGTGTGAGAGTGCCATTTAGAACAGACTGTTTAATCAAAGATGAGAATCCTTCAGAGCAGATAATAAAGAGAAAAGGAGATAGTGGATCCCCTTGTCGTATGCCCCTGGAAGGCCAAAACCTATGTGAGGGTTGGCCATTGACCAGAACCTGAAAAGAGGCAGTAGTCACACATTTCATGATCAACTTAACAAAAGGTAAGGGGTATCCCATTGTTGTGAGCATCAATTCCAGATAGCCCCACTCCACCCTGTCGAAGGCCTTCATCATATCCAGCTTAATAGCCATCAGATCCTTACTTTGATTTCCATTTTCATTGAGAGTGTGAAAAGCCTCAAAAGCAGCAATGGCATTATCAGTGATAAGCCTGCCCTTCTGAAAAGCACTCTGAGAAGAGTCAATCACAGATTCAAGAGTCTTCTTTAGCCTATTTCCCAGAACCCTGGAGATGATTTTATAGACTGTATTGCTGAGGCTTATTGGCCTGTAATCCTTGAGAGTAGTTGCTTGAGAAACCTTAGGAATTAGAGCAATATAAGTATCATTAATCTCAGAAAAATCTAATCCCTCATTCAACACCTTCAGAATAAAAGGTAGCAGATCTGATCTATATAAATGCCAATGCTTATGAAGGAAAATAGCCTGCATCCCATCCGGACCAGGACTCTTTCTTCCAGGTAAGTGCCTCAGAGCTTTTACTACCTCATCTCCAGTGTATGGTCTTTGGAGGTCATTGAATTGCACTGCTGAAATCTTATTGGTAGGTAGGTTGTTTAAAAATTCCTGCATAGACTTTCCATTATGGTTACCTGCACAAGAAGTAAAAAGAGCTGCATAGAAGTCCCTGGCATGATTGGTCATCCCTTCTTGATCATCGATGATAGAACCATCTTCTGCAATCAAAGAGGCAATTTTATTTTTTGAATGCCTTCTGGTAGCTTTCTTATGAAAATAGTTTGTGTTCCTGTCTCCAGCTGCAAGCCAATTACACTTTCCCCTCTGCTTCCAGAAATCCTCTTGCATATTTAGGTATAAATCTAGCTCCTGTATTATAGATTTCTCTTCCATAACATCATAGTTGTCCTATTGCGCATATTGTATAGCTTTTCCTGCAAAAGTTTGATCTTTTCTCCTAGTTTTCCAAATTTTCTAGAGCTCCAAGCACTGAGTGATTCTCTAACATCCCTAATGCCTTTGGTGACCTCATTTGCATTGTCATGTGAATTGTAGTTCCAGGCTTGTTTAAATACCTCCAGGCATTCAAAATCATGAAGCCAAAACGGGTCAAATCTTCTAACAGGTTTTTTAGAGTGCAAAGGTTTCCCACTGTAAGGACCATCAAAGATAAGAATAGGAATGTGATCACTCCTAGAAGATGAAAGATGAGTGACAGAGAAGGCTAGAAATAAGTTGGTCCACAAATCATTTGCCACAGCCCTGTCAAGCCTAGCTTTGACATTGCCCCTAGGTCGGCCATTATTCCAAGTGAATTTTGCTCCAGTAGACCCAAGATCTTGAAGATCACAATCATTCAAGGCATTTCTGAAGTTTTCCATAAGATACCTAGCCCTTATAACAGCTCCAGTTTTTTCATGATTATACAAGACTTCATTGAAGTCACCAGCACATAACCAAGGGAGCATTGAGACAGAATGAAGTCTTCTTAAGAGGTCCCAAGAAAAATGCCTCAGAGAATGTTGAGGATTTCCATAAAAGCCAGTAAACCTGAAGATTTTACCATTACAATTGACTATTGAATCAATATGACCGTGGGAGCTAGTCATAATTTGGACTGAAGTGGAGTCATTCCAAAGAAGAGAGAGTCCTCCTTTAGTTTCCTCACTACTGACATGGAAACCAGAGGCAAACGCAAGTCTAATTCTAACAGAGTTCATTGAATTAGCAGAGAGTTTTGTTTCAGAGAGAAAAATGTGAAAAGGAGAAGAATTCTTGACCAGGCATTTAAGGCTACGAACTGCATTGGGGTTGCCTAAGCCCCTGCAGTTCCAACACATGATATTCATTTGGTTTGGTGGGGCTGCACAGCAGCCTCCACCGGACAAAGGTTAATTTCAGTCTTGACTTTCTTAGCTGAATAATCAGAACGTTCATTTTCCTTTCTTTTACCAAGAGATGGTAGTTGATTTGTGATGTCATTAAAGGGTCTAACTGTTGGTATTTTCTGGAAGGATTTCAGGGTATTGGTGCCCTTACTTGCATCTCTGTTTTTTGCAGTGCTGGAAGTCTGTTCGGAGGATTTTTGCATCACTAAACAAAAACAATTTATAAACCCTAACCTATATGCAAAACTAACTCCTAACCGACCGAATATCGGGTAATTGCTAGTAAAGCGGGATAAGTAAGGGGTTGATCCACAGGGAATTGGGTTGTTGAATCTAGTTTTATTAATTCCTTTCAATTGTTACTCATGAAGACAAATAAACGAAAGAACAAACATATAAACACATAGAACAGATAAAATAGATCTAAGCTATAAAAACTAAGAAAAACAAAAAATAAAGATACATGGAATCGAACAATATACAAACCAAGTGATTTCAATCCAAGTTCATCTCATGATTTTAATTCAATATGGTGGTTTCACCTTTACACGAGACACGAACTCCTAATTCCTTAGTGAATCCGTTTCTCAAGCTATGAATTCCTAATCTCTTAGTGAATTCAATTATCGATCTCTCCTCTCTCGAATGTTGAGACCAATTTCCATACAAAACGAATGTGTAGATTCAAGTTAACTCTCATATTTTAGAATCTAGCAACCTAGATAATTAACCAATTAATTTGTCACGAATTAACGATTAAAGATCCGTTCTTTCTATGGTGATCTAGCCTAACAACGACTCTCATCAACGTTAGACAACAATTAGCAACCAATCTCTCGATCTAGTCACACAATAGCATCATAAATCATAGAAAGATACAAAACGAATCAAAGATCATAAAAATAAACAAAGGATTGAATAAATTAAAAGATAAACTCACTTAGTTTGGTACAATGGATGATCTCCATGAATCAACAAACGAAAAGAAAAACATCCTAATCTAACCCGGATCACCCGAGCACAAGGCTCGGGTGATCGGCCTTGAAAGCCTCAGAAGTGCGGCTACTATGATATATTTGGTGTATGAAAAATCTGATATCCTTAGGGTTTGGGATATGCGCATTTGTGTATATATAGAAATAAGTCGGCCGGGGCTAAGTCGGCCGTGGACGCTTGTTCAAAAAGGGTGGACGCCCGACGCTCGTCCAAAACGATCTGTCAATCGAATCCGAATTACCCCGTCCATTCCATCGAACGCCCATCCATTCAACATTCGGACGCCCGTTCATAAAATTTCTCATGACTCGAATCCAAATCTTCTCGGACCCTCCCGTTTGACATAGTGGACGCCAGTTCAGCTGGATCAACACTTGATTTCTTTCCTTATATCCTTTATTCTTCCATAAATCTGATTGATTCCTTTCCACTCGAATTTATCTCTTTAAAAATTATCTTTTCCATCAACAATGTGAATCTACAATGTAGGAAAAACATACCAAAGCGTAACGATATTCCAAAATAATATAAAATCATAATTTAAGCACATAATTCGTTACGTTTTGCAATTTAACTATTGAAAACACCACTTGCTCAATATTTCAATTATAAAGCTCGATTTCTATGAAAACATCCAGATATGGGGGAAATTGATATAAAACATATCGTTATAAAACGTATAAAATCACCCTTAACAACTCCCCCACACTTAAACCTTGCTTGTCCCGAGCAAGACAAAACAAAATCAAGACTCGTTTATGCAACCATAAAGCATATTCAATAGTTTAGAGGTTCACCCAAGTGTGTGTGCATAGCCATAACAAATTTCCACTAAATCCACACTTGAAATTGATTCAAGCAAAACTAGCCAACATCCCATTTAGATCAGAAATATAAAAACGATTATAACATGCACCTCACAAAACATACATATTCGAAAGAAAAAAATAATAAGGAGTGTTTACAATATTTCCGACAAACTTAGAGGATAATCCCTACAACATATCTTTCAGTTTATACTGGGGATAGTCAGAAGATAACTACGGTTTTCACCATCTTTTCACATTGCCATTTGCTAATTTTTCTTAAAGTTCTCTTAATTACACACGTATAGCATATGCCCTCATTCCCAAAATAGGACGTTTCGTGATAACACCCTAGATGGACTACTATCATCAGGCAGTCGGGAGCTATTAAGCCTCATAGTGGTATAGGACATTTCGTGATAATGCCCTACCGCACTCAAATCATCGGTAGCTACATCCGACATACACATATTTTATTCATACAATTCATCTTAGAGTGGTATTCAAACCTTAAATTATATCCCTCCTATCACATTCAAACCTTCAGATATTCACAGTATGTCATACTTTAATTCTAAACACAACCTATTAAAATTTTCAAAATTCGTATGTAAGCAAAGAATCATGCGATAATCATCAAAAATCTCTAATCAAATGGGCATAGCTTTAAAATATAGCTCATCATTTACTATGGCACGTGAAAAATAGTGTTGGGTGAAACATCTAAATTTACTAAATATGCAAAATAATGCACCAATGATATAAAAACTCAAATAAAGATATGCCTTTGCTCACTTGGGACAAAACAAACAAAAATTTTAAATTTTAGCACTTTTTCATAGAATTATAATAGTATAGCAAATGAATGTAAATACATAAAACCATTTCCCTCCCCCACACTTAGATTGCAACATGTCCTCATGTTGTGCAGAATTAAAGAAAAGATAAAAGAACTTAGCTGATTTGGTAATGATATGAAGATAGGCCGAAGAAGGATAGATAATCGATCCGCGTTTCCGAGGCACGAGATGTCATAGGTATTCCTCTCCAGATTCACTTCCAAGGCCAGCTTAACAAGAACAGCTAAAAATATATTGCACCACTTGAAAAACATGGCAGTATCTCGGGGAACACGGGGGAATATAACATGGCAAAAATAATTATAGACAAGAAATAAGCACATGATATAATGGCTAAGATGGACAAATCACCACACAGGGAAAGTACATGACACCTAAGCTTCAAATATAAAGCCACAAAAGCTTTACAAAACAAATAAGCTCAACATGTGCATAAAGAACTAAGGATAGAGGACACTACAAAGTAGCAGGGCTAGGTGCACTACATAAAATAAAAATAAAAATAAAAATAAAAATAAATGAAAAAAAACAGAATAAAATACAATGCAACTAAATGATATGCAACTATACTAAAAAGGCAAAACGAAAATAAAGAAAATAAACTAGCCTAACTAATTCCATAGATGTCGCCCTAATCGAAGCACGGTCAAGAATATAAATGTCTACTAAATAACGCCACAGAAGCGCAACAAAATTCGATTATGCAAAGCCACAGAAGCTTGCCATGTGAAGTGTAGACGTGCCGTTAACAACCCTAACACCCTAGATAGACGACAAAAGGAACGGCATAAGTCAAATTTGGAATCACGTCTAGCTAGGTGAATTACTCAACATGGATTGCAATAGATGGAAAGAAAACCATAACGGTGAAAGAACAGGACATCTATGCATATACAAAGGCCACAGAGGCTCACATTAAAACATCCAAGTCGAATAATGAAGCATGTCAATAAAACACATGGAAGAGAAGTCATAGAGATTTTTTCAGATTAAGCTCAGATAAAGATGGAACATATACATGGAACATTACAAAATAGTAGGCTAGGTGCAACTACATGAAAATATATTACAATGCAATCTACATGATATGCAATTAAATGATATGCATCTAAATGATATGCAAAAATAAAAGAAAGAAAACTAGCCCACTCATTTGCAACACGACATGTATATAATAAACGTATACCAAATAATGACGAGTTTACGATAAACGACGATACTATTCATTACATGCGGTGTAGACGCGCCTTAAGACTCATCAAAGGTGATAGCATTATGGAGAACCAACGAGTTAGCTATACTAAACGAGATATAACTCATAAGAGGCAATGGTAGCAACGGAAAACCGACGGTAGCTACCCATATGAGTTACAAAAATAACAAGAAAGCACATAGGTCTCAAAAATCACAAGATTCATCACAACGATATATAGCATACGGAAACCGACATTAGCTACTAAATAACAATAAGAACAGTTATAGCATACGAGAACCGACATTAACTATAACATGCATGGATGAATCATGGATGAATCATCAATTATTTAACATGGATCCGTAGATGGAAAGATGTACACATGCAAGTTCAGAACATCTACGTAAAAATAATTAGCCACAGAAGCTCATATGAAAATATCCACGTCAAATAAAGCATTAAAAATCAAGTCAAGAAAAATTGGAACCTGAACGTGCGTTCAATATACCAAACGGGCGGTTGCCTGGAATTTATGAACTGGACGGGCGTCTGGATTAAACCGGACGCTCGTCTAGTTGCCCTAAGACTTAACAGAATAGGTGCATGTTGGATGGACGGACGTCCACTCACTATGGACGCACGTCTGGTTACCACAAAGAGTGGCCGGGCGTTCACAGAGAGTAGACTCCCGTCTGGTCTTAGCATGATGCAAAAACGAGACACCCGAGCAACCTCGAAACCCTAGATATAACATCAAAACCCTAGATACTTAAGAAACCCAAGAAATCCTTTATTTATTTATTTAAAACGAAAAAAACAAAAACAATGAAGGGGGAAAAACGTGTTGAAATCTTCGAGCCCAAAATGGAAGGGAAAACAGTGGATTTTGACCTCGAAAACGGTGTTGAACGGCCGTAGGCGGTTCACCACGTCGTCGGCGTCGGAACGAGCTTTCCGAATTGGGGTCCTGCGCGCCAAACGGCCACTCGAGCCAAAAGTTATGGCCAAAATACTAACGAGTTCTAAAACGATCCCTTTTATCCAAAAGTTCGATCGTACAAAACGTGGAGTCAGACAATTCAACCTCAGATGTCCCCGAATCAATGTAGAAACTAGATTAGGTTACACTTCACGTTTAACAAATCGAGTAAAAAAAACTTTTTGCACATTCTTAACCCTACGGTCATCGAAACACGGCAAAAATAAAAAAAAAAAACCTCAATTTATTTAACGCTACTTTTTATTGAAAGAAAAATAAATCGTAACAAAATAGAGAAATTAACTCAATTAGATTCAACAAAACACCGACTCCCCGGCAACGGCGCCATTTCGTTCGGAGGATTTTTGCATCACTAAACAAAAACAATTTATAAACCCTAACCTATATGCAAAACTAACTCCTAACCGACCGAATATCGGGTAATTGCTAGTAAAGCGGGATAAGTAAGGGGTCGATCCACGGGGAATTGGGTTGTTGAATCTAGTTTTATTAATTCCTTTCAATTGTTACTCATGAAGACAAATAAACGAAAGAACAAACATATAAACACATAGAACAGATAAAATAGATCTAAGCTATAAAAACTAAGAAAAACAAAAAATAAAGATACATGGAATCGAACAATATACAAACCAAGTGATTTCAATCCAAGTTCATCTCATGATTTTAATTCAATATTGTGGTTTCACCTTTACACGAGACACGAACTCCTAATTCCTTAGTGAATCCGTTTCTCAAGCTATGAATTCCTAATCTCTTAGTGAATTCAATTATCGATCTCTCCTCTCTCGAATGTTGAGACCAATTTCCATACAAAACGAAGGTGTAGATTCAAGTTAACTCTCATATTTTAGAATCTAGCAACCTAGATAATTAACCAATTAATTTGTCACGAATTAACGATTAAAGATCCGTTCTTTCTATGGTGATCTAGCCTAACAACGACTCTCATCAACGTTAGACAACAATTAGCAACAAATCTCTCGATCTAGTCACACAATAGCATCATAAATCATAGAAAGATACAAAACGAATCAAAGATCATAAAAATAAACAAAGGATTGAATAAATTAAAAGATAAACTCCATAGTTTGGTACAATGGATGATCTCCATGAATCAACAAACGAAAAGAAAACATCCTAATCTAACCCGGATCACCCGAGCACAAAGCTCGGGTGATCGGCCTTGAAACCTCGAAGTGCGGCTACTTATGATATATTTGGTGTATGAAAATGAATATCCTTAGGTTTGGGGCGCAGCGGCTATATATAGGGAAATAAGTCGGCCGGGGCTAAGTCGGCCGTGGACGCTCGTCAAAAAGGTCTTCCCGACGCTCGTCCATGAAACAATCTGTCAATCCTCGAATCCGATTCCATCGGACGCCCCGTCAACATTCTCGGACGCCCGTTCATAAAATTTCTCATGACTCGAATCCAAATCTTCGGCTGGACGCCCGTCCGACATAGTGGACGCCGATTCGAATTTGGATCAACACTTGATTTCTTTCCTTATATCCTTTATTCTTCCATAAATCTGATTGATTCCTTTCCACTCGAATTTATCTCTTTAAAAATCATCTTTTCCATCAACAATGTGAATCTACAATGTAGGAAAAACATACCAAAGCGTAACGATATTCCAAAATAATATAAAATCACAATTTAAGCACATAATTCGTTACGTTTTGCAATTTAACTATTGAAAACACCACTTGCTCAATATTTCAATTATAAAGCTCGATTTCTATGAAAACATCCAGATATGTGGGAAATTGATATAAAACATATCGTTATAAAACGTATAAAATCACCCTTAACAAAGTCAAAGAGGCTGCTGGTTCAATGGAGCTTCCTGAAAGGGAGTTTTGGGCATTGTGCTGGTTGTCATTGCTAGTGTTATGAGGATTTCCTGTTTGCAGGTTAAGGTTGCTAGTGGTGGAGGATGGCTGGGGTGTTTCTTGTACTTTATTCAGAGGTATTTGGCTTGTAGGTTCGGGGTTTGTGTGCTTGAGGTGTTGAGGTGTTGAGGTGGTTATGTTTAAAGGGGATGCTATGAATAGCAGGAAGCCGGGCTAAGGTAGTGAAGTTGGTCTGGTTTTTTGAGGTGCCAAGATGATTGTGTGTTTGTGCTGAGATGATTGAGGTGGGAGGGTCAGAGCTGTGGGTTGAAAAGTCTGATTCAGAATAGGACAAAACTTGGTCTTGACTTAAGGGTTTATTGGGAAAAGTGTTGAGGCTTTGTTTGTCATAGGTATTTAGGTTGGTGCTCGTTCCAGTCCACTGCACATCAGATTTGAAAAGGACAAAATAGCCCCAACCACCTCTGATCCAAAATAACATAATATTTATAAGCTTGATTAGAAGCAACTGGGAAGGCCCCCACAAGTCACAATGCACATTTTCAAGTGGAAAGTTGGAGATATTAGTATTATTTCCAAAAGGCAAATTACAACTTTTTCCCATTTGACAACTTGCACAAATTCTTGGTTTTGAGATCCTACTTCTAATATTGATTTGCTTTTGATGTTGGAGTTTAGATAACAACTTAGTATGAGGGTGTCCAAGCCTTTGATGCCAAATTAAAGATGTTGCCTTGTTAGACTTTATTGCACTTAACGCTTTCTTTATTCCATCATCTAGAGCATACAACTTCCCAGGTTTATGTCCTTTGGCCAAGATCCTGTTGTTTTGGTCCTTAATCACAAAACCACGACCATCAAACTCAAAAGAACATTCATTATCTGCCGCAAATTTAGTAACAGACAACAAATTTTTTCTTTAGATCAGGAACAACTAGGACTTCGTTTAGATGTAAATTTCCAATATAAGCATCGCGTGAATGAGTGATTGGAAGTCCAGTTCCATTTCCAACATATATTTTATCATTACTTTTGTATTGTTGTTTAGTAAATAAATTACCTTCATCATTGGTGAGATGTGCCGTTGCTCCGGTGTCCGCATAGAAATTTGGATCATTTGATTCACTCAAAGTCAGTGCAGCCTTTGCCTTTGAAGTGTCTTCAGCCTGATAAGAGTAATCAAATCTATACCAACAATTAACAGCTGAGTGATTTACCTTACCACGTATTTGACAAACCGGTCTCACATTTGAACCACTTGCACTTGTCTCATTGGCTAATCTTGGTGCATTCTCTGATGCAACCTGCTGCAGCTGATGTACAGTGTTTGGATTTCCTACAGGCATAAAGCATTTGCCACGTGAGGTGAATTGTCCTCGCCCGGCACCTCTTCCACGTCCTCTTTGTGAGAAAAAAAAACTTGATTCTGATCACTTACTTTTTCTTCATTCTTTTGGGCAGCCATGGTTTGCTCATATCCTTGTAAAGCCAACACCAATTGATTAAAGGTCGGGTATGGTTGTTTAGTGAGCATTGCCGTTCAAAAATTCATGTATTCCGCGCCAAGGCCATATGAGAAATGAAAAACTTTGTCAACATCCGATACAAGTTTCTTTATTGCTGCAAGATTGTCATATATAGATTTGAATTCTCTTAATTAGTATTCTTCCAATGTTGGTGATCCTTTCTTGATACCCATCAACATGTTCTTCAAATTTCTTTCTTTCTCAACTGTGTGAGGTAGAGGTAGAGGTAGAAGTTGTCTGTCAAGTGTCAAGAGAAGACCAAATTTGATATGCCGTATCATCCTCTTCATAAACATAAACGAGGCTGATGATTTCTTCCTTCATTGTTCCAAGTAACCAAGAGGTGAGAAGGCCATCGTTAATAAGACAGATTCGATGTTCTGGATTAGGAACCTTTTCATTCTTATTTGCTTTCTGATGGTACATCACAGACACAGGATGAAATGTGATGGTAAATACCAAGGCTCCTAATGCGAGGAATAACTTGAGACCCTCAAAGCAAATAGTTTCTAAAACTTAAGCGAATCGAGACTAAAGTGGGACATTGATGAAATTGTTGGAGTGTGAGTTCAGATTCCTTTGTCAATTTGATGAGCAAATAAAAATGATCTGCACAAAGTGGCCGGTTTAAACACAAAGCTTATGAGTTACCATGAGGAACATGCGAGAAACAAGTTTCTGGTTATTGTGGTTACAAGATAATGACCATTTTGCAATTAGTCTTACTTAAATTTTGCCACAAAGATGCAAAGGCAAAAAAAAGCAACATTTACTATAATAATACTGCAGTTAAAAGATCAATGAGACCTTATAAATCCAACTCCAAAACAGGTACCAGAAACAGAGAATCCCCATAAAAATGCAGTCAACAAAAACATAAGTCTGGTGAATACAAAGCAACTCCAAAAGCCCAATCAACAATCAATCACTCCTTTTCATTTTCCTTATCGAGGAGAGCGGCATTTATCATATCCAATTTGATGATCAACTCCCCTAAAACCCTTTAGTATTTCATCCAGCTTTTTGCCGGTGTCATCAGTGACAGTTTGGTAGACACCGAACACGTTTAGGAGAAAGGCCCCATATCCTTCCACCCAGTAGTGCCATCTAAGCATTAGTAACAAATTTAGCAACAGCAACCCAAAAACATTCTTCCCCCTTTCTGGGTTGGAACCCGAAGAGCAACATGTCACCCCAAAACCTGGAAAAAAATAGAGTCATTTATTGCAAAAAAAAAATTACACAATAACAAGTACACATCAAAAACTAACTAAGACCTTTCCTACCTCGATTACACATCAAAAACTAACTAAGACATTTCCAGGGGCGGATCTATTGAGGACCGAGGGGTACCCCGGCCCCCGATCAATTTATGGGAAATTACCATTATACCCTTATGTATTATATAATATTTCAACAAATTAGTATTAATATTATTTTCTACTATGTTATAGTATGCTTCCCCACGCCTTAGTGGATAACACGCATGCCTCTTAGCTATCCACTAAGGCATGGGGAAGCATACTATAACATAGTAGAAAATAATATTAATACTAATTTACTGAAATATTATATAATACATAAGGGTATAATGGTAATTTCACATAAATTGATGGGGGCCGGGGCACCCCTCGGTCCTCAATAGATCCGCCCCTGGAAATGTCTTAGTTAGTTTTTGATGTGTAATCGAGGTAGGAAAGGTCTTAGTTAGTTTTTTATGTGTACTTGTTATTGTGTAATTTTTTTTTGCAATAAATGACTCTTTTTTCCCAGGTTTTGGGGTGACCCGTTGCTCTTCGGGTTCCAACCCAGAAAGGGGGAAGAATGTTTTTGGGTTGCTGTTGCTAAATTTGTTACTAATGCTTAGATGGCAGTACTGGGTGGAAGGATATGGGGCCTTTCTCCTAAACGTGTTTGGTGTCTACCAAACTGTCACTGATGACACCGGCAAAAAGCTGGATGAAATACTAAAGGGTTTTAGGGGAGTTGATCATCAAATTGGATATGATAAATGCCGCTCTCCTCGATAAGGAAAATGAAAAGAAGGAGTGATTGATTGTTGATTGGGCTTTTGGAGTTGCTTTGTATTCACCAGACTTATGTTTTTGTTGATTGCATTTTTATGGGGATTCTCTGTTTCTGGTACCTGTTTTGGAGTTGGATTTATAAGGTCTCATTGATCTTTTAACTGCAGTATTATTACAGTAAATGTTGCTTTTTTTGCCTTTGCATCTTTGTGGCAAAATTTAAGTAAGACTAAATGCAAAATGGTCATTATCTTGTAACCACAATAACCAGAAACTTGTTTCTCGCATCTTCCTCACGGTAACTCGTAAGCTTTGTGTTTAAACCGGCCACTTTGTGCAGATCATTTTTGTTTGCTCATAAAAATGACAAAGGAATCTGAACTCACAATCCAACAATTTCATCAATGTCCCACTTTAGTCTCGATTCGCTTAAGTTTCTGAAACTATTTGCTTTGGGGGTCTCAAGTTATTCCTCGCATTAGGAGCCTTGGTATTTACCATCACATTTCATCCTGTGTCTGTGATGTACCATCAAAAAGCAAATAAGAATGAAAAGGTTCCTAATCCAGAACATCGAATCTATCTTATTAACGATGGCCTTCTCACCTCTTGGTTACTTGGAACAATGAAGGAAGAAATCATCAGCCTCGTTTATGTTTATGAAGAGGATGATACGGCATATCAAATTTGGTCTTCTCTTGACACTTGACAGACAACTTCTACCTCTACCTCTACCTCACACAGTTGAGAAAGAAAGAAATTTGAAGAACATGTTGATGGGTATCAAGAAAGGATCACCAACATTGGAAGAATACTAATTAAGAGAATTCAAATCTATATGTGACAATCTTGCAGCAATAAAGAAACCTGTATCGGATGTTGACAAAGTTTTTCATTTCTCATATGGCCTTGGCGCGGAATACATGAATTTTCGAGGCAATGCTCACTAAACAACCATACCCGACCTTTAATCAATTGGTGAGGGCTTTACAAGGATATGAGCAAACCATGGCTGCCCAAAAGAATGAAGAAAAAGTAAGTGATCAGAATCAAGTTTTTTTTTCTCACAAAGAGGACGTGGAAGAGGTGCCGGGCGAGGACAATTCACCTCACGTGGCAAATGCTTTATACCTGTAGGAAATCCAAACACTGTACATCAGCAGCAGCAGGTTGCATCAGAGAATGCACCAAAATTAGCCAATGAGACAAGTGCAAGTGGTTCAAATGTGAGACCGGTTTGTCAAATATGTGGTAAGGTAAATCACTCAGCTGTTAATTGATGGTATAGATTTGATTACTCTTATCAGGCTGAAGACACTTCAAAGGCAATGGCTGCACTGACTTTGAGTGAATCAAATGATCCAAATTTCTATGCGGACACCGGAGCAACGGCACATCTCACCAATGATAAAGGTAATTTATTTACTAAACAACAATACAAAAGTAATGATAAAATATATGTTGGAAATGGAACTGGACTTCCAATCACTCATTCAGGCGATGCTTATATTGGAAATTTACATCTAAACGAAGTCCTAGTTGTTCCTGATCTAAAGAAAAAATTTGTTGTCTGTTACTAAATTTGCGGCAGATAATGAATGTTCTTTTGAGTTTGATGGTCGTGGTTTTGTGATTAAGGACCAAAACAACAGGATCTTGGCCAAAGGACATAAACCTGGGAAGTTGTATGCTCTAGATGATGGAATAAAGGAAGCGTTAAGTGCAATAAAGTCTAACAAGGCAACATCTTTAATTTGGCATCAAAGGCTTGGACACCCTCATACTAAGTTGTTATCTAAACTCCAACATCAAAAGCAAATCAATATTAGCAGTAGGATCTCAAAACCAAGAATTTGTGCAAGTTGTCAAATGGGAAAAAGTTGTAATTTGCCTTTTGGAAATAATACTAATATCTCCAACTTTCCACTTGAAAATGTGCATTGTGACTTGTGGTGCCTTCTCCAATTGCTTCTAATCAAGCTTATAAATATTATGTTATATTTGTTGATGATTTTTCCCGTTTCACATGGTTTGGTTTTATCCTTTGAAGAAAAAGTCTGATTTCTATGATTGCTCTTTGTTAAGTTTAAAACATATGTTGAAACTCAGTTTAATCAGCGAATTAAAGTCTTCCAGTGTGATGGTGGGGGTGAATTTAACTCTAACCCTTTCTTGGATCTTTTGTCAAAATGTGGGACGATTTTACAAATTTCTTGTCCTTACACACCTGAACAAAATGGTGTGGGGCTGAGAGCAAACATCGCCAACTAGTTGAAACTGGGTTAACTATGATGTTTCATTCAAACGCTCCTTTGAATTTGTGGGTGGAAGCTTTTTCTACGGCTGTTTACTTAATAAACAGGTTACCATGTTCAGTCTTAAACTTTATCTCACCTTATCACCCGTTATACATGCAACACCCTGATTATACAAGCTTACGAGTATTTGGTTGCCAACACTTTTTGTCTTTACAACAACAAAACTGACACAAAGTTTGGAAAGAAGAGTTATCCTTGTGTTTTCCCGGGTTCGAAACCTAGCATCAACATATTTTTTCCGGTTTTTTAAAACTTTATTAGTTTAGATGTAATGTTGATCGACCTATTCTATTCCCCAAATAAAACCCCATATTCTTTTTTTTCTCCTTAAACCTTATACTATACTAAGATCACAAGAGGTCAATTGTAAGATTATTTAGCGGTGACAAAACAATAAACATATATTTTGGTTAAGATGACAAACGATGTAATGTTGATCGACCTATTCTATTCCCCAAATAAAACCCCATATTCTTTTTTTTCCTTCAAACCTTATACTATACTAAGATCACAAGAGGTCAATTGTAAGATTATTTAACGGTGACAAAACAATAAACATATATTTTGGTTAAGATGACAAACAACACGTGAGTTTTTGGTATCATGAATTCTCTTCTATCTTATATTTGTGTCTTTATATTGCTTAACATAATTTTTTGTACGTCTAAGTAAAAAAATTCGTCCCCCCTGAATTTAATTCCTGGCTCCGCCACTGGACATTTCCTACCTCGATTACACATCAATTAGAACAAACCCCGATTACACATCAAGAACAATTACACATCAAAAACTAACTAAGACCTTTCCTACCTCGATTACACATCAATTAGAACAAACCCCGATTACACATCAAAAACTAACTAAGACCTTTCCTAGTTCTGCCACTGATTGAATTGCTATGTTAACAATGAAAGTTGAATATGTTATGTTTAATGTGCTCTCTTAAGGTCTATGTTGCACAGACACGGATACATATACGCCGCACAACATGTTGTTAAGGTCTACGTTGCACAGACACGGACACATACGCCGCACGACACGGACACGATGACACGGTTAATTCTAATATTTTATGACACGACACGCCGTCGACACGTTATATATATATATATATATATATATATATATATATATATTATGATGTAAATAATATTCAATTTATAAAAAAAAATTCACAAATATTTGAAAAACTAGACAAAATAAGAATTGGTAATACGTTAATCTTATGAATATCTAAATAGATATTCGACCTTTATACGATGCCAAAAAAAATGATGATTAACTTTCAAAATATTACAAATTGTAAAAATAATTGTTTATTAACAAGAAATATATAAACATAATTCAACGTATTATTTATTAAATTATTATTGAAATGGATATCGTGTATTTTAACGTTTCAATTGAAAAAAAACTTAAATAAAGAAAAAAAAATAAAAATTAGATTCAGGAGTGTCGATGTCTTGTCGGAAGTGTCGACGACATGTCGAATATTAAAATTTTAAATAATATTATTTTAATCAACCGACACGTGTCGGACACATGTCGGGGCATGTCGGTCGCGTGTCGGTCGAGTGTCCTGTCGGAAATATAAAATTTTAAATAATATTATTTTAATCAGCCGACACGTGTTTGGGGGCGTGTCGTGTCGAAAATGTAAGATTTTAAATAATGTTATTTCAATCAACCAGCACGTGTCGTGTCGGAAATGTTAAATTTTAAATAATATTATTTAATTAACCGACACCTGTCGGACACATATCAGGGCGTGTTGGTCGCGCGTCGGGTCAAAATGTACAATTTTGAATGTAATCATAGGTAAATTTTAAATGAAACATATCAGGGCGTGTTGGTCGCATGTCGGGTCAAAAATGTAAAATTTTGAATGTAATCATAGGTAAATTTAAATGAAATCATAGGTTAAAGATTTAACGTTGCTGCTGGATTATCAATTTTTTCAAGTTAAATTAGCTTATTGAAATCATTAAAGTTCCTTTAAGCTCTAGTGTTATGTTGTATTATTATTATTTCGAGTGAAATTAGCTAATTCTAATCATTATTTGGTGTAAAAGAATTCTTTTAAGCTCTAGTGTTATGTTGTATTATTATTATTTCGAGTTAAATTAGCTAATTCTAATCATTATTTGCTGTAAAAGAAGTTCGAATGTTTGGAGATAGGTGTTGGAAAATTCTGGTGTAAAAACCAACCCATAAACACAAAAAATCAAAAAATGAAAATTTGTGTCAAAAAATTAAATTGTTCTAAAAAATAAATAAATGAAGCGATTCAGTCGTGTTTTGATATTGCATGGTGGTGGATGACCTTTTGGAAGAACCCGACCCCAACGCCATAAGAGGCATCACCTTCTGGGAAGCAAAAGCAAAGAAATAGATCAAACAAATGTTGAAACCGTATAATACCTCTCTCTGATGGAGGAGCCCGCAGCATGAGGGATGGGTATCCATACACGCCCCGCAGCATGAGGGATGGGTATCCATGCACGCCTATTGTTCAAGAATAGCAAAGTTAGAATGCTAAATTACTTACATAAAATAAATAAATGAAGCGATTCAGTCGTGTTTTGATATTGCATGGTGGTGGATTATCCTTTTTGAAGAACCCGAACCCAGCGCCATAAGAGGCATCACCTTCCGGGAAGCAAAAGCAAAGAAAATAATCCCATACGAAAAAAAAATACAAATTTTGAAACCGTATAATACCTCTCTCTGATGGATCTGATGGAGGAGCCCGCAGAGGGATGGGTATCCATGCACGCCCACTGATGGAGGAGCCCGCAGCATGAGGGATGGGTATCCATGCACGCCCACTGTTCAAGAATAGCAAAGTTAGAATGCTAAATTACTTACATAAAATAAATAAATGAAGCGATTCAGTCGTGTTTTGTTATTGCATGGTGGTTGGATGATCCTTTTGGAAGAACCCGAACCCGAACCCAGCGCCATAAGAGGCTTCACCTTCCGGGAAGCAAAAGCAAAGAAAATAATCCCATACGAAAAAAAAATTAGATCAAACAAATGTTGAAACCGTATAATACCTCTCTTTGATGGAGGAGCCCACAGCATGAGGGATGGTTTCCATGCACGCCCCCCGTTCAAGAATAGCAAAGTTAGAATGCTAAATTACTTACATTCCAATTCCAACACCTCAAGCTTTAAAACATACAATGCTAAAGAGATCTCTTCTTTTTCTTCTTTTTCTTTTTTTTTTGGGGTCAAAGTTGCTTGTGCATTCATGAAAGAAGGTTCATGTTATATATACAACATGTTGAAGTATACGACACTGATTATAGGAAGCAGCAAACCTTGAAGCAAATGAAAATTACACAATTGAACTACACAACAAAATTACGTAGCTGGTTAGTAGAGCTTATGACCAAAGCTGATAGTCAACTCTAATGATAAAGGCCAAGTTTTAAGAATGATTATCAGGCCGAACTACAGTTCTGATTGCAAGGCCAAACTCAAAATTGAAGATACAAGGCTGATCAATAGAACTCAACTCAACTACTTCTTTAACAACAACAACAAAAAAAAAAAAAAAAAAAAAACGGAACTGAACTACAAAGACTGAATTTACAAGCCTGATAACAACTATCCTATTACAAGATCATCAACTATCCTATTACAAGATCATCAACTATCCTATGACAAGATGATCTTAAGAGAAGGTTCAGGCAATAGAGAAGCAAGAATTGGACAGGATCAAGATCAGCAAATATGCACACTAAAGTGCTGATTGGAAGGTCAAACTCAAAATTGAAGATACAAGGATGATCAACCGAACTCAACTACAAAGAGTGAATCTACAAGCCTGATAACAACTATCCTATTTCAAGATGATCTTAAGGGAAGGTTCAAACAACAGAGAAGCAAGAATTGGACAGGATCAATATCAGCAAATATGCATATTAAATAAAAAGTGCAAAACAAAGGTGTCATAGACACACACATAGAAACTCAAGAATTGTTACATGATAAAGTCAAGTACTAATACATTACCTAATCAAACAATTGATAAATAATACTAAGACAGGAATGGTTTCATCATATTATGACGATAAAACATTGATTGGCACCTCCTTGGTTTCCTACTTCCTCATCTTATTTGCTTCATTCCAAATTTGATCAAAGTTTATTGATTCTGATATGGCTGTTACATCTGTCTTAAAATATTACTACTATGGAGTTTCTCCTGAACTTCAATAAATCGACGACACCCCAACTATGGATTTAACTAAGAAAAGGTGATCCATACGAAGCCAAAGATACGTAATCGAGATTCTAACGCCAACCAGAACAGATTCTGACCAAGGATAAAGGGCTCAAGTTAAGGCTCATTGTAAGCACATTTAAGAATAAAATCACGGCAAGCTCAGTTACATTCACCATCTGGAAGCAGAAAGTCAGATAACGTAAATAATGTCAACCTGAATCAGCTAAGGCGCATCAATTTTATTTTTTTTTTTGTATTTTATCTGCTTATGTATTTTGAAAGTAGTAAATCACTACCATCAAAGATGTTCCTCAAAATTCCAGGACCAAGTCCTACGGAAAAGGGCTGCAATGCACAGTAAGACAGGATTCATCCAGCATAGTCCTCAGATAATGCAAGACAAGCAAATGATTATTTAAGCAGCAAATACTTAAAACACTATCTCTCTTACTTTTTACCCAATACATCGACTTGTTACATCAATTGCTACTACAACTGTACCATAAAGATCAATCCTTAAAATGAAAAGGTTAAGCAAACCTTCATTCTTATAAACAGTAGAAAACCATGCAAATAACAGTATACTGAAACTTTTCATTCCAGAAACCAATAAGAAAGAAAAGATTCAGCAGGAACATAACTGTGAAGTTCTACACACAAGAAGACGTCAACAAATGCATGATAGTGAATCCGGTTTCAAGACTAGAGATTATCTATGTGAGTATGTCTTATATTAAACAAGTCAATACACACCAGAGAATGCATAATGAATAATCTCAAGCACGTAAGATCACTCATAGTCACACTTAGATTCATTGAAAATAGTTGCATCTAATTTACATTACAAAAGAGAAGCCATAACATTATACAAGCAGAAACTTCTATATTTCCATAGAGTGTGAATAGTAGCAACTAATACTCATACAATATAAATGAGAAGAAGCCATAACATCATATGCTCAGAATGCTTCAAGATGTTTGTGTAAAAAGGATGACACAGCTACATCATAAATATGATGTAATATCATCCAGAGGTATTTACACATCACATTCAATTCTCTCTGTATTCTCACTTAGTACTTGAATTTTTAGCATATTGTTGATTACTATGTTTTGTTGTGTGAATTAGGTGTTTGAAGATCAATCCAAAAGGGATTGTTTCTCATAGAGAAGAAAATGGAGAGATAATCAGTGAGGGCATCGATGAAGGTGAAACTTCTCAATCTGGATATCGAGTCGGGTAATGATTATGCAGAGATTTCTAAATAAAATAAAGAATACACAACTTAAAGATCAAATTCAATACCTTCAGATTTGATTTGCAGAACACAACGTGTCTGTGTCTTCATCCGGAGCACAGATAGCGTCTTTTCATTGAAAAGACTGAGACACCCTAATTCAAAGGGGAGGGGAGGTGAATATTAGAATTCTAACTCTAAAACAAAAAAAACACCAAACACGATCTCTTCTTACCATTTTCAGCATTGTCGCCATTTTTTTTCACAAGCGGAGGCGGCTCTGTCTGAAGGAAGCGGAGGCGGCTATGTCTGAAGAGTAAGAGAGGTTTCTGGTTTATGGACTATTACTATAGGTTTAGGGTTTTAGTCCAAAATTCCTTTTTGGCCCTCAACCGCATGGCGGTAAACTTTCCCAGCACGTATTTATTATTTTTATTTTTAATATTATTATTATTCCTTAATCTTTCCCCAATTATATTAATAACTAGTAAAATTGAATGTCGTGCAAAGCACGGCATGCCCATGCTCTTAGATATTTACCGTAATATCAAAAACTATTAAATATAAAATGCATTTCGACAAAAATATCACTCCACACATTTTAAAAACAACACAATATAAATGACGAAATTTAGCCGGTATTGATATTATACAATAAATTATGATGTCAATTATTTAACATAACGACAATTATAGTCATACATTTGTTACATATATTCGCACATTAAAATGTGATACAATTGAGTCCTCCAAAATGAAACAATTTAACTCAAACATTTCTTCTCAACAAAAAAAATAATAATCTGGGCTGGCCGATGAACAGTAATATTTATAAAAAAAATAGACTGGGCCATGAACAGCCTTAATGTCAAAACTATTAAATAAAACTAAAATATCACTCCACACATTTTAAGTACAACACAATATAAATGATGAAATTTAGTCGGCATTGATATTATACAACAAATTATGATGTCAATTATTTAACATGACGACAATTATAGTCATATCTTTACTATATATATTCGCACATTAAAAGGTGATACAATTGAGTCCTCCAAAATGGAACAATTTAACTCAAACCCTTCTTCTCAAAAAAAAAATTTATGGACTGGACCAATGAACGGTAAAAAAAGCTAGATGTTTACCGTAATGTCAAAAAACTATTAAATATAAAATACATTTCAACTAAAATATCACTCAACACATTTTAAGTACAACACAATATAAATGACGAAATTTAGCCAGGCATTGATATTATACAACAAATTATGATGTCAATTATTTAACATAACGACAATTATAGTAAAAAAAAAACTTGAGTGGGCCGATGAACAGTAAAAATATAAATTAAAAAAAAAACATTTTTGACTGGGATTCTGAGCCGATAAATAGTAAAATGACGAACCAATAAAAAAAAAAAAGTGTCACCAAAGGGTAAACCCTTGCCTTCTTATTAAGTAGAGAGAAATGAAACACGCAATCCTTAAAAAAACAGCGTTAGAGTCATGTTTTTTTTTTTTTTTTTTTTTTTTTTTTTTTTTTTAGGAAGAGTCAATTAAATCTTTAAAAAAAAATCTTAGAATTATCTTATTCACATTAAACTATTTCAATAATTTAATAAAAAGATAAAACTCGTCAATCCTTAAAAAAACGTTAGAACCAATTAAATCCTACAATAATAATACTACATCCGTCTCAAAATATAAATCCATTTAACTTTTTAGTTTTGTTAAAATATAAATCGATTTCGAGAACCAATAAAGTATTTATTATATTTTTCTTTCTACCACTTATTTATTATATACTTAACCATTTTTTACTACTTTGCATTAATACCAATGAAATGTCATTTTAATCTATTTTAATCAAAATTAATGACAAATAACAAATTTAACTAACTTTCTTAATATGTATGAAAAAATCCAAATGGACTTTCATTTTGGGACGGAGGTAGTACTACATTCCTTAAGCATAATAAATACCACATTCACTTAAGGAATCGTTTTAATTTATTGTGCGCTTAAAAGAATCTAGAATTAGCAAATTACTACCTCCGTCCCAAAATAAAAGTTTTTTTAAGTTTTTTTCACGCATATTAAGAAAGTTAGTTAAATTTGTTATTTGTCATTAATTTTGATTAAAAAGACTAAAATGACCTTTCATTGGTATTAATGCAAAGTAGTAAAAAGTGATTGAGTATATAATAAATGAGGGGTAAAAGGAGAAAGATGTAATAAATGCTTTATTGGTTTTGTAAATGGATCGACTTACATTTTGGACAAAAACAAAAAAGTTAAATGAATTTAAATTTTGGGACGGAGATAGTATTATATATACCACATTCAGTTAAGGAATCATTTTAATTTATTATGCGCTTAACTTTTTCTGGACCCTAAAAAGAAACTTTTTCTCGATTTTTAACATTAATTAATACATTTAAGGAATTTATGGAATTGTTTTAATTTATAAGGGGAAGTGGCCAAAAAGACAACAAAAAAAAAAAAATGTAATAATTGACAAATTGGACAACTTTTATCTATATCTATATATCTATACTAGCCACTAACCCGTGCATAATGCACGGGTTATAAAAAAACAATTAAAATATGTCAAATGGGAAATATGCACTCAAAACCAAACATAATTTGTTAGAAGAATATCCTTAATACAACATGACAAAAACTCACATCCCATTGTTTCTTCAAAAATTACAAAAGAACTACACCAGTGCAATATTACAAAAGTACCACACCACTGTTTGTTCAAAAATTAACAAAACGTGGAGATTTCATAGCTCTATCCTAATGTACAAAGCACTCCACCCCGAGGATCTTAATATTGTACAACTTCTACACCACAACCTTGATCACAACGCTGGGGAATAACAATAAATCATCATTGTAACTCGCCAATCATCAACAATTCTTCAAACATGTTTGGAAATGCAAAATCACCACATATACCTGTAAAAACGAAATATAGAGAAAAGGTATAAAAAGAAGGGCTTTATTGTACTTGTTGGACACAAAAATTATTAACTTCTTATTTTAGGTATTTGGAGTTGTGAACTCGATTGTTGTCTATATAGATTAGAAAGTACGTCGTCAGAGGTTGTACTCAACCATTTCTATTAATGGATCACTATAATACCATTAGGTAGAATTTGGCATCTCACTATGTCCAAGAACAGTACGATCCGTAGGATTTGTTTCATTTCCTTCAAGTTTATTGCCCAAGAGTGAAGAGTTCTTCATACATCTCACCTACATCACCTACAATGAATTGCATAAATTCAATATCCAATACCTCTGAAAGAAATTCGACTTTAACCAAAATGATTGCATCTTCGAGTAAAACCCGTCCTACTCCTAATTTACGGCCAAGGCGTCTATTTAAAATAATGTAGACAATATAACATCAAAAACATTTGCGACGAATATAAAACAAAGTTTCATCTCAATGAGAACGCATACTGTCAAATCGTCAGATGAGGTCATTGTCTCCTATAGCAACTCCTGTTAAAAAAGTACCACATATGATCTAGTTAAACATTTAATTCAAAGGGAGCATTGGTTAGGGAAAATTATGTATGATGAGTCTATATTGCACCACATCAATGAATGAGAGATACATATGCAAAAAGACTATTTTTTAATATAAACTGCACACATTTAATTGACCGAAAGTGAATTTCTACCTAAAATTTATAATGTGTAAGAACTAATGTTGATATTTTCTCATTATCTTCGTTAAATCTATTTGAAACAAAAACAGAAAAAGGGAATGAAACTTATATACCTCCAAGTTTGAGTTAATTTAAGCTTTCCAGCTTCAATGGCTTTTGAAGCAGCTACCCCAAGAATTACATAAATTTTCTACCATCTGATTCTGCTATAAAGTATAGGTGACTCTTTTGTAGCCATTCATTTCTGTTGAATTTCTCTATTAATTGTGTAGTCGTGTCAGCTGCTCCTTCAACAACAATTTTCATTTATACACTTTTTTATTGATAAAAAATTGTAACGTGTCCCGTCTGGATGATCCTGCATTCAGTAAAATATCATAATAATAAATGAAACACTAAGGTAAAAAACAAAACTTAATGATGATTTTACATCCCAAAAAAAATACCTACCACAAATAGAAGAACAACTTTTGGTGACCATGTTGAATTTCTTGGTTTCAAATCACCGTTCAAAGGACCGGTTTCGTGAAACTTCTCGATTTCAACTCATGAAGCACCCTTCATTTTCAAAGGAATCCCATAAACGAAAAGACCATACGCAAAATATCGAGTTATTATTGTTGGTCCCTTGAAAAGGTTTTGGTTAAGTTTAGAGGGGGGGGGTGAATAAACTTAACACTTAAAACTTTGGAGTTAACAAATTCTGCAACTTCAGCAGTCTGTACTTCGAGTCTCATCGATACCTCGCAGCTCTGCGATAAACGATAGTCTACGATAGTTGAGTTTGCTTGAATTTGTGCAGCGGAATTATATCAAAATTAAGCCTTAATACTTGTTGTTAAATATGATACTAAGTATTAGATACTCAGTAGTGTATGTGTGTGATTTCAGTTGCTAGATTCAGTAGGTTGATGTGTAAAATAAACTAAGTGCATAATGTAAATGCTGAAAGTAAGTAGGCAGATTTTATAGTGGTTCCAGGTGGTGTAATCCTGTCACTCCACTCTTCTCCTGTGATGTTGGAGGTAATTCATTAGAGATCTTTGATGTTGCAGTTACAAAGATTCCTAAGGTTGCTTGTCCTTCACCAATGACTATGGCTTCACAAACTGAAAACTGGGAACATGTAGAATTGCTGCTCCTGAGTCTTCCACTAGTCCTTGAAGGGTAGGATTGCCTCTTCACCACTCCACCACAAACAACAATCTTTCACACAACCGTGCTTCACTGTCTTCAGCAGGTTCTTTATAAAATAAAGATTGAATCAAATAAATGATTCAGTTGCAGCAGCTTGATTAGGATGATATAATCAGCAGCTTGCAGTCTTCAAGTGTGTATACTTGATATGGCTTGAATGCAGAATACACTTGAAGAATCTTTCTGGATCAGTAGCTTTAAGTTCAGTAAGTTCAGCAGGGTGTTTTTCAGCTCAGAATAGTCTCTTATATTTTTCTCTTAAAGTTCATCAATCATCATCTTTTTCTGAGTTGAAAGTCCTCTATTTATAGGTAAGAATGCATGTGACTTGTATTTGAAATTCAAATGTAACCGTTCCTTGTTTTTGTCCCATCTGATTTGCTTTCTGTCACAATTCATAGGATCGACACTCGTCGAATTCCTTTTTTACGATGCAAGGTCATGTCCACCCTTTGACTTATAACCATTGGATAAAAATCAATCATCCCAACGTTCTTTTAATCTCGGCATTTGATTTGTTTGATAAGTCGAGGTAGTTGGCGTCCTTATCCATGTAATCTTCCAATATAATCTTGAATTAATCGAGGTATATTATCGGCGGGTTCATCGATCTGTCGAGATACCCATCGTCTATTTGAACAACAATTTGCTTGTGTATAAAATACAATGCAGCTGATTTCTTTTATCTAACTTTTATCTGTGAAGTTAGATTACACATTTTTAAGTATAACCAAGTTCTAAACATCATCCAACTTATAGAACTTAGACCTTGTACACAAGATATATGTAATCAGTTTAGGTCATCACAGACTTGCCTAAATTCTGATTCCATATCCTTGACTTAAATTACTAAGTTTGATCCCTTAGCCTTCTGTAACTGAGTTTGACCCCTCAACCTTCAGTCTTCAGGAGGTTCTAGAAAAGTCTACTGACCTAACTACCCTACTGATATTGACCAGTCTGCTGATATAAATCAGTTGACCTTTACAGTGCTTGTTTGATCAAACCTATTCATAAATCAAACTCTAATAAACCTATACATTTGATCTAGACATCTTTTTGCCTTTGCACTATAACAAACTAGTCCGGCACTCATCATCAAAACATAGAAATAAGTCCAACAATTTCCCCCTTTTTGGTGATGATGCCACTACCCTCACCTAACAAAGAAAGCAAAAAGATAAAAACAAAACGAACAAATTTCGAGAATTCTCATTATAAACATTTGTTCACAAGACATTACGATCTAGATGCGGAAAGATAAAATGTGATAAGTATGTTGATCTACTGTCTTCTTTCTCTTTCTTGTCTAACCTTCTCCACTTGTTCTTTATAGGCTCTGATTTCTTCTATCATATCCCTCATCCATTCATTTTCAATCAATGTAAAATCAATGTAGGGATTGACCTCTTTCCACCACTTCCATGCTTCAGCAGAGAAGATTGATTTGATTCACTCTGAATCCAAACCTCATATATAATTCCTTGAATTCATCAAGTGAGTCCTTTGCTTTTGTGATAGGCAAAGTCCTATCACCTCTGCCACTTCTTCCACCTCTGTAGGTTGCCCTTAAGGCTTTGACTCTTGCTTCCCAAAATTTCAATCCCAAGAAAGATTCTAAACCTTCATGATATCCCTTGTCATGATAAGGTTTCCTTCTGTTATAGTATTCTTTCTTGTATTATCTCAAGAGATCATCAGTGAGTTGAACTCTGCCAGGTGCAGGTTGCCTAAAAGCATTAGTCTCATCCTCCCATCTTTTCTTAGCAAAAAGTCGGCGGCCTCTTTTGCTACTTTTCTTATTTGGCCCTCTTCCCCCTTAGTGACATCATCAACAAACCGGGACAAGCGAGTCCATGAACACTCTCTGTGTGATTACCGCAGATTATTCGCTTGACCTTCCATAATTTCAGTTCTTGTGTCAACTGCAAGTAATCCTTGATTGCAAAGTTCGCTCCAAGAGATTGATCCTCTCAGTAACTTTAGGATCCAATCCAGCAGGGTGAGATGTTCCAGCAGCCTCAGCAAGCTTAGGTACTTTAGCAAGCTTGTCAAGTTTCTGATGGATGGATATAAGTTGGTCTTTCAGAAACTTCTCTTTTGCTGTGTTTCCTACCTTGATTCCTCTCACATCTAGTATCATATCATTCACAGCATTTTGAGTAGATGTGAAGTTTGAAGCAACGTATCGCGGATTGTCCGTTTTCATTCACCGCTTTCATCGCTTCTTCAAATCTCTCTTCTTGTCTATCCAAATTGAGTTCTTAACTCGTTGCATATCATGCCTCACGGTCCTCAACTCATTCAATACTTCTACCGGTACCTCACCGGTCATTCTTCCACCGGTAGCCTCACGGCGGGCTCCTCAACATTATACTTGTGGCCTCTCGATTGCTCACGACCATTGCCCAACTCCTATCTAATCCAAACGGGGTTAGGTCCTTGATATTCTTCTAAGATAGGATCAATGGCCGGTTCTTCAAAAATATGTACAAATGCCTGTGGGGGATCAACATCAACATTTTCTTCTTCAGGCATTTGGAACTCATCATCACTAAAGTCATAGTCCAGCATGCTCATCCTCATTAACAGCAGTCTGCTGACCATCTTTCCCTTTAGTGGTCTTGACTCCAGTAGGCTCCACTACAGCAGCCTCTTGAACAACAACAACAGGGGTTTCCTCCAAACCCAAAACTGGTTCCAACCTGTGTCCAAGTGTTGTTTGTAACTCAGCAGCCTGTACCTCCTGTTCCAACCTTTGTGCAGGTGCTGTTTGTAGCCCAACAACTGTACCTCCTCTTCAGCTCTTGGATCAGGTGCAATGAATGCCACAATCACTTGATCTGGGAATATGTCCATATTTTCTTGTTGAAATTCTCCCATATCAGTGATTCTTCTCAGCAAGTTTGCAGATTTAGTTAAGACGCCTCGAGTGTCAATCCAGTCTTGATATTGAATAGATTCCTCTGAACTGGCACTGGGTTCACTAATATCTGTAACTCTTTCATCACTTGAATCCACAGCCTGCTGATCATCAACATGTTCAGCAGGTTCTTCAACAAACAAATGATCTATCTCACCAACCAATCTGTTTGCATCATCATCTATTCCTTCATTGATTTCTGCCTCAATATCATCAATGGTGAGATTCTCCATCACTGCATCCACTTGTCTTTCGATGAGAGATCGTCCAGCATGTACCGAGATCGTCTTATAGGTGGATCAACAAACATTGCAGTCCTACTGGTCTCTCCTGGACCAGAGGGATGATTATCATCAGAATCAGATGATGAAGATCCATCATCATCACCTCTTGGATCCCCGAACTTGATACCCTCCTCTTTCGTTGTTCATCAAACAAGTCCATCAGCCTTGATTGTAATAAAGAGGGATCAATCACATCCAGCAAGCTCTCCACTCCCAATTTCTCAAAAACCCATTCTTCAAAGTCTGTCATAGGTTCTGTAGCAGGTTTTTGTTTCTTATAAAATCCAAACTTCCATTGGAAGTAATCGACCACCACGGGAGTTTTGGATCAACATACCCCTCCTTCCTCTTCTTTTCATGTTTTTCATAGGGCAGTAATGATCCTCTGGGAGCTGTTGCCTTACCTTGCTGACCTCCAAAGGTCTCAACAAGTAAGTTCAAAGTTTCTTCTACAGATGCTTCGAGGTCAGTAGGTTGCTGAGGTTGTATATTTGTACCTACTACTTCCATCTGTATAACACTTGGTTCCCCCTGACTTACATGCTCATCAGCAGGGTTTGCAGCAGACTGCTCTTCCCCCTGACTTCTTGCAACACTTGCAGGGTCTTCAACCAATCCTTCAACTTCCACAGCAGGAGCAGGTTCATTGATTTGCTGTGGTTCTTCCACAGGTTGCTCAACAACAACATGAGTCTCTCCAGTAGATTTAGCAGATTCCACAGCAGGCTCTGGTGCAGCAGACTGCTGTGTTTCTTCCACAGATTGCTCAACAACAACCTGTTCACTTTCAGTAGACTCAGCAGCCTTAGTTGAGGATTCAACAACATCAACAGCAGGTTCAATCTCAGTAGTTTGTTGTGACTCTTCAGCAGGTTGCTCAACAACAACCTCTGCTTCCTCAGTAGGCTTGATAGTAGTCAAGGGCTCAGCCTCAATAGCCTCTTCTTCTTCTTCTTCTTCTTCTTCTTCTTCTTGTTCTTCTTCCCTTAGAGCCTCCAATATCTTTAATTGCTTCCCCTTTCCATGTTTCTTTTTTTGGATAATCTCTTTCCTTCTCTTGGAAAGTGGCTCATCTTCAACTTCAATTACAGTAGACTTTCTCTTCTTACTGGCTTTTTTCTGTTGTTCCCTCAATATCTCAACAACAGTTTTTCTTGCGAACGAAACGGGGTCGGTAACTTCAACTTCACTGGACCTCGACGGACTCGACGATCTGTCTTTGTTTGCTTTCTTGTTCTTTTAGGTTTTAATACCTCCGTAATCTTTCTTGTATCTGTAGCCTTTCTTTTCTCAGTAGTTTTCTTTGGTGCAGCAGGTTTGACAGATTTCTTCACAGTTTGCTTTACCTGCTCACCACCAGCATCACCATCATTTCCATCATTATCATTATTAGCAGCCTCAGTAACACCTTCTTCATCATCATCAAGACCAGGAATAGCATAATCAATTTCCTTCTTGTATCTGGATTGATTAATCTTATCAGGTTCAATATCAGGAATCTTCAAGTGATTCAGCAGGGTCCGAACTATTAATCCTAAGGGCAAGGCCTTGGATTTCTTCTTTCCTTCTCTTGCAACCTTCTTCATGTAATGAACGAAGTATCCTGCCCAATCGAATTTCAAACTTCTGCAGATAATCATCATCAGCTCTATCTTGGGTCCTGATAGAGTATCCATGCTTCCAACCAGCCCCAATATATTCTTTGCAATGAGCTTGCTCAGCAGGTTGTACTCATATCCAATGTGTCTCACATTGATGCCTGGAATTGATTTGGTGTCTTTATCTGTTTTGATTTTATCAACAAACTTCATCTTGGATAATCCCATTGCTTCAGGATTTACAGGTGCATCTACCACTTCTTCAAAACCAAAAACTTCCCTCAGTAGACTAGGGGAAACTTCAATCTCCTCAGCATTCACAGTTGTTTTGAATGCTTCACTTCCTTCTTCCACAACAATGTTTTTCCAAAAATCAATAACATTTGTGTATGAGATTGTTTCCAATCTTATATTGAGTATGTTTTCCAATCCTGCAAACCTCCTTATTCTTCGACCAATGTTGATGGCCAAATCTGTTTTGTTTGCATAAAAAACAAAGCCTCTAACACTTTGGCTTGATTCAATCTGAACATCAACCTTTTCCGCCATTGATACGAGAAAAAATAAGATGAAGAAGATAGATTGTAAATCTGTGTTCACACAGTGTAAAAACAGAGATATAGCAGATTTTGCAAGTAAAGAGAATCTGCTGTGTGTAGGTCTGTATATATAGACAGTGGGTAGTTGTAACTGTCAGTGCACGTACATCCATGTCAACCACGATTAATCTGAGTGAATTCTGTCTTGACACGTGTTCCATAACTCCTCCATAACGTTTTGTAACCGTTAGATCGTGTTAACTATGGTAATAAAAGATAGAGTAAATATCCCGCCAATTGCTCTTTGACTTTAATAAAGTTTGACTATGTAACGTTCCATTCAAATAGGGGTTGTCTCGGCGGTTGGCTCGGCCAGTCTGGCGACAAAAATGCTTCGAAGCCGCGACAATGTTACTCTGCTGATCCTTGATTTCTTCTTGTTTTGTTCAATTGATAATACAAGATGAAGTTTAATACAAATGACTGATCTGTCAAGTGAGCTCACCCAACATGACAAAGACCAATCCCTTTGGCAACCTCATTTGCTCAATTGTCCAAACATGAGTACATGGAATTGTTGATACCAATGACTAATCTGCTAAGTGAGCTCACCCAACATAGCAAAGACTAATCCCCTTGGTGAATTCCAGTACATTGCTGAATATCAGTCAACTTTTATAATTCCAAGTTCAGTCCTTAATTTGGCAAATCTTTCACTATCAAGTGGTTTGGTGAAAATATCAGCAAGTTGATTTTCAGTAGGGATATATAGAACCACCACATCTTTCTTTTTAACATGATCTCTTATAAAATGATGTCTCACATCAATATGCTTGGTTCTTGAGTGCAAAACAGGATTTTCTGTGATTGCAATTGCACTTGTGTTGTCACACATAATTGGAATTTCCTTTTCTTCAATTCCATAATCCCTTAGTTGTTGTCTTAGCCATAGTACTTGTGCACAGCAACTTCCAGCAGCAATGTATTCAGCTTCAGCAGTGGAAGTTGATATAGAATTCTATTTCTTGCTGAACCAGGAGACCAGTCTACTTCCCATCAACTGACAAGTTCCCGTAGTGCTTTTTCTATCAATCTTGCATCCAAGATAATCGAATCGAGTAGGATATAACTTTGAAGCTTCCATCCTTGGAATACCATATCCCTACTCCCAAAGTCTCCTTTAGGTACTTGAGAACTCTCTTGACCGCACCTAAATGACTTTCTTTAGGTTTAGATTGAAATCTTGCACAAACACCTACATCAAAGGATATATCAGGTCTGCTGCCGGTGAGATACGGCCGACTACCTATCATCCTTCTGTATAAGGTCTGATCAACATCTTTGCCTTCTTTATCTTCATCCAATCTGATATTTGTGCTCATTGGAGTTGATATCTTGGTGCTGTTTTCCATACCAAACTTCTTCAGCAATTCCTTGGTATACTTGGTTTGATGAATGAAGATTCCATCTATCATTTGTTTGACTTGCAATCCCAAAAAGTAGTTCATTTCTCCCATCATACTCATTTGAAATTTGCTCTTCATTAGATTTGTAAACTTTTCACATAACAATTCATTTTCAGAACCAAAGATTATGTCATCAACATAAATCTGTACCAGGAAGTTTCTGTCCTTCTCATTGATTCTGAAAAGAGTTTTATCAATGGTGCCTTTTGTAAAACCATTGTCCACTAAAAATTGAGATAGAGTCTCATACCATGCTCTTGGTGCTTGTTTCAATCCATAAAGTGCTTTGTTGAGTCTATACACTTTATCTTCTTGATCTTTAACTTCAAGTCCAGGAGGTTGCTGTACATACACTTCCTCCTCTAGAATGCCATTCAAAAATGCACTTTTGACATCCATTTGATATACTTTGAAGTTCTTATATGCAAAGCATGTGCCAAGAATAATCGATAGCTTCCAATCTTGCAACGGGTGCATAAGTTTCATCAAAATCTATTCCTTCGCTTGAGAATAACCTTTTGCAACTAGTCGGCCTTATTCCTTACAATGGTACCGCATTCATCAAGTTTATTCATGTATACCCACTTAGTACCAATGATATTTGCATGACTTGGCCTTTCAACTAGTGTCCAAACTTGATTTCTTTCAAATTCATTCAATTCTTCTTGCATAGCAATTATCCAATCTGGATCTGAGATTGCTTCTTCAACAACTTTTGGTTCCATTTGAGATAGAAAACAAGTAAACATAGCTTCCAGTTGTCTTCTAGTCCTTACACCTTGCTGGACATTTCCAATAACTTGTTCAGCAGGGTGATTCCTTAACCATTGTGGATTCTGGTTAGCTTGATTATTAGGAACCTCATCTTCAGTAGGGTCTGCTGTAGCTTCTTCAACAACGGGGGTTCAGCCAGATCCTTGAATAGCTTCAGTTGTTGCATCAGTAATGTCACCGGCGGGGTGTTCAAGCGAGGCGATATCGTAGACTTTTAAGTCATTGAATCTTTCCAAAACTTCAACACAATCTGGATCAGTGACTTGTTGATTCTCAGCAGGTTCACAATCTTCATCTTCCATACCAGTGAACTTAGGTTCATCAAACATAACATGGATTGTTTCTTCATGTTTCAGTGACCTCTTGTTCAGTACCCTGAATGCCTTGCTGACTGAAGAATATCCCAAGAAAATTCCTTCATCCGACTTTGGTTGGAATGTCTTCAAATGAACCTTGTGATTTAGAATAAAACACTTGCTTCCAAATGGATGGAAATAGGATATATTTGGTTTCCTTCCATTCCAAATCTCATAAGGCGTCTTCAGTAGTTTCTTGTTCACTGATGTTCTTTTGTGTATAGCATCTTGTATTAATCTTCTTGACCCAATATCTTTCGGGTAGCAAAGCTTCACAAATCATTGTCCTTCCTGCTTCCTTTAAAGTCATGTTTCTTCTTTCAGCAACCCCATTTTTCTGAGGTGTACAGCAAGTTGATGTAGTACACCATTCTGTTCACAGTATTCTCTTATAACTTTGTTGAGAAATTCAGTACCCTGATCTGATATTATTTTTACTACTGTTAAACTTTTCTCATTTTGTAATCTCTTTAAAAGATTAGGCATGCTTTTGAGTGTTCCACTTTTCTTGTTCATAAAAATCACCCAAGTGTACCTTGAGTAATCATCCACAACCACTAATGTGTATTTCTTTCCTGTTACACTTGTTGGAGTTATTGGTCCAAAAAGATCCATATGCATCGCTCCAACACTCTATTAGTTGATTGTTTAGTTTTTGACTTGAAGCTTGACTTTATCTCCGTTTACCCCGCCGAAATGCATCACATATAGCATCCTTTTTGAATGTGATCTCGGGTAAACCAATCACCGACTTCTTCTTCACCAACCGATTGATATCATCAAAGTTTAAATGATTCAACTTCTTGTGCTATAACCAATTGAGTTCGGACTTGGTATGCACAATCGAGCGGTTTTGGAGGCTATGAGGTAGACCAATCCACAACATACATGTTTTGTTGTCTGCTACCAACAAGTACAACTTGATCACCTCTTTCACTAATGACAATACGATTGTTTTTGTCAAAAGTGACCTTGTATCCCATGTCACGAAATTGTCCAAATTGCTCGGCAGTTGTAGTCCAGTCCTTCCACATATGCAACATTCTTGATTGTAAGTCCATTTCTCACAAGTGTGCCATATCCTCTTGTATATCCAGGTGTATTCTTGTTGCCAAAATTCACCCTTGGACCATCTTTTGCCACAAAGTTTGATAAACAGTGCTTATTCTTTGTCATATGTCTGGAACATCCACTGTCAAAGTACCAGACACCCTACAAAACAAAGTTAATACATTTTAGGTACCCAAACCTGTTTGGGTCCATAGTGGTCAGTAGTAAGCATGACTTTTGGTAAGTTTCCATAAGGTCTTCTCCTAAAAGTGTCATACTTTGGTTCATACATGTATTCCACACATCCATAAGTCCTAACAGTAGGTTGTGTAGGATTCACATATGTTTTCTGGCCTTTTGGTTTATAATGCTGTTTGAAGTGACTTTTGGTGTTAAAAGCATTAGTATAACCATTTGTTTGCTCAGGAGGGTATTTTTCAGCTCAGAATAGTCTCTTATATTTTTCTCTTAAAGTTCATCAATCATCATCTTTTTCTGAGTTGAAAGTCCTCTATTTATAGGTAAGAATGCATGTGACTTGTATTTGAAATTCAAATGTAACCGTTCCTTGTTTTTGTCCCATCTGATTTGCTTTCTGTCACTATTCATAGGACTGACACTGTCAGAATTCCTTTTTGACAAGCAAGTCATTATCTTTTTTTGATTCTTCTTTCTTCCTTTCGGTAGGCCTCTGTCCACCCTTCTTTCGACAATAGTGCGTGATCCGTCACTATTCATAGGATCGACACCCTTTTTGACACTTTGTGACGGTCGAACGCCCAACTTCTCCTCTAAGACTGTAAAACACGATCTAACCTCTCTAAATCATAATTAATTTGTAGGAAGAGCCTCTTACATTTTAGCAAGCTATTCCCACCAAACCTTGACAAAGTCCTAACTTTCGGGTGTTGAATCGACGCTCTTTTCACGACGATTCCGCTGCTCTACTCTGATCTGAAAACCGTTAAGATCCGACTTAGAAAACGGAAGAAATCTCTCAGCCCTTTTTTCCAAACTCTTACACGCTGATAGAAGGGATTAAGAGGTGGAAATTCTGATTTAAAAGGTTGGGGAAACTGATTGGGTTTATTTTTCCTTATATAGGAAAATTCCCAATAATTAACCTAATCCCTTATTTTCCTTAATTACCCTTACAAATCAGATTTTTCCCCTTAAATTATGTACATATAATTCGGCATCTAAATATATATAATAACAAAAATACTTAACTCCAAATAGAGAAGTCGGAATAATAATATTTCGTTTTCGCAAAATGACACGTCTGCCATTTCCCGAAAATCGGAATATTACATAGAATCTTTCCTCCTTTTTGTAATAGATTGAGATAGTGGAACATTTTGGTTGTAATATAAGAGTTGTAACATTTAAATTGGGCTATGATCACTCTGCATAAATGTTGGGATGTTGTTTTAGTCGCAGCTTGTGTTCCTTCTCGATCGTTGTAATAGTCTTTTAGTCTTCCGATCGAGTCTATCTTTTCGTTTACCGTTTTGTACCCTAATTTTAATGATGTCATACTTACGTATATAATCGATTAACTTTAATTATACACCCGTCGGACGTTTTTTTTCAGGTAAATGTCTCGGTATCCAAAACGTAGACGACTCGGTATCCAAAACATAGACGTCACACCATTGATCATGGTAGGGTGTTTATGTCTCTGTGAGTATTCCACTTACATCAACGGTGAAAAATGAAACACTTCATTTGAGAAGTGTATGTACAAATGTAATGATTATGCCACAACCAAATTGACAGGTGACACAACCTAAATTTTAATTATAATGAAATTACATCACAACCATTTGTATCAAAACGGTTGTGGCAGTATCCTTACTCACACTATTTAGGGAGCGGAAGTATAATTTCCAAGCAAAATAACAGTAGGGTACTGATTTTGTCTTTTGCTGTTCCACATTCCCCACAAACTTACCTGCTTAAACGAAATTCAATGTACCATGATCAATTAAAATTTATGAAATCCGAGCAGTCGTGCAGAATTCGAAAAATCCGTTTATCACCTATATATACAATGCTGAATTTGCTCCATTTATATTCCAAAAGTAAGAAATATAATCGAGTTAAAACATCCTCTCAAAAAGAACAGAAAATCAATAGCCATGGCAGGAGGTAAGAATCGAAGTGTTTCAAACAAAAACAAAATGGGCTCGATTCTGAAGACCCAAATCACAAAAGATTCTGCAATTGTTGCAGTAGACGATGAAGCTGGACCCGAAACAATCTATGCACCAATTGTATCATCTTACAACGACAGGATTCGACCACTTCTTGATTGCATTGATAAACTCCGAAACCTTAAAGTAATGCAAGAAGGAATCCAGCTTCCTACAATTGTTGTTGTAGGTGATCAGTCCTCCGGAAAATCAAGCGTTCTTGAATCTCTTGCAGGTATAAGCCTTCCTAGAGGACAAGGTATTTGCACACGTGTTCCTTTAATTATGAGGCTTCAGAATCATCCTAATTATAAGCCTGAAATGGTTTTGGAGTTCAATGGAAGAATGGTTCGAACCGACGAGGACAATGTTGCCGAAGCGATCGTTAATGCAACGGATGAAATCGCAGGACGAAACAAAGGTATTTCAAATATTCCATTAACTTTAACTGTGAAAAAGAATGGTGTACCTGATTTGACAATGGTGGATTTACCCGGGATTACTCGGGTTCCGGTTCATGGCCAACCCGAAGACATATATGAGCAGATATCAGCTATTATTATGGAGTATATTAAGCCTGATGAAAGTATTATTCTGAATGTTTTATCTGCGACTGTTGATTTTCCAACTTGTGAATCAATTAGGATGTCACAAAAAGTTGACAAAACAGGGGAAAGAACACTTGCTGTTGTAACAAAGCCTGATAAAGCACCTGAAGGATTGCTTGAGAAAGTCACTGCAGATGATGTTAATATTGGACTTGGTTATGTTGTTGTAAGAAATCGAATCGGGAACGAATCGTACGAAGAAGCTCGAGAAGAGGAAGCATTGCTTTTTGGAGATCACAAACTGTTGTCATGTCTGAACAAGAACATGGTTGGGATTCCTGTTTTGGCTCAGAAACTTGTTCAAATTCAAGCAACCATTATCTCGAAATGCTTACCCGAAATCGTGAGAAAGATCAATTATAAATTGGGATCTAATTTGTCTGAACTCAATAAACTTCCAAACAACATATCGTCTTTTACCGAAGCATTGACGATATTTATGCGGATTCTAGCAGATGCGAAAGAAACATTAAGGAAGATTTTTCTTAGAGGAGAGTTTGATGAGTATCCAGATGAAAAAGAAATGCATTGCACAGCTCGACTTTCGGAAATGTTCAATCTTTACGCAGAGGAATTGAATTCAAAACGCGTTGAAAACGAAGACAAAAGACTGTTCTTGATTGAAGAAATCAGTATCCTAGAAGAAACTAAAGGCATTGGTTTGCCAAATTTCCTTCCAAGAACCGCGTTCTTGACTTCTTTACAGAAAAAAGTGAAGAAAATCTCTTCAGCCCCACTAGAATTCATGAACAAAATCTGGAATTACGTTAAAGGGGTTTTAATTCGTGTCCTAACAAAGCATTCCAATAACTATCCACAGCTACAATCCATCACAAGGCGAGCTGCAGAAAACGTAATGGCCAAGAAACTTCAAGAATCAACAGAGTGGGTGAAAGAATTCATAGAAATGGAAATGCTAGTTGATTATACATGTCATCCGGAGTACGTGTCGACTTGGACTAATCTGATGGCAAAACAAAACGAATTCATGGAAATAATAAACCATCATTCGAAGCCTGCAACGATATTCATTGAAGGGTTTGGAGATATCGATGTTGGACACCTCAGGAATAATGTTATACATGTTCAACAAGCTTTCGATTTGAAGATGAGGATGACAGCTTATTGGAAGATTGTGCTACGGAGATTCGTCGATTCAATGGCGTTACATATGAATTACGGTATCAGAAACGTTGTTAATTCAGAAATGGAGGGTGAAATTATGAATGAATTGATTGGTGATAAAAATGGTGAGGGTGGAAATGGGATAAAGAGAATGTTGGAGGAATCTCCAGTGATTGCAGACAAAAGATACAGGCTGCAAAAGAGTATCAAGCTGTTGAATGAATCAAAGGGTGTTGTAGCAAATATTATGGATAAGTTTGTTGCTGATTAAGCAAGGAAAGTTATGTTCTTATGAGTTTAGAGTGGAAAAGATGGATATTTTTGTGTTTTGGAAATCTCTTTTTTTTTTTTTTTTTTTTTTTGGCTTTCCACTCATTAGGGATGTTTTCTTTTTCCAGCCCTTGGTACCCCAAATAATAAAGGTTTGTTGTTTATTATCAGTATGGTTTGATTTAATATACTCCCTCCGTAACTAATTATATGTTGTGTTTGAGAAAAACAAACAGAAACGAATACTCAAAAAAAATTCTTGAAAAGTGTAGTAGTGTAATAAATATGAAAGATTGATTGGTTAAATGAGCTCTAGAAAGTTAAAAAGTAATATTGAAAAGCGGAAAGAGTATTAAAACATGTATTGGAAATGTAACTACGACATATAAAAAGAAAATTTTGATTTTAACAACCTACGACATATAATTAAGAAGGGAGGGAGTATATGTTTGATGCAGCACCTAAATGTTTTGTGTGTTTTTTTCCCTTAAGTTGAAACTTGTGTATTTTGTTCCAAAAACAAAAAAAACACTTGTGTATTTGTTCTCCTTTGCAAGGATTAAACTCGGTTTCAATAATATATATATACTAGAACGTTATATTTGAAAAGTCGATCTATGTATGTAGAAATTTGTAAATATTATAGTAATTTAAGAGCTATTTAAGTGAAACAAAAAAAAAATGGCATGAATGAAATATTTACAATGATATATGTGTATGTAGAAATTTGTAGATGATGTTATAATTGAAGAACTATGTTAGTGAAACAAAAATAACCCCAAAAAAAAGATGGCATGAATGAATTATTTACAATAAAATATAAATGTGTAGACATCCGTCATAGTGATGAGAATGAAAAGTAGCGTTGCGTAGGCTGACTTAAAAGCGAACATGAGATTGCACAACAACCATCCCAATAAAGTTTACTTAACAATTCTTAAAAGTTTACTTTTAATTGCGAACATGACACTTGATTTTATCACTGCAATCCTTCAAACCGAGTACTAAACAACATATGATTAATTTAATTTTCATTAATCCTACTGAAGTTGACAAACACAATATCATTGTTCATAATCTTGGATTTTAACCCAAAAGGGCATCATGTATCACCACATTTGCACTCCCACATCCCCTCAACAATCAAGAATTAGAAAACATTCAGATTTTGCAAGGATAAAATGGAAAGAAATATCATCATGACCTTATTTGTAGAATAACCCCAAAGGACACCACCGCCACAATTATGTTCATAATAAATAATATGAACAGTCCGAGTTTGCACAGAGAAAGCGAAAAGAAAAAGAGAAAGGTTAGTCCATCAACTAAACTCTAACCGGGAAGTTTAAGCCTCCAAAGCATATAAAAGAAACCGGATTACATGTGACAACCAAACCATAAACTCGCAATCCATCACCTGTATTAATCGACAATTCCCAATCCATCACCTATGTGTTAATCGACAACCCCCAAGCCACTATTTGCCATAACCATACCTCCATTTCAAAAAGTTCTTGCAGGAATAAGCAGTCATCAGAGAAATATGAAGAATAAGAGAAAAGGCTAACCTTCTTGTATTCACCCACCAAGTAAACAATAACTGTGTATTTTAAACCTTTAACGTTTAAAAAATAAAGGGACCAAATCCCAACTAATTGAAAACCACTCTATCTGCAAGAATCATACATTCATTATAATAGATCCACAACTTTATATACCATGAAAATTGGAAATCCGATATGTCACTTCAAATGGTTTATCCTACAAACCGATGTACAATTGAGTTAATTTCACAGAAAAAGAACAACTTGTGCAAAGAAATATTTAATGCAACTCAATTATGTGCAACAATCTTGAAAGTATCTCAACTCATAAACTAATTAACCCCAAACTGTGTAGAACTTTATGGAGTCAAAATCGATAAACCACGAAGTTTGTAGTGTTAAAAGATAACATCAACATCCCTATATCTGCTTTGATGTCATGCACTGAGTTGTATATACCTAGAACAAATTGGCTTGGGACCAATCAAGTCAAACTGAAAGGCTAAGAAAGGAATTGACAGACTGCATGAATATTCTCAACCTCTACAACAAATATGTACAACCAATGCACACAAACCTTCATATTGCCTTCAAAATTCAACCAAAAGTAATTAGACATCCTTATCTATACAAAATAGATGCTGAACAAAATGTAGTTGAAGGAGATCAGTTACATAGAAAATAGTACTTCATAAGCACATACCTTTGCATACCTTTGCATCTTCCACAAAGTCTTTCTTGAAAATACCAATAGAGCCAGGGCCACAACATCATGAGTCATCAATTTATCAATGGTTAGAGATGAAGTAAGTAAGAACACACACACACATACAAAAAAAAAGTAGTAGCTTTGACCATGTCTCGGTAAAAAAAAAACATGTACTTCGAGAACACTACTCCGGGAGAGTAACACCGTGTTTGTTTTCCCAGTATTCATTGTTTTGAGTGAATTAAAAGATCCCATTTGAGCCCTGCATTGATAAACAAAGCATAATAGGTTCTTGAATATTAACCAATTCAATCTTTCAAATTCTTAATCTTTACTTTGCGCTTTTTGGTGATCAAAACCAGCAATCTCCACTTCAAAACAAAGGATAAAAGGCATTAAGTAAGAACATACACACACACATAAAAAAAAAAAGTAGCTTTCACCATGTCTTGGTAAAAAAAAATACCATGTACTTCGAGAACGCTACTCCGGGAGAGTTACACCGTGTTTGTTTTCGCAGTATTCATTGTTTTGAGTGAATCAAAAAATCCCATTTGAGCCCTGCATTGATAAACAAAGCATAATGGGTTCTTGAATATTAAACAATTCAATCTTTCAAATTCTTAAACTTTACTTTGCGCTATTTGGTGATCAAAACCAGCAATCTCCACTTCAAAACAAAGGAAAAAAGGCATTCTTAAGGTTCATTATGGTTGAATTCCACCTTTTTTATCCGTCCAGGCAATTAGTATATCATTTTTTTTCAGCCTCAAAACCAAGCAAATTGAAAGTTGCAGATTTAGAGGTAAAACAAACACAAAAAATAACACTGAATCATCAGATGAAGTTCAAACATCAGATAAAAGTTCCACATGAATAAGTCACCTTGTTGCCTTTTCCACCCTGTTCTACACCGTTTGCAAAAATACAGCTTCTTTACGTCTCTGTGTAGGGGGAGAGGAACCCTCCGGGCGGCGGCGGAGAGGGATAAGGAGGATTATGGCCACCGGAGCAGCTGGGGGAGACGGAATTCTTCGAGGATTATTTGATGGCTGCATTTTCGGCAGTGACATGGGCATCCAGAGAAGACCTTATCATAAAAATTGCAACTGCGCTTTGCACAAATCAAAGGGAAAATGTAGCCATGCATCAAAATACAACAATGTTTCCTACCCAATTAGGCGGACAGGGAGTGAAGGTTGCATCCCTTTGATGGCTGCTGCTGCTGCTAATCAGTCTCCGGGTTCCTCTCCGGCGGGCCTTGGTTCCGTCCCCGAATCAAGGAGATCAACGCAGTTGGTTTTGTGTAAAGAAGAAGAAGATTAATGATTTGTCTAACGCAATTGAAATAATCAATTGGTGCTTCAGTGTTTGGAATCGAATCCAAATAGCTGTTTTTGTTCTGTAGCAAAAGTTTTGATCTATGAATGGTAGTTTAATAAAAAAATAAAAAAAAAAAAAAAAAGAAGTCACCTTTCACTAAATCCGGTAAATGAAATGTATATTTGAAGTATGGAGATTGTGATCTGCTCCATAGATTCAGAAAAGAATTTTCGCAATAAAGAGGAGGTTAAGGATCGTGGATAGAAAGAAGAATTTTGCAACGGAGTGGAGCTAGCTACACTACAAAAAAAAGAATGTTTTGTGACAAACTTTAGGTGACAAAGAGTAGATTCATCACAAATGGTTGCTTCTAGTGATAATAATTTTGTTTGTCACCAAAAGTTGTATTCTTAGTGAGGAAAAAAGCATGTTGTCACCTGGATGTCCCAGTCTCGCATGCATTGTATGTGATAAATTTTGGGATATAGCTTTGGTGACAAACTATTTGTATAAAAAAATCCGTAATATTTTTTTTTGCTTCCAAAATCCTTAATAATGGCGTGACAAAAAAGATTTTGTCACGATCTATATACCGATTTATGTATAAATTAAAATCTTTCATTGCAACCCATCAATTAATAACCGTTTTTGAAAACAAACGTGATCAAACTCGACTCATTAAGAACTTGATATGACTCGACTCGGCTCATAAATTCGATTAACTTGTAAAATTCATTGATTTCTTTTTGCTTAAAAAAAACCGAGTTCGACTCATTTAATATTCGACTCGATTATGGTGGGAAACGATTCACGTAAGCGTGTTTTTCATGACTTCGTTACAAATGTAATAAATAGTTTACGGTAATTAGTAATTGATATAACTTTCTTATTATTTCCTTTCTAGCTCCCGTAATTAGTAAATACGTAGTTTGCCCCTACTATAAATAGGGTTATCTTGTAATAGAAATAAATGATGCAATAATGGAAAACATATCCGAGCTCTTGATCTTTCTTTTCCCGTTTCTGGGTTTCGATTTCCTAGTCGCCTTCTTCAATTGATCGTCTTTCATTCTTCGATTCAATAAAATTGATAACTTCGCGGCCGAAAAATCTTCGGAGGTAATCTTCTCGTATATCCGAAACTACGGATTCAATAAAATTGCAACTTCGCAGCCGAAAAATCTCCAGGAGGTAATCTTCTGTTTATCTGAAACTACAGTTCATGAAGATCAATGCTTCGAAATCGTAGTTTCATTTGGAAAACACCTTTGCTAATCTGATTCTGGTATTTTAAAACAATAAATTCGGCATAATTTTGACGACTGTAATTGATTCCTCACATTTAGAGCAATGAAATGCGGATTTGAAGAGGAGGATAGATGAGCTGAGATCGGAGTTCAATGAGGCTAATTTGAAGCTCGAAGATGCTAAACGGAGTAAGGAAATGGTCGAGCAAGAGTTGAAGGGTGCGAAGTTGAGCTGTCTATGAACGATGCTTCTATTCAATCCCCTTAGAGGTTAGATTCTGTTTATTTTGTCACGTTTTCTGAAATTTCTTCCTGCCAATTGTGTATATTTCCTTTTTGATTATTATACATATTTTCTTATCTCTGATTGGTCAATATGTTTGCGGTTTATGAGAAACTACAGTTTCAGGCGGTGTAAATTTAAAGTTTCTCTTGAAATTTTGCTTGTAGTTGAGGATTGATTCCATCCAAAGGCGAAATATCTACCGGAGGACTTCACTTGGAGTCCCTAAAAGTATGCTTCGTAATTTTTCTCGGTACATGAGTGTTTTTATTTTGTTTTGTCTTTCATTATCATAAACTACCGATCATTTTGTTCTATGCATCCAAAGAAAGAAGAAAGTGATTCCAGTAGCTTTGCCTTTTTGTTTTTTGTATAACGTAGAAGAAGAAAGTTAACATTCTTTCATTGTTCAGAAGATTACCAACCTTATTGAGGCATTGAGCTCAAACAACATGGATCCACCTTCATGAAGTACTTAAAGACAGGGGCACTCTGTATCTTGCCTCCAATTCACATTCTAAATACCCTGGAAATCTGCTAGAGTTCTCTAAATTCTCAAATAGCACAATTACCATCCTTGTTATACCCCCCTCCCCCCCCACGCGCGCGCGTTTTTCAATGCTTATTAGGTGCATTATTCTATGTTTTCCATCTTTTGGGTTCCTTCATTGTTTATATGTTCCACATTTGTATGAACTTGTTACATTTTCTCGCAAGAACTCAACCTTATGTATCCTCTTTCTAGGTGTATTCTCGCTACCGATTGCTGTTGGTTATTGTGTGGGGTTCTGTTTTTTTTAAAGCACCGAGGGAAGGAGTACATATCAGGATCTTGTTCAAGCATGTCCCCCTTATTTGAATATAATTTACTTGGCTGAAATGGAAGTATCTCTAATGTCCAAGTCAATGTTATTATATTCTTGATGCTCATTGGTGGTGAGGTCCTCGTTTCCATGGTGTGTTCATAGGACGATGCATTTTCTTATAGTGTTATTCCCTTTTTCATTTGTACTAGTACTTATTAATTTTAGAAACATAACATTTGAGATTGATAGGCACGGGTTGTCTTGTTCTTGTTCTTGTCTTGTTCTTACCTTAAGTCTTTTGCGGTATGATTGTGTACAGGTTTTATTTCTCTTATGGTGTGTTACATTGAGGATTAGCATTGGAAGTTAGTGATTACGTTGACAAAATACTTCGAAATGGGAGCAGGGGAAGAGCGCGGTCCAGCAAAGCCTTCTAAAAGTCCCTCTTCAACTCAGGTATATTAGCTCTTAACAAAAGAATCAAAACAGAAAAAGAAAAAAACGAAAAAAAAAGAAACTCATGTATTAGCTTCTTGCTATCCTTAGTGTGTAAATAACTTGCAGGAAACTGCTCATGTTACCCCATCATATGCTGACTGGTCAAATTCCATGCAGGTTTATTTTCTATGATCTTAAGTTCTCTTGATGTGGTTTTAGGAGCTTAACCGTTAGTCCGTTACGTTCTCGTATTACTATTCTCGCCGTTGCGATGACGTCTCTTTTGGTTGAAGGCATACTATGGTGCCGGAGCCGCCCACCTTTTTTTCCTATTGCTTCACTCCGCTTCCATATCCTGCTTTATACCTCTCTGCCGGAGTATATGCGCATCCTAATATGGCTACGGTAATCGGTAATATCACAATTATAATCTCTTTATTTTCTTTTTTCAATTGATTTTAGTCGTCTTTACCTTTTATTCATCTTTTCACGGACTCCCGGCACCGTACAAGCAAATACGGATTCGAAGTGAAGGCCACGGAGGGAAAGGAACGTTCCTCCGCCGTAAAGTCCAGGGCAATTATTGAAAGAAATGTTAGGGAGAATGGGGTAACAGCGTATCTCCGAATTATTAGAAAGAAGGTGTTTGGAGCAGAGCACACACATAATTAAAATGCCCTTCAGAACTGAGAAGGGTGCTGTTCGCAAATGGATCTCGCGATTTGAAGTGCGGCCATACATGGAAACATTCACTGAGGCTTCATTCGATTTGAAGTGCGGCCAAACAACCGGTATTCCAAATTTCGAATCCCTGCCTGTGTTTTCCGTTTTTATCAGGCTTCATTCAGTTTATTAGACTTCTTCTTCCCTGACTAGCATAACATACATTTGTTATGTAGAATGAAATATATGAAGAGATATTCATATATTTCATGTGTTTGATAAAATATATGATTTATCATAATTTATTTAATTTTTTAAGTATTCTTTGAAATTTTTAGAGTTGATGTTAAGATTTTGTATACTTGCAAAATGATTGTTAATAATTATTTAATATTTCATTGTGTGTTGTATTATTTTTTTATTCTTCTGTAGGGTATGTGTATATTTTTTATAGGTTGTAGATTATTATTATTATTATTATTATTAGTTTTCTATTTTTTGAATATTTAATTATTTTTTTATTATTATTAATATTAATAATATTATTATTATTAATAAAATATTACTTCTAGTGACAAAGCCTTTGTCAATATTAACCATTAATGTAAAAATGTGTTTATACCTTTTGGTGACAAAAACACTGAATTAGTGATAAAATGTTCATTATTTTGTGAGAAAAGTTTTGTCTCAAGAAAAACCTTCTGGTGAGAAAGATGAGGTTTGTCATGAAAAGCTTTGGTGACAAAAACATGAGATTTGTCGCCATTGAAATCTTTTAATGACTAATTCACTGATCGTCACAAGAGACACCTTTAGCGTCGCAGCTTACGCAACAAACGCCGCGACAAAAAATATTTGTCACGAAAGCTTTTACTGACGAAAATCAGCACTTTTCGCGACGAATTTGTTTGTCACGAAAAGGTCTGTTTTTTGTAGTGTAGGTTGGGGTCGTGAACGTTCGTGGAGGTTATTTCTTAGAAGATCGTGGGGCAGAACGGAAGTAGAAGTTGGAGTCATGTACGGGTATAAGAGTTGGAAACCAGGTATGGGTCGGGTCCATTGGCTAATACCGGGTCAATCGACGGTTTTTTTTTTTTTTGAAAATATTAATATAGATATATCCCTCTATCTATTAAAACACTGCCTGACGCCCGCATATTTGCAGGTGTTGTAGCTAAAAAAATGTTTTAAACTCAAGCCTCCCACTAAAATAAGATATCTTGTAAATACACGTTCTATTTATAAACCTTACCTATATATATATATATATGGTCAGAGTCCATAAGGACAGGTTTTAAACTTAAATGGTTGAGAAGGACGGTCACTACACGTGTTACTATATTTTTGTACATGTGTTACTAATGTGTTACTACGTGTTTGTCCTTCTCAACCATTTTAGATTAATACATGTCCTTTACGACCTTTAACCTATATATATATATATACTAGCCAATAACCCATGCATAATGCATGTGGCAATGAACATTAAAAATTTATAATGAACTGAGTTTGGACGAAGATTTTTTTGAAATATTTAATGCAATGCTCGAAAAACATTTGTGATATGACGAAGTGTAACGTTACAGTCCACTACATCAAATTTTGATTTAAGTTAACATGAAAATGTAAACATTTTTGTATAAACATGATTTTTTTAGAGTAGAAAACATGATTTAAAACTTCTTAAAACTTATCGTGTACAACAGTTCCTAAACGAATAAAAATAGATTAAATACTTGGGAATCGAATCCGGTGTTGGTGCACTCGTGGTGAGAACCAGAGTAAGATCCTAATCCACGCCCGAATAAAAAACACCCTTCCCCACCCAAAAAATAATAAGTAAATGAATTAACTTATCGTGTAGTGCAATATAAACATCAAAGGCAAATACAAAGGCAAATACAAAGGCATTCTTAATAATAGATTGAAATCCTCCGTCATGTGTGGACTTTGGATCAAAGGCGTTTTATAATAAGAGCGGTTACAGTTGATATTGTAAATATATTAAAAACACTTTCATGTGTAGACTTTGGATCAAAGGCGTCGCAGTTACAGTAGATATGATGTAACTATTTTAAAAATTGTATTTTAAAAATTTCAACAAACAAATTTAAGGAAAAAAAACACTGCAACAGATAATATATTTTGTTCATCTAGGATATAGATTCTACAAAATATAGTATTTGAAACTATAAAAATGCCACTCAAAAAAAATATATATATATAAAAATGGAATTGTGGTTGAGAATACACGATGCAAGTGTTTTAAACAACCGAGTTAAGAAATTTACAATTTCTCGAAAAAAAAATAATACAACTTATGGAAAATGTTTACCAAATATAAGTTAATTTTCATTGCTTTTTGTTTTGTACCACAATATCATTTATTTTACAATACCAATGCATTATGCAATAAAAAAAATGTTTTTTTATTCGACTCAATGTCGTCTCCTCACAAAGATCTAGGCGAAATTGTCCAGTTTATACCATTGTGTGGATATGAATTAAAGTGAGGTGATGGATATACACGCTAGGGTTCTGATCACAAAAACCATCACTTCCATCTATGTGGAATGAGTACCTACAAATTTCCCCTCCCAATCAGAACTTGCTTCAGAATTATGCAAAAACAACCTTGTGTTGATGAATTAGGATCCACAAACATAAGAGGAACGAAACACTAAAAGAAAATAATTGAATTCAACTAAAAGAAATGTTTTGAAGGGGAATAAGTGGGAAACTATATACTCTGAAAATATACAATTGATTGAATCTCTGGAAAGTTTCAAAGATGATGACTGAAGAAGCTAAACCTATTGCTACGATCGATGTTACAATCATTACCACCTCCGTGGCTCGGCTCGGCCACCACCACCGGAGGACACATTCCATTATGATTCTGATTAGCACATTGAAGGAAAAAAGAATTAGAACGTAGAAAAAAGAGCTCCAAGTTGATATCAGCCGGCCCTGTGTGATGCATTGCTGCATCATGATGTAGCTTTCAGAGAGCACATAAACAATAGAATCAATACTAAAGTGACAATTTTCAGATAAGAATGGAATTTCATATGATGCCGTCCTAGGTAAAGTAATGACCGAACGAAATTAAAAACAAATCAAATCAAACAGGACTAATTACACACACCTCACGCACATAGTCAAGGGGGTTGCATAGTTTAAGCATTCAAGTGGGTATTATAGGCAAAATTAGGATTTTAGTCCTCTTACTTGGCCTATTTGGATTTTAGTCCTGCTCCTGCTCCGGTGAGGAAAATGGTACTCTAAGTTGGCTTTTTTTTGGATTTTAGTCCTATCCGCCGGAAATAGCTGATTGGACACCGGAATTTTTAAAAATAGTCCTCTAACTAGGCTGCCACGTAAGCGTTTTAGAGGACCATTTTCCTCACCGGAGCAGGAGCATGACTAAAATCCAAAATAGGCCAAGTTAGAAGACTAAAATCCTAATTTTGCCGGTATTATATACCAGGCAAAGAATAAGAAGGTAATTTGCCAAACAAACATGTCATGTCATTAGCCACAGTATTTGGTCAACAATATATTATGCCTTGTATGGCTCCAAAATGATAACTGGGAAGGAAAAAAAAAGTGAAAAAAAACACAAAGTGATTTATGAATACTTGTGTAACAGTTTTTGGGTGTTAGGAAGTTGCTTTATCAAGTTAGGGTATGTCTCCATTAATTCTAGCAACATGCACAATAATAACCAAGATAAAGCAATTTACACCTGAAAACTCCATGCCAATTTTTTTTATCCAAGTCAAAGACACATTGAGAAGAGAGCAAAATTAGGATTTTAGTCCTCTAACTTGGCCTATTTTGGATTTTAGTCTTGCTCCTGCTCCGGTGAGGAAAATGGTCCTCTAAGTTTGCTTTTCTTTGGATTTTAGTCATATCCGCCGGAAATAGCTAATTGGGCATCGGAATCTTTAAAAAACGCTTACGCTATGTAACCTAGATGCATAAGTCTCACAAAACATAGCACATAAATGAAAATTGTGAAAAAGTATTCTAAAAAAAAACATAGTATATAGAAATATACATAGATGAATTTGTACAAACCACATAGTCATTACAATATCACTTCACATTACATGAAATCAATTTGTGCAATGATGATAAATCCAATGTAATGAGGTCCCTCATGAAGATTCGTCTCAACTCAAAAATAGGTAACAGGCACTTTGTCAAGAAATAATAGAAAAATCCACATTCCTTAGAAAAAAAATTTGAAAATGCAAAAATGGAATGATATATTTTACCTTTAGATCAATCCAATTGATGTGCAGACCAAACGGCTAAAAAGCTTTGAAATATTTTACAAATGGAAGCAAGGACCCAACGTTTGTTTACTGCCTAATTAAAATTCCTCCTCGCCACAATTGGTCTCAATATTATGTCCTCCCCATCTATTCCAAACACACAAAATCAAAACAAATTATCAGTTCCCCTATTAATACATGACATTTAAATAAAATCCAACAAAATCAGTAAATGAGAAAAGTTCAAATACTCAAAACCCCATTCTGTAGATCTATACTGTTGCGGTTCACTGAAATACTCATGATTCGGAACAAAGCCTCTCGATTCCAAGTTAACCCCTCCTTGCATCATCATCCTGTCCCGTTCGATGTTAAGGAAGAAGGCCCTATATTTCAGAGAATTGACATAAGATATTTGAAGATTATGTTGAATTGACATAAGACATTTGGAGATTATGTTGACAAATGATAGATCTGTACTTCCTTGTGAATTCCATGCTAAGAATGAGAAGAAATAATCATTTTATGACCTTCAAAAGTTTGTTAGACTAACCAAAATACAACTTAAGTCAACAATATATTATTGAAACAGGATGTCACGTAACAAGAAAAAAGAAAAAGGTTAAAGGTTATAAATGGACATGTTTTAATCTAAAATGGTTGAGAAGGACAAATATATAGTAACACATGTAGTAACATATGTACAAAAATGTAGTAACACATGCAGTGACCGTCCTTCTCAACCATTTAAGTTTAAAACCTATCCTTATGGACTCTGACCCCAAAAGAAAAAGAGGAGAAAAAAGAACTTCAAATGTTGTAGGCAGGTGTTTTCATAACCTACGGAGTGAAGGAATCAACATTTCACGTGAAGGAGTTTTCATAACCTACAAAGTGATGGAATCAACAACCTAAAAAAGAGATAATCATTAACAAAAATTCTCACGTTGGAAATAATGACAAACACACTCACATTCTACTTTGATTCTCTCCATCATTGTGCCTCATACGGAAAATATTATTCCTCACTAAATATTTCCAAGCAATATTATAAGGCAATATTATTCTCCATCAAACTTTCCAAGCACAAAAATTCCTTCCCATAAATGGATAAGCACTGAAGGGAATTAGAAACTATACCGCCATGCGAGTCAGTCATCCCCAAAACTTGTTGACTCCATGAAAATTGTGAGAAGAAATAGATATTGCACTTGAACGCTTTGGCGTTGAAGTAACCAATTGGAGATTATGGTCACCAGGCCCACAACACAACTCGGATGTTCTTTGGCCATTTTTTTAACTGATCAAACTCATGAATATATATGAAGATGAAGAACATATGGTATAAACAAAAACAAAATGTAAGTTGCCTGCCACTCCCACATTATGCCCTTTCTAGTCAAGAATCTGTATTTGATGAAGAAATTGCATTAACAAAGAGAGCAATCCCGAAAAAGAAACGAATTTTCATGGTGGGTTGGCATAGAAGAAAAGATTATCGTCAGGACAATAGAAAGAAATAGGTAAAAACTCTTACTTGAACAAATAAAGCTTTTCAATAAATTAAAGACATTAATTAAAAAACTATGAATCCCTTTTGTATTATTATTCTTACCTCAATACTGTTGGAGAAAAAGCCCTTTTGAAGGGTTGAATGGTCAACTTTAGCGCTAATTACGGATAGGCTCCGATGTATGTCATCGAGAGTTAATGATATTATTAAATACTTCATACGGAGTAGTTGATGATGAGTTTTTGAATCACTCGATTCGGATATCGGGTGAATGAGAAATTAATGGCTAAAGTTGGTTGAAAATATATAGGAGATGAGAGTTGAAGGGAGGACATCACCCCATTCTCCCACATTGGAAATTTGAGTGTTGGGAGCTCAAGTGATAAGAGCTAGTGTGTCTTTTATGGATGTGCGCCAAGGGGCAAGGCACTTTTGTGTAGGAGGGAGGACTTAGATAATTCCACACGCGCGCGTACGCGCCACCGTCCGGCTCGGCTCGTGCTCGGTTCGGTTCGGGTGTTACTATTAATTTTTTGGACAAAATTTCTTTATGCAATTAACTATAAAATTAATTTTGGAATGTGATTGTGTAATCGACCAATCAGAATTCAGAGATGCGTCATCCGACCAATTACAGTGTGGAATTGATTTTCGAAAATAGCTTAATTAATTTTGAAATTTTTAAATAAAATTAAGCATAATTTTGAAATTAGTAACTTTTCCGAGGGGAAAAGTTTTGTGACGTGTTCTGGCCAATCAGATTTAAGCATTGGCTCATCCTCTCTGCTATATAAACAACCCCATGAACGAAAGTTTATTCATTCAGTCTTTTCCACCACAAAGGTAGTGTCATATAGATCTAGTCATTCATGTAGATCTAGATATTGAGTCGAAGAGAAGTCGGAGCACTATGTAAGTTCGCCGGAGCTCGGGTTTTTGAAGTGCCTCTAAATCCGAGACGAAAGCCGTTGTATCTTGGGAGACAGTTGCTACTACCGTGGGCACCATACCGGAGCAATTTGTCTTAAGGAAAGAGTAACTACTCACCTCGGTTTGATTTCTAGTCATTTGTTTTCTGCATCAAACTTTAATTGTTCATTGTTTGAGTTAGATATGTATGATAGTATAGATTGTGTTAGATTTGTTAGATAATATGACAATTTCTATTCGCATTATTTATTATCTAATTTAATAATCCGTAATTTGTTTTGTAAATTACGGATCTGTTCCGTAGATCACTCCACACACGACACCTATCCCAACAAGCTTAAGACAAATCTGTTATCTCCGGTTGGAAGTCGTAATTTTATTTGCTTGCTTAACAGTATCATATAGGATGCAATTCTTCTGAACTAACTGACGTTGAATGGGGTATGTTATTGTTTCTAGCTAGTAAGACTACTGCTACATTTATGATAGATAGAACACAATTATACCTCTTTTGTTCAAGGTTTTCCCTTGTATATATATAGTAGTAGTGCTTCAGCTCTTCTTGTTAATGTGGTGTTCCTTAGGAATTGTTACAGAAAGTTCTACTAATTAATTGATAAAGTGCTCAATATACCCTTGTTGAAGTAATAGTACTATCTGCTATATATGGTAACAATATGAATATGTTGTTACATGTCAAGGTGTATTTTGACTTAAGTGGTTTCACGTCAAGGTGTATTTTGACATTGGTTTGCATATAATTCTATGGTGTTGGACTACTACGGTATCAAATTAAATAAATAAATAAAGGTTACTCTTGAGGGTAATAATAAATATAAGATCTTGCGAATCTGTATACCTTTGCAAACAAGATGTAATTAGAGTGATTCGTGTAATTAATATTCTCTATGGATATAAATAAGTAGATAATATATAGGAACGGTGACCGCGAATTTACTCACAATTGCTACGCCATTGATGTTGATTGATCACATGGCTAATGGTCCCATTGATTGAGAATGTTTTATTGTTTTTTTTTTTTTTTTCTTTCTCTTTCCCTTCTGCAGCGTTTCGAAAGGAGAGAAAAAGGAAGAAAAAATTGGAAATATAATATATACCTGGAACATTATTTATGTGGTTACTTTGAGAGAGAAAATAATATTATCAAGATAAATATTGTTCCGTATAGGTGACTATAGCAATCTATTAATTTCCTTTCTAAGTTCGGGAAAAAGTTATTCTGGAAACTTATTTGCTCTGACTCTTGTTTGCAAACGAACCGAATGCTGAAATTTTTTTCGATCTTCTGTCCCTGAACAGAAAGGAAAAGATACACCGAGGTGAATCCAAATGTGACAGTGTCTTTTGTGACACAAGTAAACATCCATGTGGTAGCACTAGACGTAGCACTTGTGACCGCTTAATCTCATCCCTTGGATGGAGAAGTTCGGTGTTGCAACGAACAATGCTTTGAATGATCAAACTGGATTGATCAGTATGTTGACAATGAAACTCTGTTTGTTGAAGCGCAAAGAGATGCTTTCGTGAAGAGCCAGTGAGATTGGCTTTAAGATCTACTTACATACTTGAGTAATTTTTCTTGTGACACTATGATTAGGACTTGAAATTTGATCTTAATCACAAGTGTCTAGTATGTGTGGAAGCCATGTTGGCTAACTCACCGGTTGACCGGTAGGAAAGAACACAGAACCTCTAGATTCATGCAAGCTAGAGGTGATAAAAGTGTTATGTTACTTTTATCGAGTATAGCACCAAATATTGTGATATTTAAATGCTGAAAAGCGAAGATAAGGCTTGTGATGCCTTGAGGATAGTCAGAATGAAAGTGAAAATAAACATAGCAAACGGATAAGATGTATCCGTAGGGATTATGATGGTGGATAAGATGTATTGTTTCATGAGTCTTGCTGAGGGCCCGGCATCATTCATCAAACAACTACACCATACACACCTCAGTCAAGTGGTATGGCTACGTGCAAGAACCGAACTCTTAAAGAGTTGATGGATGCTATGTTGATAAGTTCGAGTTTACATCAGAACTTGTGGGGGGAAGATGTCCTCTCAGTGGAATTCATTCTAAACAACATCCCTTCAAAGAAGAAGGGTGCTACCCCATGTGAACTGTGGAAAGACTACAGATTCTTGGAAATGTGGGGGTGTTTGGCTAAGGTCAAAGTGTCTAAACCAAAGTGAGTGATAAGACCTAAAATCATTAGTGCCTATTGTTTTTGGTGCATAAATCAGACATCAATGATGTACATGATATGTCATCATCGAGTCTAAGAATGTGTGTTCCTTGAAGATCTCTTTCCATATAAGGAAAAGAAGAATCAAGCTTGAGTAAGCGGACATGTGAGTCTGAAGAAGAGTGTCATCCTCAAGAACTTGAGGAGCCTCGTTGTAGTGTAAAGGCTAGGACTCCAAAGTCATTTGCTCCTGATTTTCTGACCTATGTGGTAGAAAACGAACCCAGGACATATGTTGAGGCAATGTCAAATCCATAAGCTCCTTTCTGGAAAGAAGCTATATATAGTGAAATAAAATCCGTCATGCAAAACCACACTTGGAAGTTGGTTGGTTTCCAAGTGGATCTTCAAGAAGAAGTTAAAGGTTGATGGATTTATTGTAAGGCGTTGTTGGTAGCCTGAGGGTATCGACAGAAAGTAGGCCTTGACTTCTTACTCACCAGTTATGAGAAAAACTTATATAAGGGTTCTCATCAGTATAGCTGGAGACTATAACCTTGGAATCATTAGTGGGAGATGCTATCGCCTTAACCCACTTTGAGACATAATCAACTGCCACAAGTATGTATCTATTGGAAACAGAGGACAAGAAAGGCCTCATGAAATCAATGCCTTATAAATCAAATATCTCTACCTCGAGAATCGGATGTAAGGGCATCTCATGTCTCACGGATATGTTTCCCGTCCTTTGACACGCACTACAAGATCTTGCAAATTTATGTGCATCAATAAAGATAGACGGCCAGTAGAAACCACTTTGAAGGACCTTGGTAGCAGTCTTCTCAGCCCCATAATGACCCCTACTTCTTTCTCATGGCAATGAGAAATAATAGAAGGAATCTCTTCATCATGTACGCATCGTCTGATGATATTATCAGGACAAAACTTATATAAGTAAGGATCGTCCCAATAATTGTGCTTCAGATCCGAGAAGAACTTTTTCCTCTGCTACCAAATAAGCTCGGGGGGGATGTGCTTGCCTGCTAGATAATTCGTTATGTCTCTAAACCAAGGCTTGACTTGCTTCTTACGGTAGTCACTGCAAATAACTGCTCATCGGGAAACTCGTCCATTATCAACCCATTTTGCTTGTCAACCCCCTAACTGTAACCTCGATAGATGGTCTGCCATTTGATTCTCGATACACTTCTTATCCTTGATCTCCACATCAAATTATTGCAAGAGCAAGATCCAACGTAGCAATCTGGACTTAGACTCTTGCTTTGTGAGAAGATACTTCAAAATAGAATGATCAGTGAAAACCGTCACCTTGAACCTACGAGATATGATCTAAACTTTTCAAAGGCGAATATAACAGCTAGTAGTTCTTTCTCAGTAGTGGCATAGTTCTGTTGAGCGGAGTTGAGATACGGCTAGCATAATAAATATGTCTAAATATATTATCCCTATGCTTCCCTAATGTAGCACCTACTTCCGTATCACTCGTGTCACACATCAACTCGAAGGGAAGATTCCAATCTGGTGCTACTAAAATGGGCGCGGTGATCAATTTCTCCTTTATGGTACTAAAAGCTTGCATACAGGCATCGTAAAAAATGAACCTAACATGCTTGTAACAACGATAATCATCATGAATTCATAACACATAGAAGAAAGAATCAACATGATTACCTAGAAACACGCGATCAATCTTCTAGCTATTTCCTTCGCAATGAATCACCAATTGAACGGGCAAAGGGCTAAACTACTCTCAAACAATGAAGAAAACAAGAACTTTTATTGATTATACTTTAAGTAAATTGTCTGCTCTGAAAATCGTAAAAAATAATCTGCCGAATTACATCTTATTTATAGTAAAATAACCAACCTAGGGCTTAAATCTGACAAATTTGGGGTTAAGTCGGCTCGCTTGACCGACCTATTCTCTCGGTACAGTGTCCAGACTGTCCCTGGACATGTCCAGACGCGTCCTGGGCTTGTCTGGGGCATGTCCTGGACACTTGGGCCGCTTTACCGGGAATGACTCTTGGTTCAGCGTGCGGTCTCTTTCCTGGTCTTTTCCAGGACTAGTCTGGGGCATCCTGGACTGATCCTTGGACAACTGGGCTTGTCCGGCTGCTCACTTAATTCTTCTCCGGTTTGATCTAAGCTTTTCTACATATCTCGGCCCAAATCCTCTTTGGCTCGGATTATACCACCAATTATCCCTACAATGAACCATAAAATGTGTAGTAATACAGTTCAATACAGAAATAACATATCACAATATAATAATCATGCTAAAAGCTCATACGTAATTAACCATAAAATTAATCACTTTTATGTATGGTTTATCGTGAATTAATCCCGGTTTAGTCCAATTCTTAGGGTAAATTGATATCTAAAATGTCATAAAGTTGATTCGCAGTAGTCGTGTTCACGAAAGATAACCTCTAATTATTAATTAATAATAAAATGTGTACCTTTTCGTTATGAAGCTTAATTGTTCAATAGCTTCTACCTTTTACTAAGTACGATTGTACTTATCCCTTTGCATGTTTGTATGTTTTACTTTGGGTGAGAAGGTATACAGGTTGAGCCGGATTATGATGAATCGGATGATGATGCTTGATCCTTGTTGTTATGCCATGCTTTACTAAAAGTATTACATTGTGATTTATATCTATGTTGTACTTTTAATATCGAGACATATTGTATTTTCATTTCAAGACATGTTGTAATATAAGATGTTGTTGTAAGATAGTTTGCTTTCAGTTGTAAGACATCGTTTTTGTAAGTTGAAATTCGTTGTTGTAAGATTCCTATTCTACCCTTTTAGTGGACGGCAATGTAATTCTAGTTTCTTTTACCGCTTTCACCCGAGTATCGTTAGCTTCCGTTTGCTTAACTCGATACGATGACGTAGAGACTAACGTGTAATATTGAATTTATTTAATATTATACGTGCCGAACGTTCTTTTCCAGATAAGGACTCGGTATCCGGGAACGGGGTGTTACAGTTGGTATCAGATGGAAAGCTTCCTTGCTGTCCTGGACATCAAATCTTGAGATACGATATCTTAGACCTCTTAGAACCTTTCCGATCTCTCTTGAGGTTGTTGGAAAGTCCTCGTAAGGCTGAGATCCTTCAATCGTGGTTAGGTTGCGCTAGGACCAAGTGAAGAGTCTCCTTAGGCGAAAGTTATGATTGAAACCTAAGTTCACATCCTTTATGTGATCCCCTTAAGTTTTGTTCCTTCTAGGATCATTAATAGAATCCCTCTCTTTTTTGGAGTTTCGGACTTTCTCTCTTGTTCTTTCACTTGGGGAATTTTAGTATCACTGCGATTGACCTAGTCATCTTGCTAGTATCAGTGACTTACACGCGATCAAAGAATCTCTATCTGCATGGGTAACCTGTGTGGAGTATATATAAGAAAAGAAAACAAAAAAGTACATGATGGTAATGTAGCCAATTAAACTCGTGTCCACACGTAATCACTGTCGTCCTTACTGTACACACAATCGGCAAATAATGTAAGTATCAGTGACTCACACGCGACCAAAGAATCTCTATATGCATAGGTAACACGTGTGGAGTATAGGTAACTAGGTAAACAAAAGAAAAGAAAAAAGTATATGATGTTTTTTTTTAGCACAAAAAAGTATATGATGTTAAGATAACCAATTAAGTAAACCCGTGTCCACACGTATTCATTGTCGTCCTTACTGGACACACAATCGGAAATTAATGTAAGTAATTAACCAGATAAAAAAATTGCGATTAAGAATGAAGGAAAGGAGGGAGGGCTTTTAACTGTTTTAGGACCTCATGTTTTAACGTTTTGGCAAAATTGACCCTTATCTTTTGAAATAACAATTTTAGGAACTTATGTTTGTGTTTTTTTTTTTCAGTTTTAGGACACATTCAAAAATTTCGTTAAACTTCACGTTAAATCTGACGGAATTTTTGAATTTGTCCTAAAACTGAAAAAAAAAAAAAAAAAACCCACAAACATAAGGTCCTAAAATTGTTATTTCAAAAGATAAGGGTCAATTTTGCCAAAACGTTAAAACACGAGGTCTTAAAAATGTCACTTTTTAAGGGAATTTTGACACTTTTTAGGACCTCATGTTTTAAGGTTTTGGCAAAATTGACCCATATCTTTTGAAATAACAATTTTAGGACGTTATGTTTGTGTTTTTTTTTTTCCAGTTTTAGGACAAATTCAAAAATTCCGTCAAATTTAACGGGAAAACTGACGGAATTTTTTATTTTGTCCTAAAACTGAAGAAAAAAAAACCACAAACATAAGGTCCTCAAATTATTATTTCAAAAGATAATGGTCAATTTTATCAAAACGTTAAACATGAGGTCCTAAAACTGTTATTACCCCACAGGAGGGACATACAATAAACATGTATTAATCGGTAATTCAACACAGTGATTAATTGAAAAGAGCAAACACATAATACATGATTAAGATGGTAAAAGGTAGAAGAACAAAAGTAGCTGCACTCAAAAGCAAAAACATCAGAATTACCAAAATCAAAAACTATAAACTTAAGTATTAATGAAAGGTAGTAATTATAAACTGCATGAATGTTGTTATTATGGGAATATCAAATTCTGTGAAAATATCCTTCAAGGACACCTTGATTACTTCTGTTGGACACCTTTGAATGTAGCAATGGAAATCCACTCTAAAACGAGTCGTTAGACTCGTCACTCAAATCTGTATCGTAGTCGGATGGAACCTCACATTCTTTGGATTTACTGCCGCCATCAGGATTGAGAAACTCCTCGCAAGTGCAATCACCGACGCAATCCCCATCATTTTCGCAGGCCTCCTTTCCCAAACAAATGTCATGGAATTCTAAGCATGCCCAGTAATTATCCCTTATTTCCTCACAGGAGCAAAGTTCACCAGGGCATTCACCTACTTTCATTGGATCGCAGACCTTGCTAACCTCACATTCCGATTCCGGTTCGTCTAGCAACTTTCTTGATCCGATAAATGTCGACTTTTTTGGATTCATCCTTTTTCCATCAACTGCAATTTAAAGACATCAAACTAATTAAACACTTTCATATATACTGCAATATATATATATAAAGGAAACATCATACTACAATTATAATAACTTAATTTATTCAGGACATAATTATGAATTATCATATATAACTTACCTGATACGAAAGGCTGGACAATAGAATCCGTTGGGGCATCAAAATGATCATAATTGACAATAGCAAGGAATAGAAGAAGGCAAACGATCCGTGCCATTGCCATCTTAAACTGCAGTTGTTGATATCCGTACAATTCTCTTTCCGTAAGGCCTATATTTATATGCATGGATACTCGACGTTTGCCTTTGATTATTTCAACTATTTTATATAATAATTGCCGATTAGAAAGCAAACATTTATATTTGCAACTGGCACTAAAATATGAATCTCAAATATTTTGGTTTATCCTTCAAAAATATTTTGGTTTAATTTTGCAACAAAAAAAAAAAAAAAAAAAAACAACAACAACAACAGATTGTTAGTTTACCATAACGTGTGCAGAGTGCGTACGGTATTACTGTTACCATAAGCCTTCGATGATACACACCGAAGCTTATTCGAAATTAGTGCAAAAATTGAGTGTTTTATTATATGTACCAAAACATATTTAAGGGTCGATCTTCAACAATCCTTCACATTAATAAAAACTAATGCAAATGAAAATGCTGACTCTGAAGAAAAATCAAACGGAATAATATTGCATCGGGATATGTAGCTTTTTGTCTTGAACTTGTCTTAGTGAAGTACTATCGAATTTCCTCGCCTAATTAGTGAACTAAGTCTTGAATTGTTCGGCCTTAATTTGGTGTAAACCAAGAAAATAGCACTCACGGAATAAACACCTTTCGGTTCTCATTTTTGTTCATTTTGGCCCTTGACAACACTAGATTTCTGTAAGTGCTTCAGAGGTTTCAAATCTTAAAATTTGCACGGAAACAAGCCCTCTTCACACATGCATTGGCCACTTCCTATCAAGATTATTTTGCCATACTACTTGGATTGTCGAAGATATATGAATCATTAAAAGCATTTCTTAACCTCAAACTCCTTACATACAACATTTTCGTTCTATCAGAATGGGTAAGTTCTCGGCTATTCCTTGTAAAATAGTTGTCCATTTTGAATCATTATTTTGTGAACCGAATGGGTAAGTTCTCAGCTATTTCCTCGTAATTTAGTTGTTCTTTTTGAACCATTATTTTGTGATCTTTAGTCAACATGGTTTATAGGTTAATTGTCATTACAAGGGTTCATGCGAAGTAGGCTTCAATCTCACTCAGATTATCGATCTTGACATCTGATCATATCTAGCTAAACCATATATAAATAAGATTCTACTTTGAATTTACATAATTGATGAAAATCACATCATTAGAGGTTAATTGTAGAAAGGTATTGTGTCTTTAACATGTGTCGAGACTTACTATTATACGTACTATTATGTACCTCCTAGTCCTAACTAGTAGCCAACTGACTATCGTCATTTGAGAGTTACAATAGATACATACGATTGAATAATCATGCATTTACTTTATTACTGTATTAATGGTATGCTCATGCTATTAAATCATTTCTAAATTTTTTTTTTTTTTTTTTTGTTGAGGAATTCTAATTTATTTATTTAAACTACCTATCATGTTTTTTTTTCCCCCCAATACACTTGAATTAAAAAAGAACTATCATAGTTCTTAAAAATGTTGTATTCCTTCCGTTTTTTTTATTTGCCCCATAGAAAAGATCCACACAGATTAAGAAAATAATTAATGTGTCTGAAAAATAAGGTAAAATGACTAAGTTGTCCTTTGATTTTTTTAGTATATACACACCCAACAAATATTGATTATTTCTTGTTAATTGGAGTAGTATATTGGAAATGTGTACATGCATGGGTAATACGTGAGACAAATTGACTATTAAAGTTTTTAGCATTGGAAAAGTATTGGTGGAAATGTAAATACTTTGTTCATTTACTATAATTAAATTGAAGGGTAAAGGTGGGGGAAAAAATAATGTAAAATGACAGATAAACAAAAACAAAGCAAATTCTAAAAAGTGGCATTTAAAAAAAAACAGAGGGATTATATTCTTGGGATATTTTCATGTACTATATGATTTCCTTTTGATTTATTTTTTAAATTAATAAATTTAGCCCAAGCAGCAGATAGTGTCCTGCAAATGGCCAAAATTTGTAGCTCCCAAGCTTACCAAAAAAGGTAAAAATTTAATTGAAATATAGAGAGAATACAACCTGTTTGCACTCTTCATTATAAAATGAAGAGTGCGTCCAGTTGTAATTGTCTTGTCTACTTGCTTCTTTTTTGAATCCTCAAAGCTCGTAGTTGTAATGAGTCCCTTAAGATCAACAGACCGAGAGTTTCATTTAATTGCAAACAGTTGAGAAGTTTTGATTCCTGTGTAACAGAATTTCCTTCCCTATAAACATGGGAAATTTGCAAATGATACTGTTGGAATAAATGCTGCAAATGATGAATCTCCATCAGGTACTTCCAGGGAATCTGTATATGTTGAGTCAACATTTTAAAGAGAATTTCAAAGTCTGTTTCAATCCATATATGGTGGTGTCCTTGTCTCACACATTCAGAAATTCCAGCTTGCATTGCTTTTATCTCTGCTCCCATATTAGTGTCCTCTCCATATGCTTCATAACCTGCAATTAGGACTTTACCATTGATGTTTCTAACAACAAACCCCAAAGCAGGGCCAGGGCTTCCCAAAGCAGATCCATCACAATTAAGCTTAACATAAGGTTCTTTTGGAAGAAGCCATTGTACCAGAATAACAAATTTAGGGCTAATTGTCCCACAGGATGTGAAAAGGCCAGTCTGGGCCAAAAATTGATCATCCCTGTTTTTCAACTTGATGTTCATTTCCTTAATAGAGTGCTGAATATTCTGAGTAACCCCTGCCACCACTTGCTTGAATGACCAGTCAGTTTGGCCATAAATTTTGCTAGTCCTCTCTTTCCATAATTCCCAAAGAATGAAGTAAAAGACTAGCTTCTTGATCTTATCCAAAGCTCCAGTGGTATCATGTAAAATCCAGTCTTGCATAAAAAGTTGCCATGAGTGTCTATTAGGAGTGAGGTGAAGCATGGCCTGAAAATGTCTCCAAATCCTTTGAGCATTATGGACAACTCCAAAAAGCATGTAAATAAGAGTCACCAGCTGGAAAGAGGGCATTTGAAAGGGCCATGTATACCCATTTTCATTACTTGATCTGGGAAGGGGAGCAAAGCATTGTAAAGCCTCCATAGAAAAAAAGAAATCCTAGTAGGAATGTATGGTTTCCAGATTTCCCCTAGCTCAAATCTTGATAGTTTCTTATTTCTGAGCTGTTTATAAGCAGAGGCCACTGAAAACTTTCCTGAAGCTTATGGAGTCCATACCCATCTAGTAAAAGGCTCCCCAATGTATCTGGAATTATCATCCATGCACTGTTGAGTATGAGCTAACATCTTCCATGCATGCAATTTATATAGAGGATATTCACTGCTCATGAACTTAGAAGCCCACAGACCTTGATGATTTCTCAACTTCCCCACCAGAGTTTACAAGAGAAACTCTGTTGAATTTGCTATAAGTTCCTAAAGCCCAAACCATTTTCCTCCAAAGGGTAGCAGAGAGTCCCATTTCCTCCATGTTCGATGTTTACTTTCCTGAGTATCATTCCAAATAAAGTTGGACATCATTCTTTCTAATTTTTTCCTGACTGCTACAGGTATTCTCATTGCTGCCATCAAGTTTATTGGCAAGGATGCAAGAACATGTTTTGCCAATATTATCCTTCCTCCAGGAGTGAGTAACTTGGCATACCAACCCTGCAGTTTTTTCTCAAATTTATGCACCAAGTTAGTGAAAAGAGCTGCTTTTGCCTTTCCTATATGTATTGGACATCCCAGGTATACAATAGGTAAGCTTGTATGTTGCATCTGAGTAGATTGTGTAATCTGAGTAATTGCCATAGCAGGAGCATACTTACCTATTATAAAAGAACTTTTTCCTCTATTGATCTTCTGACCAGTAGCCTCTTCATAATTCTTCAAGAAATCCATTAACTTCTTGACTGAGGTTGAATTTCCTTTGGAAAAGACTATAATATCAACTGCATATAGGGAATGTGTAACCATCGGAAAACCTCTTGGAACAACATATGTATCCTTACCATGGGAAAAAATAGTTTTGATCCCTTTTAAGAGTGCTTCAGTTAAAAGGATGAAGAGAAAGGGAGATATGGGGTCTCCTTGTTTAATCCCTCATGAGGATTTGAAAAGACCTGATGGACTTCCATTAATTAACAAAGAAAACCAACTGCCCTTCAAATTATTCATAATCAGCTTAATGAAGTGAGGATGCAGTCCAAACTTGCCTAGTAAAGGTTCCAAGAAGCTCCATGAAACTCTGTCAAAAGCCTTCATAACATCAAATTTATAAATTATATTATGTCCCCTGGTCTTTTTATGCAAAAATTGAACCATCTCTTTCACCAGAAGAACATTATCAGTAGTATCTTTTCCTTTCAAGAATGCAGTTTGCTCATCTAAATCAAGTTGGGAAGAATTACTTGTAATCTAGTGCTCAAGATCTTAGCCAACATCTTGTTTATGAAGGTGCTCAAAGAAATTGGCCTGAATTTTGAAAAGGACTTTGGGACCTCTGTCTTTGGGATAAGTGTCACCAATGTAGCTCCTACTTCTTTTGGAAGAGGGTTGCCCTCCATAAAATCTTGCGCTGCAGAGATTAAATCTTCATGTATTAGATCCCAACAGTGTCTGAAGAACTCTCCATTGTATCCATTTATTCCAGCTGCACTAATTGGATCCAGGCTGAAAACTGCCTCTTGGACCTCTTCTGTTTTGATTGGCTTAACCAACAACTGATTTTGATCATCAGTTACAAGAAAAGGTATGAAATCCAGAAAATATTGAATTTGTTCCTCCTCAGATGCTCCCTCTTCCGATAAGAGATCAGAGAAAACTCAACCCCAGCTTGTTCAATTGAGTTTTTGTCAGTACACCATTGCCCCTGCTTGGAGATCAGAGAAAACTCAACCCCGGCTTGTTCAATTGAGTTTCTTTCGGTACACCATTGCCCCTGATTATCTTGAATTTTATAATGCAAAGCTGTTTATTTTTGGCCCTCACAGATGCATGAAAAAAAGCTGTGTTTCTATCTCCAGATGAAAACCATTTATATTTAGATTTTTGCTTCCAGAAAGTTTCCTGTTGGTCCAGATATTGTGAGTAAGATTCACAAGCCTTGATCCAGTTAGCTTTATGGTCGAGGAGAGGGGTTTTGATCATATATATCTTCAGCAGTTTGCACTATTATTTCATGTTCACTAACCTTCTGATGTATATCACCAAAAACCAGCTTGTTCCAGGCTTTTAGCACCATCTTCAGATTCCTCAGTCTACACATGATTCGAACCATACATGTAGGAGCATCTACCATTTTCCAGGAGGAATAAACAACTTGTTTGAATGAGGATTGCTTGAGCCACATATTATGAAAACGAAACAGGGAAGGCCCTTTAGGAAGTGCCATTATCTCATAAATTAAAGGTTTATGGTCTGAGCCAGTCCGACTAAAAGCGTGAACCTTACTATCTTGTACCAAGGTATCCCATTGAGAATTATATAGGATTCTATCCAATTTAATCTGAACATATTGCGAATTCCTCCATCCTGACCAGGTATAAGGGCCACCAATTACTGGACAATCTTGTAGACCACATTGAGCTATTATAGTGTTAAAATCTTCCATGGAACCATCATACGGATGTGAGGTTCCTCTATAGCCTGAAAGCTCTCTTATAACGTTGAAATCACCCCTAATAGCCAAGACAAGATCATTGCTGAAATTTCTACCAAAGAATCACATAATGGCACCCTTAATAGTCTATTGCATTTTGCATAAACGCTTGAAATAATGAAAGGTGTGGATCCCTGAAATTTTGCATGAATATATTGCTCAGTAGAACTAATGATCTCCATAGTTCCAGAATAGTTCCAGAAAATCCAAAGTTTGTTGCCAGTAGCAGAATAAGCTTTATCAAAATTCAGCTGCTTCTTGATTTCCTTAATATTGTCTTCCTTGATCATAGTTTCTGCTATTGCTAGGAATTGAATTTTGTGGATCTTGAGTATTTTTTTGAGTCTTTTAAAGGAGGTTTTTCCTCTTATTCCACGAATATTCCAAAACATACTATTTATCATTATATCGATGATTTTTTGCCCTTGTTCTGAATGGAGGTTTTTTAGCCGAGAAGTCCTTTTTCTTCTTTCTACTCAACTCAAGAGTAAAAGTCTCATCATTCTCCAAGTCCTGCTCATGGTGTTCTTCTTCCTGAACATGTTCTTCTTCCTGCAAATTTTCCCGCAAGTTTTCCTCTGCACTTTCTTGTGAGTTATACTGTCCTAATTTTGTTGGACTGGCTGAGGCTGAGTGATATCCCATTTCCAGACTGTCCTCTGCGGATTGCAAAATTCCCACACTATTATCATCTGTAGGCAAATGATTGAGAGGGTTAAATTGCAGTCCAGTCACCTATGGCATCTTCTTCCAAGGGGATCTTGTTTGCCTCTCTATTATCACTGAAGGTTGCTGATCACTTGATGAAGTGAGAGCTTCTATTTGTTGTTGAGGGTTCACACTAGTCATGGAAACAGTTGCAATGTCTAGATTTGGATACTTTGGCGTTCCTTTAGGTGAGTTGTCTTCCATTGGCACTTTTCCTTCTCTTTGTGTTTGTTCCTTCTCTAAATTTAGGTTATGTACACTAGCAGTCCCTGTGATTTCCCCTGATCTTTGCAGAATTTGATATTGGGGGACTGAGGTCGACTTTGCTGGTGCCTGATTTGTGCTTTTATAACGAGATTGATCCCTGACTACATTTAATTCCGGTTGTTTTATTAAGCAGAACTGTTCTCCATGCCCTACATGATGGCAATAAGTGCAATAATGAGGAAGTTCCTCTTCAAGTTCTATAGTCTGCCAATAACCTGATGATTCTCCTTGCTGAATCCAGATACGTTGTGGGATTGGTTTTAGCAAGTCAATTTCTACCAGGATTTTTGCTACTGATGGTCTTCGAAAATCCAAAGTTGCAGCATCAACTCTCAATGGCCGACCAAAACTCGATACTATATCAAATAAACTATCAGAATCCATGAGATGTGCTGGTAATTGAGGAAGTGATAACCAAATAGGCATGATTGGGGACTCCACCCTAGCTCTAAATGTCAGGAGTCCATTTAAGAATCTGCATCGGTTTATTAGTGACTTGCCATAAACCTTTCGAATAAAGACGAATATAATCCTTTTCCCCAGTGAAATTAAAGAGAACATGCTTTGAATCTAACAAACCCAGCATGAATTTACCGTCAAAATTTTGAACTGACATAAATCTTTTAATAGCTTTCATATTAGGTCGACCCTGTGAAAATTTACCCACGAGAGCATACCTGAACGGCTTTGCAAGGTGATCGATCAGCGGTTGAGGGAACGTAATTGCTAATTCTCCTTTGTATGTTGATATTTCCGGCCTTGGAAGGGATGCTTTAATTGAATCGCCATTTTTGACTGCTGCTGCGTAGCTTGGTGCCCAGCCTCCATTTCGGTGGAGAGTCTAGTATATTTGTCTGTAAGGATGGTTTTTGGAATAAGGATGGTTTTTGGAATATTTTTGAATAACAGGACAGCTGAATGTTTTTTATAGGGAGAATGACATATTCTATAATTTTTGTAGCCAAAAAGACAAAGTTAAAAAATAATAAAAAATAGCGCGTGTGCTGGGCCCTTCTTTTTTTTTTTTTTTTTTTTTTTTCCCTTTCCTCCCTCATTTTCAAACGCTCATATATTTTGATCTAAAGATCCAAACGTAATAAAAATTTCACTGAATTTTTTTTTTTTTTTGATGCTCATCGTTTTGAGACTTGGTTCGATACAGTGGTGGCCCTGAGCAAAGGCCAAGTAGGCCTGGGCCTTGGGCCTCCGGTTTCCTATGGGCCCCCAAATTTCTCCAACCTTATATACTAGTTTAAAAAAAATTCAGCACATTTTAAATCGTTGAACCTTTAAAAAAAAAAACCGTTGAATAAAATGATGGCATACATATTGTTGTCGCGGTAGATCGATTGAGGGGCTTATTGATTTTTTTCGTAGGAGCGTGGATTCAATGATGCCCTTAAAGCAGTCCGAGAACTTGCTCAACAAATGGAAATTGAACCATTTTTTCATGAAAAAAGGCAAATCCAGAGAAAAAGTCATTTTGATGAGGTTTTAAGTGAAGAAACCATGTTTTCTGCTGAAGAGAGTTTCAGAATGCAATACTTCATGTATATAGTTAACAAAGCTCTTGACTCACATGATGAAAGTTTCAAGCAATTTGGTTGTATGAACAAAATTTTGGCTTCCTGTTTGATTTGAAGATGTGCTTCGATGATAAAAATTTGAAGAGTTCTTGTGACAATCTTTCAAATATTTTGACACACAATGGAGAAACTGATATTGACGGGGAACATTTCTACAGAGAGTTGCAACTTCTTAAACATATTCTTCCGTTTGAATTTGGACAACCCTTCCAAGTCTTGAATTATTTAAAAATGTCAAAATTTGTTTTTCAAACACAGAGATCGCTTACCGAATCTTGCTGACTATTCCAGTTACCGTTGCATCAGGAGAAGAAGTTTTTCGAAGTTAAAGTTATTAAAGAACTATCTTCGAAGTACAATGTCACAAGATCGTTTGAATGGGCTAGCAATGATATCGATCGAGAAGAATATTGTTGATGAAGTTGATTATTCTACATTGATAAATGATTTTGCTTCTAAATATGCTAGAAGAACGGTGTTGAAGTAGTATTTTGCATTTAGGCCGTGTCAACTTATCTATGAATTTGAAATAAAATGTTTTTTTTACAATTTTTATTTACGTTTCTCTACCGGAAAAAAAAAAGTTCTTCAGATCTAAAGGGCGTTGTCCGGAAAAATGGCCTTGGTCCCCGAATTTGACAGGGCCGGCTCTGGTTCGATATCATTGCATCGTTTTTCACGAGATTCGCTATCGAAATTCACTCGGTGAATATTTCCAGTGAATCCCGAAAATCAGTGAATTTCGAACAATAGTGAATTTCGACAGATTATTTTTTGAAATCACGTCAGAATATGTTGAATGAGATGAAAAAATAAAAAATAAATTGGTGAAAAAAATTTCAAATTTCGAATTCTAGATCGAGATATATGAGTGTTTAAAAAAATGGATAAGCGAGAAAGTGTGTTTTTTTTTTTTAAAAAAAAAATAGGCGCCATAAAATAATAATAAAAAAAAATAGTTTTGTTATTTATACAAAAGTTTAAAAAAAAATGTATTTCTCACTAATTGATGAAATATTTGGTGTGCTTCTCACTCATTTCCCGTTTTTTATTAGACGAGATACATGTTGAGCCGGAACTTATAGATGAGTTATCGGAGTATGCTATTTAGCTTAACTTACTTCTAGTTATAGTAGTCATACGGCATTTTTTTTTTCATTTTTCATTTTTTTTTTTTTTTTTACTTTTTAGGAACAATTTTTTTTATGGTATCTCGATTAAATTGCGATATAATCGAGTACTATATTTTGGAACTCGATATATTTTTGAACTTGAGATTGATTCGGTTAATTATTCAAGTACTTGAAGAAATTTTTTCAAAAAAAAAAAATACTTCATGAAAAAATTGAATTGAGTCAAACTCTTATACGAATCGAGTACGAAGAATTCACGGATAGTCCTCTTTACGTACAGCCCTTCTTTAAAATCCAGAATAAGGGGACGCTCACGTCCGTAAGGGAACTCCCAGCAGAAGCACCAAATTTTATCCCTAAAATAATATAAAATAATACATATCCCTATTTTACAACATTTCAATCCAAAAACATCCACAACAGCATCCATATCCTTATCCCCATAACATTTCAAATAATATTAAATAATACATATTCTACCTCACAACCCTATTTATACACATTAAATATTTATTATTTCACTTCAACGGCATTTTTTTTTTTGTATCATTTTTCCTCATTTTAGACAAAAAAAAATCATTTACAACCTTTAACCTAAAAAAAAAGGTGTCGAAGCTTTCATTTCGATAAAAAAAAAAAAAAAACAAAACAAAACATTAATGGGATTCATGAATCAAATTTGATGTTGAATATTATCGTAGTTACATTTCCGAAACATTATTTATGGTATTTTTCTATATCTATCTTTATTTATTAATGGATGGAAGATTGAAAACAACATTACATTAATTATATTAAATGATGATATTGTCATTGTGATGTTAAGTTGAAATATTAACGACTCCCTTTATGTGTGACAACTCTGACGATTAAATATGAAACAAGGGAGTAGTGTTGAGTCCAACAACCATTAATCCATTTGGAAAGAGATCACTCGTGCATGAATAAATAAACCTTAAAATAATATTCATTTAGAGAGATTAAAAGTCCTTCGATCAAAATAATTAATTAACAAATAGAAACGACAAAATATTTTTCATGTATATTTTATTTAATTGTAATCGAGAGTTTTTAAGAAAACAAACTTGAATAAATTAACCATTGTCAGTTTTATAGCAACTTTAGTCGTCTTTCTTTGAGTGTTGAAATAAAAAATGAAATGATGTTATTAAACATTTGTTGAACTTTGAACCATGTGGTTATAGCTTAAATACAACCCGAAAATCCCAACAGCCCACCAAATAACTATTCACATAAAGAAAATAATCTTTTAAAAAAGCTGTTCACACTACATCTGCTTAACTTTTAAATTTGATTTACTAAAAATCACATTGTATTTATCTAGTGTTTTGGCTATATCTTTTGCATAGCTTAAACTTATTTGCCAAAACAATGAAACATGTGTAGCCGAGGACGTAGCTATTCATTTGGCTAACAACCCACCCACAACCCTCAGAAAAACTATCTGCCCATCATATAACAATCCACAGAAAGAAGATAATAAAAAACCCATTAACAATCCACAAAAGGAAGAAAGAAGTTTGATTTTTTTTTTTTTTTTTTTTTTATTTTTCTTAACAATAAAATTTTGGATAGGCGGAGAATTTATGGTAGAGGCCATCAAGTTAGTTAGAAGGTGATAAATATCAATGGTTTACAGAAAACTGAATACGAAACATAGGTGCTTGTAGTGGACTTTTTTTGTTGATAAATTGGGGATTTGTACAAAAATTATGCGATAGAAAATAACGTTACAATTTTTTTAATCCAGTCCATCAGAAAGAAAATTCCTGGGACCGTCATCTATATATATATATATATATATATATATATATATATATATATATATATATATATATATATATATATATATATAGGAGAGGAAATAAAATTGAATGACCCAATTAGTCCAATCGACCCGCTCCATGACCCGCTTTATTTCAAATTCAAAATTCATAATTAATATTCAAGTTCAAAACTCAAATTCATTTCAAAACTTAATAATGCATTAAATTCATAATTATTGCATAATTATTCCTAAAATAGAGCATTAAATTCGTATTTATTATTCAAATTCATAATTATTATTCAAATTCAAAATTATTATTTAAATTCAAAACTCAAAATTCATAATTATGTAAAATTCAAAATTCAAATTCTTTTTCTTTTTTACACCAAAAATCTATATATATTCATATATCTCTAATTTAAATCAAAATCTCAGCAAAATCAAAATTTCCCAAAATCAAAATCTCTGTGATTCACTTTTTCATCACCTCAAAACTCTATTGAAATCATAGGAAAATATGTGTGGATTCACCTTATCATCACCTCAAAACTCTATTGAAATCTCTGTGATTCACTTTTTCATCACCTCAAAAATCAGCCTCTTTGTGATTCATTTTTTCATCACCTCAAAAATCAAATCTTTGTGATTCACTTTTTCACTACCTCAAAACTCTATTGAAATCGTAGGAAAATATGTGTGGATTCACCTTATCATCACCTCAAAACTCTATTGAAATCGCAGAAATTAACCAAAACGAAGAAATCAAATACCAAATATACAAAGGCGTTTGCAACGACTTTACCTCTTTATTTTGTCCACATCCACGTTCTTTATATTATATTTGATTTTCCGTTAAGTTTTGCCTTATTCGATTTATTAATCTCTTAAATTTTGATGTTTATCGTTTTCTGTCCGTTTCTTCTTTCTCTTGCCACTTTCACTACATTTTGTTGTCCCCTTCATCTGCATCCGGTTCCTCATCCATGTTTCATTTTAGCTTAAGTGTTTTTCCATCTTTGATTTATCAATGTATTAAATTTTTTGTTTGTTGTTTTATGTATGTTTCTTGCTTGCAGATTCGCTTTTTGCTAGAGTTATGCTCAACCCCTTACTACAGTTGTATCAACGCCTTGCAGATTCGGCTATGGGATTTCATACCATCGAGTAATACAATTTTCTTGCATAATTTTATATCTTTCTATTTGTTTATTTAAATTAAGTGTTTCCTTTTTCTTTATAAACAATAGTGAACTGGAAAAATCATTGTTAGCTTGAAAAGATTATTCTGACATTTCTAATAATATTTTGAGAAAATATATTATTGTAGTGTTTGGCTAATGATTGTAGATGAAAGTGTGTAATGGAGTTGTACAAGAATGTGATATCGGTTTGTTCCTCCTCCATTTATGTATATGATTTTTGTGTCTTTCTTTCATTTTTCTTTCACAGAGACACGGGGAGAATCGTAATTTGTAAGCATGTCTCCCATATTTTGTTGACTTTATCCTTTTTATTTAGTTTTATTTTCTGCCGATTTTGAAGTGGTTGCCATTTGTTTTTTTACTTCTTATTTCCATTTTTATGTTCTCATGGATTTACTAATGCCTGTTGCATTTTGCAGTTGATGTCCCATGTTATTTGAAGCAATTTGACAAATTCTCAGCCATAAAGATTGTATAAGATCTTACATTTGTTCCTTTTAAATTATTATTTTCAATTTATTTTGTTTTAGATTTTCTTATGTTTCGAGTATTTTTTTTAAACGACATTCTTTAAATCTTCGTTTTTTTTTTGGTTGTTGATTGATGATGTTTCCAATTTCTCGGGTTTGGAGCGGATTTGCGAGATTCCCTTGCATTAAATGTGTGATTTTATTTTCTACTTTTTATTTTTATTATTGGAATGAATTAAACGTGTGGTTTGTCTATACTGATGTATGAGAGTATTAATTTGAAATTTAAAATAAATGAAAGAATTCTTATAGGGAGTGATATATGGGTTGATTATGGAGATTTTTAATTTTTAATTTGAAATTTGAAATTTGAAATAAAATAATTTGTTATGGTTGAGTGATTATAGAGAGTGGGTTAATGTTGATTGATTTCTTCTTTTATGCGATGATTTTTTTGCTTGACTTGACTTGACTATCTTTTCCTTGGTTTGGAGCGGATTTAATTGGGTAATTTTCGGGTTTTGGTCAAATCAATTTTATTTTTGAAAGGAATTTAATGTGTGATTTTGGGTAGTCAATTTTATGAAAATTCGCGAGATTCCCTAATAAAATGAATGAATTTGTATTAAATGTGTGATTTTATTTTTTTTTTTGGAAGAAACATGTGATTTTATTTGCAGAGAGTTTTAATTTGAAATTTGAAATAAAAGAAAGAGTTCTTATAGTTGAGGGATCGTAGAGAATGATTTATGCTTTGATTAAAGAGAAGTTTAATTTAAAATTTGAAATAAAATAAATTGTTATGGTTAAGAGATTATAGGGAGTGAAGTAATGTTGATTGATTTCTTCTTTAATGCGTTGATTTTTTTTACTTGACTTGACTTGCTATTTTTCCACGGTTTGGAGCGGATTCAAGAGATTTCCTAAAAAATGAATGGATTTGCATTAAATGTGTGATTTTATTTTTTATTTTTTGTTTTTTATTTTTGAAATGAATTAAACGTGTGATTTTGTCTACACTTATGATGAATGAGAGTTTTAATTTGAAGTTTGAAATTTGAAATAAAGAGTTCTTATGGTTGAGGGATTATAAAGAGTGATTTATGCGTTGATTAAGGAGAGATTTAATTTGAAATTTAAAATAAAGAAATTGTTATTGTTGAAAATAAGTCTAGCTACACTCTTTTTCACCTGAGTGCAAGTTTTTTTTTCTTTTTTGGAGGGGGGAGGGTGGTGGTGGTGGTCTTTTTCATCCATTAACCTAAAACACGAGTTCTCTTTTCTCATAAATGTAGTATTAAAGTTTTCATGTTGTTGCTTTGGCTTCAACACATACATGTTTTTTCTTGGTGTTTACATTCGAGCAATGCATCTTAGTTTGCTTTAAATGCATCTGTTTAAATTTTTTAAAACATATGAGAATTTAACCGTCTCTTAGTTGTTGAGTTTACTGAAATCAACTTGATGTTTAAATTTTCATCTATTTTTTTAGGGTCATAATATAATTAACGTTCAGAAGTTAATTAGACTGGTGTACCATATCAATGCCATGGCATGTTCGCAAGTGAGGGCTTGATGTAGTAGGATACTTTGGTGAAAACATGATTTGGGGTGGGGGTTTGGTAGTAGGGTGGAGGGAACATGTGATGGTTAGGTAATTTGATTTCGTGGTATACGTACATCGTACCAATCGTTATCTTTTATGTTAATGATATTGGATATATGACATATATATTTGAGAATGTCATCGTCCATCATATATTTACATTGAATGTCCAATTTATTTTTCATAAATTCAAATAAAATTGATTTTGACCCAAATCCGCATTGACCCGCAAACGGGTTTTATTTCCTAAAATAAAAATATATAAAATATATCAATTTAACCTAATTACATGGGATTTGCCCTATTATTCGACCCAAATCCCGGAATACTCATGTATTTCTTTTTCCCTACGGGTATATAAGCAAACTATTTGGCTCTTGCTCAAACCCGAGATATTTTGGACGCAGTGACAAGAAGAATCACTACAAAAAAACAGCAGTTTTGCGACGGAAGATTACCGTCGCAAACAAGGGTTATTCCGTCGCAAACCCTAGTTTGCGACGGATTTGCGACGATTTTTCTTTGTCGCATTTTTTAGTCGCAAAACCCCGCTTTGCGACGGTTTATCCGTCGCAAATTGTTTGCGACGGATTTTGCGACGGATAATAACGTATTTTATTTTATTTTTTAATTATAATTTCCGTCGCAAAAAATGTATAGTCCGTCGCAAATAACAAATAGCGACGGAAAAATTCCGTCGCAAACATGTAAAACTTCGTCGCAAAAATGTATAATCCGTCGCAAAAAATGTATAATCCGTCGCAACTTATTTTTATTAAATAATTTATTTATTTTTAGATCTTTTCATATCCGTCGCAAAATGAGCCTTTGCCGTCGCAAATACCATATTGCGACGGATATATTCCGTCGCAAAAAATAAAATTAAACGAAAAATTATGGTTTGTTTTGCGGCGGCCCGGCCAAACCACCGCCGCAAAACGACCTTAATTTTCCCCGGTAGCATTACAATTGCTACCGGTACATCAACAACAACAATATAAACGGGAATACGATATCAAAGGGGATATGTCAAAAAATACGTCAAAGGGGAAATGTCAAAAAATGAATAAAACGATATGTCAAAGGGGATACGATAAGCCAAAATAAATAAAAATGTATCAAAACAATGTCACCCAGTCAGACCCGGTGTACTACCTAAACCCACGTCACCTCCTCCAGGTCCATGATCGAATGGTCATCTCTGTGCTTTCCTCGTACCCGGGTTGCATCCCTCCGGAGGGATGCTTGCCTAACCGCCGGGTAATCCACGCCTCCATCCGCGCTAGTCCGTCATCCTAACGCTTTCTCGTCTCTCTCTAGCTCCTCCAACCTCGCCCGGGTTTCGCATGAGTCCGTTCGTCTCTCGCCATCTCCCCGGGTGAGACGGGTGATTATGCCCGGAGAGTATGTCTCGGCGGATGAGTGTCGAGCGACGCGAGGCTGTCGTAGTACATGGAGGCGGTGACCCCATGCCAAAAACTCTCCCCTTCTTGTCGTAACCACCGGCGGATTCGTAATAAAGACGCGACTCGTCGACGGGGGTGTCGGTCGCGTCTCCGGGCTTTCGCCTTCTTCGAGGTGAAGACGTCCCGCAAAGTATGATATAAATTTGTTAGTAACAATAATTACATGATATATATATAATGTATATATAATATTTAGAATACATAACGTACCATGATTTTCTCAAACTTCCTCGAGACGAAGTTGCCCGACTTCTTCTTCTTCGAACTACTCACCGGATCACCGACCGATAGGGCGCTCCTCTATTGTCCTCCATGGCCCGAGCGAAATCGATAACGCCGCGTCGCCCATAGCATGTGTCCCGGGGATCTTCCCTTCCTCACCGGATCCGAAGCTCGGTTTAGCTTCTTTTTCGCGATGTTTCTGGAACGCCTATTCCGACATAAGATAAACAAGTTAGTACATACATATATATATATATATAAAACAAGTATTGTTAATTTAATATTGAATAATTGCTTACGGGACTCCCAATCCACTCCTCGAACTGACGGAGAATATCCGGGGTCATCCAAAGCCGAGCACGGGGGTTTGTTTGAGCCCGATACATATAATCACGGACCCTGTTGATAGCATACCGCTCAAAAGCTTCCCTAACCAGGGCGCTCGTGGTGTAACTCGAAGCCGAAATGACCCCGCAACATAGTTATATATATGTTATATGTATAGTTATAATTATAGTTATATTTATATATAGTTATATTTATATGAACGACGTACCCTAAATGCGTTCCACCACCTATCCTGTCGCTACCGGGCGGGCATTATGCCACGTGGTGGCAAAAGTGTTGAAGCCGCCGATTATGGCGTTCTTGGCCATTTTCTTGACATAGTTGTCGGTAAACCCGTCATATTGAAAGCAATAAGTTGTTAATATATTTGGTTAATCAAAATATAAATAAAAATACAAACAAATTAAAGCAAGATATGTATTAACTTACCATCTCCCCTCGGGATCCAAAACTGGCAATCCAAGGTCACCATTGACAATGACACCAAAATCCTCCTCGCTCATCTGGTGTATCTCATCATCCAAACTCCTGTCGTTCGTGAGGAGGAAGACGCTCCGGGGAGGGGGAACTACCCCTACCGCGTCTACCTCTACCTCTACCTCTACCCGACATCTATTTGACACAGAAAATGACGTTTATACTAATATAAATGCAATTATAATAAAAAGGCGTTTATACTAATTGATAATAAATTACAATGTTTAATACATTATTATTCACTATCATGACAAAATAAAATATTTAATACATTATTATTCACTATCACTACTAGAATGGAAGAGTTCTTCCTCCTCTTCATCAGTATCTAGATCATCAACCGATTCTTCTTCCTCTCCATCTTCTTGTTGAATGAAATCCGCCATCTCATCATCATCCAAGTCATTATCCCCAACATCGGAGTCAACATCGACATCAAGATCTTGGTGGACAATGTTAAGAGGATCAGATAATCGGGAAACATCATTGATCACTTGTTCTTGGAAAACAGTTTCCTCGACGGGAGCATCGATAGTCGATCTTGCCTTTGTTTTGAAAATAACCGACCATTGATCTTTGTCTTTTTTCAAACTTGGATATGGAGCATAGTAGACTTGCTCGACTTGATAAGCCGAACAAATGGATCATAAGCGCCATATTTCCTACCACGATGAACTTCAACTATCTTATAATCTTTATGCACATTCATGCCCCGTTCGAATTATCAAACCAATCACATTTGAACAATACGGCTTTGTAGACGATCGAATGTCCATAATACACCAACTCAATGATTTCATTTAAAGTGCCATAATAGTCGGCACCTTCCGTGGAACCGACACAAACTCCGTTGTTGACCGAAGATTTACCAATATCGGTTGCCCGGTTGAATGTCCGAAAGTTGTAGCCATTAATCGAATAACGTTTCCAAGTTTTGACTTGACGAGAAGGACCACTTGCCAAAGCTTTTAGCAAATCATCATTCAACAATGATGCTTGTTGTCCAAACCATTTGGTAAATTCATGTTCATGTTTATTCCAAATATCCGTCGAGGTCAATTGAGGTTTTGTTGAACACGAATAAATTGCTCGAACAATCTAAGAATGAATCATTTTGTCGCTTAATGTATATTTGTTCGAAAAAAGCGTTAAGCATTGTATATATGTAGTAATGAGGTACTTACGCTTCATACGGTTTCATGATTTCGCGCTAGACAATACGTACTTGTGCACAAAGTCATATTCTTTATTATCCAAGAACCTCGTCTTGCACTTCCCAGTTGTTGTACCATTATGATCACGGAATAACTCGGTAAATCGAAACGATTGCTTGATGCCGAAGTCTCACCAACAAGCAAGATTCTTTGCTTTTGTTTCAATATGATCATCGTAATACATAGAACGAAGTTTGAAATCTCTTCCAACAAATACGCATTGCATATTGATCCCTCTACGAAAGCTTTGTTACCAATCTTTTGTTTTAAGTGATTCAAAAACCTTTCGAATGGATACATCCATCGATATTGCACGGGACCACCAACTCGACCTCATACGGCAAGTGTACCGGTAAATGCTCCATCGAGTTAAAAAACGCCGGAGGCAAAATCTTCTCTAACTTGCAAATAATCTCAAAGCAATGTTATTCTCTAAACGAATCACGTCTTCTATTTTTAGGGTAGCGAAGACACAAGTCTCGAAAGAATTGACTTATCTCGGTCAATGCATTCCATTCATTTTTCGGAATCAATTCTCGAAGGGCAACTGGCAACAAACGTTCCATAAAAACGTGACAATCATGGCTTTTCAAACCACGTAGAATGTATTGATCATGATCTACGCACCTACACTTTTCTTTTCTGCTTGTCAAGAACAAGTGTACAATCGGGGCGCTTTCTGCAAAGCTCTTTCAAATCTTTAGCGATTTTTGGACCACAAGCGAGCTTTGCCTTTAACGTCCATAACCGTGTCAATCGAGTTTTTCAAAGAAGTTTTTCTCAATATGCATCACATCCGGCAATGTCGAAGCGAAGAATGTTTTCCAATACGGAAGATCCCAAAAAATGCTTCTTTTCCACCAACCATTCTTGGAGTTTTTAAGCCGTTTCAAGTCCGAATCCGAGCCATCAATGATGCTTGGTAGGTGTTGTACAAATTCCCATACCTCCTCACCACTCAATCTACGGGGTGGAGTCGCGTGTTCATACTTGTTTGGACTTCAAAAAACCTTTATCGGTGCGAAAAATATGGTCTTCGGGGAGAAATCGCGCCGATGACAATCAAACCAAGTGCATTTACCACTATGTTTGAGCCGTAACGACTTGTTTCCATCACCACAATAGGGACAAGCTTTCACACCACCGTAGTCCACCCGGATAACATGCCATACGCAGGAAAATCATTGATAGTCCACATTAGCCCTCATATGAAAATTTCGTTTTGTGGATACATCGTAAGTAAACAACCCTGTTTCCCACAGCTGCTTCAACTCCTTAATCAATGGTTGCAAATAAACATCGAGGTTTCCTTTCGGATTTTTCGGCCCCGGTACAAGCACTGATAAGAATATAAACTGTCTTTTCATGCACAACCAGGGCGGAAGATTGTATGGTGTAACCATGACCGGCCGACAAGAGTAGTTCTTCCCAAAATTACCAAAAGGTGCAAAACCATCCGTGCAAAGTCCTAACCGCACATTTCTAGGCTCCTTAGCAAACTCGGGGTGCATTTGGTCAAAATGCTTCCAAGCTTCGGCGTCACTTGGGTGGGCCATTATACCGCTTGTCCCGGGGTTTTCCGCGTGCCACCTCATTACCTTGCCTATATGTTTCGTGGCGTACAACCTTTGGAGTCTAGGTCCAATCGGGAAATAAGTCATCACTTTGTTAGGCACACGTTGACCTCTTGCGTTCGTTTTCGGTTTATATCGATCAAGGTCACACTTCCGACACTTGTCCGATTCGCGTCCTCCTCCCAAAATAACATACACCCCGCGGGACACACGTGTATTTTCTCATGGGGTAGCTCTAATGCCTTTAACAACTTTTTGGTTTGATAGAAGTTCGAGGTCATTAAGTTATTCTTCGGAAGAATATCTCCTATCAAACCGGTAACCCCGTCAACGCATTTGTGAGAGAGGTTGTGATCACATTTCAAAGTGAGCAACCTAGAAGCCGCTTGCGATACGGAGACACTACTTCCATCACATACGGGTTCCTCTCGCGTTTTCGCATTTCAAAAAACGATGCAACTTCGGGGTTTGGTGTCTCATTGTTCTCCTCTTGGTTAAGAAATTCTTCTCTTACGTGATCAATCCTATCACGTAATGCGTCATTAACCATGTCCCGATAAGGGTTCACATTCCGTTCTTGCTTTGAACGTTGATCGGAATGGGAAACTCTTCACCATGACACACCCAATCATAGTAGTTTGCGCAAAACCCATATTTAGTTAAATGTAATCTCACGTCATGTTCGATTGAAAATTTAGTGTTCTTACACTTACTACATGGACACTTCATCATTCCATTATTTGCCCGAAACGAATCTAACTCGCTTTGCATGTTTTATGAATTCCTCCACTCCATTCACAAATACCGGGTTAAATTTCTTGTTAGCATCCAACCTCTCGTACATCCAACTCCGTTCTATTCTCTTCATTTTCAATCCTACACATCATATCATACAAAATATGAGACTAACAATAGTCTTTGAAGGTTGTCTCAACACTTTTGCAAACTCGGTTTTACTCAACTTACTATGAAAGTAACAACACTATAACCTAAATTTTCGATTCATGGTCAAAGGTTCGACGTCAAAATAATTCGGAGGCTTTGCCGGATAACAAAGTACCCCCCAGGTACCATTTTCCAAACGGGTAGGAACAAAGCACCCTTTGAGGACCTTATGTATGTTATGCTTATCATGTAAGCACATACTTATCATCATTTCAATCCAAATTCAACAAACCAATTCAACCAACATCCGGTTTCTAAACTAAGCATTTTCAACCAACATCCGGCTTTGCACATACTTAAGCATTCAACAAACCAATTCAACAAACCAATTCAACCAATTCAACCAACATCCGGCTTTGCACATACTTAACCATTTTCCTAACTTATCTAACTAATATACATAAGTAAGCATTTTCTAACTCATGATTACTACACATATATATCTATAAATCTATACTACATATGATACACTATATAAAAAAATATAAAAAACGAAATAAAAAATATACATATACCATATATATATACATATACATATACATATACATACATACATAAAAATATACATATAATACATACATAAAAATATACATATACATACATACATAAAATATACATATACATACATACATAAAAATATACATACATATACATATACAATATATATATACATATACATACATATATATATATATATAAAACGAAATAAAAAAAAATATACATACATATACAATATATATATATACATATACATACATACATATATATATATATATATAAAACGAAATAAAAAAAAAATATGCGGCGGGGGAGGGGGAGGGGGGGGGGGGAAATCGGGTCTGGGGAGAGGGGGGAGGGGGAGGGGGAGGGTAGAGCATACCCGTGGGTGGGCGCGGCGGTGGTGGGAGGAGGTGGCGTTGCCGGAAGAGCTTCGAGCGGGAGGTGGGGGTGGGGGGCGGCGGGAGAGAAGAGGGAGATGAAGAAGTGAAATGAGGAAGAAAAGGGGGAAATGCGACTGATATCCGCCATTTTGCGACGGCAAATAATGTCCGTCGCAAACAAAAACCTAATTCCGTCGCAAACATGTGCATACGAATAATGAAATAATTTATAAAAATTTATTAAATATTCCGTCGCAAACAATAAAAATTCCGTCGCAAAACGGAGTTTGGCGACGGCAATTAAAGTCCGTCGCAAAGTTTATCTAAATTTAGAATAATAAAATAATTTAATAAAATTTTATTCGATGGTCCGTCGCAAAGTGATAAAAATTCCGTCGCAAAATTGCCCGCCAAGTGAAAAAATCGGTCCCGCCAAGTGTCCCGTCGCAAACATTAAAATATCCGTCGCAAACGTAAATTTGCGACGGAAATAAGTTCCGTCGCAAAAATGCCGTCGCAAAACTCCTGTTACAACATACATTATCTCTATTCAGTGGGGTTTTCTCTCTTATTCTCCTTTTTTTCTTTTATTTATATAGCAAATATCAATTGATTTTCGTAGATTTTTCAGTCTCCATCGTTTTTTTTTCTCTTTTGTTGCAGAAAGTGTAACGAAAATGTCCGTCAGAAAGCTTGCCTACACTTATGATGCTTTGATCCTTCACGATGAGGTCATTGCCGTTACTGCAATCTCTTTTTTTTTGTCGTTTGTTTTATTTCGCACCCGGTTGTGGTTTTTTGTAAATTGGAATTTTTATATATATTCTCTCTTCAATAGGTTTTTCTCTCATATTCTCCAAATTTTTTTCTTTTCTTTATATCAAAAATCATTTGATTTCGTTGATTTTTTAGTTTTTTTTTGCTTTTCGTTAATTTTTTGTTGCAGATGCCCCATTATCCAACCCAAAGCCCAAATTCTTAATTCAAATTCTTATTTTCGTTTATTTCAGATTCCAAAAATCTGTATATATATCTCTATATATCTATATATATTTGAAAACACAATTTAACCTAATTACACGGGATTTGCCCCATTATTTGACCCAAATCCCGGAATACACATGTATTTCTTTTTCCCTACGGGTATATAAGCAAACTATTTGGCTCTTGCTCAAACCCGAGATATTTTGGACGCAGTGACAAGAAGAAAGCAGAGCAGTTACAACATACATTGTCTCTATTCAGTGGGTTTTTCTCTCTTATTCTCCTTTTTTTCTTTTTTTTTTTTTTTTTTTTTTTGAAACTTGTAATTTTATTGAAAACCGAAAAGATTACAAGTTCTTGCCATCCATGACCTCCTCCCCACTAAAGATTTTCATCAATGTGCTACCCCACCTCCTTAAAACTCTGGTCCGAAAAACCCGATGTGGGAAAAATTGGGTGCCCGGGGAAAGAGTGTAGGCCTCACACATTGGCATTCCCATCACTACTAAGGAAATTACAATGAAAAACCAAAGAAATACAATCAAAATCATCCTGTTACTATGAAACATTGAAGCCCCTCCAAGATTTTTAACTGCCTATTTATGCTTCTCCACTTTGCTAGCATCTTCCAAGCTATGAACCATTGCAATCTTGGTGTCTCATAGTCCTCAAGCAGTCCAGAAACATGGATTAAATAGGATCTTCCACAGACAATAGAAACCACACATGAATTGCTCATATAAAGCAAATGCAGAGCACTTAAGAATATGGAAAAAGTGCAGATACAACCTGGTTTGCACCTTTCAGAAAAATATTGAAAGGTGCTTCCAAGGGAGAAGAGTATTAGTAAAAACAACTCCTCACCGATCCTTATGTGTGGCATTTGCATCTATCCTCCTGAAGAATGATTCTGAGCTTCCTATCTTCTTCTCCTCTCCTTGTAATGCTGGATTGCTTTGTGTAACACTTGCCAGCTTGGCCAAATGATCAGCAGCCATGTTCCCTTCTCTAAATATGTGTTTCAACTGGTAATGTTGTTGATGAATCATATCAGTCACTTGAAAGATGTCATTAATATGCTTCCAAGGGGGTTGAATAGAGCCATGTATCATATCAACAAGTTGCTTTGAATCACATTCAATTTCAACTTTCTGCAGTTTCAGATCAATGCATTGAGTTAACCCATCTTTAAGAGCCTCCAATTCAGCTTCAAAGTTTGTTGCAATCCCATAAGCCTGCTTTCCTGCAATAATAATATCACCATGATCATCTCTAATGATATAGCCTCCTCCTGCAAGACCAGGATTCTGAAGGGAGGAGCCATCAGTATTTAGTTTGTAGCAAGATTGAGGTGGAGCTTGCCACATGACTGCTATAGCTGTTTTTTGAGCCTTAGGTTCAAGCTGTTTAAGAAGACCTGAGCTGATAAGAATACTGTCCTTTGCATGCTTCTGTTCTCCTTTTTTTCTTTTATTTATATAGCAAATATCAATTGATTTTCGTAGATTTTTCAGTCTCCATCATTTTTTTTATCTTTTGTTGCAGAAAGTGTAACGAAAATGTCCGTCAGAAAGCTTGCCTACACTTATGATGCTTTGATCCTTCACGATGAGGTCATTGCCGTTACTACAATCTCTCTTTTTTTTGTCGTTTGTTTTATTTCGCACCCGGTTGTGGTTTTTTGTAAATTGGAATTTATATATATATTCACTCTTCAATAGGTTTTTCTCTCATATTCTCCAATTTTTTTTCTTTTCTTTATATCAAAAATCATTTGATTTCGTTGATTTTTCAGTTTTTTTTTGCTTTTCGTTGATTTTTTGTTGCAGATGCCCCATTATCCAACCCAAAGCCCAAATGCACATGTGTTTTTTCCTACGGATATATAAGAGCATTGGCAATGGCCGCTACTATATCTGTGAAAGGCCGACACATTTTTAGCAAAATTTTATTAATTTTTTTATAGATTTTTGTCCAGAAAGACAAAATTATCAAAAAATCGGGATAGAAGGAAACTGTAATTTAATAAGGACAAAAGTAACAATTATGAAGTAACAAATTATGAAGTAACAAATGTGGAATAGAATAAATATGAAGTAACAATTGTGAAACACAAAGTAACATTAAAACGTGAAATAACAATTTTAAAGCAACAATTGTGATTTTTGTCCTTTATAATCATGAAAATATTACTTTTGTCATTCTAGACTCATTTATTAATTTTTTTGTCCTTGTGACCCCTTCCTCAATTTTTTAAGCTAAACAAGTTGTTTGTACTATGGCTCAATTTATGGACGTGAAAAAGAAGGAGCACAAGGAGTATATTGAATAAAGAATATTATTTTAAATAAAGGAATTGTACTGTTTTTCTATTTTTTAATTCTAAATTTTCTTGTTGCAACTTGTGTATGGTCAAGATTTAAGAAGAGAGAGTATTTTATCTAGAACACTGTGCACTACACGGTAGAAGAAAAATACAAAACATTTAGCGCGGAAACAATTTGCTAATTACCGCTTTTTTTTTCACCAACCCACGTAGCACTTAAACCCTACCCCTCTCACAGATCCACCACTTTTTCATCAGAAACAAAAAACGAAGAGAAAGAAATCAGAGGTGCGGCTACTTACAGAACAGAACCGAGCACCCAAATTTCTCGGCGATCGGAAATTGCAGGTAAACGAAATCATTCATTGTTTCTGCAAATGGAGCTTCAATTCTTCTTTTCCCTTTTCTTCTTCTCTTTCTCTTTTCGTTGTTTTGTACTTTTAGAAGTAATGAATATGCATATGATTTATTAGAATACTGTTGATGGTTGTGTTGATTCGGGGTTGAGGGTGAGGTACGGGAATCGTGTGGATTGAATATGTGTCAAAGTGAGTTCAAAATTTTCTCTTCCCTCTCATTTTCTCCACTGTTGAATCTACACAACTATGCTAAATTCATTTGAAATGGAGGCAACTACTCTTATTGTTATGAAACTGATGGAGATAACTTCAGATGCAAGAAATAGAAACAGATGCAATCAAATGTAAATAATCAAAGAAGATAACAGAAAACAAGAAGAACACAGATTTAACGTGGAAAACCCCTCTCAAAGTGAGAGAGATAAAAAAAACCACGGGCAGAAAAGAGATATTTATTATTATGCACTGAGTTACAGATTTTCACACACACAGACAATGTGACAATAACTGTATTTATAGGCACAAATCCCTAAACCCTAGCCGCAAGGAATCTTTGTCTGATGCACCATAAATACCCCTACACGTGTCCTCCTTTTAATGACACTCTATAGCTGTCACATAACAGAATTAATAGATGTGGGACCCTGCTGTATTCCAGTACTCAGTAGGCTTTAACCTGGCGACGGTACCTGGCGACGAAGCCTCGGTGACTCCACACCCTACTGATGCACAGAATTGAATACACTTCTCAGCTGTCCATCACACAACTAAGTCTTCAGATTGGTTCCACCAAAATGTAGAGTTTAAGTCACTTTACTGACAAATCTCCACCTTGACTTCAACTCTCCCTAGAGTAAAACAGATTGCACAACCAGATGTACTTGAATCAAATGCATTCGTCAATGCCGGATGTACTTGCACCAGACTATCTCCACAGCATCCACTCCACTGATCTGCCCTCAGTAGAGTTTCCAGAAACAGATTATAAGCTTTGAATGTTCAGTAAGTCCAGGCAAAGCTGAAACTTACTATGCTGAACTGGTTTAGTGAACATATCAGCAGGATTCTCTTTTGTGCCAATTTTCTTCACCATAACCCTCTTCTCATTTCTCAAGAAATGATACCTGACATCAATATGCTTGGTTCTCTCATGATGAACCTGATCCTTGGCTAAACATATTGCACTTAAACTGTCACAATATATCTCAGCCTGATCCTGATGCAACTCTAAATCATTGACTAGCCCCTTCAACCAGATGCCCTCCTTAGCTGCTTCAGTAAGAGCCGTGTATTTTGCTTCAGTAGTTGATAAGGCTACTATAGCCGGAAGAGTAGCTTTCCAGCTGACCACTGCATTTTCCAATGTAAACACGTAACCAGTCATTGATTTTCTACTGTCAACATCACCTGCATAATCAGCATCACAGTAGCCTGTGACCAGACCAGTATCACCTCTATAAATGAGACCAACATCAGTTGTACCTCTCAGGTACATGAATATCCTTTTAACAGCTTTCCAGTGTTCCTTTCCAGGTTGAGCCATAAACCTGCTGACAACACTGACTGCCTGAGCCAAATCAGGCCTAGTGCATACCATGGCATACATCAGACTGCCAACTGCACTAGCATAGGGAACTTTTGACATATACTCCTTCTCTTGCTGACTGTGAAGCATAAACAGACAAATGAACATTTGATGCCATAGGAGTATCTATTGGTTTTGCAGCAGACATTCCAAACTTGGTCAGTATCTTCTGCATATAACCCTGCTGAGACAGGAACAACTTCTTCTTACTCCTATCTCTCCAGATCTCCATCCCCAAAATTTTCTTGGCTGCACCCAAATCCTTTATTTCAAATTCAGCACTGAGAAGGTTCTTCAGATTTTGAACGTCAGACTTCCTTGCAGCAACAATCAACATATCATCCACATACAGAACAAGATAGATATATGATCCATCTTTCAGCAAACTGTAGTAAACACAACAGTCATAAGGACTTCTGTTGTAACCCTGCTGGAGCATGAAACTATCAAACCTTTTATACCACTGCCTTGGAGCTTGCTTCAAACCATACAATGATTTCCTCAACTTGCAAACATAATTTTCCTTTCCAGGAACTTGAAAACCCTCAGGCTTTGTCATGTATATCTCCTTATCCACCTCACCATGTAGAAAAGCAGTTTTCACATCTAATTGCTCAAGTTCCGGATCTGCTTTGTGCCACCATTGCTAGTAACACCCTGATTGAAGTGTGTCTGACTACTGGTGAAAATATTTCATCAAAGTCAACCCCTTCCCTTTGACTGAATCCTCTTGCAACCAAACGTGCATTATACTTGACCCCTTCTGCCTTAGTTATTCCTTCCTTTTTCTTGAAAGCCTGTATATGACCAAGTCACTGACCAACAAGTTGTTGTTGAAACAAAGGTTGTTCAGTTTGAAGATGCAGCCTTAATCCTGTTAGTGTCATTACCGGCATCATATGAAAACTTTGTGCAGTCTTTCATAGTTGGGAAGGATACAGTAGCTTTGGAGGATGTGAGGTCTGCCTTACATGCCAGGGAGCTTAGACACAAGGTTTCTTTGGGACGGACGATCGAGTGCTTGGGCTTGTAGCTAGCAGCAATAGTGGAAAAGGATATGGACAGAAGAAGAAAAAGAAGTCAGGGTCCAAAGGTCCTAAGTCTATTGATGTCTGTAATTATTGTAAGGAGCAGGGACATTGGAAGTCCAATTGTCCAAGGAAGAAGAAACAGCAGGAAGGCAATTCTGGCACAGTAGCCTTGGCTACTGAGCAATCTGATGAGGATCTGGTTCTAGTTGCAGGGGACTCTGCACACCATAATTATGTGTGGATACTTGATTCTGGAGAATCCTTCCATATTTGTCCAAACAGGGAGTGGTTTTCTACTTATGAGCAGATGGATGGTGGTCAAATCTATATGGCCAACAACAAGATTTGCAAAGTTGTAGGAATTGGCTCAGTAAATTTAAGGACAGAGGATGGTAAATTTTGTACACTGAAAGATGTAAGACATGTTCCACAGATGACCAAGAATTTGGTATCTCTTAGTCTACTGGACATCAAGGGGTTCAATTTCAAGGGTGAAGGTGGACAGCTGAATGTCTTCAAAGATTCGGTTGTAGTCCTCAAAGGCATCAAGAGGGAACCTTGTATATATTACAAGGATCTACGTATACGGCACCGCTTCTTTGTTGCATCCTCGGCGGTTCACCGGTCTCGACGGACTCGGTGTGGCATATGAGACTAGGTCACATGGGTGAAAGGGGTATGCAGATTCTTTCTTCAGCAGGTTTTCTTGGTGGATATAAGGTCAAGAATCTGGACTTTTGTAAACATTGTGTGTTTGGGAAATTGGATAGAAGTAAGTCCTCAGCAGGGTTGCACAACACAAAGGCATCACTTAATTATATCCATTCATACTGCTGGGGTCCATCAAAAGTTGAGTCATTGGGTGGTCACAGATATTTTGTGTCATTCATAGATGACTATTCAAGGATGACTTGGGTGGTGATGATGAAGAACAAAAGTGATGCATTCAGTAACTTCAAGCAGTGGAAGGCCCTAGTGGAGAATCACTTAGGCAAGAAAATCAAGAAGCTTCATACAGATAATGGTCTGGAATTATGCTGGATGGATTTTGATTCATTTTGTGCGGTGAAGGTATTGCCGGACATCATCGTAAGGAATACACCTCGGCGAATGGTGTAGGCCGAAAGGATGAATCAAACTCTACTGGAGAGGGCAAGATGTATGCTTTCTCAAGTTTGGTTTATCAAGAAAATTTTGGGCGGAGGTAAAAACGACTTGCTACTTAAATCAACAGAAGTCCTCACACAGGGATCAATCTCAAGACACCATTTGAGATGTGGTCAGGCAAGCCTGCTGACTACTCAGTTCTAAGGGTTTTTGGAAGTACAACTTACTATCATGTTAATGAAGGGAAGTTGGAGCCTAGAGCCAAGAAGGGAGTGTTTGTAGGGTATGGTGATGGAGTGAAGGGATATAGAATTTGGTCATCAGTAGAGTCCAGAGTAATCCTCAACAGGGACGTGGTGTTTGATGAAAATTCTATGTTAAACTCATCAGTGGGGAGGTCTACGAATCAGAAACCAGTGCTGAATCTGATAGTGTTGAGAATCAGGTGGAGTCTACTGATATGCAACAATCAGTGGATCCAAATCAACACTATGCTGAACTAGATAATGAACCAGAATCTGATCCAAGCCAGCCTACTGAGACCTCAGTATGGCGTCATACAAACATTAATCAGCAGAGTCTAACTGACAGCAGGCCTAGAAGATCTAATGTTGGGATACCTCCCAGGAGATATGGGTATGATGATTTGGCTGGATATGCACTCCAAGTTGCAGAAGAAGTAGAGGTTGTTGAACCTACTACTTACAGGGAAGCAGTGACATGTACAGAAGCATCTCAGTGGCATCAGTAAAGTGACTTAAACTCTACATTTTGGTGGAACCAATCTGAAGACTCAGCTGTGTGATGGACAGCTGAGAAGTGTATTCAATTCTGTGCATCAGTAGGGTGTGGAGTCTACTGAGGCTTCTGTCAGCACGGTACTGTCAGCAGGGTTAAAGCCTGCTGAGTACTGGAATACAGCAGGGTCTCACATCTGTTAATTTTGTTATGTGACAGCTATACAGTGTCATTAAAAGGAGGACACGTGTAGGGGTATTTATGGTGCATCAGACAAAGATTCCTTGCGGCTAGGGTTTAAGGATTTGTGCGTATAAATACAGTTATTGTCACATTGTCTGTGTGTGTGAAAATCTATAACTCAGTGCATAATAATAAATATCTCTTTTCTGCCCGTGGTTTTTTATCTATCTCACTTTGAGAGGGGTTTTCCACGTTAAATCTGTGTTCTTCTTGTTTTTTGTTATCTCCTTTGATTATTTACGTTTGATTGCATCTGTTTCTATTTCTTGCATCTGAAGTTATCTCCATCAGTTTCATAACACTTATTCCTAATAACTCTGAAATATTTGTTTAATTCTGATGATTTGTGCCCAAGTGATGGAATTGTGGTTTGGTTTAAACATTTGAAACTTCCTCATTTTGGTCTTTTATCATGCTAGTGTTTAAGATGGAGATTGTGATGCTCAGTTTCTCTTTCCTTCCTATTGAGTTTTAATTTTTATTTTCAAGTAATTAGTGTTCTGGATTTAATATAAAGTAGTTAGTGTTTATTCTTCAATCCCAAAGTCATTATAAACACTAATAAATGTTGAATGTCAATTTTAGAGTATTTTATTGCAAACTTTAGTACTTGTTCTAGTGTGTTGTGATGAAGTGTTATGCTTAAATGATGATACAATTTATAGTATTACCATACTTCAATTTGTAGCTTAACCAACAAGGGTGAGAACCCCTTTTGATTCAACTCCATACATTGCCTTCAAAAATGGTATTCTCGGTTCAAAAGTTTGATCATTGAATGATCCCAACCTTTAAGAATACTTTGAAGTTACTACTATAATTAGCCATATAGATTCTCGGGGGACGGTTTTCTTATTTTATGTATTCCAACATTTTGTTGACCTGTTTTGCTCCGTTTTATTTATAAATCTCTAAACTATGTTGTGTGTCTAGTTGAAGAAACATTGAATTCCATTACATTTATCAAGAGATGTATTAGTGTTTGAAAAAAAAACTAATCTACATTTTATAAGATGTAACATTATAAAAATGTAGTAGAAGGGCCAAGTCCTATAAGGTTGGCCTACGGCCTCAAATGTGGCAAAATGGTGCGATCAATTTGCCTTCTGTTGTCTAAAATGCGACTAGCTAGGACATACATGATCACTTCTTTCCCTCGTTACCACAAACCATCAAACATGAGTGTCACTGTGATCCCATGACTCTCACTCGATAAAAAAACAGAGGTTATCTCAATCGGGACATTAAAGAAGCAACAGAGTTGTATTGCTTAGCTTGTGAGGGACCAAGAAATTGTACCAACGTACTTACTACTGTGAAGAATGTCACTTTGTTGCCCATGTTCATTGCGTGATCTCTGAGCTACGTTTTGTTTGCTGCATTATAATTGTTTATGATTTCGAAGGTGCTTTGTGTATATTTACAAAATTAAGGCTTTTCATTTGTTCTTAGTGAAAATTGCTTGTGGCTGTGTGAGAACTATTTGGAAATTATGCAGATTGAGATTTCTTGGCCAAAACAAAAATGCTTAAATGTTGAATAACATGCAGGTATGGTGCGTAAAAGAAAGAACGGCTGGAAAAGAAGTTTTGTGCTTAGAGACGAGGGCATCGAGACAAATGAAAACAATCATTTACCAAACGAAAGAGCAGATGGTAATGTGGTGGACCTTTACTTAATGTGGTTGACTTTTCTTTCTTACCATAACCATGACTTGTTTGTTCTCTCATGCAAATTATTATAAGTGACTTTTGTGTGGACATGTTTTATGTAGATATTCAAATTGAGCAAAATCAAGATGATCCTACTGAGTATGAACATAATGGTAATTTTTTAGAACAATTTAGTACATGCTATTTATGAAGCTTTTTTTTTTATCAAACGTGTAATTCATAAGATAAGTTCACAAGTCTTCTATTGATTTGTATTTTGGTAGGAGATGAGGAGAATATGGAGGTCAATATAATGAAAAAAGTTCGAGGACCCACATTGATGGTTAAGATATGGGGCCGGCCTAAAGGACACCCGAAAGAGAAGGTAACATGCAATCGGTTAGGTCAACCAATAGGACCCACCAAATCAACATTTGTTGAGTTCCTTGGATCCGTTGCTAGAAATGGCTATTATGCCCCACTTGATCACAAAAATCGTGGCATCATAAATGAACGTCGCATTCGATTCGATTCGATTCGGCTCGAAAAAGCTCGATTCGAGTTCGATTCGAACCTTCGAACGTCGAGCCGAACGTTAGGTATTTGATATTCGCTATCGAGCCGAACCGTATCGAACACGTTCGTCGAACTATTGTATATTTAAAAAAAAAACTATATATATAAATTCGAACATGTTATATGTTCGAACATGTCGAACATGTTCGAACTTTCGAATTTAAACTTTCGATCCTCCGAAATTGGCAACTAATGTTATGTTTGATTTTGACCCCTACGTATGCCAAAGGAAAAGATTTGATATCGAGGTCCATCTTTATAATTTTTTATCCTCAAATGGATTATTGATGTTGCGCAAGGAAAAATTCGAGGTCCCGCCGGAATGGATTATTGGATGTTGCGCTTTTGGACATAGGTGGAGAAATTGGAAGACAGATCTAAAAGCACGTCATTATGATGAAAATGCTCCACTTGATTTTCAAAATCAAGCAATTGACTCAAGGGTGGTTGAAGACCAATGGAACGAGTTAATCAAGTACTAGAAAACTGATGCTGCAATAGTATGTTTCTCCAATATCTCACTATGTAAATTGTTAGTTATTCATTGTTATATGAACAACCAATAAAATTTAGGTGGAAGGCCAGGTAATGCACCTTGATCATACCTCATCATCCTTCAAATATTGTTCATACCTCAAATTTTACTTTCTGACTTGGCAAAGTACTTGTTAGGATTTTAGAATACTTGTTGTGATCCTTGTATTTGATAATTTCAGGCTGAAAGTAAAAGAAACAAGATAGTTAGAAAGAAAAAAACAATGCATCATAGGACTGGAAAAAAGTCCTATGCTCAAATTTATGATGAAAAGGTATTGATTTTTTTTATATTACTACGTAATATGGCATTTACATCATAAAAGTGTCATTTTTACAAATTCTAAGTATGCATGTGTTTATTGTCTACTAGTCAAAGGATAAGAATGTAGTGCAGCCTCCTTCCCGTGTGGAAATGTTCAAAGCATGCTACCTTGATAAAAACAAGAATGCAAGAAGCATTGAAGTGGAAAATGTTGTGGTAAGTTATTTAATGTGTAATAACTCATCTTTTTTCCTATGAGTTATGCTAACTAAATCAATTAATTTCAGAAAGAAATGGATGAGAGGAGTAGTCAACTCCCTGCTGGTACAGTTGATGAAATTGCCCCAAATGATGTCTTTGCGCAAGTAATTGGAAAAGATAGAAACGGTAGAGTGCGTATGATGGGAGGAGGTGTTGCTCCCTCTGATTTATAGGGACAACTTTCCTAGTCGTGGCTCCAACTATCGAATGGCTATGGAGTATAAATTTGCTTTGGAACGGTCCGAGGAACGTTATAGCGAGCAAGCCGAGATAAATAAAAAGTTGATGGATGAGATGGCAGATTTACGTGCTTTGATAAATCAACAAAACAGCAATCCATCCGTAAACACTTCAGCTGTTCGTTTTTCTTCATCTGTCCAGAAGCATGCCCAGAAGCACGCGCAAACTAGTCGACCGTTGCAGGTATCATTTTATGTTGTTCTATGACAATTTTTTTCTCCATTATAGACTGAATCTGCCTTAGAACCAGTTCTGGAAACCTACATGATTAAGTGGCCTTTGTATGGAACTTTTTATTTAGTCGTCTTCATATCTGGTGCATGTCTTTGCATTTTATTCATGAGTGCCTCTCTGTTTTGGTGTAAGTTTTCTGTTTTGGTACTCTGCTTGAAATCTTGTGTGTCTGGTCTTTGTATGCTTGTATCTATATTTTGAGTCTAAATCTTGGGACCACCTTGGAATGATCTTTATGTCTGTCGTGATTTTGAGTTATGGTTTAGTCTCAGCAACTTGGCCTTTTCTTTTATGCAGGTCTAGATTTTATGTCTAACTCATATTCTTACTTCTCTCCTCTTTTTTTTGTTGTCTGAAATGCTTTTCTTCAGCATAGTATTTCCCTAATGTACAATCAGATGATCAATAAGGTGTGCTTTTATTTGAATTAATCAGCTGTCATTTTTCTTGAAAAATATTAAAACTGAGTGACGGATAGTAGATAATTTTCGTTTCATGTGTACATTTGCCGTTTAGTTGGATATATAAAATTGTGCTTTGATGTTTGTTAGTGGTATAAGGAATTTCATTAAGTAGCTAATGGTACCACATTTTCTCCTAATGATAACATCTATAAGGTGGAAGCACATATAACAGACATTCTGATGTCCTGGTTCACTAGAGGTCTCTTTGCTACATTTTGGTCATGTACGTTACTTTGTGTGCAGCATGCTAAAGATTCCGTCCGAGTTTTGGTCTAAAGCAAATCCTACCATTGCCTAATAGATGCATAAAATTTTCATCTTAGTTTATACATGACACATAAATAATTGCATTAGGTAGTAACATTGGCTTCTTAAAACATCTATGTGCAAGAACCTTTTGCATGTTCCCAGCAAGATTGTTTATTCCTTGTTTACAGAATGCCTGTGAAAGTCTCTAGGAAAGAAGGTTAAGGTTATTACTCTAATAGCTCAATGTTTGTATAAAATTTTAAATTATTTCTAAGATGATTTTGTTCTAAAATAAAAGAAGGTACTTCTTTTCTTAGGCTTTATGAACAGAATTGTAAGTCATGTAAAAGAGACGTTTAATCACTTTTGCTTGCGAAGCCGTTCTTTCAAGTATGTAGTATTAGATACATGTTTTTTAGAAGCTTAATTTCATTTAATGTTTATGGTAGGAAAATAATTGTGTTTTTTTTACGGATATTGCTAGTTACCGTTTCAAATTCTTATTGGTAGTGTATACCATTTCAAATTCTTATTGGTAGTGTATAATGTGTTATTTTTTTGTCCTTGTTTCTTGCCTACACTACGATAACTATTGTAGGTCAATGAATATGTTGCAATGAAAAGCTGTTTTGATGCCTCAAAAACTGTTGCCGAAGGATATTTACAATCTTTAGACCCAACATGTGTGGTTGGAGGTCAAGTGTTGGGTAAAAATTCATGTTCAATATTGATTCAAGTAGCAGTTGTTCCTTCAGAAGAGTTGTTTCGACCATTTGATATGTTTGAAACTATTGGTGATATTATCGGACTTGCAATTGCTTGGCCAAAGCACTTGGTATACTTATTTATTCTAGTTTATATTACTTTAATTTTAAGACACTATATTTATTGATACTAGTTTACTTTTATTTTGAGACATCTTAGAGATTTTATCAATGTCACAGGTGTTCACTATGGATGAAGATTAATGTGGTGGATGGCGCTACTCTGAGGTATGGTTCTTGATTTTATATCTCGCATTGCATTATTTTTTCTTGGGTTGCTTTCCCTTATAATTTTAGTAGCATATTTGTATTCCTATTTACTTCTAAGGTGGTTGTTCATTGTTTTCCATGTGCTATATCCCAAATTCCAAGATCTTGTTATATGTTAAATTGATATTTACAATCTTATGCTACTGAATCATTTGGAGACAGACTATCAACGTTAGAAGGTAGAAGAGCGACGTAATCTGGCGCATGAACCTTTTGATTATATGATGCTCTATTTTGCTTTTATCAATATGAATGTTTTGGTTTGAATTTGTACCATGTGACATGGAGATATTATGTATTGTTTTTTTGTTTAAACATTAGTCTATGACATGGTGATGATTATATATGTTCTCTTGACGTTGTAACTTTATGAATGTTGGTGTTTTCATGAATATTAGGGCATCTCGTGTCATTCCTATTACAATACCGGATGCGTTTACAGTTTTATGGGGTGTTTTAATATATACCTAATATAACTTTATGGGGGCATTTTGAAATATAACAAATAGAATTTTATAGGGCGCTTTCATACATACCTAATACAATTTTATGGGGCGTTTTGTATCATGCCAAATGTAACTCTAGGGGGCGTTTTGAATCGTACTGGACGCACATTTGTGATGGCGTTTGTTTACTGTCAAATGCGAATCGTTTGAGGCGTTCTGGAACGTATCCTCACAATGAGTTTTAAGGCATTTCTGAGAGTATCAATTACTAATCAAAAAGGCATTTTATGGTGTTACCACTTATATAATATAGAGGCGTTGGAGCTATCCCCACATCGACTGAAGAGGCGTTTTCCAGAAGTGCCCCTAGCTATAAAACGCCCTCATAGCCCTTTTATGGGGGCATTTTTGAACGCCTCGAAAACTTGTTTTTCTAGTAGTGATCACATTTAATATAGGTTTTCCTTTTTATTGGTGAAGATAGGTGGGGTAGGGTGTGGGGGATGATGAAGTTTAAGATTTTTTTATGAAGTAGAAAAATCAAGGGGGTTCATGTTGAGTCCCTTATAAATGACACATGATCCACATACAAGTATTTTACTATATTGTGTCATTTCAAGTGTTGCCGAAAGTGAAAAAAACTTTTAACCGTGGTCAATATAGTTTTTCTCATTGGTGAAGATAGGTGGGGTATGGTGTGGGGGATGAAGAGGTTTATGATTTTTTTTATGAAGTAGAAAAATCGAGGGGTTCATGTTGAGTCCCTTATAAATGACACATGATCCACATACAATTATTTTACTATATTGTGTCATTTCAAGTGTTGTCGAAAGAGAAAAAAAACTTTTTAACCATTGTCAATAATAGGTTCCGACAGTTACCTTTAATACATGTTGAAAACCCTATAAATCTCTACTAAGTGTATTTGGTTTAAATGTTTGTAGGGCATAGTATTTTTTTCATTTTTTAATGGGTGAGTTCGTGGGATAATTTCAAAAGCGGTGTTTGGAAATAAATGAGCATGGTTATCTGTGGGTCCGAATATGTAGGGTTGTTTATGATTTCTTATAGAAAAATGATTTGACATGGTTTAGGGTTTCTTAAGCACAATTTAGGGCTTTGTTTTATTGTTTAAGTAGGGTTGGGGGATAAGTTGAGGTAAGAGAGAGGGGTTAGGTGAGGCTAGGAGATGGTGGGATAGTGGTAAGATGCATAAGAGGGAGGTTACGGGTAGGGGTTTGTGGTAGGAGCGTATTTCTTACGTATGTTGTTTTTCTTTTCGAGTCAAAACTAATCTTTTTCTCACGAGTTATTCGTTTAAAATATATTTTTTCTTAAGATATAACGAATGTAATGTGTGGATAGATAAAACATTTTCCGAATTCTCTATGATACGACATTGCTTCTCTAACTTAATATTATCATTCTTCACACAATTATATTCAAATCTTTTATGTTTTATATTGTTATCACCGTGCGTTGCACGGGTTTTTGACTAGTAATAGAATAATGGGGAATACAAAGAATATTTTGTTAAAAATATATAACTTCACAGCTAAGGAACATACAAAATTTACTACTCCCTCCATCTCATAATATAAGACATTTTGGTCATTTCACACAGATTAAGAAAATCTAATAATTAGTTACTTTTTAATATTTCAATGCAAATTATTGTATTATTTTCTGGAGACTAGCTAATAATATTGCATTCTGAATGTGAAAATAAGGCCTTTAATACCGTATTGTTTTGTGGGAATGACTTATATTTTGGGACACCACTAAAAAGCCACACAAAAAAAAAAAAAACCTATGGTTCCGTTTGTTTTGGCTGGAGTTTTTTTACATCACATCATCAATCATTTCTTACAATTCTCCACCAATCAAATATTCAACTACAAATAAAAAATATTAAATCATCTCTCATCATTTCACTTTATCAACTTTATTACCTTTTTTACTATTATTTTATTCATTATTCTACCTTATTTCATCAATCATTTTATAATCTACACCAATCATTATTTTACTTTATTTTACCCCATCAACTTTCTAATCATTACTTTAATCATTTTATCTAAAAAAACTCCAACCCAAATAAACGCAACCTATATTACGGGACGGAATGAGTACTATGTATTCGTACTATGAAAGAAAGTAAACAAAACATCCAACCAGTAAAGTAATTAACCGTAAGTTGATGAAGTAATTTCTATCCATCTCACATTTCTCCATTAGATATGTACGATATATATCTACCTATATCTATCTGCATACCTATATTATTAATGGGCAAGGAGAAAGGCCTCTGGTTTGGCCACGTTAGTCATTTTAGATGAAAAATGGGTTTGCAATGCATAAGAGTAATAAAGAGGCCATGTCTATCCCAACCACAATCACGCAAATTATTTTACAGGCCGTAAAGTTACTACTCATCCCCTTACACCTCGGGTAATGACTTTTTGACTCTATTTAAAAACAATCATCCTCTCTGTCTCCTGTTCCTCTTACTTTTTGTTCTATTTATTTCTTCTCTTTAGATCTGATTTGGCCATCACTTCTGCTTGATTTTGAGGCTATGATGATGAATCTACCTTTTTTTGTGAGGGTGAAAAAACAAACTGATGTGGATTATGTCTTGCTTTGGCAACCTAGATGACAAAGGTGAGTACGAAGTCGTTTCTTTTCTCTTATTCTTGCAACCGGTAAGCTAGAGGTGAGCAAAATAACCAATAAACCAATCCAAACCGTAAACCGATTCAAACCAATAAGCAAGGAGAAAGGCCTCTGGTTTGGCCACGTTGGTCATTTTAGATGAAAATTGGGTTTGCAATGCATAAGAGTAAAGAGGCCTCGTCGATCATTACGGATTCCAAAATTATTCTCCAATCACGCAAATTATTTTACAGGCCGTAAAGTTACTACTCATCCTCTTACACCTCGGGTAATGACTCTTTGACTCTATTTAAACAACAATCGTCCTATTTGTCTCATGTTCCTCTTACTTTTTGTTCATTTATTTCTTCTCTTCAGATCTGATTTGGGCATCTCTTCTGCTTGATTTTGAGGCTATGATGATGAATCTACCATTTTTTGCGAGGATGAAAAAACAAACTGATGTGGATTATGTCTTGCTTTGGCAACCTGGATGACAAAGGTGAGTAAGAAGTCATTTATTTTCTCTTATTCTTGCAACCGGTAAGCTAGGGTTGAGCAAAATAACCAGTAAACTAATCCAAACCGTAAACCGATCCAAACCAATTCGAATTCACCAACCCAATAACAAACCAAATTAATTGGTTTGGTTTGGAACCAAACCGAATTGCATTGGGTTGGTTTCAGATATTTTTAATTACACTCAATCCAATCCAAACCAAACCAAATACATTAATTATATATATTATACTCATTACCCAACCGACCCAATATAACCTAATTTTTTTTAATTGTTGTGGTTTTGTAATACTCCGATTTTCGGGAAATGGCAGACGTGTCATTTTGCGAAAACGTAATATTATTATTTCTTTTCTTTTATGGGAGTTAAGTATTTAATTGATTATATATATATATATTTTCGAAATATGTATATAATTTAAAGGAAATTTCTGATTTTGGTAATTAAGGGTGATTATGGAAAAAGGGGATTTATTGGGAATTGGTATTTAAGGAAAATTAACTCAGATTAATCCCATAACCTAAACACAAATTCAGAAATCAGTTCACGTCCCTCTTCTCTGCGCAACCAAGAGGAAGAATTAGGGCTTGGTTAGTTTTTCAGAATTTTGAAGCAAAACTTAACCGTTTTCAGATCAGACGAGAGCTTTGGAAACGTTGTGAGAAGGGCAACGTTTGGTCAACAGATTTTGGGATTTGCAGCAGATTTTCAGAGGCTTTTGAATCCGGTAACCCCTTACTATGACACAAAATTACACTCTTCTTATACAATAACAATATAAACAACAATTCAGAAGCGTTGCCTAAAATTCAGAAGCGTTGCCTAAACAACAATAACAATTTATATATATATATTCGCGATGTCGACAAACTCCCCAATGAGCCACCTCTGCGATTGCCGAATAACTCACAAAATCCTCGACCATGGCGTCCCCGCCTCCACATCTGATTAATTCCCTCTTCTCCACCAATGGCAGCGCCGAATCATGCTCCGCAAATTCCACAGCAATTGGATCCCAATTGGAAGCTAGATAGCGGATTTCCTTCCCTCTCTTACTTTCTCCATGGCACCTTCAAAGGATAGCCGGCGATTGCAATTCCTCAGGAAATTGAAGACTCTCTAGCAACGCGATTCGACAACACCCTCATCGAAAGTTCTCCCAAAGATGCTGAGCCTTGATTCAATTCGCAAATTCATCACCGTCCAAAATTCCAAAGGTACTGTTTCTATAGGATTGATGTTCACGGATTTATCTAATGCAAAATAAACAAGTAATAATATTTATAAATCCGGTTTACCTCAAGTGCAAGGATCGTAGTAAAGAGGTTGATATCGGGTCGATCTTACGGGGAACTGGCGATTGCTAATCCTAGTTTTTGTCTAACTAAACTATGTCACGAAAACTAACTTAAACAGCAAATAAAACTAAACGAGACTGAAAGTAAAGATAACACAAATGTAAAACTGGACAGAAGAATGAATCTAAAGCCAGGGAAGATACGGTTTGCGAACAATTTAAACTACAACTAAACCTAAGATGCAATAAGAAGATTTGACTAAACTAAACAACTCAAGTTTTAAGGGATTAAATTCAAATTATAACGAACAAACGAGCGATTGATCCACCTATCCTAACAAGTATCAACTCCTATCTCGATTATATTGCGTTTTCTAACCAAGTTGTGATTTCACCTTGTCTAAAACATGAACCCTAATTTCTTAGATAGTTCACATGTTAATCTATATCTTTCGATTTAAAGATTAATGACTTTACTAATTAAAGGTGTAAACTTTAACGTTTGTAACCTAGAAATCTAACCTATTAACTCTCGTTATATAGATTAAACGTCTATTCCTTATCACGATGATCTAATGTTTATATGACTTTCATCAACATAAAACAATCAAACATGCACATCTTTCGATATAATTGCAATGAACGGTATAAAACATGTAAAGGAAACAACTTTAGATAAAAACTCACAATATAATCGAAGAAACGGAATCAAAACGTGTTGGATAGGCTTCACAATGCTCGTTTGATGAAGGCTCAGCCTCTAAACATCCTCTTGCAACTTGAAATTGTAGAAGAAAGGTACATAAAAACTACTAATTTTAATCTAGAATTTGAATCATAAAAACTGGAATAAAAAGTGTAAAAACGCAGCCTAAAGCCGCCCTAGGTTTAGGGTTTTTGAGTAATGAGTATATGGTCTAGGAAACGGCTGCTTTATATAGATTTCAAGGTCGGTTTACTGATGTCGGCTTAAGGACGCCCGTCTGAAAAGGGTGAACGCCCGTCCAGGGAACTTCTTGAACTCTCTCGAATCGATTTTCCCGTCTTGGACGCTCGTTCAATGGGTCTGGACGCCAGTTCATCAAATATCTCAAGACTCTGTACTGATTTTGCACCTCTGGACGCCCGTTCATTTGATCAAACGCCCGTCCAGCTGGACGGAACTCAGACGCACGTTCAGGATTGACTTAATCTTGATTTTTCCATACTTATCTCTTCTTCTTCGATCCGAATCATCATTATCTCTTCTATCATCAATGTAATTCGACTCTTATCTCTTTTTGATCATCATTTGAGCATCAAACACGTACCTATAACACATTAAAACATCGCAAAACGTAATATCATCCAAATAATCATAAAATCAAAATTAAAACACCAAAATTAACCTATTTTGCGAATAACTCATTAAAAACCTCATTTACTCAATAATTCCATTAAACACTCGTTTCTTATGCAAATTATACAAATATGAGGGAAATTATCATAAAATATATCAATATAAATCGTATAAATTCACCCTTAACAATTGATAGATAAGAAACATACTCTCCTTCATTTTGAATTTTTAGAGGATTACATACGTCTATTTTCTAAATCATTTTGTAATGTTAATGCATGGAAAGCCGATGCGCATCCTCAAATGGACTTCTGAATTCCGTATTGATCAGGAACCTCCGATTGTCCTTATTTGGTTGTTGTTATAATAGGATAGGGAATCCCGATGGAAGATTGATAATTAACAGATGCAATCTAACAGTAATAATCAGCAGAAATAACAAAAATAAGAAGAACACAAGATTTAACGTGGTCCGGAAGATCTTCTCTTCGGTTGGCTTTTTTGAATCTCTAGATATTCTTATCGCAGCGGGTATTCCTTCCTCATTTATTGCGGTTTCAATCAACTTGCTTGCCAATCTTCACAAGAAAGACCCAATCTCTCGATAGATTGATGAGTTCCAAAGAGACAGAAAGTCGAAAGTTTCCCAGTACCAAATGCTTGGCAATCTTTGGTAGAGCTTATTTATGATTTCGTGCTGAACCCGGTAAATGAACAAATAAGTGGTCTTTCGAGACGACATCCTAGTATATTCTAAGGATGAGAAAGAATATGAGGAACACTTAAGGATAGTGTTAGAAACTTTGAAGGAGAACCAGTTGTTTGCTAAGTTTTCGAAGTGTGATTTTTGGTTGAAACAAGTCAGTTTCTTGGGTCATGTCGTTTCTGGGGATGGTATACAAGTTGATCCAGCAAAGATTGAGGCTGTTGAGAATTGGCCTAAACCTACCACAGTTTTAAAAGTAATGAGCTTTCTTGGTTTGGCTGGCTACTATAGGAAGTTCGTGCAAGACTTTTCGAAGATAGCTACTCCACTCACTAAGCTTACACAGAACAATGTGAAGTTCGAATGGACTAGCGAGTGTGATACAGCTTTTCATACCTTGAAGGATAGGTTGACGACGGCCCAAGTGTTGGCAGTTCCGGAGATTTTTGATAACTACGATGTCTACACGGATGCTTCGGGACAGGGTTTAGGTTGTGTTTTGATGCAAGGAGGGAAAGTGATTGCCTATGCATCTAGGCAGTTGAAGGTGCACGAGAAGAACTACCCGACACATGACTTAGAGTTGGCAATGGTAGTGTTTGCCTTAAAGACTTGGAGGCACTACTTATACGGAGTTAAGGCAAAGATCTTCACCGACCACAAAAGTTTAAAGTATTTCTTTACACAAGAGAATCTGAACATGAGACAGCGGAGATGGTTAGAGTTCGTGAAGGACTATGATTTGGATATCCAATACCACCCAGGCAAAGCCAATGTAGTGGTTGATGCTTTGAGCAGGAAACCAGTGTTTGCAGTTTCAAGCATCGAAGATGTGGAAGAAAGGTTAGATGGGCTGGAAATCAACAGGTTTGATCAGATTGAAGGTCGACGGTTTGTGGCGCCGTTGTTGGCAAGAGCTGAGTTGATGGATGATATTCGGGAGAATCAAGATGAAGACCCAACTTTGGTTGATTTGAAACGAGTTGCTAGAGAGAATCCTACAGTGGGTTATGTCCTGGATTAGAATGGAAATCTTTGGTACCAAGATCGTTTATGTGTGCCTAATGTTGGTGACCTAAGACAAAGAGTTATGGAAGAGGCACATATGATTGCTTTTGCAGTTTATCCAGGTGCTACTAAGATGTATCGGGACTTGAAAGAAAAGTTTTGGTGGCCCTCGATGAAGTTGGAAATAGCCAAGTTCGTAGCAGAGTGTGACATTTGTCAGAAAGTGAAGGCAGAGCATAGGAGACTAGGAGGAATGCTTAAGCCTTGGATATCCCTGAATGGAAGTGGGATAAGAGGTGGACAAGATGCAATTTGGGTAATTGTGGATAGATTGACCAAATCTGCCAATTTCTTACCGTATAAGGTTGATATGTATTTGAAGAAGATGACGACACTATCCTTGGATAATATAGTGAAGCTACACGGAGTTCCTATCTTGATAGTTTTGGATCGTGACTCGAGGTTCGTCAGTTGGTTTTGGAAGAGTTTACAAGAAGCCTTTGGAACCAAGTTAGATTTGAGCACGGCTTTTCATCCTCAGACAGATGGACAATCTGAGAGGACCATCCAAACACTGGAGGACATGCTAAGGGCTTGTGTTCTGGAAGTAGGCGGATCATGGGATGATTACCTACCCGTAGCGGAGTTTGCCTACAACAACAGCTATCATGCAAGTATAGGCATGCCACCGTTTGAAGCGTTGTATGGAAGAAGATGTAGAACGCCGCTGTTTTGGGATGAAGTCGGGGAAAGACAGATCACAAGGCCGGAAATGGTTGAACAAGCTAAGGAAAGGGTTCAGTTGGTTAAGAAGAATCTGAAGGCAGCTCAAGACAGGCAGAAAAGTTGGGCAGACGTTAGAAGAAGACCGCTTGAGTTTGAAGTCGGTGATACGAGTGTATCTACGAGCTTCACCGATGAAGGGAGTGAAACGCTTTGAACAAAAGGGAAAGCTAATTCCAAGGTATATGGGACCGTTTGAAATTCTAGAAAGGATTGGACCGTTGGCGTACAAGCTTAAGTTGCCGGAATCAATGTCAAGGGTCCATAGTGTGTTTCACGTTTCGATGTTGAAGAAGTGTCTTACGAGGAATGATGTGGAAACTACAATTGATCCGGAAATTCTACAAGACAATCTTGCTTACGATGAGAGACCGATCAAGATTTTGGACCGAAGGAAAATATGATTAAGAGACGAATGATCCCATTGGTTTTGGTTCAGTGGAGCAATCATTCACCCGAGGAGGTAACTTGGGAAGTTGAAGATGATATGATCAGTGAATTCCTAGAGTTCGTGGATTTAAAAGGTATGTTCTAGTTTCGAGGACGAAACTCCTCTTAAGGGGGGAGGAATGTAATACTCCGATTTTCAAGAAAGGGCAGACGTGTCATTTTACGAAAACAAAATATTATTATTTCTTTTCTTTTATGGGAGTTAAGTATTTAATTGATTATATATATATATTCGAAATATGTATATAATTTAAAAGAAATTTCTGATTTTGGTAATTAAGGGTGATTATGGAAAAAGGGGATTTATTGGGAATTGGTATTTAAGGAAAATTAACTCAGATTAATCCCATAATCTAAACACAAATTCAGAAATCAGTTCACGTCCCTCTTCTCTGCGCAACCAAGACGAAGAATTAGAGCTTGGTTAGTTTTTCAGAATTTTGAAGCAAAACTTAACCGTTTTCAGATCAGACGAGAGCTTTAGAAACGTTGTGAGAAGGGCAACGTTTGGTCAACAGATTTTGGGAGTTGCAACAGATTTTCAGAGGCTTTTGAATCCGGTTTTTGGCTGCAATTAGGTAAGAGACTCTTCATATGATCTCGATTATGACTTGTAAAGTTTAGATCATGTTTTAAGATGCGTAGATGCAAGAAAGATGTGTTTTTCGTTGATCAAAGGATCATAGATGTTTTGGAATGTTTAGATATGTTTTTTTATGTTTTATTGTGTTGAAATCGATGTTAATTAGGTTAGAAACGGTTTAGAAATCGTGTTTTGAAGATTTTAGCAATTTGGGAAAAACCCAGGCAAACGGGCATTTGCGATGATAGCAGCTCGAACGGGCGTTTGCACAAGGCAGACGGGCGTTTGAGGTTAGACTTTTGATTCAGGATGTAGCCGTTTTTTACGGACGGGCGTTTGGGGTTAGTGGACGGGCGTTCGATGACGGACGGGCGTTCATAGGAGGTCAAACGGGTGTTTGACCTGTTTTACCTTGTTTTTACTGTATTAGCATTTCAGATGGGTTTTCGGCCTCATAATCGTGTTTTCACTGTTTTAATCCCTTATTCATGATATGTTAACATTTTTTAAACATAAACAAGCCTGAATTGAGCTTCTGATTCGTTCAGTTAAAACACCGAATGTACTCTTAAAGGGAGTTGAAGTTCGGATCCGTCGGAAGAGCATGATAGTCGTGTGCTTTGATGGATTAGCATTCGTCAATGTCTATGTAATTGCTAGGCCTTGTCTACGTCTAGTGGTCTAGGAAGAGAGTAGTCAAGGTGAGGGAGATTAATTGAAAACACTTAGGTGGTTAGTTAATCATTCTAATAAAACACGTACTTGACTAGTAAAAGATTAAACAACATTTCTCTCTTGGACAGGCACCAGTCTATATCGCGATGTATGTGCTACCTCTGAAGGTGGAAGAACCCGTAGGTCAAAAAAACCACAAGTTCGGGTGACTCCACTGAGGTGTGTGTACTATCGGAGTCTACCTATTCTAGACTTCGTGGATAATGGTGTGATCCACTAATATGTTGCCAAGAGTGTCCCAAAAGTGGATACGCGCAGTGCCTTTGAGTGCGGTTGTAACATAGATAAATTAAGTAGAAACGTTTAGTCAATTCATGTTGATGGACATAAAATGAACCCTAGATTGAGCCGGTCATACATAAACAACTAAATTTAAATTATCTTTTCGTTATAAATTGTGATTGTTATCATAGCTTCTCTTTCTTATTAAGTACGTTGTACTTGTTAGTAATACCATCCGCAACGGAAGTGATTTAAGGATCTAGATCTATAAATTACACGTAATAAAATAACTAGATATACTCTACAAGGGGGTTGTAGAACATACCTCTTGGATCTCAAAATCCAAGTAGAAGAGCCGCAATTGAAATAACAAACGAAGATGTGAAGAGCACCACGATCTTCCGTACGTGTGATCCAAGCAACTCCCGGTGGAAGGAAATCCTCGTCTCGAATCCTTCCGATATGCTACCCGGAAAAATCTCCAAGATTTTCCCTCTCACCCTTGGCCGAAATTTTGCTCCTTCTCTCTAAGAGAAGTCGAAATTTGCTTGTGTGTTTTTATGAGTTGGGAGAACTCTCTTTATATAGGAGAGTAATCATTGTCCTCCAAAGATTTTATTTTGCAAATAAATAAATCCAATAAATAAAAGATAATCCCATAATATTCTAGCACAAATCTAGAATAATATTTATCTTTATTTCTTACCATAAATATTTATCCAATAAATATTTTGTGCACATGTCTTATTAATTCACAAGAAAACAATTTCTTGTTTCCTAAAACATGAGCCTTGGCCGAAATTTATCTTATTGACCTAGTCAATATTATTTTCGGCTATGCACACACAAATTGGGCTAAGGTTATGAAAAATGCCTTTTTCACATATTTAATCATTTAGCCCAACTAATTTAATAGTCCACTAAACAATTAATTCACATATCTTTTTAATTAAATTCTAATAAGAACTAAATTAATTTTATTAGGATTCGACGTCCGAGAATAGCTATGCTATATTGGAGGCACGTCGGGGACCATGGACTAATAATCAGCGGCTCCGATAAATCAAATAAATAATTATCTTACGAACAGAATAATTATATTCGATAAATCAATCACAGGAATATGCCACCATAATCCCGTGACCGCACTCCTCCGATTATGAGATTATATTTATCTCCTCACGAGAATGATAATAAGCGTCCATTGATATAATCATTACATATGGATTAATCCTCCATAGATCGTTCATTCTAAATCGGGAAGTTACCGTTAACCCTTTTCGAACCTCTTATCATTATTTATCATTAACCCCCTAGTGATCAATTAATTCATATAACTCACCGGTAGCTAATCGGTGTAATATGAACTCCATGGATCGATCGCTTTCTAGGATTAACAAATAAGGGAACCGTCTATCTACTTCCATAAATGGAAGGAATGGATTCCGTATCCGTGATAACACGTACTACTCACTCAATCCAATACAATGCCAAGATGGTGTAATTCGGATCACGGACTCGGTGTAACCTTAACCGTCAAGTCAAACCTCATACCGATTCAAGCAGTTGACTAAGATCACCTCAGGATTAAGATATATCCATAAATATGATCATCGATTGATTCGATAAGACTTCTCGATTACGGAATTATATCGTGAACTCTAATCAAATCGGTCCAACCCTATATGATATATCTATCATATATAAATGCCCCACTAGGTTCTTTTAACCGAAAGTCCGGATAAGACAATCACACATATTGTGTTCTGGGCGCATTAATAGCACGTTAAAGGAGAGACCCGATACTCTCGATTAACTTCACTACGGGCTAATTGTATTTTAAGTACATCTTCACTAACTCAATCCTCCCGTGTGTATCCCATACACTGAGTTAATTGATTACATAAACGATATACTTTAGGTTTTTCTATAGTGTAAATACTATTGTCACATCGGTGAATATGAGAATAATAAATATGAATAATAATATCATTTCATTTATTAAATAAAACAATTACAAAATTGTCTTTCGGGCATCACACCTAACAGTACTTATCTCAAATGCATGTTTTCTATGTGTTTGAGGGTGAGAAGACGAACAGGTCGATAGTGTTTACGTGGAGGAGTTCGATGACAACGTTTGACGACGCCGCATTAAAGACTTTACATTTATTTACCTTGTTATTCATTTATTAGACTGTTCTTAGTACTGTTGGTTTAAACGTTTGGCCTTTCGAGACTTGTAGTACTGTTACGTTTATTTTGAGAATATCGTACGTTTCTTTTAGATTTCGTATTTTTCCTTGAATGTAATAAGTTACATTTCCACCTTTAGATGTTATTTCTATTGTTGGATGTTTGGAAATTTTTATACCCGAGTCTTTTGCTTCCGTTTGCTTATTTTTGATACGACGTAGTAGAGCCTTACGTATAAAGTGAATTTATTTTATTTTATTCGTGTCGAACGTTCCTTTTCCGGATGAGGACTTGGTGTCCGGGAACGGGGCGTTACAGGTTTGCTATGTTGTTTTGGTTTGAAGATACTCATGGTGTTTTGATCATTTTGTTGTGTTAAGATTTAGTATTTTGCACTTTTGATATAAATATGTAAATCAGTAAATGCATATACGTAAGTATGCAACAATGGATGATTGATTGTAGCTGAATTATATTATAATATGTTGTTACTTGTTAGTTGTTTTAAGTTTTTTTTTTTTTATCATTTTGGTTTGTAATTTATTTTATTTTGGATGTAGCTATTTAGAGTTTATGTAAAAAATATTGATTTTGTCAAAAAAAATTTAAAGATCAGGCTTGTTAACCCGAAACTAATCCAATCCAAACCGAAATCAATTCGAACAAAATCATTAGGGTTGACTTCGTTTTGATTTGGTTTATGAAACGAATTATGGCGTCCCAAACCGATCCGATCTTTCAAAACCAACCCAAACCCACCCAAACCAATCCAAGCTCAGCCGGGCAGCCATGGTGATAATGAGACATTCATATCTTCGTGCTCTCAAAGTAGGAATTCATTTTACAAGATAAGTGTTCTGGAGCTGTCAAAGTAAGAATTCATTTTATCCACTAACCCAGAATAGGGATGGTATAATATAGTATTCAAATTGCTCAATACTATATTTTGATTAAATCTGGGATTTACCATTTGTTGATAGTGTTGAAATGTGATGAAAATGACAAACATTGGCAAATGTAGTTAACATTCAAAGGTAACCTGTGAAGAAAATGACAAACATTGGCAAATGTAGTTAACATTCATAGGTAACCTGTGTAGCCTACGAAGCATTCCACGTACATGTATATGCATACTATGTGTTTGTCTAAATGCTTAAGTCAGTATCCATTTCAATACATTTTAGATTCTTCCAATGGAGGTAATAGTGACATAGCATGCGATGAATATCACAAATACAAGGTAATTCTTTCAATCTTTTGTCAATGCTTGTTTACATTGTTTGATTTTATTTTTCTTTTTCAATAAAAGTAGCGTTTAATAGATTGAGAGTTTTTATTTTGCCGTGTTTCGATGACCGTAGGGTTAAGAATGTGCAAAAGTTTTTTACTCAATCTGTTTTACGTGAAGTTTGTGTTTAGTTGTTACCTAGTCTAACCCCTGTGCTAAAATTTATCTGTGGCTGTTGTCTGTGCTCTATGTTGTGTTTATAAGATTTAGGGTTTGCTTGTGTTTATCCCGCATACCGTGCAAATTCGTTGTTTGGACGAGCGTTCGGGTAAGTGAACGCTCGTCCGCTCATAATCCTGCAGTGAACGCACGTCTGGTATGTTGGACGTTCGTCCGTCCCAAAACATATCAACTCTGCTCTGGTTTCAAGAATCAGACGGGCGTCTGACTCACTGAACGCCCGTCCGACCTGTTTTTATTGCAAACGAGCGTCTGAACTATTGAACGCTCGTCCGGCAGTCCAGGTTCCAATTTTTAATGCTTTATTTGACGTGGTTACTTTAATATGAGCTTCGTGGCTAAGTAATTTTACGTAGATGTTAATTTTGTTTGATTAAATGTTTGTGAGAAATTAATATACTCCAGGAAGACGTCCAATTAATGGTTGAAGCTGGCTCTTGAAGATGAATTCAACGGATGGATTAGTCGAAAGAATTCATTTCTTTTCTCTTATTCGACTTTCTTGTAAGTCCAGCTTTCACCAGTTTGCAATCATTGTCACCTGGCACATGCAGTTCCATCTAACGTGTTATAATAATGTTAAAAGCAACGAAAAAAAGTACTTAAGCACAAATGGCCCAGTACGTATGAATCATCAAGTGTGGAATTCTACAGCAAGTTTCTTTGGCTGGAATTCTACTGGGGGTACCCCATCAGACTTTTGAGTACCATAAACTTCCTCTTCCCAACTTGCCAATTATCTGTGAAAAAAGTTGTTTCTTGTTCTGAATCTGGACCATCTTCTTAAAAGTTGAGACATTTTATTTTATCTTCACGAGTTATGCTCTCATCATTTTTGTCTTTGATTTACCAAGTTTCTAAGGTGATTGTTTTTGCCCCTATGCAATGCGTATTCATTTGTTTCCAAAAAAAAAAACACATGCTAATGCGTATGGATTCATCTTACCATTTTTTTCTCTGGGTTAGTAAAATCATAACAAAGGAAAAAGAGTACAACCTTCATTTGTGTTTTACTCTTCCTAATTTAAACATCTCTTCAAATCTTTAGTCGGCGCTTCTCAATCTTCTTGATCAAACTCTCGAATATAGCGGTAGTCAATACTTTAATGAACAAATCTTATAGTTGTCACTTGATCTGATTTGTTTAATATCAATATGGCATTTCTTCTAAAGATCATACATAACGATGAATTTTGATGAAATATGATTTTTCCGATAGCCTTTTCATGATGCATCTACTTAACTTGGCTATATATGTTACATTGTCTTCGTATAGTATGGTTGATTTATCTTTGTGAATGGGTAAGCCACAATTATCCCGAATGTAATGTGTCAACGATCACAACCAAAAACATTCTCGACTAGCTTTATGAACATCTATTACCTCGGCATGATTTGAGGATGTCATGACCGAAATTCGCTAAGTCTAGCGCCATAAAATCGATGTACCACCACTGGTGAATTAACAATTAATTTGAAGCCTTGCTTTGTGGGGGTTTGATAAATATCCATCATAATATGTACTCAACAAGTCCTTGACTTGCTTTTTATTTGATTTGAATTGTAAAACATATATGGCATGTACCAAAAACCTTGCTTGGAAAAAACCAGTCAAGGGAAAAATATTAATGACATATGCATTCTTGTACACTGATTGCCTCGTTAAAAACCTTAAACTCAGCGGAAAAACTTATTAAAAGGAAAAAAAGTACAATCACTGGTCTTCAAGACTAAAATGACATCTTTAATGTGCATGTGATGAATATTAATAGTATAAGTCAAATATGACAAATACTCATACTTCATTATCATTTATAACTCTTGCCAGAGTTCTATTATAGATCCAAATCTCTCTCAAATCAAAACAATTTCTCATGCCGTTGTGACAAATCGTGTATTATACTTTGTGTTTCACATCATGCATTTAGTGCTTCTTGCATCTTAACTGCTTCAGGCACTATCGTTTCACATGATTTATGTATTACGAAGCATATTTGCCTCATTTTATTCCCTCGTTCATAAGCCCAGATGTTTATCAAATCGCATTGTTCAAACGTTGATGACATTTTCATTCATTCATTATATTTGACGGAACTAATATGTTCCTCACGCTCCAAACGTTGAACATAATTAACAATATAGCAATATGCAATTTCAGATTCTCCAAGAATCATTACATTTTCTTTGGAAGGTCTCAAGAAAATAACACGAGGGAATAAACTTCAGGTTCATCTTCTCCCACCGCATATATGTATGGGAATTGCATATTATTTGTTCCACATATATTGTTTATCAACACTTATTTGATATTTTATAGCCTTGACCTATTAAAGGGTATATGATTCCGTTACTCATCTAGAGTACGTCATTGCTCTTCTAGAGCTTTTAAGACTATATAATTTTTCTGCTCGAGCATATGCTTACTCTTTTGGAGTTCACATAAATCATATAGCCATAGTCAATTGGTCTTTAACGCTTATGTCGTTATCGATATTAATTTTGATACGTATCATTCTCTGTCCTTCTTGGACTTTCCCTTCTGTGAAAAATATTATCCTCCCAAGATAAATCTTTCAGCGACATTTTATTCCAAACCAGATCATTTGTTGCTTCTCACTCTTCTAAAGTAATTAAATGTATCCGGTGATTAAATGTGCGTTAGTATAATGATTTTCCACGAGATTCAAAACTCCAAGTTTACTTTCCTCCCCCTAATCTCGGAATAACATTTCATCTCAAGTCATATCTACTTAAGTTTGCAATAACCCTACAGTAATCTACTTAAAATCTTCCATTAACTAAAAAGCACAAATATTTTAAACTCAACATTTTTCCAATGAATAGGCAAAATATAGAATATTGTTACTCTAACAACATGTAGTTACGTAGGAATAAAATGGAATGAAATAAATTTATTTTATTACTGCGGTTGGATTGTGAAAGAATGAAATTAAACAAATTATATAAAAGATGACACATTGAGCGATGAGTAAGGTAGGGTAGTGGATTGTTGGGTGGGGTAGGGTAGGGTATGGTATGGTTAATAAGGTAGGATATGGTGGAAGGGGTGGGGTTAGGTGAGGTGGGGTAGCCCTACCCCACACCCTTCCGTAGCCTACCTCTCTACCCACACTGCCCTACCCACCATGCCCTATCTTAACATATCCACCACCAAACCCTACCCTATTTTACCCACCACCTCATCCTACCATACCTTACCCTACCATACCTTACCCACGACTACACTTTACCCTACCTTACCCATCACCCCACCTAACCTACCCTACCTCACCATATCATACCATTCCACCCTACCCTACCTTACCCATCACCCCCTCTACCCTACCTTACCCACCACCCCATCCTCCATTGCCTTACCTTATCTACCACCCCACTCTACCCTACCTTCCATACAACCTACTCTACTACACCATCACCCACCCATACCTTACCCTACCACCCTTACTTACCCTACCTTACCCACCACCCCATCCTATCCTACCTTACCATATCTCGCAATATCCTACTATAAATATCCTACCTACCTTACCCCACCACCTACTCTACTCCACCATCACTCATCCTACCCTACCCCACCCTACCTACCCTATTTCATCACCTACCCTACCCTACCACCCACCCACTCTTACCCCATCACCCACGTGTTTTGTCGATTTTCATTTTATTTCATCATATTCCATCCATTTTGAAGGAATGAAAATGGACATTTTTAATTCCATTGGAATAAAATTTCATTCAATTCCATTACCTTATTTTTCATATAAAAACATTAGAATGGAATGAAAAATCATTCTATTCCTTTCTATTCTCGCATAACAAGCATACCATTTCACTCATCCTACCTTACCCCACCACTACTCTACTCCACCATCACTCATCTACCTTACCCCACCTTACTTACCCTATTTCATCACCTACCATGCCCTACCACCCACCCACTCTTACCCTCATCACCCACGTGTTTTGTTAATCATCATTTTATTCCATCGCATTTCATCAATTTTGGAAGGAATGAAAATAGACATTTTTAATTTCATTGGAATAAAATTTCATTCAATTCCATTACATTATAATCATACACAAAAAATTAGAATGGAATGAAAAATCATTCTATTCATTTCTATTCTCGCCTAACAAGCATACCATTAGAGTAAAATACTCTATTCTAACATACTTTATTCTAAGTATATATTCTGACATACCAGAGTAACACATCGAGAAAAGAGTTTACATATATATATATATATATAAGAAATATATGTATATATAGCCAATATATATATATATATATATATAAATACGTGTATATATAGCCAATATTTGGCCGTGGTTTAAGACCAAAGACCGAAGTTCCGGATTGAGTCCCAATGAGGACAAGCTGGAATCATCTTTTCACACATCATACACTATTCTGACCCAAAATAAGTTAGAAAGTGGTCGATTATTCTGACTGAAATTACTATTCTGACCTAACCTAAGCCAGATGGTGGTCTATTCTGATTGAAATTACTATTCTGACTTAATTTTAGTCATAACTGATGTTTTCTAGAGCCAATATTGGTCAGAATCTGACTAAAATTACTATTTGACTGAAATTACTATTCTGACATAATTTCAGTCTGAACTTAAGTGTTTTCTAGAACCAATACTGTCAGAATTTGTCTGAAATAACCATATGACTTACTTTCGGTCAAAACTTAAGGCTCCGTTTATTTTGGGTTGAGTTTTTTTGGGTATTTTATATTCTCGTTGATAATAAAATATTATAAAAATGATTGAAGTCAGGTTTTTTTTTTTGGGTTTTTTATATACTAGTTGATAATAAAATATTATAAAAATGATTGAAGTAATAATTAGAAAGTAAAAATATTTTTTTGAAATTTGTATAGATTAAAAAAAAAGTGGTGAGAGAAATTGAAATAATGTAATATAATGAATAAAATAATGTTAAAAAGGTAATAATGTAGATAAAGTGAAATGATGAGAGGTGGGTTAATATTTTTTTATTTGTAGTTGAAGAATTGATTTATGAGAGAATTGTAAGAAATGATTGGTGATGTGATGTAAAAAAAACCCTAAAAAAATTCCAAACCAAAATACCAAAAACAAACAAGGGCTAAGTGTTTTCTAGACCTTGTAAGAATAAATATGCACGAAAATTTGAAGCATAAAATTAAAAAATATAAATTATTTGTGTTAAGATATTTTCCGTGTGAAAAGATATTCACGTTGTACTTCGTATCTGTAATAAAAAGGAAAACGCAAAACAAAAGGGTGTCTTTAAAGGCACCACATCACTCTAAAAATTAGGTGAATACTCACGGCACCACACAATAATATTTTAAATTATGAATCTACTAATCACACCACACCTATTAAATTTCAAGTTTATTATATCTAGAATTTTTTTTACTATTTCCAGATTTTTTTTTATTACAATAACAACCATTAACCCATAAAAAATTGCATATTTTCCTTACCCTCAACCTAAATCTTCTCCGTCATTCCACTACCATTTCTCCGCCCTTCAACGTCACCATTTCCACCACCTCTTACCATAGAAAAAAAAATCCACCATTCTCTCTTAACTCATGCATCCATTAAATTGAACAGCCTACCTTAAATCATCGAGCAAACAAGGATAGACACCATTACGTTTTGAATCCGAAAAAAAAAAGCTAAAAAACTCACACCCCTTATAACAAAAAATAACCGTGCATGCATGGTTGCAGCTTTAGAAAGGAGGAATTACCCATACTAGTATTGTCCCATCACCACTTTCAATTACCATAGATCCACCATCCGTTCAATTCGTCCGTTTTTTTCCCTTAATTTCCAGCACCTCTATTTTGTCTTATTTTTTACTTTGAAAACAAAAAATCGCTCCAGCTTGAAGGTGATGGTGAAAGTAACGGGCGATGGGGCTGGGTAATGGTGGATGAAGATGGGTGAAAGGACGGCTAAGTGTGGTGTGGGAGGGGGTGGGGATGGTGGTGGTGGTAGGTGGCGGTTCTGATGGGGTTGGCTGGACGGAGAGGGTGGTTTAGCTAAAAGGAAATTTAGGGTAAGTTAGTATTATGTGTGTAGTTATATTGTTGGAGTGGAAGATTTTAATATGTGTGGTGATATATGTAGAAATGATAATATGTTATTTCCACAATTGTGTATTGGGTATATATATTTAAAAATCAATGTGGTGCATTAGATAGAACATCATATGAATATGTGGTGCTTTTTAATTTGGATGTTTAAGTAGAGTGCCTTTAAAGGCACCCAAAAAAAAAAATATATATAATCGTCATAGCCTACAGTAGGTCAACTAAAATTTGATATAATTAACACAACTAAACAAGAAACAAAAATAAACGGAAAAACACACCAAAAAAAGGGGAAAAAAACTGAAATCGCCATTGAAAATGTTTGTGTGTAAATTCTTTTTTACCCCCATATAAATAACCCAAAACTAATGAAACCTAAACTTTCGGCCGCATCTCACTCTCCACCCTCCCAACACTTTTTCGGATCCTATCCAAAGCCTTCCGAAGAGTCTCTTCTGCAAAGTAAACTCGCCACCACTAATCTTCGCCGGCCGCCGTTAATCGGCGCTAAAGCACCTCTAGTTCTTCAACCTTGTTCTGCTTCTTTTTCGATTGACGATTGTGTAGCGCTACTGCAAGTAATTTGGGGTAAGTTTTCTTATTTTGCATTTTCGTTCTTGTTTAGGAATTATTTGAGTGAAAAACGAATTTATAAATCAATAATCGATGTTTTACTTCTATGATTTGTTACTGCATTTGTTTAATAATTAAAGTTGTAAGCTTCTAAGCGAATTATGGGTAATAGGTGTTGCATGATAGCTGTGAATGTAAATTAAACTGAAATCTGCTTATAGTTTCATATGGTTACCTGTTTCTGTTGATAATCCCGTTTGTGCCTTGTTCTGTCTGTGTTTGTGAACTTGAAATAATTTGTAATTGCATCTCTGAACCTGAGCTTATGCTATTCTAAGTTCTGACTCCTAATTTGCTTTGTTTTGGAAATCAATCGTGTGCTTATGCAAATGTGTTGTGAACTTGTTGTTCTTTGAGTTGAGTTGATTGGAAAGTTGATTAGTTGATTCAGTGGTCATGAAAGTTACTTATAGCCATCACACATACAAAGTGTATAACATGTAAATTGAAGTTTCACAGACAAGAAAAAACATGGAGTTGAAAATTGCAAAAGATAAGAATAAACAGTACAATGCTTCTTGCTATGCCTCTTGCCTTGGTTCTTGCTCCTGCTCTTCCTACGGCTGCTCTCATCCTCAGAATCAGATTCAGAATCCGAATATAAGTCTGAATCAGAATCAGAATCAGATTCTGATGTTGAATTGTATTTCCTATGCCTCCTCTTTTCTTGATGCTGTTTCTTCTTCTTATTCTTCTTCTTTCTTCTCATCTCCTCCTCTGACGAGCTACCACTTGAATCACTAGACGAATCAGAGCCTGTAACAGATGAAGCTCCACTATCCGATTCGCAAAACGAAGCTTCACTATTACTACCAGATTCACTCTCTGATTTATACTTACTTTTACTTTTCTTCTTCCCCTGTTTCTCACTCATTTTCTTCTCAATATCAAGATTATCCAATTCGTAAGAAGTCGCCACTCTCATCCTCAACTTATGGTTCTTCAATTGCCGTGTACGAGACGGCCGTGAGATATACACCCTCTCATTCGTACATTCATACGTCCAATGACCAAATTGAAAGCATTTCTGACACTAAGAACAGCAGTGACAGAACTCTTGAGATCCTTTCGTTCATGTAATATCACTTGCTTTTCAGTACTCATCAAATACATCTGCCTCTTAGCTTCTTTCCTTTCTTGACATATGCTGCTTCGTCTTCTTCTTTGTTACCGGACATGGCTTTTCTTCTTACTTGAAATCAAACCCTAGATTGAAATTCAGCTCAATAGTAATGAAACTCTGAATCAAAAGAGAAGACGACAGCTTAAAATACAGTACCACCTTCGTCAAAGTTGGTCTTCGTCTTTCATATATAGAATTTCACTTAACTACCTGAAGTATCGTTTCTTAGGATTTTGTGTTAACTAGCTGGCCTTGTGAAACTAAGCTGTGAACTTGCTAATTAATTTTGGGAAATAGATTTCTGAGAGTGAACCCGAAACTCTGACTGTGTTTAGTGTATTCATGTATTCAGTAGATCTCATTTCCAGTAAAATAAACGAAAATAACTTACTTGGATAAAAATAAAACATTTTAAAAACCGAAATCGGAACAAACTGGGCTGGACTGCTGGGTCGGTTTCATAGCTGATTCCATTCCATTTTGTTCCGAAAATTCAAAAACTGCTAAAGCATGCAACACTACAAGAAAACTGTTAAATTACAACGCACATTTTATGACGCGCATTCCTACACGTCGTAAATTTAAAGGTTTACGACGTGTTTTCTTTGGTATGTCGTAATTATATTAAAAAAATCATTGTTTTAAAGGTATTCGTTATGTTCTAGACATTTTATTAACTTACGACGCGCATAATGCACGTTGTAATTTTCCATGTCAAACGAGAATATACTGGGTTTCGAAATAAAACCCTCGCCGTTCCTATATCCGCCTCCTTCCTCAAAGTTTAGAATCAAAACCAAAAAACGAAGAACAAAGCACATATTATTACTAGAATTTAATCAGCTATGGAAGGTTGATTGAAGCCATCCATTATCTCGTCTGTGCATCTTTCCTTTTTTCCCTTCGTCTTTTGCCTTCTTTCTTTTCCTATTTCATTCCTCAGGAAGAGGATTTCAGTAATACCTATTCTTTCAAGCCCCCAAGAGTAGAAAATTACGTGACCTCCGCCGTGGGAGGCGGTAGTAACGGAGGCTCTGCTTCCGGAACTCTCCCCTATTTCGAAATCGCAAGAGCGTTGTCGCAATTTTTGGGGATCGTCAACAATATTCCGGTAAGTTCAAGGAAGTACGAAGTCTGAGCGGCTAATTGATAAGAATTTGTTGGAGAGAAACGACAGGTAATCAGCATCAATCGTCATCTTTGATTGTAAATTTGGTTGTGCATTTGGATTTTGATGAAAAACCCCTTAATTTTCGTTGCTGTCTCTCTGTTACTCTTGCACATGCTGTAATCAGTCAATTGTTTGCTTAATTTCCTAGAATTTCAGCTGGATTCGTGTTTGAATCCTATAATTCAGATCAAACCCTCAAGGATTAGGGGCTAATTTCTAATGTTCCTTTTCTTGGATAACCAGCCCAAGCAGGGTTTAATTCCCTGTTGTTTTAGGTGAATACTGTTGTTTTTTCCAATGTGATTTGTTAGCGTCAAGTTTTAGATATAATTGTGTTGATTTTGTGGGGGATTGGATTTGAATTGTAGACAGAGCATTATAGCGGGCCGAGCTTGGTTGCCTGCACCTGTGCTTTCATTGACCTTGCTGTCAGAAACCGAAAGAGTTCTTAGCATTCAATCTCACACTGTTCAGGTATGGTTGATTTGAATTATAATGTGACTGTTATTTCTTGATGCACGCTAATTCTAATGCGATTTAGACCAACTGCAAAACATTCCGAATATGGACAATTGGACTATCTCTATATTGGGCTACTATTTAATCAAAAAAGTTGTACCCATTAGAAACTCCTCTTGTAGCTATTCATTAACTAATAGTATAGCTAGCTATTCATTAACTAATAGTATAACTTGCTTTTCAGTACTCATCAAATACATCTGCCTCTTAGCTTCTTTCCTTTCTTGACATATGCTGCTTCGCCTTCTTCTTTGTTACCGGACATGGCTTTTCTTCTTGCTTGAAATCAAACCCTAGATTGAAATTCAGCTCAATAGTAATGAAACTCTGAATCAAAAGAGAAGACGACAGCTTAAAATACAGTACCACCTTCGTCAAAGTTGGTCTTTGTCTTTCATATATAGAATTTCACTTAACTACCTGAAGTATTGTTTCTTAGGATTTTGTGTTAACTAGCTGGCCTTGTGAAACTAAGCTGTGAACTTGCTGATTAATTTTGGGAAATAGATTTCTGAGAGTGAACCCGAAACTCTGACTGTGTTTAGTGTATTCATGTATTCAGTAGATCTCATTTCCAGTAAAATAAGCAAAAATAAATACTTGGATAAAAGTAAAACATTTTAAAAACCGAAATCGGAACAAACTGAGCTGGACTGCTGGGCCGGTTTCATAGCTGATTCCAGTCCAGTTTGTTTCCGAAAATTCAAAACTGCTAAAACATGTCGTGTCAAAAACAACTGTGAAAAAACTTACCGGATTGGACTATGTACACTCCTAGAAACCACATCGTACTTTTATCTCATGTGTTTTTCTGTTTTGAAGTCCAACCCAATTAAAGAAGATGAAATAGTCAGCCCAATTTTGGGATTGCCTGCACACACACACACACACACACACACATATATATGATATATATATATAGACACACATGTGTAAGGAAGTTAAACCCTACATTTCCTTATTATTCTTAAAAGTTTCAGACTCACCTAACTCCATTTTTCTTCAAACTCTCTCCAATAGCACGCTTTTCTTCAGACTCTAAAACTGCACCTCACCTTGCAATTAAGTGATATCTACCAGAGAAGACATTACTTGATTGATTCGGACTCGAAGAGGATAGATTACTTGTATTGATAGGTAATGGATCTGCATCTGTACTACTTTTTTTTTTTTCCAAATTTTTTCTACATTTCTATCTTGCTATTGCTGTTAATTCTGCCTTTCATATTACAGATCCTAAACATAAATTTAGGCTTTTATTGCATTTTAGATCAGGTTACGTGTAATGTTATTGGTAGATTGGTATTTTGGCTGCTGCTCTATATTTTGTTAGAGTTCTTTCTTTTCCAGTGATATTGTAGAAATCATTTTTTCTATATCATATTAACTTCTTTTTTTTTAATCTTTGAGGGCAATAAAGTAGGTGAAGTGGTTAGATGCTTGTGATCAATTGAACAAGAAGAAGAGGAGTCAGCCAAAAGAAAGACCACCAAAAGTAATGACTACGAAGATACGAATAGTAATGAGATCTTTTGAAAACCATTTTGTCGGCGGCCTTCCGCCTCACACACGACGGATTGGATTGCCCGAAACACGAGTCGTGTATACTGTGTTACGTTCACCTCATATCGATAAAAAGTCCAGAGAACAATTTTCAATAGAGAGAAGACAAATGTTTTGGACATAAAAGCGGAAACACACGAATTGCGCAAGAAGTACTTTTGGTTAAAACGGTTACGTGCCTTTGGAGCTCAATGTGAAATCCAGTTTTATCACAAGAGTCGTTTAGATAAGGGAAAACTCCAGACATTGCTCTCTGCTTCAAAGTAAGATCTTTGCAAGGGTTCTTTATATAGACACTATGGCCTGGACTCAGAATAATACCCGGTTTGGGATTGGAATTAATCTCATGGTTCTTGCATCGGAGGATGGTGAATCTTTTAATTTTTATTATGCATTTATTTCAGATACTTGAAGAAGGATGGTGGATCTTTTAATTTTTATGTTTTTATGTCGGTTTCTTGTTTGAAGATATATTGGGATACAATAGTAGTTTTTCACTGCACATTTTTGATCGATTGATTTCAATACCTGGACTTTAATCAGGTGGTGGATTGCACCAAGAAACGCATTATCAAATCTCGATAGCCACAGTGTGGGAGTTAGCTCTGAATTTAGGGTGACTTTTTGTGGACTCTCCTGGTCCTCCCACCTAAGGGGCCGCAGAGTTGTCATGATTAACCACCTCACTAATCCTCGGCTCGGGGTGGAGGGGCATTGTCGACAAAGAATATTGTCTGCATTAAGGGATATATCTGATTTTGAAGTTAGTATCTTTACGAGGGTTCTTTGTGAAGTTAATTTACTCAATAATTCTCCAAACATTGCTTTATGCAAGTCAAATAGGCAGCTGAACTTGAAGTTGAAGTGTTCAGGTTCGAACTCCGTAAATGGACGACTTCTTTTAGTTTGTTTTGTATAATACAAACCCATGAGCTTTAATTACTAGGTTATCTGATTAATATCTTCACCCATTCCCATAAAACATGAGAAGTGATGATTCTTGTGGTTAGGGTTTAATCATTTTTAAGTAAGTCAAATAGATCATGTGCCTTAAATAAATGTCTATTTTATGTTATGTCATAAGTAGACTAAATAGTTGCCTTAAAGAATGTCAACATCTACTGTGTGGAAATGAATGAATTGAATACATAACATCTAAACACCTGATATAACACTCAAAATCATCGATGTATCATAATTTTTTTTTCTAGATTTTAATTCCTCCACACCTTAAAATTGCTATAAAAAAATAAAAAAATAAAAAATTTAATTTTTTGGTGCTATATATGTTTTGACGTTGTTGTCGTGTGCAATTACGAATTACCAAAGGACCAGTGTTTACCTTCGGAAGCTTCAAAAGTCGCCAAAGCCGCCTACTCGTCAGGTCCAAAAGCTCAATATAGCAAGTGAAAAAGCATTCTCCTTTCTTTAAATTCATATATTCCCCTCCAGTTCTGTGGGTTTACTTCCACAAAACCTATCAGGATTCCAGCCCACCTGAAAAGGCAGCAAAAGATTGAAAATTGATTGCAGTTTTCAGTCATTTTCTTAGATTTATGGTCGCAAAAAAAAGGTTTCTTTAAATTTCCCATCCACAGTGAAGAAGATTGAAACTTGATTGCAATTTCTAGTAATTTAGTGACTTAATGGCCCTAGTGAACAGGGTTGCCTCTGTTTCTTCTTCAACATCAAATTTCAAAATCTCTGATTCTCGTTCTTTCACAACAAAATGTTCAGTCCAGTTTTCCTCTTCTCCATTCACTGAGAAGCATTCCATTGAGAGATACAAAAGAGACAATTGGGTTTTCAAGAACACCACCGACTCTTTAGAAGACTCCTCTTTTTGCAATTTCCCAATCGATTCCAGCTGCATAAAAGACTATGAGATAGCTATGCAGCTTCCAGAGTTAGAGAAATTGCTTCAAGTTTTGAAAGAGAAAAGAGAGAGTGAAGGCAGGGTCAAGGAGAGAGGACCTGGGAATGTGTATTTAGTGGGAACTGGTCCAGGGGACCCTGAATTGTTGACACTTAAGGCATTGAGAGTGATTCAAAGTGCTGATCTTTTGTTGTATGATCGGTTGGTTTCTAATGATGTGTTGAATTTGATTAGACCTGATGCTAGGCTTCTTTATGTTGGCAAGACTGCTGGCTTCCATAGCAGAACCCAGGTTTGTTATCTGTTCATCTTTTAATGTTGGTTGATTAATTTATCATGTGCATGCTTTTGGTGTCAAAATTTGGAATGTGGTCTTGTGTTTGGATTTCAGAGAGTAAATTTAAGTGATTGAAACTTTACTAGTCAGGTTGATGTATAACTTGATGTTGTGTGAAACTTAGAATTGCGAATGTCGGGTTTTTGCTTTATTGAATCACTAAACAGCAAATATGGGCTCTATGGGTTAGAGGGTCTGTTTCTTTCATGCTTTGGTTTGTATTATATTGATATATTCTAATTTTGAATGATAGCTTTTTTGTTGTTGAAATTTGGAAAGATTAATGTGAAATGGAATTGATGAACTACATTTGAGTTGTTAAGATCACGGCTACTGATGTAGATATTTTGTTGTGTGGAAATGAATAGTAGAACTGTTAAGTCAGGGTATTTCTTGGGCCATTGAAGTCCAAATGTGTGTCCATTGGTTTTATTGTAGTTCATGCTTATGACTAACAAATTCCATGGCTTTATGATATCACTGTTGTTCTCTTAGTATCAATCTTAGAACTCTTTGAAAATGTGGAAAACCGTGTTTAGAAATTTAAAGATGGGATCACGAGGGAGGAAAGAAACATGAGGAAGATGAATATATTTGCATCACTAAAAGTGTGCTAAGACTAAGAACAAGCAAAAGTTGTTCTTTTTAGTGCATTTGTCCTTTTACTCTGCGTTTAATAAATTGAAATGTGCTCCGAGTCTTGAATGTTTTAGCTGCATTGTATAAAGTGTGACAGATAATGTTTTACAGGAGGAAATTCACGAGTTACTCTTAAGCTTTGCTGAAGTTGGAGCCACAGTTGTCAGACTAAAAGGGGGCGACCCATTGGTAACTACCAATCTGCTTTTCCAGAAAAAAAATGCATAATTTTCTATTAATGTATTCATTTTTTAGGAGAGAAATTATAGTTGATGGCTTGAATTATCAGGTATTTGGTAGAGGAGGAGAAGAGATGGATTTTCTGCAGCAACAAGGAGTCATGGTAAAAGTTATTCCAGGTACCAGGAAATAAAAGCTTATCTAGTATTCCCTCCGTTTTTTTTTTATATTTTAAATGTCACTTTTCAGAATTTGCTTTATTTTTATTTATCTGTCAGTTTACAATACCAATGCGACATTTATTATTTTTTCCTCATTTACCGTTCATTTCAATAATTCAAATTTTGGTACAATTTTCCATGCACAAAGAATGAATGGTAATTTTGTCATTTTACACTCTATTTGACTTACTATTTCAGGCATAACTTCTGCGTCTGGAATAGCTGCAGAGCTCGGGATTCCGCTGACTCATCGAGGTGTTGCAAATAGTGTTAGATTTCTCACAGGCCACTCGAGAAACGGAGGAACCGACCCTCTATATGTAGCAGAGAATGCAGCTGATACTGATTCAACCTTGGTTGTTTATATGGGCTTGTCAACACTCCCGTCTCTTGCATCAAAACTAATGTCCCATGGACTGCCTCGTGATACGCCGGCTGTTGCAGTCGAGAGAGGGACAACACCTCAACAACGAACGGTATGAGATATATCCATGTTTACTTCAAGAAACTTTTAATACCAAGAGTCGTTATTGCACCATACCGTTGGATAATTTGTGATATAACTCTGTTAGTGTCCAAAAGAGCTCGCGGCCGACCTGAGATGATGACTAGAGCCAAAAACCAACCCAACTTTTATATCATCCAAAAGGGTCAAGTTTTCGGGTGCTTTTTTCTTTATTACTGAGTTGAGTTTTGTGCTTGTAGGTATTTGCAGAAGTGAAAGATCTTGCTGAGGAGGTTGCAATGCATTGCTTGGTATCACCTACTTTGATCATCATAGGCAGTGTTGTTGCATTGTCGCCGTTTTGGAATGCGTCTCCACAGTGTTCTGAGTTAAAGGTGTTTTCAAGAAACCTCTGATGCATCAAAGTATTTTCTCGAGCGAGTTCAAACGGTCGGATATGTGTCATTCGGTTATAAAGACTAAAGAGAGAACACACCTTCTTTGTTGCTGCATTGCATTACATTGTTTATGCTCAACATGCAGAGCTTGATAGCATTGTCCTCCTATAGGATCTATGATTAGGATTTTCCATTAATTTTGTGATTTTCTTTCTTTCTTCATCCAAATGAAGAATTGTACCTTTCTTTATTTTTATTTTTATTTTATTTTTATTTTTATTTTTACTGTATTTATTCGATAGTTTTTCTTCCCTCTGTACAAGGATTTGCTTTGCAATGACAAACAGGTTTTCCAGGCTCCCGGCCATTAAAACAGCGTTCCGAAACCTCTTACAACTCAGAAGGAAAAAAATAAAAACATAAAATGCATCATGATCCTTCAAAATTTTCTTTGTATAAACATCTATTCACATGTACAAAGTAGAAAGAATGAATTAAATGAAAAAAAAAATAAGCTTATCGTCTACAATACCTAAATAATTTCTCTGTCTAAACAGAGTTCTATGTCTACTATCAACAAATAGAATGCAGACGTACAGAATTTATGACCACCTTTTTGTATGCAAAATCCTCAGCAGTGAATATCAAAAATCAATCCGAAGCATATTTTATCAGATTCTTCATTCTTGGCCTCATCTTTTCCTCGACGTGAAGTAAAATCGGGTTCTAATAAAGGTCTGAATTTGTCAATGTTTTGTTGTAGTCCTGTTGCACATACACCCTAAGGCAGGGTATTTTGTCACATCTTTTTCAGCTTTAGTAGTCCTTAAATCTGGCTGCCCCAAGGAAACGCGATGCAACTCTTGAATAATCTTGTTAAACTCTGCTTCATTGAGGGATGTATCTAAGAAGTGTGCAAACATCTGCCTTTTGTTTGGGGTAATAGTTTTCTTGTGCCCTGCATATGCTCTTTGTCCCTGCACAAATAAAAATGTACATCGACTCAAGAACGAAAAAACCCGTTTTGGAAAGGCTTGATAATTTGATTTACGGTGTTTACTGCAAGTACTCATAGTATAAAAGTAATGAAAACAAAAGCATGCAAAAAGTAATAGGACAGTACCTGAATAGCATGACCCATATTTCCACCATGAGATGGCATAAAAACATCACTATTCTCTGAAACTATATGGTCAATGGCTGCCAAAAAGGAAGCTTTTCCAGAAAATGGCTCAAGTTCTCCGGGCAAAGCAACGTCTTGTTTGTTGAAAAAATATGGAAATTCGCGAATTAATGGATTCAATGCTTCTTTTCCACCTAATGGATTACCTCCGGCCCAATAGATCCTCGCGGTTTTGGGAGCTCCAAGGGCTTTTAGCAATCTGAAAAAGTAAAGTTAATTTCTTTAGTCAAGAAAACAGAATCTTGAATGTGTTTTAGAAACGGGTTTTGAAACCCACGAGCTTACCGTGCAACCTCCATAGCATTCAGAGGGCAAAGACCCGCCATTTTTCTTTCGTGGTATGTCATATTTGATCTTGAAGTTAAAAGCATTGGCTTCTGTTTTCTCTCATTATTAATCATCTCATCATACTCGTGACTCAGACCGGGAAGACATCCGGTTCTCACCCACACGTCCTTCTCCATTCGTAGATGAAGAGCCATATATGGTCCTTTGCTCCTCATCCTCTCTGTCAACTTATTACCAAGTTCTAAGATTGGTGGAGCAAACCTTAATGCATGAAAAGCTACCTAAAGAGAAAAAGTGATTGCCATAAGTTTAGTGTTTGATTTGGTATATATAACGGTTGTACCATAAAACTATCTGTTGTAACTGTTTATTCAAAAAACGCACCTTGCAACGAAGCTTTTGAAGATCAGAAGGAAGATCCTTGGAAAGTCTTGAATCAAGACCGCGTAAAAGTAGAACACCTTCCCTTTTAAGCTGCAGAAAAACAGAACATCAAATAAGTTTAACACAGCAAAAAACCAATTTTCTCAATTTCATTGCATTCTACAACGCATAATATGAATAGATATTCTATATTGTGAAGAAAATCAGACATTTTGTGAAGCTTAAATCCAAATATTTCTATATGAATCAATACAAAGCAAAGCAAAACAATGACTTTTTACCTTTCTAAGGTATCTTGAACGAATCCATTGAGGAGAAACATTAACAGGTGTTTGTTTTTCCTCTACTGGCCTTGTCATCAAATGTGTAGATGGAAGTGATGACACAATCCGAACATCGTTTGCCAAAACATTTTTGAAATGATCCAAGTCAAATATATCAGAGAACTCACTGCAACAATAAAAAAAATATATATATAAATATATGAACAAGAATCAGTTCCCTGTATCAAAAACACACACAATGAAATTTCTATTGAAAAGGAATTTAATTATGAATCAAGTCTCTACCAAATTCACATCTACATATCTCATATTAACACTTGTATGCTAAAAGCAAAATATGTTGAAAATTCAAACTCAATAAATGGTATTCAAAAGTGAAAGCCAAGAACAATTACTCAAAGCAGAGGAAATCAAAACAATAAGAGGGGAGTATTTAGCAGAAAAATCAAGAAACAGAGAAAGAAAAAAACAAACCTTTCATCACCCCAAATAACATTTACTTGCAAAATTGGAACAACAAGAGAAGCACCAAGAATTCTTGCAATAACCACAGCATCAACAATTTGATTTCTCTGCTGATTGATTCCACCAGAAACCACTACCATCAAATAATTACTTCTGTCTTTAATAACTTCACTACTTACCCTTTTATACTCCCTAGTAAACTCCAAACACGGTCTATACCCCAACCCATTAGGCTGTTTCCAAAACTCACTTTCCTCATCAACATTTTCCAAAACTCTGTTCATTTTCTCACCGTTAGGCACAAGATTGAGCTGAGAACTTGAAATCCCATTATCAAGAAACGATTTTTCTAGAGAAGTGACACATGGGTTCGGATCAAAATCAAACCATGTGTTTAACAAGCCAAGAAACCCGAAAAGGAAAATCAAGAAAACCCAGAACCGTGGGTTCTTGAATAAAGATCTCAACATAGTGGAAAGTGTAGAAGTAGAATGTTTCTTTTTAGGAGAAAGAAGTAAAGATTCTAATGAGTTAGATGGGATCGAGCTGATTATTTGAGATGGAACTGAAATGTAGCTCTGCTTCTTATTGTTGCTCTTTGAAACTGCCATATTTGTTCTTTACAGAGTGGTATGCTGAACTCGAAGGAGTAGAGCTTATAAGAGAAAATGGGGTGGGATTCTTTTAATAGAAAATGATTTTTTTTTTGTTGAGGTTTTAGTGTTTTTTTCTGGGAGATTTCTTTAAGAAGTTTTCAGAGAGAAAAAGTGAGGGACGGCGGGAAGAACGAGAAGTCTGAAGCGTGTTTCCTACTGGTGTTCCAGAAATATGAATAGTACAAATGTCAAAAGGGCAGACAAAGTCAGAAAATGTGTCATTTGCCAGACAAGCATGCTCTGGAGGAAGTTATTGGATGTATCCGTCATATACGAAATGCATCTATATGATACGATATGAGACTTTTATTTCTAAACCGTTTACTTGTCATTTCGATGTAAATGAAGATACTACACATTAACTTCTTGGCTTTGGAGTTCAAGATGGTATTTCCATTTTCATTTTGGAAAATTTTATGATGGTCAATATCCACCAAACTAAATTTTGAATTCAATGATTCAGAATTAATACTTATGATCACGATCACTCATCTGATGACATGTGTCAATTGAAATGACCACCATAAAAGTTCTCATTCATTTTTGTCGGAGTGATTTCTTAAACCTAAGTGGTCTAATCACACCTTTACAATGTGAATATAATTGAGCCGTATGCTTTATTTTTAAGCTATGTCATTTTATTAATAATATCTAAAAACTCTTTCTGAGAGATCACTTAACCGGCTCACTTGAGAGGATTCTTGTTCATTTCCTCTCCCTTCAATTGCTAAAAGTAATACACAAATTTACTGAGTGAAAACTTGCATCAGATAATGTATGAGAGTCGAGACTCTCCTTCACAAATTTTCTACGGGAAACAACCTTCCCATGTAAATCATGTCTTTCTTTTTGATTCTTTGATTATCTTGTACATAAAGGTTGTATAAACTGAGAGTAGCATAAAGAATCGAGCGTTCTCGAAGTCTAAGGAACATTTATAAGAGATTCTAAGATCAAAATATATAAGCTGAAATGTATATATCTTAGCCTATTATAAGTTCAAATAGAGACTTTGGGAAGGGGAGTAGACCAGAAGAGTTGAACCTCGATAAACAATTTGTGTTCAATACTTTCCACACTTGTCTTTTTTGACTGTCTTTGCTTACTTGGCTTGAGCTATTATTTGCATGCTTAAACACTTCAAAACCTAAGTTTAATAATTAAAGTTTAAGTTTGCATAGCGTGGTTAGCTTGTATGCTTAGATATGACAGTAAAACACAGTTTATCACAACCTACAGTGGTGTCACTGTAAGAACAATGATACTTTGTCTATTTTATGATCAAGTCTCTGTAATTACCTTAACGTGCTCTTTACTTGTTGTAATTGCTCACATTGCTTATTCACTATGTTAGCACGAAGTCTATAAGGCTTTTATCTGAGTGTGGCTATCTTAGTAATGGGCACAGGTGGGTACGGGTTTAACAATATACATACCCATCACAAATTTTCCGTACTCATACCCTACATATTACCCGTGCGGGAATAATTTTTATTTATACCCTACCATGTGGATGTCCACGTATCCATGGATATTTGATTTAATTATTAACTTAATTGCATGTAATAAAGAAAGAGACTCTATTATCGCCACAAAAATGCTTCGTACGCCATTTTTATCAATTTTCTAAACTACATACACTACAAAATTACTTTTAGCACACTTAAACTGGAGTTTTTTTGTTCAGTCTATTTTTATATTATTAAAGTTAATTGTGTAACTCCCCCAGACCCCGGGTCTGGTAGCGCTAACCCAAGTTGACAATACATTAATATCTCACACTTATATGGTGGTGATGCACTTCCTCTGCTTCTAATGTAGTTTCGTCTCTACCAGAGGATCTAGAGGTGGCCCCCACCAACGCACATCCCACATTCTCCCCCCTTATAAGGGACTAGCGGACTTGTCCTAGTTTCGTCGTCCCTACCAGAGGATCTAGATGTGGCCCCCACCAACGCACAGCATAGTGTGACACTTAGATCCGTCTGATAATCGGCTCTGATACCATTCAGTAACGCCCCCAGACCCCGGGCCTGGTAGCGCTAAATGAGTCACAAATGGTCCGGTCAACTGCTTAGACCGCCGTCCTCGCTTGGTCTAAAAGGGCTAACCCGAGTTGACAATACATTTATGTCTCACACTTATATGATGGTGATGCGCTTCCCCCACTTCCAATGTGGGATATCACAGATTTAAAAGTCATAGTAGTCACGGGAAAATAAAATACAACTCTAACAATTGCTTGTAATAACGAGTTCTTGATCTCGTTTGTCTTTTATATTTCAAGAAAACAAAAGGTAAGAGATTTTGGAAAAAAAACATCACCATCTAAATTGTGGTATAACTCGGATTAAGATAACTTCACTTCATCTTTTGACAACTGATAAAAGTAGTTACAAGATTTTGTTTCGGTGAGTTATAGTCCTCTAATTTCCATGTACTTACTCAACTGCTTTATGTACTAACTCTATTAGTTGCAAGATTTTTTTTCCGACCGAAACGAAATTAGAGGACTATAACTCACATATACATACGGTGAAATTTAAATCCGTAATTACTTAATCATAAAGCATCAGTTTAACCATTGAGATAAACATCGTTGGCATGTTAGTTGCAAGACTAAAAACTTGTTTCCAAATACAAGTTTGACGAATTTTATTTTAATTCACGTGAGAGGCATGTGAGGTAAAATGTCACAACAGAAATTGGCTCGTCTTATTCTCAAGTCCACCGTCAATGAATCACATGCTCGTATGATTGCAAACTTTGAAATTGAACATTTGACTTTAAGAAATAATGAATTATGTTGAGGAGGAGCTGTTTTTGAAATAGACAGGAGACTATTCTGGTACCAAACAACTGATCGTTTTTTATATTATTATTATTCTTATTATTATTATATTTTCTTAGAAATTAGCTTAAGTATATTTTTATACGAAATTTAATCAAAGATAATCTATATTTTTATTCATTTTTGTTTCTGTTTAAAGCTCCTAAACAAACTCACTCAACTAATCCAGAGTTCGATTTGGGTCAACCTATAGAGCTCTTGTAAAGCTAGACTCAAAATTCTTTCAACATTACATTGCAAAGATGAATCGAACATGTGACATCTCTAGACATTTTCAATTTACCACCTGAGTCAAGTTCAAGGACAGAACTAAGGGTCTAGCTAGGGTGGGTGTAGCCAGCCTGGTGGTTTTTTTTTAAATCTTTTTTTATAGTTTTTTTTTTTTAAAAAAAAATAGGGTAGTTTTTATTTTCGATACATCCAAAATTTTATATAATTAAGTCCAATACAGTTAGTTGTCTTAATCTAATTCATCCGATTATACAATATAGTACACTAACCCAACTGACCACCAATTCCTGGTTCGGTCAAGCTGTTGGGTTAAATGTAAGCCGGTACAGATAATAAGGGATATTTGACTAATTAAACATTATTCCTACAACTAAGAGCTGTGCTAATGCGAGATCAATGATTAAGAGATTCATGTTATTATGATACAATTTAATATGTTATTCCCTCAGTTCCAATTTATCTGAGGCAGTTATCAAAATCACACATATTAAAGAGGTGAGTTAATGCATTAACTTTTACAATAAAATGACTAGAATGTCCTTAGATATAATTAATGTGACCTTCTTTTTTATATCTCCCAGTGTAATAATTAAGGGTAAATCAAGTAAAAACACAACAAATGTTGCATTGAAAATTATACTGCCTCACAAAAAATGGAACAAAACTCTTTGGCAACTGTCTCAATTATTGTGGAACGGATGGAGTATTCAAATTATGGGAAATTAGGGATAATGACACAATCTGGAATATTTTTAAGTAACAGGACAGCTACATATTTTTTATAGGGAGAATGACAACTGCATAATTTTTATAGCGAGAAGGACAAACAGTGAATCTCCCCAGTGAATCCCGAAATCAGTGAATTTCGACAGTGAATCCCAAAAATCAATGAATTTCGACAATGAATTTTGAAAATTAGTGAATTTCGACAGTGAATTTCGGCAGTGAATTTAAATACTGAATTTCGACAGTGAATAAATAGCTTGATTCTTTATGCAAAAGTTTCAAAAAACTGTCATTCTACTCAATTGATGAAATATTTATGTCCTTCTCCCTCATTCACCCTTCAAATTATATAGAGTTTCATATCGAATTTCATGAATGTCACCTATTGTGAATAAAAAATATAAACAATATAGTTACTTTATTTAGAAGAAATGAAAATATTTTATTTAATTCAATTTGAATGAGAAAAATTCCAACCCAAACAACTTTTATGATATTTCAAACAAATATTTATCGTATTATTACGACTTGTCAAGTGGAAAAGGGAAATTCTACCGATTTTTTATCGAATCCTCTTAAATACATTTTTTTTTTTTTTTTTTTTACCGGAAACGAAAGGAGGGGAGGGGATTCGAACCCTGGACCTCCCACTGGAGGCCATGATAGACCCTAGTGATAACCACTAGGGTATGAGCTTAAGCTCCATTAAAAAACACTTGTGTTTTAATTTTTATTTAATTTATATTGGGTAAAAGTAATACTTAAAAAAAATTGATGTTTTTCACTTAAATTTAATGGACTCCGTAAAAGGTAGTCTTTACGGTGGAATTTCACGTGGTTAAATGATGGTTCCATCACGGACGTTACGCCACGAACTTTAACCACTGCGTGATGTTCGCCACTGCTTTAATGCACAATAATGTTTTTGCCCACGATCAGACAATATATAGAATTTCATTCTCCTCATTTTAAAGGTATGCATTCTATTATATACCGAACTCACAGTTTAAATAATAAAACACCTATACGTACCAAACTGATTTTATTCAAGTTTCGGGCCCTATAATGTCTTGTTTGTAAGCCATGATATTTTCAAGTTTTGTGCAACCAAAACTAATGTATTCAAAATATTCTGATACAAACATATACTACATGTCTATCTCTTATGTATTACAATATGGGAAACTTGAACAAATATGTCGAAAAGTAAAAAATTGAAAAAATATGTCTGAAAAGTAAACATTTAAAAACTATGCATGCTTCCGACGCACGAGCGACGCACGAGACACGCATGACCATTGCGCGACGCATGAGTGACACACAAAGAACGCATACGTCGAGACATATTTTATCAATTTTTTTTACTTTTCACGCATATTTCTTTAAGTTTCCCCTTACAATATTTATGTAATGATGGGGAATTGGTAATCCTAGGTAGCCGCCGTATACGATTGCTATGGACAGGCTGTGTCCTTCTGTGTTGCTTCATCATCCTTCCAATAGTAGGCATATTTTTTTTTTTTTATCATTTAACCTTTTTTTCATTATTAAATACTAACTCCGCACTACAACAAAAAAGACTTTTCGCAGCATGCAAAATAGCTATTGGCGACGCACATTGCATGCTGTAAAGTTCAAAGCCGCTAAAGGTACAAGGGAATATACGGCATACAGCTGCACGCTGCTAATACTACTTTTAGCAGCTTACGATGCATGCTGTCAATACGATACATACATTAAGAGGTGAGAATATGCATGCTGCTAAAGCAATGTTACGTGCCGCTAATGCTATTATCAGCAGCTTATGCTGCGTGCTGCCAAAACTATTTTTAGCATCTTACCATGTGTGCTGCCAAGACAAAAATGTATTAAAAGCAGCATGCTTATGCATGTCGATAAAGTATGAGATGTATCAATAGCAACCTATGTAGGCACGCCGCAGATTTTTTTTTTCTTTTAAAAAAAATAATATTTACCCAATACATAAAACAATGCTCACCTCACCTGTAAAAAAAAAACTAAAGCCATCAACAGTACACAAAATCTTTTCAATCCTACACAACTCAATACCAAACCAAGTAATTCAATGACACAAATAGAAACGAGAAAATCCAACACAAGGAATAACTAGGACAATACCGTAAAATAAAAATAGCCTCCGTACATCGGGTTCTTACTAAATCCAAGACATTGAATAAAGAACTATGGTAATACACTAAAAGATGAATTTGGCCACACTATTTCAATCAGCTCACGCAAAGTAAATTATTTAATGCTCAAATATTCAACAAACCAAGGCCCCATAATATACTTCGTGCCTTTTATCTTCTGTTTTTGAAGTTATTTTCAGCACAAAATCAACATCCTTCGCATAAAGTTTAGTAGTCACAAAAACAACATCCTTCTGATTTCTGAAAGCCAAGGAATCTGTTTAACCATATGTTTTAGTACATATATCAGGCATGGCTGAAATAAACAAGGGAATATCTTATCAAACCTGTTGTCTGAGAATCTCTTTTCAGCTTTTGAGAAAATTTATCCAGAGATAGACTTATCTGGTAAACACTGCTTTCCTTTTATTTTAGCCATTCAAAGATAGACTTAGCTTAACTTTTAAAATATATATAAAAGAAAAAGTTGAGGACTTTGGAAAGATAAGTACAGTAAGAAATGCTTACCCTCCCAGCCAGACTGTGACTAAGTTTCATGGCCTCACATTGTCCTAACATGTTCAACAAGAAGTGACTGAGTTTCTTGGCCTCTTTGCCCTAACATGTTCAACTTGGCTTTTCCCTGCCTTTGTTCTTATTTTATTTTCTGTTCTTATCACCACGACTCTGTCAGAATGCACAGTATTCATCAGAAATTCAAAGTAAGAAATGACCACATCATTGAATAAAATCATGAATCGTTGTTTCATAGTTTTTACTTTTGAGTGATTATATGATTTAAAGAAATTGTCTACAATCATAGTCATTGGTACATCCTTTTGTACATGAAAGGATGTCATGTGTTCTAAAATTGATATAAGGACTAAAACCACCTAAAAACAAATAAGCAAAACAAAGCCAAACAAACTTTGAAAAATATTACCACAAGGGTCAACACGTTCTTACTATCTCACTCTATACTCTTTCTTTTCGTTACAAGAACACTCCATATCAAAAGATTACATGATCAACGAGTACATACATACATTGGAAAGACTAAACGCGATTACAAGAAAAATGAGTAAATAAATACAAGGGAGGCCGGAAGGACCAATATGGGTATTCAAGCAACCACTGCATTTCAAACATGGGCTCACATCGATATAGGTGTAACAAAAGCTAAATTTTTCGTGCATAACCTCCAACAATTTTGCACCAAGGCCTTTTAAAAAAAAATAGGACTCTTGTATTATAAAGCCAAAAGAATATGTGTTTTGAATTGTCATGTAAGCCTAGCTACAAACAAGCAAATCAAAGCGATTTTCAAGTGAAAATAAGTAGAAGCAAAAAAATTGAAGTGTCATGTAAACTTAGCCACTATCATCGAACAGAGAGAGCATATTCCTTTCAAATGTCAATAAATTGTCAAAATAAGACAGATGATGGAATATGCTATCTTCATCAATATTGTTACCATACCAAAGACTAACAAGACATGCATAAGTATATAGAATATATAAAGATGTGTCTCTAGTGTCGATGGAGAATATAAATTGCATCACTCGCTGTAATTTTGTAAATTACATTAATGAAAATGTTGAGTGCTTGTATAATAGTTGGCTTTTGATGGACGAATCATTAGCAATTAAAGCTCTAGCAACCACATATAAAGTAAACAAATCATATACAATCAAAATGTTGTTGAAGGGTAAGAAATAACACTTACCACTATGCAAGTAATGTAGTCTCTGCTAAAACAAATGTTCTTGTAGGTGATTGAGTTGGGAAATAAACCAATGTCAATGAGCATTCTTGTGGGATATGAGTGTGACTATCTACAATTTGTGCACCATAGAGTAGCCTCCATTCTAGCCGATGCAACAATGGCTTAAAGTAGTTTGATACAACGAGCCTAAAACGAACGTTGCGATCCGAGTTGTTGTGGGTGGTCCATCTCTTAATGAGACATACATTGATGAGCAAAACAGGTTCGCTTCAATGAATACATATCATTTTCTTCTCTCGCCTAATATTACTCTCACCGACAAAAAATCAAACATGTAAAGAGAAAGAAAAAAAAAGCCACCTTAACATCTTCCAAAACAAGAACTTCATCAATTTCTTCGTAATTAATGTAACTTCCAATGAAAAAAGTTCCACGTCATTTCCAAAACCATCACCTTCATACACCCTCCTAGTTTTTGTCTCATAAGGTAAAATAACAAGATAATCCCCCGAAGTCGTCTCGATGTCTCAAACTCTTTAGACTCACCGGTTACCGAAGGCATCAAAATGGTCAATCCATCTCCAAGCACCATGTATAGCATTTTTGACAGAGCAAGTTACCATTGAACCGCTTTATGAATGTCGAAAAAATACAAATATTTGGTAGACCTATCAAAAAGAAATGGGGAAAGGCTTTGTAAGCTACACACTTAAGCCATCAAAATTCAATTCACCATCATGAGAATATGGCCAAGAAGCCCACCTCACACAGAAATTTCTAAATGCGGGGAAGGGGCTCAAGAACAGTCCATATAAATTGCGAATAGCTAACCGAGAATTCTACAAATTAGTTTTACCTAAGTTAATTCAGTCGGACTTACAGTAATTAAAGTCGGAATCGCCCGGACATCCATTGATTACTCCAATAATGGAGCAAAAAGCAAAGAAGAACATATCGGGACAACGTCGTAGTAGCTCATCCGTCTACGATTTCCCGGTAGTACGAATTCGCCGATACCGTAGAAGCTCCGGCTTTACAATTTGAAGAAAAACGAAAGAGAATGACGATTTGATTGTTACAATCGTCAACAATGGATTTGACGAGCTCAATGAGGGTTTTTATTTTTGGAATTGTGGGAGGCCGGGAAATTTTGGGAATCGCGGGAAATGAAAAATAAGGGGGGAGGCTTTGGCGGCATGATCTTCAAGCTTCCGATGTTTATTCTATTGACGGTGCACCTACGCAAGCCGATTACAGAATTATCACCAGCGCACTATTTTTACACGCTTCCTTTACTATAAATATTAAATATCCGCAGCGTAAAAAATTTTGCAAGCCGTAAATCGCTAAATTTGCAGCATTTTTCGAACACACGCTGCCAATTCCAAGCCGCGAAAAGTATATTTTCTTGTAGTGCCGGTTCAAAATACAAGTCATCCTAAAAATTTTCACACAAATTAAGGAGCGATTGAATGCCATTTGAAGGTTGATGTCGAAAATACTTTTTGACTATCATTAATGCAATAGTTGTTAAGTAATGAAAAATTGTTGAATTAATAATAAATTAGGAGTAAGATAGAAAAAGATTAATAAATGTTACATCTGTAATGTAGAATGACTTATATTGTGGGATAAATAAAAAAATATCGAATGATTTATATTTTAAACCGGAAATAGCATATGTTTTATTTTTCCAGCTGGCCATGTCACACTCTGGCAGTATGTCCAACTTTAGTATACAGTGACCTATTAACGGATGCCACGACATCATACTATGATAGAGAATTAGGTGTGCTTTTTTTTGAGGGAAGAGAATTCGGTGTGCTGATCCATTGTATAGCTGTCAATATACTACCTCCTTCTCTAATTATAATTTATGTTGTATAGATACGGACACGGACATATCATACGGCACGACACGGATACTGCGATACGGTTAATTTCATAATTCAAGGACACGACACACCGTCAATATATATATATATAATGTAAATAAAATTTAATTTATCAAAAAAAATATTCGTAAACATCGGAAAAAAAGAGACAAAATAAGACATAAACTCTATGAATATCTAGAGTAGATATTCGACCTTTATACGGTGCAAAAAAAATTGTGATTGACTTTCAAAATATTACAAATTATAAAAATGATTGTTTACCAACAATAAAACATATAAACTTGATACGACGTATTATTTATTTAATTATTATAGAAATGAAAATCGTGTATTTTAACGTTTCCATTGAAAAAAACTTATATATAAAAAAAAATATTGAGTTCAGGAGTGTCGAGGAGTTTCGGTGCCTTGTCGGACAGTGTCGACAGTGTGTCGGATATTTAAATTTTAAATAATATTAATTTAATCAGGCGACACGTGTCGGACACGGTGTCGGAAAGTGTCGGAGCGTGTCGTATCGTGTCTTATGTCGGACAGGACACGACGCATGACGACCAGATTGAAGTGTCGGTGCATCATAGATTATAATTAATTCTAAATTTGAAGGTTAATGTCTATTATGCTTCTTGAGTATTATTAATGCAATAATTTAAAGTAGTGAAAAATGGTTGGATTAATAATAAATTAAGGGTAAAATATAAAAAATAATAATAAATATTATATTGGTAATTTTGTGAGATAAATTTAAAAATATAAAATGAGCTATATTTTGGGACAGATGCAATCACGCAGCATGTTTTTTTTTTTTAAGGGGTCAATGTATGTTTTTTTTTTTTCGAAAATTGTAAATGTATGTTTTATTAGGAATTTTTTATTAGCACCGTGGGAAAGGTTTATCTCGGGTTTTCGCACGGCAAAACAGACTGTCTTTATTTATTTATCTTTTTCTATGGTATTTATTTATTTATTTATCTTTGTTGAGGGAGAATCTTTATTTTTTAAACGCATGACCTGATTGTGACTAAGAGTTCTTGTTGGATTGCACCATCAGGTTATCGTCATATATACAAGTCTCTTATACCCTTTTCTTGCAACTCAATAAAAAGTCTCTATGTCAGAATTTTTATTTCTGAAAACAATCTTATAAGTCTGATGGGTTTGTTGTCTCTTTGATGATGTTAAGAAAAGTGATCCGTTGGAAAAGAAAAAGAATTTTCCCACGAAAACCTACGTCATGTTTACATCCTTATTATATATTTACATATTTTCATCTAAAAAATGTAAATATTAAAAGGGACAATTATTCAAACGGACGCATATAGGATTTAATTAGGTAAAAATGACACCTAAAACAAATACTTAGTTATAAGGATAAAAAAATAGATAGATAGACTCAAATACCCTTAATGAAGAAAAAAAAAAATACGGACGGACGGATATCCTGAATGTTTATTTACTTTTTTTTTATTTAATGCTGCTGTTGTGTTTTGCTTTCTTTTTTTTCAAATGCAGGTGCTGAGATTTTTTTTTTATTTTTTTGACCACCGCGATGGTGTGACAACCCCGATGCATTGACCACCCGCGCTGCAGTACCAACCATGATGCATTGACCACCGCAATGAAGTGACCACCGCGAGGCATTTCTCACCCCGATGCATTAACCACCGCGATGCAGTGGCCACCCCAATGCATTGACCACCGCGACGCATTGACATCGGCAATCATATATGCAGTTACATCGACAATCATATATGCAGTGACATCGGTAATCATATATGCATGACATCAACAATTTATGCAGTGACATCGGCAATCAGATATGCAATGACGTCAACATTTTATGCAGTGACATCGGCAATCAGATATGCAGTGACCACCCCCGATGCAGTGATATTTGATGATGCGACACCGAGATGAAGCGACACCACGATGACATTTGATATTTTTCCGACTTAATTTCAAAAATCGATTTTTTTCTTTATAAATTCGACTTCAAACGGCTATATTTTTTGATATAAAACTCCAATCAACATAATTATTTCACCCTAATTCATTTTTTTTCGTCCTCTTTATTTTGATATCTCATTTGATATTTTTCCGAATTAATTTCAGAAAATCGATTTTTTTTTTTATAAATTCGACTTCAAATGGCTATATCTTTTGATATAAAACTCCGATCGACATAATTCTTTCACTATAATTCATATTTTTTTCGTCCTCTTTATTCTGATATCTCATTTTATGAAATGACACCTTATGCAGTGACACACAATAACACCAACATTTTATGAAGTGACATCAACACCCAATTGAAAAAACAAAAACTTTTTAAATTGTATATGCAGTGACATATGCAGTGACATCGATGTCACTGCATCAATTCTCTAACTGTAAATGCAGTGACCTCAATATCACCTCATCAATTTTATTCCAAATAATACACAAACCCACCATCAACGTATAGCTTTCTTTCTTTGTTTCAAGGTGATGTATGTTAAACTAATTTATCATTATTACATCATGATCAACGGTGTCGATACACGATATAACTAATGCTCCAAAATATAAACTGAGATCAAAGACTCCAACTACTTTTGACACTCAGCTCACTTACCTCTCCAAATGAGACAACCCGGCCACTTACAGAAAGAAAAGTGTTTTGGTGGCTGGGCTTACTAAAGCCTAAAAGTCGCCTAACTAGGAAAGGAGGCACATGGTCAAGTAAGTGCCCTAAGAACATGGATCATACATACACAAATCAGGGAAGCCTTCTGTTTTGTTAACTATACAAGAGATTCAGAGGACCTATGATGTCACACTATGAAGAAGAAGGTAGAAACAACCTAGCTGACGGCTAGGGTTTAATATATTCAGCAGCAAAATATCAATGTTCTTCTTACAAGCAGCAAAAAAGAGTTTAAATACTTTAGCCCTTAAAATAACAAAAAGACTAAGTTGCCCTTTTCTTACAAACAGATAAAATAACTTAAAATATAACCTGAACATCAAAACGACGCTGCATCATCTCCATCCTCCCCCAAAATGATGAACTCGTCCTCGAGTGCAATGTGTTCAGTGGCTGCATTATCAAGTGGCTTGTATGGTGTCAAATCAGCAACATTGAAGGTACGTGAAATCTGCCAGCTCGTTGGAATATCAACCTCAAAAGCATTTTCATTGATCTTCTTCACAATAGAGTAAGGCCCAATCTTCTTAGGCTGGAGTTTGTTATACATACCCGCTGGGAAACGCTCCTTCTTCATTAAAACCATAACCAGATCACCAATAGCAAAATGTTGTTTCCTCTTGTGTGCATCGGCATGTTTTTTGTAGGCTGCATTTTCTTGTTCCAACTTGTGTTTCACTTCCTCATGCATTTGGACGATGGATTGTGCCAAACTTCCCGCAGCTTTGCTCCTCGGTTGTGGGATATGAGCTATATCGACCAGCAGGCTTGGGGGTTTTGTATAAACGATAGAGAAAGGAGATTTACCAGTTGACCTGTTCACCATGGAATTGAACGCAAATTCAGCCTGGGACAAAGATGAGTCCCACTGTTTAGGGGAATCCGCAGCTAGGCATCGTAACATGTCACCCAATGTTCTATTTACCATCTCCGTTTGCCCATCCGTTTGAGGGTGGTAAGCAGTACTCAGCTGCAATTTGGTGGTGAACCGTTTCCACAACTCTTTCCAAAAATGAGACACAAATTTTACATCTCTATCCGAAGTAATAGATTTAGGCAACCCATGTAGACGTACGACTTCCTTAAAAAAAAGACTAGCAACGTAACTAGCATCAGCTGATTTTTTGCATGCTATAAAATGAGACATTTTGGAATACCTGTCCACCACAACGAAGATCGAGTCAAAACCCCTTACGGTTCGCGGCAACCCCAAGACGAAATCCATAGTCAGATCCTCCCATATGGATTCTGGGATAGGTAAAGGCATGTATATACCAGTGTTGTTCTTCCCTCCTTTGCTTGCTTGACAAATCCCACATCTAGTAACATATTGAATGGCATCCCTTCGTAATTGCGGCCAAAAGAAACGCTCTTCAAGCAAAGCCAAAGTTTTGTCTCGGCCCGTATGTGCTGCTAAACCCCCTTCGTGCAATTCTTTGAGGAGATACTCTCGCAAGGAGCAGTGTGGAATGCACAATTTAAGGCCCTTAAACAGATACCCCGGATGTATTGGGTAATCAGACTGGAATATCCTGTCTTTGCACTGTCTCCAAACCTCACCAAAGTCTGGATCGGTTGCATATTCATCCGCCAAAGTGTCAAAGCTCACTAACTCATTCTAGAGGAGGATCAACATACATTTTCTATGGCTAAGAGCATCAGCTGTCAGTAAAGTGACTTAAACTCTACATCTGGTGGAACCACTCTGAAGACTCAGCGGTGTGATGGACAGCTGAGAAGTGTATTCAATTCTGTGCATCAGTAGGGTGGAGTCTACTGAGCTTCTGTCAGCAGGGTAACTATCATCAGGGTGATAGTCAGCTGAGTACTGGAATACACCAGGGTCCAACATCTGATAATTCTATTATGTGACAGCTATACAGTGTCATTAAAAGGAGGACACGTGTAGGGGTATTTATGGTACATCAGACAAAGATTCCTTGCGGCTAGGGTTTAGGGATTTGTGCCTATAAATACAGTTGTTGTCTCATTGTCTGGGTGTGTTGAAATCTGTAAAATTCAGTGCATAATAAAATATCTCTTTTCTACCCGTGGTTTTTTACCTCTCCCACTGAGGGGTTTTCCACGTTAAATCTGTGTTCTTCTTGTTTCTGTTATCTCCTTTGATTATTTACGTTTGATTGCTTTTGTTTCTGTTTCTTGCATCTGAAGTTATCTCCATCCGTTTTATAACAAGTGGTATCAGAGCAAGGTTCTGGAGAAAACGATCGATACGATCAACTTCATCTTCAACAAGACCTTCACAAGGTGCTAGGATCCGTGATAAAGTTGTAATCTTTAGCAAGGAAAGATGTCGGCGGTAAACGTAAAAATCGATAAATTTACGGGGAAGGAACGGTTTTGGTCTCGTGGCAAATCAAGATGCGTGCACTTTGTTGAAACAACGGGGTTTGTGGAATCCTTTATCGACAAACCAAATACGGGTGCGAAAGCGATTATGCCGATCTGGAAGAGAAAGCACATTCAACCATCATGTTGTGCTTATCGATGATGTTATCACCGAGGTTGCTTTGAGGAAGATACCGCAACCAAGTTGTGGAAGAAGCTTGAAAGCTTTGTATATGACCAAGTCACCGACCAACAAGTTGTTATTGAAACGAGAGGTTGTTCGGTTTGAAGATGCATGAAGGGAGTCCACTGAGGGAACATCTGGACCAGCTGAACACAATATTACTTGATTTAAGGAATATTGATGTTAAAATTGAGGATGAGGATGCAGCCCTAATCCTGTTGGTGTCATTACCGGCATCATATGAAAACTTTGTGCGCTCTTTCATAGTTGGAAAGGATACGGTAGCTCGGAGGATGTGAGGTCCGCCTTACATGCCGGGGAGCTTAGACACAAGGCCGATGGGACGGACGGTCGGTCAGCTTGGGCTAGTAGCTAGCAGCTAGCGGCAATAGTGGAAAATGATATGGACGAGAAGAAGAAAAAGAAGTCCGGGTCCAAAGGTCCTAAGTCTACGATGTCCGTAATTATTGTAATGAGCAGGGACATTGGAAGTCCAATTGTCCAAGGAAGAAGAAACAGCAGGAAGGCAATTCTGGCATAGCAGCTTTGGCTACTGAGCAATCTGATGAGGATCTGGTTCTAGTTGCAGGGGATTATACACATCACAATGATGTGTGGATACTTGATTCTGGAGCATCCTACCATATTTGTCCAAATAGGGAGTGGTTTTCTACTTATGAGCAGATGGATGGTGGTCAAATCTATATGGCCAACAGCAAGGTTTGCAAAGTTGTGGGAATTGGCTCAGTAAAGTTAAGGACAGAGGATGGTTAAATTTTGTACACGGAAAGATGTAAGACATGTTCCACGGATGACCAAGAATTTGGTATCTCTCGTCTACTAGACAGCAAGGGGTTCAATTTCAAGGGTGAAGGTGGACAGCTGAATGTCTTCAAAGATTCAGTTGTAGTCCTCAAAGGCATTAAGAGGGGAACCTTGTATATATTACAAGGATCTACTATATCTGGCATTGCTGCTGTTGCATCCTCAGCAGTTCACCAGTCTCAGCAGACTCAGCTGTGGCACATGAGACTTGGTCACATGGGTGAAAGGGGTATGCAGGTTCTTTCTTCAGCAGGTTTTCTTGAGGGATATAAGGTTAAGAATCTGGACTTTTGTGAACATTGTGTGTTTGGGAAATTACATAGAAGTAAATTCTCAGCAGGGTTGCACAACACAAGGGCATCACTTGATTATATCCATTCGATCAGCAGGGTCCATCAAAAGTTGAGTCATTGGGTGGTCACGGATATTTTGTGTCATTCATAGATGACTATTCAAGGATGACTTGGGTGGTGATGATGAAGAACAAAAGTGATGCATTCAATAACTTCAAGCGAGTGGAAGGCCCTAGTGGAGAATCGCTTAGACAAGAAAATCAAGAAGCTTCGTACGGATAATGGTGGAATTCTTGCCGGACGGATTTTGATTCATTTTGTGCGGTGAGGGTATTGCCGTACATCATAATGTAAGGAATACACCTCGGTAGAATGGTGTAGGCGAAAGGATGAATCAAACTCTATTGGAGAGGGCAAGATGTATGCTTTCTCAAGGCTTGGTTTATCAAGGAGATTTTGGGCGAGGTCGTTAAGACGACTTGCTACTTAATCAACGGGAGTCCTCACACGGGAATCAATCTCAAGACACCATTTGAGATGTGGTCGGGCAAGCCCGCTGACTACTCAGTCCTAAGGGTTTTTGGAAGTACAGCTTACTATCATGTTAGTGAAGGGAAGTTGGAGCCAAGAGCCAAGAAGGGAGTGTTTGTGGGGAATGGTGATGGAGTGAAAGGATATAGGATTTGGTCATCAGCAGAGTCCGAGTAATCCTCGGCGGGGACGTTGTGTTTGATGAAAATTCTATGTTAAACTCATCGGTGGGGAGGTCTACCGAGTCTAAACCGGTCTTGAATCGACGGTGTTGAGAAACGGGTGGAGCTTCGGTGGAGTCTGCGATATGCAACAATCGGTGGATCAAAATCAACACTATACCGATCCGGATAATGAACCGAATCCGATCCAAGCCGACCCTGCGAGACCTCGGCGGAGCGTCATACAAACATTGATCGGCGAGTCTAGGCGCCGGCGGGCTAGAAGATCTAATGTTGGGATACCTCCAAGGAGATATGGGTATGATGATTTGGCTGGATATGCACTCCAAGTTGCGAGAGGAGGTAGAGGTTGCTTTGAACCCACTACTTACGGGGAAGCGGTAACATGTACGAAGCATCTCGGTGGCATGCGCCATGGGAGATGAAATGGAGTCATTACGAAGAATCGGACTTGGGAATTAGTCAAACAGCCTACTGACAAGGGAGTTGTGACTTGTAAATGGATTTTCAAGAAAAAGGAAGGAATAACAAAGGCAGAAGGGGTCAGGTATAAGGCACGTTTGGTTGCAAGAGGATTCAGTCAAAAGGGAAGGGGTTGACTTTGATGAAATATTTTCACCAGTGGTCAGGCACACTTCAATCAGGGTGTTACTAGCAATGGTGGCACAGCAGGATCTGGAACTTGAGCAATTAGATGTGAAAACTGCTTTTTTACATGGTGAGGTGGATAAGGAGATATACATGACACAGCCTGAGGGTTTTCAAGTTCCTGGCAAGGAAAATTATGTTTGCAAGTTGTAGAAATCATTGTATGGTTTGAAGCAAGCTCCAAGGCAGTGGTATAAAAGGTTTGACAGTTTCATGCTTCAGCAGGGTTACAACAGAAGTCCATATGACTGTTGTGTTTACTACGATCTGTTTGAAAGATGGATCATATATCTATCTTGTCCTGTATGTGGATGACATGCTGATAGCTGCAGCAAGGAAGTCTGATGTTCAAAATCTGAAGAACCTTCTTAGTGCTGAATTTGAAATGAAGGATTTGGGTGCGGCCAAGAAAATCTTGGGGATGGAGATCTGGAGAGATAGAAGTCAGAAGAAATTGTTCTTGTCTCAGCAGGGTTATGTGCAGAAGATATTGGCCAAGTTTGGGATGTCTGCTGCAAAACCAATAGATACTCCTATGGCATCAAATGTTCATTTGTCTGTTTATGCTTCACAGTCAGCTGAAGAGAAGGAGTATATGTCAAGAGTTCCTTATGCTAGTGCAGTTGGCAGTTTGATGTATGCCATGGTTTGCACTAGGCCTGATTTGGCTCAGGCAGTCAGTGTTGTCAGCAGGTTTATGGCTCAACCTGGAAAGGAACACTGGAAAGCTGTTAAAAGGATATTCAGGTACCTGAGAGGTACAGCTGATGTTGGTCTCATTTATGGAGGTGATACTTTGTCCGGTCACATGTATTCTTGTGATGCGATTATGCGGTGATGTTGCCGGTAGAAAATCAATGAGTGGTTATGTGTTTACATTGGGAAATGCAGTGGTCAGCTGGAAAGCTACTCTTCGAGCTACGGTAGCCTTATCAACTGCGAAGCGAATATATGGCTCTTACTGAAGCAGCTAAGTAGGGTATCTGGTTGAAGGGGCTAGTCAGTGATTTAGGGTTGCATCAGGATCAGGCAGAGATATATTGTGACAGTCTAAGTGCAATATGTTTAGCCAAGGATCAGGTTCATCATGAGAGAACCAAGCATATTGATGTCAGGTATCATTTCTTGAGGAATGAGAAGAGGGTTGTGGTGAAGAAGATTGACACAAAGGAGAATCCTGCTGATATGTTCACTAAACCAGTTCAGCAGAGTAAGTTCCAGCTTTGCCTGGACTTACTGAATATTCAAAGCCTGTAATCTGTTTCTGGACACTCTACTGAGGGCAGATCAGTGGAGTGGATGCTGTGGACACTACAAAAAACTGGGCTTTTTGCGACGGAAGGTTATCGTCGCAAACTAGGCTTATTCCGTCGCAAATCCTAATTTGCGACGGATTTTATTTATCGCATTTTTTAGTCGCAAAACCGAATTTTTGCGACGGTTTATCCGTCGCAAATTATTTGCGACGAATGTTGCGACGGATAATAACGTATTTTATTTTTTTAAAAAAATATAGTTTCCGTCGCAAAACAATGTAAAATCCGTCGCAAACAATTGTATAATCCGTCGCAAAAATATATAATCCGTCGCAAAAAATTTATAATCCGTCGCACAAATTTTATAAACCGTCGCAAAAAATGTATAATCCGTCGCAAAAATTGTATAATCCGTCGCAAATATTTTTTATTAAATTTTATTTTTATTTTTAGATCCTTACATATCCGTCGCAAATACACTTTTCCGTCGCAAAAACAACTTTGCGACGGAATATTTCCGTCGCAAAAGTTAAAATTAATCAGAAAATTATGGCTGTTTTGCAGCAGCCGGCCAAACCACCGCCGCAAAACAACCATAATTTTCCCCGGTAGCATTACAATTGCTACCGGCTATCAACAACAACAATATAAAAGGGGATACGATACCAAAATAAATAAAACGATATGTCAATGGGGATATGTCAAAGGGGATATGTCAAAGGGGATAAAACGATATGTCAAAGGGGATACGATAAGCCAAAATAAATAAAAATGTATAAAGCAATATGTCACCCAGTCAGACCCGGTGTACTACCTAAACCTATGTCACTTCCTCCAGGTCCGTGATCAGATCGGTCATCTCTGTGCTGCCTCGTACCCGGGTTGCATCCCTCCGGAGGGATGCTGCCTAACCGCTGGGTAATCCACTCCTCCATCTGCGCTAGTCCGTCTTCCCGACGCTTTCGTCTCTCTCTAGCTCCTCCAACCTCGCCCGTGTGCATTCGCATTAATCTGTCTTTCTCTCGCCATCTCCCCGGTGAGACGGGTGAGTATGCCCGGAGAGTATGTCTCGGCGGATGAGTGTCGAGCGATGCGGGCCTGTCGTAATACATGGAGGCACCGACCCCATGCCAAAAACTCTCCCTTCTTGTCGTAACCACCGGCGGCTTCGTAATAAAGACGCACTCGTCGACAGGGGTGTCAGGCTGCGTCTCCTGGGCTTTCGCCTTCTTCGAGGTGAAGACGTCCTGTAAAGTATGATATAAATTTTCTTGACATAGTTGTCGGTAAACCTGTCATATTGAAAACAATAAGTTGTTAATATATTTGGTTAATCAAAATATAAATAAAAATACAAACAAATTAAAGCAAGATATGTATTAACTTACCATCTCCCCTCGGGATCCAAAACCGGCAATCCAAGGTCACCATTGACAATGACACCCAAATCCTCCTCGGTCATCCGGTGTATCTCATCATCCAAACCGTGAGTTCGTGTGAGAGAAGACGCTCCGGGGAGGGGGAACTACCCCTAACGCGTCTACCTCTACCTCTACCTGACATCTATTTGACACAGAAAATGACGTTTATACTAATCTAAATGCAATTATAATAAAAAGGCGTTTATACTAATTAATAATAAATTACAATGTTTAATACATTATTATTCAGCAATGATGACAAAATAAAATATTTAATAATAATACATTATTATTCACTATCACTACTAGAATGGAAGAGTTCTTCCTCCTCTTCATCAGTATCTAGATCATCAACCGATTCTTCTTCCTCTCCATCTTCTTGTTGAATGAAATCCGCCATCTCATCATCATCCAAGTCATTATCCCCAACATCGGAGTCAACATCGACATCAAGATCTTGGTGGACAATGTTAAGAGGATCGATAATCGGGAAACATCATTGATCACTTGTTCTTGGAAAACGGTTTCCTCGACGGGAGCATCGATAGTCGATCTTGCCTTTGTTTTGAAAACAACCGACCATTGATCTTTGTCTTTTTTCAAACTTGGATATGGAGCATAGTAGACTTGCTCGACTTGATAAGCCGAACAAATGGATCATAAGCGCCATATTTCCTACCACGATGAACTTCAACTATCTTATAATCTTTATGCACATTCATGCCCCGTTCGAAATTATCAAACCAATCACATTTGAACAATACGGCTTTGTAGACATCGAAGCTCCATAATACACCAACTCAATGATTTCATTTAAAGTGCCATAATAGTCGGCACCTTCCGTGGAACTGACACAAACTCCGTTGTTGACTGAAGATTTACCAATATCAGTTGCCCGGTTGAATGTCCGAAAGTTGTAGCCGTTAATCGAATAACGTTTCCAAGTTTTGACTTGACGAGAAGGACCACTTGCGCGCCAAAGCTTTTAGCAAATCATCATTCAACAATGATGCATGTTGTGCAAACCATTTGGTAAATTCATTTTCATGTTTATTCCAAATATCTGTCGAGGTCAATTGAGGCTGTTGAACACGAATAAATTGCTCGAACAATCTAAGAATGAATCATTTTGTCGCTTAATGTATATTTGTTCGAAAAAAGCTGTTAAGCATTGTATATATGTAGTAATGAGGTACTTACGGTTCATACGGTTTCATGATTTCGCGAGTTAGACAATACGTACTTGTGCACAAAGTCATATTCTTTATTATCCAAGAACCTCGTCTTGCACTTCCCGATTGTTGTACCATTATGATCACGGAATAACTCGGGTAAATCGAAACGATTGCGATGCCGAAGTCTCACCAACAAGAAGATTCTTTGCTTTTGTTTCAATATGATCATCGTAATACATAGAACGAAGTTTGAAATCTCTTCCAACAAATACGCATTGCATATTGATCCCTCTACGAAAGCTTTGTTACCAATCTTTTGTTTTAAGTGATTCAAAAACCTTTCGAATGGATACATCCATCGATATTGCACGGGACCACCAACTCGACCTCATACGGCAAGTGTACCGGTAAATGCTCCATCGAGTTAAAAAACGCCGGAGGCAAAATCTTCTCTAACTTGCAAATAATCTCGGCAATGTTATTCTCTAAACGAATCACGTCTTCTATTTTTAGGGTAGCGACACACAAGTCTCGAAAGAATTGACTTATCTCGGTCAATGCATTCCACTCATTTTTCGGAATCAATTCTCGAAGGGCAAGCGGCAACAAACGTTCCATAAAAACGTGACAATCATGGCTTTTCAAACCACGTAGAATGTATTGATCATGATCTACGCACCTACTCGGTCGAAGCATAACCGTCGGGGAATTTCAACTTGGTGACCCATTCACACAACACTTTTCTTTTCTCGCTTGTCAAGAACAAGTGTACAATCGGGGCGCTTTACGCAAAGCTCTTTCAAATCTTTAGCGATTTTGGACCACAAGCGCTTTTGCCTTTAACGTCCATAACCGTGTCAATCGGTTTTTCAAAGAAGTTTTTCTCAATATGCATCACATCCAGGCAATGTCGAAGCGACAATGTTTTCCAATACGGAAGATCCCAAAAAATGCTTCTTTTCCACCAACCATTCTTGGAGTTTTTAAGCCGTTTCAAGTCCGAATCGAGCCATCAATGATGCTTGGTAGGTGTTGTACAAATTCCCATACCTCCTCACCACTCAATCTACGGGGTGGAGTCGCGTGTTCATACTTGTTTGGACTTCAAAAAACCTTTATCGGTGCGAAAAATATGGTCTTCGGGGAGAAAGCGCCGATGACAATCAAACCAAGTGCATTTACCACTATGTTTGAGCCGGAAACGACTTGTTTCCATCACCACAATAGGGAAAGCTTTCACACCAGCCGTAGTCCACCCGGATAACATGCCATACGCAGGAAAATCATTGATAGTCCACATTAGTGCAGCCTCATATGAAAATTCTATTTTGTGGATACATCGTAAGTAAACAACCCCGTTTCCCACAAATGCTTCAACTCCTTAATCAATGGTTGCAAATAAACATCGAGGTTTCCTTTCGGATTTTTCGGCCCCGGTACAAGCACTGATAAGAATATAAACTGTCTTTTCATGCACAACCGGGCGGAAGATTGTATGGTGTAACCATGACCGGCCGCAAGAGTAGTTCTTCCCAAAATTACCAAAAGGTGCAAAACCGTCTCGTGCAAAGTCCTAACCGCACATTTCTAGGCTCCTTAGCAAACTCAGGGTGCATTTGGTCAAAATGCTTCCAAGCTTCAGCGTCACTTGGGTGGGCCATTATACCGCTTGTCCTGGGGTTTTCCGCGTGCCACCTCATTTCCTTGCCTATATGTTTCGTGGCGTACAACCTTTGGAGTCTAGGTCCTATCGGGAAATAAGTCATCACTTTGTTAGGCACACGTTGACCTCTTGCGTTCGTTTTCGGTTTATATCGATCATGGTCACACTTCCGACACTTGTCCAGATTCGCGTCCTCCTCCCAAAATAACATACACCCCGCGGGACACACGTGTATTTTCTCATGGGGTAGCTCTAATGCCTTTAACAACCTTTTGGTTTGATAGAAGTTCGAGGTCATTAAGTTATTCTTCGGAAGAATATCTCCTATCAAACCGGTAACCCCGTCAACGCATTTGTGAGAGAGGTTGTGATCACATTTCAAAGTGAGCAACCTAGAAGCCGCTTGCGATACGGAGACACTACTTCCATCACATACGAGTTCCTCTCGCGTTTTTCAAGATTTCAAAAAACGATGCAACTTCAGGGTTTGGTGTCTCATTGTTCTCCTCTTGGTTAAGAAATTCTTCTCTTACGTGATCAATCCTATCACGTAATGCGTCATTAACCATGTCCTGATAAGGGTTCACATTCCGTTCTTGCTGAACGTTGATCGGAATGGGAAACTCTTCACCATGACACACCCAATCATAGTAGTTTGCGCAAAACCCATATTTAGTTAAATGTAATCTCACGTCATGTTCGATCGAAAATTTAGTGTTCTTACACTTACTACATGGACACTTCATCATTCCATTATTTGCCCGAAACGAATCTAACTGCTTTGCATGTTTTATGAATTCCTCCACACCATTCACAAATACCGGGTTAAATTTCTTGTTAGCATCCAACCTCTCGTACATCCAACTACGTTCTATTCTCTTCATTTTCAATCCTACACATCATATCATACAAAATATGAGATTAACAATAGTCTTTGAAGGTTGTCTCAACACTTTTGCAAACTCAGGTTTTACTCAACTTACTATGAAACTAACAACACTATAACCTAAATTTTCGATTCATGGTCAAAGGTTCGACGTCAAAATAATCCGGAGGCTTTGCCGGATAACAAAGTACCCCCGGTACCATTTTCCAAACGGGTAGGAACAACCACTTTGAGGACCTTATGTATGTTATGCTTATCATGTAAGCACATACTTATCATCATTTCAATCCAAATTCAACAAACCAATTCAACCAACATCCGGTTTCTAAACTAAGCATTTTCAACCAACATCCGGCTTTGCACATACTTAAGCATTCAACAAACCAATTCAACAAACCAATTCAACCAATTCAACCAACATCCGGCTTTGCACATACTTAAGCATTTTCCTAACTTATCTAACTAATACACATAAGTAAGCATTTTCTAACTTATAATTACTACACATATATATCTATAAATCTATACTACATATGATACACTATATAAAAAAATATAAAAAAAAACATTAAAAAAAAACGAAAAAAATAAAAAAAAAACGAAAAAATATATTACATACTACAATATACAAAAATTACATACTACAATATATATATACAATATAAATTGAAAAAAAAAATATATATATAAAAAAAAAAATAAAACTGTACATACATATACATATACAATATATATATACATATACATACATACATATATATATATATATATATATATATATATATATATATATATATATATATATATATATATATATATATATATATATATATATAAAAAAAAAAATATATATATATATATATACATACATATATATACGCGGCGGGGGGAGTGGGAGGGGGGGGGGGGAATCGGGTCCGGGGAGAGGGGGGGGAGGGGGAGGGAAGAGCATACCCGTGGGTGGCCGCGGCGGTGGTGGGGGAGGAGGTGGCGCCGGAAGAGCTTCGAGCGGGGGGGGGGGGGGTGAGAAGAGGGGGGAATGAAGAAGAGAAATGAGGAAGAAAAGGGATGCTTCGACCGATATCCGCCGTTTTGCGATGGAATTTAATGTCCGTCGCAAAATAACCCTAATTCCGTCGCAAACATATATATTCAGAATAATAAAATAATTTTATAAAATTTTATTAAATATTCCGTCGCAAATTAATAAAAATTCCGTCGCAAAATTGCCCGCCAAGTGGAAAAATTGGTCCCGCCAAATGTCCCGTCGCAAACAATAAAACATCCGTCGCAAACGTAAATTTGCGACGGAAATAAAGTCCGTCGCAAAAATTCCGTCGCAAAACTGCTGTTTTTTTTGTAGTGGGAGATAGTCTGGTACAAGTACATCTGGCATTGACGAATGCATCTGGTACAAGTACATCTGGTTATGCAATCTGTTTGACTCTAGTGAGAGTTGAAGTCAAGGTGGAGATTTGTCAGTAAAGTGACTTAAACTCTACATCTGGTGGAACCAATCTGAAGACTCAGCGGTGTGATGGACAGCTGAGAAGTGTATTCAATTCTGTGCATCAGTAGGGTGGAGTCTGCGGAGCGAGCTTCGTCGCGGGGTAACTATCAGCAGGGTGATAGTCTGCTGAGTACTGGAATACAGCAGGGTCCCACATCTGATAATTCTGTTATGTGACAGCTATACAGTGTCATTAAAAGGAGGACACATGTAGGGGTATTTATGGTACATCAGACAAAGATTCCTTGCGGCTAGGGTTTAGGGATTTGTGCCTATAAATATAGTTGTTGTCTCATTGTCTGGGTGTGTTGAAATCTGTAAAATTCAGTGCATAATAAAATATCTCTTTTCTGCCCGTGGTTTTTTACCTCTCCCACTGAGGGGTTTTCCACGTTAAATCTGTGTTCTTCTTGTTTCTGTTATCTCCTTTGATTATTTACGTTTGATTTCTTTTGTTTCTGTTTCTTGCATCTGAAGTTATCTCCATCCGTTTTATAACATCAGCCACTATGTTGGTATTCCCAGACTTATGTCGAATCACAAACAAATTTTTTTGGATATATAAGAACCATCTTGTGTGCATGCGGTTAATGTGCTTTTTGAATTGATAAACTGTAAAGTGTGATGATCACTATTCAAAATAAATTATTTCTGAATGAGGTAATGTTCCTATTGTTGAAGAGCTCGAACTATAGCATAGAACTCTTGTTCGTATGTAGTCCACTTGGTCCGTGCTTCAGATAACTTTTCACCAAAAAATGCAATGGGCTTGCCTTCTTGGCTCAAAACTGCTCCGATGCCCTTTTGTGAAGCATCGGTGTCCACTTGGAAAACCTTATCAAAATTTGGAAGAGCAAGAACAGGGGCATTGGTTAGATGCTTCTTAATGGCGGCAAAACTAGCATCATGCAATGGTGTCCAAAGAAAGTTACCTCTCTTCAAACAGTCTGTTAAAGGGGCTACCTCCATACTAAAGCCCTTAATAAGCCTCCTATAGAATGAGGCCAATCCCAAAAAACTTTTCAAGTCGGTTACCGTGGCTGGTGTTGGCCACTCTTGCACAGTAGCAATCTTCTTAGGATCGGTTTTAATCCCATCAGCACTTATCACAAACCCAAGGAACAAAAGTGTAGGAGTGCCAAAAATGCATTTCTTCAAATTGATAAACAACTTGTTGTTTCGAAGCGTGGTGAAAACTGCCTCCAAATGCTTGAGATGTTCGACCATATTTTGGCTGAAAACGAGTATATCATCGAAGTAAACGACAATGAATTTGTTGATGAACAGTTTCAACACCTCGTTCATTAGCCTAATAAAGGTACATGGTGCGTTACAAAGCCCGAAAGGCATGACCATCCATTCATACAACCCTTCCTTCGTCTTAAAACCGGTTTTCTATTCATCTCCGGACCGAATTCGAATTTGGTGGTAACCGCTGGTAAGATCAATCTTCGAAAAAATCTGTGCCCCTGCTAAGTGATCTATCATGTCCTCCATGCGTGGTATGGGGAAACGGTACTTGACTGTGATTTGTTCAAGGCTCTACTATCAATGCACATTTGCCATTTTCCTTCCTTTTTATGGACCAGAATTGCGGGTACTGCACATGGGATAAGACTCGGTCGAATGAGCTGCTTGGCTAATAAATCTGCCATCATACCCTGTAGTATATCATGCTCTCTAGGGCTCAGATTATAGTGTGGTAAGTTTGGTAACGATGCCCTAGGAATTAGGTCGATGTTATGTTGAATTTCTCGCATCGGTGGCAAACCATTCGGCAGTTCTGGTGGATACAAGTCTTTGAACTGCTCTAGAAAGGATAATATTTGGGCATTTACTTCCAACTGGGGCTGAGCAGATTCTTGTTCTTTAATCATAAGAGCAAACACTTTTGATTCCCTAACAGCTTTCTTGCAAAGTTCTTTACCATCAGTGATCAATAAGGGTGGATTCTCTTTCTCTTTTTGCTTGTTCCTTTTGATGGATCCCGGTAATAGCACTATTTTCTTGCCTTTCCAGCTGAAGGCATAAGTGTTATCTTTTCCCCGATGTTTGACATCCTTATCGTACTGCCAAGGCCTACCCAAAAGGGCATGGCAAGCATCCATTTCAACGACATCGCAAACCACTTCGTCACTGTACGAATTGCCAATGGAGAAAGGAGCCACACACGTTTCACTTACTTTGTTCTCCGGCCCCCTCTTAATCCAACCAACTCTATACGGGTGCGGGTGCTTTTCAGTCTTCAAACCCAAAGCCTTCACCGCATTCTTTGCAATCAAATTATCGCAGCAGTGGATTCCACCAAAAGTACCCTCTCAACTATACACACAAGTGGAGATCCCTCATCCCCTGCAACAGCCTCAATTTCTTCACCTTCCAATTCGGTAATGTAGAGCTCATCCTCCCCTTCTCTGCTCACTAGAACAACTGGTTTTCACTGAGGGCATTCATGTGATTTATGACCATTTTTCCCACATCGGTAACACTTCATATTACCATGGGTGAGGCACGTTTTAATATCACAGTCAGAAGATTTGACGCCCTAGAGTCAGGGAGACTCAGGACCTTGGACTTCACGTAGGGCGGGAAGCCCTACGCCTTTTAGGGGTTGAATGTGTCGTGGTGCAGTTTTCACCTCGCAAAATGTCCTTGGACTTTTGTGCAACTCATTTTTCCTTGTGTTGTTGAGTTTTACTAGTTGGACTAGTAGATAGTTGTGAGACCTTGAACATACATGGCTTGACGTTATTGTCTACTTATTGTTATCTCGTTACTTGCCATTGTTGATTGTACAGATTTGATGCTTCTACAATTTTGTGGATGATTATTAGTTCTGCGAGGAGTGACCTCGGGGTACTTGGAAGTGCTTTTGTTGATGCTTTCATTTTGACCATGTAATCGACTAAACTATCTTGTTTTAGATAAGCTTTCATTTTTGGACTTGTTTCGTTGAGCTCTTGGACTTGTAATGGACTCAACATTTGGTTTTCCTATTCTACCCTAGCTATGTTATGTTTCCCGAGTCATTATTATTTCCGCAATTATACTCTTATGACGTATTTGTAAGATTTACGTATATGAATGTATATAAATTTTTATATATGTGTCAGACGGTCATTTCCGGATACAGACCCGGTGTCCGAAAACGGGGCGTCACATTAGACTTTTTGCAGTGATTTTTAAGGGTTTTGGGGGGGGGGGGGGGGGGGGTTATTATTTTGCTAACTCAATCAGAGATTCCGGTGACCATCCGGCTCGGATTAGCGTTTGTCTCATCTTGCTCGCTGCATATTCATAAACTTATCCTCAATAATCTGCAGAGTTTGGGGTCATCAATGATGTAGGAACAATTAGTTAGCGTGACTAAATAAGAGTATTTTATGAGTCACGATTCTCTCAAGTAATAGTCTTAAGTGATCTCTCTTATACAAGTGATCTAACCACTCTCAAAATGTGTTCGACTAGTATTCGAACCCCGTTAGGGGCAAAAAAAGAAAAAAAAAAAAAAAAAAAACCACTCTCAAAATGTGAAATCGATCTTGCTGTAGATTTCCTTTTTCAAAACTACGTCGTTTAGTTGATAATAACAAAAAAAAAAAAAACTTGTACTTGAGAGATTACTTAAAACTATTATTTAAGATGATCCTTGCTCAGTATTTTAGAATCAGTTCTGCTCTTCCGGTCTCTACTTTGTTGCTAGTGGAGGGATCAACCACTGTCCTCACCCATCCGACTATGAGAAAGTTTTTGGGTGCATCCTCCCTATGTGAAGTGAAGTCGTGTGGCATGATCTGCACCGTTTGTTTTCAAATTTGATTCAAACGTTATGATCCATATATATTTATCTGTCACTTCACCACAAATAGAGACACAACCCAAGAAATTCCGCGACTATAAAACTTTCTGCAAGATAGCTAATCACTTTTCAAAGACTTCTGACATCTTGAATGACAAGAATTGTCATTCCCAAGTGACTTCATATTACCATGGGTGTGATGGCATGAATTCAATTTCTCTGCAAAAGAAGCTTGGTTAGGATAATATTTGCAATCCACTTAATATTTACTTAATCAAGTATGAGAATGATTAATTAATTGATCATTTTTTTTAAAATTTATTTATTTATAACTATTTCAAGATCAAATTTCTTCCCCTTAAGAGAATCAATTTCGCAAACAATTACAGTAACATTGCTGGTAAGGATGTCAACCTCTTTTGTTTTATTTGAATATATCGACTTGTCACAAACGTCGCAAGGAAGAAGGGCACAAGAATGACACCAAGCAGCAGCAGAATCATGGAAGCACCAATCATGACGTGTCTTCTTAATAACCTAGTTCATGTGGGATTGACGTCCCAAATACTACTCGATAACCCGTTCGTTTGCTAGATAATTTATTTTAAATTCACACACACACACACAAAAAAAGGTTGTGTTAATAACGAGTTACAATAACAAATAAGCATATTATGACATTATAGTTTTGATATATTTAACTTGCCCTGAGAGGCAGTTTCCAAACCGGGAGACTTTTGGCCTAATGCATTTTGCTGAATTAAAACACTCCCTCCATGCGGGGAGCATGGGGAATTTCCTTGTCACAGAGAATTTAGAAGGAAAAAATAAAAAATAAAATAAAATAAAATAAAAATAAAACGTGCGCCTAACCTTAACAATCACAGCAAAGTTTTTTAATCACATTTTCACATAGAGATATTATTATTTATAAAAAGAGAGCCAACTTTTGAAGAATGATCATTAAAGTCCTACAAATCTTTACCTATTTTAAACTGCATACACTGCAAAAGCATCTTTATGTAAACAATGAATATTTCTGCAACTGGATTCCTAATGCTTCTATTCATCATCACATGCACATCTGGATCAGCTCAAACTATCACTACTTATACTGATGACTCAGCTTTAATGGCATTTAAGTCCCATCTCATGTTAGAGAAAGATCATCTTTTGTTAAGAAACTGGAGCTCAAACACACACTTCTGCAACTGGTATGGAGTTTCATGCTTGAATCGTCGAGTCACGGTTTTGCAGCTTTCGGGTTTGGGTCTTCAGGGTACCATTTCCTCAGACATTGGAAATTTGACTGAGCTAGTTGAAATAGACCTCAGCAGAAATGGGCTTGGAGGGTCATTGCCTAGTGAATTAGGCTTCTTACAACATTTAAGGCATTTTTCGATTCGTGGGAACGATTTTACTGGATCCATACCGGGTTCGATATTCAACATATCATCGTTAGAAACTGTTGACATGTCCATAAATGCGTTTTCAGGGACATTGCCTGATGATACGGGAATGACACTTCCAAATCTTGAGAGTCTTAATTTGGATGGCAATAGAATTAGTGGAACCATCCCTGTTTCTATTGCGAATTCAACGAAATTAACCTTCCTTCGCTTGAATGAAAACGATCCGGAAGGAGAGATACCAAGTGAATTTGGTAAGTCAAGAATATGTTGTGGTTTGAATTTGAGCACAATCGAATTTCCGGAAATATCCTCCCTTGAAATCCTTGAAGCCAGACATAATTACCTTAAAGGAAGCCTTCCATCTGACCTTGGCCAATGGCTTCCTAATCTTCAAAAACTTTTCCTTTCACATAACCAATTCGGTGGAGAGATCCCATCTACAATATGCAATGCAACAAAGCTAGTGTATCTAGAGTTAGCAAACAACAGTTTTAGCGGTTCAGTTCCCCGGATGCTTTGGAAACTTGTTAGATCTTCAACACCTAGTACTAGAAAGCAATTCATTAGTCAATGAACCCCATGCCAAATATCTGCATTTCGTTGATTCATTAGTTAACCGTAAGAGTCTCGAATACCTAATACTTTACGCCAACCCTTTGAATGGGATTTTGCCAGAATCTGTAGGGAACCTTTCAGTTAATCTCAAGGATTTTGCAGCAGCTATTTGTATGATCAAGGTAAAATCCCGGAAGGGATTGGAAACTTGAACAGCTTAAATTTACTGGATTTAGGAGATAAGGAAGGCAACATACCCTCATCATTTGCTAGACTACACAGGATAGAAAGGGTTTATCTTGATGGGAATATGTTAACCGGAACTGTTCCGGATGATTTAGGCAGTTTAACAAAGCTAGGGGTCTTGAATATAGGAGAGAACAAGTTCACAGGAGACCTCCCTCTTCCCATAGGGAACTTAACTAACTTGATAGAACTATATCTTGGTGGTAACAGTTTTAGTTCCCAAGTGCCTCTAAGTTACTGGGGACTGGTGAAGCTGGAAGCCTTGAACTTGTCAATGAATCTGCTACAAGGAACCTTAGATCCTAAAGTGGGAAACTTGAAAGCGGTAGCCATGATGGACATTTCATCAAATAATTTCTCAGGTGAAATCCCAAATTCTATAGGGAATCTACAGAGTCTTATTACACTTTATGTATCATATAATTCGTTCGATGGTCCTATCCCAAGTCTACTCAGCAACCTAATAGTTCTTGAGAATTTGGACTTATCTTCGAATTCTCTCACCGGTGAGATCCCTACATCCTTAGGGCTATTAAACGATCTCAGTTTCCTGGACATTTCTTATAATAGACTACAAGGGCCATTGCCCGATAGAGGAGTGTTTGCAAATCTCTCTTACCTATTCTTAGTAGGTAACAGGACTCTGTGGTTCTCCCAACCTTAACCTTCCTCCATGTAAGAGAGTTAAACAAATCATTCCAAAGAAACGAAAGAAAGTGCAACCTCATTCTTCTAAAGATAACACTTCCACTTGGTTTTGTTTTTCTTCTTCTTGTGGTTCTAACCATTCTCATCATTATACGGAGAAAAAAGCAAGGCTTGAGTAAAATTGTTGCAGCTGATTCCTCACCTAGTAAAGGGCATCAAATCATTACCTATTATGAGCTTATAAGAGCAACAGATCATTTTAGTGAGTTAAACTTGATAGGAAGAGGAAATTCTGGGACGGTATACAAGGGTACCCTATCTGATGGCACAGTTGTTGCTATCAAGGTATTTAATATGCTTAATGAGAAGACCATGAAAACCTTTGATGTTGAATGTGAAGTCTTAAGCAAGGCGAGGCACCGAAATCTAGTCAGAATAACCTCAACTTGTTCTAACAATATTGATTTCAAAGCTATGATACTACAGTTCATGCCTAATGGTAGCTTAGATGAGTGGCTGCATATCAAGTATTTGACCCTAGACAAAGAGTAAATATTTTGATTGATACAACTCAAGCCGTGGCGTACCTTCATCACGATTATACAACAACAATTCTACATTGTGATCTTAAGCCCAGTAACATTCTTTTGGATGATGATATGACTGCCCATGTGGCAGATTTTGGAATCTCCAAGATATTTGATCAAGACCAACAAGTAGCACATACCAAGACTCTCGGGACTATCGGGTATATTGCTCCAGGTAAGATATCAAACACTAGAACTTGAGAAAATATTCCATCTTTCCTGTAGGTTTAGACAAGAATTGTTTTTAAACAAAATAATGATTTTTTAAATTTATTCTAGCATAATATAAAGAATTTCTTTTTGATATCCCTCACTTTTCTCCTCATATATACAGATAAACCATTGTGTTGAGCAATAAAACAAACAGGTTGTGTGCGATTTTCTTTAGCGGTTATATATCAATGATCTTATTTGTTTTTCATGCGAATCTTTTGTTGCAACAGAGTATGGGGTACATGGGCAGATAACTACAAAGAATGATGTGTATAGTTACGGGATTCTGTTGCTTGAAACCTTAACAAGGAAGAGGCCAACAGATTCTTTATTTAAAGAAGACTTGAACCTGCAAAAATGGGTGTCAAGATCCTTACCAAGTGCTTTAATGGAGGTTCTGGACACACAACTTTGTAATGAAATCCATCACATGAGAGATGCCCACGCAAAGATCGACAATCAGATTGACAAACTCTTGGTTACAACCATCAAAGTTGGTCTATTATGTTTGAAAGAGTCACCAGAGGAAAGAATTACAATGCGAGAGGTAGTAGCACAGCTGAAGAAAATCCAATCAGATATACATAGGGGGCTCGACGCAGGTCGGGCGGAGCCTTCCTTATCCGATACAACACAATGTGTTTATTTACAAGATAAACATGAAAAGATTCTTTAGTCATTAAGACTCTGATCCTGCTATTTAAACTACTATGATTATCTCTTAAAATTAAAGGATTGACACGCTAAGCAAATCCTTAGCGGTTACGAAATAGAGTCCTTGAAGGACAAGGCACACGCATACCATGGACGAGATGTCCTCTATATAAACGATATCAAGAACTACGAAGATACTTAATTCCTGAATTATCATAGGATACATAGGCAACTCGGGATTCATAATCTCAGACTCAGTCTAAATCACATAACAAATTTTCCTATTTTAGGGTTTGATTCTTGTTTCAATTGTCAATAGGATAATTTTGGCCCGGATAATATCATAGACGGTTTCCAGCATCGTCAATCAACTATTAAAAAGACTGCAAAAACGGCGCATCCTTTGTTTGAAAGAAAATGCTGAAAATTGGACCGTTGATCATGAGAAAATGCAGAACATGCCTCGTATAAAAGAAAAGGTAGTTTTCATTCTTTTCGTTTTAACTCGATCTTATTCAACACTCAATATATGTTAAACAAAACCCCACATACACCTCAAATAAAATTTAAATTAAAAGTTCTCATTACATATGAAAAAATACACGAAAAATCTCCTAGCACACATGAAGATTTTTCTTTATTTCTACACACAACATCAGTTGAAGGAAACAAACAACGAAACGATACCGTTGCAGAAATCGGCATCCAGAAAAACAAGGGAAGAACACGGAAATGAAAAGAAAAAGGAAAAAAAAAAACACACACACACACATATGGCTGTCATGAAATTCTTGAATGAAGAATGTATGTTGCATCAAATCATTCATCAATAAACATAAAAAGATAAAACATGATTTTATCTTTTTATATAAATGACATTCATACAGACAATCTACTGCAATCCTTCCGATTATTTAACGAAAATGCTAGTGCCATTATAAAATTAGGAAAGACGACTAACACAACGTTTGGTCATAACGAGTGATAAAATTAATATTTCTTTGCGTCAATGAACATGATGTCGAAACCATTGAACGATTTACGCAATCATAATATTCAAAGATGCAAAAGTATATATATTGTTTCACTAGTTATACCATAAACGTTAAGATAGTAGAATAATCCTACAATTTTTCACAACAAAGTGACACAATACGCTTTTATACTATTGATCATTACGAGACTTGTATAAATCAATCGATCTTATATCATAATCAAGGGGGCAATTATTTGCACAACAGCCGTTCTACTACTGCGCACCTCACGTACTCGTACATCACATCATTTTCATAGAATCAACCTTGTGAAAGTCGATTCTAGAGCTAAGAATCAATTTTTCCAATGTCGATTCATAGTCGACTCTGCGGGAAAGTTGATTCTTGGCTCGATCTAAAGGCGACTTTCACAAGGTCAATTATATTGTGGTGCACCGGTACATGGAGTCATTGTGGTGCAAATAAAAACCTCCATAATCAATGACATAAAAGAGTGTTGTGACACTATTATGTATGTTGTGGGGGCACTAGCGGTATTTGTTTACTTGACAAGAGTACACTCGACTCCGCCGCATTCACACTTGTGATTTGTGAAATGTCCACAAAAATCGATGCCTTCGTCTAAATCACAACCGTATTCGTTGCAATCCTCTTCGGTCATAGCTTCATCAGGTTCTTGGTTTAATATTCTCCAAGAGTTGAGAGGAGGAGCTGGAATATCAATTGCTTTTGCTACAATGTAGAGAAAGAAGTCTAGCATCATGACATGAGAGTTACAATAGCTAGACTTAAACCGTAGCTTTGGAGTGTGTGCGAATTCATATGTTGTACTAAAAGTGTACGGAAAATCTGTAGCGGATTCGAAATTTTGTGCGGCGGGGACCGTAATATTTTTCCAGGATAAACCTATTTTAATTTTGTGTGGGTCCGGAATATTTTCCCATGATAAAATATAGAGTTTTATTATATTTAACGGGGATTGCAGGCCCCATTTAATAAAGAGTGTATCCGCCCGTGTACGGAATCAACACAACATATTATTCTAACACAATTCGAGTCACAAAACAGAGTGTATTCTAACCTTATTCCAGTCAAATATTTTTTTTTTATACGTGTTTTTATACCCAATATCTGTCTGAATGACTTTTTAACTAAAAGTAAGTGAGGAAGACTTCTTACCTTTTGTCTACGATTAATTCAATCAGAATCAACAAATGCGAGAAAAATATTAATTAGAAAAAGGGGAAAAGTGGGGGGCAAAAATGTTGGAGCGTGAAAAGACCCCTATATATATAGCCGTAAGCTTAATTAAAAATTTAAACTGAAAGTTTCAGAGAACATGATATGAGCTTTTCTTCTGCAAATCAATTTCCTTTAAGCAAAAAATATTTCCAAGAACTTACCTGCCCAGTGGAAATGATTCGCAGTATCACTTTGATTGAGGAATTGCGCAAAGAAAATGAAGGAAAAGATGAGAAAGAAGTATGCTGATGACTTAGCCATCTTTGGTCTGGTACAAGAAAAGAAAAGAAAAGAAAAGAAATCAATAGAATAGATTTGGAGTATGTGTGAATTCATATGCTGTATGAAGTCTGAATTTATAACGACCATTCTCATATCGTAACAAATGCCGGCCTAGCTGTATCACAACTGTCTAGGCCAATTTTCATATGCTAATTAAGCTTCCTCTAATTGGGGAGAAAAGGCTTGGGAAAAAGAAAATAGGGGAATTTAAAATAGACGGAAATTCGAAATATATACCTTTGGGTAAAAATAGTTTTTTTTGTATACCCTTATTTTTAAGTATTACAAGCATAACCCTCAGTAGGACGGCATTCAGGACGGGATATAATGCCATGAGGACGGGTTATTTTTCATTGAGGTCGGACTAAAATAACACGTCCTCAGTAAATTTTCTCACTCGGCCGTGCTAAAATACCCGTCCAATTTCTCTGTCAAAGCTAATCCTACGTCGTTTTTTTGTTACTATAAAGTAAAAATAAAAAATAAAAAAAAAAATTGATGCGTCCTGGCCTCAACAGTCACTACTTTTCATCATCTTCCTTACCGTCCATTTTTTCTCGCTATCCTCCCTGTCCAAACCCTTACTGAAAACTGTAATCTGAAACGATTCTCTTCTGCCGTCGTTTCTTGAAATATAGTCCATTTCTGACCACATGGAATCCATTACTGACAACAGAATCCGGTAGGTCTGAATGAAGCTATTAATATTTTTGGATTATGTGTTCTTCTGAACATTTTTAAAAAGCTAATGTATATCAAGGTATACTGGTTAATTAAAGTTTTTTTTTTTTTTCAAAACTACCCCCACAAAAACTTAGATTCCGGTGAGTTACACGTTTTCAATAACAGACATTACACAATGAGAAAGTAATTCCGTCAAGTAACCCGCATAATGTACAAGGCGGTTGCGGCAAAGTTGGTTTTCATGGCTGAAAATGTATTCTATTTGGGGAAGAAGACATAGGAAGAAGAAAGTATGTTGTGAATGAAAATGAGGAAAAGTCAAAGCACAAAGAGAAAAACTAAATACGTACAATAATTAATTTTTTCTTTAACAAAAACGACGTCGGATTAGCTTTGACAGGGAAATTGGACGGCCGTTTTGACAGAGGATCCCGTTCCCACAATTGTCAAAAAAAAAAAAAAAAAAAAAAAATTCAGGGACGGGTTTGTAAGCACGACCGAGTGAGAAAATTTACCGAGGACGTTATTTTAGTCCGACTTCAATGAAAAATAACCCGTCCTCATGACATTATACCCCGTCCTGAATGTCAAATTGCCCGTTCTACTGAGGGTTATGCTTGCAAGACTTAAAAATAGGGGTATACAAAAAAAAAAATTTTTACCCAAAGGTATATATTTTCAACTCCCTCTTTAAAATATATACCTTTGGGTAAAAATAGTTTTTGTTACATACCCTTATTTTTGTTTTTAACGACCATAACCCTGTCAAAATACTCAGTAGGACGGGCTATATTTTCAAAGGGACGGGTTATTTTTTAATGAGGCCGAGCTATTTTTGTTGATGTCGGACTAAAATAACACGTCCTGAACAATTTTTTTTCATCCGGCCGGGTTAAAAACTCATGCCTTGGATATCAATTTTTTTAAAATAAATTGGGATTGTACATTGTGATATCAAAGGTCAAAATATTTTAACAGACAAAAGTGGATGCAAAATTGCAGATCAATTGGGATTATATTAAAAAAAATTATGGGATTTTGCTGTTTTGGTATATTAAAAACAAAAAATTGATATGCAGGAAGTGAGATTTAAGCCCGGCCGGATGAAAAAAATTGCTCAAGACGTCTTATTTTAGTCCGGCCACATGAAAAAATAACCTGTCCTTTTGAAAAAATAGTCCGTCCTACTGAGTATTTTAACGGGTTATGATTATAAGAAACAAAAATATGGGTATACAACAAAAACTATTTTTAGCCAAAGGTATATATATTGTATTTCCGTCAAGAAAATAGCCCTCCGTCCGGAGTGTTTCCTTCTTCCTTGAGCCGCCACCCTTTCCTCGAGCAGTGCCTCCCCAGTACTCCGCCATGGAAAAAGGGAGTGATCGAGGTCCTTTTGCAATCTTGTCTCTAATGGAGGAGGAATTGAACCCTCTCATGCGAGCGTTGATTCTGGTTATCGAAGCAGACCGCACTGAGACATTGGGAGACGTGGATTGAAGACGGCTTTGGCGCAATGCTTGGGCTGCACCTCCTTTAGCCTGATCAGATTGGAATGGAATATCTACCCGATCATCTTTGATCATGAAGATGACATGATTAGGATTTTATCAGATGGGCCATGGTGTTTTGATGGCTTTTAGTTGTTGGTTGTTCGACGCTGGGAAGACGATTGGAAGGAAGTTTCTTTGGCTGTACTAATTTATTGTTGCAGATTCATGGCATGGTTCAAAGTCGCGGTCTCGGTAACCGACTCGAAGACCACTGAGTCATATAACTCGTCGTGTATCGGTATCGTTTTGGGCAAGACGGGTTTTCTCCCGTATAAAATGCTTTAATATTTTTGAAAAAAATAAAAAAAAAACTCAAAAAATATAAATAACTAAACACAACATCAAAATGTCCCAAAACAATCATCACGGTCATTTCTTTTGATTAAATACAACAAATATGCATTGTCGCGTTACGTTTTAACATGAGTATTGTGATTGTTTGTTGTTTTAACATGCGTATATGTGGTTTTGATGTTTTGTTTTGTTTCTTTGTCTAGGTAATTAGAATTACGGATTTAATTAGGTTTTGTATGCTTCAAAAATTGAAGAAATTTAACGAAAAAATGGAGGAGTTGTGGTGAATCAAAGCTGTTTTGGGTTGTGAAGTTTTGCTATGATAATTGTATATGATTTTTTTCTTATAAAGAGCTGGAAAACTGGATAACTATTGAAGGTATGCGAGTTGTTTTGATTCTTGACAATTGACAAAGTCACAGGTGTACTATTTTTCTGTAATGAAGTAAATAGTAAAGATTTTGTCTGCTACTATGCTTTTGGAGTGAATATTGTTGTCCAGATTGGCTGAATATTGTGTATGATTGCTTTTGCTTTATCCTTTTTCATGTTTCCAATCAAATCACTAAAGTTCCACTTAAATCGGATTTACTCGACCGAGATTGGTCGAGTTTGGCCGAGATTGGCCGAGTTTGGCCGATACGTACCCGATTCAAGTCTAAACCGAGATGAATCCGTAACTTTGTACCGGTATGCTCCGAGTCAGAGACGAGTCGGCCGAGACTTTGAACCATGATTCATGGCCTCCGAACTCATATTCATACGGAGGATGATGTTCGCTGTCTATCTGAAGCTTGAACCGGGTGTTCAAGTATGCAGATCTTGGAGGATGATGCCACTGGCCTACGCCTTTTCCGACCGAGGGCGGTAGTTTCCACAGTTGTTGCTCTTCGACGATGCCTATGTGTGGAGTACCATGGGGAGGTGATCAAGAGTTTATTACAGTATAGGCTCCCCAATCTTTGTTTCAATGTGGTATGGTTGACTACAACCTTAAATTCTGCCCACGATTGGATCACGTACTTACCGTGGTAGCGGGCAAAATTAGGATTTTAGTCTTGTAACTTGTCCTATTTTGGATTTTAGTCCTCCTCCTGCTCCGGTAAAAATGGTCCTCTAACTTGTTTTTTTTTTGTGGAAAAATAGACCTATCCGCCGGAAATAGCTGACTGGGCACCGGAATCTTTAAAAAACGCTTAAGTGGCTGCCACATTGAATCCTATATGGATGTGGATCTCATTTTACTTTAAAAATGATTTCTCCTTCCAATTCCTGATAAGAGTCAATTTGACTCGGTTTATATATACATTTTGTGCCTCGTAACGACTCATTTAGGTTATTTCCGGGAGTAATCGGCTTAGTTTTGATATAGGTTATATATTTTGTGGATCCCGAGATCTAGATATATTCCGTGATTAACGGGGTTATTCCGGTAATTTTGTACACTTTCGGTCATTCTCGGTCACCCCAAAGTCCCGTGGGGGTTATATTTGGTATGTTTTCGATCCATTTTCAGGTTTTCGGTGCTCGGGAATGTCGTGGAATGTAAACCGGAGCTTCGGGATCAAGAAATCAAGTCTTTTGGTGGAAAAAGGTGACAGGCGGCCGCCTGTCACCATAGGCGCCCGCCTGCAATACGGTTTTTGGAGTTACAAGTTGCTGATGCATTTTGTGTAGAAAAAAAACTGATAGGCGCCCGCCTGTGGGGAACTATAAAAACTCTCCAATTAGTGGAGAGTTGGATCATCATGCATTAGATAGTTTCTTTCAGCACCTTTTTATCTCGTTTTTCAGACTTTTATAAGTTGTATGAACTTGGATTTCATGCTTTTGGATTAATTTCAAGTACAAATTGTTCGTTGATCGTTGTATATTGTACGGATCTGAAGACGGTTTTCTATTTCGTTGATTTTCGGTTATTTTCATCTAATAAGAGGTATCTCTAATCTTCTTATCTAGTTCAATTACTTATGTTTAAATTGTTTGCTAGTGTTTTCATGGATTAGCTAATTTCCCTATAGCCGAGTTATGCGATGAATGTTAAAATCGAGCCTTAGTTCGGATCTTGGGAGAATTTGTGATGTGTTGTAGTTCATATTGATGTTGATTGTTGTCCTAAAACTTATGCTTAACGACGATTGTTGAATTTGCGACTTAATAATCGTATTTTACGTATTCTCTTTACATATGTATTTTGCGAGAGGGTGCGGGAAAAGGGGTTTTAGGATTTCCGTGTAAAACCGACTAAGTGTTTAGATTCGGTTTCGTGTGTAAGGTTTTTATTGTTGTTAACAAGTGTCTCATTCAAGCGTAGACCGTATCGAGTCGCTTAAATCCGGTTTGCGGACGGTTGAACTCGATATAGGAAGCTAGGTTGTTGAAATTGGCACCTAGGTTCGGAATTAGGAGATGACATCCTTCGATCAATATCAATTAAGGTTAGTTGTCCAAGTTCTCCCGGGAATGAGCTAGGGTTCGAGAGTAAGCATTCGGAACATCTCTCGGCTATCTCTTTTAATCGTGTAAGCCTCGTAGTGTGATAGAACCGTGATAGTTATAGTGTATTAGTTTGATAATTGTGGCAAGAGTTAGTATTGTTCCATGTTAAACAAATTGAAAGGCTATCGATCTAAACTCGAGATGAAGCTAGCCGAGGTACTTAACTCGTGTCCCCGAGGGATACGACCTTGCTTGCCGCTTTATATTACAACCGACTCGGTACTCGCCGGTCAAAGTTGGTTACTATATAAAACGGCCATCAAGTTTTCGGCGCCGTTGCCGGGTAATCGTCAAACATACTCCATACCTATCGTATTGTTTTTGTAGTGTATATACTAACCATACGGTACCTTGGGAGTAATATTACGGATGTCACGATCCGGAAAACACGCCTTTTGCCCGGTTTAAGTTAAGCCTTTCTCCCTCCTTTGTATTTATTTAGACACCGAGGACGGTGTCAAATTTTAAGTAGGGGTGGAGGCTTGCCCGTATAGCGCCTTTTTTTGTATATATATTTTTACGGGGTGAAGGCTTGCCCATTACGCCTTTTGTTTGTTATTCCCGGTATTTAAATTTCTTAGAGTCGTTACTTAGTTTTGATCGCCCCTTAGGTGAAATACGAGCCGTTTTTTCAAATTTTTGTAGTGCCAATGTTGTCAATATTTCTAACGATCTCTCGTATTACGTAGTTAGACACGTGTTAATATTCGAGTGCATTTTACGTTATAGCTTTTATCGTGTGTTGAGAAAAATGAACGGTCACAACTTCACATATAGCTTCGACGTCTTTGATAACTCGACTAGTGATCGATTATAGTTGTTGTATGACCTATTTACCTAGAACTTATATTAGTAACTTCGAGGCGAAATAGAAAGGTCGACCGGTAGTTTGGTATGGTATGACGGTTTTGGCGCTTCTTTTGACCCGACCATTGCCATATATAGCCATCCTGTACATTATCCATCGTACCCCCTCTAAGCCTTGTTAGGGTGGTTAGATCCCCACCCGAAACGGCCATTTTGTTACTAGCCCGTATTTACATAACCCTAAAGCTCTTTGTGATCTACATTTCCTTTTTCACCCTACTATTTGAGCTTTATTTTGAATATGTGAAAAGTTATTTTTGAATATGTTCGGGAAGTACAAGTTTAATGGGGTATTGGTTGGAGTTGAGTAAATATTGTGAGTTTGTTGATATTTATTTTTAGAAGCCTCGGTTGGTTATTAACCATTCCTTTGTGCCAGACGGCTTAAGCCGTGGTTCTGCCCTTAAAAGGCATTACTACACGGTGTCCTCGTATCGACAGAATCTTCGGCTGTGGTACACCCTCGATTGTGCGGAATCCTCCCAAGAGACTGTCGAGGCGTTGGGAATGGAATAGATAATCAACTTCGGTTTTCTGATTCTTAAAGAGAAAAAAAAAGTGTATAGTTTGGTTGGAGCATCGTTTGTAATCGGGGGTGTACGCTTTTGGTTTCGAAGTCGATAAAATGGTAGACGGGAGTCGTGTTAAGTAAGCTCAATAGTACCACTCTTTCTCCAGTCCTAAATTCCATTTCGTTACCCCCGACCCTAGCCAAACGTTATAACCGTACAAGTCTTGCCTGACCGTACTGAACATCGGTTAACCTCGATTAGTGGAGATGTTTACGAATTATAAGCTTACGGTGTAGTTTTGGTTCGTTACTCGTCTTTAATCTAAACCAGTTGTTGTAATCGATGTCGAAGAAGCTATTCTTTCACACACATTCATTGCTCAACACAAGGTAGAACTAACGTTTGATAATACTCACATTTTGACTAGTGTATTAACTGAGTAATACGTAGTCTCGTTGTATATATTTATAATATCGACTCTACTTCTGTTTAGAACGCTCAGTATTGCTCGGGGGCGAGCAAATGCTAAGTAGGGGGTAGTTGATAAGAGTCAATTTGACTCAGTTTATATATACATTTTGTGCCTCGTAACGACTCATTTAGGTTATTTCCGGGAGTAATGGGCTTAGTTTTGATATAGGTTATATATTTTGTGGATCCCGAGATCTAGATATATATTCCGTGATTAACGGGGTTATTCCGGTAATTTTGTACACTTTCGGTCATTCTCGGTCACCCTAAAGTCCCGTGGGGGTTATATTTGGTATGTTTTTGATCTGTTTTCAGGTTTTTGGTGCTCGGGAATGTCGTGGAATGTAAACCGGAGCTTCGGGATCAAGAAATCAAGTCTTTTGGTGGAAAAAGGTGACAGGCGGCCGCCTGTCACCATAGGCGCCCGCCTGTCACCATAGGCGCCCGCCTGCAATACGGTTTTTGGAGTTAGAAGTTGCTGATGCATTTTGTGTAGAAAAAAATCTGACAGGCGCCCGCCTGTGGGGAACTATAAAAACTCTCAAATTAGTGGAGAGTTGGATCATCATGCATTAGATAGTTTCTTTCAGCACCTTTCTATCTCGTTTTTCAGACTTTTATAAGCTGTATGAACTTGGATTTCATGCTTTTGGATTAATTTCAAGTACAAATTGTTCGTTGATCATTGTATATTGTACGGATCTGAAGACGGTTTTCTATTTCGTTGATTTTCGGTTATTTTCATCTAATAAGAGGTATCTCTAATCTTCTTATCTAGTTCAATTACTTATGTTTAAATTGTTTGCTAGTGTTTTCATGGATAGAATGATTAGCTAATTTCCCTATAGCCGAGTTATGCGATGAATGTTAAAATCAAGCCTTAGTTCGGATCTTGGGAGAATTTGTGATGTGTTGTAGTTCATATTGATGTTGATTGTTGTCCTAAAACTTATGCTTAACGACGATTGTTGAATTCGCGACTTAATAATCGTATTTTACGTATTCTCTTTACATATGTATTTTGCGAGAGGGTGCGGGAAAAGGGGTTTTAGGATTGCCGTGTAAAACCGACTAAGTGTTTAGATTCGGTTTCGTGTGTAAGGTTTTTATTGTTGTTAACAAGCGTCTCATTCGAGCATAGACCATATCGAGTCAGTTAAATCCGGTTTGCGGACTGTTGAACTCGATATAGGAAGCTAGGTTGTTGAAATTGGCACCTAGGCTCGGAATTAGGAGATGACATCCTTCGATCAATATCGCTAAGGTTAGTAGTCCAAGTTCTCCCGGGAATGAGCTAGGGTTCGAGAGTAAGCATTCGGAACATCTCTCGGCTATCTCTTTTAATCGTTTAAGCCTCGTAGTGTGATAGAACCGTGATAGTTATAGTGTATTAGTTTGATAATTGTGGCAAGAGTTAGTATTGTTCCATGTTAATCAAATTGAAAGGCTATCGATCTAAACTCGAGATGAAGCTAGCCGAGGTACTTAACTCGTGTCCCTGAGGGATACAACCTTGCTTGCCGCTTTATATTACAACCGACTCGGTACTCGCCGGTCAAAGTTGGTTACTATATAAAACGGTCATCAATTCCCCCACTTTCATCCCTCCAAAACTAATTGCCAATTTCATCCCTCCAAATCTAATCCCTCCAAACATAATTTCCTAAGTGAGTGAGAAGATGAAAGAAGTCTACATGAACGGGATGCCCATCGCCATTAAACAGATTGGAAACGCCTCTGGTGGAAATGTGAAGAAGAGAAGAGTACGCTTCTTCTTCTTCATTCTCTTTATTTTTGTTATTACTGGTAATAATAGACGCCTGTGTTTTCAAAATAGGAAAAAAAAAGTGGACTTAAAAGCTATGGGGGAGCCTCCTTAACAAATAACCCTAATTAGATCATCAAATAAATTTGCACCTAGCTTAGTCATGACCAAAACAAAAAAAAAATCAAACAAGTTAAAGTCCAAAATGCATGCAGAAAGGAAAAAAAGTCAAACTAGAGTAACACAGAACAAGGAATTATATTTCCTAACCATCAGACATGGATACTGATTGTCAATGTAATGGTGCATGACATATGTGGTATTTTAGGATGACCTCTTTGAATATAAAGGATCAGGTGAACATTGTAGCAATGGGCGATGCAAAGTAGTAAATTAGGAATTAGATTTGGAGGGATGAAATTAGGGAAAATTGGAAGGAGAAACCATTCTTTTAAAATAAAATGGGATCCACGGCCACATTGAATACAATGTGGCAACTTAGTGGCTGCCACGTAAACGTTTTTTAAAGATTTCGGTGCCCGATCGGCTATTTCCCGCGGATAGGACTATTTTTCCAAAGGTTAAAGGTTGTAAAGGACGAGTTTTAATCTAAAATAGTTGAGAAGGACAAACATGTAGTAACACATGTACAAAAATGTAGTAACACATGTAGTGACTGTCATTCTCAACCATTTAAGTTTAAAACATGTCCTTATGGACTCGACCCCTTTTTCCAAAATAAAAAATAAAAATTTAGATGACCATTTTCCTCACTGGAGCAGGAGCATGACTAAAATCCAAAATAGGCCAAGTTACAGAACTAAAATCCTAATTTTGCCCCGTGGTAGCGCAAGCGAAATTTCCATATGGAGCATGGCTGGGGGTGGCTCGGCATTCACACCTTTTGGAGGAGGTGGAATTAAGCCATGTGGAGGACCCGGCTGCTGCGTCACACTCCGAGGTCATGTAGTCGGTGGAGACGCCGTCTAACAGTTTCATGGACCTATAAATTGTTCCCTATTTAGGTTGTGGATCAATCAACAACTATTGAGCAGGACCTTTCCGGCCTTGTGAATGTCCAGGTTAAGGTGGCACATGAGGTTACTTGCTGCCCAAGTCAGCTGCATATGGGGCGGGTTGAAGCATAAAACATCAGCAATGGTGTGGCCAAATCTCACTGCCCCGAGGATGGGGTTATTACTACGAATGGTAGTAGGGGAGGCCATACAGGGAAGAACAAGTTCTGGAGGGTCACCTGTATTCATGGGCGGCTCCGGCTCTACATATGCCCTGGCGGGTGCCGTCGACCCCCTAAAATAAATATATTATGTACAAATAGTAGATAATATTTTTAATAAACACATATATATATGTGAAATTGACCCCCTTATTTTTATGTATCGACCCCCTGTTTTTATCTTTTTGCCTCATAATTACATGTATAGAATTGAATATCCAAATATATGTGTGATACGGAAAAAATATTGATAAAATTCTGATCCCCAAGTCAAAAATCTTGGAGCCGCCCATGACTGTATGGATGGAGATCTTGGTAATAACATTCAACAACTAAGTATGGAAATGAAGATAAAGGCCGATGGTGATATGGAGGGGAAGGTGCCCAAGAAAAGTTCTGTTATTTACTTACCGGAGTCCGCGTAGCAGGCCACCAGTCTTATATTGGAACTTCCGTGGTTTTGGCTAGCCAGAGCAGTGCCAAATTAGGTTACATCTTTTTACGTTTTCGTAGGATTTTTTACTGTTGAAATAGTGTCCTAAACCCAATCGAGTTGGACCAGATCCGACCGGGTCGGGTCATTTACAGTCTGTTTAAACACTTTTGTTATGAGTAATAAAAAACACTTTTGTTATTATATGTTTTGCTTATCCTTATGAACCAGTTATGTTATTGAATATATAATGTCCTTAGTATTATATTGTGATAGAGAAACCATGATATTGATTATGGTTGTTGAGATCTCTAATCACTTAATAGGTTTGGTACTTAAATGTCTCTCGGTCGTATGTCTTTGTCAAACGAACATTGATAGTACGATTAAACTAGCACGTATTAGATGTCTTCTATCTTATAGAAGACATGGATAGATCTTATCTATCGAAGTGTAACATTTGGACTGTACGTGGACGTGTATTAGAGAATGCGTACGTCAGACTGACCCATTTACATTAAGTGTCCCAGAATGTGCCAGTTGTGTAATTATCTTGAGATGGGAGTCTTAATGGCATCACGGTGTGGATTGTCGTGATTTGATGCTATTGAGGTTTCCCCTAGCCATGGGGCGATCATGCGGTAGTGTTCAGGTATGATATTGAATTAAACATGCGTATGATACATGTTGTTCGAACGAAAATCACGTATCCTAATGGTAGGAGTAAATATCAGAAATGACCTTCTTATAAGGAATGTCTAGCTCTCGTAAATAGGAGAGTACAAATATATAGGCTCGCATTACTAAGGGAACAAGCCACGGAAGATAAATACGAAATACTAAAAATACAAGAAGATAGAAATTTCTACTATTGTTGCTGGTCCCCTATGGGATTGTATTAAGTTCACTCTCTGTTAGAGGGTCTCTATTTCTGTTTCCCCATTAGCCCCCACTTCCTGTTCTTCGACCTCCATGGATGTGAGGATATCAAACCGGGAGCCATTACTCTGCTCCTGCTGATGGGATATCGGCTGAATGTTATGAAGTATGGACATAGTCTGTTCATTGTGTTCCTCGTCCCTGAATTGGTTCTCCATCTTCTCGTTTGGGCAATCATCCATGGCCCGAAAGGATGTTCTTCCGATGGGCCTGATGCCGCATGAGGAGTGCTTACCGAAACAGTTTCTCTAGTCTCTGGGTCTACGATTTTATCCGGGCAAGCTTCCTCGTGGTGGCCAAATTTTCCACACTTGTAGCAAATAAGCTGGAGACCCTCGTATTCAACTTTGTGCCTCTTAACATTCAATCGGATGCTCGGCTTCAGAGATTTTCCCAACTCAAATTCTACGCAAACACGTGCAAATTTGCCTTTGGCATTGAGAAGAGTTACCGTATCAACTTTGATCACATTTCCAATAATACTCCCCAACCTTTTGACCAGAGATTCCCTAAAAACCTCAATTGGAACAACTGGGAACCTGATCCATGCTAAAGTCGATTTGATTTTATGCTCAAAGGGGTGAAAAAATGGTCTCCATTTTGTCACATACAAGTAGTGCCCCTGAATCATCCATGGTCCTTCTTCCAGAGCCCTCTCATAGTCAGTCTGGTGAGCAAAACGGGATATATAGTATCCATTTTCAAGGTCTGTGAGCTCCAAACGGCCACTCATATTCCACAAAGCAGGTAAGCGTTGGCTGAGATACATGTAAGAGATGGTCTTCCCCAGCAATTTGATGATTAGGGCTGATGTATAACATTTATATGATAAAAATTACGATGTTTTATATACATTATCGACTCTTTTTATATAAAATATAAGTAATTATAACGATAATCTTATAAAATATTAATAGCTATGAATAAATCTAAATACTATAAAAATCTAGTAAAAATGATAAAAAGTTATAAATTTTGTACCGGGTTAATAACCGGAGTGTCGTGTCAGATTCACGTGGGTATTTTTGGTATTTTATTTACAGATCTTAGGTAAACCAAGACCCCGAGTGACGACACTTTTTGGAGTAAAATCATATCTTTTGAAGGAATTAAGGAAGTGTCACGAGATTTAAAGTTCAAGTGGATCAATGGTTCGTGACGCCGTATCAAGTTATATTTTCGACGAACAAATGGCCCGAAAAAAGACATTTTCTCGAAAAAGAAGTCTTCATGGAAGTTATAGATCTCCTCAAGAGCTTTCCAACGCATCTTGAATTATGTCATTTGGAGATCCTCAAGTTATGATTTTATCAAGTTTCGGATTAAGATTGGAAAAAATCTATCCGGATCGATCCGGATTTACCTCGGATCGATCCGAAGAGACATGATGGTTACCCAGCATGTGGCCCTGCAGAGAAAATCCAGGGGATAAGATTTTTTGTTCCCGGATCGATCCGGCCCTTTCTCGGATCGATCCGGCTTGGAAAAATCTGCCTATAAATAGAGCAGCATTGCAGGCACATAGGGGGGTACCAAATATATTTTCTTCACCTCTTTTTAGTAGTAGTAGTATGTATATATATAGGCCTTATGCCATAAATAAAGTAGTATCGTTATAATGCTCGAGAAATTATCAGAAGATCAATGTTGTTGAAGTTGTTGTAGCATCCGGAAGAATACAGCTTCTGATTCAATCGTTGTAATCGGGTAAAATTTCAAAAGTATTTATGTTTGTTTTGTCTGTTTATATTTTCGTATAATGTTAGTAGGCTAAATTTAATAACTAGCCAAAGTTATGTAATCGTTTTATTTCGATCTTTTCGGTAAAGGAATGTTGTCTAAGTAAAATTGAATAAAATTGAGTTAATTGAATCTTTTCCTATTGATAAAGTTTGACTTGAAAGAATTCATAATCTAATTATGAATTGACACCTCGTAATTAAGTTATGAACTCGTTAATAGAAAAACCGGAGGGTAAAATTGGCCGAGTGAAAACGTGACAACGGAACCCGCTTTCTACCCGGGGGCGATTTGTCCTAAAAAGATGAATCTTATTAAAATTTGTACTCAAGATCGTAATAATGTTAAATTCATCGAGTTTAATTGAAACTTAAACCGGAAAGTTGAATCGCCCGGCTTTGACAACCGGAGCCTTTAAATAAAATTGACCGTTTGACGAACGGAATGACTCCTTTTTATTCAAAGATAGAATCGTACTCGGGACCTGTTCAGAAAAACCGTAACAGTTGTGGACTTTGGACTGATGACAATGGACATATGACAATTTCACACACTAATGTGAGGATGAATTGTTAACCTTAGGAGTGCACCGTTTCATTTACTCAATTGAGCCTAAAGATCGAGCACATTCCATTCACTGAAAAGATCGTATAAATCAATTATATAAACTTTGGCTAGTTCTCTAATAATATATTTGGCATCTATATATTTATATCTATATATATACTTTGCAACTTATGCACATCTATATATATTTATATATCTATATATATTATATTAGAATAAATTTTAATTTACGCATTTATTTTATGTTAAGTAAAATAGTAGTTATCGTGCTATAAAGCGAGATTTAGATTGAGTTAATAACGACTCTTTGGTGTTTAACCACACTTAAAAGAATTATAAAGTTCCCGAGGATACGATACTCGACTCACCATACTAGTACTACGGTTTGACCCGATACACTGTCGGTTAAGGACTGGTATTAGCACTAGAAAAGGCCACGTCAAGGGCCTTCCTCCAAGGTCTCCATAGGTCAAAGCACTCGTCTAGGGGGATTACCACTTCATCTTCCTCCGCCTCTTTGCCAAAGTATTGCTCGATTATATCTGCATATTCTCTTAAGTCATTGTCGTCTTCCTCGTCTCCAATATATATTCCGGTGTCTGCGTATCTTCCAGCAAAAACATCCACTCCGCTTCGAGTCGTCCACGCCGGAGTTTCAACAGGGGCTGTCGGTGATTTGGCTCGAACCCTGCTACGATTCAACAGGTCTCTTTCCTCGGTAGTGGTCTCCATATGCTCATCGGCCATTTGGAGTGAAAGGAGTCTTAGACCGGTGGCCGTCCGGTGAGAAAGCGGGAAATCGAGATCTGATCGTGCAGTTTTGTGTGACCTATTCTATCGTCTCAAAAACTGATGCAATACACAAAAGAAGAGCTTACTAGAAGTGGATATGACCCAAGTGACCACTGCAAATCAGAGAAATATGAATAAAGAAAGACAACGAAGCAGCCACTTGACTCTTCCAAACGCAAAGGGAATGACATTCCGCTTGACAAGAACCCCCACAACCCGAAAACACACTTCGGTTAAAGGTAAGTCCACCCATAAGACCCCATTAACGAAGTGGATCGTCCCAACACAACTCCGGGTCCGTCTCTAGAACAACTTTGAAGTAACAAAAATCCTCAAGAGGGATCACTCGGCCCCCTTGAAGAAACAAGGCGAATATCCGAAAAATAAGCCACCTGATAAAGATAGTATTGCCCTATCTATGGAGGTTGACTTGGTTGAGGTAAATCCTCTATTTGTCGGCTTATGGAGGATACCTCCACGCGAACCCGATTGCTATGCGTCGCTAGCTTGGAATTGTCGCGGAGCCGGCTACGCGGATTGTTTGAAATTTCTACGTCTTCTCTTATCGAGAAAATAAGCCGGATGTACTTTTTATTATAGAAACTCGCTTGTTCAAGTGATCGTGCCAAGCGAGTCCTCGAAAAAACTTCTTATTCGAAAGTCTTTGTTGTCGAAGCGAGAGGCTATTCGGATGGATTGTGGTGCTTCTGGAATGAGGACCTCATCCAACTTCATATCGTGTCATGGACGAATCATTGTCTAAATATTACGGTAAAGCAGTCTAGATTAATCTCGGTTTTTTCTCTAATATATGCCTCACCCACCCCGACAGCTAGAAACGAGTTGTGGTAGTATTTGGAACGTCTTTCGACAGTTATTGACTACCCGTGGTGTTTGATCGGTGACATGAATCAAGTAATTTTTCAGAAAGATAAACGGGGTGTTAGACCGGTTGGGGGACTCAATGTGGAAAATTTTTGGGAGATGACCCAAACTTGTTGTCTAATGGAGATTCCTTTCCAAGGCTCCCGTTTTACTTGGACAGGTACTATGCGTGGAGGAGGAAAAATTCACCAACGACTAGACCAAGCGTGGTGCATGTACCACCGAGTGGATTGAAGCTTTCCCGTTTGCCTTCGTTAAACATCTACCGAGATTGCACTCGGACCAAATCCTATACTACTAGTCATGGGAGATGAGGTCAGAAAACGTAAAGATCTGAAGGCTTTCTTTTTACAAAGGGCCTGGTTAAAACACGAGGAGTTTGATAACTTAGTGAAAAGACATTGGAGATATACGGGGGATTTATGCAGCACCGTTGATCATTTCAAAAAAGAAGCCAAGAGATGGAACAAACATGTATTTGGAAACATTTTTGAGCAAAAGAAGAAGTGCTTGGCCCGACTTGGAGGGATAGAAAGAAGCCTCGAGCAATATCCTTCAACTTTCCTTTCTAACCTCCACGACGAAATCCTGACCGAGATCAATGCCATTCTAGAACAGGAGAATGTGTATTGGCATCAACGGAGCCAACTCCAATGGATGGTTGAAGGTGAGCGAAATACTCACTTTTATCACCTCTCCACCATTAAGAAGCAGTTAAAACGCAAGATTCTTACCCTTAAGAACTCAAATGGGGATTGGATTAGTGATGGGACCCAAATTGAAACTTTGGTAAGAGATTTTTACAACTCATTGTACCAGCCGGATGATATGGAAGCACAGGAGCAGCCATCGATTAAATTACAACCTCTTTCGGCCCTAGACGCTGATTTTATCAATAGGGATGTAACAGAGAAAGAAATCGAGGATGCTTTGTTCGAGATGGGATCCTATAAAACCCCGGGTCCAGATGGTATCCCAACTGTTTTCCTAAAAAAATGTTGGCCTCAGGTTAGTACGTCTATTATTGATTTTGTTACAAATGCTTTTAAATATGGGCATTTTCCTAAGGAGTGCAACGAGACCCTCGTTTCCCTTATCCTGAAAAAGTACCCCACGAAAGCCACCCAATTCCGACCGATTGCGCTCTCAAATGTCACGGTAAAAATTATTTCCAAAGTGGTTGCTAACGGGTTGAGATTGGTGTTGCATAAACTAATCGATCAATCACAAAGTGCTTTTATTCCGGGTCATGGTAGCACGGGGAACATCTTAATTGTGCGGGAAGCTCTACATGGTTTTAGGATAAAAATGGGAGGCACGGGGTACATGATGCTTAAAATTGATTTGGAAAAGGCCTATGATCGGGTCAATTGGAATTTTGTGCAATCCACTTATTAAGGCTATTGGGGTGAGTGATAGAATCGTACGACTTATCTTGCATGGACTGTCTTCTTCAAAACTGTCAATTCTATGGAATGGTAACAAGTTGGAGCCTATCACACCTAAACGAGGGCTTCGCCAAGGTGGCCCACTTGCACCTTATCTGTTTGTTTTATGTATGGAAACGCTTAGCCAACTCATCGAGGAATCTGTGGGAAAAGGTGATTGGAAACCGGTTTGTTTAAAAAAGAATGGACCCCTGATATCCCACTTATTCTTTGCTGATGACCTCTTTCTCTTTGCCGAGGCTTCCGAGAAACAAGCTATGATTATTCATCAAGTGCTGAAAGCGTTTTGCAAGGCATCGGGCCAACGAATCAGCACAACTAAATCGAGTTTCATGGTATCCAAAAATATATCTCCCCAACAGCAAAGATCAATCGCGCAAAAGCTGAAAATGGTGTACACAAGCAACTTTGGCACCTATTTGGGTGTCCCTTTGACTCAATCCCGTAAGAAGATTAAGCCATATAGCTTCATCTTGGATAAAATGAGGAAAACGTTATGTGCTTGGAGAATGAAAGCTCTTACAAAAGCCGGGAAGACGATACTCATTAAAAGCTCACTATCCACGCTTCCTAATTATGTAAATGCAAACAACCAATCTCCCGAAGGCCATCACTAGTGCGATTGAAAAGGTGTGTCGTTAGTTCTTTTGGGGCGAAGAAAATGGCAAGAGAAAATTACGTACAGTGGCTTGGGATCAACTTTGTAAACCGAAAAGTGAGGGGGGCTTGGTTTCAAAAATATTGAAGCCATGAACGTAGCCTTACTAGGAAAGCTCACATGGCAACTCTGAACGGATGATTCCTCCCTTTGGGTTTCGATCCTTATAAACAAATACGGGAGCCCCCTTGAGAAACCAAAACTCGATGCCTCTACGACTTGGAAAGGGATTTGTGTAGCCAACAAGGTCCTCCAAGAGGGTTTCGTGGTTGCTAATAACGAGGTGATTTGGCACCCTTCCACGAGAAGGAAAGTATCTTGTTAAGAGTTCTTATAATTGGAAATTGGATTGTCAAGATAACCAACGAGAGAGATCCTTGGAGGTTGATATGGAGTTTGAAAGTCCCCATGCGATACAATTTCCTTCTATTGCGTTGGTCATGACAGACCTCATGGTGGGAAGCTTCTATTCCATCGGCGAATTGCTTACACCGGAATGCGGCCTATGCAATCACCACAACGAAACAACCCTTCATGCCCTTCGCGATTGCGATTATTCCTACTCAATATGGCGAAGTGTAGTCCCGGATATGGAGTGGGGGCGGTTCTTTGCAATCCGAGCCCGCAAAAGCGGATTATTAGCAACCTTCGAAAGGCTAACAAATTGCCCTATGTGTTTCGTGAAGTTTGTTATGGTATTTGGCATTGGCGTAATAAGGTCGTCCATGATCCAAACTCGGACGGAGCCCCCGTCACAAGTTTTCATCTCGAAGGCGATTAAAAGAGCAAAGGACCTTCGTTTAGCTTGGGGTATTGAAGAATAGCTTGCTTCAAACAAAATTTCCATTGTTTATTTTAGTTGCTGATTAGCCGATTAGCACTCTGTTTCAAAATTGTTTGCCACGATGGGGGCTATTCCCATGCGTTATTTAATAAAGATTTCTGTTTCAAAAAAAAAAAAAAAAAAAATACAAGAAGATAATTATTCAAGCTATGTGATTTAACTAACTATATCCTCGACATATGGCTAAAATTTAAAACTCAACAAATATGAGAGTGCCGCTACATTCCCTTTGCGTAAAATACCGAAATGGTTTTTTAATCTTAGACGTTGAGATGATCGTATAAAATTTTTTTTTTCACCGTTGGATTATTTTTTAACCACACTGTTTTGTGTTAGTTAACTTGCCAAATAATTCTTTTTAAGGATAATTAGGGATAAGGACACAATCTGGAATATTTTTAAGTAATAGGACAACTATATATTTTTATAGGGAGAAAGACAACTGCATAATTTTTATAGCGAGAAAGACAAACAGTGAATCTCCCCAGTGAATCCCGAAATCAGTGAATTTCGACAGTGAATCCCGAAAATCAGTGACTTTCGACAATGAATTTTGAAAATTAGTGAATTTCGACAGTGAATTTCGGCAGTGAATTTAAACAGAGAATTTCGACAGTGGATAAATAGTTTTGTCTTTTATGCAAAAGTTTCAAAAGATCGTTCTTCTATTCGATTGAGGAAATATTTACGTCATTCTCCCTTAATTCCCCTTCTTTTTAAGCTACCCAAAATGAACCGCAACAAAAGCAAAATTGTTCATCAAACTGTCAAATCTCGACAAATTCACACCACACTAAAAAAATCCTTAAACATCAAAGACACATGTAATTCTTCATCGTCGGAATGAATCCTCGCCGGAATCATTAGTTAAGAGGGATGATGAAATTCATCCTTCCAACTATTTTTTTTTAAAAATATTATTCTATTGAAATGCCTAAAAACGCGTGTTTACACCGTTCCACAGCTAACACTATACATCTTCGCATCACAACAACTTCACGGTTAACACTTTTTTTTTCCAGCCGAAAGATTACATGGAATAAACGCCGGCAGCCGATCGCATCACAACAACTTCATGAAAAACAAATGATTTTATATTCAGCCGATTGATTACAGGGAATAAACACTGGCAACAGATCGATCATGGCATTTTTTTTTTTTTTTTGAGAATTAGGCATCAAAATATTAACAACCAGGGGCGTTCCTGTCCAAATTTAGGCTCGGGGCCAAAAAGAATTTTAGGCCCTCGCCCTTCGAAAAAAAAACAATAACCAAAATATATATAAAAAAACAAAAAAGCTGCGTGAGATAGTCATGGGTTTGGAAGGAAAAAAAAACCTATTTATTTGACTCCTAGTCCTAGTTAAAAAAGTAAAAATTATTGTAGCTAGTAAGATTCGAAACCGAATCTGTTGCATGCAAAGTATCTTAAAGTCTTAGCAATTAAGATAATACATTCATTGTTCATATAAATACAGTATATTTATAATATTATGTCGAAATTTTGTGGGGGCCTTAAATTCATTGATTTTCGGGAGGCTCTGGGCCATGGCTCCTTGTCCCCCACAGGGGCGCCCCTATTAACAACGGTTCCGTTGCCGAAGTCTACAGTAGAGACTTAATTTCCTGCCTGAACAAACAAAATAAAACGTGTTTATAACTGCAACCACTCATTATTGAGGATTTTTCAACTTGTACTACATGATCAATTAAAAAAGGAACGAAAATTAATTAACAAATTAATAATATAATTTCTCCCGTAGACTTTTATTGTAGCAAAATCAACGAGGAAAAAAATAGGTTATTGGTTGTATTCTGTGGACACATTGAGGTTGCATGGTGGACAAAATAGTTGACTACTTATTACGAAAGCAAAAGGAAATAGGGGGGCCAGGGAGGGAGTGGGGCGGGGTAAGTAGGTTGGCAGTGGATTTGAGAGCAGCAAGCCAATAGTAACCCAAAAAAGTTAGGAACTAGCTTAAGGAAATCTCTTTTGACCATACACAATATCTTGTTGTGTGAATATTATAGATACACAAAATCATGAAAAAACGGGGTGAAGAAGTGATAGATGTCATCTTTGATAAATCCCCTAATATGAGTGTGATTGGAGTAATCGTTTACGAAAAGTAAGACGTTAAATTCAAAGTACACGGAATTTTCCAAAGCAAATTTATGTACTTGATAAGAGGTTTCTAGTAATGGAAGGCATAAATGAAATGAGCGGGAAGGGGAATATACGAGAAGAAGAGCCGTAATGAGTAATAGGTAAACCTGTACCGTCGCCTACATGCACTTTGTCGGGCCCGGCATAGGGAACAGATGATGGGTGAGATTGCGATGGTCATGAATGAGATGATGAGTGACATCAGTATCCACAATCCAATCAGATACGGGATGAGTGGAGTGAGAAACGACATATGCCTGTGGCGGTTTCCGAAAGGGCGGTGGCTGAGAATGGTCGTAGCTATAGGGGCAGGAGGGAGCAACATGGCGACTTGAGAACAAATTTGGCAAGAGGGGCACCACGATTTTGTCCGGAGTAGAAACAGTGGGGAGGACCGAATCCTTGTTGCGTCCCCATTCTCAAATAGGATGAAAACTGCGCACCATGTCGGAGAAGCAATATGCGTAAATATTTATGTTTTTTTTTTTTTAATTGTAAAAAAAAAAGGGAAAAAGAAGCAGATAATGAAGATCAATGAATATAGTAAAAAAAAAGGCTAAGACAAGAAGAAAATAACTTGCCCCAAAGACTTCAACGAAAGGCATAATTTTAAAGAGGTTTGGGAGAAGGATACGGTGGATGCATAGCGCAGAAGAGAATCGATTTTTTTTTTTTTTTTTTTCACAAGAATATGATTGTTAAAGAAGCTTGAAAGGGCTTTGAGTATTATGGATTTGGGGAGATCGGATGGAAAGGTGATGATAAAGTGACTATTGGCGGGAGAAGGATCGGACGAGATCGGACGGAAAATCACCGGAGAAGGAGGACTGAAATTCACCAGGGAAGGAGACGACTAATTTATTATTATTAAATTTTTTTTTTTTGAAAAAATAGGTTAGGGTTTATGGAAGAATTGAGAGAGAGAAAATTGACATTTTCTGCAACCATAACATGATTTAGAATAATCGTATTTTATTGATTCTCTAAACGTATTTTATTGATTTAAGTGAATAGTGTAGATGCAAATATATATAGGCTTAATCTGACTTGGCCAACAAGATAAAAGTAATAAATTACAAATAATAATATTTAACTAGACTCAATATAATCAATCGTATTTATTGTGTATTATTGCGTTTACATTATTTGTATGTAGTATAAAATACACTACTTTTGTACTCAATGAAATCAATGAAAATTCAGTTTTATTACTCTCAATATGATACGAAAATTTATTTGGTAACGTCTTTCGGATCCGGTCAATCGTAAAGAAAATTCGTTTGAATGGGGGTTCGTTATCGTAATCTACACGAACCCTCACCCCTACAACCGTCTCCTTTCACATAGATTTTTTCCGTTGATTTTTTTAGTCATCAAAATAAATTGCTCAATCATTATGATCTCCCACACCCTCTGCAAAATTTTCCCAAATCTTCAGGCAAGTCCTACATCCTTTCCCTTTGGATCACCAATTTGGATGTGTTGAGAACAAGTAGCTGAAGGAGAGTAGTAGCAGCAACACAAACACAACCCGCAGCGACGGAGTTTACAATGCGAAGGAAGCGCAATCAAATATTGTTTGAATCGTGTTTTCTTTTTCTCCTTCCATCAAATTCATTCCCAGTATTTCTTCCTCTTTATTTCTTCTTCTATTCTTTTCTGCCATTTATTTTTATCTCCTAGAAGAAGTTTTATCTATCGTCAAACTTCTTTTCAAATCCGGTATTTTTTTTATTTATGGTTTTTACAACCCTCAATTCCAAATTTTATTAAGGGTTCTTACAATCCACCATTTCAAATTTCCTTACTTAGGTACAACCCTCCATTCCAAATTTAGTAAGTTTTGTCACAAACATGTGTTGATCACAAGGGTGACTACACATCAATTTTTATTATTCACCTATAAATTCTTTTTGTAGGGTATACATCCCCTCCAAATATTTCTTACATCTATTACTTCTTCTATGACTCTTTAAAAAGACAAATTGAGTCATTCATTACAATTCAATAAATAGCAAGTGTAGGCTGGCGACGAATGATATGAAGAAATTTGTTGCGAGCACGCGTGAAAGAAACAAGATTCATTCATTACGAGTCAATCTTCATATTCATTGCATTATAATGGGATTGCGGGGGTGTGTTGAGAATATTCTAGATACACAAAATCATGGTTTATTAATCATTGTAATCAATCGCATTTATTAAGTATTATTGTGTTTACGTTATTGCTATATATAGTATAAATACACTACTATTGTACTCAACGAAATTAATGGAAATTTAATTTTATTACTCTCAATATGTACCAAAAATATCCAACGATTCTATAAACCGGATGATCAGTATTTTTGTATTTATTGAAATGCAGTATCCTAATAAATCTAACAACTATAGATTAATAATCCGTGATGCTAATTGGACCAGTGATAATCATTTTTAAGTATTAGAGCCATGAATATATCAAACTTAAAACAATTATAGTGTGCTGTTTTTGCCAACAGATCCATTTTTTTCTTCTTTTTAACAATCAAGAACTTTTCAATAATCAATAAGATGTTAAAATATTACCAACAATATCAAAGTTTTAGATAAAAGCAACAAGACTTCAAATCAAACACTATAAAAAGTAAAAACCTTCAACTAAACCCCGCAACCAAACCATGCCACAACAAGAGCCTTGAATACCATATTCTTACAATTGTTGGGTGGATCCGTATTGTGGAGCCCACTAAATAATAAAAAAATAAATAATAATAAAATAAAATAAAATAAATAAAATAATATGTCTAATATAGTTAAGGGAACAAAATGGTTGAATTTTTCTCTAATCTTCACAAAAAAGGGAGCAAAAAGGGGAGAAAATTCGCAGCTTCTTTGGTGTTGCAGCTGGAACTTTCTTACGACGATCGGGTATCAAAACGGACTCCGATCGGGACGAAATTTTGAGAGGTTGTTCGTATCTCCTTATTCTTCAAGATAAACGGTGGATTTTTGTTTCAACGGTTCAGTTTTTTGGCAATCATCCGCCGACCTGACTGCTACGTTTTCAATGATATTTTTCAACAACTTTTGTATTTTGTATTCTTAGTTGATGCTTTGGTGTAGTTGAGTTAGTTGATGTGTTTGGAAAACTTTTGTATCACCTTTTGCCGATTAGTGGATATTTTTGTGGGCCTCGGCCTCGTGGTTTTTACCCTATCACATCGAGAGAGGTTTTCCACGTTAAAATTATGGTGTTATTTTGTTGTGTTTTGGTTTCGCTTTATTTGCGATTTAGCTTCGTTGAGCTGCCTCGTTTAATTCTTGTGTGTCATTGGGAAGACTTTATGGGTATTTGTGATATGTGTGGTATTGCAGTTGTTTGTTTCCCAACAAGTGATATCATAGCGAGGTTTGTTGATTTGGTTTTGAAGTATTTTTGGTGAATGCCAACTTGAATATAATGATCACTTTGAATGGGTCTAACTATGCCATATGGAAAAATAAAATCGAGGATCTTTTATATGTGCAGAATTATTTCTTGCCGGTTTTCAGTAAGGAAAATCTTTAGATAAAACAGACGAAGAGTAGAATTTGTTGCATAGACAAGTTTGTGGTTATATTAGACAATGAGTTGATGATAATGTTTTAAATCACATTAGTGAGGAAAAACATGCCAGATCTTTGTGGAAAAAGCTTGAAGACTTGTATGTTCGGAAAAGCTGAAACAATAAGATGCTTTTGATGTATAAATTGATGAATTTGAGATATCATGATGGAACTCCTATGGCTGATAATTTGAATAATTTCTTGGGTATTATGAACCAACTTAATTCTATGGGTGTTAGGTTTGATGATGAAGTGCAGGGATGGATGCTTCTTGGCTCTTTACCGGAATCGTGGGAAATTTTTTGAAGTTCTCTATCTAATTCTACCCGAGATGATGCTATGACCAATGATCTTGCAAAGACAAGTGTTTGGAAGAAGAGACAAGGAGGAAGGCACATGTTGTTTCATCACAATCGGATGTCTTGGTTACGAGTCAAGGGGGAGAAGTCAAAACGAGCTTAAAGATAGAGGTCGGAGTAGAATAAAATACAAGGGCAAGTACAAAAACTTTGAATGCAATCAACGTGGCAAGAAGGGACACATCAAGAAAGTTTGCTTTAAATTGAAACGGGAGAAAAAAATAGTGAGAATAAAAAAAATGATGAGAAAAGGGAAGATATAGTTAATGCATCTTCTTCTCGAAGATTTTCTTGTGTTTCAAGAGGTTGATGATGTTATTCTTGCTTGATGATATGACTAGTTGGGTTGTTGATAGTGGTGCTTCGGTCCATGCTACTTCAAAATAAAAGATTTTCACATCTTACACTCCAGGTGACTTTGGTGATGTGGGAACGGCTCAGGATTCTACCTTAAAGTGTGCAGGTGTTGGAGATATTAGTTTGGAGACGTCTAATGTTACCAAACTGATTCTTAGACGGGTTAAGCATGTTCCAGGGATCCGGTTGAAATTGATTTCTGTTGGCAGACTGTGTGATGATGGTTATAATAGCTCATTTTCTAATGATAAGTGGAAGCTCACAAAGGGGTCTTCAGTTGTGGCTGGAGGCACACATACATCTACACTTTTCTTGACTCAAGACAAAGTTATTGTTGATGAGGCTCGTGCACTGGAGTCGTGTGATGAGACCGAGTTGTGGCATAAGAGTTTATGTTATATGAGTTTGAAAGGAATGACTTTGTCTTATCTAAGAAAAATGTATTGTCTTGTTCTAACATTTTGCATTTGGAAAAGTGTGCTCATTGTCTTGCAGGAAAGCAAACTAGAGTTTCTGTTAAATCAAGTCCACCTTCAAGAAAGTCAGAAGTACTTGAGCTTGTTCATTTTGATGTTTGTGGTCCTATGAAGACAAGGACGCTTCGTGGTTACCGCTATTTTGTGACTTTTATTGATGATCACTCCAGGAATATTTAGGTGTACACTTTGAAGACAGAAGATCAAGTGTAAGACGTGTTCAAGCGGTTTCAAGTTTCAGTTGAAAGGGAAAATGGAAAGAAAATTTAATGTATTCGGACTGACAATGGAGGTGAATACAAAGGTCCATTTCATTATTACTGTAAGAAGCAGTGTATCAGACATGAGAGAACTCCGCCAAAGACTCCGCAGTTGAATGGCTTGGCAGAGAAGATGAACGAACATTAGTGGAGAGAGTCGGATGTTTGCTTTCACAAGCAGGATTGCCTAAATCCTTTTGGGGTCCTTTTGGGGTGAAGCTTTGAAGAATGATGTTCATGTACTAGATTTGTCTCCATGTGTCCCTTTTGAAGAATAATGTTCCTCAAAAGGTATGGTCATGTAAAGATATATCTTACTATTATTTACAAGTTTTTGGTTGTAAATCTTATGTTCACAATCTTAAAGATGAGAGGTCTAAGCTTGATGCTAAGACCAAATAGTGTATTTTTCTAGGTTATGGTCAAGATGAGTTTGGGTACAAATCTCAAGGAGTCCGAGCTAACTCCAGTCACGGCACCGATATTTAGGTTCGCCGGTCCCTCCATCTATCCTATGTGAATGGTGCGGCTCGCAACAATGTTTGGAAAGGAGCCAGAGGGAAGGACTCTCATGGTTAACTATGTCGTGGTCAAGGCCTCATCAGCATACAACATCATCTTGGGGAGACCTGTCCTCATCGACCTCCGAGCTGTGATATCTCCAGTTTACATCGGTCTGAAGTTCCCGATTGCATATGGCTCGGTCGTAATCAAGGGTGATCTAGAGGTCGCCAAAAGCTGCTACACGGCCACAATCAAAAGCAAATGGGTCGTTTTAACTTGAGTGGCTCGGCAAGTTTTATCTGCTGTTTCTTTTTCTGCACTCTTTTTATGCTCATCTTTCCTTAGTTTTGTTATCAGCTTTAAACGTTTGATACTTTGTTGAATAAATTTTGCTCTAGGACCGCTCAGTTCTTGAATTCTGGTTGCATGCTTACTTACATTGCTCTATTGTGTATAAACGCTCGTCTTAAAAACTTTCACGCATGAAGTCAGTCTGACCTGGCCCTGCTCTCTGTGCTTCAAAAATGAGAAGTCAGCACTAGCCTGGCCCAGCTCATCCTAAATAATTTCATGCAAGAAGTCAGTCCGACCTGGTCCTGCTCGCCGTGCGTAAAAAATGAGAAGTCAACACTTGCCTGGCCCAGCTCGTCATCGATACCAACAAATGAGAAGTCAGTCCGACTTGGCCCTGCTCTCCATGCTTCAAAAAACGAGAAGTCAGCACTAGTCTGGCCCATCTCATCCTAGATACTAACACGCGAGAAGTCAGTCCGACCTAGCCCTGCTCGCCATGCTTTAAATACGAGAAGTCAGCACTAGCCTTGCCCAGCTCGTCTTAAAAACATTCACGTGAGATTTCAGTACGACCTAGCCCTACTCGCCGTGCTTTAAAAATGAGAAGTCAGCACTAGCCTGGCCCAGCTAGTCTGAAAACTTTCACGGAAGTTAGTCCGACCTGGCCCTGCTCGCCATGCTTTAGAAACGAGAAGTCAGCACTAGCCTGGCCCAGCTCGTCTTCAAACTTTCACGCGAGAAGTCAGTCCGACCTGGCCCTGCTCGCCGTGCTTTAAAAATAAGAAGTCAGCACTAGCCTGGCCCAGCACGTCTCAAAACTTTCACACGAGAAGTCAGTCCGACTTGGCCCTGCTCACCGTGCTTTAAAAATGAGAAGTTAGCACTAGCTTGGGCTAGCTCGTCTTCAACACTTTCAAGCGATAAGTCAGTCCGACCTGGCTCTGCTCACCGTGCTTTAAAAATGAGAAGTCTGCACTTACCGGGTCCAGCTCACCGCTATCTAACAAACGTCAAGTCAATCGATTCTGACCATACTCGATGCAATAGAGACCAGTCCGACCTGGCCCCACTGATTGCGAGGTAAGCACTAAATTAACCTAGTTAGCTCTGACCTGTTATCTGACCTAAATGTGTCCGAGCTCCGCACGACGGGTTCGGGCTTATACTCTCACAATCATACAAGTACGCCATCCAAAACTGTAGGTTAAAGAATGGAATACTGAGGGCCAACATACCCCATCAACAATAATAACAAACAAAAGATAACTCGAAAAAGAAATGCCGCAACAAAAGAGCATTTTTCATTACCGAAAAAGTTACAATACAAAAATTTTCAATCAAAAATGAGAAGTCAGTCCGACATGGCCATGCTCGCCGTGCTTTAAAAACGAGAAGTCCGCACTAGCCTGGCCCAGCTCGTCCTAGATACTAACACGTGAGACGTCAGTCCGACCTGGCCCTGCTCGCCGTGCTTCAAAAAACGAGAAGTCAGCACTAGCTTGGCCCAGCTCATCCTAAAAACTTTCACGCGAGAAGTCAGTCCGACCTGACCCTGCTCGTCATGCTTTGAAAATGAGAAGTCAGCCCAAGCATGGCCCAGCTCGCCTTAAAAAATTTCACGCCAGAAGTCAGTCCGACCTGGCCCTGCTCGCCGTGCTTTAAAAACGAGAAGTCAGCACTAGCCTGCACCAGCTCGTCACAAAACTTTCACGCGATAAGTCGGGCCCGACCGGCCAGCCGCTCGCCGTGCTTTATAAACAAGAAGTCGGCACTAGCCCGGCCCGGCTCATCTTCAAAACATTCATGCAAGAAGTCAATCGACATGGCCCCGCTCGCCGTGCTTTAAAAACGAGAAGTCAGCACTAGCCTGTCCTAGCTCGTCTCAAAAGTTTCACGCGAGAAGTAAGTCCGAACTGGCCCTACTCGCCGTGCTTTAAAAATGAGAAGTCAGCACTAGCCTGGCCCAGCTCGTCTTCAAAACTTTCACGCGAGAAGTCGGTCCGACACGGACCTCGCTCGCCATGCTTTAAAAATGAGAAGTCTGCACTAACCTGGTCCAGGTCACCACTATCTACCAAACGTCAAGTCAATCGATTCTGACTATACTCGACACAATAGAGACCAGGCCGACTTGGCCCCACTGATTGCGAGGTAAGCACTAAATTAACCTAATCTGTTCTGATCTGTTATCTGACTTAAATGTGTCCGAGCTCCGCACGACGGGCTGGGCCTTATACTTTCACAATCACACAAGTACACCATCCAAAACCGTAGGTTAAGAATGGCATACTGGGGGGGGCAACATACCCCATCAACAACAATAATAATAAACAAAAGATAACTCGAAAAAGAAATGCCGCAACAAAAGAGAATTTTTCATTACCGGAAAAGTTACAATACAAAAATTTTCAATCAAACATAAAAACCTCCTGTAGCTCTAAGAGTCTGAGGTCGGATTCTTTGAAGGCTCGGATGGAGGAACCGAGCGAGGAGGCGCGAGAGGCCGGGTGGCATACTTGGACACAATGTCCACCCCAGGCCTTAAAGTCCCCGAAGCGCTCATTGTACGCCACGGCCATTCCCGCTTGTAATAAACCTTCTTAGGAAGGTTATCCACCACAAGGGAAGGATGTTGGAGCATCGCCTCGTCCACCCCCTGGGTATAACCATGGTTTAGGACGGGAATAAGTAGCACCTTTAAGGCTTTGGAAAAGTCCTCCGAGGCCTTGTATTCTTGAACAACCTCGACGCACCGAGCGGGGATCACAGCTTCCAGCTCGGACATCTTCGCTTGAAGATCAGCGACCTCCCGCTCTCTCCTCCTCCTCTCCTCGGCGAGTTCGCCGATCAAAGAATTCAACTCGGCCTTTTAGGCGAGAGTTGGGCTTGCGAGCCTTTATTTCCGCATCCTTGAGTTCGGCGGCCCCCCCAAGCTCCTCCGTTGTCCGCCTCGGCTCGTCGATCTTCTTTTTCTGGTTGGCCGAGTCCACAGAGGCCTTTCCCAGTCTCCCGAAAACTTCCCGACCAACCAAGGTCCCCTGCATAATCAAATAAAGATGGTCAAGACCTTCAACAACTTGGCTTTAAAATGAGAAGAAACAAGAAGATAGATTACTTACAAACTCCATGGTATTGAAGCCCATAGTAGCCAACTCCTCGTCAGACATATTGGCGATTTATTGCTGCTCGTAAGCAGCTTCCTCTTGAGGGTCAATTTGGCCCTGAGGTACCCCTAGAGCCTTCGTCATTCCTTTCTTTGTGGGCCTGTTCTCTTGTGAGGTCGCGGCCGGCCTAATCCGCCCCTTCTTCCCAAGGGACAGGTCCCTTTCCCTTGTCTTCTTTGAAGGGTCCAGATCGGACTGCCCCTGTAGGGGGACAGATGAGGAGGCACCCACCACGGCGGCATCCACAGAAAGACCCTCTTCCACCACATTTCCGGCGAAGGGTTGGTTCGGGTTGACGAACCACAACTTCACCTTCAGCTCCTGCCAGTAGATCAACAAAGTCGGCCACTGAAAGTATAAACAAAGTATTAGCAAAACACAAGTGTAAATATTACAATAAAAGTATAAAGACAAGACCCTACAGGGTTACCATTCTTTATAGGGGCTGGGGCCTGCATCCTCTAGCCGAGCTTCCGTTATTAGCTCGTCACCATTCGATAGAGTACCCAGACTTGTGGATCTTCTCCACCAGCTTGTCTCTCAGCTCGGGACGCTCATCCTTCTCCATCTCGTCCATGTTCCATCGTCTTAGCCCAGGATGATCTTCATGCCAGATGAAGAAGAATCGCTCCTTCCATCTCTTGAAGGAGTCTTTACCTTTGGGGATAACGGGGACGTCACCGGAACGCCCCATCCACCGGGAAAATTAGTACTTGTAGGGGTGGTCCTTCAACCCCACAAGGTGATAAAAGTACCTAAACTTTTTCACGGTGAATCGCATGTTGAGCAATCGGCACCAGATAGAAAATCCAATAATGGCCTTAATACCACTGGGGGCTATCTGGGAAAACCCTAGCTCATAATGCTGGAGTACAACAATAAGCGCCGGGGAAAAAGTCAGCATCAGACCTACCTCAAAATATTCCCGGTGGGCATGCAGAACCCTTTCCGGCGGTTCGGGGCAAATAGATGTGGCTCGAGGGTAACCTCGGGGAGTGCCTCTCTCTCGCTAATCCCATACAACTCACATATCTCATCCAGATCTCCTGGACCGAGGATGGATTCAACATCCCGGCTATCGGCAATGGCCATATCGCTGGATTTAAATCTACGGTTCCGGCAGAATAGGGCTTGCTTCCAAGGATACTGAAAATCAGGCTACAAAGCTAAAAGAAGGGATGATGACTTACTTGCAAAAGACAATTTGAAGATTGAGAAGAGGAAGATAGCAATCGATAGCGGGGGATGAATCTTCTGCTTTAATGACCGGCGATGAGTTGAAACGATTGATATGATGGGGTTATAACCCCCCACTCACCTCGAAAAATGCCCTTAATTAGAGCTAGCAGGCAACGACGCCTCGATTCTCAAAACGATTGCAACGGTGTCATAGCCCTGCCACCTGGCATTCTAACTTCAAAAATCTGCAAGTAATGTAACCGATCCGAGCTGTAACTTTGAGTAGATCCGAGTCGACCTCTCCAGGCCCGGGCCGGATCTTGGGGCTTATGATGAGGGTCGGATCGCACCTAGCCACGTGTCCAACAATAAATAAGGATATAGAGAAGTCTCCTTTACGGGACGAGCCCTCCAGCACCCAAGCCGACCAAGCTCGGCCACTCTCTCCCAACCTTTCCAGGTCGGCAAATGGCATGATCAGCACATCAGTGCCCGACCTTACAGGTCGGCCTCGGTCCTTCTCATACATCACTTCTTACGCACGCACCAAGTCGGATAAATACAGAAAGAATCCTAAATCATAACTACTCTGATTCTGATATTCAAATATTCCATAATTATCTCTTAAAATCCAGGGGATCGAATCATGGTTATCTTTTCCTTAGGGAACACGACAATCAGAGTCCACCAAGGACATGCTACACACAATTGCTAAGGCACAAGCCTTTTTATATAAAAATCCCTAAGGAACTACGAAGACTTGATTTCAATTCATATATTGGATACGTAGGCAGTTTGAGAAATAACATGTCAAGTGCAGTCTCAACCACCACCAAAACACCCCCTATTTTTATTGTTTTGACTGTTCTTGAAGCTTGGACTAATTGTCATTAAAAGAAAAAGCCCAGATTTATCAATCGACGATTTCCAGCATCACAAAGTGAAAGTTAAAAAAAGACTATAAGGGCAATTCCCCTTCATTTTTACTCTCGTTTCCATGTATGCATTTGACCATTGAAAACCTTTAAAGAGAAAGAGAAGAAAGAGTTAAGGTAGAAGAAGAATGAGTTCTTCATTTTGATCATCTTCAACTACTTCAATTTGTAGATCGATCACACCAAGAGGGTTATCAAGAAGAGGGCTTCACATTGACCCAAGAAACTTCTTTGGGTAATGTTTAAGAAGCTCATCTTTCCGGTTCTTAAACTTTTTAAGTGTTCTTAGTTGAATAGTTGAATAGATGGTTACATGAGGCTTAGAATCATGTTTATTGTTGTAGGAATTGAAGGATAGAGCTTAGAGTTGGGAGTTCTTCAAAGCTTAGAGCTTGCATTCAAGATTGCTTGAAGAATTGGAGGTAGGGAGGTGTTCAATTGAATCTATTGTTGTGTTAATTCATGCTTTAGACTTTGTACTATGTTATGTATTGGTATGGTAGTGTTTGGGGTATGCTTTTAGCATGATTTGGTAAGGAATTGAGGGTTGCATGTGGTGGAATCACCTTGGAATTGAGCATAGAAAATTGCAGATTTTCTGGGCTGCAGAACAGTTAGGAGCACGCCTGATACTTGTAAGGGCGGGCCTAACAGAACATAGAGTTGGACAGGAAATAGGGCCCTTAGGCGCACGCCTATCCCCCAGAATGAGCATAATTGTGTTTTGTTCCCTATAACGAGCATGTCTTAGTATGGAAACCTTTTGTGGTGTGATGTGAAGTAAGATGCTTGTGTTCTAGTGGATTTGGATCCACACCGTGACTCATGGGAGCATTGAAACACATCTCATTTTGCCTTACGTGATGTTGAATTTTATGGTCAATGCCTTCTTGTTATGTGGCAAAGTTAGGGGTTCTGTCTGGTGGATTTGGGTCAGCACTTTATGGAGACTTTCTGCGGGGAGAAGCTCGAGATCATCGCAAACCTTATTCCTTAGACTTGTGGGTATTAGATTAGAATCCAATATTTATGTGACACATGGTAGGTAGTATAACATAGAGATTTCTAAGGTCTAGTAGTCCGTATAAGCTTTTTTTTATGTGCAATGAACTTGGGTGGCTAGTTTAAACGTTTAAATACATACTTGAAAGTCTAAAAGATAAATAATTATGGTCCTTGGTGTGGCACGTTTTAATATCGCAGTCGGAAGATTTGACACAAGGGTCGGGGAGACTCAGTGCCTTGGACTTCACGTAGGGCGGGAAGCCCTATGCCTTTTAGGGGTTGAATGTGTTGTGGTGCAGTTTTCACCTCACAAATGTCCTTGGACTTTTGTGCAACTCATTTTTCCTTGTGTTGTTGAGTTTTACTAGTGGACTAGTAGATAGTTGTGAGACCTTGAACATACATGGCTTGACGTTATTGTCTACTTATTTTTATCTCGTTACTAGCCATTGTTGATTGTATAGATTTGATGCTTCTACTTCCTACTAAGTACGTTTTTATTTACCCATTTGTTATATTATTTCCACCCTGAGAAGGTGATACAAGTTTTGTGGATGATTATGAGTACCGCTTTGAGGAGTGACCTCGGGGTGCTTGGAAGTGCTTTGGTTGATGGTTTCATTTTGACTATGTAATTGACTAAACTATCTTGTTTTAGATAAGCTTTTGAATCTGTAAGTTTTGGACTTGTGGACTATCGTTGAGCTCTCAGACTTTCAATGAACTCAATATTTGGTTTTCCTATTCTACACCTAGCTTTGTTATGTTTCACGAGTCATTATGTTTTCCGCAATTATACTCTGATGACGTATTTGTAATGTTTACGTAACTTTTTGCGGTGATTTTTAAGGGTTGGAGGGGTGGGGTGGGGTTATTATTGTGCTATGTCAATTTGAGATTCCGGTGACCGTCCGGCTCGGATTAGCGTTTGTCTCATCTTGCTCGCTGCATATTCATAAACTTATCCTCAATAATCTGCAGAGTTGGAGTCATCAATGATGTAGGAACAATTAGTTAGCTTGACTAAAGAAGAGTATTTTATGAGTCACGATGCTTTCAAGTAATAGCCTTAAGTGATCTCTCTTACACAAGTGATCTAACCACTCTCAAAATGTGAAAATGGTCTAGCTGTAGATTTCTTTTTCCAAAACTATGTCGTTTTGTTGACAATAACAAAACAAAAACTTTAACTTGAGAGATCACTCAAAACTATTATTTAAGATGATCCTTGCTCAGTATTTTAGTTCCAGTTCTGCTCTTCCGGTCTCTACTTTGTTGCTAATGGAGGGATCAACCACTGTCCTCACCCATCCGACTATGGGAAAGTTTTTTGGTGCATCCGCCATATGCGAAGTGAAGTCGTTGATCTGCACCGTCTGTTTATAAATTGGATTCAAACTGTATGATTCGTATTTATTTACTTGTCACTTCACCACAAACGGAGACATCACCCAAGAACTTCTCCGACTATAGGCGCAATGGACCTTTCTGCAATTTAGCTAATCACTTTTCAAAGATTTCTGACATCTTGAATGACATGAATTGTCATTTCAAGTGACTTCATATTACCATGGGTGTGATGGCACGGATTCAATTTCCCTGCAAAAGAAGCTTGCTTAGGATGTTTACATGTTTCAATATACTCTTTGACTCCGTGTTCCTACACAAAATACACAAAAATCAGGTGCCAACCAAAGCATGGTGGATCTATGCGACCCAAGAAGAAGCAGAATCGTGGAAACACCAATCATGACGTGTCTTCTTAATAACCTAATCCATGTGGGATTGACGTCCCAAATACTACTCGATAAACCGCACGTTTGCTAATGGTAATTTATTTTAAATTCACACACAAAAAAAAAAAAAGGTTGTGTTAATAACGAGTTACAATAACAAATAAGCATATTATGACATTATAGTTTTGATATATTTAACTTGCCCTGATAGGCAGTTTTCAAACCGGGAGACTTTTGGCCTAATGCATTTTGCTGAATTAAAATACTCCCTCCATGCGGGGATCATGGGAAATTTTCCTTGTCACAGAGAATTTAAAAGGCCAAAAAAAAAAAAAAAAAAAAAAAAACAATAAAACAATAAAACAATAAAAAAAAACAAAAACGGGGGCCTAACCTTAACAATCACAGCAAAGTTTTTTATTCACATTTTCACATAGAGATATTATTTTTTATAAAAAGAGAGCCAACTTTGAAAAATGATCATTAAAGTGCTACAATTCTTACCTATTTAAAACTGCATACACTGCAAAAGCATCTTTATCCAAACAATGAATATTCCTGCAATTGGATTCCTCATGCTTCTGTTTATCACATGCACATCTGGATCAGCTCAAACTATCACTACTTATAGTGATGACTCAGCTTTAATGGCATTTAAGTCCCATCTCATGTTAGAGAAAGATCATCTTCTGTTAAGAAACTGGAGCTCAAACACACATTTCTGCAACTGGTATGGAGTTTCATGCTTGAATGGTCGAGTCACGGTTTTGCAGCTTTCGGGTTTGGGTCTTCAAGGTACCATTTCCTCAGACATTGGAAATTTGACAGAGCTAGTTGAAATAGACCTCAGCAGAAATGGGCTTGGAGGGTCATTGCCTAGTGAATTAGGCTTCTTACAACATTTAAGGCATTTTTCGATTGGTGGGAACGATTTTACTGGATCCATACCGGGTTCGATATTCAACATATCATCGTTAGAAACTGTTGACATGTCCATAAATGCGTTTTCGGGGACATTGCCTCGATGATATGGGAATGACACTTCCAAATCTTGAGTGTCTTAATTTGGATGGCAATAGAATTAGTGGAACCATCCCCTGTTTCTATTGCGAATTCAACGAAATTAACCTTCCTTCGCTTGAATGAAAACGATCTGGAAGGAGAGATACCAAGTGAATTTGGTAAGTCAAGAATATGTTGTGGTTTGAATTTGAGCACAATCGAATTTCCGGAAATATCCTCCCTTGAAATCCTTGAAGCCAGACATAATTACCTTAAAGGAAGCCTTCCATCTGACCTTGGCCAATGGCTTCCTAATCTTCAAAAACTTTTCCTTTCACATAACCAATTCAGTGGAGAGATCCCATCTACAATATGCAATGCAACAAAGCTAGTGTATCTAGAGTTAGCAAACAACAGTTTTAGCGGTTCAGTTCCCCGGATGCCGGGAAACTTGTTAGATCTTCAACACCTAGTACTAGAAAGCAATTCATTAGTCAATGAACCCCATGCCAAATATCTGCATTTCGTTGATTCATTAGTTAACTGTAAGAGTCTCGAATACCTAATACTTTACGCCAACCCTTTGAATGGGATTTTGCCGTAACTGTAGGGAACCTTTCGCTTAATCTCAAGGTTTTTGCAGCAGCTATTTGTATGATCAAGGTAAAATCCCGGAAGGGATTGAAAACTTGAACAGCTTAAATTTACTGGATTTAGGAGATAAGGAAGGCAACATACCCTCATCATTTGCTAGACTACACAGGATAGAAAGGATTTATCTTGATGGGAATATGTTAACCGGAACTGTTCCGGATGATTTAGGCAGTTTAACAAAGCTAGGGGTCTTGAATATAGGAGAGAACAAGTTCACAGAGACCTCCCTCTTCCCATAGGGAACTTAACTAACTTGATAGAACTATATCTTGGTGGTAACGCTTTTAGTTCCCAAGTGCCTCTAAGTTACGGGGACCGGTGAAGCCGGGAAGCCTTGAACTTGTCAATGAATCTGCTACAAGGAACCTTAGATCCTAAAGTGGGAAACTTGAAAGCGGTAGTCATGATGGACATTTCATCAAATAATTTCTCAGGTGAAATCCCAAATTCTATAGGGAATCTACAGAGTCTTATTACACTTTATGTATCATATAATTCGTTCGATGGTCCTATCCCAAGTCTACTCAGCAACCTAATAGTTCTTGAGAATTTGGACTTATCTTCGAATTCTCTCACCGGTGAGATCCCTACATTCTTAGGGCTATTAAACGATCTCGCTTTCTGGACATTTCTTATAATAGACTACAAGGGCCATTGCCCGATAGAGGAGTGTTTGCAAATCTCTCTTACCTATTCTTAGTAGGTAACAGTGGACTCTGTGGTTCTCCCAACCTTAACCTTCCTCCATGTAAGAGAGTTAAACAGTCATTCCAAAGAAACAGAAAGTGCAACCTCATTCTTCTAAAGATAACACTTCCACTTGGTTTTGTTTTTCTTCTTGTGGTTCTAACCATTCTCATCATTATACGGAGAAAAAAGCAAGGCTTGAGTAAAATTGTTGCAGCTGATTCCTCACCTAGTAAAGGGCATCAAATCATTACCTATTATGAGCTTATAAGAGCAACAGATCATTTTAGTGAATTAAACTTGATAGGAAGAGGAAATTCTGGGACGGTATACAAGGGTACCCTATCTGATGGCACAATTGTTGCTATCAAGGTATTTAATATGCTTAATGAGAAGACCATGAAAACCTTTGATGTTGAATGTGAAGTCTTAAGCAAGGCGAGACACCAGAATAATCTCAACTTGTTCTAACAATATTGATTTCAAAGCTATGATACTACAGTTCATGCCTAATGGTAGCTTAGATGAGTGGCTGCATATCAAGTATTTGACCCTAAAACAAAGAGTAAATATTTTGATTGATACAGCTCAAGCTGTGGCGTACCTTCATCACGATTATACAACAACAATTCTACATTGTGATCTTAAGCCCAGTAACATTCTTTTGGATGATGATATGACTGCCCATGTGGCAGATTTTGGAATCTCCAAAATATTTGATCAAGACCAACAAGTAGCACATACCAAGACTCTCGGGACTATAGGGTATATTGCTCCAGGTAAGATATCAAACACTAGAACTTGAGAAAATATTCCATCTTTCCTGTAGGTTTAGACAAGAATTGTTTTTAAACAAAATAATGATGTTTTTAAATTTATTCTAGCATAATATAAAGAATTTCTTTTTGATATCCCTCACTTTTCTCCTCATATATACAGATAAACCATTGTGTTGAGCAATAAAACAAACAGGTTGTGTGCGATTTTCTTTAGCGGTTATTTATCAATGATCTTATTTGTTTTTCATGCGAATCTTTTGTTGCAACAGAGTATGGGGTACATGGGCAGATAACTACAAAGAATGATGTGTATAGTAATGGGATTCTGTTGCTTGAAACCTTCACAAGGAAGAGGCCAACAGATTCTTTATTTAAAGAAGACTTGAACCTGCAAAAATGGGTGTCAAGATCCTTACCAGGTGCTTTAATGGAGGTTCTGGACACACAACTTTGTAATGAAATCCATCACATGAGAGATGTCGACGCAAAGATCGACAATCAGATTGACAAACTCTTGGTTACAACCATCAAAGTTGGTCTATTATGTTTGAAAGAGTCACCAGAGGAAAGAATTACAATGCGAGAGGTAGTAGTACAGCTGAAGAAAATCCAATCAGAAATACATAAAATATACTCAAATTTCTGATTTTTTTTTTGGAAAATTAGGGTTTGGAAAATTAGGGATAAGGACAAAATCTGGAATATTTTTAAGTAACAGGACAACTACATATTTTTTTTATAGGGAGAAGGACAACTGCATAATTTTTATAGCGAGAAGGACAAACAGTGAATCTCGAAAATCAGTGAATCCCAAAATCAGTGAATTTCGACAAATGAATTTCGACAAATGAATCCCGAAAATCGGTGAATCTCGACAATGAATTTTGAAAATTAGTGAATTTCGACAAATGAATTTCGGCGGTGAATTTAAACAAATGAATTTCGAACACAAGTGAATTTCGACAGTGAATAAATAGTTTTGTCCTTTATGCAAAAGTTTCAAAAAACTGTCCTTCTACTCAATTAATGAAATATTTCTGTCATTCTCCCTCATTCTCCCTTTTTTTTTTCCCTCACTTGTTCCACCCTAGAACTTTGGAGTCACTTTGATTTCATTTTGGTGCTACTTCCGGTGTTTTTTTTGCAATAAAATAGGCATCCATACCTTTTGAAGCATCAGAATTGATCACTTGGCTAATTAATACTCATTACACTGGCTAGTTGAGGGCGAAAGAAACACAGATTTTTACACGAAAAAACCTTTTGCCGCCATTGGTTTGTCAATTAAAGCTTTTACCTTTTGTGGTTTTAAAATATGGAAAATTAGGGATAAGGACACAATCTGGAATATTTTTAAGTAACAGGACAACTACATATTTTTTATAGGGAGAAGGACAACTGCATAATTTTTATAGCGAGAAGGACAAACAAGTGAATCCCAAAATCGGTGAACCTTCCCAGTGAATCCCAAAATCGAAATGAATTTCGACGGTGAATTTTGACGAGTGAATCCCGAAAATCGGTGAATCTCGACAATGAATTTTGAAAATTAGTGAATTTCGACAATGAATTTCGGCGGTGAATTTAAACAAAATGAATTTCGAACACAAGTGAATTTCGACAAATGAATAAATAGTTTTGTCCTTTATGCAAAAGTTTCAAAAACTCGTCCTTCTACTCAATTGATGAAATATTTCTGTCCTTCTCCCTCATTCCCCCTTTAAAATATATGGTTCACTTCTCTAAGGTTTTTCAAAAACCATCAAATTGAAATTCAGGCAGATAAAAGAGTATATTTCGTCGGAATATTTTTTTTAAATCTTATTCCACCTTTATGGTGCAATACTGCATAAGGGTAAAAGTGGAATAAGATTTAAAAAAAAAAATATATAAACGGAATATTCTTTTTTATTTGTCTCAGTTTCAATGTGATGGTTTGTGGAAAACCCCAGCCTCCTGTTTGGTTTCGGGTTAGATTGAAGTTGAATGAATTCATGAGAGTGAAAGTAAAATAAAATAATGTGAAGTAATGATTATAAAGTTGAAATGTTGTATTGAAATTTGTGTAGATGAAAAAAATGATTGGTGATAGAAATTTTAATAAATATTATATTGATAAAATAAAAGTTAAATAGTGTAGTATGTAAATAAAGTGAAATGATTAATATTATTTTATTTGTTGATGGTTAAATGATTGATGAGAGAAATTATAATAAAATAATATAATTAATAAAATAATGGCAAATAAGATAGTGGAGTGAATAAAATATTAAGTTGAATCCAAATGGATCCAACCCAATCCGAAATCAAACAGGCTGAACCATATATTTTTAAACCACGGGAGGGCAAAAGTTTTAAGGGCATTGTTAATGACATCACACCCAATATACTCGGGCACCACACCTGTGCAAAATTCGACTTTTTATGGGTCGAAATAACACATTTCGACTTTGCGGGGTTGAAATAACACATTTCGACCCCTAAAAAGTCGAATTTTACACATGTGTGGTGCCCAAGTATATTGTGTGTGGTGCCATTAACAATGCCCAAGTTTTAATTGACAAACCACAGGGAGGTAAAAAAATTTTCCCCCTATTTTAACCACATTTCAATGACGGAGATCGGACTAGCTCTTATCACGTGTCATTTTTTTAAATTGTTGAGCATTAAATGCGGACAGAGAAAATATGAAGTATAGGGCCATGAGCCCCATCTTACACTTAAAGCAGACATGCATTCCAGGAGGGAGGTCTGACCTGATCTCCTATTAGGACCACCGCAGGTCGGCTCGGTCAACACGGAGGTCGGGTTAACGCAGTTCGGACCATAGGGGGCTCGACGCAGGTCGGGCGGAGCCATCCTTTTCCGATACAACGCAATGCGTTTATTTACAAGATAAACATGGAAAGATTCTTTAGTCATTAAGATTCTGATCCTGCTATTTAAACTACTGTGATTATCTCTTAAAATTAAAGGATTGACACGCTAAGAAAATCCTTAGCGGTTACGAAATAGAGTCCTTGAAGGACAAGACACACGCATGCCATGGACAAGATGTCCCCTATATAGACGATCTCAAGAACTACGAAGATACTTAATTTCTGAATTATCATAGGATACGTAGGCAACTCGAGATTCATAATCTCAAACTCAGTCTAAATCACGTAACAAATTTTCCTATTTTAGGGTTTGATTCTTGTTTCAATTGTCTCTAGGGTAATTTTGGCCCGGATAATATCATAGACGGTTTCCAGCATCGTCAATCAACTATTAAAAAGACTGCAAAAAACGGCGCATCCTTTGTTTGAAAGAAAATGCTGAAAATTGGACCGTTGATCATGAGAAAATGCAGAACATGCCTCGTATAAAAGAAAAGGTAGTTTTCATTCTTTTCGTTTTAACTCGATCTTATTCAACACTCAATATATGTTAAACAAAACCCCACATACACCTCAAATAAAATTTAAATTAAAAGTTCTCATTACATATGAAAAAATACACGAAAAATCTCCTAGCACACATGAAGATTTTTCTTTATTTCCACACACAACATCAGTTGAAGGAAACAAACAACGAAACGATACCGTTGCAGAAATCGGCATCCAGATAAACAAGGGAAGAACACGGAAATGAAAAGAAAAAGAAAAAAAAAAAAACACACACACACATATGGCGGTGTCATGAAATTCTTGAATGAAGAATGTATGTTGCATCACATCATTAGATGAATGAAATAAACATAAAAAGATAAAACATGATTTTATCATTTTATATAAATGACATCCATATAGACACTGTACTGCAATCCTTCCGATTATTTAACGAATATGCTAGTGCCGTTATAAAATTAGGAAAGACGACTACCACAACGTTTGGTCATAACGAGTGATAAAATATTTCTTTGCGTCAATGAACATGATGTCGAAACCATTGAACGATTTACGCAATCATAATATTCAAAGATGCAAAAGTATATATATTGTTTCACTAGTTATATCATAAACGTTATGATAGTAGCATAATCCTACAATTTTTCACAACAAAGTGACACAATACGCTTTTATACTATTGATCATTACGAGACTTGTATAAATCAATCGATCTTATATCATAATCAAGGGGGCAATTATTTGCACAACAAATGTTCTACCCGTCGCACCTCACGTACTCGTACATCACATCATTTTCATAGAATCAACCTTGTGAAAGTCGATTCTAGAGCTAAGAATCAATTTTTCCAATGTCGATTCATAGTCGACTCTGCGGGAAAGTTGATTCTTGGCTCGATCTAAAGGCGACTTTCACAAGGTCAATTATATTGTGGTGCACCGGTACATGGAGTCATTGTGGTGCAAATAAAAACCTCCATAATCAATGACATAAAAGAGTGTTGTGACACTATTATGTATGTTGTGGCGGCACTAGCGGTATTTGTTTACTTGACAAGAGTACACTCGACTCCGCCGCATTCACACTTGTGATTTGTGAAATGTCCACAAAAATCGATGCCTTCGTCTAAATCACAACCGTATTCGTTGCAATCCTCTTCGGTCATAGCTTCATCAGGTTCTTGGTTTAATATTCTCCAAGAGTTGAGAGGAGGAGCTGGAATATCAATTGCTTTTGCTACAATGTAGAGAAAGAAGTCTAGCATCATGACATGAGAGTTACAATAGCTAGACTTAAACCGTAGCTTTGGAGTGTGTGCGAATTCATATGTTGTACTAAAAGTGTACGGAAAATCGTGGCGGATTCGTAAATTTTGTACGGCGGGGACCGTAATATTTTTCCAGGATAAACCTATTTTAATTTTGTGTGGGTCCGGAATATTTTCCCATGATAAAATGTAGAGTTTTATTATATTTAACGGGGATTGCGTAGCCCCATTTAATAAAGAGTGTATCCGCCCGTGTACGGAATCAACACAACATATTATTCTAACACAATTCGAGTCACAAAACAGAGTGTATTCTAACCTTATTCCAGTCAATTTTTTTTTTTTTTATACGTGTTTTTATACCCAATATCTGTCTGAATGACTTTTTAACTAAAAGTAAGTGAGGAAGACTTCTTACCTTTTGTCTACGATTAATTCAATCAGAATCAACAAATGCGAGAAAAATATTAATTAGAAAAAGGGGAAAAGTGGGGGAAAAAAATGTTGGAGCGTGAAAAGACCCCTATATATATAGCCGTAAGCTTAATTAAAAATTTAAACTGAAAGTTTCAGAGAACATGATATGAGCTTTTCTTCTGCAAATCAATTTCCTTTAAGCAAAAAATATTTCCAAGAACTTACCTGCCCAGTGGAAATGATTCGCAGTATCACTTTGATTGAGGAATTGCGCAAAGAAAATGAAGGAAAAGATGAGAAAGAAGTATGCTGATGACTTAGCCATCTTTGGTCTGGTACAAGAAAAGAAAAGAAAAGAAAAGAAATCAATAGAATAGATTTGGAGTATGTGTGAATTCATATGCTGTATGAAGTCTGAATTTATAACGACCATTCTCATATCGTAACAAATGCCGGCCTAGCTGTATCACAACTGTCTAGGCCAATTTTCATATGCTAATTAAGCTTCCTCTAATTGGGGAGAAAAGGCTTGGGAAAAAGAAAATAGGGGAATTTAAAATAGACGGAAATTCGAAATATATACCTTTGGGTAAAAATAGTTTTTTTTGTATACCCTTATTTTTAAGTATTACAAGCATAACCCTCAGTAGGACGGCATTCAGGACGGGATATAATGCCATGAGGACGGGTTATTTTTCATTGAGGTCGGACTAAAATAACACGTCCTCAGTAAATTTTCTCACTCGGCCGTGCTAAAAATACCCGTCCAATTTCTCTGTCAAAGCTAATCCTACGTCGTTTTTTTGTTACTATAAAGTAAAAAAAATAAATAAAAAAAAAAATTGATGCGTCCTGGCCTCAACAGTCACTACTTTTCATCATCTTCCTTACCGTCCATTTTTTTTCGCTATCCTCCCTGTCCAAACCCTTACTGAAAACTGTAATCTGAAATGATTCTCTTCTGCCGTCGTTTCTTGAAATATAGTCCATTTCTGACCACAGGGAATCCATTACTGACAACAGAATCCGGTAGGTCTGAATGAAGCTATTAATATTTTTGGATTATGTGTTCTTCTGAACATTTTTAAAAAGCTAATGTATATCAAGGTATACTGGTTAATTAAAGTTTTTTTTTTTTTTCAAAACTACCCCCACAAAAACTTAGATTCCGGTGAGTTACACGTTTTCAATAACAGAACATTACACAATGAGAAAGTAATTCCGTCAAGTAACCCGCATAATGTACAGCAGTTGCGGCAAAGTTGGTTTTCATGGCTGAAAATGTATTCTATTTGGGGAAGAAGACATAGGAAGAAGAAAGTATGTTGTGAATGAAAATGAGGAAAAGTCAAAGCACAAAGAGAAAAACTAAATACGTACAATAATTAATTTTTTCTTTAACAAAAACGACGTCGGATTAGCTTTGACAGGGAAATTGGACAGGCCGTTTTGACAGAGGATCCCGTTCCCACAATTGTCAAAAAAAAAAAAAAAAAAAAAAATTCAGGACGGGTTTGTAAGCACGACCGAGTGAGAAAATTTACCGAGGACGTTATTTTAGTCCGACTTCAATGAAAAATAACCCGTCCTCATGACATTATACCCCGTCCTGAATGTCAAATTGCCCGTTCTACTGAGGGTTATGCTTGTAAGACTTAAAAATAGGGGTATACAAAAAAAAATATTTTTACCCAAAGGTATATATTTTCAACTCCCTCTTTAAAATATATACCTTTGGGTAAAAATAGTTTTTGTTACATACCCTTATTTTTGTTTTTAACGACCATAACCCTGTCAAAATACTCAGTAGGACGGGCTATATTTTTAAAGGGACGGGTTATTTTTTAATGAGGCCGAGCTATTTTTGTTGATGTCGGACTAAAATAACACGTCCTGAACAATTTTTTTTCATCCGGCCGGGTTAAAAACTCATGCCTTGGATATCAATTTTTTTAAAATAAATTGGGATTGTACATTGTGATATCAAAGGTCAAAATATTTTAACAGACAAAAGTGGATGCAAAATTGCAGATCAATTGGGATTATATTAAAAAAAATTATGGGATTTTGCTGTTTTGGTATATTAAAAACAAAAAAATTGATATGCAGGAAGTGAGATTTAAGCCCGGCCGGATGAAAAAAATTGCTCAAGACGTCTTATTTTAGTCCGGCCACATGAAAAAATAACCTGTCCTTTTGAAAAAATAGTCCGTCCTACTGAGTATTTTAACGGGTTATGATTATAAGAAACAAAAATATGGGTATACAACAAAAACTATTTTTAGCCAAAGGTATATATATTGTATTTCCGTCAAGAAAATAGCCCTCCGTCCGGAGTGTTTCCTTCTTCCTTGAGCCGCCACCCTTTCCTCGAGCAAGGCCTCCCCAAGACTCCGCCATGGAAAAGGGAGTGATCGAGGTCCTTTTGCAATCTTGTCTCTAATGGAGGAGGAATTGAACCCTCTCACGCGAGCGTTGATTCCGGTTATCGGCGCAGACCGCACTGAGACATTGGGAGACGTGGATTGAAGACGGCTTTGGCGCAATGCTTGGGCTGCACCTCCTTTAGCCTGATCATATTGGAATGGAATATCTACCCGATCATCTTTGATCATGAAGATGACATGATTAGGATTTTATCAGATGGGCCATGGTGTTTTGATGGCTTTTAGTTGTTGGTTGTTCGACGCTGGGAAGACGATTGGAAGGAAGTTTCTTTGGCTGTACTAATTTATTGTTGCAGATTCATGGCATGGTTCAAAGTCGCGGTCTCGGTAACCGACTCGAAGACCACTGAGTCATATAACTCGTCGTGTATCGGTATCGTTTTGGGCAAGACGGGTTTTCTCCCGTATAAAATGCTTTAATATTTTTGAAAAAAATAAAAAAAAAAACTCAAAAAATATAAATAACTAAACACAACATCAAAATGTCCCAAAACAATCATCACGGTCATTTCTTTTGATTAAATACAACAAATATGCATTGTCGCGTTACGTTTTAACATGAGTATTGTGATTGTTTGTTGTTTTAACATGCGTATATGTGGTTTTGATGTTTTGTTTTGTTTCTTTGTCTAGGTAATTAGCATTACGGATTTAATTAGGTTTTGTATGCTTCAAAAATTGAAGAAATTTAACGAAAAAATGGAGGAGTTGTGGTGAATCAAAGCCGTTTTTGGGTTGTGAAGTTTTGCTATGATAATTGTATATGATTTTTTTCTTATAAAGAGCTGGAAAGTGGATAACTATTGAAGGTATGCGAGTTGTTTTGATTCTTGACAATTGACAAAGTCACAGGTGTACTATTTTTCTGTAATGAAGTAAATAGTAAAGATTTTGTCTGCTACTATGCTTTTGGAGTGAATATTGTTGTCCAGATTGGCTGAATATTGTGTATGATTGCTTTTGCTTTATCCTTTTTCATGTTTCCAATCAAATCACTAAAGTTCCACTTAAATCGGATTTACTCGACCGAGATTGGTCGAGTTTGGCCGAGATTGGCCGAGTTTGGCCGATACGTACCCGATTCAAGTCTAAACCGAGATGAATCCGTAACTTTGTACCGGTATGCTCCGAGTCAGAGACGAGTCGGCCGAGACTTTGAACCATGATTCATGGCCTCCGAACTCATATTCATACGGAGGATGATGTTCGCTGTCTATCCGAAGCTTGAACCGGGTGTTCAAGTATGCGATTCTTGGAGGATGATGCCACCGGCCTACGCCTTTTCCGACCGAGGGCGGTAGTTTCCACAAATGTTGCTCTTCGACGATGCCTATGTGTGGAGTACCATGGGGAGGTGATCAAGAGTTTATTACAGTATAGGCTCCCCAATCTTTGTTTCAATGTGGTATGGTTGACTACAACCTTAAATTCTGCCCACGATTGGATCATGTACTTACCGTGGTAGCGGGCAAAATTAGGATTTTAGTCTTGTAACTTGTCCTATTTTGGATTTTAGTCCTCCTCCTGCTCCGGTAAAAATGGTCCTCTAACTTGTTTTTTTTTTGTGGAAAAATAGACCTATCCGCCGGAAATAGCTGACTGGGCACCGGAATCTTTAAAAAACGCTTAAGTGGCTGCCACATTGAATCCTATATGGATGTGGATCTCATTTTACTTTAAAAATGATTTCTCCTTCCAATTCCTGATAAGAGTCAATTTGACTCGGTTTATATATACATTTTGTGCCTCGTAACGACTCATTTAGGTTATTTCCGGGAGTAATCGGCTTAGTTTTGATATAGGTTATATATTTTGTGGATCCCGAGATCTAGATATATTCCGTGATTAATGGGGTTATTCCGGTAATTTTGTACACTTTCGGTCATTCTCGGTCACCCCAAAGTCCCGTGGGGGTTATATTTGGTATGTTTTCGATCCATTTTCAGGTTTTCGGTGCTCGGGAATGTCGTGGAATGTAAACCGGAGCTTCGGGATCAAGAAATCAAGTCTTTTGGTGGAAAAAGGTGACAGGCGGCCGCCTGTCACCATAGGCGCCCGCCTGCAATACGGTTTTTGGAGTTACAAGTTGCTGATGCATTTTGTGTAGAAAAAAAACTGATAGGCGCCCGCCTGTGGGGAACTATAAAAACTCTCCAATTAGTGGAGAGTTGGATCATCATGCATTAGATAGTTTCTTTCAGCACCTTTTTATCTCGTTTTTCAGACTTTTATAAGCCGTATGAACTTGGATTTCATGCTTTTGGATTAATTTCAAGTACAAATTGTTCGTTGATCGTTGTATATTGTACGGATCTGAAGACGGTTTTCTATTTCGTTGATTTTCGGTTATTTTCATCTAATAAGAGGTATCTCTAATCTTCTTATCTAGTTCAATTACTTATGTTTAAATTGTTTGCTAGTGTTTTCATGGATTAGCTAATTTCCCTATAGCCGAGTTATGCGATGAATGTTAAAATCGAGCCTTAGTTCGGATCTTGGGAGAATTTGTGATGTGTTGTAGTTCATATTGATGTTGATTGTTGTCCTAAAACTTATGCTTAACGACGATTGTTGAATTTGCGACTTAATAATCGTATTTTACGTATTCTCTTTACATATGTATTTTGCGAGAGGGTGCGGGAAAAGGGGTTTTAGGATTTCCGTGTAAAACCGACTAAGTGTTTAGATTCGGTTTCGTGTGTAAGGTTTTTATTGTTGTTAACAAGTGTCTCATTCAAGCGTAGACCGTATCGAGTCAGTTAAATCCGGTTTGCGGACAGTTGAACTCGATATAGGAAGCTAGGTTGTTGAAATTGGCACCTAGGTTCGGAATTAGGAGATGACATCCTTCGATCAATATCAATTAAGGTTAGTTGTCCAAGTTCTCCCGGGAATGAGCTAGGGTTCGAGAGTAAGCATTCGGAACATCTCTCGGCTATCTCTTTTAATCGTGTAAGCCTCGTAGTGTGATAGAACCGTGATAGTTATAGTGTATTAGTTTGATAATTGTGGCAAGAGTTAGTATTGTTCCATGTTAAACAAATTGAAAGGCTATCGATCTAAACTCGAGATGAAGCTAGCCGAGGTACTTAACTCGTGTCCCTGAGGGATACGACCTTGCTTGCCAGTTTATATTACAACCGACTCGGTACTCTGCCGGTCAAAGTTGGTTACTATATAAAACGGCCATCAAGTTTTCTGGCGCCGTTGCCGGGTAATCGTCAAACATACTCCATACCTATCGTATTGTTTTTGTAGTGTATATACTAACCATACAGGTACCTTGGGAGTAATATTACGGATGTCACGATCCGGAAAACACGCCTTTTGCCCGGTTTAAGTTAAGCCTTTCTCCCTCCTTTGTATTTATTTAGACACCGAGGACGGTGTCAAATTTTAAGTAGGGGTGGAGGCTTGCCCGTATAGCGCCTTTTTTTGTATATATATTTTTACGGGGTGAAGGCTTGCCCATTACGCCTTTTGTTTGTTATTCCCGGTATTTAAATTTCTTAGAGTCGTTACTTAGTTTTGATCGCCCCTTAGGTGAAATACGAGCCGTTTTTTCAAATTTTTGTAGTGCCAATGTTGTCAATATTTCTAACGATCTCTCGTATTACGTAGTTAGACACGTGTTAATATTCGAGTGCATTTTACGTTATAGCTTTTATCGTGTGTTGAGAAAAATGAACGGTCACAACTTCACATATAGCTTCGACGTCTTTGATAACTCGACTAGTGATCGATTATAGTTGTTGTATGACCTATTTACCTAGAACTTATATTAGTAACTTCGAGGCGAAATAGAAAGGTCGACCGGTAGTTTGGTATGGTATGACGGTTTTGGCGCTTCTTTTGACCCGACCATTGCCATATATAGCCATCATGTACATTATCCATCGTACCCCCTCTAAGCCTTGTTAGGGTGGTTAGATCCCCACCCGAAACGGCCATTTTGTTACTAGCCCGTATTTACATAACCCTAAAGCTCTTTGTGATCTACATTTCCTTTTTCACCCTACTATTTGAGCTTTATTTTGAATATGTGAAAAGTTATTTTTGAATATGTTCGGGAAGTACAAGTTTAATGGGGTATTGGTTGGAGTTGAGTAAATATTGTGAGTTTGTTGATATTTATTTTTAGAAGCCTCGGTTGGTTATTAACCATTCCTTTGTGCCAGACGGCTTAAGCCGTGGTTCTGCCCTTAAAAGGCATTACTACACGGTGTCCTCGTATCGACAGAATCTTCGGCTGTGGTACACCCTCGATTGTGCGGAATCCTCCCAAGAGACTGTCGAGGCGTTGGGAATGGAATAGATAATCAACTTCGGTTTTCTGATTCTTAAAGAGAAAAAAAAAGTGTATAGTTTGGTTGGAGCATCGTTTGTAATCGGGGGTGTACAGTTTTGGTTTCTGAAGTCGATAAAATGGTAGACGGGAGTCGTGTTAAGTAAGCTCAATAGTACCACTCTTTCTCCAGTCCTAAATTCCATTTCGTTACCCCCGACCCTAGCCAAACGTTATAACCGTACAAGTCTTGCCTGACCGTACTGAACATCGGTTAACCTCGATTAGTGGAGATGTTTACGAATTATAAGCTTATGGTGTAGTTTTGGTTCGTTACTCGTCTTTAATCTAAACCAGTTGTTGTAATCGATGTCGAAGAAGCTATTCTTTCACACACATTCATTGCTCAACACAAGGTAGAACTAACGTTTGATAATACTCGCATTTTGACTAGTGTATTAACTGAGTAATACGTAGTCTCGTTGTATATATTTATAATATCGACTCTACTTCTGTTTAGAACGCTCAGTTTTGCTCGGGGGCGAGCAAATGCTAAGTAGGGGTAGTTGATAAGAGTCAATTTGACTCGCCTTATATATACATTTTGTGCCTCGTAACGACTCATTTAGGTTATTTCCGGGAGTAATGGGCTTAGTTTTGATATAGGTTATATATTTTGTGGATCCCGAGATCTAGATATATATTCCGTGATTAACGGGGTTATTCCGGTAATTTTGTTCACTTTCGGTCATTCTCGGTCACCCTAAAGTCCCGTGGGGGTTATATTTGGTATGTTTTTGATCTGTTTTCAGGTTTTTGGTGCTCGGGAATGTCGTGGAATGTAAACCGGAGCTTCGGGATCAAGAAATCAAGTCTTTTGGTGGAAAAAGGTGACAGCGGCCGCCCGTCACCATAGGCGCCCGCCTGTCACCATAGGCGCCCGCCTGCAATACGGTTTTTGGAGTTAGAAGTTGCTGATGCATTTTGTGTAGAAAAAAATCTGACAGGCGCCCGCCTGTGGGGAACTATAAAAACTCTCAAATTAGTGGAGAGTTGGATCATCATGCATTAGATAGTTTCTTTCAGCACCTTTCTATCTCGTTTTTCGTACTTTTATAAGTCGTATGAACTTGGATTTCATGCTTTTGGATTAATTTCAAGTACAAATTGTTCGTTGATCATTGTATATTGACGGATCTCAAGACGGTTTTCTATTTCGTTGATTTTCGGTTATTTTCATCTAATAAGAGGTATCTCTAATCTTCTTATCTAGTTCAATTACTTATGTTTAAATTGTTTGCTAGTGTTTTCATGGATAGAATGATTAGCTAATTTCCCTATAGCCGAGTTATGCGATGAATGTTAAAATCAAGCCTTAGTTCGGATCTTGGGAGAATTTGTGATGTGTTGTAGTTCATATTGATGTTGATTGTTGTCCTAAAACTTATGCTTAACGACGATTGTTGAATTCGCGACTTAATAATCGTATTTTACGTATTCTCTTTACATATGTATTTTGCGAGAGGGTGCGGGAAAAGGGGTTTTAGGATTGCCGTGTAAAACCGACTAAGTGTTTAGATTCGGTTTCGTGTGTAAGGTTTTTATTGTTGTTAACAAGCGTCTCATTCGAGCATAGACCATATCGAGTCGCTTAAATCCGGTTTGCGGACTCGTTGAACTCGATATAGGAAGCTAGGTTGTTGAAATTGGCACCTAGGCTCGGAATTAGGAGATGACATCCTTCGATCAATATCGCTTAAGGTTAGTAGTCCAAGTTCTCCCGGGAATGAGCTAGGGTTCGAGAGTAAGCATTCGGAACATCTCTCGGCTATCTCTTTTAATCGTTTAAGCCTCGTAGTGTGATAGAACCGTGATAGTTATAGTGTATTAGTTTGATAATTGTGGCAAGAGTTAGTATTGTTCCATGTTAATCAAATTGAAAGGCTATCGATCTAAACTCGAGATGAAGCTAGCCGAGGTACTTAACTCGTGTCCCTGAGGGATACAACCTTGCTTGCCAGTTTATATTACAACCGACTCGGTACTCTGCCGGTCAAAGTTGGTTACTATATAAAACGGTCATCAATTCCCCCACTTTCATCCCTCCAAAACTAATTGCCAATTTCATCCCTCCAAATCTAATCCCTCCAAACATAATTTCCTAAGTGAGTGAGAAGATGAAAGAAGTCTACATGAACAGGATGCCCATCGCCATTAAACAGATTGGAAACGCCTCTGGTGGAAATGTGAAGAAGAGAAGAGTACGCTTCTTCTTCTTCATTCTCTTTATTTTTGTTATTACTGGTAATAATAGACGCCTGTGTTTTCAAAATAGGAAAAAAAGTGGACTTAAAAGCTATGGGGGAGCCTCCTTAACAAATAACCCTAATTAGATCATCAAATAAATTTGCACCTAGCTTAGTCATGACCAAAACAAAAAAAAATCAAACAAGTTAAAGTCCAAAATGCATGCAGAAAGGAAAAAAAATCAAACTAGAGTAACACAGAACAAGGAATTATATTTCCTAACCATCAGACATGGATACTGATTGTCAATGTAATGGTGCATGACATATGTGGTATTTTAGGATGACCTCTTTGAATATAAAGGATCGTGTGAACATTGTAGCAATGGGCGATGCAAAGTAGTAAATTAGGAATTAGATTTGGAGGGATGAAATTAGGGAAAATTGGAAGGAGAAACCATTCTTTTAAAATAAAATGGGATCCACGGCCACATTGAATACAATGTGGCGGCTTAGTGGCGCCACGTAAGCGTTTTTTAAAGATTTCGGTGCCCAGTCAGCTATTTCCTGCGGATAGGACTATTTTTCCAAAGGTTAAAGGTTGTAAAGGACGAGTTTTAATCTAAAATAGTTGAGAAGGACAAACATGTAGTAACACATGTACAAAAATGTAGTAACACATGTAGTGACTGTCATTCTCAACCATTTAAGTTTAAAACATGTCCTTATGGACTCTGACCCCCTTTTTCCAAAATAAAAAATAAAAATTTAGAGGACCATTTTCCTCACTGGAGCAGGAGCATGACTAAAATCCAAAATAGGCCAAGTTACAGAACTAAAATCCTAATTTTGCCCCGTGGTAGCGCAAGCGAAATTTCCATATGGAGCATGGCTGGGGGTGGCTCGGCATTCACACCTTTTGGAGGAGGTGGAATTAAGCCATGTGGAGGACCCGGCTGCTGCGTCACACTCCGAGGTCATGTAGTCGGTGGAGACGCCGTCTAACAGTTTCATGGACCTATAAATTGTTCCCTATTTAGGTTGTGGATCAATCAACAACTATTGAGCAGACCTTTCCGGCCTTGTGAATGTCCAGGTTAAGGTGGCACATGAGGTTACTTGCTGCCCAAGTCAGCTGCATATGGGGCGGGTTGAAGCATAAAACATCAGCAATGGTGTGGCCAAATCTCACTGCCCCGAGGATGGGGTTATTACTACGAATGGTAGTAGGGGAGGCCATACAGGGAAGAACAAGTTCTGGAGGGTCACCTGTATTCATGGGCGGCTCCGGCTCTACATATGCCCTGGCGGGTGCCGTCGACCCCCTAAAATAAATATATTATGTACAAATAGTAGATAATATTTTTAATAAACACATATATATATGTGAAATTGACCCCCTTATTTTTATGTATCGACCCCCGTTTTTATCTTTTTGCCTCATAATTACATGTATAGAATTGAATATCCAAATATATGTGTGATACGGAAAAAATATTGATAAAATTCTGATCCCCAAGTCAAAAATCTTGGAGCCGCCCATGACTGTATGGATGGAGATCTTGGTAATAACATTCAACAACTAAGTATGGAAATGAAGATAAAGGCCGATGGTGATATGGAGCGGAAGGTGCCCAAGAAAAGTTCTGTTATTTACTTGCCGGAGTCCGCGTAGCAGGCCACCAGTCTTATATTGGAACTTCCGTGGTTTTGGCTAGCCACGAGCAGTGCCAAATTAGGTTACATCTTTTTACGTTTTCGTAGGATTTTTTACTGTTGAAATAGTGTCCTAAACCCAATCGAGTTGGACCGTATCCGACCGGGTCGGGTCATTTACGTCCGTTTAAACACTTTTGTTATGAGTAATAAAAAACACTTTTGTTATTATATGTTTTGCTTATCCTTATGAACCAGTTATGTTATTGAATATATAATGTCCTTAGTATTATATTGTGATAGAAAACCATGATATTGATTATGGTTGTTGAGATCTCTAATCACTTAATAGGTTTGGTACTTAAATGTCTCTCGGTCGTATGTGCTTTGTCAAACGTAACATTGATAGTACGATTAAACTAGCACGTATTAGATGTCTTCTATCTTATAGAAGACATGGATAGATCTTATCTATCGAAGTGTAACATTTGGACCGTACGTGGACGTGTATTAGAGAATGCGTACGTCGACCGACCCATTTACATTAAGTGTCCCGTAATGTGCCGGTTGTGTAATTATCTTGAGATGGGAGTCTTAATGGCATCACGGTGTGGATTGTCGTGATTTGATGCTATTGAGGTTTCCCCTAGCCATGGGGCGATCATGCGGTAGTGTTCAGGTATGATATTGAATTAAACATGCGTATGATACATGTTGTTCGAACGAAAATCACGTATCCTAATGGTATGAGTAAATATCAGAAATGACCTACTTATAAGGAATGTCTAGCTCTCGTAAATAGGAGAGTACAAATATATAGGCTCGCATTACTAAGGGAACAAGCCACGGAAGATAAATACGAAATACTAAAAATACAAGAAGATAGAAATTTCTACTATTGTTGCTGGTCCCCTATGGGATTGTATTAAGTTCACTCTCTCGTTAGAGGGTCTCTATTTCTCGTTTCCCCATTAGCCCCCACTTCCCGTTCTTCGACCTCCATGGATGTGAGGATATCAAACCGGGAGCCATTACTCGCTCCCGCCGATGGGATATCGGCCGAATGTTATGAAGTATGGACATAGTCTGTTCATTGTGTTCCTCGTCCCTGAATTGGTTCTCCATCTTCTCGTTTGGGCAATCATCCATGGCCCGAAAGGATGTTCTTCCGATGGGCCTGATGCCGTATGAGGAGTGCTTACCGAAACAGTTTCTCTAGTCTCTGGGTCTACGATTTTATCCGGGCAAGCTTCCTCGTGGTGGCCAAATTTTCCACACTTGTAGCAAATAAGTTTCGGAGACCCTCGTATTCAACTTTGTGCCTCTTAACATTCAATCGGATGCTCGGCTTCGTAGATTTTCCCAACTCAAATTCTACGCAAACACGTGCAAATTTGCCTTTGGCATTGAGAAGAGTTACCGTATCAACTTTGATCACATTTCCAATAATACTCCCCAACCTTTTGACCAGAGATTCCCTAAAAACCTCAATTGGAACAACTGGGAACCTGATCCATGCTAAAGTCGATTTGATTTTATGCTCAAAGGGGTGAAAAAATGGTCTCCATTTTGTCACATACAAGTAGTGCCCCTGAATCATCCATGGTCCTTCTTCCAGAGCCCTCTCATAGTCAGTCCTGGTGAGCAAAACGGGATATATAGTATCCATTTTCAAGGTCTCGTGAGCTCCAAACGGCCACTCATATTCCACAAAGCAGGTAAGCGTTGGCTGAGATACATGTAAGAGATGGTCTTCCCCAAAGAATTTGATGATTAGGGCCTTCCTCCAAGGTCTCCATAGGTCAAAGCACTCGTCTGGGGGATTACCACTTCATCTTCCTCCGCCTCTTTGCCAAAGTATTGCTCGATTATATCTGCATATTCTCTTAAGTCATTGTCGTCTTCCTCGTCTCCAATATATATTCCGGTGTCTCGCGTATCTTCCAGCAAAAACATCCACTCCGCTTCGAGTCGTCCACGCCGGAGTTTCAACAGGGGCTGTCGGTGATTTGACTCGAACCCTGCTACTATTCAACAGGTCTCTTTCCTCGGTAGTGGTCTCCATATGCTCATCGGCCATTTGGAGTGAAAGGAGTCTTAGACCGGTGGCCGTCCGGTGAGAAAGCGGGAAATCGAGATCTGATCGTGCAGTTTTGTGTGACCTATTCTATCGTCTCAAAAACTGATGCAATACACAAAAGAAGAGCTTACTAGAAGTGGATATGACCCAAGTGCCCACCGCAAATCGTAGAAATATGAATAAAGAAAGACAACAAAGAGCCACTTGACTCTTCCAAACGCAAAGGGAATGACATTCCGCTTGACAAGAACCCCCCACAACCCGAAAACACACTTCGGTTAAAGGTAAGTCCACCCATAAGACCCCATTAACAGAAGTGGATCGTCCCAACACAACTCCGGGTCCGTCTCTAGAACAACCTGAAGTAACAAAAATCCTCAAGAGGGATCACTCGGCCCCCTTGAAGAAACAAGGCGAATATCCGAAAAATAAGCCACCTGATAAAGATAGTATTGCCCTATCTATGGAGGTTGACTTGGTTGAGGTAAATCCTCTATTTGTCAGCTTATGGAGGATACCTCCACGCGAACCCGATTGCTATGCGTCTCGCTAGCTTGGAATTGTCGCGGAGCCGCCTCGCGGATTGTTTGAAATTTCTACGTCTTCTCTTATCGAAAATAAGCCGGATGTACTTTTTATTATAGTAAACTCGCTGTTCAAGTGATCGTGCCAAGCGAGTGTCCTCGAAAAAACTTCTTATTCGAAAGTCTTTGTTGTCGAAGCGAGAGGCTATTCGGATGGATTGTGGTGCTTCTGGAATGAGGACCTCATCCAACTTCATATCGTGTCATGGACGAATCATTGTCTAAATATTGCGGTAAAGCAGTCTAGATTAATCTCGGTTTTTTCTCTAATATATGCCTCACCCACCCCGACACTAGAAACGAGTTGTGGTAGTATTTGGAACGTCTTTCGACGCTTATTGACTACCCGTGGTGTTTGATCGGTGACATGAATCAAGTAATTTTTCAGAAAGATAAACGGGGTGTTAGACCGGTTGGGGGACTCAATGTGGAAAATTTTTGGGAGATGACCCAAACTTGTTGTCTAATGGAGATTCCTTTCCAAGGCTCCCGTTTTACTTGGACAGGTACTATGCGTGGAGGAGGAAAAATTCACCAACGACTAGACCAAGCGTGGTGCATGTACCACCGAGTGGATTGAAGCTTTCCCGTTTGCCTTCGTTAAACATCTACCGAGATTGCACTCGGACCAAATCCTATACTACTAGTCATGGGAGATGAGGTCGAAAACGTAAAGATCTGAAGGCTTTCTTTTTACAAAGGGCCTGGTTAAAACACGAGGAGTTTGATAACTTAGTGAAAAGACATTGGAGATATACGGGGGATTTATGCAGCACCGTTGATCATTTCAAAAAAGAAGCCAAGAGATGGAACAAACATGTATTTGGAAACATTTTTGAGCAAAAGAAGAAGTGCTTGGCCCGACTTGGAGGGATAGAAAGAAGCCTCGAACAATATCCTTCAACTTTCCTTTCTAACCTCCACGACGAAATCCTGACCGAGATCAATGCCATTCTAGAACAGGAGAATGTGTATTGGCATCAACGGAGCCAACTCCAATGGATGGTTGAAGGTGAGCGAAATACTCACTTTTATCACCTCTCCACCATTAAGAAGCAGTTAAAACGCAAGATTCTTACCCTTAAGAACTCAAATGGGGATTGGATTAGTGATGGGACCCAAATTGAAACTTTGGTAAGAGATTTTTACAACTCATTGTACCAGCCGGATGATATGGAAGCACAGGAGCAGCCATCGATTAAATTACAACCTCTTTCGGCCCTAGACGCTGATTTTATCAATAGGGATGTAACAGAGAAAGAAATCGAGGATGCTTTGTTCGAGATGGGATCCTATAAAACCCCGGGTCCAGATGGTATCCCAACTGTTTTCCTAAAAAAAATGTTGGCCTCAGGTTAGTACGTCTATTATTGATTTTGTTACAAATGCTTTTAAATATGGGCATTTTCCTAAGGAGTGCAACGAGACCCTCGTTTCCCTTATCCCGAAAAAGTACCCCCCTGAAAGCCCTGCCCAATTCCGACCGATTGCGCTCTCAAATGTCACGGTAAAAATTATTTCCAAAGTGGTTGCTAACAGGTTGAGATTGGTGTTGCATAAACTAATCACTCAATCACAAAGTGCTTTTATTCCGGGTCGTGGTAGCACAGGGAACATCTTAATTGTGCAGGAAGCTCTACATAGTTTTAGGATAAAAATGGGAGGCACAGGGTACATGATGCTTAAAATTGATTTGGAAAAGGCCTATGATCGGGTCAATTGGAATTTTGTGCAATCCACTATTAAGGCTATTGGGCTGAGTGATAGAATCGTACGACTTATCTTGCATGGACTGTCTTCTTCAAAACTGTCAATTCTATGGAATGGTAACAAGTTGGAGCCTATCACACCTAAACGAGGGCTTCGCCAAGGTGGCCCACTTGCACCTTATCTGTTTGTTTTATGTATGGAAACGCTTAGCCAACTCATCGAGGAATCTGTGGGAAAAGGTGATTGGAAACCGGTTTGTTTAAAAAAGAATGGACCCCTGATATCCCACTTATTCTTTGCTGATGACCTCTTTCTCTTTGCCGAGGCTTCCGAGAAACAAGCTATGATTATTCATCAAGTGCTGAAAGCGTTTTGCAAGGCATCGGGCCAACGAATCAAGACAACTAAATCGAGTTTCATGGTATCCAAAAATATATCTCCCCAACAAAGAAAGATCAATCGCGCAAAAGCTGAAAATGGTGTACACAAGCAACTTTGGCACCTATTTGGGTGTCCCTTTGACTCAATCCCGTAAGAAGATTAAGCCATATAGCTTCATCTTGGATAAAATGAGGAAAACGTTATGTGCTTGGAGAATGAAAGCTCTTACAAAAGCCGGGAAGACGATACTCATTAAAAGCTCACTATCCACGCTTCCTAATTATGTAAATGCAAACAACCAATCTCCCGAAGGCCATCACTAGTGCGATTGAAAAGGTGTGTCGTTAGTTCTTTTGGGGCGAAGAAAATGGCAAGAGAAAATTACGTACAGTGGCTTGGGATCAACTTTGTAAACCGAAAAGTGAGGGGGGGCTTGGTTTCAAAAATATTGAAGCCATGAACGTAGCCTTACTAGGAAAGCTCACATGGCAACTCTGAACGGATGATTCCTCCCTTTGGGTTTCGATCCTTATAAACAAATACGGGAGCCCCCTTGAGAAACCAAAACTCGATGCCTCTACGACTTGGAAAGGGATTTGTGTAGCCAACAAGGTCCTCCAAGAGGGTTTCGTGGTTGCTAATAACGAGGTGATTTTGCACCCTTCCACAGAAGGAAAGTATACTGTTAAGGGTTCTTATAATTGGAAATTGGATTGTCAAGATAACCAACAGAGAGATCCTTGGAGGTTGATATGGAGTTTGAAAGTCCCCATGCGATACAATTTCCTTCTATTGCAGATTGGTCATGACAGACTCATGGTGGGAAGCTTCCTATTCCATCGGCGAATTGCTTCTACACCGGAATGCAGCCTATGCAATCACCACAACGAAACAACCCTTCATGCCCTTCGCGATTGCGATTATTCCTACTCAATATGGCGAAGTGTAGTCCCGGATATGGAGTGGGGGCAGTTCTTTGCAATCCAGAGCCCGCAAAACCGGATTATTAGCAACCTTCGAAAGGCTAACAAATTGCCCTATGTGTTTCGTGAAGTTTGTTATGGTATTTGGCATTGGCGTAATAAGGTCGTCCATGATCCAAACTCGGACAGTGCCCCCGTCACAAGTTTTCATCTCAAGGCGATTAAAAGAGCAAAGGACCTTCGTTTAGCTTGGGGTATTGAAGAATAGCTTGCTTCAAACAAAATTTCCATTGTTTATTTTAGTTGCTGATTAGCCGATTAGCACTCTGTTTCAAAATTGTTTGCCACGATGGGGGCTACTCCCATGCGTTATTTAATAAAGATTTCTGTTTCAAAAAAAAAAAAAAAAAAATACAAGAAGATAATTATTCAAGCTATGTGATTTAACTAACTATATCCTCGACATATGGCTAAAATTTAAAACTCAACAAATATGAGAGTGCCGCTACATTCCCTTTGCGTAAAATACCGAAATGGTTTTTTAATCTTAGACGTTGAGATGATCGTATAATATTTTTTTTTTCACCGTTGGATTATTTTTTAACCACACTGTTTTGTGTTAGTTAACTTGCCAAATAATTCTTTTTAAGGATAATTAGGGATAAGGACACAATCTGGAATATTTTTAAGTAATAGGACAGCTATATATTTTTATAGGGAGAAAGACAACTGCATAATTTTTATAACGAGAAAGACAAACAGTGAATCTCCCCAGTGAATCCCGAAATCAGTGAATTTCGACAGTGAATCCCGAAAATCAGTGACTTTCGACAATGAATTTTGAAAATTAGTGAATTTCGACAAATGAATTTCGGCGGTGAATTTAAACAGAATTTCGACAAATGGATAAATAGTTTTGTCTTTTATGCAAAAGTTTCAAAAGACTGTTCTTCTATTCAATTGAGGAAATATTTCTGTCATTCTCCCTCATTCCCTTCTTTTTAAGCTACCCAAAATGAACCGCAACAAAAGCAAAATTGTTCATCAAACTGTCAAATCTCGACAAATTCACACCACACTAAAAAAATCCTTAAACATCAAAGACACATGTAATTCTTCATCGTCGGAATGAATCCTCGCCGGAATCATTAGTTAAGAGGGATGATGAAATTCATCCTTCCAACTATTTTTTTTAAAAATATTATTCTATTGAAATGCCTAAAAACGCGTGTTTACACCGTTCCACAGCTAACACTATACATCTTCGCATCACAACAACTTCACGGTTAACACTTTTTTTTTCCAGCCGAAAGATTACATGGAATAAACGCCGGCAGCCGATCGCATCACAACAACTTCATGAAAAACAAATGATTTTATATTCAGCCGATTGATTACAGGGGAATAAACACGGCAACGGATCGATCATGGCATTTTTTTTTTTTTTTTTTTTGAGAATTAGGCATCAAAATATTAACAACTAGGGGCGTTCCTGTCCAAATTTAGGCTCGGGGCCAAAAAGAATTTTAGGCCCTCGCCCTTCGAAAAAAAAACAGTAACCAAAATATATATAAAAAAACAAAAAAGCTGCGTGAGATAGTCATTGGTTTGGAAGGAAAAAAAAACCTATTTATTTGACTCCTAGTCCTAGTTAAAAAAGTAAAAATTATTGTAGCTAGTAAGATTCGAAACCGAATCTCTTGTCTAGTATACTAAAGTGCTAACCATTAAGATAATACATTCATTGTTCATATAAATACGGTATATTTATAATATTATGTCGAAATTTTATGGGGGCCTTAAATTCATTGATTTTCGGGGGGCTCTGGGCCTTGGCTCCTTGTCCCCCACAGGGGCGCCCCTATTAACAACGGTTCCGTTGCCGAAGTCTACAGTAGAGACTTAATTTCCTGCCTGAACAAACAAAATAAAACGTGTTTATAACTGCAACCACTCATTATTGAGGATTTTTCAACTTGTACTACATGATCAATTAAAAAAGGAACGAAAATTAATTAACAAATTAATAATATAATTTCTCCCGTAGACTTTTATTGTAGCAAAATCAACGAGGAAAAAAATAGGTTATTGGTTGTATTCTGTGGACACATTGAGGTTGCATGGTGGACAAAATAGTTGACTACTTATTACGAAAGCAAAAGGAAATAGGGGGGCCAGGGAGGGAGTGGGGCGGGGTAAGTAGGTTGGCAGTGGATTTGAGAGCAGCAAGCCAATAGTAACCCAAAAAAGTTAGGAACTAGCTTAAGGAAATCTCTTTTGACCATACACAATATCTTGTTGTGTGAATATTATAGATACACAAAATCAGCGAAAAAACGGGGTGAAGAAGTGATAGATGTCATCTTTGATAAATCCCCTAATATGAGTGTGATTGGAGTAATCGTTTACAAAAAGTAAGACCCATTAAATTCAAAGTACACGGAATTTTCCAAAGCAAATTTATGTACTGATAAGAGGTTTCTAGTAATGGAAGGCATAAATGAAATGACTGGGAAGGGGAATATACAGAAGAAGAGCCGTAATGAGTAATAGGTAAACCTGTACCGTCGCCTACATGCACTTTGTCGGGCCCGGCATAGGGAACAGATGATGGGTGAGATTGCGATGGTCATGAATGAGATGATGAGTGACATCAGTATCCACAATCCAATCAGATACGGGATGAGTGGAGTGAGAAACGACATATGCCTGTGGCGGTTTCCGAAAGGGCGGTGGCTGAGAATGGTCGTAGCTATAGGGGCAGGAGGGAGCAACATGGCTGACTTGAGAACAAATTTGGCAAGAGGGGCACCACGATTTTGTCCGGAGTAGAAACAGTGGGGAGGACCGAATCCTTGTTGCGTCCCCATTCTCAAATAGGATGAAAACTGCGCACCATGTCGGAGAAGCAATATGCGTAAATATTTATGTTTTTTTTTTTTTAATTGTAAAAAAAAAAGGGAAAAAGAAGCAGATAATGAAGATCAATGAATATAGTAAAAAAAAAAGGCTAAGACAAGAAGAAAATAACTTGCCCCAAAGACTTCAACGAAAGGCATAATTTTAAAGAGGTTTGGGAGAAGGATACGGTGGATGCATAGCGCAGAAGAGAATCGATTTTTTTTTTTTTTTTTTCACAAGAATATGATTGTTAAAGAAGCTTGAAAGGGCTTTGAGTATTATGGATTTGGGGAGATCGGATGGAAAGGTGATGATAAAGTGACTATTGGCGGGAGAAGGATCGGACGAGATCGGACGGAAAATCACCGGAGAAGGAGGACTGAAATTCACCAGGGAAGGAGACGACTAATTTATTATTATTAAATTTTTTTTTTTTGAAAAAAAACCGAGGTTAGGGTTTATGGAAGAATTGAGAGAGAGAAAATTGACATTTTCTGATATTGCACTCCTCATAATACATACTATGTCGTATTTAGAATAATCGTATTTTATCGATTCTCTAAACGTATTTTATTGATTTAAGTGAATAGTGTAGATGCAAATATATATAGGCTTAATCGACTTGGCCAACAAGATAAAAGTAATAAATTACAAATAATAATATTTAACTAGACTCAATATAATCAATCGTATTTATTGTGTATTATTGCGTTTACATTATTTGTATGTAGTATAAAATACACTACTTTTGTACTCAATGAAATCAATGAAAATTCAGTTTTATTACTCTCAATATGATACCAAAGCTATTTGACTAACGTCTTTCAGATCCTGGTCAATCGTAAAGAAAATTCGTTTGAATGGGGGTTCGTTATCGTAATCTACACGAACCCTCACCCCTACAACCGTCTCCTTTCACATAGATTTTTTCCGTTGATTTTTTTAGTCATCAAAATAAATTGCTCAATCATTATGATCTCCCACACCCTCTGCAAAATTTTCCCAAATCTTCAGGCAAGTCCTACATCCTTTCCCTTTGGATCACCAATTTGGATGTGTTGAGAACAAGTGGATGAAGGAGAGAGGTGGCAGCAACACAAATACAACCCGCAGCGACGGAGTTTACAATGCGAAGGAAGCTGCAATCAAATATTGTTTGAATCATGTTTTCTTTTTCTCCTTCCATCAAATTCTTTCCCAATATTTCTTCCTCTTTATTTCTTCTTCTATTCTTTTCTGCCATTTATTTTTATCTCCTAGAAGAAGTTTTATCTATCGTCAAACTTCTTTTCAAATCCGGTATTTTTTTTATTTATGGTTTTTACAACCCTCAATTCCAAATTTTATTAAGGGTTCTTAGAGCACTTGCATTAGAATCTGTAAAAAGTGGTAAATCTGTATATACAGCTCCAGATCCAACTAAAATGTCTTTGCGCATCGAATCGTATACGTGATCTCTATTCAACGATTACGGATAAAATTGGACATCATACTCTATATCTACCGCAATCGAATTTTTTACGATTCAAGTTTTTGCTATTTCTAACATTATATATATATATATATATATATATATATATATATATATATATATATATATATATATATATATATATATATATTTTTGAGTCACAAAAAATACTTTCTACAAATATTTCATTAATAAGACCTTCTTTACATATTTTGAATATCCATACAAGGTAATATCTATCACTATAATAATAGACAATAAATTATTTATATGTGTATTTGTTTTTGTAAATATGTCATAATTATTTTGGTTTACAGTTACTTTATTATTGTAGTACGGTAGAGATTCTGGTACAGGTGACTATGTGTAGAGATTCTGTAAATGATGTTGGAGTCTGTAAAGTAGAGACTCTATTCAGAGACACTGATGCAAGTGCTCTTACAATCCACCATTTCAAATTTCCTTACTTAGGTACAACCCTCCATTCCAAATTTAGTAAGTTTTGTCACAAACATGTGTTGATCACAAGGGTGACTACACATCAATTTTTATTATTCACCTATAAATTCTTTTTGTAGGGTATACATCCCCTCCAAATATTTCTTACATCTATTACTTCTTCTATGACTCTTTAAAAAGACAAATTGAGTCATTCATTACAGATTCAATAAATAGCAAGTGTAGCTGCTGACGAATGATATGAAGAAATTTGTTGCAGGCACCATGTGAAAGAAACAAGATTCATTCATTACGAGTCAATCTTCATATTCATTGCATTATAATGGGATTGCGGGGGTGTGTTGAGAATATTCTAGATACACAAAATCATGGTTTATTAATCATTGTAATCAATCGCATTTATTAAGTATTATTGTGTTTACGTTATTGCTATATATAGTATAAATACACTACTATTGTACTCAACGAAATTAATGGAAATTTAATTTTATTACTCTCAATATGTACCAAAAATATCCAACGATTCTATAAACCGGATGATCAGTATTTTTGTATTTATTGAAATGCAGTATCCTAATAAATCTAACAACTATAGATTAATAATCCGTGATGCTAATTGGACCAGTGATAATCATTTTTAAGTATTAGAGCCATGAATATATCAAACTTAAAACAATTATAGTGTGCTGTTTTTGCCAACAGATCCATTTTTTCTTCTTTTTAACAATCAAGAACTTTTCAATAATCAATAAGATGTTAAAATATTACCAACAATATCAAAGTTTTAGATAAAAGCAACAAGACTTCAAATCAAACACTATAAAAAGTAAAAACCTTCAACTAAACCCCGCAACCAAACCATGCCACAACAAGAGCCTTGAATACCATATTCTTACAATTGTTGGGTGGATCCGTATTGTGGAGCCCACTAAATAATAAAAAAATAAATAATAATAAAATAAAATAAAATAAATAAAATAATATGTCTAATATAGTTAAGGGAACAAAATGGTTGAATTTTTCTCTAATCTTCACAAAAAAGGGAGCAAAAAGGGGAGAAAATTCGCAGCTTCTTTGGTGTTGCAGCTGGAACTTTCTTACGACGATCGGGTATCAAAACGGACTCCGATCGGGACGAAATTTTGAGAGGTTGTTCGTATCTCCTTATTCTTCAAGATAAACGGTGGATTTTTGTTTCAACGGTTCAGTTTTTTGGCAATCATCCGCCGACCTGACTGCTACGTTTTCAATGATATTTTTCAACAACTTTTGTATTTTGTATTCTTAGTTGATGCTTTGGTGTAGTTGAGTTAGTTGATGTGTTTGGAAAACTTTTGTATCACCTTTTGCCGATTAGTGGATATTTTTGTGGGCCTCGGCCTCGTGGTTTTTACCCTATCACATCGAGAGAGGTTTTCCACGTTAAAATTATGGTGTTATTTTGTTGTGTTTTGGTTTCGCTTTATTTGCGATTTAGCTTCGTTGAGCTGCCTCGTTTAATTCTGTTGTGTGTCATTGGGAAGACTTTATGGGTATTTGTGATATGTGTGGTATTGCAGTTGTTTGTTTCCCAACAAGTGATATCATAGCGAGGTTTGTTGATTTGGTTTTGAAGTATTTTTGGTGAATGCCAACTTGAATATAATGATCACTTTGAATGGGTCTAACTATGCCATATGGAAAAATAAAATCGAGGATCTTTTATATGTGCAGAATTATTTCTTGCCGGTTTTCAGTAAGGAAAATCTTTAGATAAAACAGACGAAGAGTAGAATTTGTTGCATAGACAAGTTTGTGGTTATATTAGACAATGAGTTGATGATAATGTTTTAAATCACATTAGTGAGGAAAAACATGCCAGATCTTTGTGGAAAAAGCTTGAAGACTTGTATGTTCGGAAAACTGGAAACAATAAGATGCTTTTGATGTATAAATTGATGAATTTGAGATATCATGATGGAACTCCTATGGCTGATAATTTGAATAATTTCTTGGGTATTATGAACCAACTTAATTCTATGGGTGTTAGGTTTGATGATGAAGTGCAGGGATGGATGCTTCTTGGCTCTTTACCGGAATCGTGGGAAATTTTTTGAAGTTCTCTATCTAATTCTACCCGAGATGATGCTATGACCAATGATCTTGCAAAGACAAGTGTTTGGAAGAAGAGACAAGGAGGAAGGCACATGTTGTTTCATCACAATCGGATGTCTTGGTTACGAGTCAAGGGGGAGAAGTCAAAACGAGCTTCTAAAGATAGAGGTCGGAGTAGAATAAAATACAAGGGCAAGTACAAAAACTTTGAATGCAATCACTGTGGCAAGAAGGGACACATCAAGAAAGTTTGCTTTAAATTGAAACGGGAGAAAAAAAATAGTGAGAATAAAAAAAATGATGAGAAAAGGGAAGATATAGTTAATGCATCTTCTTCTGAAGATTTTCTTGTGTTTCAAGAGGTTGATGATGTTATTCTTGCTGATGATATGACTAGTTGGGTTGTTGATAGTGGTGCTTCGGTCCATGCTACTTCAAAATAAAAGATTTTCACATCTTACACTCCAGGTGACTTTGGTGATGTGGGAACGGCTCAGGATTCTACCTTAAAGTGTGCGGGTGTTGGAGATATTAGTTTGGAGACGTCTAATGTTACCAAACTGATTCTTAGACGGGTTAAGCATGTTCCGGGGATCCGGTTGAAATTGATTTCTGTTGGCAGACTGTGTGATGATGGTTATAATAGCTCATTTTCTAATGATAAGTGGAAGCTCACAAAGGGGTCTTCAGTTGTGGCTGGAGGCACACATACATCTACACTTTTCTTGACTCAAGACAAAGTTATTGTTGATGAGGCTCGTGCACTGGAGTCGTGTGATGAGACCGAGTTGTGGCATAAGAGTTTATGTTATATGAGTTTGAAAGGAATGACTGTCTTATCTAAGAAAAATGTATTGTCTTGTTCTAACATTTTGCATTTGGAAAAGTGTGCTCATTGTCTTGCAGGAAAGCAAACTAGAGTTTCTGTTAAATCAAGTCCACCTTCAAGAAAGTCAGAAGTACTTGAGCTTGTTCATTTTGATGTTTGTGGTCCTATGAAGACAAGGACGCTTCGTGGTTACCGCTATTTTGTGACTTTTATTGATGATCACTCCAGGAATATTTAGGTGTACACTTTGAAGACAGAAGATCAAGTGTAAGACGTGTTCAAGCGGTTTCAAGTTTCAGTTGAAAGGGAAAATGGAAAGAAAATTTAATGTATTCGGACTGACAATGGAGGTGAATACAAAGGTCCATTTCATTATTACTGTAAGAAGCAGTGTATCAGACATGAGAGAACTCCGCCAAAGACTCCGCAGTTGAATGGCTTGGCAGAGAAGATGAACAGAACATTAGTGGAGAGAGTCAGATGTTTGCTTTCACAAGCAGGATTGCCTAAATCCTTTTGGGGTCCTTTTGGGGTGAAGCTTTGAAGAATGATGTTCATGTACTAGATTTGTCTCCATGTGTCCCTTTTGAAGAATAATGTTCCTCAAAAGGTATGGTCATGTAAAGATATATCTTACTATTATTTACAAGTTTTTGGTTGTAAATCTTATGTTCACAATCTTAAAGATGAGAGGTCTAAGCTTGATGCTAAGACCAAATAGTGTATTTTTCTAGGTTATGGTCAAGATGAGTTTGGGTACAAATCTCAAGGAGTCCGAGCTAACTCCAGTCACGGCACCGATATTTAGGTTCGCCGGTCCCTCCATCTATCCTATGTGAATGGTGCGGCTCGCAACAATGTTTGGAAAGGAGCCGAGAGGAAGGACTCTCATGGTTAACTATGTCGTGGTCAAGGCCTCATCAGCATACAACATCATCTTGGGGAGACCTGTCCTCATCGACCTCCGAGCTGTGATATCTCCAGTTTACATCGGTCTGAAGTTCCCGATTGCATATGGCTCGGTCGTAATCAAGGGTGATCTAGAGGTCGCCAAAAGCTGCTACACGGCCACAATCAAAAGCAAATGGGTCGTTTTAACTTGAGTGGCTCGGCAAGTTTTATCTGTTTGTTTCTTTTTACGCACTCTTTTTATGCTCATCTTTCCTTAGTTTTGTTATCGGCTTTAAACGTTTGATACTTTGTTGAATAAATTTTGCTCTAGGACCGCTCAGTTCTTGAATTCTGGTTGCATGCTTACTTACATTGCTCTATTGTGTATAAACGCTCGTCTTAAAAACTTTCACGCATGAAGTCAGTCTGACCTGGCCCTGCTCTCTGTGCTTCAAAAATGAGAAGTCAGCACTAGCCTGGCCCAGCTCATCCTAAATAATTTCATGCAAGAAGTCAGTCCGACCTGGTCCTGCTCGCCGTGCGTAAAAAATGAGAAGTCAACACTTGCCCGGCCCACTCGTCATCGATACCAACAAATGAGAAGTCGGTCCGACTTGGTCCTGCTCTCCATGCTTCAAAAAACGAGAAGTCGGCACTAGTCGGCCCATCTCATCCTAGATACTAACACGCGAGAAGTCAGTCCGACCTAGCCCTGCTCGCCATGCTTTAAATACGAGAAGTCAGCACTAGCCTTGCCCAGCTCGTCTTAAAAACATTCACGTGAGATTTCGGTACGACCTAGCCCTACTCGCCGTGCTTTAAAAATGAGAAGTCGGCACTAGCTTTGCCCGGCTAGTCGAAAACTTTCACGGAAGTTAGTCCGACCTGGCCCTGCTCGCCATGCTTTAGAAACGAGAAGTCAGCACTAGCCTGGCCCAGCTCGTCTTCAAACTTTCACGCGAGAAGTCGGTCCGACACCGGCCCCCGCTCGCCGTGCTTTAAAAATAAGAAGTCAGCACTAGCCTGGCCCAGCACGTCTCAAAACTTTCACACGAGAAGTCAGTCCGACTTGGCCCTGCTCACCGTGCTTTAAAAATGAGAAGTTAGCACTAGCTTGGGCTAGCTCGTCTTCAACACTTTCAAGCGATAAGTCAGTCCGACCTGGCTCTGCTCACCGTGCTTTAAAAATGAGAAGTCTGCACTTACCGGGTCCAGCTCACCGCTATCTAACAAACGTCAAGTCAATCGATTCTGACCATACTCGATGCAATAGAGACCAGTCCGACCTGGCCCCACTGATTGCGAGGTAAGCACTAAATTAACCTAGTTAGCTCTGACCTGTTATCTGACCTAAATGTGTCCGAGCTCCGCACGACGGGTTCGGGCTTATACTCTCACAATCATACAAGTACGCCATCCAAAACTGTAGGTTAAAGAATGGAATACTGAGGGCCAACATACCCCATCAACAATAATAACAAACAAAAGATAACTCGAAAAAGAAATGCCGCAACAAAAGAGCATTTTTCATTACCGAAAAAGTTACAATACAAAAATTTTCAATCAAAAATGAGAAGTCAGTCCGACATGGCCATGCTCGCCGTGCTTTAAAAACGAGAAGTCCGCACTAGCCTGGCCCAGCTCGTCCTAGATACTAACACGTGAGACGTCAGTCCGACCTGGCCCTGCTCGCCGTGCTTCAAAAAACGAGAAGTCAGCACTAGCTTGGCCCAGCTCATCCTAAAAACTTTCACGCGAGAAGTCAGTCCGACCTGACCCTGCTCGTCATGCTTTGAAAATGAGAAGTCAGCCCAAGCATGGCCCAGCTCGCCTTAAAAAATTTCACGCCAGAAGTCAGTCCGACCTGGCCCTGCTCGCCGTGCTTTAAAAACGAGAAGTCAGCACTAGCCTGCACCAGCTCGTCACAAAACTTTCACGCGATAAGTCAGTCCGACCTGGCCCTGCTCGCCGTGCTTTATAAACAAGAAGTCAGCACTAGCCTGGCCCAGCTCATCTTCAAAACATTCATGCAAGAAGTCAATCTGACATGGCCCTGCTCGCCGTGCTTTAAAAACGAGAAGTCAGCACTAGCCTGTCCTAGCTCGTCTCAAAAGTTTCACGCGAGAAGTAAGTCCGAACTGGCCCTACTCGCCGTGCTTTAAAAATGAGAAGTCAGCACTAGCCTGGCCCAGCTCGTCTTCAAAACTTTCACGCGAGAAGTCAGTCCGACCTGGACCTGCTCGCCATGCTTTAAAAATGAGAAGTCTGCACTAACCTGGTCCAGGTCACCACTATCTACCAAACGTCAAGTCAATCGATTCTGACTATACTCGACACAATAGAGACCAGGCCGACTTGGCCCCACTGATTGCGAGGTAAGCACTAAATTAACCTAATGCGTTCGATCCGTTATCGACTTAAATGTGTCCGAGCTCCGCACGACGGGCTGGGCCTTATACTTTCACAATCACACAAGTACACCATCCAAAACCGTAGGTTAAGAATGGCATACGGGGGGGGGGGCAACATACCCCATCAACAACAATAATAATAAACAAAAGATAACTCGAAAAAGAAATGCCGCAACAAAAGAGAATTTTTCATTACCGGAAAAGTTACAATACAAAAATTTTCAATCAAACATAAAAACCTCCTGTAGCTCTAAGAGTCTGAGGTCGGATTCTTTGAAGGCTCGGATGGAGGAACCGAGCAGGAGGCAGCAGAAGGCCGGGTGGCATACTTGGACACAATGTCCACCCCAGCCTTAAAGTCCCTGAAGCGCTCATTGTACGCCACGGCCATTCCCAGTTTGTAATAAACCTTCTTAGGAAGGTTATCCACCACAAGGGAAGGATGTTGGAGCATCGCCTCGTCCACCCCCGGGTATAACCATGGTTTAGGACGGGAATAAGTAGCACCTTTAAGGCTTTGGAAAAGTCCTCCGAGGCCTTGTATTCTTGAACAACCTCGACGCACCGAGCGGGGATCACAGCTTCCAGCTCGGACATCTTCGCTTGAAGATCAGCGACCTCCCGCTCTCTCCTCCTCCTCTCCTCGGCGAGTTCGCCAGTCAAAGAATTCAACTCAGCCTTTTTAGCTGAGAGTTGGGCTTGCAGAGCCTTTATTTCCGCATCCTTGAGTTCGGCGGCCCCCCTAAGCTCCTCCGTTGTCCGCCTCAGCTCGTCGATCTTCTTTTTCTGGTTGGCCGAGTCCACAGAGGCCTTTCCCAGTCTCCCGAAAACTTCCCGACCAACCAAGGTCCCCTGCATAATCAAATAAAGATGGTCAAGACCTTCAACAACTTGGCTTTAAAATGAGAAGAAACAAGAAGATAGATTACTTACAAACTCCATGGTATTGAAGCCCATAGTAGCCAACTCCTCGTCAGACATATTGGCGATTTATTGCTTGCTCGTAAGCGACTTCCTCTTGAGGGTCAATTTGGCCACGAGGTACCCCTAGAGCCTTCGTCATTCCTTTCTTTGTGGGCCTGTTCTCTTGTGAGGTCGCGGCCGGCCTAATCCGCCCCTTCTTCCCAAGGGACAGGTCCCTTTCCCTTGTCTTCTTTGAAGGGTCCAGATCGGACTGCCCCTGTAGGGGGACAGATGAGGAGGCACCCACCACGGCGGCATCCACAGAAAGACCCTCTTCCACCACATTTCCGGCAGAAAGGGTTGGTTCGGGTTGACGAACCACAACTTCACCTTCAGCTCCTGCCAGTAGATCAACAAAGTCGGCCACTGAAAGTATAAACAAAGTATTAGCAAAACACAAGTGTAAATATTACAATAAAAGTATAAAGACAAGACCCTACAGGGTTACCATTCTTTATAGGGGCTGGGGCCTGCATCCTCTAGCCGAGCTTCCGTTATTAGCTCGTCACCATTCGATAGAGTACCCAGACTTGTGGATCTTCTCCACCAGCTTGTCTCTCAGCTCGGGACGCTCATCCTTCTCCATCTCGTCCATGTTCCATCGTCTTAGCCCAGGATGATCTTCATGCCAGATGAAGAAGAATCGCTCCTTCCATCTCTTGAAGGAGTCTTTACCTTTGGGGATAACGGGGACGTCACCGGAACGCCCCATCCACCGGGAAAATTAGTACTTGTAGGGGTGGTCCTTCAACCCCACAAGGTGATAAAAGTACCTAAACTTTTTCACGGTGAATCGCATGTTGAGCAATCGGCACCAGATAGAAAATCCAATAATGGCCTTAATACCACCGGGGCTATGCGGGAAAACCCTAGCTCGTAATCTTTGGAGTACAACAATAAGCGCCGGGGAAAAAGTCAGCATCAGACCTACCTCAAAATATTCCCGGTGGACTGTACAGAACCCTTCTGGCAGATTCGGGGCAAATAGATGTGGCTCTGAGGGTAACCTCGGGGAGTGCCTCTCTCTGCTAATCCCATACAACTCACATATCTCATCCAGATCTCCTGGACCGAGGATGGATTCAACATCCCGGCTATCGGCAATGGCCATATCGCTGGATTTAAATCTACGGTTCCGGCAGAATAGGGCTTGCTTCCAAGGATACTGAAAATCAGGCTACAAAGCTAAAAGAAGGATGATGACTTACTTGCAAAAGACAATTTGAAGATTGAGAAGAGGAAGATAGCAATCGATAGCGGGGGATGAATCTTACGCTTTAATGACCGGCGATGAGTTGAAACGATTGATATGATGGGGTTATAACCCCCACTCACCTCGAAAAATGCCCTTAATTAGAGCTAGCGAGGCAACGACGCCTCGATTCTCAAAACGATTGCAACGGTGTCATAGCCACCGCCACCCGGCATTCTAACTTCAAAAATCGCAAGTAATGTAACCGATCCGAGCTGTAACCTGAGTAGATCCGAGTCGACCTCTCCAGGCCCGGCTGGATCTTAGGGGCTTATGATGAGGGTCGGATCAGCACCTAGCCACGTGTCCAACAATAAATAAGGATATAGAGAAGTCTCCTTTACGGGACAGAGCCCTCCAGTACCCAAGCTGACCAAGCTCGGCCACTCTCTCCCAACCTTTCCAGGTCGGCAAATGGCATGATCAGCACATCAGTGCCCGACCTTACAGGTCGGCCTCGGTCCTTCTCATACATCACTTCTTACGCACGCACCAAGTCGGATAAATACAGAAAAAATCCTAAATCATAACTACTCTGATTCTGATATTCAAATATTCCATAATTATCTCTTAAAATCCAGGGGATCGAATCATGGTTATCTTTTCCTTAGGGAACACGACAATCAGAGTCCACCAAGGACATGCTACACACAATTGCTAAGGCACAAGCCTTTTTATATAAAAATCCCTAAGGAACTACGAAGACTTGATTTCAATTCATATATTGGATACGTAGGCAGTTTGAGAAATAACATGTCAAGTGCAGTCTCAACCACCACCAAAACACCCCCTCTTTTTATTGTTTTGACTGTTCTTGAAGCTTGGACTAATTGTCATTAAAAGAAAAAGCCCAGATTTATCAATCGACGATTTCCAGCATCACAAAGTGAAAGTTAAAAAAAAGACTATAAGGGCAATTCCCCTTCATTTTTACTCTCGTTTCCATGTATGCATTTGACCATTGAAAACCTTTAAAGAGAAAGAGAAGAAAGAGTTAAGGTAGAAGAAGAATGAGTTCTTCATTTTGATCATCTTCAACTACTTCAATTTGTAGATCGATCACACCAAGAGGATTATCAAGAAGAGGGCTTCACATTGACCCAAGAAACTTCTTTGGGTAATGTTTAAGAAGCTCATCTTTCCGGTTCTTAAACTTTTTAAGTGTTCTTAGTTGAATAGTTGAATAGATGGTTACATGAGGCTTAGAATCATGTTTATTGTTGTAGGAATTGAAGGATAGAGCTTAGAGTTGGGAGTTCTTCAAAGCTTAGAGCTTGCATTCAAGATTGCTTGAAGAATTGGAGGTAGGGAGGTGTTCAATTGAATCTATTGTTGTGTTAATTCATGCTTTAGACTTTGTACTATGTTATGTATTGGTATGGTAGTGTTTGGGGTATGCTTTTAGCATGATTTGGTAAGGAATTGAGGGTTGCATGTGGTGGAATCACCTTGGAATTGAGCATAGAAAATTGCAGATTTTCTGGGCTGCAGAACAGTTAGGAGCACGCCTGATACTTGTAAGGGCGGGCCTAACAGAACAGAGAGTTGGACAGGAAATAGGGCCCTTAGGCGCACGCCTATCCCCCAGAATGAGCATAATTGTGTTTTGTTCCCTATAACGAGCATGTCTTAGTATGGAAACCTTTTGTGGTGTGATGTGAAGTAAGATGCTTGTGTTCTAGTGGATTTGGATCCACACCGTGACTCATGGGAGCATTGAAACACATCTCATTTTGCCTTACGTGATGTTGAATTTTATGGTCAATGCCTTCTTGTTATGTGGCAAAGTTAGGGGTTCTGTCTGGTGGATTTGGGTCAGCACTTTATGGAGACTTTCTGCGGGGAGAAGCTCGAGATCATCGCAAACCTTATTCCTTAGACTTGTGGGTATTAGATTAGAATCCAATATTTATGTGACACATGGTAGGTAGTATAACATAGAGATTTCTAAGGTCTAGTAGTCCGTATAAGCTTTTTTTTATGTGCAATGAACTTGGGTGGCTAGTTTAAACGTTTAAATACATACTTGAAAGTCTAAAAGATAAATAATTATGGTCCTTGGTGTGGCACGTTTTAATATCGCAGTCGGAAGATTTGACACAAGGGTCGGGGAGACTCAGTGCCTTGGACTTCACGTAGGGCGGGAAGCCCTATGCCTTTTAGGGGTTGAATGTGTTGTGGTGCAGTTTTCACCTCACAAATGTCCTTGGACTTTTGTGCAACTCATTTTTCCTTGTGTTGTTGAGTTTTACTAGTGGACTAGTAGATAGTTGTGAGACCTTGAACATACATGGCTTGACGTTATTGTCTACTTATTTTTATCTCGTTACTAGCCATTGTTGATTGTATAGATTTGATGCTTCTACTTCCTACTAAGTACGTTTTTATTTACCCATTTGTTATATTATTTCCACCCTGAGAAGGTGATACAAGTTTTGTGGATGATTATGAGTACTGCGAGGAGTGACCTCAGGGTGCTTGGAAGTGCTTTGGTTGATGGTTTCATTTTGACTATGTAATTGACTAAACTATCTTGTTTTAGATAAGCTTTTGAATCCTGTAAGTTTTGGACTTGTGGACTATCGTTGAGCTCTCAGACTTTCAATGAACTCAATATTTGGTTTTCCTATTCTACACCTAGCTTTGTTATGTTTCACGAGTCATTATGTTTTCCGCAATTATACTCTGATGACGTATTTGTAATGTTTACGTAACTTTTTGCAGTGATTTTTTAAGGGTTGGAGGGGTGGGGTGGGGTTATTATTGTGCTATGTCAATTTGAGATTCCGGTGACCGTCCGGCTCGGATTAGCGTTTGTCTCATCTTGCTCGCTGCATATTCATAAACTTATCCTCAATAATCTGCGAGTTGGAGTCATCAATGATGTAGGAACAATTAGTTAGCTTGACTAAAGAAGAGTATTTTATGAGTCACGATGCTTTCAAGTAATAGCCTTAAGTGATCTCTCTTACACAAGTGATCTAACCACTCTCAAAATGTGAAAATGGTCTAGCTGTAGATTTCTTTTTCCAAAACTATGTCGTTTTGTTGACAATAACAAAACAAAAACTTTAACTTGAGAGATCACTCAAAACTATTATTTAAGATGATCCTTGCTCAGTATTTTAGTTCCAGTTCTGCTCTTCCGGTCTCTACTTTGTTGCTAATGGAGGGATCAACCACTGTCCTCACCCATCCGACTATGGGAAAGTTTTTTGGTGCATCCGCCATATGCGAAGTGAAGTCGTTGATCCGCACCGTCGTTTATAAATTGGATTCAAACTTGTATGATTCGTATTTATTTACTTGTCACTTCACCACAAACGGAGACATCACCCAAGAACTTCTCCGACTATAGGCGCAATGGACCTTTCTGCAATTTAGCTAATCACTTTTCAAAGATTTCTGACATCTTGAATGACATGAATTGTCATTTCAAGTGACTTCATATTACCATGGGTGTGATGGCACGGATTCAATTTCCCTGCAAAAGAAGCTTGCTTAGGATGTTTACATGTTTCAATATACTCTTTGACTCCGTGTTCCTACACAAAATACACAAAAATCAGGTGCCAACCAAAGCATGGTGGATCTATGCGACCCAAGAAGAAGCAGAATCGTGGAAACACCAATCATGACGTGTCTTCTTAATAACCTAATCCATGTGGGATTGACGTCCCAAATACTACTCGATAAACCGCACGTTTGCTAATGGTAATTTATTTTAAATTCACACACAAAAAAAAAAAAAAAGGTTGTGTTAATAACGAGTTACAATAACAAATAAGCATATTATGACATTATAGTTTTGATATATTTAACTTGCCCTGATAGGCAGTTTTCAAACCGGGAGACTTTTGGCCTAATGCATTTTGCTGAATTAAAATACTCCCTCCATGCGGGGATCATGGGAAATTTTCCTTGTCACAGAGAATTTAAAAGGCCAAAAAAAAAAAAAAAAAAAAAAAAAAAAAAAAAAAAAAAAAAAAAAAACAAAAACGGGGGCCTAACCTTAACAATCACAGCAAAGTTTTTTATTCACATTTTCACATAGAGATATTATTTTTTATAAAAAGAGAGCCAACTTTGAAAAATGATCATTAAAGTGCTACAATTCTTACCTATTTAAAACTGCATACACTGCAAAAGCATCTTTATCCAAACAATGAAAATTCCTGCAATTGGATTCCTCATGCTTCTGTTTATCACATGCACATCTGGATCAGCTCAAACTATCACTACTTATACTGATGACTCAGCTTTAATGGCATTTAAGTCCCATCTCATGTTAGAGAAAGATCATCTTCTGTTAAGAAACTGGAGCTCAAACACACATTTCTGCAACGTATGGAGTTTCATGCTTGAATGGTCGAGTCACGGTTTTGCAGCTTTCGGGTTTGGGTCTTCAAGGTACCATTTCCTCAGACATTGGAAATTTGACAGAGCTAGTTGAAATAGACCTCAGCAGAAATGGGCTTGGAGGGTCATTGCCTAGTGAATTAGGCTTCTTACAACATTTAAGGCATTTTTCGATTGGTGGGAACGATTTTACTGGATCCATACCGGGTTCGATATTCAACATATCATCGTTAGAAACTGTTGACATGTCCATAAATGCGTTTTCAGGGACATTGCCTGATGATATGGGAATGACACTTCCAAATCTTGAGAGTCTTAATTTGGATGGCAATAGAATTAGTGGAACCATCCCTGTTTCTATTGCGAATTCAACGAAATTAACCTTCCTTCGCTTGAATGAAAACGATCTGGAAGGAGAGATACCAAGTGAATTTGGTAAGCTGAAGAATATGTTGTGGTTTGAATTTGAGCACAATCGAATTTCCGGAAATATCCTCCCTTGAAATCCTTGAAGCCGGACATAATTACCTTAAAGGAAGCCTTCCATCTGACCTTGGCCAATGGCTTCCTAATCTTCAAAAACTTTTCCTTTCACATAACCAATTCAGTGGAGAGATCCCATCTACAATATGCAATGCAACAAAGCTAGTGTATCTAGAGTTAGCAAACAACAGTTTTAGCGGTTCGGTTCCCCGGATGCTTTGGGAAACTTGTTAGATCTTCAACACCTAGTACTAGAAAGCAATTCATTAGTCAATGAACCCCATGCCAAATATCTGCATTTCGTTGATTCATTAGTTAACTGTAAGAGTCTCGAATACCTAATACTTTACGCCAACCCTTTGAATGGGATTTTGCCGAATCGTAGGGAACCTTTCGGTTAATCTCAAGGTTTTTGCAGCAGCTATTTGTATGATCAAGGTAAAATCCCGGAAGGGATTGAAAACTTGAACGACTTAAATTTACTGGATTTAGATATATAATTTGGAAGGCAACATACCCTCATCATTTGCTAGACTACACGGATAGAAAGGATTTATCTTGATGGGAATATGTTAACCGGAAATGTTCCGGATGATTTAGGCGAGCTTTAACAAAGCTAGGGGTCTTGAATATAGGAGAGAACAAGTTCACGGAGACCTCCCTCTTCCCATAGGGAACTTAACTAACTTGATAGAACTATATCTTGGTGGTAACAGTTTTAGTTCCCAAGTGCCTCTAAGTTACTTGGGGACTGGTGAAGCCGGAAGCCTTGAACTTGTCAATGAATCGCTACAAGGAACCTTAGATCCTAAAGTGGGAAACTTGAAAGCGGTAGCCATGATGGACATTTCATCAAATAATTTCTCGGGTGAAATCCCAAATTCTATAGGGAATCTACAGAGTCTTATTACACTTTATGTATCATATAATTCGTTCGATGGTCCTATCCCAAGTCTACTCGGCAACCTAATAGTTCTTGAGAATTTGGACTTATCTTCGAATTCTCTCACCGGTGAGATCCCTACATCCTTAGGGCTATTAAACGATCTCGGTTTCTGGACATTTCTTATAATAGACTACAAGGGCCATTGCCCGATAGAGGAGTGTTTGCAAATCTCTCTTACCTATTCTTAGTAGGTAACAGTGGACTCTGTGGTTCTCCCAACCTTAACCTTCCTCCATGTAAGAGAGTTAAACAGTCATTCCCAAGAAACGGAAAGTCCAAACTCATTCTTCTAAAGATAACAATTCCACTTGGTTTTGTTTTTCTTCTTGTGGTTCTAACCATTCTCATCATTATACGGAGAAAAAAGCGAGGTTTGAGTACAAATGTTGCAGCTGATTCCTCACCTAGTAAAGGGCATCAAATCATTACCTATTATGAGCTTATAAGAGCAACGGATCATTTTAGTGAGTTAAACTTGATAGGAAGAGGAAATTCTGGGACGGTATACAAGGGTACCCTATCTGATGGCACAGTTGTTGCTATCAAGGTATTTAATATGCTTAATGAGAAGACCATGAAAACCTTTGATGTTGAATGTGAAGTCTTAAGCAAGGCGAGGCACCGAAATCTAGTCAGAATAACCTCAACTTGTTCTAACAATATTGATTTCAAAGCTATGATACTACAGTTCATGCCTAATGGTAGCTTAGATGAGTGGCTGCATATCAAGTATTTGACCCTAGACAAAGAGTAAATATTTTGATTGATACAGCTCAAGCCGTGGCGTACCTTCATCACGATTATACAACAACAATTCTACATTGTGATCTTAAGCCCAGTAACATTCTTTTGGATGATGATATGACTGCCCATGTGGCAGATTTTGGAATCTCCAAGATATTTGATCAAGACCAACAAGTAGCACATACCAAGACTCTCGGGACTATCGGGTATATTGCTCCAGGTAAGATATCAAACACTAGAACTTGAGAAAATATTCCATCTTTCCTGTAGGTTTAGACAAGAATTGTTTTTAAACAAAATAATGATTTTTTAAATTTATTCTAGCATAATATAAAGAATTTCTTTTTGATATCCCTCACTTTTCTCCTCATATATACAGATAAACCATTGTGTTGAGCAATAAAACAAACAGGTTGTGTGCGATTTTCTTTAGCGGTTATATATCAATGATCTTATTTGTTTTTCATGCGAATCTTTTGTTGCAACAGAGTATGGGGTACATGGGCAGATAACTACAAAGAATGATGTGTATAGTTATGGGATTCTGTTGCTTGAAACCTTCACAAGGAAGAGGCCAACAGATTCTTTATTTAAAGAAGACTTGAACCTGCAAAAATGGGTGTCAAGATCCTTACCAGGTGCTTTAATGGAGGTTCTGGACACAACTTTGTAATGAAATCCATCACATGAGAGATGTCCACGCAAAGATCGACAATCAGATTGACAAACTCTTGGTTACAACCATCAAAGTTGGTCTATTATGTTTGAAAGAGTCACCAGAGGAAAGAATTACAATGCGAGAGGTAGTAGCACAGCTGAAGAAAATCCAATCAGAAATACATAGGGGGCTCGACGCAGGTCGGGCGGAGCCTTCCTTATCCGATACAACACAATGTGTTTATTTACAAGATAAACATGAAAAGATTCTTTAGTCATTAAGACTTTGATCCTGCTATTTAAACTACTATGATTATCTCTTAAAATTAAAGGATTGACACGCTAAGCAAATCCTTAGCGGTTACGAAATAGAGTCCTTGAAGGACAAGGCACACGCATACCATGGACGAGATGTCCTCTATATAAACGATATCAAGAACTACGAAGATACTTAATTCCTGAATTATCATAGGATACGTAGGCAACTCGGGATTCATAATCTCAGACTCAGTCTAAATCACATAACAAATTTTCCTATTTTAGGGTTTGATTCTTGTTTCAATTGTCACTAGGGTAATTTTGGCCCGGATAATATCATAGACGGTTTCCAGCATCGTCAATCAACTATTAAAAAGACTGCAAAAACGGCGCATCCTTTGTTTGAAAGAAAATGCTGAAAATTGGACCGTTGATCATGAGAAAATGCAGAACATGCCTCGTATAAAAGAAAAGGTAGTTTTCATTCTTTTCGTTTTAACTCGATCTTATTCAACACTCAATATATGTTAAACAAAACCCCACATACACCTCAAATAAAATTTAAATTAAAAGTTCTCATTACATATGAAAAAATACACGAAAAATCTCCTAGCACACATGAAGATTTTTCTTTATTTCTACACACAACATCAGTTGAAGGAAACAAACAACGAAACGATACCGTTGCAGAAATCGGCATCCACAAAAACAAGGGAAGAACACGGAAATGAAAAGAAAAAGAAAGAAAAAAACACACACACACATATGGCGGTGTCATGAAATTCTTGAATGAAGAATGTATGTTGCATCACATCATTAGATGAATGAAATAAACATAAAAAGATAAAACATGATTTTATCATTTTATATAAATGACATCCATACAGACACTGTACTGCAATCCTTCCGATTATTTAACGAATATGCTAGTGCCGTTATAAAATTAGGAAAGACGACTACCACAACGTTTGGTCATAACGAGTGATAAAATATTTCTTTGCGTCAATGAACATGATGTCGAAACCATTGAACGATTTACGCAATCATAATATTCAAAGATGCAAAAGTATATATATTGTTTCACTAGTTATACCATAAACGTTAAGATAGTAGAATAATCCTACAATTTTTCACAACAAAGTGACACAATACGCTTTTATACTATTGATCATTACGAGACTTGTATAAATCAATCGATCTTATATCATAATCAAGGGGGCAATTATTTGCACAACAGCCGTTCTACTGCCGCTTTGCACCTCACGTACTCGTACATCACATCATTTTCATAGAATCAACCTTGTGAAAGTCGATTCTAGAGCTAAGAATCAATTTTTCCAATGTCGATTCATAGTCGACTCTGCGGGAAAGTTGATTCTTGGCTCGATCTAAAGGCGACTTTCACAAGGTCAATTATATTGTGGTGCACCGGTACATGGAGTCATTGTGGTGCAAATAAAAACCTCCATAATCAATGACATAAAAGAGTGTTGTGACACTATTATGTATGTTGTGGCGGCACTAGCGGTATTTGTTTACTTGACAAGAGTACACTCGACTCCGCCGCATTCACACTTGTGATTTGTGAAATGTCCACAAAAATCGATGCCTTCGTCTAAATCACAACCGTATTCGTTGCAATCCTCTTCGGTCATAGCTTCATCAGGTTCTTGGTTTAATATTCTCCAAGAGTTGAGAGGAGGAGCTGGAATATCAATTGCTTTTGCTACAATGTAGAGAAAGAAGTCTAGCATCATGACATGAGAGTTACAATAGCTAGACTTAAACCGTAGCTTTGGAGTGTGTGCGAATTCATATGTTGTACTAAAAGTGTACGGAAAATCGTGGCGGATTCGAAATTTTGTGCGGCGGGGACCGTAATATTTTTCCAGGATAAACCTATTTTAATTTTGTGTGGGTCCGGAATATTTTCCCATAGATAAAATGTAGAGTTTTATTATATTTAACGGGGATTGCGAGGCCCCATTTAATAAAGAGTGTATCCGCCCGTGTACGGAATCAACACAACATATTATTCTAACACAATTCGAGTCACAAAACAGAGTGTATTCTAACCTTATTCCAGTCAAATATTTTTTTTTTATACGTGTTTTTATACCCAATATCTGTCTGAATGACTTTTTAACTAAAAGTAAGTGAGGAAGACTTCTTACCTTTTGTCTACGATTAATTCAATCAGAATCAACAAATGCGAGAAAAATATTAATTAGAAAAAGGGGAAAAGTGGGGGGCAAAAATGTTGGAGCGTGAAAAGACCCCTATATATATAGCCGTAAGCTTAATTAAAAATTTAAACTGAAAGTTTCAGAGAACATGATATGAGCTTTTCTTCTGCAAATCAATTTCCTTTAAGCAAAAAATATTTCCAAGAACTTACCTGCCCAGTGGAAATGATTCGCAGTATCACTTTGATTGAGGAATTGCGCAAAGAAAATGAAGGAAAAGATGAGAAAGAAGTATGCTGATGACTTAGCCATCTTTGGTCTGGTACAAGAAAAGAAAAGAAAAGAAAAGAAATCAATAGAATAGATTTGGAGTATGTGTGAATTCATATGCTGTATGAAGTCTGAATTTATAACGACCATTCTCATATCGTAACAAATGCCGGCCTAGCTGTATCACAACTGTCTAGGCCAATTTTCATATGCTAATTAAGCTTCCTCTAATTGGGGAGAAAAGGCTTGGGAAAAAGAAAATAGGGGAATTTAAAATAGACGGAAATTCGAAATATATACCTTTGGGTAAAAATAGTTTTTTTTTTGTATACCCTTATTTTTAAGTATTACAAAGCATAACCCTCGAGGACGGCATTCGGGACGGGATATAATGCCATGAGGACGGGTTATTTTTCATTGAGGTCGGACTAAAATAACACGTCCTCAGTAAATTTTCTCACTCGGCCGTGCTGAAAATACCCGTCCAATTTCTCTGTCAAAGCTAATCCTACGTCGTTTTTTTGTTACTATAAAGTAAAAATAAAAAATAAAATAAAAAATTGATGCGTCATGGCCTCAACAGTCACTACTTTTCATCATCTTCCTTACCGTCCATTTTTTCTCGCTATCCTCCCTGTCCAAACCCTTACTGAAAACTGTAATCTGAAACGATTCTCTTCTGCCGTCGTTTCTTGAAATATAGTCCATTTCTGACCACATGGAATCCATTACTGACAACAGAATCCGGTAGGTCTGAATGAAGCTATTAATATTTTTGGATTATGTGTTCTTCTGAACATTTTTAAAAAGCTAATGTATATCAAGGTATACTGGTTAATTAAAGTTTTTTTTTTTCAAAACTACCCCCACAAAAACTTAGATTCCGGTGAGTTACACGTTTTCAATAACAGAACATTACACAATGAGAAAGTAATTCCGTCAAGTAACCCGCATAATGTACAGCAGTTGCGGCAAAGTTGGTTTTCATGGCTGAAAATGTATTCTATTTGGGGAAGAAGACATAGGAAGAAGAAAGTATGTTGTGAATGAAAATGAGGAAAAGTCAAAGCACAAAGAGAAAAACTAAATACGTACAATAATTAATTTTTTCTTTAACAAAAACGACGTCGGATTAGCTTTGACAGGGAAATTGGACAGGCCGTTTTGACAGAGGATCCCGTTCCCACAATTGTCAAAAAAAAAAAAAAAAAAAAAAAAAAAATTTCAGGACGGGTTTGTATGCACGACCGAGTGAGAAAATTTACCGAGGACGTTATTTTAGTCCGACCTCAATGAAAAATAACCCGTCCTCATGACATTATACCCCGTCCTGAATGTCAAATTGCCCGTTCTACTGAGGGTTATGCTTGTAAGACTTAAAAATAGGGATATACAAAAAAAAATATTTTTACCCAAAGGTATATATTTTCAACTTCCCCTTTAAAATATATACCTTTGGGTAAAAATAGTTTTTGTTATATACCCTTATTTTTGTTTTTTACGACCATAACCCTGTCAAAATACTCAGTAGGACGGGCTATATTTTCAAAGGGACGGGTTATTTTTTAATGAGGCCGAGCTATTTTTGTTGAGGTCGGACTAAAATAACACGTCCTGAGCAATTTTTTTTCATCCGGCCGGGTTAAAAACTCATGCCTTGGATATCAATTTTTTTAAAATAAAAGGAAACAACAAAATCCCATATCTTTTATTTACGGTATTTTATATGAACCGATGATTAGCTGTTGACGGGTTGCATTCGATCAATTGGGATTGTACATTGTGATATCAAAGGTCAAAATATTTTAACAGACAAAAGTGGATGCAAAATTGCAGATCAATTGGGATTATATTAAAAAAAATTATGGGATTTTGCTGTTTTGGTATATTAAAAACAAAAAATTGATATGCAGGAAGTGAGATTTAAGCCCGGCCGGATGAAAAAATTTGCTTAAGACGTCTTATTTTAGTCCGGCCACATGAAAAAATAACCTGTCCTTTTGAAAAAATAGTCCGTCCTACTGAGTATTTTAACGGGTTATGATTATAAGAAACAAAAATATGGGTATACAACAAAAACTATTTTTAGCCAAAGGTATATATATTGTATTTCCGTCAAGAAAATAGCCCTCCGTCCGGAGTGTTTCCTTCTTCCTTGAGCCGCCACCCTTTCCTCGAGCAGTGCCTCCCCAGTACTCCGCCATGGAAAAAGGGAGTGATCGAGGTCCTTTTGCAATCTTGTCTCTAATGGAGGAGGAAAAATTGAACCCTCTCATGCGAGCGTTGATTCTGGTTATCGAAGCAGACCGCACTGAGACATTGGGAGACGTGGATTGAAGACGGCTTTGGCGCAATGCTTGGGCTGCACCTCCTTTAGCCTGATCAGATTGGAATGGAATATCTACCCGATCATCTTTGATCATGAAGATGACATGATTAGGGTTTTATCAGATGGGCCATGGTGTTTTGATGGCTTTTAGTTGTTGGTTGTTCGACACTGGGAAGACGATTGGAAGGAAGTTTCTTTGGCTGTACTAATTTATTGTTGCAGATTCATGGCATGGTTCAAAGTCGCGGTCTCGGTAACTGACTCGAAGACCACTGAGTCACATAACTCGTCGTGTATCGGTATCGTTTTGGGCAAGACGGGTTTTCTCCCGTATAAAATGCTTTAATATTTTTGAAAAAAATCAGAAAAACTCAAAAAATATGAATAACTAAACACAACATCAAAATGTCCCAAAACAATCATCACGATCATTTCTTTTGATTAAATACAACAAATATGCATTGTCACGTTACGTTTTAACATGAGTATTGTGATTGTTTGTTGTTTTAACATGCGTATATGTGGTTTTGATGTTTTGTTTTGTTTCTTTGTCTGGGTAATTAGCATTACGGATTTAATTAGGTTTTGTATGCTTCAAAAATTGAAGAAATTTAACGAAAAAATGGAGGAGTTGTGGTGAATCAAAGCTGTTTTGGGTTGTGAAGTTTTGCTATGATAATTGTGTATGATTTTTTTCTTATAAAGAGCTGCAAAACTGGATAACTATTGAAGGTATGCGAGTTGTTTTGATTCTTGACAATTGACAAAGTCACGGTGTGTACTATTTTTCTGTAAAGAAGTAAATAGTAAAGATTTTGTCTGCTACTATGCTTTTGGAGTGAATATTGTTGTCCAGATTGGCTGAATATTGTGTATGATTGCTTTTGCTTTATCATTTTTCATGTTTCCAATCAAATCACTAAAGTTCCACTTAAATCGGATTTACTCGACCGAGATTGGTCGAGTTTGGCCGAGATTGGCCGAGTTTGGCCGATACGTACCCGATTCAAGTCTAAACCGAGATGAATCCGTAACTTTGTACCGGTATGCTCCGAGTCAGAGACGAGTCGGCCGAGACTTTGAACCATGATTCATGGCCTCCGAACTCATATTCATACGGAGGATGATGTTCGCTGTCTATCTGAAGCTTGAACCGGGTGTTCAAGTATGCAGATCTTGAAGGATGATGCCACCGGCCTACGCCTTTTCCGACCGAGGGCGGTAGTTTCCACGCTTGTTGCTCTTCGACGATGCCTATGTGTGGAGTACCATGGGGAGGTGATCAAGAGTTTATTACGGTATAGGCTCCCCAATCTTTGTTTCAATGTGGTATGGTTGACTACAACCTTAAATTCTGCCCACGATTGGATCACGTACTTACCGTGGTAGCGGGCAAAATTAGGATTTTAGTCCTGTAACTTGTCTATTTTGGATTTTAGTCCTCATCCTGCTCCGGTAAAAATGGTCCTCTAACTTGTTTTTTTTGTGGAAAAATAGACCTATCCGCCGGAAATAGCTGACTGGGCACCGGAATCTTTAAAAAACGCTTACGTGGCTGCCACATTGAATCCTATATGGATGTGGATCTCATTTTACTTTAAAAATGATTTCTCCTTCCAATTCCTGATAAGAGTCAATTTGACTCGGTTTATATATACATTTTGTGCCTCGTAACGACTCATTTAGGTTATTTCCGGGAGTAATCGGCTTAGTTTTGATATAGGTTATATATTTTGTGGATCCCGAGATCTAGATATATTCCGTGATTAACGGGGTTATTCCGGTAATTTTGTACACTTTCGGTCATTCTCGGTCACCCCAAAGTCCCGTGGGGGTTATATTTGGTATGTTTACGATCCATTTTCAGGTTTTTGGTGCTCGGGAATGTCGTGGAATGTAAACCGGAGCTTCGGGATCAAGAAATCAAGTCTTTTGGTGGAAAAAGGTGACAGGCGGCCGCCTGTCACCATAGGCGCCCGCTTGTCACCATAGGCGCCCGCCTGCAATACGGTTTTTGGAGTTACAAGTTGCTGATGCATTTTAAATTTATATTATCGGAACACCCCAAGTATAAGGTACGTAGTATAAGGTGTTGCCGAGTCGTCCTAAGGGAATCGTACAGTTGTCAGATTAAGATATAACTCCTAAGTCGGTTATGTCACGAATCTAAGAACTAAAACGAGAAAACGAAATAAAAACAAGCGAGAAAATCGAGAAAACGACAAGATGGACGAGCGTCGCTATTGCGGACGAGCGTCGACTATGAACGACAACGAAAAGTGCGGAAAACTAGGGTTTGTAAAACTAGAACTTAAAACTAACGTTGAAGCAAACGATTTTTGTATCAAATTATAAAGGGGAGACAAGAGTAGAACACCTAGAATCTATCACTCAACAATCAAACAACCGAGTTTATGATTCGAATACGCTTTATTGGTATGATCAATCACGAAACCGACTAAATTCCTTTAGATCAATTTCTAGGGTTTGTTTACTTTTCCAAGAAAAAACAAATAACATTCATCACAAGATCAACAATTTGTTCCCAAATTGTAATACCCAACTAACGATATATGATTCCTCAAAACATCATCAATTGTATCGATTGAATTAAAAACTATTGTTGAATTATATTTCCATAAAAATTCAAACAACATAGAGGTTCATTGACATTCCTATCTAATGAAACTCTTAACCAATAAATCGGGATTCAAACGATAAATAAAACAAAGTATTCAAAATCATAACTAAAGATAAACTAACGAATCATGGTTGTGATGACGTTGATGTGATATCCTCCGGTTGTTCCACTGCTATGCGTTTAGCCAACAATCATGTTGTTAGACATAATCATTGGAATGGAGAGATACATCTTTGACTCTCCTCTTTGAATAATGCGGCTGCTAGGGTTTATTATGAGTGAATGATGCGTATGAGATATCCCCTAGGGTCTAATACACGCTGCTATTTATAGGATTTTAGGTCGGCTAGGGTTAAGTCGGCACTGGACGCCCGTCCAAAGGGGTGGACGCTCGTTCAACTTTTTTTTTTTTTTTTTTTGGACGGAGATTCGGACGCTCGTTCGGCTTCCGTCCGGAGACTCGTATGTAAAATATGACTCGGACGCTTCATGGACGCCAGTTCACTCCTGGACGCTCGTCTGGATCAGTGGACGCCCGTCCAATATGCTGAGGATCGGATTTCTTCATAGTTATCCATTCTTCTTCAAGCCAATTCCATATTTATCTCTTATAATTCGAATTGAGCCTCATTTATCCTCTTTATGCACTCGAAATTAAGCATCTACATAATAGATAAAACATGGAAAACATGTAGTCATCCCCAAATAATAATAATTCAATAAATTTAACACATAAAAGCGCCCAAATTACACTTTTGACACTTCTAAACCCATTATTCAAATTCACGCCTTAAACATATAATTTCCTCTAAAAATTACTAAAATACGAAAGATATTGTTCTCTAATAATGCGATAAAAACCATAAATTTCACCGAGAACAACTCCCCCACACTTGAACTTTTGTTCGTCCCGGACAAAACAATCAAAACTATAGCTCAACTTTCATGCATCCCACATAGATCTCTAACTCACGTAACAAAAGATACAACAATTATAGCCTACAATACCATCACGAGAGATAGATTCAGTGTATGTGTGACAAGCCCTTCTCAAATTTAACAAGCCTTTCAAAAGAATATCCTCTCAAAAACTTCAATGACTATCCTAGGTATAGGCAGTAATAGCTCCACTCAAAGCCTTCCCACGCACTCAGTAGGATAATCCCTACAACATATCATGCGGTTCTACTGGGTATAAGATCCATGATAACAAAGACTTCACTTTATTTTTACTCATCATTTTTCAAAATTTTCAAATTTGACGCATATCAGAATAAGCTTTTACCCATCATAGTAGAATAGGACATTTCGCGATAATCCCCTACCTACTCAAATCATAAGGTAGCTATAAACTGACTGTCGTGAGCTTCTGGTCATCATAGTGGTATAGGACATACGTGGTATACCCTACCTCACTCAAATCATTAACCAGACTTTCGACAAACGTATTTATTAATAATTGCTTACTCACTTTATTTATTCACTTTTCAAAGTCATAAGTTACATCTCACTTATCACATTCAAACTTTATGATATTCACGGACGCGGTCTAACTAAGGTGTCACTATATCGGCCTTCCTAAGATAAATCATCAAAATAATGAAAGGATATAGTTCAAAAATCTTGTTTCAAAATCAATGGCTCTCGTGAACGTGAAAAACGAATACTATCTCCATAAAAGTAAAGACACGCTATAATTATCTCACTAAGTCACATACTATCATCGTTAGAAAACTACAACTAGCAAGCATTTAGTTTTAATCACATGCTCGAGATTCACAAAAATTTAAATTATTTAAATTTGCTCGAAATTAACTCATATTACCGGATATAGCATGAAAACATACCCATGTTACCCCCCACACTTAAATCACATTATGTCCTCGAATGTGCAAATAAAAATAATAAAAAAACTTAGGCTCGGTTTCAACAAAGTGGTTGTCGGATGAAAGTTGGCGAGGTCGGTCGGAGCATGAATGGACCGCTACAACTTGAATGGACAACACTTGGACATAAAAGCTTGCGAACACTGCTCAAAAATATACGCAACACTCGACATACCATATAATCTCGGGGTACAAGGGTATATGAATAAACATAAACGAAACATTCAACAACTCGTAGGAACACAACATCTCATTCAAACAACCAAGGTACTACGCCTACAACTAAAACATAAATAGCTTACTTAAAGAGAAAAGAAACAAAGCTAGGTTGCCTCCTAGAAGCGCTCTTTTTATGTCATTAGCTTGACATACTCTTCAAAGTCAACCCGGGTCGGGCCACTTTGGCTTAAATGCGACCACCTCATCATCAGAATCAGAGTGAAGGACCGAGGTTTTACCACAACCTCCACAAGTGAAATGCCCTACCAAGTTTTTTAACTTGGCTCTCCGAAAGGACTGACTTTCGTCTTTGTCTCAACTTTTCCTACATGTGGCACCAGCGGAATGATAGGTTCAGGAATCGTGGTAGAAGCTTCTTTAAGGGTAAGAATGTCATCATTCGAAGCAAAGAATTCGGATGGAATCTCGTCACAATTCAGCACATCAGGCACGTCAACCAACTTTTGAAAGTATATGACCTCAGGTACTTCATAAGGTTGGCCAAAATACTTTTTCAATCTGTGACCGTTCACTTTAAAAGGTTGACCGCTGTACCCTTTCAAGGAAATCGCTCCTCCCGGATGAACTTCGACAATTTCAAAGGGTCCGGACCATCTGGACTTAAGCTTGCCAGCAAACAGATGTAATCTGGTGTTGTAAAGTAAAGCCATCTCTCCTACCTTGAAATCTCTGTCCTTTATTTTAGCATCATGGAGCGCTTTCGTTCTTTCCTTGCTCAGTTTGGCATTCTCGTAGGCCCTGAGTCTGAATTCATCGAGCTCATGCAGTTGCAGTAATCTTTTCTCGCCACAGAGCTGGCTATCGAAGTTCAAGTATTTAATAGCCCAAGTAAGCTTTGTGCTCCAAAATCGGGACCGGTAGGTGGCATGCCTTGCCGTAAACCATTTGAAAGGGCGACGTACCCATAGGGGTCTTGAACGCAGTACGATAAGCCCAGAGTGCGTCGTCCAACTTCAGACTCCAGTTGGATCTATTCGAATTCACCGTTTTCTCCAAAATCCGCTTTAGACTTCTGTTGCTTACTTCGACTTGGCCACTGGTTTGGGGGTGGTATGGTGTACCAATTCTATGCTTGACACCATATCTCTCAAGAATTTTATCCAGCGGTGCATTACAGAAGTGCGAACCTTCATCACTGATAAGGGCTCTAGGACAGCCAAATCTAGTAAAGATATGCTTTTGCAAGAATTTCTTTACAACTTTATGATCATTGGTTTGGGTGGCTATAGCCTCTACCCATTTGGAAACATAGTCAACGCAGACTAGGATATATTTATTGCCGCACGATGATGGGAAGGGTCCCATGAAATCGATGCCCCACACGTCGAAGACTTCACATTCCAAGATAGGCCTCAGAGGCATCTCCATCCTATTACTGAGCCTCCCTACTCTTTGACATCTATCACAGCCTTTGCAAAAGGTTTCAGCGTCTTTGAACAGAGTGGGCCAGTAAAATCCAGCTTGAAGGATTTTCGCAACAGTCTTTGGTGCTCCGTAGTGTCCACCGGCGGGGCCACTATGACATTGCTCTAAGATATCCAGTTGTTCATGCTCCGGAACACACCTTCTAAGCAACCCGTCTTTGCAGACTTTAAACAAATGTGGATCCTCCCATACGAGATACTTCAAGTCACTGAAAAACTTCTTCTTTTCCTGATACGTCATCTCTTCTAAATGCCCAGTCGCTAAGTAATTGACGTAATCAGCATACCACGGCCTCACATTCTCTAGTCTCATTAACTGCTCAGTCGGAAAGTCAATGCCTATTTCCTTAGGATTTTCGTCACCCTCGTTCACTAAGCGAGATAAGTGATCAGCTACAACATTTTCGCTACCTTTCTTATCCTTAATTTCAAGGTCAAATTCCTGGAGAATCAGGATCCATCTCAGTAACCTTGGTTTAGCATCTGTTTTTTCCATGAGGTAGCGTAATGCTGCATGATCTGTCCAAACCACGACTCGAGACCCAAGAAGGTAACTTCGAAACTTATCCATAGCGAAAACGACTGCTAGGAATTCTTTCTCTGTAGTAGTGTAGTTACACTGAGCTGGGTTCAAAGTTCGGCTCGCATAGTAGATTGGTCTGAACTTCTTATCAATCCTCTGCCCTAGAACTGCGCCTATAGCGTAGTTAGAGGCATCGCACATGAGTTCGAAAGGTTTAGTCCAGTCGGGCGCGATCAAAATGGGGGCACTGGTTAACTTATCCTTTAAGCATTTGAAAGCTTCCTTACACGCATCATCAAACACGAACTCTACTTCCTCTTTAAGCAGGTTGGATAGCGGCTTTGCTATTGTCGAAAAATCTTTAATAAATCGCCGATAAAAGCCTACATGTCCCAGGAATCCTCGTACCTCCTTAACTGTCTTTGGATATGACATTTTCTCAATGGCCTCTACTTTAGCCCTATCCACCCGAATACCTTCACTTTGGACAACTTGTGTCCCAAAACAATCCCTTCGTCAACTAGAAAATGGCATTTCTCCCGCTTAAGCACCAAATTTTTCTCAACACATCGTTTGGAGTACCATATCTAGATTCCTTAAGATCTCATCAAAACTGTCGCCATAGACTGAGAAGTCATCCATGAAGACCTCCATGCATTGTTCCACTAGTCCATCAAAAATGGCTAACATGCACCGTTGAAAACATTGCATAGGCCGAATGGCATTCTGCGGAAGGCAAAAGTGCCAGATGGACATGTAAACGTGGTCTTTTCCTGGTCATTAGGATCGATGGCTATCTGGAAGTACCCAGAATATCCATCGAGAAAACAATAATATTTGTGACCACTCAGTCTTTCAATTAGTTGGTCAATGAAGGGTAAGGGGAAATGATCTTTTGCGGTGACTTCGTTCAATGCGATAATCAATGCAGACCCTATAACCAGTCACGAGGCGTAAAGCAATTTCCTCCCCTTTTTCATTTTTTTCTACGGTAATACCCCCCTTCTTTGGCACAACCTGAGTAGGGCTAACCCACTCACTGTCGGCGATGGCATAAATAATCCCCATATCAAGCCATTTGATGATCTCCTTTTTGACAACCTCCTGCATATGCGGATTCAGCCTTCTTTGCGGTTGTCGACCTTTTCGCTCCTTCCTCCGTTCGGATCTTATGCATGCATACATCCGGGCCGATTCCTCGATATCGCCCACCGCCATCCGAACGCGAGGATATGTTTCTCCGCACTTTGATCAATTCCGCCTCTTGCTCGGCTCGAGTTTAGATGAGATGATTAGAGGCAACTTATCGCCGCCTTTCGAAAGATGTATTTTAGATCTTTGCGGAAGTGGTTTCAACTCTAAGTCAGCAGGTGGTTGGTCGATACTCGATTTTAACGGACCACCTCTTTCTTTTTGAGTGAGGACCGGTTGACTGAAGAACACTTCATCTTCCTGGGGTGTTATCCCAGAAAGGTATTGAATAACGTCATCAAAAGGGATCTCCCTGTCAGCTTCCGTTTTTTCTTTGCGATGTGCAATCATTTTCTTAAGCTCTTCTTCTTCAAGTTCATCCGCAAGTTGCTCCCAATCATCCAACTCCCAATGGGTAGCTTCTTTCCAGAATTCGATTTCATCCCAACTTCCCATTAAAATTTCCTCTTCTTCAAGGTTAAAGTCGCCCGATTGAGCTCCTTCGGATCACCACTTTGCTCATCCCCGGAATGTCCCAAATTTTACTTGCACTTATAGGCTCGGTATGCGCAAGTTGTTGAGACGACTCTACGGTGACTATGGCTCTTGAACGGTTGTTTTCTTCTTCTTCGTGATTTATGACATCCGGGGCTTCGTCTCTCGCGAGCTCTTCATCGGGGTCGATTCATCCCCATAAATTGCTTCAATGAATGAAATTCCCCGAATTGGGGATTCTTCGAACTTTTACCTTGCTCGATGGAAATGGAAGTGTCTCCTATTCTCAAGGTAATTTGGCCGGTGTGGAAGTCAATGGTGGCAAGGCGGTGTCCAAGAAAGGCCGGCCTAGGATCGGGGGCATTTCCTTGTCGGATTGGTAGTCCAATATAACCCGGTCGGTTGGAAACACCAATTGTTTAACATGGGTAAGGACATTGTTAACGCAACCGGTCGCTAAACGGCTAGATTTGTCCACCAACCGCGAGAGAGGGGCGCTCCCTTAGCCTTTTGTCCAACCCGAGACTTTTGCGGATGTTCAAGGGCATCACATTAACGGAGGGCACCGAGTCGCATAAGACATTGTGGAACGTGCGGCCTTCGATCATGCAAGAGATTGAAGGTCGTCCGGGGTCACCACGTTTTATTGCAATGCTGCGAGAAATTGCCGAGCATTCTTCGTTTAGCACTTCATCCGCCATTCCTTTCGGCTTCTTCTTACTTCCACGGGCGTCCTTAAGAAACTTGGAGCATTTAGGCATCTCGCTTAACACTTCGGCGAGAGGCATAGTCACCATGGTTTCTCTGCGACTTCCTCACTCCATCGTAAGTTTTATCGAGTTCAAAGTATTCTCATTTTTCTTTGCTGGATAAGGAAGGGTTTTCGGATGATTGATTGGAATTTGATTTTTAATGGCTTCATCCTCCTTATCCTTCCATCTGACAAACTTTTCAGCTTTCTTTTTAGTCAGGGGTTCGGCCATCTGACTATTCTTTTCAACATCCTCATCACTTCCTCCCGTAGAATCGTTATCATTCAGCTCTCGCTCACTGTCGCTTTCTTCGGTATTTGTCTGCTGCTTATCCCCTCCTGAACTCATGGCGTCAGGAGGGGCTACTCGTTTCCCGACAGCTTCTCGGGTCCAACTTTCTTTCCGCTTCTAAGTGTAACTGCATTCAACTCCTCCTCTTGTCCATAATTCCACTGCGGTGTGATGGCATTACAGGCACTTACTTCTGCCTTAGGATTTTTATCTGTGTAACTCGGCAGTCTTCCTTGGGGCCTGCTTGCTTGTTGATCAGCCATCTGGCCAATCTGTCTCTCTATCGCCTTTTGACCGGTGGCTAGTGCTTGCACCATATCTACTAGCTCATCGAATTTCTTTTGAGAGATAGAGGTGGGCTGTGGATTTTGCGTTTGAGCCCAATTGCCTTGGGGCTTTTGATTGTTGGAATTGGATGCGCCAGGTGGCGTATAATAACTGTTTCGCGGATTTCCAGAAAAGTTACGGTTTGGATTATAGCTTGATTGACCAGAATTTTGATTGAAATTACGAAAAGTTTGATTCTGGTTGCCTATCGCATTTACTTCATCTCCGTTCTCATTGCTCGCCTGCGTTCCCAGAAGACTCATATCCGCTGATCCCTTCTTTGCATTTGTAAGTTAGCCATATGTTGGTTTATCATTTCCACTTGAGCAACCAACTTCGTGTCACGGGATCGCTTGCAACAGATTTCCTCTTATCTTCCTCAACATGGGTCTTCCTGAGGTTGACCACATGTTGTTCTTGGCAATTGTTTCGGCTACCCTATAGGCGGCATCATCTCCTCCGCCCGAAAAAGATCCATGAGTTTGTGGAGTCTAGATAATCTCTATTGGGTTGAGTAACACCCGATAGAATAATTCTAGGAGCTCATGTCGAGTGTATCCATGGTTAGGGCATTTCCTCATTAACAAATTCAACCTTTCCCGAGGCCTTTCCTACGCTTTCTCCTTCTAATTGCTCAAAATTAGCTATATCACGTTTAAGGCCCATTATCGTTCCAGGTGAAACGAATTTCAGAGCGAAGGCTCTTTTAACATCGGCCCAGGTATGGAGAGAGTGATGGGGTAAGGATTTGAACCATCTGTTTGCTTCACCTTTTAAAGCAAACGGGAAAAGTTTCAGCTTAACAATCTCAGAATCAACACCCGGATAGTGGCCTGCTTCGCAAATTTGAACAAAAGTGGACAAGAAGTCATGAGGATCTTCTTGAGCAGTGCCATGAAAAGAGCTATTTTGGACCAGTCCAACCACTCCATTTTTCAGATCGAAATGCACTTGGCCCATATCTGGAGGTCGAATAGGTCTATGCCCCTCCAGGAAGTCTTGGTTAAGATAAGGGGCATAGGGGTCTTGATTTAGCTGGGCTTGCTGGGCTTGATGGAGTTGTTGCAATTGGTTTTGTAGCCCAGCTTGCTGATTCTGTTGTTGTTGTAACAACTGTATTTGTTGAAGGAGCTGATTCAGCTGAGCTTGAGGGTCTGGATTTTGATTTGGGAGGGCTGGATTAGGAGGAACTAGATTCGGATTTTGAACTGGGTCAGCCATGATGTCTAGATCGGGAAAAAGCCTTCTTCTTAGGATGGACCGTTCCGGTTCTGGATCAAAAAGGAGAGGTCCCTTCTTGCTTCTGGTTTGCATAAACCAGGAGGACAACCAGAGAGGTCAACACTGACTAAAAGTCAGGTTGACAGAAGAGTTAACCTTGGAATTCAAGCTAAGAGAAGAAAGGAGAAGAACAAGAAAGATAGACGGACGGGCGTTCAGAATCGTGAACGAGCGTCTGTCTAGGGAAGTTCCCGGACGGGCGTCTGGTACAATAGACGCTCGTCTGGTGTACTAAAAGCAGTTCAGAGGCGTTTTTACTAAACAAACGGGCGTTTGGATGACCAGACGCTCGTTTGACCAGTAAACAGATAAAAGGAAATTTTTCAGAATGGACGAGCGTCTGTATAATTGGACGTTCGTTCAAAAGCTGACAAACGAGGATCAGGGCAGAAAAACAACAGGAAACAGAAGATAAACAAACTGAGACTAAGGAAAACAAAACTAATCTAAAACCTAAGAAAGTTACTAACTAGAGAAACTATACCTATGAAAAATTTAAAAACAAGAAAAACACTAAGACGGTAATAAAAAAAAAAAACGTGTTGAAATCTTCTAGGGCCAAAAAGGAGGGGAAAACAGTGGATTTTGACCTCGAAAACGCACTGAACGGCCTACGGCAGTTCACCACGTCGTCGGCGTCGGCACGAGCTTTCCGAATTGGGGTCCTGCGTTCCAAACGGACACTCGAGCCGAAAGTTATGGTCAAAATACTACCGCGTGCCCTAACGACCCCTTTTTGACACAGAAAATTGTCCTAAATAGAATCCGACAACCGTTACCGATTCCCCGGCAACGGCGCCAAAAACTTGTTCGTTAAAAACGTGTTTTAAATTTATATTATCGGAACACCCCAAGTATAAGGTACGTAGTATAAGGTGTTGCCGAGTCGTCCTAAGGGAATCGTACGGTTGTCGATTAAGATATAACTCCTAAGTCGGTTATGTCACGAATCTAAGAACTAAAACGAGAAAACGAAATAAAAACAAGCGAGAAAATCGAGAAAACGACAAGATGGACGAGCGTACGCTATTGCGGACGAGCGTCGACTATGAACGACAACGAAAAAAGTGCGAGAAAACTAGGGTTTGTAAAACTAGAACTTAAAACTAACGTTGAAGCAAACGATTTTTGTATCAAATTATAAAGGGGAGACGAGTAGAACACCTAGAATCTATCACTCAACAATCAAACAACCGGTTTATGATTCGAATACGAGCTTTTATTGGTATGATCAATCACGAAACCGACTAAATTCCTTTAGATCAATTTCTAGGGTTTGTTTACTTTTCCAAGAAAAAACAAATAACATTCATCACAAGATCAACAATTTGTTCCCAAATTGTAATACCCAACTAACGATATATGATTCCTCAAAACATCATCAATTGTATCGATTGAATTAAAAACTATTGTTGAATTATATTTCCATAAAAATTCAAACAACATAGAGGTTCATTGACATTCCTATCTAATGAAACTCTTAACCAATAAATCGGGATTCAAACGATAAATAAAACAAAGTATTCAAAATCATAACTAAAGATAAACTAACGAATCATGGTTGTGATGACGTTGATGTGATATCCTCCGGTTGTTCCACTTGCTATGCGTTTAGCCAACAATCATGTTGTTAGACATAATCATTGGAATGGAGAGATACATCTTTGACTCTCCTCTTTGAATAATGCGGCTGCTAGGGTTTATTATGAGTGAATGATGCGTATGAGATATCCCCAGGGTCTAATACACGCTGCTATTTATAGGATTTTAGGTCGGCTAGGGTTAAGTCGGCACTGGACGCCCGTCCAAAGGGGTGGACGCTCGTTCAACTTTTTTTTTGGACGGAGATTCGACGCTCGTTCGGCTTCCGTCCGGAGACTCGTATGTATGTAAAATATGACTCGGACGCTTCATGGACGCCGATTCACTCCCCGGACGCTCGTACGGATCGGTGGACGCCCGTCCAATATGCTTGAGGATCGGATTTCTTCATAGTTATCCATTCTTCTTCAAGCCAATTCCATATTTATCTCTTATAATTCGAATTGAGCCTCATTTATCCTCTTTATGCACTCGAAATTAAGCATCTACATAATAGATAAAACATGGAAAACATGTAGTCATCCCCAAATAATAATAATTCAATAAATTTAACACATAAAAGCGCCCAAATTACACTTTTGACACTTCTAAACCCATTATTCAAATTCACGCCTTAAACATATAATTTCCTCTAAAAATTACTAAAATACGAAAGATATTGTTCTCTAATAATGCGATAAAAACCATAAATTTCACCGAGAACAGCGCCCGCCTGTGGGGAACTATAAAAACTCTCCAATTAGTGGAGAGTTGGATCATCATGCATTAGATAGTTTCTTTCAGCACCTTTTTATCTCGTTTTTCAGACTTTTATAAACTGTATGAACTTGGATTTCATGCTTTTGGATTAATTTCAAGTACAAATTGTTCGTTGATCATTGTATATTGTACGGATCTGAAGACGGTTTTCTATTTCGTTGATTTTCGGTTATTTTCATCTAATAAGAGGTATCTCTAATCTTCTTATCTAGTTCAATTACTTATGTTTAAATTGTTTGCTAGTGTTTTCATGGATTAGCTAATTTCCCTATAGCCGAGTTATGCGATGAATGTTAAAATCGAGCCTTAGTTCGGATCTTGGGAGAATTTGTGATGTGTTGTAGTTCATATTGATGTTGATTGTTGTCCTAAAACTTATGCTTAACGACGATTGTTGAATTTGCGACTTAATAATCGTATTTTACGTATTCTCTTTACATATGTATTTTGCGAGAGGGTGCGGGAAAAGGGGTTTTAGGATTTCCGTGTAAAACCGACTAAGTGTTTAGATTCGGTTTCGTGTGTAAGGTTTTTATTGTTGTTAACAAGTGTCTCATTCAAGCGTAGACCGTATCGAGTCAGTTAAATCCGGTTTGCGGACAGTTGAACTCGATATAGGAAGCTAGGTTGTTGAAATTGGCACCTAGGTTCGGAATTAGGAGATGACATCCTTCGATCAATATCAATTAAGGTTAGTTGTCCAAGTTCTCCCGGGAATGAGCTAGGGTTCGAGAGTAAGCATTCGGAACATCTCTCGGCTATCTCTTTTAATCGTTTAAGCCTCGTAGTGTGATAGAACCGTGATAGTTATAGTGTATTAGTTTGATAATTGTGGCAAGAGTTAGTATTGTTCCATGTTAAACAAATTGAAAGGCTATCGATCTAAACTCGAGATGAAGCTAGCCGAGGTACTTAACTCGTGTCCACGAGGGATACGACCTTGCTTGCCAGTTTATATTACAACCGACTCGGTACTCTGCCGGTCAAAGTTGGTTACTATATAAAACGGCCATCAAGTTTTCTGGCGCCGTTGCCGGGTAATCGTCAAACATACTCCATACCTATCGTATTGTTTTTGTAGTGTATATACTAACCATACAGGTACCTTGGGAGTAATATTACGGATGTCACGATCCGGAAAACACGCCTTTTGCCGGGTTTAAGTTAAGCCTTTCTCCCTCATTTGTATTTATTTAGACACCGAGGACGGTGTCAAATTTTAAGTAGGGGGTGGAGGCTTGCCCGTATAGCGCCTTTTTTGTATATATATTTTTACGGGGTGAAGGCTTGCCCATTACGCCTTTTGTTTGTTATTCCCGGTATTTAAATTTCTTAGAGTCGTTACTTAGTTTTGATCGCCCCTTAGGTGAAATACGAGCCGTTTTTTCAAATTTTTGTAGTGCCAATGTTGTCAATATTTCTAACGATCTCTCGTATTACGTAGTTAGACATGTGTTAATATTCGAGTGCATTTTACGTTATAGCTTTTATCGTGTGTTGAGAAAAATGAACGGTCACAACTTCACATATAGCTTCGACGTCTTTGATAACTCGACTAGTGATCGATTATAGTTGTTGTATGACCTATTTACCTAGAACTTATATTAGTAACTTCGAGGCGAAATAGATAGGTGGACCGGTAGTTTGGTATGGTATGACGGTTTTGGCGCTTCTTTTGACCCGACCATTGCCATATATAGCCATCCTGTACATTATCCATCGTACCCCCTCTAAGCCTTGTTAGGGTGGTTAGATCCCCACCCGAAACGGCCATTTTGTTACTAGCCCGTATTTACCTAACCCTAAAGCTCTTTGTGATCTACATTTCCTTTTTCACCCTACTATTTGAGCTTTATTTTGAATATGTGAAAAGTTATTTTTGAATATGTTCGGGAAGTACAAGTTTAATGGGGTATTGGTTGGAGTTGAGTAAATATTGTGAGTTTGTTGATATTTATTTTTAGAAGCCTCGGTTGGTTATTAACCATTCCTTTGTGCCAGACGGCTTAAGCCGTGGTTCTGCCCTTAAAAGGCATTACTACACGGTGTCCTCGTATCGACAGAATCTTCGGCTATGGTACACCCTCGATTGTGCGGAATCCTCCCAAGAGACTGTCGAGGCGTTAGGAATGGAATAGATAATCAACTTCGGTTTTCTGATTCTTAAAGAGAAAAAAAAGTGTATAGTTTGGTTGGAGCATCGTTTGTAATCGGGGGTGTACAGTTTTGGTTTCTGAAGTCGATAAAATGGTAGACGGGAGTCGTGTTAAGTAAGCTCAATAGTACCACTCTTTCTCCAGTCCTAAATTCCATTTCGTTACCCCCGACCCTAGCCAAACGTTATAACCGTACAAGTCTTGCCTGACCGTACTGAACATCGGTTAACCTCGATTAGTGGAGATGTTTACGAATTATAAGCTTATGGTGTAGTTTTGGTTCGTTACTCGTCTATAAAGTGCAGAAAAGTGCAGAAAAGTGCAGAAAACTAGGGTTTGTAAAACTAGAACTTAAAACTAACGTTGAAGCAAACGATTTTTGTATCAAATTATAAAGGGGAGACAGTAGAACACCTAGAATCTATCACTCAACAATCAAACAACCAGTTTATGATTCGAATACAGTTTTATTGGTATGATCAATCACGAAACGACTAAATTCCTTTAGATCAATTTCTAGGGTTTGTTTACTTTTCCAAGAAAAAACAAATAACATTCATCACAAGATCAACAATTTGTTCCCAAATTGTAATACCCAACTAACGATATATGATTCCTCAAAACATCATCAATTGTATCGATTGAATTAAAAACTATTGTTGAATTATATTTCCATAAAAATTCAAACAACATAGAGGTTCATTGACATTCCTATCTAATGAAACTCTTAACCAATAAATCGGGATTCAAACGATAAATAAAACAAAGTATTCAAAATCATAACTAAAGATAAACTAACGAATCATGGTTGTGATGACGTTGATGTGATATCCTCCGGTTGTTCCACTTTGCTATGCGTTTAGCCAACAATCATGTTGTTAGACATAATCATTGGAATGGAGAGATACATCTTTGACTCTCCTCTTTGAATAATGCGGCTGCTAGGGTTTATTATGAGTGAATGATGCGTATGAGATATCCCCTAGGGTCTAATACACGCTGCTATTTATAGGATTTTAGGTCGGCTAGGGTTAAGTCGGCACTGGACGCCCGTCCAAAGGGGTGGACGCTCGTTCAACTTTTTTTTGGACGGAGATTCAGACGCTCGTTCAGCTTCCGTCTGGAGACTCTGTATGTAAAATATGACTCTGGACGCTTCATGGACGCCAGTTCACTCCTGGACGCTCGTCTGGATCAGTGGACGCCCGTCCAATATGCTGAGGATCGGATTTCTTCATAGTTATCCATTCTTCTTCAAGCCAATTCCATATTTATCTCTTATAATTCGAATTGAGCCTCATTTATCCTCTTTATGCACTCGAAATTAAGCATCTACATAATAGATAAAACATGGAAAACATGTAGTCATCCCCAAATAATAATAATTCAATAAATTTAACACATAAAAGCGCCCAAATTACACTTTTGACACTTCTAAACCCATTATTCAAATTCACGCCTTAAACATATAATTTCCTCTAAAAATTACTAAAATACGAAAGATATTGTTCTCTAATAATGCGATAAAAACCATAAATTTCACCGAGAACAGCGCCCGCCTGTGGGGAACTATAAAAACTCTCCAATTAGTGGAGAGTTGGATCATCATGCATTAGATAGTTTCTTTCAAAGACCTTTTTTTATCTCGTTTTTCGGACTTTTATAAAGCGTATGAACTTGGATTTCATGCTTTTGGATTAATTTCAAGTACAAATTGTTCGTTGATCGTTGTATATTGTACGGATGCGAAGACGGTTTTCTATTTCGTTGATTTTCGGTTATTTTCATCTAATAAGAGGTATCTCTAATCTTCTTATCTAGTTCAATTACTTATGTTTAAATTGTTTGCTAGTGTTTTCATGGATTAGCTAATTTCCCTATAGCCGAGTTATGCGATGAATGTTAAAATCGAGCCTTAGTTCGGATCTTGGGAGAATTTGTGATGTGTTGTAGTTCATATTGATGTTGATTGTTGTCCTAAAACTTATGCTTAACGACGATTGTTGAATTTGCGACTTAATAATCGTATTTTACGTATTCTCTTTACATATGTATTTTGCGAGAGGGTGCGGGAAAAGGGGTTTTAGGATTTCCGTGTAAAACCGACTAAGTGTTTAGATTCGGTTTCGTGTGTAAGGTTTTTATTGTTGTTAACAAGTGTCTCATTCAAGCGTAGACCGTATCGAGTCAGTTAAATCCGGTTTGCGGACAGTTGAACTCGATATAGGAAGCTAGGTTGTTGAAATTGGCACCTAGGTTCGGAATTAGGAGATGACATCCTTCGATCAATATCAATTAAGGTTAGTTGTCCAAGTTCTCCCGGGAATGAGCTAGGGTTCGAGAGTAAGCATTCGGAACATCTCTCGGCTATCTCTTTTAATCGTTTAAGCCTCGTAGTGTGATAGAACCGTGATAGTTATAGTGTATTAGTTTGATAATTGTGGCAAGAGTTAGTATTGTTCCATGTTAAACAAATTGAAAGGCTATCGATCTAAACTCGAGATGAAGCTAGCCGAGGTACTTAACTCGTGTCCCTGAGGGATACGACCTTGCTTGCCAGTTTATATTACAACCGACTCGGTACTCTGCCGGTCAAAGTTGGTTACTATATAAAACGGCCATCAAGTTTTCTGGCGCCGTTGCCGGGTAATCGTCAAACATACTCCATACCTATCGTATTGTTTTTGTAGTGTATATACTAACCATACGGTACCTTGGGAGTAATATTACGGATGTCACGATCCGGAAAACACGCCTTTTGCCGGGTTTAAGTTAAGCCTTTCTCCTCATTTGTATTTATTTAGACACCGAGGACGGTGTCAAATTTTAAGTAGGGGTGGAGGCTTGCCCGTATAGCGCCTTTTTTGTATATATATTTTTACGGGGTGAAGGCTTGCCCATTACGCCTTTTGTTTGTTATTCCCGGTATTTAAATTTCTTAGAGTCGTTACTTAGTTTTGATCGCCCCTTAGGTGAAATACGAGCCGTTTTTTCAAATTTTTGTAGTGCCAATGTTGTCAATATTTCTAACGATCTCTCGTATTACGTAGTTAGACATGTGTTAATATTCGAGTGCATTTTACGTTATAGCTTTTATCGTGTGTTGAGAAAAATGAACGGTCACAACTTCACATATAGCTTCGACGTCTTTGATAACTCGACTAGTGATCGATTATAGTTGTTGTATGACCTATTTACCTAGAACTTATATTAGTAACTTCGAGGCGAAATAGATAGGTGGACCGGTAGTTTGGTATGGTATGACGGTTTTGGCGCTTCTTTTGACCCGACCATTGCCATATATAGCCATCCTGTACATTATCCATCGTACCCCCTCTAAGCCTTGTTAGGGTGGTTAGATCCCCACCCGAAACGGCCATTTTGTTACTAGCCCGTATTTACCTAACCCTAAAGCTCTTTGTGATCTACATTTCCTTTTTCACCCTACTATTTGAGCTTTATTTTGAATATGTGAAAAGTTATTTTTGAATATGTTCGGGAAGTACAAGTTTAATGGGGTATTGGTTGGAGTTGAGTAAATATTGTGAGTTTGTTGATATTTATTTTTAGAAGCCTCGGTTGGTTATTAACCATTCCTTTGTGCCGACGGCTTAAGCCGTGGTTACGCCCTTAAAAGGCATTACTACACGGTGTCCTCGTATCGACGAATCTTCGGCTATGGTACACCCTCGATTGTGCGGAATCCTCCCAAGAGACCGTCGAGGCGTTAGGAATGGAATAGATAATCAACTTCGGTTTTCGATTCTTAAAGAGAAAAAAAAGTGTATAGTTTGGTTGGAGCATCGTTTGTAATCGGGGGTGTACAGTTTTGGTTTCTGAAGTCGATAAAATGGTAGACGGGAGTCGTGTTAAGTAAGCTCAATAGTACCACTCTTTCTCCAGTCCTAAATTCCATTTCGTTACCCCCGACCCTAGCCAAACGTTATAACCGTACAAGTCTTGCCTGACCGTACTGAACATCGGTTAACCTCGATTAGTGGAGATGTTTACGAATTATAAGCTTATGGTGTAGTTTTGGTTCGTTACTCGTCTATAATCTAAACCAGTTGTAGTAATCGATGTCGAAGAAGCTATTCTTTCACACACATTCATTGCTCAACACAAGGTAGAACTAACGTTTGATAATACTCGCATTTTGACTAGTGTATTAACTGAGTAATACGTAGTCTCGTTGTATATATTTATAATATCGACTCTACTTCTGTTTAGAACGCTCAGTTTTGCTCGGGGGCGAGCAAATGCTAAGTAGGGGGTAGTTGATAAGAGTCAATTTGACTCAGTTTATATATACATTTTGTGCCTCGTAACGACTCATTTAGGTTATTTCCGGGAGTAATGGGCTTAGTTTTGATATAGGTTATATATTTTGTGGATCCCGAGATCTAGATATATATTCCGTGATTAACGGGGTTATTCCGGTAATTTTGTACACTTTCGGTCATTCTCGGTCACCCCAAAGTCCTGTGGGGGTTATATTTGGTATGTTTTTGATCTGTTTTCAGGTTTTTGGTGCTCGGGAATGTCGTGGAATGTAAACCGGAGCTTCGGGATCAAGAAATCAAGTCTTTTGGTGGAAAAAGGTGACAGGCGGCCGCCTGTCACCATAGGCGCCCGCCTGCAATACGGTTTTTGGAGTTAGAAGTTGCTGATGCATTTTGTGTAGAAAATAATCTGACAGGCGCCCGCCTGTGGGGAACTATAAAAACTCTCAAATTAGTGGAGAGTTGGATCATCATGCATTAGATAGTTTCTTTCAGCACCTTTCTATCTCGTTTTTCAGACTTTTATAAGCTGTATGAACTTGGATTTCATGCTTTTGGATTAATTTCAAGTACAAATTGTTAGTTGATCATTGTATATTGTACGGATCTGAAGACGGTTTTCTATTTCGTTGATTTTCGGTTATTTTCATCTAATAAGAGGTATCTCTAATCTTCTTATCTAGTTCAATTACTTATGTTTAAATTGTTTGCTAGTGTTTTCATGGATAGAATGATTAGCTAATTTCCCTATAGCCGAGTTATGCGATGAATGTTAAAATCAAGCCTTAGTTCGGATCTTGGGAGAATTTGTGATGTGTTGTAGTTCATATTGATGTTGATTGTTGTCCTAAAACTTATGCTTAACGACGATTGTTGAATTCGCGACTTAATAATCGTATTTTATGTATTCTCTTTACATATGTATTTTGCGAGAGGGTGCGGGAAAAAGGGTTTTAGGATTGCCGTGTAAAACCGACTAAGTGTTTAGATTCGGTTTCGTGTGTAAGGTTTTTATTGTTGTTAACAAGCGTCTCATTCGAGCATAGACCATATCGAGTCAGTTAAATCCGGTTTGCGGGCTGTTGAACTCGATATAGGAAGCTAGGTTGTTGAAATTGGCACCTAGGTTCGGAATTAGGAGATGACATCCTTCGATCAATATCAATTAAGGTTAGTAGTCCAAGTTCTCCCGGGAATGAGCTAGGGTTCGAGAGTAAGCATTCGGAACATCTCTCGGCTATCTCTTTTAATCGTTTAAGCCTCGTAGTGTGATAGAACCGTGATAGTTATAGTGTATTAGTTTGATAATTGTGGCAAGAGTTAGTATTGTTCCATGTTAAACAAATTGAAAGGCTATCGATCTAAACTCGAGATGAAGCTAGCCGAGGTACTTAACTCGTGTCCCTAAGGGATACAACCTTGCTTGCCAGTTTATATTACAACCGACTCGGTACTCTGCCGGTCAAAGTTGGTTACTATATAAAACGGTCATCAATTCCCCCACTTTCATCCCTCCAAAACTAATTTCCAATTTCATCACTCCAAATCTAATCCCTCCAAACATAATTTCCTAAGCGAGTGAGAAGATGAAAGAAGTCTACATGAACAGGATGCCCATCGCCATTAAACAGATTGGAAACGCCTCTGGTGGAAATGTGAAGAAGAGAAGAGTACGCTTCTTCTTCTTCATTCTCTTTATTTTTGTTATTACTGGTAATAATAGACGCCTGTGTTTTCAAAATAGGAAAAAAAGTGGACTTAAAAGCTATGGGGGAGCCTCGTTAACAAATAACCCTAATTAGATCATCAAATAAATTTGCACCTAGCTTAGTCATGACCAAAAAAAAAAAAAATCAAACAAGTTAAAGTCCAAAATGCGTGCAGAAAGGAAAAAAAATCAAACTAGAGTAACACAGAACAAGGAATTATATTTCCTAACCATCAGACATGGATACTGATTGTCAATGTAATGGTGCATGACATATGTGGTATTTTAGGATGACCTCTTTGAATATAAAGGATCAGGTGAACATTGTAGCAATGGGCGATGCAAAGTAGTAAATTAGGAATTAGATTTGGAGGGATGAAATTAGGGAAAATTGGAAGAGAAACCATTCTTTTAAAATAAAATGGGATCCACGGCCACATTGAATACAATGTGGCAGCTTAGTGGCTGCCACGTAAGCGTTTTTTAAAGATTTCGGTGCCCAGTCAGCTATTTCCTGCGGATAGGACTATTTTTCCAAAGGTTAAAGGTTGTAAAGGACGGGTTTTAATCTAAAATAGTTGAGAAGGACAAACATGTAGTAACACATGTACAAAAATGTAGTAACACATGTAGTGACTGTCATTCTCAACCATTTAAGTTTAAAACATGTCCTTATGGACTCTGACCCCCTTTTTTTCCAAAAAAAAAAAAAAAAAAAATTTAGAGGACCATTTTCCTCACTGGAGCAAGAGCATGACTAAAATCCAAAATAGGCCAAGTTACAGAACTAAAATCCTAATTTTGCCCCGTGGTAGCGCAAGCGAAATTTCCATATGGAGCATGGCTGGGGGTGGCTCGGCATTCACACCTTTTGGAGGAGGTGGAATTAAGCCATGTGGAGGACCCGGCTGCTGCGTCACACTCCGAGGTCATGTAGTCGATGGAGACGCCGTCTAACAGTTTCATGGACCTATAAATTGTTCCCTATTTAGGTTGTTGATCAATCAACAACTATTGAGCAGGACCTTTCCGGCCTTGTGAATGTCCAGGTTAAGGTGGCACATGAGGTTACTTGCTGCCCAAGTCAGCTGCATATGGGGCGGGTTGAAGCATAAAACATCAGCAATGGTGTGGCCAAATCTCACTGCCCCGAGGATGGGGTTATTACTACGAATGGTAGTAGGGGAGGCCATACAGGGAAGAACAAGTTCTGGAGGGTCACCTGTATGCATGGGCGGCTCCGGCTCTACATATGCCCTGGCGGGTGCCGTCGACCCCCTAAAATAAATATATTATGTACAAATAGTAGATAATATTTTTAATAAACACACATATATATTGTGGAAATATTACTCAGCAGACTTAGTCTGCTGAGGCTTCAGCAGGTGCTCGGCGGATTCTGAGCCTTAGGATTTCGTGCATAATATTTTGTACACCTTATTTAATTGTAAAATTAATTGTAAAAGACATATTAATTGTGAGTCATATAAACAATTAATATGTCAAACTCTAGTTTACTTTATGTCATAGACATAACTTTTACTTTTTACTTTTGCATGCTTGCCGCCCACATCTACATACTCAAGTGGCCGCCCAAGCTAGCTAGCTAGTCTCTCTATCTCAATTGTATCTATTTATACATCTTTTTACTCAATGAATAAACTAAGTTGAAGTTTACTCTTGTGTTTATCACATTCTCAAACTCTCTTCATGGTATCAGAGACTACTGAGTTCTAATATTCCGCTGCAAAACTCAGTTTTTTTTTATCAAGAATGTCTTCATCTGAAGCATCCTACTCATCAAGTAAATCTCGGCGGACGAGGTTACGACTCCACTCCATATACAAATCACGAGACTTGATTACAACAATAATCTTGGGTTGTCAAGATCTATGAAAAAGTATAACTCGGGACAAAGCAAGATGGAAGACTTGTCCGAGTCCAAACACTCTCGACGGACCGGAATCACTTTGGTGATATTATGGATTCTCAGTTAGCTCTCTTCAAAGAGTTTCTCAAATGGCAGAAGACTGATAACTCTCTCACAGGCATTGCCACTCATACCAAGACAGGTATATCTTATTCCCAACTCAGTAATGGCACCTGGATAGTTGATTCTGGGGCCTCATCTCATATGACAGGAAATAAAAACCTGTTATATAACCTCAAACCCTGTCAGCAGACTCATAAAATTAAAACTGCTGATGGATCTTTTTCATATGCTCAAGGTTTTGGAATTGTCAAACTTACTGATAAAATCTATCTGAATGATGTCCTGTTTGTTCCAAAGCTAGACTGTAATCTCATATCAGTCAGTAAACTCACTAAGGACCTAAATTGGACAGTCACTTTTAAAGACAATCAGTGTATTTTCCAAGATACTTATTCACAAGAAGTAATGGAAAGAGCCAAAACTTGCTCGGAATCATTTATTGTTCACCCCGCCGAAGACGAAACACGAAGACCGAATGCCTCGGCGGCTTTGCTCTCAAACCGTAGACAATATTATGTTATGGCATTATAGATTAGGACATCCTAGTTTTGGTTATTTAAAGGCTTTAACACCTGAATTATTTAAAGGATGCAATCTTAATGATCTTCAATGTGATATATGTCAGTTTGCCAAACTCACCAAATCTGTGTATGCTAAATTGCCTCACTTACCCTCCTCACCTTTCACCCTAATTCACGGTGATGTATGGGGGCCCTCAAGAGTGAAAAGTATAACGGGGAAAAGGTGGTTTGTCACCTTCATTGATGATCATACCGAAACACTTGGTTATTTCTAATGAAAGACAAATCGAAGTTGGACCTATCTTCCAAGATTTTTATCATATGGTCTCCACCCAATTTGATACTAAGATCAAGATCTTAAAGGCGATAATGCTCGGAATACTATGAGTCTAACCTCGGTAACTTCTTGACAAACGAGAGGAATTGTTCATATCGGTAGTTGTGTGGAAACACCTCAACGAATGGGGTTCTTTGAAAGAAAGAACGGTCATCTGCCGGAAATGGCCGGATCAATCATGTTCACTACACATGTTCCTAAATACATGTGGGGTGAAGCTATACTTGATTGCAACTTATTTACTCAATAGACTTCCCGTGAGTGTTAGGTTTCAAAACTCCACTCCAAACCCTACCGACCACACACTCCTGCCATCATCTTGTTTCCCGCTTGCCTCCAAAGATCTTTGGTTGTACTTGTGTTTGTGTATATCCATGCTCAACACGAAGTAAACTTGATCCTAAAGCTCATAAGTGCATTTTCCTTGGATATGCACGGGACGAGAAAGGTTACAAGTGTTACTCTCCTACGAAAAGAAATTTTACAATTCTATGGATGTGAAATTCTTTGAAAGGACTCCATATTACAAAAACCTACGATCCCGTCACGATGGAAACCCGATTGAGATTGAACTAAGTCCGTTCCCTCGGCAAACCATTTACCCTCGGCGAGTCCTAACCCTCGGCGGCTGGCGACATTGAGTCTGCGACTCTCGGCAACCCGTCGACCCAAAACCTGCGATCCTCGGCGGGCGAACTTCGGTACCCTGCGACTCTCTACGCCTACTACTACTCCTCGGCAACCTCCCGGGACAAGAGTCTGCGACCCGAGCCCGCCGATCCCGAGCCTGCGACACTCGGCAATCTACGGATCCTCGGCGGCCGCCGACATTGATGATAGGCCTATTGCTCTTAGGAAGGGAAAGAGATCATGCACTGATCACTCTATTCATTCTTATTTATCTTATGATAAGTTGTCTCCTACCTTTGCCATGTTTTCACGGGACCGGACTCTCACTCTATTCCTAAAAATATTCGGGAGGCCCTTCAAAATGATAAATGGAAGGTCGCTTGTTAAAACGAGAGATGACAAGACTTCCGGATAATCATACTTGGGATTTGACACCTCTCCCACAGGGCAAGAAGACGATCGGTTGCGGATGGTTATTCACTATAAAATACAATGCGATGGCACTATTGACAAGTACAAAGCCGATTGGTAGCAAGGGGATTCACTCAAACTTATGGTATTGACTATAAGGAAACTTTTGCACCAAAGTGGCAAAACTCAACACTTGTCGGGGTTCGATCTCTCTAGGCTGTCCAACCGGGTGGCCTCTACACCAATTGGATATCAAAAATGCTTTTCTCAATGGTGATCTCACCGAGGAAGTCTATATGAATGTACCTCCCGGTTTTGTCAATCCCCACACTCGGGGCAAGGTATGCAAACTCGGAAAATCTCTATATGGCCCGAAGCAATCCCCAAGAGCCTGGTTTGGAAAACTCACTACGTGGTTAAAGGCTGCTTTGGATATCATCAATGCAACTCGATCACACCATGTTTGTCAAGACAACCAACCGAGAGGAGGTCCATTCTAATTGTTTATGTGGATGATATCATCCTTGCTGGGAAGACTCTACGAGATCCAAAACTTGAAGACTCTACCGGCAAAGGTGTTCCAAGTTAAAGATCCGGGCTACCTCAAGTACTTTCTTGGTATGGAAGTGGCTAGAAACACCAATGGCATTTCAGTATCCCAAAGGAAGTATGTCCTGGACCTACTGAAGGAAACTGGCATGCTGGGATGCAAACCTGCTGTATCTCCGGTAGACCCCGGTCATACCCTCTTGCATGGTGACATTGCTTTGTCCGGAAAGAACAATATCAAAGGCTTGTAGGCAAACTCATATACCTTTCTCACACAAGACCCGATATTGCATATGGGGTCGGTCTGTCGATCAATTCATGCATTGCCCTACGAGCAACATTGGGATGCGATGAATAGGATACCGAGGTATTTAAAATCCACTCTGGCCAAGGCCCACTTCACCAAGTCTACGATAGATCAATCAAGGTCTACACCGATGCCGATTGGGGTGGATGTCACATTGACAGGAGGTCTACCACGGGCTATTGCTCATATATATGGGGGAACCTAGTTACTTGGAGGAGCAAGAAACAACCTCGTGTCAAGAAGCGATCTTGAAGCCGAACTAAGGGCACTTGTACTTGGCATTTGTGAAGCTCTATGGCTAAAAAGTGCGGCGAAACTTCAAGAACCGTATCGACAACCTATCACACTCTTTGTTGTGATAATAATTCACCTTATGCATGGCAGAAGATCCAGTCCATCATGATAAAACCAAGCATGTGGACATTGACAGACACTTTCTGAAGGAGCAGATTGATGCCAAGATTATTCAACTCCAGTATGTTCCCTCAGCAGATCAGAATGCTGATATTCTTACCAAGGCTATTCCACCTCTTATGTTCAGCAGACTAAGTAGCAAACTTGGCTGCATCAACATATACAGCCCAGTTTGAGGGGGGGTGTGGAAATATTACTCAGCAGACTCAGTCTGCTGAGGCTTCAGCAGGGTGCTCAGCAGATTGCTGAGCCTTAGGATTTCGTGCATAATATTTTGTACACCTTATTTAATTGTAAAATTAATTGTAAAAGACATATTAATTGTGAGTCATATAAACAATTAATATGTCAAACTCTAGTTTACTTTATGTCATAGACATAACTTTTACTTTTTACTTTTGCATGCTTGCCGCCCACATCTACATACTCAAGTGGCCGCCCAAGCTAGCTAGCTAGTCTCTCTATCTCAATTGTATCTATTTATACATCTTTTTACTCAATGAATAAACTAAGTTGAAGTTTACTCTTGTGTTTATCACATTCTCAAACTCTCTTCATATATATATATATATATATATATATATATATATATATATATATATATATGTGAAATTGACCCCCTTATTTTTATGTATCGACCCCCTGGTTTTATCTTTTGCCTCATAATTACATGTATAGAATTGAATATCCAAATATATGTGTGATACGGAAAAAATATTGATAAAATTCTGATCCCCAAGTCAAAAATCTTGGAGCCGCCCATGCTTGTATGGATGGAGATCTTGGTAATAACATTCAACAACTAAGTATGGAAATGAAGATAAAGGCCGATGGTGATATGGAAGGGAAGGTGCCCAAGAAAAGTTCTCGTTATTTACTTGCCGGAGTCCGCGTAGCGAGCCACCGCCTTATATTGGAACTTCCGTGGTTTTGGCTAGCCACGAGCAGTGCCAAATTAGGTTACATCTTTTTACGTTTTCGTAGGATTTTTTTCTGTTGAAATAGTGTCCTAAACCCAATCGAGTTGGACCAGATCCGACCGGGTCGGGTCATTTACAGTCTGTTTAAACACTTTTGTTATGAGTAATAAAAAACACTTTTGTTATTATATGTTTTGCTTATCCTTATGAACCAGTTATGTTATTGAATATATAATGTCCTTAGTATTATATTGTGATAGAGAAACCATGATATTGATTATGGTTGTTGAGATCTCTAATCACTTAATAGGTTTGGTACTTAAATGTCTCTGGTCGTATGTCTTTGTCAAACGAACATTGATAGTACGATTAAACTAGCACGTATTAGATGTCTTCTATCTTATAGAAGACATGGATAGATCTTATCTATCGAAGTGTAACATTTGGACTGTACGTGGACGTGTATTAGAGAATGCGTACGTCAGACTGACCCACTTACATTAAGTGTCCCAGAATGTGCCAGTTGTGTAATTATTTTGAGATGGGAGTCTTAATGGCATCACGGTGTGGATTGTCGTGATTTGATGCTATTTAGGTTTCCCCTAGCCATGGGGCGATCATGCGGTAGTGTTCAGGTATGATATTGAATTAAACATGCGTATGATACATGTTGTTCGAACAAAAATCACGTATCCTAATGATAGGAGTAAATATAAAAAATGACCTTCTTATAAGGAATGTCTAGCTCTCGTAAATAGGAGAGTACAAATATATAGGCTCGTATTACTAAGGGAACAAGCCACGTAAGATAAATACGAAATACTAAAAATACAAGAAGATAGAAATTTCTACTATTGTTGCTGGTCCCCTATGGGATTGTATTAAGTTCACTCTCTGTTAGAGGGTCTCTATTTCTGTTTCCCCATTAGCCCTCACTTCCTGTTCTTCGACCTCCATGGATGTGAGGATATCAAACCGGGAGCCATTACTCTGCTCCTGCTGATGGGATATCGGCTGAATGTTATGAAGTATGGACATAGTCTGTTCATTGTGTTCCTCGTCCCTGAATTGGTTCTCCATCTTCTCGTTTGGGCAATCATCCATGGCCCGAAAGGATGTTCTTCCGATGGGCCTGATGCCGCATGAGGAGTGCTTACCGAAACAGTTTCTCTAGTCTCTGGGTCTACGATTTTATCCGGGCAAGCATCCTCGTGGTGGCCAAATTTTCCACACTTGTAGCAAATAAGCTGGAGACTCTCGTATTCAACTTTGTGCCTCTTAACATTCAATCGGATGCTCGGCTTCAGAGATTTTCCCAACTCAAATTCTACGCAAACACGCGCAAATTTGCCTTTGGCATTGAGAAGAGTTACCGTATCAACTTTGATCACTTTTCCAACAATACTCCCCAACCTTTTGACCAGAGATTCCCTAAAAACCTCAATTGGCACAACTGGGAACCTGATCCATGCTAAAGTCGATTTGATTTTATGCTCAAAGGGGTGAAAAAATGGTCTCCATTTTGTCACATACAAGTAGTGCCCCTGAATCATCCATGGTCCTTCTTCCAGAGCCCTCTCATAGTCAGTCTGGTGAGCAAAACGGGATATATAGTATCCATTTTCAAGGTCCGTGAGCTCCAAACGGCCACTCATATTCCACAAAGCAGGTAAGCGTTGGCTGAGATACCTGTAAGAGATGGTCTTCCCCAGCAATTTGATGATTAGGGCCTTCCTCCAAGGTCTCCATAGGTCAAAGCACTCGTCTAGGGGGATTACCACTTCATCTTCCTCTGCCTCTTTGCCAAAGTATTGCTCGATTATATCTGCATATTCTCTTAAGTCATTGTCGTCTTCCTCGTCTCCAATATATATTCCGGTGTCTGCGTATCTTCCAGCAACAACATCCACTCCGCTTCGAGTCGTCCACGCCGGAGTGTCAACAGGGGCTGTCGGTGATTTGGCTCGAAACCTGCTACGATTCAACAGGTCTCTTTCCTCGGTAGTGGTCTCCATATGCTCATCGGCCATTTGGAGTGAAGGGAGTCTCAGACCGGTGGCCGTCCGGTGAGAAAGCGGGAAATCGAGATCTGATCGTGCAGTTTTGTGTGACCTATTCTATCGTCTCAAAAACTGATGCAATACACAAAAGAAGAGCTTACTAGAAGTGGATATGACCCAAGTGCCCACTGCAAATCAGAGAAATATGAATAAAGAAAGACAACAGCAGCCACTTGACTCTTCCAAACGCAAAGGGAATGACATTCCGCTTGACAAGAACCCCCACAACTCGAAAACACACTTCGGTTAAAGGTAAGTCCACCCATAAGACCCCATTAACGAAGTGGATCGTCCCAACACAACTCCGGGTCCGTCTCTAGAACAACCTGAAGTAACAAAAATCCTCAAGAGGGATCACTCGGCCCCCTTGAAGAAACAAGGCGAATATCCGAAAAATAAGCCACCTGATAAAGATAGTAATGCCCTATCTATGGAGGTTGACTTGGTTGAGGTAAATCCTCTATTTGTCAGCTTATGGAGGATACCTCCACGCGAACCTGATTGCTATGCGTCTGCTAGCTTGGAATTGTCGCGGAGCTAGCTCTGCGGATTTTTTGAAATTTCTACGTCTTCTCTTATCAGAAAATAAGCCGGATGTACTTTTTATTATAGAAACTCGCTGTTCAAGTGTTCGTGCCAAGCAGGTCCTCGAAAAAACTTCTTATTCGAAAGTCTTTGTTGTCGAAGCGAGAGGCTATTCGGATGGATTGTGGTGCTTCTGGAATGAGGACCTCATCCAACTTCATATCGTGTCATGGACGAATCATTGTCTAAATATTGCGGTAAAGCAGTCTAGATTAATCTCGGTTTTTTCTCTAATATATGCCTCACCCACCCCGACAGCTAGAAACGAGTTGTGGGAGTATTTGGAACGTCTTTCGACAGTTATTGACTACCCGTGGTGTTTGATCGGTGACATGAATCAAGTAATTTTTCAGAAAGATAAACGGGGTGTTAGACCGGTTGGGGGACTCAATGTGGAAAAATTTTGGGAGATGACCCAAACTTGTTGTCTAATGGAGATTCCTTTCCAAGGTTCCCGTTTTACTTGGACAGGTACTATGCGTGGAGGAGGAAAAATTCACCAACGACTAGACCAAGCGTGGTGCATGTACCACCGAGTGGATTGAAGCTTTCCCGTTTGCCTTCGTTAAACATCTACCGAGATTGCACTCGGACCATAATCCTATACTACTAGTCATGGGAGATGAGGTCAGAAAACGTAAAGATCTGAAGGCTTTCTTTTTACAAAGGGCCTGGTTAGAACACGAGGAGTTTGATAACTTAGTGAAAAGACATTGGAGATATACGGGGGATTTATGCAGCACCGTTGATCATTTCAAAAAAGAAGCCAAGAGATGGAACAAACATGTATTTGGAAACATTTTTTAGCGAAAGAAGAAGTGCTTGGCCCGACTTGGAGGGATAGAAAGAAGCCTCGAACAATATCCTTCAACTTTCCTTTCTAACCTCCACGACGAAATCCTGACCGAGATCAATGCCATTCTAGAACAGGAGAATGTGTATTGGCATCAACGGAGCCAACTCCAATGGATGGTTGAAGGTGAGCGAAATACTCACTTTTATCACCTCTCCACCATTAAGAAGCAGTTAAAACGCAAGATTCTTACCTTTAAGAACTCAAATGGGGATTGGATTAGTGATGGGACCCAAATTGAAACTTTGGTAAGAGATTTTTACAACTCATTGTACCAGCCGGATGATATGGAAGCACAGGAGCAGCCATCGATTAAATTACAACCTCTTTCGGCCCTAGACGCTGATTTTATCAATAGGGATGTAACAGAGAAAGAAATCGAGGATGCTTTGTTCGAGATGGGATCCTATAAAACCCCGGGTCCGGATGGTATCCCAACTGTTTTCCTAAAAAAATGTTGGCCTCAGGTTAGTACGTCTATTATTGATTTTGTTACAAATGCTTTTAAATATGGGCATTTTCCTAAGGAGTGCAACGAGACCCTCGTTTCCCTTATCCTGAAAAAGTACCCCCCTGAAAGCCCTGCCCAATTCCGACCGATTGCGCTCTCAAATGTCACGGTAAAAATTATTTCCAAAGTGGTTGCTAACAGGTTGAGATTGGTGTTGCATAAACTAATCGACCAATCACAAAGTGTTTTTATTCCGGGTCGTGGTAGCACAGGGGAACATCTTAATTGTGCGGAAGCTCTACACGCTTTTAGGATAAAAATGGGACGCACAGGGGTACATGATGCTTAAAATTGATTTGGAAAAGGCCTATGATCGGGTCAATTGGAATTTTGTGCAATCCACTATTAAGGCTATTGGGGCCGAGTGATAGTATCGTACGACTTATCATGCATGGACTGTCTTCTTCAAAACTGTCAATTCTATGGAATGGTAACAAGTTGGAGCCAGTCACACCTAAACGAGGGCTTCGCCAAGGTGACCCACTTGCACCTTATCTGTTTGTTTTATGTATGGAAACGCTTAGCCAACTCATCGAGGAATCGTGGGAAAAGGTGATTGGAAACCGGTTTGTTTAAAAAAGAATGGACCCCGATATCCCACTTATTCTTTGCGATGACCTCTTTCTCTTTGCCGAGGCTTCCGAGAAACAAGCTATGATTATTCATCAAGTCTTTGGAAGCGTTTTCCAAGGCATCGGGCCAACGAATCAGCACTACTAAATCGAGTTTCATGGTATCCAAAAATATATCTCCCCAACAACAAAGATCAATCGCGCAAAAGCTGAAAATGGTGTACACAAGCAACTTTGGCACCTATTTGGGTGTCCCTTTGACTCAATCCCGTAAGAAGATTAAGTCATATAGCTTCATCTTGGATAAAATGAGGAAAACGTTATGTGCTTGGAGAATGAAAGCTCTTACAAAAGCCGGGAAGACGATACTCATTAAAAGCTCACTATCCACGCTTCCTAATTATGTAATGCAAACAACCAAGCTCCCGAAGGCCATCACTAGTGCGATTGAAAAGGTGTGTCGTTAGTTCTTTTGGGGCGAAGAAAATGGCAAGAGAAAATTACGTACAGTGGCGTGGGATCAACTTTGTAAACCGAAAAGTGAGGGGGGGCTTGGTTTCAAAAATATTGAAGCCATGAACGTAGCCTTACTAGGAAAGCTCACATGGCAACTCTTAACGGATGATTCCTCCCTTTGGGTTTCGATCCTTATAAACAAATACGGGAGCCCCTTTGAGAAACCAAAACTCGATGCCTCTACGACTTGGAAAGGGATTTGTGTAGCCAGCAAGGTCCTCCAAGAGGGTTTCGTGGTTGCTAATAACGAGGTGATTTGGCACCCTTCCACAGAAGGAAAGTATACTGTTAAGAGTTCTTATAATTGGAAATTGGATTGTCAAGATAACCAACAGAGAGATCCTTGGAGGTTGATATGGAGTTTGAAAGTCCCCATGCGATACAATTTCCTTCTATTGCAGATTGGTCATGACAGCCTCATGGTGGGAAGCTTCCTATTCCATCGGCGAATTGCTTGTACACCGGAATGCAGCCTATGCAATCACCACAACGAAACTACCCTTCATGCCCTTCGCGATTGCGATTATTCCTACTCAATATGGCGAAGTGTAGTCCCGGATATGGAGTGGGAGCAGTTCTTTGCAATCCAGAGCCCGCAAAACTGGATTATTAGCAACCTTCGAAAGGCTAACAAATTGCCCTATGTGTTTCGTGAAGTTTGTTATGGTATTTGGCATTGGCGTAATAAGGTCGTCCATGATCCAAACTCGGACAGGCCCCCGTCACAAGTTTTCATCTCGAAGGCGATTAAAAGAGCAAAGGACCTTCGTTTAGCTTTGGGTATTGAAGAATAGCTTGCTTCAAACAAAATTTCCATTGTTTATTTTAGTTGCTGATTAGCCGATTAGCACTCTGTTTCAAAATTGTTTGCCACGATGGGGGCTATTCCCATGCGTTATTTAATAAAGATTTCTGTTTAAAAAAAAAAAAAATACAAGAAGATAATTATTCAAGCTATGTGATTTAACTAACTATATCCTCGACATATAGCTAAAATTTAAAACTCAACAAATATGAGAGTGCCGCTACATTCCCTTTGCGTAAAATACCGAAATGGTCTAGTTTTTAATCTTAGACGTTGAGATGATCGTATAATATTTTCTTTTTCACCGTTGGATTATTTTTTAACCACACTGTTTTGTGTTAGTTAACTTGCCAAATAATTCTTTTTAAGGATAATTAGGGATAAAGACACAATCTGGAATATTTTTAAGTAATAGGACAGCTATAAATTTTTTATAGGGAGAAAGACAACTGCATAATTTTTATAGCGAGAAGGACAAACAGTGAATCTCCCCAGTGAATCCCGAAATCAGTGAATTTCGACAGTGAATCCCGAAAATCAGTGACTTTCGACAATGAATTTTGAAAATTAGTGAATTTCGACAGTGAATTTCGACAGTGAATTTAAACAGAGAATTTCGACAGTGGATAAATAGTTTTGTCTTTTATGCAAAAGTTTCAAAAGACTGTTCTTCTATTCAATTGATGAAATATTTCTGTCCTTCTCCCTCATTCCCCTTCTTTTTAAGCTACCCAAAATGAACCGCAACAAAAGCAAAATTGTTCATCAAACTGTCAAATCTCGACAAATTCACACCACACTAAAAAAATCCTTAAACATCAAAGACACATGTAATTCTTCATCGTCGGAATGAATCCTCGCCGGAATCATTAGTTAAGAGGGATGATGAAATTCATCCTTCCAACTATTTTTTTTAAAAATATTATTCTATTGAAATGCCTAAAAACGCGTGTTTACACCGTTCCACAGCTAACACTATACATCTTCGCATCACAACAACTTCACGGTTAACACTTTTTTTTCCAGCCGAAAGATTACATGGAATAAACGCCGGCAGCCGATCGCATCACAACAACTTCATGAAAAACAAATGATTTTATATTCAGCCGATTGATTACAGGGAATAAACACTGGCAACAGATCGATCATGGCATTTTTTTTTTTTTTTTTGAGAATTAGGCATCCAAATATTAACAACCAGGGGCGTTCCTGTCCAAATTTAGGCTCGGGGCCAAAAAGAATTTTAGGCCCTCGCCCTTCGAAAAAAAAAACAATAACCAAAATATATATAAAAAAACAAAAAAGGCTTGCGTGAGATAGTCGTGGGTTTGGAAGGAAAAAAAAAACCTATTTATTTGACTCCTAAATTCCATAGTTAAAAAAGTAAAAATTATTTTAGCTAGTAAGATTCGAAACCGAGTCTCGTCATGCAAGTATCTTGAAGTCTTGCCATTAAGATAATACATTCATTGTTCATATAAATACAGTATATTTATAATATTATGTTGAAATTTTATGGGACCCTTAAATTCATTGATTGGGCCCTGGGCCATGGCCCCTTGTCCCCCCACGGAGGCGCCCCTATTAACAACGGTTCCCTTGCCGAAGTCTACAGTAGAGACTTAATTTCCTGCCTGAACAAACAAAATAAAACGTGTTTATAACTGCAACCACTCATTATTGAGGATTTTTCAACTTGTACTACATGATCAATTAAAAAAGGAACGAAAATTAATTAACAAATTAATAATATAATTTCTCCCGTAGACTTTTATTGTAGCAAAATCAACGAGGAAAAAAATAGGTTATTGGTTGTATTCTGTGGACACATTGAGGTTGCATGGTGGACAAAATAGTTGACTACTTATTACGAAAGCAAAAGGAAATAGGGGGGCCAGGGAGGGAGTGGGGCGGGGTAGGTAGGTTGGCAGTGGATTTGAGAGCAACAAGCCAATAGTAACCCAAAAAAGTTAGGAACTAGCTTAAGGATATCTCTTTTGACCATACACAATATTTTGTTGTGTAAATATTATAGATACACAAAATCATGGAAAAGCGGGGTGAAGAAGTGATAGATGCTATCTTTGATAAATTCTCTAAGATGAGTGTAATTGGAGTAATCTTTTACAAGAAAGTAAGACCCATTAAATTCAAAGTACACGGAATTATCCAAAGCAAATTTATGTACGGATAACAGGTTTCTAGTAATGGAAGACGTAACAAGAATATTAGATAAATGAAATGACCGGGTAGGGGAATATACAGAAGAAGAGCAGTGATGAGTAATAGGTAAACCTGTACCGTCGCCTAAATGCACTTTGTCGGGCCCGGCATAGGGAGCAGATGATGGGTGAGATTGCGATGGTCATGAATGAGATGATGAGTGACATCAATATCCACAATCCAATCAGATCCGGGATGAGTGGAGTGAGAAGCGACGTATGCCTGTGGCGGTTTCCGAACGGGCGGTGGCTGAGAATGGTCGTAGCGATAGGGGCAGGAGGGAGCAAAATGGCCGACTTGAGAACAAATTTGGCAAGAGGGGAACCACGATTTTGTCTGGAGTAGAAACGGTGGGGAGGACCGAATCCTTGTTGCGTCCCATTCTCAAAAAGGATGAAAACCGCGCAACATGTCGGAGAAGCAATATGCGTAAATATTTATGTTTTTTTTTTTAATTGTAAAAAAGAAAAAGGAAAAATAAGCAGATAATGAAGATCAATGAATATAGTTAAAAAAAAAGGCTAAGACAAGAAGAAAATAACTTGACCCAAAGACTTCAACGAAAGGCATAATTTTAAAGAGGTTTGGGAGAAGGATACGGTGGATGCATAGCGCAGAAGAGAATCGATTTTTTTTTTTTTTTTTTCACAAGAATATGATTGTTAAAGAAGCTTGAAAGGGCTTTGAGTATTATGGATTTGGGGAGATCGGACGGAAAGGTGATGATAAAGTGACTATTGGCGGGAGAAGGATCGGACGAGATCGGACGGAAAATCTCCGGAGAAGGAGCACTGAAATTCACCAGGGAAGGAGACGACTAATTTATTATTATTATTATTATTATTATTATTATTATTTTTTTTTATTTTTTTTTATTTTTAATTTTAAAAATAGGTTAGAGTTTATGGAAGAATTGAGAGAGAGAAAATTGACATTCTCTGCAACAATAACATGATTTAAAATAATCGTATTTTATTGATTTAATTGAATAGTGTATATGCAAATATATATATGCTTAATTCGACTTAGCCAACAAGACAAAAATAATAAATTACAAATAATAATATTTAACTAGACTCAATATAATTCTCGACAGTAATCAATCATATTTATTGTGTATTATTGCGTTTACATTATTTGTATGTAGTATAAAATACACTACTTTTGTACTCAATGAAATCAATGAAAATTAAGTTTTATTACTCTCAATATGGTACTGTAAATTTATTCGACTAACGTCTTTCAGATCCTGGTCAATCATAAAGAAAATTCGTTTGAATGGAGGTTCGTTACCGTAATCTACACGAACCCTCACCCCTACAACCGTCTCCTTTCACATAGATTTTTTCCGTTGATTTTTTTAGTCATCAAAATAAATTGATCAATCATTATGATCTCCCACACCCTCTGCAAAATTTTCCCAAATCTTCAGGCAAGTCCTACATCCTTTCCCTTTGGATCACCAATTTGGATATGATGAGAACAAGTGGATGAAGGAGAGAGGTGGCAGCAACACGAATACAACCCGCAGCGACGGTGTTTACAGTGCGAAGGAAGCCGCAATCAAATATTGTTTGAATCATGTTTTCTTTTTTCTTTCCATCAAATCCTTTCCAAATATGTCTTCCTCTTTATTACTTCTTCTATTCTTTTCTGCCATTTATTTTTATCTCCTAGAAGAAGTTTTATCTATCGTCAAACTTCTTTTCAAATCCGGTATTTTTTTTATTTAGGGTTTTTACAACCCTCAATTACAAATTTTATTAAGGTTCTTACAATCCACCATTTCAAATTTCCTTACTTAGGTACAACCCTCCATTCCAAATTTAGTAAGTTTTGTCACAAACATGTGTTTATCACAAGGGTGACTACACATCAATTTTTATTATTCACCTATAAATTCTTTTTGTAGGGTATACATCCCCTCCAAATATTTCTTCCTTCTATTATTTCTTCTATGACTCTTTAAAAAGACAAATTGAGTCATCCATTACAGATTCAACAAATAGCAGGTGTAGCTGCTGACGATTGATATGAAGAAGTTTGTTGCAGGCACTATGTGAAGGAAACAAGATTCATTCATTACGAGTCAATCTTTATGTTCATTGCATTACAATGGGATTGTGGGGGCGTGTTGAGAATATTCTAGATACACAAAATCATGGTTTATTAATCATTGTAATCAATCGCATTTATTAAGTATTATTGTGTTTACGTTATTGCTATATATAGTATAAATACACACCTATTGTACTCAACGAAATTAATGGAAATTTAATTTTATTACTCTCAATATGTACCAAAAATATCCAACGATTCTATAAACCGGATGATCAGTATTTTTGTATTTATTGAAATGCAGTATTTCCTAATAAATCTAACAACTATAGATTAATAATCCGTGATGCTAATTGGACCAGTGATAATCATTTTTAAGTATTAGACCCATGAATATATCAAACTTAAAACAATTATAGTGTGCTGTTTTTGCCAACAGATCCATTTTTCTTCTTTTTAACAATCAAGAACTTTTCAATAATCAATAAGATGTTAAAATATTACCAACAATATCAAAGTTCTAGATAAAAGCAACAAGGCTTCAAATCAAACACCATAAAAAGTAAAAACTTCAAACTAAATCACCCCGCAACCAAACCATGCCACAACAAGAGCCTTGAATACCATCTTCTTACAATTGTTGGGTGGATCCTTATTGTGGAGCCCACTAAATAATACCAAAAAAAAAAAAAAATAAATAAATAAAATAATATGTCTAATATTATTTAAGGGAACAAAATGGTTGAATTTTTCTCTAATCTTCACAAAAAAGGGAGCAAAAAGGGGAGAAAATTCGCAGCTTCTTTGGTGTTGCAGCTGGAACTTTTTGACGACGATCGGGTATCAAAACGGACTCCGATCGGGACGAAATTTTGAGAGGTTGTTCATAACTTTCTGCAATTTACTTTACAGCATTTATTTAAATTGCCTAGATCATAACTTATATCTGTGATTGTCTAAACTGGTTTGAAAACATCATAGTAAGAAGTGACTTATCCGCTGCCCAAAAGCTTTTAAACATAAGAAAAGTTTTTGAAACTCCATTATAGTCATTAACCCCCCTCTGACTATAGTTTCACCCTTCTCTAGGACCAACAATTGGTATCGGAGCAGTGTTCCTAGTATCAGAACCTGTTCAGATCTAATTTCTGGTAACAAGGAGATCACATATTTTCAAAGTAGTTTTCAAATCTGAGTTTTCTATTCATTCACATATAAATCTATTACTTGTGCTTATGGATTCCTCAAACTTTATGTCAAAGGTACATGTTTTCAATGTTAATAATTTTGATGAATATAAAATAAGAATGTTGTCTCATCTTGCAAAGAACTCGTGAGAGATGCTTTGGACGTAATCACGATGGACCAATCATGATCATGACCGTGGTATCCACGGGAGCGGATCAAGGAAAGGAGATAGACAAACCTAAGAAAGATTGGACCAAGGGTGACAGGAGAAGAGCAAATCTAGACTTTGTTGCAAAAGACATGATTTTGAAGACCCTAGATAGCAGCATGTTCATGAGAATCAAAGACTGCAAAACAACAAAGGAGATGTGGGACAAGATAGCTTTGATAAATGAAGGATCTGAAGCAGTTAAAGAAAACAAATTATCTGTTGCAAAACAGAAATTTGAAAATTTCAAAATGAAGATTGGTGAATCCATTGATCAAATGGACAACAGATACTCTAGCATCATCAGTGAACTGCAACAGCTTGGACACACATATTCCCAGAAAGAAGTATGCTTAAAGATCTTAAGAGGCTTACCTGAAAGATGGAAGATCATAACATCAGTAATCAGAGGAACAACAAATCTTGCAAACACAGACACTCTAACCCTGATGTCTCAATTAAAAGCTCATGAATTCGAATTGAACGGTGAAGATGGTGCTCCGGCAGAGACACAAAGATCCACTACGCTGATAGCACCCCAGCAAAGTAACTTTTCCGATTGTATCAGCAAAGAAACACAAGAACTCAAAGAACATGTAGCTTTATTAGTTAAACGTTTTGACAGGTTTAGCAAAAAGAAGCCATTCAAAGGAAACTCATCATCAAACAAGAGGTCAAGCTCAAACAAAGACATGAAGAAGAAAGATGATGAATACGGATACTTCAACCGCAACAAGAAAGGTCACTTCAAGGTGATTGTCCCGAAGACAATGATAAAGATGATGAAAAGAAGAAATATAAAACATCCGAGAAGAGGAAAGGCAAGAAAGCACTCAAGGCCGAATCCAAAGAAGGAAAAGAATGAAGAATCATCTGATAATGACTCAGATGATAGTGATGAAGAAGACAGCTCAGACAATGAAAAAGCATGTCTATGCCTTATGACCAAAGAATTAGATGAGGATGAAGATGACAGCTCAGACACTGATTTATGTCTAATGACCAAAGAATCAAATGAAACTGAGGTAACATCTAGCTTTCACTCTTCATCTAATGCATCCACATCTGACACTACACAATCTTCTGATCCCCCATTAGATACAGCAGACCTAGAACAAAATCTCATGACTAAATTTGATGAAATTGAAATGAATCATGAAATTCTAGAGAAGGAATGCAAGGATCTAAGAAAGGAAAACAAAAGATTAAAGAAAGAACTGGATAAAGCAAAAGCTGAACTAACTAGTAAGGAGACTCGCTTAAATGATCAACAAACAGCAGATGATCATACATCTATTATTGATCGATCAGTTAAGGAAATCTCACCACCAGTTAAGATAACCAATGCACCAGCTTACAAACCCTCAAAAAGGTTTGGATCCAGATCTGGTCTTGGCTACAACAGTCAGGATGAGAGTATAAACAATGGTCAACACAATTCTAAATTTAGGACCAACAATGGACCAAAATTTAGAAAAGGACATACCATAGTTCCAACCAATCATCCTGCACCGGTGAAGTCAAAACCCAGTGTAGTGAAACAGCAGACTAAATCCTCATTCCAGTCAACCAAAAACAAAAACCTTCTGAAAGGTAAAGGTAGGCTTTACCCTTCAGAAGATGATTGGAATGTTGCACCTCCAAAATACAAGAAGAAACCATTGAATGATATGCATCATATGTTTAAGAAAAATCAATCTAGATATGTTCCTAGACACATGAAGCAACACAGGTTTCCTACTGCATATTGGAATGTGAAGAAGGATGCACATGCACCAAAAGGTAGAGAAAAGTATCAGAATATCTTCAGTAAAAATATTAGAAGCTATTCTGCCATGCCTTATACATATGAAGTTGATGACTTAAATTATCCAAAAAGAAGAACTTTTGGATATACACTTGGTATGGGAGGCATGATAACTAACAGCATGGACCCAAACAATGTTGGGTACCTAAACTTAATTAATTTGTTTTGTAGGATGTCTGGTACATAGACAGTGGATGTTCCAGACACATGACAGGAAATAAGAAATGGCTCACTGACTTCAAAGCTTTTGATGGACCCAAAGTCACTTTTGGAGGAAAAGAAAACCTTGGCAAGATTAAGGGGGAAGGCACAATACTCAAGAACAAATTAAAGATTCAAAATGTAGATATGTCAAAGGACTTAATTTCAATCTGATGAGCATCAGTCAATTCTGTGACAAAGGCTACAGTGTATATTTTAATAAAGAAGGATGCAAAGTGATTAACAGCCAAACCAACACAGTAGTTCTTGCAGGTAGAAGACAAGACAACATGTATGTGGTGGATTGGAAAACAGCCAAGGCAGAAAACATGTCTGCTTGTCAAAAATAAACAATCAACCAACTAGATTTGGCACAGAAGATTAAATCACTTGAATTTCAAGACCATCAACAAATTATCAAAGAACAAGTTAGTTGAAGGCCTGCCAGAGATCACATTCAAGAAAGAAAGTCTATGCGATGCATGTCAGAAAGGGAAACAAATCAAAAGTTCATTCAAGTCAAAGCCCTATCAATCAACAACAAGAATTCTATATTTGTTACATATGGACCTGTTTGGACCACTCACACCGGTAAGTGTAAGTGGTAAGAAATACACCCTAGTAGTGGTGGATGCCTTCTCAAAATACACCTGGACCATTTTCATGAACAAGAAGAAAGAAACACTCAAAAAGCTGCCAGATTTGCTGAGAAGACTCCAAAATGAGAAAGAACTGAAGATCATCAAGATCAGATCAGATAGAGGCACTGAATTTCTAAATGAGATTATCAGAACCTACTGTGAAGAAAATGGAGTGCTACATCAACTATCTGCAGCAGGAACTCCACAACAAAATGGTGTAGCAGAAAGAAGAAACAGAACTCTCAAAGAAGCAGTTAGAACAATGATTGATGAAGCATGCTTGCCAAAGAGATTTTGGGCTGAAGCAGCAAACACAGCATGCCATACACAAAACAGATCAATCATCAACAAACATCATGGAAAGACTCCATATGAAATATGGAATGGTAGAAGACCTAATATCTCATATTTTCATATGTTTGGATCAAAATGTTTTGTTTTGAACAGGAATCAGGTGCATACCTTTGATGAAATAGCTGATGAAGCAATCATTATGGGATACTCAGACACTAGCAAAGCAATCAGAGTACTCAACAAAAGAACATTGGTGATTCAAGAATCAATACATGTAGTTTTTGATGAACCTAATACAAATGGTGAAGATCTTCAAGGTCAAGAAGAAGAAGCAACACAAAGGGAAATCTATACAAATGCAACCATACCAGCTTCCATCTTAAACCAAATTTTTTGAAAATCAAGAAGAGCCACATATCAATACAACGGAAAGAAGTACCGAATTTGAAGCTCATGCTCAACATGAAGGCGTGGAAGCACCAAGTGAAGAACAACTTCAACCTGACCTAAATTGGCTAAGAGATCATCCTGAAGAACAAGTCATTGGAGATATTCACACAGGAGTTAGAACCAGAAGACAACTAGAGCACATGCTAACATGTTTTCTATCATAAGTGGAACCCAAGACCATAGATGATGCAATCCAAGATGCAGATTGGATCACATCCATTCAAGAAGAACTAAATGAATTTGAAATAAATGAAGTCTGGGAACTTGTTGACAGACCAGATATGGCCAACATCATAGGTACAAAATGGGTATTTAGAAACAAAATGGATGAGCAAGGAACAGTTGTCAGAAACAAAGCAAGGCTAGTTGCAAAAGGCTATTCTCAAGCAGAAGGAATAGATTATGATGAAACATTTGCACCAGTAGCAAGATTGGAGACAATCAGACTTTTTCTAGCTTTTGCTGCATACAAAGACTTCAAAGTCTATCAAATGGATGTCAAGAGTGCATTTCTAAATGGACTTTTGGAAGAAGAAGTTTATGTGGAACAACCTCCTGGTTTCCAACTCAAAGGAAAGAAGACAAAGTATACAAACTCAAGAAAGCTCTCTATGGACTCAAACATGCACCTAGAGCGTGGTATGAAACGCTATCACAATTTCTGATCAAGAATGGATTCAACAAGGGAACTATAGATAAGACTCTATTCAAACTAGAGGAAGGAACAAGCACATTTCTAGTACAAATTTATATTGATGATATCATCTTTGGATCTGAGGATGAAAAGCTATGTGAGAAATTTGCAAATCTGATGAAGAGAAAATTTCAGATGAACATGATGGGAGAACTGAATTATTTTCTTGGCCTTCAAGTAAAACAAATGAAAGATGGAATTTTCATTAATCTAGCCAAGTATACAAAAGACTTGATACACAAGTATGGGATGGACACAAGTGGCACAGCAGATACACCAATGTGTGCAAGAGTCATTCTTGGAAAAGATGAAACTGGGAAGGATGTTGATCAGAAAATGTATAGAGGAATCATTGGATCCCTACTCTACTTAACTGCAAGTAGACCTAACATAGCATTTGCAGTAGGAGTATGTGCAAGATTTCAAGCTCAACCAAAAGAATCACATCTTCTAGCAGCCAAAAGAATAATCAAATACTTGAAAAACACTATTAATGTAGGAATTTGGTATCCAAAAGATGGAGGATTTAAGTTGATATCATATTCAAACTCTGACTATGCTGGATGCAAAATAGATAGAAAAAGCACCTCTGGAACATGTCAAATGCTAAGCACCAGACTAGTCTCTTGGTTCAGTAAAAAGCAAAACTCCATATGTACATCAACAACTGAAGCAGAATATATAGTAGCAGGTAGTTGCTGTGCACAAGTGCTTTGGATTAGACAACAGCTAAGGGATTATGGAGTGGAGGAGAAAACAATTCCAATTATGTGCGATAACACAAGTGCAATATTTATTACTGAAAATCCAGTGTTGCATTCAAGAACAAAGCACATTGATGTGAGACATCATTTTATCAGAGATCATGTTGAAAAGGGAGATGTCATTCTAAAATACATACCCACTGAAGATCAATTGGCTTACATCTTCACTAAACCACTCAGTTATGAAAGATTTAGCATGTTAAGAACTGAGTTAGGAATGATTGAAATTGACTAAGTACCAAAGAACAACTAACTGGAGTAATCGACTAAGTGACTTTATCAGCTGTTTAACCCTTTGCCATTACAGGAGATGTAGCAGCACGGGAATTCAGCGAAGTCAACTTAACTGATTGTTAGGAACGGTTAAATGGAGCAGCTCAGTGAAGAATTCACTACATCGGCTAAGTGACCAGCCAAGGCACTCCACCGAAATAAAGACTTGGACAAATTAAAGTGTGAACAAAATCCATTTTTATTACACGTGGAGAATAAGAAAATTATGCAGGATTATTCTGTGGAAGATTACACACGTGGAGATCAACTTATGATCATGGAGGTAACCATATTATTTTTCGAATTATAAACGCCTCGATTCCCGGGCTCTATCATTACTTACCTCAATCCACTCCCCCATTACACTCGAATATCGCGATTTACATACACAAAATCACGCCATTATGTCATAAAATCCTTCCACATTCAAACCACGTTCACACTACCCAAATCATCCTATATAAACAATACTTAGAGATTTTCATAAATCTTTACATCCTCTTGCAAATTACAAACCCTACTTTTGATTCTCTCTGAAAACTCGAAGTATTCTATTCTAATCATCAATTACTTATCAATGGCTTCATCCTCCACAATCTCTCCCACTGAAAAATACTACGAAAAATCAATCATCACTGGTTCATTTTTCAAACCTGAACACTATCTCTCGTTTTGTGATAATGATGCAAAAGTTCAACGCTTGGTTGACTGCTGTTCGAATTTGGGGCTGATGACCTTCCTAAACCCCCCAATAACTGGAATCTGCTATGAAAATCTGATAGCATTTTTGAAAAATGCCAAGTTTGTGCCCAGCACAAAGAAGACTGAAGTCGATTGCATAAAAAGCTCAATCTTTGGAAGAGAAATAGTCATCACGCCTGGTACACTCAACAGCAACCTCTAAATGACTCTGAGTCACACGAGGAAGAACAAGAAAAAGTGGAAGAAAAAGGAGAAGAAACACAAGATGAAAAGGAAGAAGAAAAAGAAGAGGAAGTTAAAGTGAAAAGTGAGAAAGGGGAAGATACAGATGATGAGGATGCCAATGTGGCACCACAGGAAATTGATCCTCAGAGGATTTTCAATTTGGACATTCAACCCCTCATTGTGGAGATGGAAATGCAGTATTACAGCAGGCAAAACCTGAAGAATGCCTTAAGAAGTGAAGCAACCTCCTTCAACCACAAGATTGAGGCCCTCATCAATCATATCAAAATCCAAGATGAGGTCGTGGAGAGACAAGGAAACCTACTTTGCAATTTACAGCAACTCATTCCTCACCATGTCCAAACCAATCTTGAGTTCCATGCTGAGACGATTGACAACAATCTTAAGCCATTGGTGGACACCCTCAATGCTCACACTCATCAAATTCAGCATCCTGGATGAGGTGATGGAGCATTCTGGCAAGCAATTGGACCTTTTAATCAAAGTTGGTGAGGCCAACAACAAGATACTGGAAAGGAGGTATGGTCCTCTCCCTGATTCTGACACAACAACGACAAATCTTGAAGCATTTTTAGTGCTGCCAAAAAGGGGGGAAGGAAGCTCTAAGCCTGGAAGCTCTAGTGAAAAGAAGGCAAGCCCAATAGAAAAGGGAAAGGGCAGCAAAGGCAAAGGCATCAAGGTTGAGGAAATGAAGAAGTAGACCTTGAAGAAGTAGACCTCTTGCTTAATTTAGTTTGATGTTACCATTTGCCTTTGTCGTTTAAATAAAAAGATGCAATATCTTATTGCCCTTGATGGATGAATAAATTGTTGAGTTTTGTTCTGTTATTTATTATAAAAGGTTGGATCACTTATGTTCATGCTTATGAGGGTTTTGGCATCATCAAAAAGGGGGAAATTGTTAGGAATAATTTATTATGTTTTGATGATGGCCATACTAGCTGTTATAGCAAGCCTGAAATAAGTTAGAATTCTCTGTATAAGTCTTTACTTAGAGTCTGACATGTTGTATAAGTTGAGTCAGACAAGTATTGTACTACTTGATAGGGCGGCAAAGTAAAAACAGACTTTCGGCAGAGTGAAGCCAGCCAAGCACCAGCAGAGAAGTAATGAAGACATTATGGTCTGACTTATAACCAAGGAAGTCCGTGATGACCTTGGATAAGTCTAAGTTATGTTTCAAGTGATGAAACTTAATATTTAAATATGGTGTACACTGATCTCACCCCAATCAAGGATCAGTGAAGTACAAGATTCTCCTCATACTTAAACAATGAAGAAAATAGTGAATCGGCGCAGTAAACTGACTTTCGGCTGAGTGAAGACAAAACGGTGAAAGAAGATCTAGAACGGCGAAGTCAGATGAATCACTCAACCGCTCTGAAAACGGCAAAGTAAATCTTACCAAATCAGATTTTGGAATATAATGAAGATTTAGAAGATCATGCATTAAATGCACAATCAATAGAGGATCAATCAAGGACGGATTTTCTGCTAATATATATTTGAAGGAAAAATCCGATCACTGAAATCAAGGAGAATACAATTAAGGGGGAATTAAGAATAAAATCAAGGATTAATTCCCTCATAAATATAGCCAACGGACGGAATTTCAAATCAAGGATACTCAAGGCTATAAATAGAAGGCATTGACAGACAGATAAAACAACGATCAAGAAAAGCAAAAAGGAAGTAGAAACTCTGTCAATTTGAAAAGCCTTCTCTCTGAACTTATAAGGACTTATCTAGAGATCAACTCAGACATCAGAACTACAATTTTATATTCAGCACTGAGATTAATCAAGCAAGTTTGTGAATCTCATTCACATCAAACTGAAGCAACTGAATTAGAAGCAATCTGAGAAGGAGTTGTGTATGTGATAGCTGCTGAAGGATTTTGATCTCAAGGAGCAGTGAAAGAGACTGAATCGCTGAAGCTGTTGCGGTCTAGGAGTGATAGTCTTATAGATTATGAAGCTTGGGAAGTCAAGGACAATCATACTATTGTATCTGTGAAAACAATAGTGAATTCCTCCAATCATCACAGGAGAAGAGTGGATTAAGGGATTACACCACCCTGAACCACTATAAGCCTTGTGTCAATTTACTTTCTGCAATTTACTTTACAACATTTATTTAAATTGCCTAGATCATAACTTATATCTGTAATTGTCTAAACTGGTTTGAAAACATCATAGTAAGAAGGGACTTATCCGCTGCCCAAAAGCTTTTAAACATAAGAAAAGTTTTTGACACTCCACTATAGTCATTCACCCCCCTCTGACTATAGTTTCACCATTCTCTGGGACCAGCACTTGTGATAAGTGGAAGCTCACAAAGGGGTCTTCAGTTGTGGCTGGAGGCACACAGACATCTACTCTTTTCTTGACTCAAGACAAAGTTATTGTTGATGAGGCTCATGCACTGGAGTCGCGTGATGAGACTGAGTTGTGGCGTAATAGTTTATGTTATATGAGTTTTAAAGGAATGACTGTCTTATCCAAGAAAAATGTATTGTCTTATTCTAACAGTTTCCATTTGGAAAAGTGTGCTCATTGTCTTGCAGGAAAGCAAACTAGAGTTTCTTTTAAATGAAGTCCACCTTCAAGAAAGTCAGAAGTACTTGAGCTTGATCATTTTGATGTTTGTGGTCCTATGAAGACAAGGACACTTCGTGGTTACCGCTATTTTGTGACTTTTATTGATGATCACTCCAGGAATATTTAGGTGTACACTTTGAAGACAGAATATCAAGTGTAAGACGTGTTCAAGCGGTTTCAAGTTTCAGTTGAAAGGGAAACTGGAAAGAAAATAAAATGTATTCGGACTGACAATGGAGGTGAATACAAAGGTCCATTTCATTATTACTGTAAGCAGCATTGTATCAGGCATGAGAGAACTCCGCCAAAGACTCCACAGTTGAATGGCTTGGCAGAGAAGATGAACAGAACATTAGTGGAGAGAGTTAGATGTTTGCATTCACAAGAAGGATTGCCTAAATCCTTTTGGGGTAAAGCTTTGAAGATTGATGTTCATGTACTCGATTTGTCTCCATGTGTTCCTTTGAAGAATAATGTTCCTCAAAAGGTATGGTCATGTAAAGATCTATCTTACTATTATTTACAAGTTTTGGTTGTAAATCTTATGTTCACAATCTTAAAGATGATAGGTCTAAGCTTGATGCTAAGACCAAATAGTGTATTTTTTTAGGTTATGGTCAAGAGTTTTGGTACAAATCTCAAGGAGTCCGAGCTAACTCCAGTCACGGCACCGTTATTCAGGTTCGCCGGTCCCTCCATCCATCCTATAAGAATGGTGCGGTTCGCAACAACGTTCGAAAAGGAGCCAGAGGGAAGGACTCTCATGGTTAACTATGTCGTGGTCAAGGCCTCATCAGCATACAACATCATCCTGGGGAGACCTGCCCTCATCGACCTCCAAGCCGTGATCTCTCCAGTTCACATCGGTCTGAAGTTCTCGACTGCATATGGCTCGGTCGTAATCAAGGGTGATCTAGAGGTCGCCAAAAGCTGCTACGCGGCCACAATCAAAAGCAAATGGGTCATTTTAACTTGAGTTGCTCGGCAAGTTCCTTTTATCTGTTGTTTCCTTTTCTGCACTCTTTTTATGCTCATCTTTCCTTAGTTTTGTTATCAGCTTTAAATGTTTGATACTTTGTTGAATAAATTTCGCTCTAAGACCGCTCAGTTCTTGAATTCTGGTTGCATGCTTACTTACATTGCTATATTGTGTATAAACGCTCGTCTTATAAACTTTCACGCGTGAAGTCAGTCTGACCTGGCCCTGCTCTCTGTGCTTAAAAAATGAGAAGTCAGCACTAGCCTGGCCCAGCTCATCCTAAATAATTTCACGTGAGAAGTCAGTCCGATCTGGTCCTCGCTCGCCGTGCTTCAAAAACGAGAAGTCAACACTAGCCTAGCCTAGCTCGTCATCGATACCAACACACGAGAAGTCAGTTTGACCTAGTCCTGCTCACCATGCTTCAAAAAACGAGAAGTCAGCACTAGTCTGGCCCATCTCATCCTAGATACTAACACGCGAGAAGTCAGTCCGACCTAGCCCTGCTTGCCATGCTTTAAATACGAAAAGTCAGCACTAGCCTGGCCCAGATCCTCTTAAAAACATTCACGTGAGCAGTCAGTTCGACCTAGGCCTGCTCGCCGTTCTTTAAAAATAAGAAGTCAGCACTAGCCTAGCCCAGCTAGTCTGAAAACTTTCACGGAAGTTAGTCCGACCTGGTCCTGCTCGCCGTGCTTTAGAAACGAGAAGTCAGCACTAGCCTGGCCCAGCTCGTCTTCAAACTTTCACGCGAGAATTCAGTCTGACCTGGCCCTGCTCGCCGTGCTTTAAAAATGAGAATTCTGCACTAGCCTGGCCCAGCACGTCTCAAAACTTTCATGCAAGAAGTCAGTCCGACTTGGCCTTGCTCACCGTGCTTTAAATGAGAAGTTAGCACTAGCTTGGCTTAGCTCGTCTTCAACACTTTCAAGCAATAAGTCAGTCCGACCTGGCTCTGCTCGCCGAGCTTTAAAAATGAGAAGTCTGCACTTACTTGGTCCAGCTCACCGCTATCTACCAAACGTCAAGTCAATCGATTCTGACCATACTCGACGCAATAGAGACCAGTCCAACCTGGCCTCACTGATTGCGAGGTAAGCACTAAATTAACCTAGTTAGCTCTGACCTGTTATCTGACCAAATGTTTCCGAGCTCCGCACGACGGGCTCGGGCTTATACTTTCACAATCACAGAAGTACGCCATCCAAAACTGTAGGTTAAAGAATGGAACTGGGGGCCAACATACCCCATCAACAATAATAACAAACAAAAGATAACTCGAAAAAGAAATGCAGCAACAAAAGAGCATTTTTCATCACCGGAAAAGTTACAATACAAAAATTTTCAATCAAAAACGAGAAGTCAGTCTGACATGGCCATGCTCGCCGTGCTTTAAAAACGAGAAGTCCGCACTAGCATGGCCCAGCTCGTCCTAGATACTAACACGTGAGAAATCAGTCCGACCTGGCCCTGCTCGCCGTGCTTCAAAAAACGAGAAGTCAGCACTAGCTTTGCCCAGCTCGTCCTAATAACTTTCATACGAGAAGTCAGTCCGACCTGGCCCTGCTCGTCGTGCTTTGTAAATGAGAAGTGAGCACAAGCATGGCCCAGCTCGTCTTAAAAAATTTCATGCCAGAAGTCAGTCCGACCTGGCCCTGCTCGCCGTGCTTTAAAAACAAGAAGTCAGCACTAGCCTAGCCCAGCTCATCACAAAACTTTCACGCGATAAATGAGTCCGACCTGGCCCTGCTCGCCGTCCTTTAAAAACAAGAAGTCAGCACTAGCCTGGCCCAGCTCGTCTTCAAAACATTCATGCAAGAAGTCAATCAGACCTGGCCCTGCTCGCCGTGCTTTAAAAACGAGAAGTCAGCACTAGCCTGTCCCAGCTCGTCTCAAAACTTTCACGTGAGAAGTAAGTCCGACCTGGCCCTACTCGCCGTGCTTTTAAAATGAGAAGTCAGCACTAGCCTGGCCCAGCTAGTCTTCAAAACTTTCACGCGAGAAGTCAGTCCGACCTGGCCCTGCTCGCCATGCTTTAAAAATGAGAAGTCCGCAATAACCTGGTCCAGCTCACCACTATCTACCAAACGTCAAGTCAATCGATTCTGACCATACTCGACACAATAGAGACCAGTCCGACCTGGCCCCACTGATTGCGAGGTAAGCACTAAATTAACCTAATTTGCTAAGATATGTTATCTGACTTAAATGTGTCCGAGCTCCGCACGACGGACTGGGCCTTATACTTTCACAATCACACAAGTACGCCATCCAAAACCGTAGGTTAAGAATGGCATACTGGGGGGGCAACATACCCCATCAACAACAATAACAATAAACAAAAGATAACTCGAAAAAGAAATTCCGCAACAAAAGAGAATTTTTCATTACCGGAAAAGTTACAATACAAAAATTTTCAATCAAACATAAAAACCTCATGTAGCTCTAAGAGTCTGAGGTCGGATTCTTTGAAGGCTCGGACGGAGGAACCGAGCAGGAGTCAGCAGAAGGCCGGGCGGCATACTTGGACACAATGTCCACCCCAGCCTTAAAGTCCCTGACGCGCTCATTGTAAGCCGCGCCCATTCCCGGTTTGTAATAAACCTTCTTAGGAAGGTTATCCACCACAAGGGAAGGATGCTGGAGCATCACCTCGTCCACCCCTGGGTATAACCATGGTTTAGGACGGGAATAAGTAGCACCTTTAAGGCTTTGGAAAAGTCCTCCGAGGCCTTGTATTCTTGAACAGCCTCGATGCACCGAGCGGGGATCACAGCTTCCAGCTCGACATCTTTGCTTGAAGATCAGCGACCTTCCGCTCTCTCCTCCTCCTCTCCTCGGTGAGTTCGCCAATCAAAGACTTCAACTCAGCCTCTTTAGCTGAGAGTTGGGCTTGCAGAGCCTTTATTTCCGCATCCTTGAGTTTGGCGGCCCCCCTAAGCTCATCTGTTGTCCGCCTCAGCTCGTCGATCTTTTTTTTCTGGTTGGCCGAGTCCACAGAGGCCTTTCCCGGTCTCCCGAAAACTTCCCGACCAACCAAGGTCCCCTTTATAATCAAATAAAGATGGTCAAGACCTTTAACAACTTGGCTTTAAAATGAGAAGAAACAAGAAGATAGATTACTTACAAACTCCATGGCCTTGAAGCCCACAGTAGCCAACTCCTCGTCAGACATATTCGCGATTTATTGCTGCTTGTAAGCAGCTTCCTCTTGAGGGTCAATTTGGCCCTGAGTACCCCTAGAGCCTTCGTCTTTCCCTTCTTTGTGGGCCTGTTCTCTTGTGAGGTCGCGGCCGGCCTAAGCCGCCCCTTCTTCCCAGGGACAGGTCCCTTTCCCTTGTCTTCTCTGAAGGGTCCCGATCAGACTGCCCCTATAGGAGGACAGATGAGGAGGCACCTACCACGGCGGCATCCACAGAAGGACCCTCTTCCACCACATTTCCGGCAGAAAGGGTTGGTTCGGGTTGACGAACCACAGCTTCACCTTCAGCTCCTGCTAGTAGATCAACAAAGTCGGCCACTGAAAGTATAAACAAAGTATTAGCCAAACACAAGTGTAAATATTACAATAAAAGTATAAAGACAAGACCCTACAGGGTTTCCATTCTTTATAGGGGCTGGGGCCCGTATCCTCTAGCCGTTATTAGCTCGTCGTACAGGTCCTACCATTCGATAGAGTACCCAGACTTGTGGATCTTCTCCACCAGCTTGTCTCTCAGCTCGGGACGCTCATCCTTCTCCATCTCGTCCATGTTCCATCGTTTTAGCCCAGGATGATCTTCATGGCAGATGAAGAAGAATCACTCCTTCCATCTCTTGAATGAGTCGTTACCTTTGAGGATAATGGGGACGTCACCGGAACGCCCCATCCACCGGGAAAATTAGTACTTGTAGGGGTGGTCCTTCAACCCCACAAGGTGATAAAAGTACCTAAAATTTTTCACGGTGAATCGCATGTTGAGCAATCGGCACCAGATAGCAAATCCAATAATGGCCCTAATACCATTGGGGGCTATCTGGGAAAACCCTAGCTCGTAATGCTGGAGTACAACAATAAGCGCCGGGGAAAAAGTCGGCATCAGACCTATCTCAAAATATTCCCGGTGGACTGTACAGAACCCCTCTGGCGGATTCAAGGCAAACAGATGTGGCTTTGAAGGTAACCTCGGGGAGTGCCTCTCTCTGCTAATCCCATACAACTCGCATATCTCATCCAGAACTCCCGGACCAAGGATGGATTCAACATCCCGGCTATCGGCAATGGCCATATCGCTGGATTTAAATCTAGGGTTCCGGTAGAATGGGGCTTGCTTCCAAGGATACTGAAAATCAGGCTACAAAGCTAAAAGAAGGGATGATGACTTACTTGCAAAAGACAATTTGAAGATTGAGAAGAGGAAGATAGCAATCGGTAGCGGGGGATGAATCTTCTGCTTTAATGACCGGCGATGAGTTGAAACGATTGATATGATGGGGTTATAACCCCCCACTCACCTCAAAAAATGCCCTTCATTAGAGCTAGCAGGTAATGACGCCTCGATTCTCAAAACGATTGCAATGGTGTTATAGCCCTGCCACCTGGCATTCTAACTTCAAAAATCTGCATGTAATGTAACCGATCCGAGCTGTAACCTGAGTAGATCCGAGTCGACCTCCCCAGGCCCGGGTGGATATTAGGGGCTTATGATGAGGGTCGGATCAGCACCTAGCCACGTGTCCAACAATAAATAAGGATATAGAGAAGTCTCCTTTACGGGATAGAGACCTCCAGTACCCAAGCTGACCAAGCTCGGCCACTCTCTCCCAACCTTCCCAGTTCGGCAAAGGGCATGATTAGCACATCAGTGCCCGACCTTACAGGTCGGCCTCGGTCCTTCTCATACATCACTTCTTACGCACGCACCAAGTCGGATAAATCCAGAAAGAATCCTAAATCATAACTACTCTGATTCTGATATTCAAATATTCCATAATTATCTCCTAAAATCCAGGGGATCGAATCATGGTTATATTTTCCTTAGGGAACATGACAATCAGTGTCCACCAAAGACACGCTACACACAATTGCTAGGGCACAAGCCTTTTTATATAAAAATCCCTAAGGAACTACGAAGACTTGATTCCAATTCATATATTGGATACGTAGGCATTTTGAGAAATAACATCTCAAGTGCAGTCTAAACCACCACCAAAACATCCCCTCTTTTTATTGTTTTTACTGTTCTTGAAGCTTGGACTAATTGTCATTAAAAGAAAAATCCCAGATTTATCAATCGACGATTTCCAGCATCACAAAGTGAAAGTTAAAAAAAGACTATAAGGGCAATTCCCCTTCATTTTTACTCTCGTTTCCATGTATGCCTTTGACCATTGAAAACCTTTAAAGAGAAAGAGAAGAAAGTGTTAAGGTAGAAGAAGAATGAGTTCTTCATATTGATCATCTTCTACTACTTGGATTTGTAGATCGATCACATCAAGAGGATCATCAAGAAGAGGGCTTCACATTGACCCAAGAAACTTCTTTGGGTAATGTTTAAGAAGCTCATATTTCCGGTTCTTAAACTTTTTAAGGATTCTTAGTTGAATATTTGAATAGATGGTTACATGAGGCTTAGAATCATGTTTATTGTTGTAGGAATTGAAGGATAGAGCTTAGAGTTGCGAGTTCTTCAAAGCTTGGAGCTTGCATTCAAGATTGCTTGCAGAATTGGAGGTAGGGAGGTGTTCAATTGAATCCATTGTTGTGTTAATTCATGCTTTAGACTTTGTACTATGTTATGTATTGGTATGGTAGTGTTTGGGGTATGCTTTTAGCATGATTTGGTAAGGAATTGAGGGTTGCATATGGTGGAATCACCTTGGAATTGAGCATAGAAAATTGCAGATTTTCTAGGCTGCAGAACAGTTAGGAGCACGCCTTATACTTGTAAGGGCGGGCCTAACAGAACAGAGAGTTGGACAGGAAATAGGGCCTTTAGGCGCACGCCTATCCCCCAGAATGAGCATAATTGTGTTTTGTTCCCTATAACGAGCATGTCTTAGTATGGAAACCTTTTGTGGTGTGATGTGAAGTAAGATGCTTGTGTCTAGTGGATTTGGATCCGCACCGTGACTCACGGGAGCATTGAAACACATCTCATTTTGCCTTACGTGATGTTGAATTTTATGGTCAATGCCTTCTTGTTATGTGGCAAAGTTAGGGGTTCTGTTTCTGGTGGATTTGGCTCAGCACCTTATGGAGACTTTATGCGGGGAGAAGCTCAAGATCATCGCAAACCTTATTCCTTAGACTTGTGGGTATTAGATTAGAATCCAATATTTATGTGACACGTGGTAGGTAGTATAACATAGGGATTTCTAAGGTCTAGTAGTCCGTATAAGCTTTTTTACGTGCAATGAACTTGGGTGGCTAGTTTAAACGTTTAAATACATACTTGAAAGTCTAAAAGATAAATAATTATGGTCCTTGGTGCGGCACGTTTTAATATCGCAGTCAGAAGATTTGACCCAAGGGTCGGGGAGACTCAGTGCCTTGGACTTCACGTAGGGCGGGAAGCCCTATGCCTTTTAGGGGTTGAATGTGTCGTGGTGTAGTTTTCACCTCACAAATGTCCTTGGAGTTTTGTGCAACTCATTTTTCCTTCTGTTTGTTGAGTTTTACTAGTGGACTAGTAGATAGTTGTGAGACCTTGAACATACATGGCTTGATGTTATTGTCTACTTATTATTATCTCGTTACTAGCCATTGTTGATTGTATAGATTTGATGCTTCTACTTCCTACTAAGTACGTTTTTATTTACCCATTTGTTATATTATTTCCACCCTGAGAAGGTGATACAAGTTTTGTGGATGATTATGAGTACTGCAAGGAGTGACCTCAGGGTGCTTGGAAGTGCTTTGGTTGATGGTTTCATTTTGACTATGTAATTGACTAAACTATCTTGTTTTAGATAAGCTTTTGAATCCTGTAAAGTTTTGGACTTGTGGACTATCGTTGAGCTCTCGGACTTGCAATGGACTCAACATTTGGTTTTCCTATTCTACACCTAGCTTTGTTATGTTTCACGAGTCATTATGTTTTCCGCAATTATACTCTGATGACGTATTTGTAAAGTTTACGTAACTTTTTGCAGTGATTTTTTTAAGGGTTTGGGGGGTGATGTATGAAAAATATTTGATCATATTATAAGACTTTTTATTATTATTTTATGATATTTTAGTATAATTTCATTTAAATGCATTAAAAAACTTATAAAAATCATAGTTAGTTATAATTAGATGCATAAGTTATAAAAACGATAAAAATGATGGTTTTTTGTCAGATTTACGTTTGGTGTTTTGTTGATTTTATTGCAGGATCAGATGTTTACCGAGATCCCAAAATATGACATACTTTGAAGTATAAATCATGAGTTTTTGTGGGATAAAAGATTATGCCAAAATCTAACAACTTTGAACAGATCAACTGTCCTTAATGTTTCTACCGTAACTCATCTTTAACGGACATTTGACCTAACTTAGAGGCATTTTCAGAGAAAAAGTTCTTGATGAAAGTTGTAGATCTTCAAGAGAGCTTTCCAACGAATATTAAATCATGTCAATCTGAGGTCTACAGCTCGAGATAGGTTTTTACGAACATCAGATATGTTGTATGTCCGGCACGCGCCGGAGAAGGCCGAATATTGCAGGAAAATCTCTGAAACTGGGCCCACAAATCTCTGACAAGGGAATATATACTATTTGACCGGCACGTGCCGGTTGGTGTCCGGCACGCGCCGGCCTTGTGGTACACTCTATAAATACCCCTCAATTGCAACCATTTTGAAGTGTACCAATGCATATATCTCTCTTCTATATCTATCTATAGTTTCGTTTTGTTGTTTTTAGTTAAATAAAAGCTGTAAACGGCACTCTGCCGGAATAATGCTGTAGTATAAAGTATCGTTATAATACTTAGAAGATGTATCAAGGATCATTGATGTAAAAGAGTTGCTATTTCCGGAGGATACAACTCTGAAGCTTCGATTGTAACCTGGTAACTTTTCTAATGTATTTATGTTTGTTTGTTTTATTAGTATCTATATATTAATTATAATGATATTAGGCTAACTTAATATCTAGCCAAGATATGAAATTGGATTAGTTTTATCTTTTTAGGGAAATAGATAACGACTATGTTAAAATTGATTAAAATCGGTTATAATGAATCTCTTTCTATGTTTGAATTAAAGTAGCTAATTGATATGAAAGAATTCATAATCTAATTATGAATTGACGCCTCGTAGTTAGGTTATGAACTCGTTAATAGAAAGACCGGAGGGTAAAATTGGCCGAGTGAAAACGTGACAACGGAATCCGATTTCCTAAACCGGGGGTAGATTTGTTTCGGGAGAAACAAACTCTTATTGAAATTTATACTCGAGAGATTATCACGTTAAATTCGCCTGTTTAATTGACATACCTTAAAATTGGCCGTATGACAAAACGGGAGTGACCCATGCTTGAGGATGACATTGGACAGAGGACAAGACATATGACAATTTCATACGCTCGTGTGAGGAGAAGTTGCCTAGCTTAGGAGTATACCGTTTCGTATAATTGATTGGACCTTGGAAAAAAGGAAGATCGGTCTTATCTAATTTCCACTAAAAAGATATAATACTTCAATAACATATTCTTGGCTAGTCTCTAATTATAATATCTATCTCCCTCCCTTAGATATTGTTTTGGTACCTATATATACTTATATCTATATATATATATATATATATATATATATATATATATATATATATATATATATATATATATATATATATATATATATGTATTGCTATATATATCTATATATATATATTTATATACTTATATATATATATATATCTGTTTTAGTTTTATTTATTGTTTGTTTAGAGTTTGGTTGGATAATAAAATTGCGACTTAGATTGAGATAATAATAGTTTCTCGGTGTTAAATCACACGGTGAATTACCAAGTTTCCCTGAGGATCGACACCTGACTCACCATACTATCACTACAATTTGATCCGGTACACTGCCGGTAAGGATTGATAGCATAGAAAAGGTCCGTCAGCATTTTGGCGCCGTTGCCGGGGAACGACGCTAATTCATTGTGTTCGAATGATTTCTACTTATATTAACTCAAAAGTCTCGAGGATAAGTCAACACTCTTCTTACCCCATTTCTTTTGTCTTTTTCGTTGGTACTTACCTTATAAGTAAGTTACCAATCTTTACTTTTTTCGATTTCAACTATTTTCGGTTTTCGTTAGTTGATGACCAGAAAGAGTAAGGCCCCACTTACTCCTTATAAGCCTGACATAGATACTTACGAAAGGCAGTTAAGAGCAGAAAGAAAAAAAGGTCATACTAGTCAGGGAAATCCTGACGGAGAATCATCATAAAATCAAAATACGAAAATGGCTGAAATCAGTGATGAAACACCTGAACAAGGGCTAGATCATGCTCAAGGGCATGGCCAAAATCTTAATCGGGATCTACCAATACCAAATAACCGAATAGAAATAATCAAAATCGAACCGAACAATCGTAATAATAACCCACCAAATCCGAGACCTATTTGTGATCGACCTTAAGAATAAACCGGACTAATAATCCAATTCGTTTACCCAATGAAGGAGCAAATAATTTTGAAATAAAATCTCATCTTTTTGGTCTAATTGACGCAAGAGCCCAATTTCTAGGAGAGGATGATGAGGATCCACATCACCATCTCTATCTTTTCGAAGAATTGTGCAATACAGCCAAAAGTCAAGGTGCTCATCGTGAATTAACAAGGATGTCTATGTTTCCTTTTTCTTTAAAAGAAAGAGCACGAGATTGGTTTATGTCACTCCCACCTCATTCATTGACTAGTTGGGAGGAAATTCAAACCGAGTTTTTAAAGCAGTATTTTACTCCGGGTAGAAATTTGGAATTGAAGGTCGAAATTGCCAACTTTAGACAAGGATCGAAGAAACGCTTGGGAATGCGTGGGAGAGATTTAAAAAGTTGTTAAGATCTTGTCCCGATCATGGTTATTCCTTAGATATGCAAATCCAACTTTTACGTCGTAAATTAAGGAAAGATTCACGTGCGGATGTAGATCATGCATGTGGTGGTTCATTAATGATGAGTGAAGCTCAAATAGTTTACGATGCTATAGAAAAGATTTCCAAAAATAACGAATGTGGGAAACCGGTTCTAGCACCGGGAAAGTAGCATTTGCGGGGAGAATGCACATCGAATACGGAAGTTCTAGCACACTTGGAGAATTTGAGTAGGAAGTTTGACAACCTACAGGCTAGTAGGATCGTAAAACCGAAACTATCATACCAAATGATTACTCAAGTCATGATAATGTGTCATTAGGGATAGAAGAACCGAAGGATACTCAAGGGAAGAGGTGAGTTTTTTACAACAAAGATAGGAATTTGAACAACGCGTATTCAAACTCCTTTAATGCTATTAGAAGAGAGCACCCAACTTATAGATGGTTAGAAAACCCTAATAAGCCAGGACAACCGCCATATCCAGTTCAGTATAAGAATCCATATAGTAATCAAGTTCATCAAGGGAATACATCAAATCAGAACCTACAATCGTTGCCTAAATCTTATCCACAACATACTACTCAAACTATACCAGTCACTCAAAGTTCAACCCGACCTGAAGGAGTTGATAAATGGGATAAATTAATGGAAAATATGATGGGTGTAGTATCTACTCAAGCTCAGAATATAGAAACTATGATAACTTCTATAGGTTCAGTCTCTAAGGATATGACTATGTTGAAAACATCTATGGGTGGACATGATACGAGAATGAGAACTATAGAAGCATCATTAAGGAATATGGAAGATCATTTGAGTAGAGAAAGAGAACGTAACAACAGTAGACCTCCAGGAGGATTACCAAGTAATACTGAAAGAAACCCGAGAGAGGTAAATGCTGTGATTACAAGAAGTAGGAAATATGGTGAAGATACTAGAGCAGAGAACGCAGGAAACAATGAGGTAGAAAATGATTTAAATGGTAATATCATAAAGGAAAAGGACGAACTTGAATTTACTGATGAAGAGGAAGAAATTATCGAAGAATTCTTAAAACAGAATAATGATGTTGAACCTGAAATTGAAAGTGAAAAATGGGTAAAAGTCCCTAGAGTTCTGAAAGATCCTATGGATGAGGACCTGAGAACCCTATTTAAGGAACATGTCAGAGAAAATCAGGGAGAAAAACAGGAAGATTTAAAAGTAACTGAGAAGGATAAAGTTGATACGGGGGATGTTTTAAAGGAAAAATCTCAAGATAATGAAACTTGGCGATCAAGTAATGCTCAAAGATTCAAGGAGAAAGGAAAAGAGAAAATGACTTCAGAACCAAAGGTTATAGATTTAGAATCTTTGCCTTACCCACCGAAAGATCAAATTAAAAAGATAAAAACTGATAAGAAATATGCTCGTTTCCTTGACACTTTTCGTCATATTCATGTCAATATCCCTGTTATAGAAGCTTTAGTCAACATGCCCGCCTATGGAAAGTTTCTTAAAGATATCCTATCTAACAAAAAACGGTTAGAAGAATATGAGAATATATGCCTTAATGAAGAATGTTCGCAATACTTCAAAGACATCGACTACCTCCTAAACTTAAAGATCCCGGTAGTTTCACTATTCCATGTGAAATTGGAGGATTTCTCGTTTAAGAAAGTATTGTGTGATCTAGGAGCAAGTATCAATCTCATGTCTTATGAGGATTATAAGAAACTAGGAATAGGAGAGCTTACGAATACTGAAATGACCCTTCAGATGGCAGATAGATCAATTAAACATCCTAAGGGAATAATCGAGGATGTGTTGGTTAAAATTGATAAATTTTACTTCCCGATAGACTTTGTAATAATGGAAATGGAAGAAGGATATTCAGCGCCAATTATTCTAGGTCGACCATTTCTAGCTACAGGAAGGACTTTGATAGATGTTCAAAAAGGTGAACTAATACTGAGGGTTAATGAGGATAAAGTTTCGTTTAATATCTTCAAAGCTATGAACCATCCATACAAAGAACCAGAATCATGTTCTTTTATAGATGAATATTCTACTATCTGGGATGCCAAATTTAAAGGTTATGAAAATAAATTAGAAGAATGTTTGGCATTTTCTATCTATAAAGAAGATGAAAATGATACTGAAATGAAAGAAGTAATCCTTTATTTAGATAAAGGAGGGTTTGTTAAACATCCATGGCATCAAAATTTGAAATTGGAAATGGAAGGACCGAGTTTAAAACCATCGGTAGAAGATCCACCAAGGAATGCGGAGTTGAAACCACTTCCTTCGAATTTGAAATATGCTTTTCTTGAAAATGATAATCTGTTACCAATTATTATTTCATCAACCTTAACAAATGACCAAGAGGATCAATTATTAAGAATGTTAAGACAACATAAGAAAGCTTTTGGATGGACAGTGGCAGATATCAAAGGTATTAGCCCTGAGATTTGTGTTCACAAGATTATTCGAATGAAGGAGCTAAACCTTGTATTCAGCCACAACGCCGCCTCAACCCGAATTTGCAAACAATCATTAAGAAAGAGGTCATTAAGCTATTAGAAATGTGAATAATCTTTCCCATATCAGATAGTGAATGGGTAAGTCCAACTCAAGTAGTTCCAAAGAAAGGAGGTTTCACGGTAAAAGAAAATGATAAAAATGAATGGATTCCGACAAGGGAAATTACAGGATATCGAATGTGTATTGACTTTCGGAAACTGAATGATCATACTAAAAAGGATCATCATCCACTTCCATTCATCATACAGATGTTGGAAAGATTGAGTGGACATAAGTATTACTGCTTCTTAGATGGTTATTCAGGTTATTTACAGATATTCATTGCAGCAGGAGATAGAGAAAAAACTACTTTCACTTGTCCCTATGGAACTTTTGCTTATAAAAGAATGCCGTTTGGATTATGTAATGCACCTGCTACATTTCAGCGATGTATGATGGCAATATTTTCTGATATGGTCGAGAAATTCTTAGAAATTTTTATGGATGACTTTAGTGTTTATGGAGATTCTTTTGATAAATGCTTATCACACTTAGAACGCGTTTTACAACGCTGTGAAGATACCAACTTGGTACTAAACTGGGAAAAATGTCATTTGATGGTATCTGAAGGAATTGTACTAGGTCATAGAATCTCTGAAATAGGAATTGAAGTTGATAAAGCTAAAGTCGAAGTAATTGAAAAATTACCTCCACCAATTAATTTGAAAACGTTAAGAGGATTTCTTGGACATGCAGGATTTTATAGAAGGTTTATTGCGATTTCTCAAAAATAGCAAAGCCCCCGAGTCATTTGCTAGAAAAAGAAGTACCTTTTAACTTTGATGATAAATGTATGGAAGCCTTTAAGACCCTAAAAGCGAAATTAACTACGCACCAAGTACTAGTAGCACCGCATTGGGATTTGCCGTTTGAAATTATGTGTGATGCAAGTGATTTAGTTGTAGGAGCTGTTTTAGGTCAACGGTATAACAAAATTCTCAAAGCTATCTACTATGCTTCTCACACATTAAACGCGGCTTTCACCTTAATTATGCAACTACGAGAAAGAACTGTTGGTTTGTGATATTTGCCTTAGATAAGTTTCGATCATATATTGTTGGTTCTAAGGTAATAATCTACACGTACCATTCGGCTACGAAGTATACGTTAAGTAAGAAAGATGCAAAACCGCGTCTTCTTAGGTGGATTACATTACTTCGAATTCGATATTGAAATTAAGGATAAAAAAGGAAGTGAAAATGTAGTAGCAGATCATCTAAGCAGGATGGATAATGTTGAAGGAAAAGGAAAAGAAATTCAGGATTCATTTCCTGATGAACAACTGTTTAGAATCGATATGCCTTCAACCATGCGATTATTAAAAAATAGAATACCATCAAAGGAAGATTCGCCATGGTTTGGGGATATTGTTAACTACATTACCTGTAAATACATCCCACCTCATTGGACTTGGCAACAGAAAAAGAAGTTTTTTTATGACTTAAAGTTTTATTATTGGGATAAACCAGATCTTTTCCGAAGATGCTCAGATGGAATAATTAGGAAATGCATTCCTGATAGTGAAATTTTAAGTGTATTATCATTTTGTCATGATCGTGAGGCAGGAGGTCATCATGGAGGATGGAAAACTGCTTTCAAAGTTTTACAATGTGGTTTCTATTGGCCTACACTATATAGAGATGCATATAAATATGCAAAATCTTGTGAATCATGTCAGAAATGGGGAAATATATCGAAGAAACATGAAATGCCTATGCAACCTATTTTAGAATGTGAGCTATTTGATGTATGGGGCATAGATTTCATGGGACCTTTCCCTATATCTTTTGGAAAAAGATTTATTCTAGTAATGGTTGATTATGTTTCTAAATGGGTAGAAGCTGAAGCTCTCCCTACTAATGATACCAGAGTAGTGCTAAGGTTCCTTAAAAAGAATATATTCACACGATATGGCATTCCGAGGGCTATCATTAGTGATAGAGGTTCACATTTTTGTAACCGACCATTTACTAAGGTAATTGAGAAATATGGTGTAACTCATAAACTTGGAACACCCTATCATCCACAAACAAGTGGACGGTAGAGGTGTCTAATAGAGAAATTAAAAGAATCGTGGAGAAGACAGTGGACTCAAATCGTAAAACTCGGTCGAAAGACTTGATGATGCATTATGGGCGTACAGAACAGCCTTTAAAACACCGATTGACTGTTCTCCTTACAAATTAGTATTTGGTAAATCTTGTCATCTCCTGTTGAATTAGAACACCGAGCTTTATGGGCTATTAAATTTCTAAACTTTGATCCTAAAGCTGTCGGTGATCATAGATTACTTCAGTTAGCAGAACTAGAAGAATTTCGACTCTATTCTTATGAAAATGCTCGAATCTACAAGGAACGCACGAAAGCTTTTCACAATAAGAGAATCTATAGTCGTGAGTTCCATGTAGGTGATCGAGTACTTTTATACAATTCACGTTTGAAGTTGTTTCCAGGAAAGCTTAAATTTAGATGGACAGGTCCATATGACGTAACAAAAATCTATAAGTCCGGAGTCATTGTTGAACTAACTGATGGAAAAACAACTTTTATAGCCAATGGACACAGGGTGAAATTGTTCGTGGAAGTTGAAGGGATACCTCAACTAGAAGAAGTATTATTACTTATCGACCCTCCAACGAATTAAGGAAGCAGGAATTCTAAACTCAGCCGATTACGGGTACTATCTTTCTAATTCACCTTTTAATATGCATTTTAAAGTAGTTTCGTCTTTTACCGGATAGACGTAAAAGAACTGGATGCCTTTCATAGATAGGATAAGAGTTTTTATTTTACTTTTAAAATTAGGTCTGAATAAGGATGTCGCGTTTAAGATAGAAGCCTTAGTTTCTAAATTAAATAAAGAATTGCTAATCGAAGTCAGAGAAAGAGAACTTTGTAATGGAAATTCAAGGAGTGCGATAAAAAGAAGAGCAAGGTTTCTAATGAGATGTAGAATCTGTGGAAAAAGTGAACATGATGGACAATGTGGAAGAAATACAACCATATCCCAGGATGAGTGTTTGAATGTTATTAAGAAGGGAACGATTAGGTGGTTATCCGAAAATCCCGAGGGAATACAAAGAAATAATTCAAACGCATCACTCCTAGGAGAAAGGTTAAGGGATCGTTATGATAACAATCTTGAGGATCTGAGATTGAGGGAGTTAGCAAAAAATCCTAAAAATCATAGTGTGTGCTTTTAGTCTTTTAATTGTTTTTAAAGTTGTGTTAATTCAAAAAAATTAAAAGAAAATATTTTTATGAAAAATTTATAATAAACCTATTTTCATCTCATGTGATTTTAAATCGGTATATTATATCAAAAATATGTGATTTCAATATTATATTAGTTTTTATGTATTTTATCAAATTTTATATAGAAAAATAGTATTGAACTTAGATTATATAACATAAATCATTTGATTAACATCAAATGATCTTTATGTAGTATAATTAGAGCTCATTACACAAAAGATGATAAAAATCTCGATTTTTGGGGGCCATGTGACCGGCACGCACCGGTACACTACCGGCACGCGCCGGTAAACCTATACACTTAACCCTGATCTCGAATGATAGCCTCATTTCTCACACCCCATTTCGATTTGAAGAGCAGCCCGACTTCTCCCTCTCTTCTCCTCAAAAATCAACCATTTTCCATCAATTTTCTTCACTCAAACATCATACAAGTGATAATCTCTCTTCCTCTCTTCAACTTAATCATAAAAGAAGATACCCTTTGGAAAAAGTTGAAGCTTGGCAAGCTCAAAGCTCTCTTTTCTCTCATTCCGGCGACCCACCATTAATTCCGGCGACCTAGCTTTTCTTTCTAGCATATTAAGGTAATATATAAATATATATTTCAAATATTTCAAATTTTAGTTAAATTTCTGAAATTATTTTGAATTTATTTTGATTTTATAGCCTAAGTAATTGTTGGTTCTTGTTGTTGGTGTTGTTTGTTTGTGTTGTTGTTTTGCCATACCACTATCGTAGATGGCCTCATCATCTCGAAGTAATCCTAAGAGGAAAAAGACTGAAGTACCAATCGTAGTACCGGTAGTTCAAACTAGGCCTTTAACCAAAAGGGAGAAAACTTTAACCTTTGAAAAAACCGCTAGTGCAGAAGCTAAGCGGGCACATGATGAGTACTTTAGTAAAAGTAAGGTTTGGTTAGAACGAGGGATTGATTTTTCGAAGATTGGGAAAGAAGTGAAGGAAATTTTCAAGGATAGAGGATGGTTGGATGTAGCCATGGATAGGAAAGATAAGATTAACGTTTCTATGGTATCAGAGTTTTATTCAGTATTATCTACTTATGATGCTGATACGGTTGAGGAGATGACCTATATCCCTCTAAGAAGTGTTAATGTTACTTTTTACCCTGCTATGATTAATGTATTCTATGGTTTAGCTGAAATACCTGAAGAGGAGGATTATCACAATGTTTGGGGTTTAGAACATCCTATGGCTCTACAAACCAAAGCTTATGAAGCCCAACAAGCCTTTGACCCCACTGCTGAATGGATAGAAAATAGGTTTGCTTATGGGAATTGTATTAGGGACATAAGGGCAATAAAACAGTTCTTAGGCCATAATGTATGTCCTTCCACACATGTTTGTGCATTTGGTCGAGAGGAAGTGGTTATTGCTTGGGCCATGGTTAATGATATTCCTATAAATGCAGGGAAATTGATCTTTTCTAGGGCATGTGAGTTTGCAAGCACTCGTTATCGAGGGGACGTCTCCCGTTCCCTAGTCTCATTTCTCGCCTTATATGAGCTTGCGAAGTCCCCGTCTTACCCTCGGATAGAACTGTGTCTCCCTACATTCCTCCCATTGGACTTAAGTGAGAGCCTTACCTCTCGGAATAATAGATTACAATAATCCTAATCGTCAGCGGCAACAACCACCACCTCCACCTCCTTTTCACACTCAAGTGCCTAGGCCACCTGACAGTCACACCGGCCACGGCGAGCCAAGTTGAGGCTATGTTTCGACATTTAGTTCAAGCTCGGGCTAGAGCGATGCTAATATAGCTTTAGCTTGTGAGAAGAATAGACGCAGTGGGGCGAGGACATTCGAGTTGGTCAAAGAGGATATCGAGATGCTATGAGTGAGTTTGATCCTAGATTTGCTGAGATTTCTGCTAGACACCCCTATAGTCAGCCTGACCCTTATACTATGCCCGATTGGATTCCGCCGATTCCGCCACCTGGATCATCGTCATCTCAGTACGACCCTACTGATGACATTGATCTTAACTATGATGAGGACGAGTGATTTTGTCTCTATTGTATAACTATCTACTTTTTGGTTTGACTTAGTATCTTTTATGTTTGTTGTGTACGTTAAACGTTTGATGCACTCTCGGGGTAGTGCATGTTGTTATTTTGTATCTTTTTTCGGATGTTTTTAGATCTTTTCCCCACGTTTTAGAAAAATACAGAACCTATTGTCAGAAAATAAATGCTGGATCAAGCTAGAAATTGAAATATCTCTGACTGAGCACTATTTGACCGGCACGCGCCGGTTGGTGTCCGGCACGCGCCGGTGTAGTGGGCTGCAGAATCTTCTCAGGATATTTCCATTTCAGTCCTCTTTTGTCTATAAAAGGAAACAGATGCAGCATTCCTAAAGTGCTCATTCTCTTCCTTTACCTTTAATTTTCTTACTATAAAAGAGTTTAAAATGTCCGATCGTTCGTCAGTTAACAGTTATTCTCCTCCGCATACACCGAATTCTGTCATTCCAAATCCATTTTTCCATCAAATCCCTTACGAGCCTATGTATGCTTCGGCTCACAACCCTTATATAAGTAATTTCAATCAGTCACCGGTGTTGATTGAAAGGGGTTTAAATTTCAGAAAGGTTGACAACTGGGCATTTACGAGGATGGAAGTAGATGGGTGGGATTATTTTTGTCGTATGCCGAGAGGTAGGATTAATGTTACTATGGTAAGAGAATTCTATTCAGTACTTTCAGAAGCTAATACTGTGTCGTTAATGATGAGCTCGATTTTCACCAAACAACTTTATTAGATACTCAGGACAACGGTGACTAAACAAGCTCTCTAACCGGCAGTGGACCGGGTCGATTGCGAGTAAAGCTACAGGAGTCCGAGGTCGATCCCACAGAGAAGTCTATTGAGTACCAAAGTCGATCTACGGCTTAGTCTAGGCGATCAAAGGTTGATAAAGATTAACACTACATCGACTAAAAACCATTATACTAACGAGTCTAAGGGTAGGGAGAGAGGAATGTAGCCGAATCATGATCCAACAAGTTAATTTAGCCCCTCGAAAGAATCAACCGGGAGTGTGCATTAACTGACCAACCATACCAAAAGCGTTTCATGAATATTCATGGGTGTCGACTTCTAAAACTCGGTGTTACTATCGAACAACTCTCCTTTAACACCCTATGCCAAAATATTCGATTCCCCCTTTAAGAAACCGAAAACCTTAACACGATACGCTCCAAAGCCGCTCGTGAAAACGATAACAACCTCGCATTGAGCTCGGGCTTAACAATTAAGCCGAGTCTACTCCGCGATTTTAGAACCCATTTCCCGTGTTTCCCCGCAAAATACATATATAAGGTCAACACGCAAAATTATCGAATTAGGTAGCTAATCTAACTCAACATTCAATCAAAACAAGTTCAAGAACATGAATCAATCATAAAACAATCATTCAAGCACTACCCACTCCCAATTTCATCACCCAAAGGGCCAATTTCACAAGTTTTCACATGATTCAACTACAAAAGGGGCTAACTACTCATGGGGGAGGAAAAACACAATCAAAACAACAAATAAACAACATAATAAAGAAGAGAGAACAAAAAATTACCATATAATCCAAGAATTTCGAGTTTGAAGTTGAAGAACACCACAAGACACAACAATGAAGAATTTGGGGAAAAAATGAGTTCTTAGGGGTTGGGGAAGAAAGTAGAGTTGAGAAGAGAGGAATTTTAGCTACAAACTACCTAATTTTAACTATATTTAAGCTATCTAAACTACTCCTAAAACTAGAGGGAAGAAGGAGCTAGGTTTTTGGTGGAGGAGGAGAAGAATGCTGAATAAAAATATGCAGGATTCAATGCTGAATCTGTTTTTGTAAGGTAAAATACGTGAACGAGCCGAGCTGCCTGAAGTTCGGCTCGTTTTGGCGATTCAGCTTGAACTGTCTTCGGTAAAACGACCATAAATTCTTCGTCCGAGCTCCGATTGAGATGATTCAAGATCCGTTGGAAAGCTCTTTGAATTGTCTACAACTTTTATGAAGAAGTCAGGTCCAGAAAATGCTTTATTCCTGGCTGAAACTGCAGCTGAAGTGGACTGAGCCAAGACCGAAAACTTTTGATTTCATTGTTTCTTCACTTCTCGGTCCATTCTTCGGCTCCGAGCATGCTTGTCATTGTAAATCATCGCCTTCCGGGTCTCGAGACACCTAACCCCTGAATTCACATTCACCAAAACAAGCCATACACTATCCCGGGGGTAAAAGTGTCCGGAATAGGGCAAAATATCGATAAAAGGAGGAATTTTCCGATTAAGTATCGTTTTCATTCCACGTGCAATATTCTCATGATAAAGCCCTAAAAAAGGTCTAATCTACCCAAAAACAGGCCAAAAGAGGGATAAACGGGGTTAAAACCACACCGAAATGGCGTGAAGTTGAATCCCATCAACCACCCCACACTTAGCCTTTGCTCGTCCTCGAGTAAAATAGGCGTTTTAAAAAAAAACAAGGGAAATAACATTGCAACCGAGGGTTTAACCGTCACATTTTCAAGGTAGAAGAACAAGTAGCAATGTGAATGAAAGCAAATCGAGCCAATCTTAAAAACAAAGCGGAGTGCACGTGTGAAGAAAAGCGAGGGACTACGCACAAAATGGCCACCGGCTTTGAATACCGGCCAAACGTTTTACACACAAGTCTCATAACACCTAGAATCTCCACTAATATAGGCTACCCGGGGCTAGACACGGTCAAGTAGGACTTTGAGGGTTATAACGTTAGGCTCGGAGGGGCTAACCGAAAGGATTATTTGGGAAGCTGGAGAAAAGGAAAAACGAGTGAACCCAATCACTAGTGCTTCACCTCAACTCCACCATAACGAGAGCATCAATCACCTTCGATCACCAAACAACAAGATAGAACAATAGCGCATTCATATACCCGGACTCATGATCCAAACTCGGCTATGTTTCAAGCGTCATGAGGTGAGCCTGAATATACAAATGACTATACATTAAGGAACATACTCCTCCAATTATAAAATCAACCATACAAAGTACAACGGCTTTCTTTGACTCACTACTTTATTCTTGACTTGAACTCTTATTCAACACAAACAACTTTTTTTTTTCTTTTTCTTTTCTTTTTTTTTTCTCATCACAAATTTTTTTTTCTTTTTTTTTCATTTTTTTTTCAAACATATATACATCACTTCATTCTTGAGTTCATTGAGTCAAAGGCCAAACGAAAGATAAACAAATAACACCTCGAGCTCCTCCCCTTCGTGACTTAGCTCGAAAACCACCAACTCCCACCAAAGCACGTAACTCTTCACCCCACACTTGCCTAAGCAAGTGTGTCCCATCAAAAAGACTAGGTCCACTCGAAGGGTGTGTCAAGGAAACGTGACCAAAATATAAAAGTTCGGGGGGTTAGGATTTTCTGACTAATCATCAAAACGGCTCAATTTCGGATGGTGGTCGGACCATCCTAGCAAGGCTTAGAGGGGCTTCTAGGGTCATACGTTCGGTTTTAGGCTTATTTGGCACTTTGGTCGGATCAAAGAAACGCCTTTCCCGTCATCCCGTGTCCTAAGTAACCTTTCTTGATTCGCATCAAAACTAGAGACATGAGTGTGTGTAACGGCCAAATTGTGTGCAACCGAGGCAATTCGCATAGAGAAAGTTCCGCTTTCAAGATAAGATTGACTCGCGTTGGTAACATGCACAAGACTACTTAGACTTTTACCAGAGAATATGAAGGATAAACGGACATTGCAAAGTCGAAACTATTGAAATTTTTTAAAAGATGCCCAAATTTTTACCCGAAAACGATAAAAGACTAAGTATATCACACAAGATGGCATGTAGAACAAGAAAAGCACAAACACAAAACGGCTAAGCCTACCACCCCCACTTAGAACGAAGCATCATCCACAGTGTGTGAAAGAGAATGATAGAAGAACTTAGCTATCTTGTAAAACTCGGCAGAAAGGTGCGCTTAAGCTCACGTGACATCTTCTAGTAAGCTCCATCTCGAGTACCTAAACACCACATAGACAGAAAACAAGGCAAACGCAAGCACGGGAAAAGTCCACGTGCCAAAAGATGGTGATAGAAACGAGATATAAAAAGATAGAAGCCATGCCACAAATAGAATCAAAGCATGTCGGTAGTACTTAACACGGAGCGCAATAGATGGAAACATAACCATAAGGGGAAAATAGAACATCTACGCATAAAGGGGCCACAGAAGCACAAAACAAACCATCCATGTCAAAGTACTAGCAAAACAACCCCAAAACGCCCCAAACTCCCACATGCATAGACCGCACCAAAACCCCTTACTACTACCAAAAACAAAAAGAAGTGGGTTGCCTCCCACAAGCGCCTTTGTTTTACGTCGTTGGCTCGACTTAGTGGCATAAAACGGACTCAAACCACAAAAGACTCAAAACAACATGCCAACATTTTCATTTCAAACAAGTAACACCAAACACCATCAACCGAAATCCGAACTCAAAAAGATCAACAACTTCAGAAGAACAAAAATAGCAAGCATAGGAAAAAACGAGTTCACAAGGAACTTACCTCGCATGGCTCTCGAGGCCACCTCTTGCCAACTCGGGAGTCCCTTCCTTTCAAAGTCTTTTATCTTCTTCTTCTTGAAGTTGCCATCCCATGGTAGTCGTCCATTTTCAAGAATCTTGTGAGTTTCATCTACCGGGGAGTACACAAACTCGATCGAATAATACTCCTCAACACATTGTGGAAGAGTGTAGTAGTCCGGGACCGGCATGTCAATAATCTCCACTTCTTCCGGTAGCTCTACCATGGGTGCCATATCAAACTCATGAGATTTCACCACGCATTCTATAATAACTCCATCATATGCCTCGATCGTGAGTGATGGTGAAATGGGCGATCGATCCGTCTTCTCTTCAAAATTAATGTCTTTATCATCAAAGAGTGTGCTAAAACCTATCATACACTTCTCCAAGTCATCGTCTTGTATTTCTTCGGGAGGCGGTGTAATAGATAAAGGTTGCACCTCTTCCATCTCCAACTCTTCCATGCTTTCTTCATCCCAAAGCGAGCTATCATCATCTCCGAAGAACTCTTGCTTAGTTATAACGGTGGTAGGTTCCACTTACACACTCCATCAAGACATAATCAATTTCCATCTCGGGAAGTGAAGGTGTAATAGGAAGAACGTGAAACCTACCATAATCAAACATCTCGATAGGAGCCTCCGGCAATATGGGCGATCCCGACTCAATATCTAGCTCGGACACCTCGTCATTGCAAACCGAATCCTCAATCTCGTTCTCTTCTTGAACTTCAACGGTGAAGTCCTCATCAACCCTAGCCGCCTCTATTGCAAATGCATCTTCTTCATGCTCCACTCTTCGTTTTTTCACGAATCGGCGAGATTATCACACAACGTCCGTAGAAGCTTGTGCACACTTACCCAACTTTCTTCATCCATAGGAGTCTCATTCTCATCTTTCTTACTCGTTCTCGGATTCCATTAACCCGAATCGTAGATTCCATGAGCTCTGCTTCGGATCATCCATTCGCATCTCCCGGTCGAAATCGATTTTCCAAAATTTTCTCGGCTTTGGCTATAGCAACTTTCTCATAAAGCTCATCCACTCTGTCCATTTCCTACTTGCTTCATCATAAGTGTAGACATATGCTATATGCTCCATGCACTCCTCGTGTGGATGAGGTGCAAGCGATCATGATGAAGTGGATGGTAGGGCTCTTGCCATGCCGAATTCGATTGGGTGAGCGACTCGTGTGAAACTATCAACTGCGAGTACGAGCACCATAATCTTGAAAATCATTAGGATTTGGACAACCCTCATAATACCATGGCTCGTGACTCGAATAACCAAAATTCGATTACGAGATGTATTAGGGCATTCGTAAGACCAAGAACCGTGGCTATTCTCTTGTTGATGCGAGGCCGAGGCACGCACTTGTTGTTGATAATCTTGTCTTGGTGCTGTGGTTGGGCTTGTACTTGAGAAATCCGTTGTTGAAAAGGTGATGCTCGGGATGTAAGGAATTGAGCTTGAATTTGATTAAGCACCACTTGGTGAAATTGTTGCATGGCGTTCGGGTCCATTGCTCTGCAAGACAACAAACAACAAGAAAAAAGTAAAATAACAAGACCTAGGCCTAAGCCTTCAATCGACTTGCAAGATATCAAAAAGACTTCCCCGGCAACGGCGCCATTTTGATGAGCTCGATTTTCACCAAACAACTTTATTAGATACTCAAAACAACGGTGACTAAACAAGCTCTCTAACCGGCAGTGGACCGGGTCGATTGCGAGTAAAGCTACAGGAGTCCGAGGTCGATCCCACAGAGAAGTCTATTGAGTACCAAAGTCGATCTACAGCTTAGTCTAGGCGATCAAAGGTTGATAAAGATTAACACTACATCGACTAAAAACCATTATACTAACGAGTCTAAGGGTAGGGAGAGAGGAATGTAGCCGAATCATGATCCAACAAGTTAATTTAGCCCCTCGAAAGAATCAACCGGGAGTGTGCATTAACTGACCAACCATACCAAAAGCGTTTCATGAATATTCATGGGTGTCGACTTCTAAAACTGGTGTTACTATCTGAACAACTCTCCTTTAACACCCTATGCCAAAATATTCGATTCCCCCTTTAAGAAACCGAAAACCTTAACACGATACGCTCCAAAGCCGCTCGTGAAAACGATAACAACCTCGCATTGAGCTCGGGCTTAACAATTAAGCCGAGTCTACTCCGCGATTTTAGAACCCATTTCCCGTGTTTCCCCGCAAAATACATATATAAGGTCAACACGCAAAATTATCGAATTAGGTAGCTAATCTAACTCAACATTCAATCAAAACAAGTTCAAGAACATGAATCAATCATAAAACAATCATTCAAGCACTACCCACTCCCAATTTCATCACCCAAAGGGCCAATTTCACAAGTTTTCACATGATTCAACTACAAAAGGGGCTAACTACTCATGGGGGGAGGAAAAACACAATCAAAACAACAAATAAACAACATAATAAAGAAGAGAGAACAAAAAATTACCATATAATCCAAGAATTTCGAGTTTGAAGTTGAAGAACACCACAAGACACAACAATGAAGAATTTGGGGAAAAAATGAGTTCTTAGGGGTTGGGGAAGAAAGTAGAGTTGAGAAGAGAGGAATTTTAGCTACAAACTACCTAATTTTAACTATATTTAAGCTATCTAAACTACTCCTAAAACTAGAGGGAAGAAGGAGCTAGGTTTTTGGTGGAGGAGGAGAAGAATGCTGAATAAAAATATGCAGGATTCAATGCTGAATCTGTTTTTGTAAGGTAAAATACGTGAACGAGCCGAGCTGCCTGAAGTTCGGCTCGTTTTGGCGATTCAGCTTGAACTGTCTTCGGTAAAACGACCATAAATTCTTCGTCCGAGCTCCGATTGAGATGATTCAAGATCCGTTGGAAAGCTCTTTGAATTGTCTACAACTTTTATGAAGAAGTCAGGTCCAGAAAATGCTTTATTCCTGGCTGAAACTGCAGCTGAAGTGGACTGAGCCAAGACCGAAAACTTTTGATTTCATTGTTTCTTCACTTCTCGGTCCATTCTTCGGCTCCGAGCATGCTTGTCATTGTAAATCATCGCCTTCCGGGTCTCGAGACACCTAACCCCTGAATTCACATTCACCAAAACAAGCCATACACTATCCCGGGGGTAAAAGTGTCCGGAATAGGGCAAAATATCGATAAAAGGAGGAATTTTCCGATTAAGTATCGTTTTCATTCCACGTGCAATATTCTCATGATAAAGCCCTAAAAAAGGTCTAATCTACCCAAAAACAGGCCAAAAGAGGGATAAACGGGGGTTAAAACCACACCGAAATGGCGTGAAGTTGAATCCCATCAGTTAACACAGTCTGTTACAGTGAGAGGAGTTGTTGTTCCTTTCACTTCCACCAACATAAACCAAATTTTCTTGATTCCACCAGTCCAAACTTCACCCAGTCATTTTGAGTATCAATGGAGATTGGATACCGCTGACGGTTTTATTACAAAATATTCGGAAGCTTGTCCACTCTTGTTCTACAATTATGATATTGATCAAAATGTCTCTACGACTGCTTTGCTTCCCCATCTTAGAACGTGGAAACGATTCATCAATTCATGAGTTTATCCAACTGTTGATTTCTCGGAAATTAGTGATGATGAATTGATGCTTCTATATGCGATTACTACGGAGTACGTTATAGATTGGGGGTGCTTGATTCGAAATCGGTCGTGAGTTTTGCGTTCGGGAGAAGCCCGAATTATCATCCTTTACCATTTGGATGGTTGATTTCTAGGTTATGTGTTCGTTTGGCAAGGGTTCCGGAAAGAGCGACAGATGGATATTTTCTAGCTCGCATTCCTCGTGTTGGGCTTTTACCAGTCGATATTCCGGGAGGATCGTCAAGTGGTGAAAATTAGATAATTGTGTTGGTAGTCAGGAAGGAATAAAAATAATAAAAGTATTATGGTACGTTAGTATAAGTCACAATAAATTAAAATAACTTAGTTTAATAAATTAGTTTAAATTAGTTAACTTAATTTATGGTTTAACATTCCTAGTAGTTTTAATTTGTATTGTAGTATTGTAATATATTTGCATGTTTTAACTTATGTTTTTTGTTTTTCTTTTATATTATATAAACGCTCGTCTATTTGACACCTAAAATAATCTAACCATGATAGAATTCATTTTATTTTCTAATCCAAATTTTTACTACTCATTAGCCATCGAGACGATGCCAATTCGTAAGTGGGGAGTAGGGATTGGTTAGTAAATAAATTGAATTTAATACATCAAATACTTACACACTTAGTTTAATAAGCAATAATATATAATTATTTGATAAAAATGATATATTTGGATAGAATAAATTTTTAATTAAGTAAAGTAATCTTGATATATTATTCTTATATTAATTATGTCTATTTTAGATTTTTAATAAGATTTTAAGTATATATATCTTGATAAATATTATGAAATATTTTTTTTATGAAATTAGACAAAAGTTACTTATAATTATAATGAAATTTTAGAATAATTTTCTTTTCAAGACAAAGTATGAAATTGGAATCGGATTAGGGATGATGAGATTTTTGGCATAACTTTGATAAACCAGAGCCAAATAAGCCTACCCGAACATAATTTCCAATTTTGTCCCCACTTCAGCCTTGTAGAGTGATCAAGACCTCACTCGAAATAGCCATTATTATTAACTAGAAATTACTAACCTAACTTAATAATGGTCTACATTTCTTTGAAAAATCCCGCAAGTTTAGTATGTATTTATGAATAGCGGTGACGACATCGAAATTTGATATATGCTGAGATTGAAATGAATGTTATTCGGAAGGCAGCGGTTGTTATCAAATATGGTTATTCTCTAAAAAAAAAAAAAAAATATATATATATATATATATATATATATATATATATATATATATATATATATATATATATATATATATATATATATATATATATATATATATATATATATAAGAACGAGTATTATAGGTATCTTTTCGAGTTTTTGATCGACAAACCAAAAATAAAATATCGATATAGTCGCACGACGATAGTAGTCCGGCTAGGGTATTATCACGAAATGTCCTATTGCTGGGAATGAAGGTATATGCTACAAATCTGGTGAAAAAGAAAAAGTCGAATCAAAACTATCAAGAATTATCACGAGTTTAAGGAAACCGGATTCGTGATTTTCGATCGAAAGAGTAGTACTCCGATCAATCTTGATAAAGCAATGCCTATGTTCTTAAGTTCTTGTAAAAAAAAAAAAAGAAAGAGAAAACCATATTTTGGAAGTTATTAAAGTTGAAATTTTGAAAACAGTGTCAGGAGTGTTGCTGATTGAGAAATTTTTTATCAGAAGATGAAGGTGTAAGTACGTACGACTTGCTTCTATCTCTTTTGATTTTCCTTTGTTATCCTTTTCGATTAGCCAACTATCCTAAGCCTGAACGTTACAATCCAATTTGCCAACTACTTGACTTAGTCTTTGATTCCGATAAATCATACAGTGGAGATTAAAAAGTTGTTCTAAATATTTTATTTATACTTATGGAGTAATTCATGTAAAATTTCATTTAAATAATATTTTATAACTAATTTATTACGTTATATACACTTCTTATCTTTTTAAATATCTTAGATAGATGAAATTAATATAATTATAATGTTGACAGCATACGTTACTAAGTTAGGAATTTAATCTAGAAGAATTATATTATCGCTTATTTTGCTCGAGGACGATCAAAAGCTAAGTGGGGAGTTGTGATGTATGAAAAATATATGATCATATTATAAGACTTTTTATTATTATTTTATGATATTTTAGTATAATTTCATTTAAATGCATTAAAAAACTTATAAAAATCATAGTTAGTTATAATTAGATGCATAAGTTATAAAAACGATAAAAATGATTGTTTTTTGTCAGATTTACGTTTGGTGTTTTGTTGATTTTATTGCAGGATCAGATGTTTACCGAGATCCCAAAATATGACATACTTTGAAGTATAAATCATGAGTTTTTGTGGGATAAAAGATTATGCCAAAATCTAACAACTTTGAACAGATCAACTGTCCTTAATGTTTCTACCGTAACTCATCTTTAACGGACATTTGACCTAACTTAGAGGCATTTTCAGAGAAAAAGTCATTGATGAAAGTTGTAGATATTCAAGAGAGCTTTCCAACGAATATTAAATCATGTCAATCTGAGGTCCACAGCTCGAGATAGGTTTTTACGAACATCAGATATGTTGTATGCCCGGCACGCGCCGGAGAAGGCCGAATATTGCAGGAAAATCTCTGAAACTGGGCCCACAAATCTCTGACAAGGGAATATATACTATTTGACCGGCACGCGCCGGTTGGTGTCCGGCACGCGCCGGCCTTGTGGTACACTCTATAAATACCCCTCAATTGCAACCATTTTGAAGTGTACCAATGCATATATCTCTCTTCTATATCTATCTATAGTTTCGTTTTGTTGTTTTTAGTTAAATAAAAGATGTAAACGGCACTCTGCCGGAATAATGCTGTAGTATAAAGTATCGTTATAATACTTAGAAGATGTATCAAGGATCATTGATGTAAAAGAGTTGCTATTTCCGGAGGATACAACTCTGAAGCTTCGATTGTAACCTGGTAACTTTTCTAATATATTTATGTTTGTTTGTTTTATTAGTATCTATATATTAATTATAATGATATTAGGCTAACTTAATATCTAGCCAAGATATGAAATTGGATTAGTTTTATCTTTTTAGGGAAATAGATAACGACTATGTTAAAATTGATTAAAATCGGTTATAATGAATCTCTTTCTATGTTTGAATTAAAGTAGCTAATTGATTTGAAAGAATTCATAATCTAATTATGAATTGACGCCTCGTAGTTAGGTTATGAACTCGTTAATAGAAAGACCGGAGGGTAAAATTGGCCGAGTGAAAACGTACAACGGAATCCGATTTCCTAAACCGGGGGTAGATTTGTTTCGGGAGAAACAAACTCTTATTGAAATTTATACTCGAGAGATTATCACGTTAAATTCGCATGTTTAATTGACATACCTTAAAATTGGCCGTATGACAAAACGGGAGTGACCCATGCTTGAGGATGACATTGGACAGAGGACAAGACATATGACAATTTCATACGCTCGTGTGAGGAGAAGTTGCCTAGCTTAGGAGTATACCGTTTCGTATAATTGATTGGACCTTGGAAAAAAGGAAGATCGGTCTTATCTAATTTCCACTAAAAAGATATAATACTTCAATAACATATTCTTGGCTAGTCTCTAATTATAATATGTATCTCCTCCCTTAGATATTGTTTTGGTACCTATATATACTTATATATATATATATATATATATATATATATATATATATATATATATATATATATATATATATATATATATTATATACTTATATATATCTGTTTTAGTTTTATTTATTGTTTGTTTAGAGTTTGGTTGGATAATAAAATTGCGACTTAGATTGAGATAATAATAGTTTCTCGGTGTTAAATCACACGGTGAATTACCAAGTTTCCACGAGGATCGACACACGACTCACCATACTATCACTACAATTTGATCCGGTACACGCCGGTAAGGATTGATAGCGTAGAAAAGGTCCGTCGGGGGGGGGGGGGGGGGGGTTATTATTGTGCTAAGTCAATTTGAGATTCCGGTGACCGTCCGGCTCGGATTAGCGTTTGTCTCATCTTGCTCGCTGCATATTCATAAACTTATCCTCAATAATCTGCAGAGTTGGAGTCATCAATGATGTAGGAACAATTAGTTAGCTTGACTAAAGAAGAGTATTTTATGAGTCACGATGCTTTCAAGTAGTAGCCTTAAGTGATCTCTCTTACACAAGTGATCTAACCACTCTCAAAATGTGAAAATGGTCTAGCTGTAGATTTCTTTTTCCAAAAGTACGTCGTTTTGTTGATAATAACAAAACAAAAACTTTTACTTGAGAGATCACTCAAAACTATTATTTAAGATGATCCTTGCTCAGTATTTTAGTTTCAGTTCTGCTCTTTCGGTCTCTACTTTGTTGCTAATGGAGGGATTAACCACTGTCCTCACCCATCCGACTATGGGAAAGTTTTTTGGTGCATCCGCCATATGCGAAGTGAAGTCGTTGATCTGCACCTTATGTTTATAAATTGGATTCAAACTGTATGATTCGTATTTATTTACTTGTCACTTCACCACAAACGGAGACATCACCCAAGAACTTCTCCGACTATAGGCACAATGGACCTTTCTGCAAGGGTTTCTAACAGTTTTAGGACTTCATGTTTTACCATTGTGTCAAAATTGAGCCTTATCTTTTAAAATGACAATTTTAGGACCTCATGTTTGGGTGTTTTTTCAGTTTTAGGACAATTTCGAAATTTTTGTCTAAGTTAACGTCAAATTTGACGGAATATCTGAAATTGTCCTAAAACTGAAAAAAAAAAAACGCAAACATAATGCCCTAAAATTGTTATTTGAAAAGATAAGGGTCAATTTTGAAAAAAAGTTACAACATGAGGTCCTAAAAATGTCACTTTTTAAGGGAATTTTAACACTTTTTAGGACATCATGTTTTAACATTTTGTCAAAATTGACCATTATCTTTAAAATAACAATTTTAGGATTTTATGTTTTTTTTTTTTTTTTTTTTTTTTTTTAAGGACAATTTCAAATATTCCGTCCAACTTAACATGTTTTGCCGTTAACTTAGACGGAAATTTCGAAATTGTACTAAAACTGAAAAAAAAAAAAACACAAACATGAGGCCTTAAAATTGTCATTTTAAAAGATAAGGTCAATTTTTACATAATGATAAAACATGAGGTCCTAAAACTGTTAAAAGCAATTTCTGCAATATAGCTAATCACTTTTCAAAGATTTCTGACATCTTAGAATGACATGAATTGTCATTTCAAGTGACTTCATATTACCATGGGTGTGATGGCACGGATTCAATTTCCCTGCAGAAGAAGCTTGCTTAGGATGTTTACATGTTTCAATATACTCTTCTACTCTGTGTTCCTACACAAAAGGGATAGGATCCTTTCAAGTAACTTGAGAGGATATTCTTTCAAGTATGCATGATCCAACCACACACCCTTAAAGTGTAAAACATCTAGCTATTGATTAACTTTTTCCAAAACTACGTAGTTTAGTTCATTATATGTAAAAACACTAACTTAAGGGTAAAGTTACTTGACACAAAAATCAGGTGCCAACCAAAGCATGGTGGATCTATGCTTACATGACCCCACTGAGATCCCGAATTTTTTTTAGTATTAAAACGATATAGTTTTGTTGTTAAAAATGTCGTTTTATTGTTTAAATTGTAGTTTTAGACTCCGTTGACCCTACCGAAACAATTTTTCAGAGAAAAATGTTGTTTTACGGTACGGTGACTCACTAGAAAAAATTTCTTCCCCTTAAGAGAATCAATTTCATCTTGCAAACCATAACAGTAACATTGCTAATAAGGATCGATGTCAATCTCTTTTTGTTTTATTGGACAATTAATTGAACTTCTAGAATTTCATTCTCAGTTCCCAGCCATGGCATTCTTACTAAGTGGTTTTCAACTCAACATTCCCAGCCATGTTTTCATTCTTAGCTCATTCCCTTTTGCACATTGACATTCTTACTAAGTAGTTTCACATTCATAGCTACGAAACCTCTCGACATGTCAAACAGTGTTTTATATGTAAAATCACACAAAGTCATAAAATACCTCATTGTCATCATTGATTCCAGTTTCAGCATATCGACTTGGTATATATCGACTTGTCACAAACGTCGCAAGGAAGAAGGGCACAAGAATGACACCAAGAAGAAGCACCAATCATGACGTGTCTTCATAATAACCTAGTTCATGTGGGATTGACGTCCCAAATACTACTCGATAACCCGTGCGTTTGCTAGATAATTTATTTTAAATTCACACACACACACACAAAAAAAAAAAAAAAAAAAAAAAAAAAAAAGGGTTGTGACAAATAAGTTTTGATAACAAATAAGCATATTTTGACATTATAGTTTTGATATATTTAACTTGCCCTGAGAGGCAGTTTCCAAACCGGGAGACTTTTGGCCTAATGCATTTTGCTGAATTAAAACACTCCCTCCATGCGGGGAGCATGGGAAATTTTCCTTGTCAAAGAGAATTTAAAAGGAAAAAATAAAATAAAATAAAAATAAAATAAAACGTGCGCCTAACCTTAATTAACTATCACATGCAGCAAAGTTTTTTATTCACATTTTCACATAGAGATATTATTTTTTTTAAAAAGAGAGCCAACTTTGAAAAATGATCATTAAAGTAGTACAATTCTTTACCTATTTTAAACTGCATACACTGCAAAAGCATCTTTATCCAAACAATGAATATTCCTGCAATTGGATTCCTCATGCTTCTGTTTATCTCATGCACATCTGGATCAGCTCAAACTATCACTACTTATAGTGATGACTCAGCTTTAATGGCATTTAAGTCCCATCTCATGTTAGAGACAGACCATCTTCTGTTAAGAAACTGGAGCTCAAACACACATTTCTGCAACTGGTATGGAGTTTCATGCTTGAATCGTCGAGTCACGGTTTTGCAGCTTTCGGGTTTGGGTCTTCAGGGTACCATTTCCTCAGACATTGGAAATTTGACTGAGCTAGTTGAAATCAGTGGCGGATCCAGGAATAAATTCGAGTGGGGTCACCGGAGTCTAAAACTACATATTTTATCGAAAAAAAATTTCAGTGGGGTCACCGGGGTCTAAAACATCAATTTTTATCTACAAAATGACACTTTTTAACAACAAAACTACATAGTTTTAATGCTAAATTTTATTTTTTTTTTTTTTTTTTAAAATTCCAGTGGGGTCACGTGCCCCTCCCCTGGGGTACGTGGGTCCGCCCCTGGTTGAAATAGACCTCAGCAGAAATGGGCTTGGAGGGTCATTGCCTAGTGAATTAGGCTTCTTACAACATTTAAGACATTTTTCGATTCGTGGGAACGATTTTACTGGATCCATACCGGGTTCGATATTCAACATATCATCGTTAGAAACTGTTGACATGTCCATAAATGCGTTTTCAGGGACATTGCCTGATGATATGGGAATGACACTTCCAAATCTTGAGAGTCTTAATTTGGATGGCAATAGAATTACTGGAAGCATCCCTGTTTTAATCGCGAATTCAACGAAATTAAACTCCCTTCATATGAATGAAAATGATCTGAAAGGACAAATACCAAGTGAATTTGGTAAGCTGAAGAATATGTTGAGGTTTAAATTTGAGTACAATCGAATATCCGGAAATATCCCAGAAAGTATTTTCAATATATCCTCCCTTGAAATCCTTGAAGCCAGACATAATTACCTTAAAGGAAGCCTTCCATCTGACCTTGGCCAATGGCTTCCTAATCTTCAAAAACTTTCCTTTCACATAACCAATTCAGAGGAGAGATCCCATCTACAATATGCAATGCAACAAAGCTAGTGTATCTAGAGTTAGCAAACAACAGTTTTAGCGGTTCAGTTCCCCGGATGCTGGGAAACTTGTTAGATCTTCAACACCTAGTACTAGAAAGCAATTCATTAGTCAATGAACCCCATGCCAAATATCTGCATTTCGTTGATTCATTAGTTAACTGTAAGAGTCTCGAATACCTAATAATTTACGCCAACCCTTTGAATGGGATTTTGCCAGAATCTGTAGGGAACCTTTCAGTGAATCTCAAGGTTTTTGCAGCAGCTATTTGTATGATCAAGGGTAAAATCCCAGAAGGGATCGGAAATTTAAGCAGCTTAAATTTACTGGATTTAGGATATAATAATTTGGAAGGCAACATACCCTCATCATTTGCTAGACTACACTGGATAGAAAGGATTTATCTTGATGGGAATATGTTAACCGGAAATGTTCTGGATGATTTAGGCAGCTTGACAAATCTAGGGGTCTTGAGTTTAGGAGAGAACAAGTTCACAGGAGACCTCCCTCTGTCCATAGGGAACTTAACTAACATGGTAGAACAATATCTTGGTGGTAACAGTTTTAGTTCCCAAGTGCCTCTAAGTTACTGGGGACTGGTGAAGCTGGAAGCTTTGAACTTGTCAATGAATCAGCTACAAGGAACCTTAGATCCTAAAGTGGGAAATTTGAAAGCGATCGTCATGATAGAAATTTCATCAAATAATTTGGAGAAAAAAGAGTAAATATACGGAGAAAAAAGCGAGGTTTGAGTACAAATGTTGCAGCTGATTCCTCACCTAGTAAAGGGCCTCAAATCATTACCTATTATGAGCTTATAAGAGCAACAGATCATTTTAGTGAGTTAAACTTGATAGGAAGAGGAAATTCTGGGACGGTATACAAGGGTACCCTATCTGATGGCACAGTTGTTGCTATCAAGGTATTTAATATGCTTAATGAGAAGACCATGAAAACCTTTGATGTTGAATGTGAAGTCTTAAGCAAGGCGAGACACCGAAATCCAGTCAGAATAACCTCAACTTGTTCTAACAATATTGATTTCAAAGCTATGATACTACAGTTCATGCCTAATGGTAGCTTAGATGAGTGGCTGCATATCAAGTATTTGACCCTAGACAAAGAGTAAATATTTTGATTGATACAGCTCAAGCCGTGGCGTACCTTCATCACGATTATACAACAACAATTCTACATTGTGATCTTAAGCCCAGTAACATTCTTTTGGATGATGATATGACTGCCCATGTGGCAGATTTTGGAATCTCCAAGATATTTGATCAAGACCAACAAGTAGCACATACCAAGACTCTCGGGACTATAGGGTATATTGCTCCAGGTAAGATATCAAACACTAGAACTTGAGAAAATATTCCATCTTTCCTGTAGGTTTAGACAAGAATTGTTTTTAAACAAAATAATGAGGTTTTTAAATTTATTCTAGCATAATATAAAGAATTTCTTTTTGATATCCCTCACTTTTCTCCTCATATATACAGATAAACCATTGTGTTGAGCAATAAAACAAACAGGTTGTGTGCGATTTTCTTTAGCGGTTATATATCAATGATCTTATTTGTTTTTCATGCGAATCTTTTGTTGCAACAGAGTATGGGGTACATGGGCAGATAACTACAAAGAATGATGTGTATAGTTATGGGATTCTGTTGCTTGAAACCTTCACAAGGAAGAGGCCAACAGATTCTTTATTTAAAGAAGACTTGAACCTGCAAAAATGGGTGTCAAGATCCTTACCAGGTGCTTTAATGGAGGTTCTGGACACACAACTTTGTAATGAAATCCATCACATGAGAGATGTCCACGCAAAGATCGACAATCAGATTGACAAACTCTTGGTTACAACCATCAAAGTTGGTCTATTATGTTTGAAAGAGTCACCAGAGGAAAGAATTACAATGCGAGAGGTAGTAGCACAGCTGAAGAAAATCCAATCAGAAATACATAGGGGGCTCGACGCAGGTCGGGCGGAGCCTTCCTTATCCGATACAACACAATGTGTTTATTTACAAGATAAACATGAAAAGATTCTTTAGTCATTAAGACTCGATCCCGCTATTTAAACTACTATGATTATCTCTTAAAATTAAAGGATTGACACGCTAAGCAAATCCTTAGCGGTTACGAAATAGAGTCCTTGAAGGACAAGGCACACGCATACCATGGACGAGATGTCCTCTATATAAACGATATCAAGAACTACGAAGATACTTAATTCCTGAATTATCATAGGATACGTAGGCAACTCGGGATTCATAATCTCAGACTCAGTCTAAATCACATAACAAATTTTCCTATTTTAGGGTTTGATTCTTGTTTCAATTGTCACTAGGATAATTTTGGCCCGGATAATATCATAGACGGTTTCCAGCATCGTCAATCAACTATTAAAAAGACTGCAAAAACGGCGCATCCTTTGTTTGAAAGAAAATGCTGAAAATTGGACCGTTGATCATGAGAAAATGCAGAACATGCCTCGTATAAAAGAAAAGGTAGTTTTCATTCTTTTCGTTTTAACTCGATCTTATTCAACACTCAATATATGTTAAACAAAACCCCACATACACCTCAAATAAAATTTAAATTAAAAGTTCTCATTACATATGAAAAAATACACGAAAAATCTCCTAGCACACATGAAGATTTTTCTTTATTTCTACACACAACATCAGTTGAAGGAAACAAACAACGAAACGATACCGTTGCAGAAATCGGCATCCACAAAAACAAGGGAAGAACACGGAAATGAAAAGAAAAAGAAAAAGAAAGAAAAAAAACACACACACACACATATGGCGGTGTCATGAAATTCTTGAATGAAGAATGTATGTTGCATCACATCATTAGATGAATGAAATAAACATAAAAAGATAAAACATGATTTTATCATTTTATATAAATGACATCCATACAGACACTGTACTGCAATCCTTCCGATTATTTAACGAATATGCTAGTGCCGTTATAAAATTAGGAAAGACGACTACCACAACGTTTGGTCATAACGAGTGATAAAATATTTCTTTGCGTCAATGAACATGATGTCGAAACCATTGAACGATTTACGCAATCATAATATTCAAAGATGCAAAAGTATATATATTGTTTCACTAGTTATACCATAAACGTTAAGATAGTAGAATAATCCTACAATTTTTCACAACAAAGTGACACAATACGCTTTTATACTATTGATCATTACGAGACTTGTATAAATCAATCGATCTTATATCATAATCAAGGGGGCAATTATTTGCACAACAGCCGTTCTACCTGCTGCACCTCACGTACTCGTACATCACATCATTTTCATAGAATCAACCTTGTGAAAGTCGATTCTAGAGCTAAGAATCAATTTTTCCAATGTCGATTCATAGTCGACTCGGCGGGAAAGTTGATTCTTGGCTCGATCTAAAGGCGACTTTCACAAGGTCAATTATATTGTGGTGCACCGGTACATGGAGTCATTGTGGTGCAAATAAAAACCTCCATAATCAATGACATAAAAGAGTGTTGTGACACTATTATGTATGTTGTGGGGGCACTAGCGGTATTTGTTTACTTGACTAGAGTACACTCGACTCCGCCGCATTCACACTTGTGATTTGTGAAATGTCCACAAAAATCGATGCCTTCGTCTAAATCACAACCGTATTCGTTGCAATCCTCTTCGGTCATAGCTTCATCAGGTTCTTGGTTTAATATTCTCCAAGAGTTGAGAGGAGGAGCTGGAATATCAATTGCTTTTGCTACAATGTAGAGAAAGAAGTCTAGCATCATGACATGAGAGTTACAATAGCTAGACTTAAACCGTAGCTTTGGAGTGTGTGCGAATTCATATGTTGTACTAAAAGTGTACGGAAAATCTGTGGCGGATTCAGAAATTTTGTGCAGCGGGGACCGTAATATTTTTCCAGGATAAACCTATTTTAATTTTGTGTGGGTCCGGAATATTTTCCCATAGATAAAATGTAGAGTTTTATTATATTTAACGGGGATTGCAGGCCCCATTTAATAAAGAGTGTATCCGCCCGTGTACGGAATCAACACAACATATTATTCTAACACAATTCGAGTCACAAAACAGAGTGTATTCTAACCTTATTCCAGTCAAATATTTTTTTTTTATACGTGTTTTTATACCCAATATCTGTCTGAATGACTTTTTAACTAAAAGTAAGTGAGGAAGACTTCTTACCTTTTGTCTACGATTAATTCAATCAGAATCAACAAATGCGAGAAAAATATTAATTAGAAAAAGGGGAAAAGTGGGGGGGCAAAAATGTTGGAGCGTGAAAAGACCCCTATATATATAGCCGTAAGCTTAATTAAAAATTTAAACTGAAAGTTTCAGAGAACATGATATGAGCTTTTCTTCTGCAAATCAATTTCCTTTAAGCAAAAAATATTTCCAAGAACTTACCTGCCCAGTGGAAATGATTCGCAGTATCACTTTGATTGAGGAATTGCGCAAAGAAAATGAAGGAAAAGATGAGAAAGAAGTATGCTGATGACTTAGCCATCTTTGGTCTGGTACAAGAAAAGAAAAGAAAAGAAAAGAAATCAATAGAATAGATTTGGAGTATGTGTGAATTCATATGCTGTATGAAGTCTGAATTTATAACGACCATTCTCATATCGTAACAAATGCCGGCCTAGCTGTATCACAACTGTCTAGGCCAATTTTCATATGCTAATTAAGCTTCCTCTAATTGGGGAGAAAAGGCTTGGGAAAAAGAAAATAGGGGAATTTAAAATAGACGGAAATTCGAAATATATACCTTTGGGTAAAAATAGTTTTTTTTGTATACCCTTATTTTTAAGTATTACAAGCATAACCCTCAGTAGGACGGCATTCAGGACGGGATATAATGCCATGAGGACGGGTTATTTTTCATTGAGGTCGGACTAAAATAACACGTCCTCAGTAAATTTTCTCACTCGGCCGTGCTGAAAATACCCGTCCAATTTCTCTGTCAAAGCTAATCCTACGTCGTTTTTTTGTTACTATAAAGTAAAAATAAAAAATAAAATAAAAAATTGATGCGTCCTGGCCTCAACAGTCACTACTTTTCATCATCTTCCTTACCGTCCATTTTTTCTCGCTATCCTCCCTGTCCAAACCCTTACTGAAAACTGTAATCTGAAACGATTCTCTTCTGCCGTCGTTTCTTGAAATATAGTCCATTTCTGACCACATGGAATCCATTACTGACAACAGAATCCGGTAGGTCTGAATGAAGCTATTAATATTTTTGGATTATGTGTTCTTCTGAACATTTTTAAAAAGCTAATGTATATCAAGGTATACTGGTTAATTAAAGTTTTTTTTTTTTTTCAAAACTACCCCCACAAAAACTTAGATTCCGGTGAGTTACACGTTTTCAATAACAGAACATTACACAATGAGAAAGTAATTCCGTCAAGTAACCCGCATAATGTACAGCAGTTGCGGCAAAGTTGGTTTTCATGGCTGAAAATGTATTCTATTTGGGGAAGAAGACATAGGAAGAAGAAAGTATGTTGTGAATGAAAATGAGGAAAAGTCAAAGCACAAAGAGAAAAACTAAATACGTACAATAATTAATTTTTTCTTTAACAAAAACGACGTCGGATTAGCTTTGACGGGGAAATTGGACGGCCGTTTTGACAGAGGATCCCGTTCCCACAATTGTCAAAAAAAAAAAAAAAAAAAAAAAATTCAGGACGGGTTTGTAAGCACGACCGAGTGAGAAAATTTACCGAGGACGTTATTTTAGTCCGACTTCAATGAAAAATAACCCGTCCTCATGACATTATACCCCGTCCTGAATGTCAAATTGCCCGTTCTACTGAGGGTTATGCTTGTAAGACTTAAAAATAGGGGTATACAAAAAAAAAAAATTTACCCAAAGGTATATATTTTCAACTCCCTCTTTAAAATATATACCTTTGGGTAAAAATAGTTTTTGTTACATACCCTTATTTTTGTTTTTAACGACCATAACCCTGTCAAAATACTCAGTAGGACGGGCTATATTTTCAAAGGGACGGGTTATTTTTTAATGAGGCCGAGCTATTTTTGTTGATGTCGGACTAAAATAACACGTCCTGAACAATTTTTTTTCATCCGGCCGGGTTAAAAACTCATGCCTTGGATATCAATTTTTTTAAAATAAATTGGGATTGTACATTGTGATATCAAAGGTCAAAATATTTTAACAGACAAAAGTGGATGCAAAATTGCAGATCAATTGGGATTATATTAAAAAAAATTATGGGATTTTGCTGTTTTGGTATATTAAAAACAAAAAATTGATATGCAGGAAGTGAGATTTAAGCCCGGCCGGATGAAAAAAATTGCTCAAGACGTCTTATTTTAGTCCGGCCACATGAAAAAATAACTTTGTCCTTTTGAAAAAATAGTCCGTCCTACTGAGTATTTTAACGGGTTATGATTATAAGAAACAAAAATATGGGTATACAACAAAAACTATTTTTAGCCAAAGGTATATATATTGTATTTCCGTCAAGAAAATAGCCCTCCGTCCGGAGTGTTTCCTTCTTCCTTGAGCCGCCACCCTTTCCTCGAGCAGTGCCTCCCCAGTACTCCGCCATGGAAAAAGGGAGTGATCGAGGTCCTTTTGCAATCTTGTCTCTAATGGAGGAGGAATTGAACCCTCTCATGCGAGCGTTGATTCTGGTTATCGAAGCAGACCGCACTGAGACATTGGGAGACGTGGATTGAAGACGGCTTTGGCGCAATGCTTGGGCACCCTCCTTTAGCTTTGATCGATTGGAATGGAATATCTACCCGATCATCTTTGATCATGAAGATGACATGATTAGGATTTTATCGGATGGGCCATGGTGTTTTGATGGCTTTTAGTTGTTGGTTGTTCGACGGCGGGAAGACGTTTGGAAGGAAGTTTCTTTGGTTTGTACTAATTTATTGTTGCAGATTCATGGCATGGTTCAAAGTCGCGGTCTCGGTAACCGACTCGAAGACCACTGAGTCATATAACTCGTCGTGTATCGGTATCGTTTTGGGCAAGACGGGTTTTCTCCCGTATAAAATGCTTTAATATTTTTGAAAAAAATAAAAAAAAACTCAAAAAATATAAATAACTAAACACAACATCAAAATGTCCCAAAACAATCATCACGGTCATTTCTTTTGATTAACTACAACAAATATGCATTGTCGCGTTACGTTTTAACATGAGTATTGTGATTGTTTGTTGTTTTAACATGCGTATATGTGGTTTTGATGTTTTGTTTTGTTTCTTTGTCTAGGTAATTAGAATTACGGATTTAATTAGGTTTTGTATGCTTCAAAAATTGAAGAAATTTAACGAAAAAATGGAGGAGTTGTGGTGAATCAAAGTTTGTTTTGGGTTGTGAAGTTTTGCTATGATAATTGTATATGATTTTTTTCTTATAAAGAGCTGGAAAACTGGATAACTATTGAAGGTATGCGAGTTGTTTTGATTCTTGACAATTGACAAAGTCACAGGTGTACTATTTTTCTGTAATGAAGTAAATAGTAAAGATTTTGTCTGCTACTATGCTTTTGGAGTGAATATTGTTGTCCAGATTGGCTGAATATTGTGTATGATTGCTTTTGCTTTATCCTTTTTCATGTTTCCAATCAAATCACTAAAGTTCCACTTAAATCGGATTTACTCGACCGAGATTGGTCGAGTTTGGCCGAGATTGGCCGAGTTTGGCCGATACGTACCCGATTCAAGTCTAAACCGAGATGAATCCGTAACTTTGTACCGGTATGCTCCGAGTCAGAGACGAGTCGGCCGAGACTTTGAACCATGATTCATGGCCTCCGAACTCATATTCATACGGAGGATGATGTTCGCTGTCTATCTGAAGCTTGAACCGGGTGTTCAAGTATGCAGATCTTGGAGGATGATGCCACTGGCCTACGCCTTTTCCGACCGAGGGCGGTAGTTTCCACAGTTGTTGCTCTTCGACGATGCCTATGTGTGGAGTACCATGGGGAGGTGATCAAGAGTTTATTACAGTATAGGCTCCCCAATCTTTGTTTCAATGTGGTATGGTTGACTACAACCTTAAATTCTGCCCACGATTGGATCACGTACTTACCGTGGTAGCGGGCAAAATTAGGATTTTAGTCTTGTAACTTGTCCTATTTTGGATTTTAGTCCTCTTCCTGCTCCGGTAAAAATGGTCCTCTAACTTGTTTTTTTTTTGTGGAAAAATAGACCTATCCGCCGGAAATAGCTGACTGGGCACCGGAATCTTTAAAAAACGCTTAAGTGGCTGCCACATTGAATCCTATATGGATGTGGATCTCATTTTACTTTAAAAATGATTTCTCCTTCCAATTCCTGATAAGAGTCAATTTGACTCGGTTTATATATACATTTTGTGCCTCGTAACGACTCATTTAGGTTATTTCCGGGAGTAATCGGCTTAGTTTTGATATAGGTTATATATTTTGTGGATCCCGAGATCTAGATATATTCCGTGATTAACGGGGTTATTCCGGTAATTTTGTACACTTTCGGTCATTCTCGGTCACCCCAAAGTCCCGTGGGGGTTATATTTGGTATGTTTTCGATCCATTTTCAGGTTTTCGGTGCTCGGGAATGTCGTGGAATGTAAACCGGAGCTTCGGGATCAAGAAATCAAGTCTTTTGGTGGAAAAAGGTGACAGGCGGCCGCCTGTCACCATAGGCGCCCGCCTGCAATACGGTTTTTGGAGTTACAAGTTGCTGATGCATTTTGTGTAGAAAAAAAACTGATAGGCACCCGCCTGTGGGGAACTATAAAAACTCTCCAATTAGTGGAGAGTTGGATCATCATGCATTAGATAGTTTCTTTCGGCACCTTTTTATCTCGTTTTTCGGACTTTTATAAGTTTGTATGAACTTGGATTTCATGCTTTTGGATTAATTTCAAGTACAAATTGTTCGTTGATCGTTGTATATTGTACGGATGCGAAGACGGTTTTCTATTTCGTTGATTTTCGGTTATTTTCATCTAATAAGAGGTATCTCTAATCTTCTTATCTAGTTCAATTACTTATGTTTAAATTGTTTGCTAGTGTTTTCATGGATTAGCTAATTTCCCTATAGCCGAGTTATGCGATGAATGTTAAAATCGAGCCTTAGTTCGGATCTTGGGAGAATTTGTGATGTGTTGTAGTTCATATTGATGTTGATTGTTGTCCTAAAACTTATGCTTAACGACGATTGTTGAATTTGCGACTTAATAATCGTATTTTACGTATTCTCTTTACATATGTATTTTGCGAGAGGGTGCGGGAAAAGGGGTTTTAGGATTTCCGTGTAAAACCGACTAAGTGTTTAGATTCGGTTTCGTGTGTAAGGTTTTTATTGTTGTTAACAAGTGTCTCATTCAAGCGTAGACCGTATCGAGTCAGTTAAATCCGGTTTGCGGACAGTTGAACTCGATATAGGAAGCTAGGTTGTTGAAATTGGCACCTAGGTTCGGAATTAGGAGATGACATCCTTCGATCAATATCAATTAAGGTTAGTTGTCCAAGTTCTCCCGGGAATGAGCTAGGGTTCGAGAGTAAGCATTCGGAACATCTCTCGGCTATCTCTTTTAATCGTGTAAGCCTCGTAGTGTGATAGAACCGTGATAGTTATAGTGTATTAGTTTGATAATTGTGGCAAGAGTTAGTATTGTTCCATGTTAAACAAATTGAAAGGCTATCGATCTAAACTCGAGATGAAGCTAGCCGAGGTACTTAACTCGTGTCCCTGAGGGATACGACCTTGCTTGCCAGTTTATATTACAACCGACTCGGTACTCTGCCGGTCAAAGTTGGTTACTATATAAAACGGCCATCAAGTTTTCTGGCGCCGTTGCCGGGTAATCGTCAAACATACTCCATACCTATCGTATTGTTTTTGTAGTGTATATACTAACCATACAGGTACCTTGGGAGTAATATTACGGATGTCACGATCCGGAAAACACGCCTTTTGCCCGGTTTAAGTTAAGCCTTTCTCCCTCCTTTGTATTTATTTAGACACCGAGGACGGTGTCAAATTTTAAGTAGGGGGTGGAGGCTTGCCCGTATAGCGCCTTTTTTTGTATATATATTTTTACGGGGTGAAGGCTTGCCCATTACGCCTTTTGTTTGTTATTCCCGGTATTTAAATTTCTTAGAGTCGTTACTTAGTTTTGATCGCCCCTTAGGTGAAATACGAGCCGTTTTTTCAAATTTTTGTAGTGCCAATGTTGTCAATATTTCTAACGATCTCTCGTATTACGTAGTTAGACACGTGTTAATATTCGAGTGCATTTTACGTTATAGCTTTTATCGTGTGTTGAGAAAAATGAACGGTCACAACTTCACATATAGCTTCGACGTCTTTGATAACTCGACTAGTGATCGATTATAGTTGTTGTATGACCTATTTACCTAGAACTTATATTAGTAACTTCGAGGCGAAATAGAAAGGTCGACCGGTAGTTTGGTATGGTATGACGGTTTTGGCGCTTCTTTTGACCCGACCATTGCCATATATAGCCATCCTGTACATTATCCATCGTACCCCCTCTAAGCCTTGTTAGGGTGGTTAGATCCCCACCCGAAACGGCCATTTTGTTACTAGCCCGTATTTACATAACCACTAAAGCTCTTTGTGATCTACATTTCCTTTTTCACCCTACTATTTGAGCTTTATTTTGAATATGTGAAAAGTTATTTTTGAATATGTTCGGGAAGTACAAGTTTAATGGGGTATTGGTTGGAGTTGAGTAAATATTGTGAGTTTGTTGATATTTATTTTTAGAAGCCTCGGTTGGTTATTAACCATTCCTTTGTGCCAGACGGCTTAAGCCGTGGTTACGCCCCTTAAAAGGCATTACTACACGGTGTCCTCGTATCGACAGAATCTTCGGCTGTGGTACACCCTCGATTGTGCGGAATCCTCCCAAGAGACTGTCGAGGCGTTGGGAATGGAATAGATAATCAACTTCGGTTTTCTGATTCTTAAAGAGAAAAAAAAAGTGTATAGTTTGGTTGGAGCATCGTTTGTAATCGGGGGTGTACAGTTTTGGTTTCTGAAGTCGATAAAATGGTAGACGGGAGTCGTGTTAAGTAAGCTCAATAGTACCACTCTTTCTCCAGTCCTAAATTCCATTTCGTTACCCCCGACCCTAGCCAAACGTTATAACCGTACAAGTCTTGCCTGACCGTACTGAACATCGGTTAACCTCGATTAGTGGAGATGTTTACGAATTATAAGCTTATGGTGTAGTTTTGGTTCGTTACTCGTCTTTAATCTAAACCAGTTGTTGTAATCGATGTCGAAGAAGCTATTCTTTCACACACATTCATTGCTCAACACAAGGTAGAACTAACGTTTGATAATACTCGCATTTTGACTAGTGTATTAACTGAGTAATACGTAGTCTCGTTGTATATATTTATAATATCGACTCTACTTCATTTAGAACGCTCGGTTTGCTCGGGGGCGAGCAAATGCTAAGTAGGGGTAGTTGATAAGAGTCAATTTGACTCAGTTTATATATACATTTTGTGCCTCGTAACGACTCATTTAGGTTATTTCCGGGAGTAATGGGCTTAGTTTTGATATAGGTTATATATTTTGTGGATCCCGAGATCTAGATATATATTCCGTGATTAACGGGGTTATTCCGGTAATTTTGTACACTTTCGGTCATTCTCGGTCACCCTAAAGTCCCGTGGGGGTTATATTTGGTATGTTTTTGATCTTTGTTTTCGGGTTTTTGGTGCTCGGGAATGTCGTGGAATGTAAACCGGAGCTTCGGGATCAAGAAATCAAGTCTTTTGGTGGAAAAAGGTGACGGGCGGCCCTTTGTCACCATAGCGCCCGCTTTGTCACCATAGGCGCCCGCCCGCAATACGGTTTTTGGAGTTAGAAGTTGCTTTGATGCATTTTGTGTAGAAAAAAATCTGACAGGCGCCCGCCTGTGGGGAACTATAAAAACTCTCAAATTAGTGGAGAGTTGGATCATCATGCATTAGATAGTTTCTTTCGGCACCTTTCTATCTCGTTTTTCAGACTTTTATAAGTTTGTATGAACTTGGATTTCATGCTTTTGGATTAATTTCAAGTACAAATTGTTCGTTGATCATTGTATATTGTACGGATCGAAGACGGTTTTCTATTTCGTTGATTTTCGGTTATTTTCATCTAATAAGAGGTATCTCTAATCTTCTTATCTAGTTCAATTACTTATGTTTAAATTGTTTGCTAGTGTTTTCATGGATAGAATGATTAGCTAATTTCCCTATAGCCGAGTTATGCGATGAATGTTAAAATCAAGCCTTAGTTCGGATCTTGGGAGAATTTGTGATGTGTTGTAGTTCATATTGATGTTGATTGTTGTCCTAAAACTTATGCTTAACGACGATTGTTGAATTCGCGACTTAATAATCGTATTTTACGTATTCTCTTTACATATGTATTTTGCGAGAGGGTGCGGGAAAAGGGGTTTTAGGATTGCCGTGTAAAACCGACTAAGTGTTTAGATTCGGTTTCGTGTGTAAGGTTTTTATTGTTGTTAACAAGCGTCTCATTCGAGCATAGACCATATCGAGTCAGTTAAATCCGGTTTGCGGACTGTTGAACTCGATATAGGAAGCTAGGTTGTTGAAATTGGCACCTAGGCTCGGAATTAGGAGATGACATCCTTCGATCAATATCAGTTAAGGTTAGTAGTCCAAGTTCTCCCGGGAATGAGCTAGGGTTCGAGAGTAAGCATTCGGAACATCTCTCGGCTATCTCTTTTAATCGTTTAAGCCTCGTAGTGTGATAGAACCGTGATAGTTATAGTGTATTAGTTTGATAATTGTGGCAAGAGTTAGTATTGTTCCATGTTAATCAAATTGAAAGGCTATCGATCTAAACTCGAGATGAAGCTAGCCGAGGTACTTAACTCGTGTCCCTGAGGGATACAACCTTGCTTGCCAGTTTATATTACAACCGACTCGGTACTCTGCCGGTCAAAGTTGGTTACTATATAAAACGGTCATCAATTCCCCCACTTTCATCCCTCCAAAACTAATTGCCAATTTCATCCCTCCAAATCTAATCCCTCCAAACATAATTTCCTAAGTGAGTGAGAAGATGAAAGAAGTCTACATGAACAGGATGCCCATCGCCATTAAACAGATTGGAAACGCCTCTGGTGGAAATGTGAAGAAGAGAAGAGTACGCTTCTTCTTCTTCATTCTCTTTATTTTTGTTATTACTGGTAATAATAGACGCCTGTGTTTTCAAAATAGGAAAAAAAGTGGACTTAAAAGCTATGGGGGAGCCTCCTTAACAAATAACCCTAATTAGATCATCAAATAAATTTGCACCTAGCTTAGTCATGACCAAAACAAAAAAAAAAATCAAACAAGTTAAAGTCCAAAATGCATGCAGAAAGGAAAAAAAATCAAACTAGAGTAACACAGAACAAGGAATTATATTTCCTAACCATCAGACATGGATACTGATTGTCAATGTAATGGTGCATGACATATGTGGTATTTTAGGATGACCTCTTTGAATATAAAGGATCAGGTGAACATTGTAGCAATGGGCGATGCAAAGTAGTAAATTAGGAATTAGATTTGGAGGGATGAAATTAGGGAAAATTGGAAGGAGAAACCATTCTTTTAAAATAAAATGGGATCCACGGCCACATTGAATACAATGTGGCAGCTTAGTGGCTGCCACGTAAACGTTTTTTAAAGATTTCGGTGCCCAGTCAGCTATTTCCTGCGGATAGGACTATTTTTCCAAAGGTTAAAGGTTGTAAAGGACGAGTTTTAATCTAAAATAGTTGAGAAGGACAAACATGTAGTAACACATGTACAAAAATGTAGTAACACATGTAGTGACTGTCATTCTCAACCATTTAAGTTTAAAACATGTCCTTATGGACTCTGACCCCCTTTTTCCAAAATAAAAAATAAAAATTTAGAGGACCATTTTCCTCATTTGGAGCGGGAGAGCATGACTAAAATCCAAAATAGGCCAAGTTACGTAACTAAAATCCTAATTTTGCCCCGTGGTAGCGCAAGCGAAATTTCCATATGGAGCATGGGCTGGGGTGGCTCGGCATTCACACCTTTTGGAGGAGGTGGAATTAAGCCATGTGGAGGACCCGGCCGCTTTGCGTCACACTCCGAGGTCATGTAGTCGGTGGAGACGCCGTCTAACGATTTCATGGACCTATAAATTGTTCCCTATTTAGGTTGTGGATCAATCAACAACTATTGAGCAGGACCTTTCCGGCCTTGTGAATGTCCAGGTTAAGGTGGCACATGAGGTTACTTGCTGCCCAAGTCAGCTGCATATGGGGCGGGTTGAAGCATAAAACATCAGCAATGGTGTGGCCAAATCTCAACGCCCCGAGGATGGGGTTATTACTACGAATGGTAGTAGGGGAGGCCATACGGGGAAGAACAAGTTACGGAGGGTCACCCGTATTCATGGGCGGCTCCGGCTCTACATATGCCCGGCGGGTGCCGTCGACCCCCTAAAATAAATATATTATGTACAAATAGTAGATAATATTTTTAATAAACACATATATATATGTGAAATTGACCCCTTATTTTTATGTATCGACCCCCGTTTTTTATCTTTTTGCCTCATAATTACATGTATAGAATTGAATATCCAAATATATGTGTGATACGGAAAAAATATTGATAAAATTCTGATCCCCAAGTCAAAAATCTTGGAGCCGCCCATGACTGTATGGATGGAGATCTTGGTAATAACATTCAACAACTAAGTATGGAAATGAAGATAAAGGCCGATGGTGATATGGAGGGGAAGGTGCCCAAGAAAAGTTCTGTTATTTACTTGCCGGAGTCCGCGTAGCAGGCCACCAGTCTTATATTGGAACTTCCGTGGTTTTGGCTAGCCACGAGCAGTGCCAAATTAGGTTACATCTTTTTACGTTTTCGTAGGATTTTTTACTGTTGAAATAGTGTCCTAAACCCAATCGAGTTGGACCAGATCCGACCGGGTCGGGTCATTTACAGTCTGTTTAAACACTTTTGTTATGAGTAATAAAAAACACTTTTGTTATTATATGTTTTGCTTATCCTTATGAACCAGTTATGTTATTGAATATATAATGTCCTTAGTATTATATTGTGATAGAGAAACCATGATATTGATTATGGTTGTTGAGATCTCTAATCACTTAATAGGTTTGGTACTTAAATGTCTCTGGTCGTATGTGCTGTCAAACAGAACATTGATAGTACGATTAAACTAGCACGTATTAGATGTCTTCTATCTTATAGAAGACATGGATAGATCTTATCTATCGAAGTGTAACATTTGGACTGTACGTGGACGTGTATTAGAGAATGCGTACGTCAGACTGACCCATTTACATTAAGTGTCCCAGAATGTGCCAGTTGTGTAATTATCTTGAGATGGGAGTCTTAATGGCATCACGGTGTGGATTGTCGTGATTTGATGCTATTGAGGTTTCCCCTAGCCATGGGGCGATCATGCGGTAGTGTTCAGGTATGATATTGAATTAAACATGCGTATGATACATGTTGTTCGAACGAAAATCACGTATCCTAATGGTAGGAGTAAATATCAGAAATGACCTTCTTATAAGGAATGTCTAGCTCTCGTAAATAGGAGAGTACAAATATATAGGCTCGCATTACTAAGGGAACAAGCCACGGAAGATAAATACGAAATACTAAAAATACAAGAAGATAGAAATTTCTACTATTGTTGCTGGTCCCCTATGGGATTGTATTAAGTTCACTCTCTGTTAGAGGGTCTCTATTTCTGTTTCCCCATTAGCCCCCACTTCCCGTTCTTCGACCTCCATGGATGTGAGGATATCAAACCGGGAGCCATTACTCGCTCCCTGCCGATGGGATATCGGCCGAATGTTATGAAGTATGGACATAGTCTGTTCATTGTGTTCCTCGTCCCTGAATTGGTTCTCCATCTTCTCGTTTGGGCAATCATCCATGGCCCGAAAGGATGTTCTTCCGATGGGCACGATGCCGCGAGGAGTGCTTACCGAAACAGTTTCTCTAGTCTCGGGTCTACGATTTTATCCGGGCAAGCTTCCTCGTGGTGGCCAAATTTTCCACACTTGTAGCAAATAAGTTTGGAGACCCTCGTATTCAACTTTGTGCCTCTTAACATTCAATCGGATGCTCGGCTTCAGAGATTTTCCCAACTCAAATTCTACGCAAACACGTGCAAATTTGCCTTTGGCATTGAGAAGAGTTACCGTATCAACTTTGATCACATTTCCAATAATACTCCCCAACCTTTTGACCGAGAGATTCCCTAAAAACCTCAATTGGAACAACGGGAACCCGATCCATGCTAAAGTCGATTTGATTTTATGCTCAAAGGGGTGAAAAAATGGTCTCCATTTTGTCACATACAAGTAGTGCCCCCGAATCATCCATGGTCCTTCTTCCAGAGCCCTCTCATAGTCAGTCTGGTGAGCAAAACGGGATATATAGTATCCATTTTCAAGGTCTGTGAGCTCCAAACGGCCACTCATATTCCACAAAGCAGGTAAGCGTTGGCTGAGATACATGTAAGAGATGGTCTTCCCCAGCAATTTGATGATTAGGGCCTTCCTCCAAGGTCTCCATAGGTCAAAGCACTCGTCTAGGGGGATTACCACTTCATCTTCCTCCGCCTCTTTGCCAAAGTATTGCTCGATTATATCTGCATATTCTCTTAAGTCATTGTCGTCTTCCTCGTCTCCAATATATATTCCGGTGTCTGCGTATCTTCCAACAAAAACATCCACTCCGCTTCGAGTCGTCCACGCCGGAGTTTCAACAGGGGCTGTCGGTGATTTGGCTCGAACCCTGCTACGATTCAACAGGTCTCTTTCCTCGGTAGTGGTCTCCATATGCTCATCGGCCATTTGGAGTGAAAGGAGTCTTAGACCGGTGGCCGTCCGGTGAGAAAGCGGGAAATCGAGATCTGATCGTGCAGTTTTGTGTGACCTATTCTATCGTCTCAAAAACTGATGCAATACACAAAAGAGGAGCTTACTAGAAGTGGATATGACCCAAGTGCCCACTGCAAATCAGAGAAATATGAATAAAGAAAGACAACAGCAGCCACTTGACTCTTCCAAACGCAAAGGGAATGACATTCCGCTTGACAAGAACCCCCCACAACCCGAAAACACACTTCGGTTAAAGGTAAGTCCACCCATAAGACCCCATTAACAGAAGTGGATCGTCCCAACACAACTCCGGGTCCGTCTCTAGAACAACCTGAAGTAACAAAAATCCTCAAGAGGGATCACTCGGCCCCCTTGAAGAAACAAGGCGAATATCCGAAAAATAAGCCACCTGATAAAGATAGTATTGCCCTATCTATGGAGGTTGACTTGGTTGAGGTAAATCCTCTATTTGTCAGCTTATGGAGGATACCTCCACGCGAACCTGATTGCTATGCGTCTGCTAGCTTGGAATTGTCGCGGAGCCAGCTCTGCGGATTGTTTGAAATTTCTACGTCTTCTCTTATCAGAAAATAAGCCGGATGTACTTTTTATTATAGAAACTCGCTGTTCAAGTGATCGTGCCAAGCAGGTCCTCGAAAAAACTTCTTATTCGAAAGTCTTTGTTGTCGAAGCGAGAGGCTATTCGGATGGATTGTGGTGCTTCTGGAATGAGGACCTCATCCAACTTCATATCGTGTCATGGACGAATCATTGTCTAAATATTACGGTAAAGCAGTCTAGATTAATCTCGGTTTTTTCTCTAATATATGCCTCACCCACCCCGACAGCTAGAAACGAGTTGTGGTAGTATTTGGAACGTCTTTCGACAGTTATTGACTACCCGTGGTGTTTGATCGGTGACATGAATCAAGTAATTTTTCAGAAAGATAAACGGGGTGTTAGACCGATTGGGGGACTCAATGTGGAAAATTTTTGGGAGATGACCCAAACTTGTTGTCTAATGGAGATTCCTTTCCAAGGCTCCCGTTTTACTTGGACAGGTACTATGCGTGGAGGAGGAAAAATTCACCAACGACTAGACCAAGCGTGGTGCATGTACCACCGAGTGGATTGAAGCTTTCCCGTTTGCCTTCGTTAAACATCTACCGAGATTGCACTCGGACCAAATCCTATACTACTAGTCATGGGAGATGAGGTCGAAAACGTAAAGATCGAAGGCTTTCTTTTTACAAAGGGCCTGGTTAAAACACGAGGAGTTTGATAACTTAGTGAAAAGACATTGGAGATATACGGGGGATTTATGCAGCACCGTTGATCATTTCAAAAAAGAAGCCAAGAGATGGAACAAACATGTATTTGGAAACATTTTTGAGCAAAAGAAGAAGTGCTTGGCCCGACTTGGAGGGATAGAAAGAAGCCTCGAACAACATCCTTCAACTTTCCTTTCTAACCTCCACGACGAAATCCTGACCGAGATCAATGCCATTCTAGAACAGGAGAATGTGTATTGGCATCAACGGAGCCAACTCCAATGGATGGTTGAAGGTGAGCGAAATACTCACTTTTATCACCTCTCCACCATTAAGAAGCAGTTAAAACGCAAGATTCTTACCCTTGAGAACTCAAATGGGGATTGGATTAGTGATGGGACCCAAATTGAAACTTTGGTAAGAGATTTTTACAACTCATTGTACCACCGGATGATATGGAAGCACGGGAGCGCCATCGATTAAATTACAACCTCTTTCGGCCCTAGACGCCGATTTTATCAATAGGGATGTAACGAGAGAAAGAAATCGAGGATGCTTTGTTCGAGATGGGATCCTATAAAACCCCGGGTCCGATGGTATCCCAACTTTTTCCTAAAAAAATGTTGGCCTCAGGTTAGTACGTCTATTATTGATTTTGTTACAAATGCTTTTAAATATGGGCATTTTCCTAAGGAGTGCAACGAGACCCTCGTTTCCCTTATCCTGAAAAAGTACCCCCCTGAAAGCCCTGCCCAATTCCGACCGATTGCGCTCTCAAATGTCACGGTAAAAATTATTTCCAAAGTGGTTGCTAACAGGTTGAGATTGGTGTTGCATAAACTAATCAGTCAATCACAAAGTGCTTTTATTCCGGGTCGTGGTAGCACAGGGAACATCTTAATTGTGCAGGAAGCTCTACATAGTTTTAGGATAAAAATGGGAGGCACAGGGTACATGATGCTTAAAATTGATTTGGAAAAGGCCTATGATCGGGTCAATTGGAATTTTGTGCAATCCACTATTAAGGCTATTGGGGTGAGTGATAGAATCGTACGACTTATCTTGCATGGACTCGTCTTCTTCAAAACTCGTCAATTCTATGGAATGGTAACAAGTTGGAGCCTATCACACCTAAACGAGGGCTTCGCCAAGGTGGCCCACTTGCACCTTATCTCGTTTGTTTTATGTATGGAAAATCTTAGCCAACTCATCGAGGAATCGTGGGGAAAAGGTGATTGGAAACCGGTTTGTTTAAAAAAGAATGGACCCCCGATATCCCACTTATTCTTTGTCGATGACCTCTTTCTCTTTGCCGAGGCTTCCGAGAAACAAGCTATGATTATTCATCAAGTGCTTGAAAGCGTTTTGCAAGGCATCGGGCCAACGAATCGACAACTAAATCGAGTTTCATGGTATCCAAAAATATATCTCCCCAACAAAGAAAGATCAATCGCGCAAAAGCTGAAAATGGTGTACACAAGCAACTTTGGCACCTATTTGGGTGTCCCTTTGACTCAATCCCGTAAGAAGATTAAGCCATATAGCTTCATCTTGGATAAAATGAGGAAAACGTTATGTGCTTGGAGAATGAAAGCTCTTACAAAAGCCGGGAAGACGATACTCATTAAAAGCTCACTATCCACGCTTCCTAATTATGTAAATGCAAACAACCAATCTCCCGAAGGCCATCACTAGTGCGATTGAAAATGTGTGTTGTTAGTTCTTTTGGGGCGAAGAAAATGGCAAGAGAAAATTACGTACAGTGGCTTGGGATCAACTTTGTAAACCGAAAAGTGAGGGGGGGGCTTGGTTTCAAAAATATTGAAGCCATGAACGTAGCCTTACTAGGAAAGCTCACATGGCAACTCTGAACGGATGATTCCTCCCTTTGGGTTTCGATCCTTATAAACAAATACGGGAGCCCCCTTGAGAAACCAAAACTCGATGCCTCTACGACTTGGAAAGGGATTTGTGTAGCCAACAAGGTCCTCCAAGAGGGTTTCGTGGTTGCTAATAACGAGGTGATTTGGCACCCTTCCACAGAAGGAAAGTATACTGTTAAGAGTTCTTATAATTGGAAATTGGATTGTCAAGATAACCAACAGAGAGATCCTTGGAGGTTGATATGGAGTTTGAAAGTCCCCATGCGATACAATTTCCTTCTATTGCAGATTGGTCATGACAGCCTCATGGTGGGAAGCTTCCTATTCCATCGGCGAATTGCTTCTACACCGGAATGCAGCCTATGCAATCACCACAACGAAACAACCCTTCATGCCCTTCGCGATTGCGATTATTCCTACTCAATATGGCGAAGTGTAGTCCCGGATATGGAGTGGGGGCAGTTCTTTGCAATCCAGAGCCCGCAAAACTGGATTATTAGCAACCTTCGAAAGGCTAACAAATTGCCCTATGTGTTTCGTGAAGTTTGTTATGGTATTTGGCATTGGCGTAATAAGGTCGTCCATGATCCAAACTCGGACAGGCCCCCGTCACAAGTTTTCATCTCGAAGGCGATTAAAAGAGCAAAGGACCTTCGTTTAGCTTGGGGTATTGAAGAATAGCTTGCTTCAAACAAAATTTCCATTGTTTATTTTAGTTGCTGATTAGCCGATTAGCACTCTGTTTCAAAATTGTTTGCCACGATGGGGGCTATTCCCATGCGTTATTTAATAAAGATTTCTGTTTCAAAAAAAAAAAAAAAAAAATACAAGAAGATAATTATTCAAGCTATGTGATTTAACTAACTATATCCTCGACATATGGCTAAAATTTAAAACTCAACAAATATGAGAGTGCCGCTACATTCCCTTTGCGTAAAATACCGAAATGGTTTTTTAATCTTAGACGTTGAGATGATCGTATAATATTTTTTTTTTCACCGTTGGATTATTTTTTAACCACACTGTTTTGTGTTAGTTAACTTGCCAAATAATTCTTTTTAAGGATAATTAGGGATAAGGACACAATCTGGAATATTTTTAAGTAATAGGAGAGCTATATATTTTTATAGAGAGAAAGACAACTGCATAATTTTTATAGCGAGAAAGACAAACAATGAATCTCCCCAGGTGAATCCCGAAATCAGTGAATTTCGACAGTGAATCCCGAAAATCAGTGACTTTCGACAATGAATTTTGAAAATTAGTGAATTTCGACAGTGAATTTCGGCAGTGAATTTAAACAGAGAATTTCGACAGTGGATAAATAGTTTTGTCTTTTATGCAAAAGTTTCAAAAGACTGTTCTTCTATTCAATTGAGGAAATATTTCTGTCATTCTCCCTCATTCCCCTTCTTTTTAAGCTACCCAAAATGAACCGCAACAAAAGCAAAATTGTTCATCAAACTGTCAAATCTCGACAAATTCACACCACACTAAAAAAATCCTTAAACATCAAAGACACATGTAATTCTTCATCGTCGGAATGAATCCTCGCCGGAATCATTAGTTAAGAGGGATGATGAAATTCATCCTTCCAACTATTTTTTTTAAAAATATTATTCTATTGAAATGCCTAAAAACGCGTGTTTACACCGTTCCACAGCTAACACTATACATCTTCGCATCACAACAACTTCACGGTTAACACTTTTTTTTTCCAGCCGAAAGATTACATGGAATAAACGCCGGCAGCCGATCGCATCACAACAACTTCATGAAAAACAAATGATTTTATATTCAGCCGATTGATTACAGGGAATAAACACTGGCAACAGATCGATCATGGCATTTTTTTTTTTTTTGAGAATTAGGCATCAAAATATTAACAACCAGGGGCGTTCCTGTCCAAATTTAGGCTCGGGGCCAAAAAGAATTTTAGGCCCTCGCCCTTCGAAAAAAAAAACAAGAACTAAAATATATATAAAAAAACAAAAAAGTTTGCGCGTGAGATAGTCGTGAGTTTGGAAGGAAAAAAAAACCTATTTATTTGACTCCTACCCTAGTTAAAAAAGTAAAAATTATTGTAGCTAGTAAGATTCAAAACCGAATCTCTTGTCTAGTATACTAAAGTGCTAACCATTAAGATAATACATTCATTGTTCATATAAATACAGTATATTTATAATATTATGTCGAAATTTTGTGGGTACCTTAAATTCATTGATTTTCGGGCCTGCGGCACGCGCTCATTTCCTTCCCCCCAGCAGGGGCGCCCTATTAACAACGGTTCCGTTGCCGAAGTCTACAGTAGAGACTTAATTTCCTGCCTGAACAAACAAAATAAAACGTGTTTATAACTGCAACCACTCATTATTGAGGATTTTTCAACTTGTACTACATGATCAATTAAAAAAGGAACGAAAATTAATTAACAAATTAATAATATAATTTCTCCCGTAGACTTTTATTGTAGCAAAATCAACGAGGAAAAAAATAGGTTATTGGTTGTATTCTGTGGACACATTGAGGTTGCATGGTGGACAAAATAGTTGACTACTTATTACGAAAGCAAAAGGAAATAGGGGGGCCAGGGAGGGAGTGGGGCGGGGTAAGTAGGTTGGCAGTGGATTTGAGAGCAGCAAGCCAATAGTAACCCAAAAAAGTTAGGAACTAGCTTAAGGAAATCTCTTTTGACCATACACAATATCTTGTTGTGTGAATATTATAGATACACAAAATCATGAAAAAACGGGGTGAAGAAGTGATAGATGTCATCTTTGATAAATCCCCTAATATGAGTGTGATTGGAGTAATCGTTTACAAGAAAGTAAGACCCATTAAATTCAAAGTACACGGAATTTTCCAAAGCAAATTTATGTACTGATAAGAGGTTTCTAGTAATGGAAGGCATAAATGAAATGACTGGGAAGGGGAATATACAGAAGAAGAGCCGTAATGAGTAATAGGTAAACCTGTACCGTCGCCTACATGCACTTTGTCGGGCCCGGCATAGGGAACAGATGATGGGTGAGATTGCGATGGTCATGAATGAGATGATGAGTGACATCAGTATCCACAATCCAATCAGATACGGGATGAGTGGAGTGAGAAACGACGTATGCCTGTGGCGGTTTCCGAAAGGGCGGTGGCTGAGAATGGTCGTAGCTATAGGGGCAGGAGGAAGCAACATGGCTGACTTGAGAACAAATTTGGCAAGAGGGGCACCACGATTTTGTCCGGAGTAGAAACAGTGGGGAGGACCGAATCCTTGTTGCGTCCCCATTCTCAAATAGGATGAAAACTGCGCACCATGTCGGAGAAGCAATATGCGTAAATATTTATGTTTTTTTTTTTTTAATTGTAAAAAAAAAAGGGAAAAAGAAGCAGATAATGAAGATCAATGAATATAGTAAAAAAAAAGGCTAAGACAAGAAGAAAATAACTTGCCCCAAAGACTTCAACGAAAGGCATAATTTTAAAGAGGTTTGGGAGAAGGATACGGTGGATGCATAGCGCAGAAGAGAATCGATTTTTTTTTTTTTTTTTTTTTTCACAAGAATATGATTGTTAAAGAAGCTTGAAAGGGCTTTGAGTATTATGGATTTGGGGAGATCGGATGGAAAGGTGATGATAAAGTGACTATTGGCGGGAGAAGGATCGGACGAGATCGGACGGAAAATCACCGGAGAAGGAGGACTGAAATTCACCAGGGAAGGAGACGACTAATTTATTATTATTAAATTTTTTTTTTTTGAAAAAATAGGTTAGGGTTTATGGAAGAATTGAGAGAGAGAAAATTGACATTTTCTGCAACCATAACATGATTTAGAATAATCGTATTTTATTGATTCTCTAAACGTATTTTATTGATTTAAGTGAATAGTGTAGATGCAAATATATATAGGCTTAATCTGACTTGGCCAACAAGATAAAAATAATAAATTACAAATAATAATATTTAACTAGACTCAATATAATCAATCGTATTTATTGTGTATTATTGCGTTTACATTATTTGTATGTAGTATAAAATACACTACTTTTGTACTCAATGAAATCAATGAAAATTCAGTTTTATTACTCTCAATATGATACCAAAGCTATTTGACTAACGTCTTTCGTATCCCTAGTCAATCGTAAAGAAAATTCGTTTGAATGGGGGTTCGTTATCGTAATCTACACGAACCCTCACCCCTACAACCGTCTCCTTTCACATAGATTTTTTCCGTTGATTTTTTTAGTCATCAAAATAAATTGCTCAATCATTATGATCTCCCACACCCTCTGCAAAATTTTCCCAAATCTTCAGGCAAGTCCTACATCCTTTCCCTTTGGATCACCAATTTGGATGTGTTGAGAACAAGTGGATGAAGGAGAGAGGTGGCAGCAACACAAATACAACCCGCAGCGACGGAGTTTACAATGCGAAGGAAGCCGCAATCAAATATTGTTTGAATCATGTTTTCTTTTTCTCCTTCCATCAAATTCTTTCCCAATATTTCTTCCTCTTTATTTCTTCTTCTATTCTTTTCTGCCATTTATTTTTATCTCCTAGAAGAAGTTTTATCTATCGTCAAACTTCTTTTCAAATCCGGTATTTTTTTTATTTATGGTTTTTACAACCCTCAATTCCAAATTTTATTAAGGGTTCTTACAATCCACCATTTCAAATTTCCTTACTTAGGTACAACCCTCCATTCCAAATTTAGTAAGTTTTGTCACAAACATGTGTTGATCACAAGGGTGACTACACATCAATTTTTATTATTCACCTATAAATTCTTTTTGTAGGGTATACATCCCCTCCAAATATTTCTTACATCTATTACTTCTTCTATGACTCTTTAAAAAGACAAATTGAGTCATCCATTACGATTCAATAAATAGCAAGTGTAGCTGCTGACGAATGATATGAAGAAATTTGTTGCAGGCACCATGTGAAAGAAACAAGATTCATTCATTACGAGTCAATCTTCATATTCATTGCATTATAATGGGATTGCGGGGGTGTGTTGAGAATATTCTAGATACACAAAATCATGGTTTATTAATCATTGTAATCAATCGCATTTATTAAGTATTATTGTGTTTACGTTATTGCTATATATAGTATAAATACACTACTATTGTACTCAACGAAATTAATGGAAATTTAATTTTATTACTCTCAATATGTACCAAAAATATCCAACGATTCTATAAACCGGATGATCAGTATTTTTGTATTTATTGAAATGCAGTATCCTAATAAATCTAACAACTATAGATTAATAATCCGTGATGCTAATTGGACCAGTGATAATCATTTTTAAGTATTAGAGCCATGAATATATCAAACTTAAAACAATTATAGTGTGCTGTTTTTGCCAACAGATCCATTTTTTCTTCTTTTTAACAATCAAGAACTTTTCAATAATCAATAAGATGTTAAAATATTACCAACAATATCAAAGTTTTAGATAAAAGCAACAAGACTTCAAATCAAACACTATAAAAAGTAAAAACCTTCAACTAAACCCCGCAACCAAACCATGCCACAACAAGAGCCTTGAATACCATATTCTTACAATTGTTGGGTGGATCCGTATTGTGGAGCCCACTAAATAATAAAAAAATAAATAATAATAAAATAAAATAAAATAAATAAAATAATATGTCTAATATAGTTAAGGGAACAAAATGGTTGAATTTTTCTCTAATCTTCACAAAAAAGGGAGCAAAAAGGGGAGAAAATTCGCAGCTTCTTTGGTGTTGCAGCTGGAACTTTCTTACGACGATCGGGTATCAAAACGGACTCCGATCGGGACGAAATTTTGAGAGGTTGTTCGTATCTCCTTATTCTTCAAGATAAACGGTGGATTTTTGTTTCAACGGTTCAGTTTTTTGGCAATCATCCGCCGACCTTCGATCGCTACGTTTTCAATGATATTTTTCAACAACTTTTGTATTTTGTATTCTTAGTTGATGCTTTGGTGTAGTTGAGTTAGTTGATGTGTTTGGAAAACTTTTGTATCACCTTTTGCCGATTAGTGGATATTTTTGTGGGCCTCGGCCTCGTGGTTTTTACCCTATCACATCGAGAGAGGTTTTCCACGTTAAAATTATGGTGTTATTTTGTTGTGTTTTGGTTTCGCTTTATTTGCGATTTAGCTTCGTTGAGCTGCCTCGTTTAATTCTGTTGTGTGTCATTGGGAAGACTTTATGGGTATTGTGATATGTGTGGTATTGCGCTTGTTTGTTTCCCAACAAGTGATATCATAGCGAGGTTTGTTGATTTGGTTTTGAAGTATTTTTGGTGAATGCCAACTTGAATATAATGATCACTTTGAATGGGTCTAACTATGCCATATGGAAAAATAAAATCGAGGATCTTTTATATGTGCGTAATTATTTCTTGCCGGTTTTCGCAAGGAAAATCTTTAGATAAAACAGACGAAGAGTAGAATTTGTTGCATAGACAAGTTTGTGGTTATATTAGACAATGAGTTGATGATAATGTTTTAAATCACATTAGTGAGGAAAAACATGCCATCTTTGTGGAAAAAGCTTGAAGACTTGTATGTTCGGAAAACTGGAAACAATAAGATGCTTTTGATGTATAAATTGATGAATTTGAGATATAATGATGGAACTCCTATGGCTGATAATTTGAATAATTTCTTGGGTATTATGAACCAACTTAATTCTATGGGTGTTAGGTTTGATGATGAAGTGCAGGGATGGATGCTTCTTGGCTCTTTACCGGAATCGTGGGAAATTTTTTGAAGTTCTCTATCTAATTCTACCCGAGATGATGCTATGACCAATGATCTTGCAAAGACAAGTGTTTGGAAGAAGAGACAAGGAGGAAGGCACATGTTGTTTCATCACAATCGGATGTCTTGGTTACTGAGTCAAGGGGGAGAAGTCAAAACAGAGCTTCTAAAGATAGAGGTCGGAGTAGAATAAAATACAAGGGCAAGTACAAAAACTTTGAATGCAATCACTGTGGCAAGAAGGGACACATCAAGAAAGTTTGCTTTAAATTGAAACGGGAGAAAAAAAATAGTGAGAATAAAAAAAATGATGAGAAAAGGGAAGATATAGTTAATGCATCTTCTTCTGAAGATTTTCTTGTGTTTCAAGAGGTTGATGATGTTATTCTTGCTGATGATATGACTAGTTGGGTTGTTGATAGTGGTGCTTCGGTCCATGCTACTTCAAAATAAAAGATTTTCACATCTTACACTCCAGGTGACTTTGGTGATGTGGGAACGGCTCAGGATTCTACCTTAAAGTGTGCAGGTGTTGGAGATATTAGTTTGGAGACGTCTAATGTTACCAAACTGATTCTTAGACGGGTTAAGCATGTTCCAGGGATCCGGTTGAAATTGATTTCGTTGCGGTATCGTGTGATGATGGTTATAATAGCTCATTTTCTAATGATAAGTGGAAGCTCACAAAGGGGTCTTCGCCAGTTGTGGCGGAGGCACACATACATCTACACTTTTCTTGACTCAAGACAAAGTTATTGTTGATGAGGCTCGTGCACCGAGTCGTGTGATGAGACCGAGTTGTGGCATAAGAGTTTATGTTATATGAGTTTGAAAGGAATGACTGTCTTATCTAAGAAAAATGTATTGTCTTGTTCTAACATTTTGCATTTGGAAAAGTGTGCTCATTGTCTTGCAGAAAGCAAACTAGAGTTTCTGTTAAATCAAGTCCACCTTCAAGAAAGTCAGAAGTACTTGAGCTTGTTCATTTTGATGTTTGTGGTCCTATGAAGACAAGGACGCTTCGTGGTTACCGCTATTTTGTGACTTTTATTGATGATCACTCCAGGAATATTTAGGTGTACACTTTGAAGACAGAAGATCAAGTGTAAGACGTGTTCAAGCGGTTTCAAGTTTCAGTTGAAAGGGAAAATGGAAAGAAAATTTAATGTATTCGGACTGACAATGGAGGTGAATACAAAGGTCCATTTCATTATTACTGTAAGAAGCAGTGTATCAGACATGAGAGAACTCCGCCAAAGACTCCGCAGTTGAATGGCTTGGCAGAGAAGATGAACGTAACATTAGTGGAGAGAGTCGATGTTTGCTTTCACAAGCGGATTGCCTAAATCCTTTTGGGGTCCTTTTGGGGTGAAGCTTTGAAGAATGATGTTCATGTACTAGATTTGTCTCCATGTGTCCCTTTTGAAGAATAATGTTCCTCAAAAGGTATGGTCATGTAAAGATATATCTTACTATTATTTACAAGTTTTTGGTTGTAAATCTTATGTTCACAATCTTAAAGATGAGAGGTCTAAGCTTGATGCTAAGACCAAATAGTGTATTTTTCTAGGTTATGGTCAAGATGAGTTTGGGTACAAATCTCAAGGAGTCCGAGCTAACTCCAAATACGGCACCGATATTTAGGTTCGCCGGTCCCTCCATCTATCCTATGTGAATGGTGCGGCTCGCAACAATGTTTGGAAAGGAGCCGAGGGAAGGACTCTCATGGTTAACTATGTCGTGGTCAAGGCCTCATCGCATACAACATCATCTTGGGGAGACTCCGTCCTCATCGACCTCCGAGCTGTGATCTCTCCAGTTTACATCGGTCTGAAGTTCCCGATTGCATATGGCTCGGTCGTAATCAAGGGTGATCTAGAGGTCGCCAAAAGCTGCTACACGGCCACAATCAAAAGCAAATGGGTCGTTTTAACTTGAGTGGCTCGGCAAGTTTTATCTCGTCGTTTCTTTTTCTCGCACTCTTTTTATGCTCATCTTTCCTTAGTTTTGTTATCGCTTTAAACGTTTGATACTTTGTTGAATAAATTTTGCTCTAGACCGCTCGCTTCTTGAATTCGGTTGCATGCTTACTTACATTGCTCTATTGTGTATAAACGCTCGTCTTAAAACTTTCACGCATGAAGTCGGTCCGACCCGGCCCCGCTCTCTCGTGCTTCAAAAATGAGAAGTCGCACTAGCCCGGCCCACTCATCCTAAATAATTTCATGCAAGAAGTCGGTCCGACTCCGGTCCCGCTCGCCGTGCGTAAAAAATGAGAAGTCAACACTTGCCCGGCCCACTCGTCATCGATACCAACAAATGAGAAGTCGGTCCGACTTGGCCCTCGCTCTCCATGCTTCAAAAACGAGAAGTCGCACTAGTCCGGCCCATCTCATCCTAGATACTAACACGCGAGAAGTCGGTCCGACCTAGCCCCGCTCGCCATGCTTTAAATACGAGAAGTCGCACTAGCCTTGCCCGGCTCGTCTTAAAAACATTCACGTGAGATTTCGCACGACCTAGCCCTACTCGCCGTGCTTTAAAAATGAGAAGTCGCACTAGCCCGGCCCAGCCTAGTCCGAAAACTTTCACGGAAGTTAGTCCGACCCGGCCCCGCTCGCCATGCTTTAAAACGAGAAGTCGCACTAGCCCGGCCCAGCTCGTCTTCAAACTTTCACGCGAGAAGTCGTCCGACTCCGGCCCCGCTCGCCGTGCTTTAAAAATAAGAAGTCGCACTAGCCCGGCCCAAAGACGTCTCAAAACTTTCACACGAGAAGTCGTCCGACTTGGCCCCGCTCACCGTGCTTTAAAAATGAGAAGTTAGCACTAGCTTGGGCTAGCTCGTCTTCAACACTTTCAAGCGATAAGTCGTCCGACCTCGGCTCGCTCACCGTGCTTTAAAAATGAGAAGTCCGCACTTACCGGGTCCACTCACCGCTATCTAACAAACGTCAAGTCAATCGATTCCGACCATACTCGATGCAATAGAGACCACTCCGACCTGGCCCCACTGATTGCGAGGTAAGCACTAAATTAACCTAGTTAGCTCTGACCTGTTATCTGACCTAAATGTGTCCGAGCTCCGCACGACGGGTTCGGGCTTATACTCTCACAATCATACAAGTACGCCATCCAAAACTGTAGGTTAAAGAATGGAATACTGAGGGCCAACATACCCCATCAACAATAATAACAAACAAAAGATAACTCGAAAAAGAAATGCCGCAACAAAAGAGCATTTTTCATTACCGAAAAAGTTACAATACAAAAATTTTCAATCAAAAATGAGAAGTCAGTCCGACATGGCCATGCTCGCCGTGCTTTAAAAACGAGAAGTCCGCACTAGCCTGGCCCAGCTCGTCCTAGATACTAACACGTGAGACGTCAGTCCGACCTGGCCCTGCTCGCCGTGCTTCAAAAACGAGAAGTCGCACTAGCTTGGCCCAAATCATCCTAAAACTTTCACGCGAGAAGTCGTCCGACCCGACCCCGCTCGTCATGCTTTGAAAATGAGAAGTCGGCCCAAGCATGGCCCGCTCGCCTTAAAAAATTTCACGCCGTGTCGTCCGACTCGGCCCTCGCTCGCCGTGCTTTAAAAACGAGAAGTCAGCACTAGCCTGCACCAGCCTCGTCACAAAACTTTCACGCGATAAGTCAGTCCGACCTGGCCCTGCTCGCCGTGCTTTATAAACAAGAAGTCAGCACTAGCCTGGCCCAGCTCATCTTCAAAACATTCATGCAAGAAGTCAATCTGACATGGCCCTGCTCGCCGTGCTTTAAAAACGAGAAGTCAGCACTAGCCTGTCCTAGCTCGTCTCAAAAGTTTCACGCGAGAAGTAAGTCCGAACTGGCCCTACTCGCCGTGCTTTAAAAATGAGAAGTCAGCACTAGCCTGGCCCAGCTCGTCTTCAAAACTTTCACGCGAGAAGTCAGTCCGACCTGGACCTGCTCGCCATGCTTTAAAAATGAGAAGTCCGCACTAACCCGGTCCAGGTCACCACTATCTACCAAACGTCAAGTCAATCGATTCGACTATACTCGACACAATAGAGACCAGCCGACTTGGCCCCACCGATTGCGAGGTAAGCACTAAATTAACCTAATCTGTTCGATCCGTTATCCGACTTAAATGTGTCCGAGCTCCGCACGACGGGCCGGGCCTTATACTTTCACAATCACACAAGTACACCATCCAAAACCGTAGGTTAAGAATGGCATACTGGGGGGGGCAACATACCCCATCAACAACAATAATAATAAACAAAAGATAACTCGAAAAAGAAATGCCGCAACAAAAGAGAATTTTTCATTACCGGAAAAGTTACAATACAAAAATTTTCAATCAAACATAAAAACCTCCTGTAGCTCTAAGAGTCTGAGGTCGGATTCTTTGAAGGCTCGGATGGAGGAACCGAGCAGGAGGCAGCAGAAGGCCGGGTGGCATACTTGGACACAATGTCCACCCCAGCCTTAAAGTCCCTGACGCGCTCATTGTACGCCACGGCCATTCCCAGTTTGTAATAAACCTTCTTAGGAAGGTTATCCACCACAAGGGAAGGATGCTGGAGCATCGCCTCGTCCACCCCCGAGGTATAACCATGGTTTAGGACGGGAATAAGTAGCACCTTTAAGGCTTTGGAAAAGTCCTCCGAGGCCTTGTATTCTTGAACAACCTCGACGCACCGAGCGGGGATCACGCCTTCCACTCGGACATCTTCGCTTGAAGATCGCCGACCTCCCGCTCTCTCCTCCTCCTCTCCTCGGCGAGTTCGCCAGTCAAAGAATTCAACTCAGCCTTTTTAGCTGAGAGTTGGGCTTGCAGAGCCTTTATTTCCGCATCCTTGAGTTCGGCGGCCCCCCTAAGCTCCTCCGTTGTCCGCCTCAGCTCGTCGATCTTCTTTTTCTGGTTGGCCGAGTCCACAGAGGCCTTTCCCAGTCTCCCGAAAACTTCCCGACCAACCAAGGTCCCCTGCATAATCAAATAAAGATGGTCAAGACCTTCAACAACTTGGCTTTAAAATGAGAAGAAACAAGAAGATAGATTACTTACAAACTCCATGGTATTGAAGCCCATAGTAGCCAACTCCTCGTCGACATATTGGCGATTTATTGCGCTCGTAAGCGCCTTCCTCTTGAGGGTCAATTTGGCCCCGAGGTACCCCTGAGCCTTCGTCATTCCTTTCTTTGTGGGCCTCGTTCTCTTGTGAGGTCGCGGCCGGCCTAATCCGCCCCTTCTTCCCAAGGGACAGTCCCTTTCCTTGTCTTCTTTGAAGGGTCCGTATCGGACCGCCCCCGTAGGGGGACAAATGAGGAGGCACCCACCACGGCGGCATCCACGAAAGACCCTCTTCCACCACATTTCCGGCAGAAGGGTTGGTTCGGGTTGACGAACCACAACTTCACCTTCGCTCTCCCGCCGAGATCAACAAAGTCGGCCACCGAAAGTATAAACAAAGTATTAGCAAAACACAAGTGTAAATATTACAATAAAAGTATAAAGACAAGACCCTACAGGGTTACCATTCTTTATAGGGGCAGGGGCTCGCATCCTCTAGCCGAGCTTCCGTTATTAGCTCGTCACCATTCGATAGAGTACCCGCACTTGTGGATCTTCTCCACCAGCCTTGTCTCTCGCTCGGGACGCTCATCCTTCTCCATCTCGTCCATGTTCCATCGTCTTAGCCCAGGATGATCTTCATGCCAGATGAAGAAGAATCGCTCCTTCCATCTCTTGAAGGAGTCTTTACCTTTGGGGATAACGGGGACGTCACCGGAACGCCCCATCCACCGGGAAAATTAGTACTTGTAGGGGTGGTCCTTCAACCCCACAAGGTGATAAAAGTACCTAAACTTTTTCACGGTGAATCGCATGTTGAGCAATCGGCACCAGATAGAAAATCCAATAATGGCCTTAATACCACTGGGGGCTATCTGGGAAAACCCTAGCTCGTAATGCTGGAGTACAACAATAAGCGCCGGGGAAAAAGTCAGCATCAGACCTACCTCAAAATATTCCCGGTGGACTGTACAGAACCCTTCTGGCAGATTCGGGGCAAATAGATGTGGCTCTGAGGGTAACCTCGGGGAGTGCCTCTCTCTGCTAATCCCATACAACTCACATATCTCATCCAGATCTCCTGGACCGAGGATGGATTCAACATCCCGGCTATCGGCAATGGCCATATCGCCGGATTTAAATCTACGGTTCCGGCGAATAATAGGGCTTGCTTCCAAGGATACCGAAAATCAAAGCAAAAGCTAAAAGAAGGGATGATGACTTACTTGCAAAAGACAATTTGAAGATTGAGAAGAGGAAGATAGCAATCGATAGCGGGGGATGAATCTTCTGCTTTAATGACCGGCGATGAGTTGAAACGATTGATATGATGGGGTTATAACCCCCCACTCACCTCGAAAAATGCCCTTAATTAGAGCTAGCAGGCAACGACGCCTCGATTCTCAAAACGATTGCAACGGTGTCATAGCCCTGCCACCTGGCATTCTAACTTCAAAAATCTGCAAGTAATGTAACCGATCCGAGCTGTAACCTGAGTAGATCCGAGTCGACCTCTCCAGGCCCGGCTGGATCTTAGGGGCTTATGATGAGGGTCGGATCAGCACCTAGCCACGTGTCCAACAATAAATAAGGATATAGAGAAGTCTCCTTTACGGGACAGAGCCCTCCAGTACCCAAGCTGACCAAGCTCGGCCACTCTCTCCCAACCTTTCCAGTCGGCAAATGGCATGATCGGACATCGCGTGCCCGACCTTACAGTCGGCCTCGGTCCTTCTCATACATCACTTCTTACGCACGCACCAAGTCGGATAAATACAGAAAGAATCCTAAATCATAACTACTCTGATTCTGATATTCAAATATTCCATAATTATCTCTTAAAATCCAGGGGATCGAATCATGGTTATCTTTTCCTTAGGGAACACGACAATCAGAGTCCACCAAGGACATGCTACACACAATTGCTAAGGCACAAGCCTTTTTATATAAAAATCCCTAAGGAACTACGAAGACTTGATTTCAATTCATATATTGGATACGTAGGCAGTTTGAGAAATAACATGTCAAGTGCGGTCTCAACCACCACCAAAACACCCCCTCTTTTTATTGTTTTGACTGTTCTTGAAGCTTGGACTAATTGTCATTAAAAGAAAAAGCCCGCATTTATCAATCGACGATTTCCGATCACAAAGTGAAAGTTAAAAAAAGACTATAAGGGCAATTCCCCTTCATTTTTACTCTCGTTTCCATGTATGCATTTGACCATTGAAAACCTTTAAAGAGAAAGAGAAGAAAGAGTTAAGGTAGAAGAAGAATGAGTTCTTCATTTTGATCATCTTCAACTACTTCAATTTGTAGATCGATCACACCAAGAGGATTATCAAGAAGAGGGCTTCACATTGACCCAAGAAACTTCTTTGGGTAATGTTTAAGAAGCTCATCTTTCCGGTTCTTAAACTTTTTAAGTGTTCTTAGTTGAATAGTTGAATAGATGGTTACATGAGGCTTAGAATCATGTTTATTGTTGTAGGAATTGAAGGATAGAGCTTAGAGTTGGGAGTTCTTCAAAGCTTAGAGCTTGCATTCAAGATTGCTTGAAGAATTGGAGGTAGGGAGGTGTTCAATTGAATCTATTGTTGTGTTAATTCATGCTTTAGACTTTGTACTATGTTATGTATTGGTATGGTAGTGTTTGGGGTATGCTTTTAGCATGATTTGGTAAGGAATTGAGGGTTGCATGTGGTGGAATCACCTTGGAATTGAGCATAGAAAATTGCAGATTTTCTCGGGCGCGTGCAACGATTAGAGCACGCCCGATACTTGTAAGGGCGGGCCTAACGTAACGTAGAGTTGGACAGAAATAGGGCCCTTAGGCGCACGCCTATCCCCCAGAATGAGCATAATTGTGTTTTGTTCCCTATAACGAGCATGTCTTAGTATGGAAACCTTTTGTGGTGTGATGTGAAGTAAGATGCTTGTGTTCTAGTGGATTTGGATCCACACCGTGACTCATGGGAGCATTGAAACACATCTCATTTTGCCTTACGTGATGTTGAATTTTATGGTCAATGCCTTCTTGTTATGTGGCAAAGTTAGGGGTTCTGTCTGGTGGATTTGGGTCGCACTTTATGGAGACTTTCTCGCGGGGAGAAGCTCGAGATCATCGCAAACCTTATTCCTTAGACTTGTGGGTATTAGATTAGAATCCAATATTTATGTGACACATGGTAGGTAGTATAACATAGAGATTTCTAAGGTCTAGTAGTCCGTATAAGCTTTTTTTTTTATGTGCAATGAACTTGGGTGGCTAGTTTAAACGTTTAAATACATACTTGAAAGTCTAAAAGATAAATAATTATGGTCCTTGGTGTGGCACGTTTTAATATCGCAGTCGGAAGATTTGACACAAGGGTCGGGGAGACTCAGTGCCTTGGACTTCACGTAGGGCGGGAAGCCCTATGCCTTTTAGGGGTTGAATGTGTTGTGGTGCGCTTTTCACCTCACAAATGTCCTTGGACTTTTGTGCAACTCATTTTTCCTTGTGTTGTTGAGTTTTACTAGTGGACTAGTAGATAGTTGTGAGACCTTGAACATACATGGCTTGACGTTATTGTCTACTTATTTTTATCTCGTTACTAGCCATTGTTGATTGTATAGATTTGATGCTTCTACTTCCTACTAAGTACGTTTTTATTTACCCATTTGTTATATTATTTCCACCCTGAGAAGGTGATACAAGTTTTGTGGATGATTATGAGTACCGCGAGGAGTGACCTCGTGGTGCTTGGAAGTGCTTTGGTTGATGGTTTCATTTTGACTATGTAATTGACTAAACTATCTTGTTTTAGATAAGCTTTTGAATCCCGTAAGTTTTGGACTTGTGGACTATCGTTGAGCTCTCAGACTTTCAATGAACTCAATATTTGGTTTTCCTATTCTACACCTAGCTTTGTTATGTTTCACGAGTCATTATGTTTTCCGTAATTATACTCTGATGACGTATTTGTAATGTTTACGTAACTTTTTGCAGTGATTTTTTAAGGGTTGGAGGGGTGGGGTGGGGTTATTATTGTGCTATGTCAATTTGAGATTCCGGTGACCGTCCGGCTCGGATTAGCGTTTGTCTCATCTTGCTCGCTGCATATTCATAAACTTATCCTCAATAATCTGCAGAGTTGGAGTCATCAATGATGTAGGAACAATTAGTTAGCTTGACTAAAGAAGAGTATTTTATGAGTCACGATGCTTTCAAGTAATAGCCTTAAGTGATCTCTCTTACACAAGTGATCTAACCACTCTCAAAATGTGAAAATGGTCTAGCCGTAGATTTCTTTTTCCAAAACTACGTCGTTTTGTTGACAATAACAAAACAAAAACTTTAACTTGAGAGATCACTCAAAACTATTATTTAAGATGATCCTTGCTCAGTATTTTAGTTCCAGTTCTGCTCTTCCGGTCTCTACTTTGTTGCTAATGGAGGGATCAACCACTGTCCTCACCCATCCGACTATGGGAAAGTTTTTTGGTGCATCCGCCATATGCGAAGTGAAGTCGTTGATCTGCACCGTCTATTTATAAATTGGATTCAAACTGTATGATTCGTATTTATTTACTTGTCACTTCACCACAAACGGAGACATCACCCAAGAACTTCTCCGACTATAGGCGCAATGGACCTTTCTGCAATTTAGCTAATCACTTTTCAAAGATTTCTGACATCTTGAATGACATGAATTGTCATTTCAAGTGACTTCATATTACCATGGGTGTGATGGCACGGATTCAATTTCCCTGCAAAAGAAGCTTGCTTAGGATGTTTACATGTTTCAATATACTCTTTGACTCCGTGTTCCTACACAAAATACACAAAAATCAGGTGCCAACCAAAGCATGGTGGATCTATGCGACCCAAGAAGAAGCAGAATCGTGGAAACACCAATCATGACGTGTCTTCTTAATAACCTAATCCATGTGGGATTGACGTCCCAAATACTACTCGATAAACCGCACGTTTGCTAATGGTAATTTATTTTAAATTCACACACACAAAAAAAAAAAAGGTTGTGTTAATAACGAGTTACAATAACAAATAAGCATATTATGACATTATAGTTTTGATATATTTAACTTGCCCTGATAGGCAGTTTTCAAACCGGGAGACTTTTGGCCTAATGCATTTTGCTGAATTAAAATACTCCCTCCATGCGGGGATCATGGGAAATTTTCCTTGTCACAGAGAATTTAAAAGGCCAAAAAAAAAAAAAAAAAAAAAAAAAAAAAAAACAATAAAACAATAAAAAAAAACAAAAACGGGGGCCTAACCTTAACAATCACAGCAAAGTTTTTTATTCACATTTTCACATAGAGATATTATTTTTTATAAAAAGAGAGCCAACTTTGAAAAATGATCATTAAAGTCCTACAATTCTTACCTATTTAAAACTGCATACACTGCAAAAGCATCTTTATCCAAACAATGAATATTCCTGCAATTGGATTCCTCATGCTTCTGTTTATCACATGCACATCTGGATCAGCTCAAACTATCACTACTTATACTGATGACTCAGCTTTAATGGCATTTAAGTCCCATCTCATGTTAAAGAAAGATCATCTTCTGTTAAGAAACTGGAGCTCAAACACACATTTCTGCAACTGGTATGGAGTTTCATGCTTGAATGGTCGAGTCACGGTTTTGCAGCTTTCGGGTTTGGGTCTTCAAGGTACCATTTCCTCAGACATTGGAAATTTGACAGAGCTAGTTGAAATAGACCTCAGCAGAAATGGGCTTGGAGGGTCATTGCCTAGTGAATTAGGCTTCTTACAACATTTAAGGCATTTTTCGATTGGTGGGAACGATTTTACTGGATCCATACCGGGTTCGATATTCAACATATCATCGTTAGAAACTGTTGACATGTCCATAAATGCGTTTTCAGGGACATTGCCTGATGATATGGGAATGACACTTCCAAATCTTGAGAGTCTTAATTTGGATGGCAATAGAATTAGTGGAACCATCCCTGTTTCTATTGCGAATTCAACGAAATTAACCTTCCTTCGCTTGAATGAAAACGATCTGGAAGGAGAGATACCAAGTGAATTTGGTAAGCTGAAGAATATGTTGTGGTTTGAATTTGAGCACAATCGAATTTCCGGAAATATCCTCCCTTGAAATCCTTGAAGCCAGACATAATTACCTTAAAGGAAGCCTTCCATCTGACCTTGGCCAATGGCTTCCTAATCTTCAAAAACTTTTCCTTTCACATAACCAATTCAGTGGAGAGATCCCATCTACAATATGCAATGCAACAAAGCTAGTGTATCTAGAGTTAGCAAACAACAGTTTTAGCGGTTCAGTTCCCCGGATGCTGGGAAACTTGTTAGATCTTCAACACCTAGTACTAGAAAGCAATTCATTAGTCAATGAACCCCATGCCAAATATCTGCATTTCGTTGATTCATTAGTTAACTGTAAGAGTCTCGAATACCTAATACTTTACGCCAACCCTTTGAATGGGATTTTGCCAGAATCTGTAGGGAACCTTTCAGTTAATCTCAAGGTTTTTGCAGCAGCTATTTGTATGATCAAGGTAAAATCCCGGAAGGGATTGGAAACTTGAACAGCTTAAATTTACTGGATTTAGGAGATAAGGAAGGCAACATACCCTCATCATTTGCTAGACTACACAGGATAGAAAGGATTTATCTTGATGGGAATATGTTAACCGGAACTGTTCCGGATGATTTAGGCAGTTTAACAAAGCTAGGGGTCTTGAATATAGGAGAGAACAAGTTCACAGGAGACCTCCCTCTTCCCATAGGGAACTTAACTAACTTGATAGAACTATATCTTGGTGGTAACAGTTTTAGTTCCCAAGTGCCTCTAAGTTACTGGGGACTGGTGAAGCTGGAAGCCTTGAACTTGTCAATGAATCTGCTACAAGGAACCTTAGATCCTAAAGTGGGAAACTTGAAAGCGGTAGTCATGATGGACATTTCATCAAATAATTTCTCAGGTGAAATCCCAAATTCTATAGGGAATCTACAGAGTCTTATTACACTTTATGTATCATATAATTCGTTCGATGGTCCTATCCCAAGTCTACTCAGCAACCTAATAGTTCTTGAGAATTTGGACTTATCTTCGAATTCTCTCACCGGTGAGATCCCTACATTCTTAGGGCTATTAAACGATCTCAGTTTCCTGGACATTTCTTATAATAGACTACAAGGGCCATTGCCCGATAGAGGAGTGTTTGCAAATCTCTCTTACCTATTCTTAGTAGGTAACAGTGGACTCTGTGGTTCTCCCAACCTTAACCTTCCTCCATGTAAGAGAGTTAAACAGTCATTCCAAAGAAACAGAAAGTGCAACCTCATTCTTCTAAAGATAACACTTCCACTTGGTTTTGTTTTTCTTCTTGTGGTTCTAACCATTCTCATCATTATACGGAGAAAAAAGCAAGGCTTGAGTAAAATTGTTGCAGCTGATTCCTCACCTAGTAAAGGGCATCAAATCATTACCTATTATGAGCTTATAAGAGCAACAGATCATTTTAGTGAGTTAAACTTGATAGGAAGAGGAAATTCTGGGACGGTATACAAGGGTACCCTATCTGATGGCACAGTTGTTGCTATCAAGGTATTTAATATGCTTAATGAGAAGACCATGAAAACCTTTGATGTTGAATGTGAAGTCTTAAGCAAGGCGAGACACCGAAATCCAGTCAGAATAACCTCAACTTGTTCTAACAATATTGATTTCAAAGCTATGATACTACAGTTCATGCCTAATGGTAGCTTAGATGAGTGGCTGCATATCAAGTATTTGACCCTAGACAAAGAGTAAATATTTTGATTGATACAGCTCAAGCCGTGGCGTACCTTCATCACGATTATACAACAACAATTCTACATTGTGATCTTAAGCCCAGTAACATTCTTTTGGATGATGATATGACTGCCCATGTGGCAGATTTTGGAATCTCCAAGATATTTGATCAAGACCAACAAGTAGCACATACCAAGACTCTCGGGACTATCGGGTATATTGCTCCAGGTAAGATATCAAACACTAGAACTTGAGAAAATATTCCATCTTTCCTGTAGGTTTAGACAAGAATTGTTTTTAAACAAAATAATGATGTTTTTAAATTTATTCTAGCATAATATAAAGAATTTCTTTTTGATATCCCTCACTTTTCTCCTCATATATACAGATAAACCATTGTGTTGAGCAATAAAACAAACAGGTTGTGTGCGATTTTCTTTAGCGGTTATATATCAATGGGTGTCAAGATCCTTACCAGGTGCTTTAATGGAGGTTCTGGACACACAACTTTGTAATGAAATCCATCACATGAGAGATGTCGACGCAAAGATCGACAATCAGATTGACAAACTCTTGGTTACAACCATCAAAGTTGGTCTATTATGTTTGAAAGAGTCACCAGAGGAAAGAATTACAATGCGAGAGGTAGTAGTACTAGTACAGCTGAAGAAAATCCAATCAGAAATACATAAAATATACTCAAATTTCTGAATTTTTTTCCCTCACTTGTTCCACCCTAGAACTTTGGAGTCACTTTGATTTCATTTTGGTGCTACTTCCGGTGTTTTTTTTGCAATAAAATAGGCATCCATACCTTTTGAAGCATCAGAATTGATCACTTGGCTAATTAATACTCATTACACACTGGCTAGTTGAGGGCGAAAGAAACACAGATTTTTACGGGAAAAAACCTTTTGACGTCGTTGGTTTGTCAATTAAAGCTTTTACCTTTTGTGGTTTTAAAATATATAGTTCACTTCTCTAGGGTTTTTTAAAAACCATCAAATTGAAATTCAAGGAGATAAAAAAGTATATTCCGTCGGAATATTCTTTTTTAAATCTTATTCCACATTTAAAGTGCAATGAAAACTCTCACTTTTTTAAGCCACTGCATAAGGGTGAAAGTGGAATAAGATTTAAAAAAATAATATTTAAACGGAATATTCTTTTTTATTTGTCTTAATTTCAATGTGATGGTTTGTGGAAAACCCTAGCCTCCTGTTTGATTTCGGGTTAGATTGATGTTGAATGAGTTCATGAGAGAGAAAGTAAAATAAAATAATGTGGAGTAATGATTATAAAGTTGAAATGTTGTATTGAAATTTGTGTAGATGAAAAAAATGATTGATGATAGAAATTTTAATAAATATTATATTGATAAAGTAAAAGTTAAATAGTGTAGTGTATGTAAATAAAGTAAAATGATTAATATTATTTTATTTGTTGATGGTGAAATGATTGATGAGAGAAATTATAATAAAATAATATAATTAATAAAATAATGACAAATAAGATAGTGGAGTGAATAAAATATTGAGTTGGATCCAACCCAATCCGAAATCAAACAGGATGAACCTTATATTTTTAAACACCTGTGCAAAATTCGACTTTTTAGAGATCGAAATAACACATTTCGACTTTGCGGGGGTTGAAATAACACATTTCGACCCCTAAAAAGTCGAATTTTACACATGTGTGGTGTCCAAGGATATTGTGTGTGGTGCCATTAACAATGAATAATATTAAAATTTCTAACTCATAAAAGACATAATGAATAATATTAAAATTTAAGAATACAAGTGGACATCCACAATAATTGTTTCATAACACAAACAAGGTATTCCATGCAATAATACCCAAATAAGCCATGAAACTAACTAGAACCAAATTTGCACCACCACCAGCAACTGATGATGAAGAAGTTGAACTTCGTGTTCCAGTTCCAGTTCCACCACCAGGACCGGCATGGGCACCAGCAGCGGCGCCGGCAGTAGCGCCGGCAGCAGCAGCACCAGCACTGCTTCCACCTGTTGAGCTACCTCCACCGTAGCTGCTTCCACCTTTTGAGCCACCGCCTCCTCCACCACCTCGAGCTACAACGAGCGACAACATGAGACAGAGTGTGATCAGCAGGGATAGAAATTTTACTTGACGATGCATCCTTCTTCTTGATAAATGGTTATTTCAAGTTTTCAACGAAGAGCTGAGTGTCCAGGATAATAATCTGTATGGGACTAGACTATCTCTATGGCCTCATAAATTAAGAAGGAAAATATGTATACATCGGAGAAATAATATCTCGCACACCAAATAGGTCCCATGATAAAGAAGATGACTTAGCAAAACCAAAAGATAATGCAGCGGTAATTGTTTCGAAAATAGAAGAGAAATTACCAGTTCAAGATAAAGGACAAAATGGTACTTATCTTGCAATTCAAGGGCAGCAAGGCAAGTGTATCCGTTCCCAAGCATGTGACCAGCGTTTGAACTCCAAGAGAGTCCTGCTTCATGAAATCTCTGCAACAAAAGATAAAGGATGAAGAAATTTGAAGTTTGAAGAAAATCGGCTGAAGACTTAATTTTTAGGGTTTTATTGTATTTATCCCAAAATGGGGCTTTTTACACGTTTTTTACATATTTTGCATTTATCCTTTATTTTTATTTGCTGTATAAATATGACTCAAATGTAATGGAGAACACATACACAGAAAAATACAAAATCCTTTTTACTTAAAAGTTCTTTATGGTATCAGAGATTTGAATCGTGTATCAGCTTTTTCTCAACCACAATGGCCAAAGAATCAGCTCTTACGATTCAACAGTTTCACCAATGTTCAAGCCTTATCTCCATCCGGCTGAACCTAACAAACTATTTATTATGGCGCTCTCAGGTTATCCCTTTGATCAAAAGTCTTGGAGCATACCATCACATTACATCAGCTGAGAAACCTGCAGAGAAGACCAAAGAAGGAGATGGACTAGAAGTCGACAATCCAGACTACACTCTCTGGCATGTCAACGATGGTCTGCTAGTGTCCTGGCTTCTAGGCACTATGAAGGAAGAGATCGTGAGTATGATCTATGAAGAAGAAGCAACAGCTTTCCAGATCTGGTCAGCATTGGATCAACACTTGCTTCCACACACAGTGGAGAAAGAAGGTAACCTTAAGAACCTACTGATGGGTCTTAAGAAAGGTAACAAAACTGTAGAGGAATATTTAAAGGAGTTTAAATCAATTTGTGACAATTTAGCAGCTATAAAGAAACCTGTTTCTGACTTAGACAAAGTTTTTCAGTTCTCTCATGGACTTGGCAATGATTACATGAGTTTCAGAACTGCAATGCTTACAAAACCCCCATATCCATCTTTTAGTCAACTAATCATGGCATTGCAAGGTTATGAGCAAACCATTAAGACACGTAGGGTGAATTAAAAGTCGCTAGCAGATCAAGCTCAAGCCTATTTCTCTCAAAGAGGGAGAGGCAGAGGCAGAAGAGGAGGTGGAAGAGGCTTTAACTCAAGAGGCCGTGGATTTGCTCCTGCAGGCAGATCGACAGAAATTGAAACAAAACAGCAAGAGGGCAATGCAAAAAGAGCTGAACAAAAATCAAATGAACAAACAGGAAATACTACCAACGCTGGACCAAAGGTGGTTTGTCAAATCTGTGGGAGAGTAAACCATTCAGCTCTAGATTGCTGGTACAGGTTTGATCACACCCACCAATCTGAGGATATTCCACAAGCATTGGCAGCAATGAACCTGACTGAAGGACATGATCCAGCCTTTTATGCTGATACTGGAGCAACAACACACATGACAAATGATGAAGGTAATCTCTTTACTAAAAGAAAATACCAAGGTAGTGATAAAATCTATGTAGGAGATGGTTCTGGCTTGGATATAACACACACAGGTGATGCCTATGTTGGAAATTTAAAACTCAAGGATGTTTTGGTTGTGCCTTCATTAACTAAGAACCTACTATCTGTTGGAAAATTTTCATCTGATAATCAATGTCTATTTGAGTTTACTGACAGTGGTTTTGTGATAAAGGACAAAGAACAGACGATCATTGCCAAGGGACATAAGAAGGGTAAACTATATGCTGTCAGTGAAGATCTAAAGGAAGCTCTTAGTGCAATAAAATCAGGAAGGGCACCCATCTCTGTGTGGCATGAAAGACTGGGACACCCCCATACCAAGCTTGTTTCTGTTTTGAATAAAAAGTGTCTTATTGATGTTCAAAGTTGGACTCAACATCCTAGGGTTTGTGTTAGTTGCCAATTAGGCAAAAGCTGTAAACTCCCATTTAATAAAAGCAATAAAAGATCAGTTTTTCCTCTAGAAAAAGTGCACTGTGATTTGTGGGGACCAGCCCCTGTAGCTTCAAATCAAGGATACCGCTATTATGTAGCTTTTATTGATGATTACTCCCGTTTCACATGGTTATATCCACTTAAGAAAAAATCTGACTTTTATGAATGCTTTCTGAAATTTCAAAAACAAGCAGAAAATCAGTTGAATCAGAAAATAAAGATCTTTCAATGTGATGGAGGGGGTGAATTTAAGTTAGGAGACTTTCTAACTCACTTGAGCAATTGTGGAATTAATCTGCAGATTTCCTGTCCACACACTCCTGAGCAAAATGGAGTGGCAGAAAGAAAACACAGACATGTGGTAGAAACAGGTCTAACATTGATGTTCCATGCTAATGTCCCTCAGAATTTGTGGGTTGAGGCATTCCTAACCTCTGTGTATCTTATAAACAGGTTACCCTCTTCCAGTTTAAACTATGAAACACCATATTATAAACTGTTTCAAAGGAATCCTGAATATGATGGTCTAAAGGTCTTTGGCTGTCAATGTTTTCCCACCTTGAGACACCATGGACAATCTAAGTTTGCAAGGAGAAGTCTACCTTGTGTATTTTTGGGTTATAGCCCTCTTCATAAAGGATACAGATGTCTGGATCCAGTTACAAAAAGAGTGTATATATCTAGGCATGTTGTTTTCAATGAAGAAGTTTTTCCATTTAAACCCTTGGCAGTACAGGTACCAAGTACAATTTCTGAGTATGTGGACTACCCTACTGCAGATGAATGCAACTCAGAACCTAAGGACAGCAACCATGGTAACAAAATTATACTTGATTGTTGCTCAGATGATAATCCAGCTACTGAAAATGCTCCAGTACTAGATGAAACAGAAGATGAAAATGATGAAAATGATGCAGAACATAATGTGGAAGATCATGTGGATGAGGAAGAACCAGATCCACTTGAACCAGTTGCCCCAGAAGAACCTGAAACAGCAGCAGAACCACAACCTCCTCAAAGACTAACTAGAGATAGAAGGCCCCCATCATATTTACAGGATTATGTCTTGGTCTCCACTGACCTTGCTATCAGTCCAGAACCAAAAACAATCAAGACTGCTCTAAAGCACCCTGAATGGGTGCAAGCAATGGAAGAAGAACTACAGGCTTTACATGAAAATAACACTTGGATCCTAGTCCCTAGACCAGTAAACACCAATGTTGTGGGATCCAAGTGGGTGTACAGAGTAAAAACCAAAGAAGATGGTAGCCTTGAGAGATATAAAGCAAGGTTGGTAGCACAAGGATACTCTCAACAACCTGGGGTGGACTTTGAAGAGACTTTTAGTCCTGTCATAAAGCCAACTACCATAAGGTTAATCCTTTCCTTGGCTGTATCACACAAATGGACATTGAGACAGTTGGATGTAAAAAATGCATTCTTGCATGGATACCTAAAGGAGGTAGTTTATATGGAACAACCACCAGGCTTCCAAGATCCTTCAAAACCAGATCATGTGTGCTTACTAAAGAAGTCCCTATATGGCCTTAAACAAGCCCCAAGGGCTTGGTTTGATAGGCTTTCTCAATGTCTCCTTGGACTAGGGTTTTACTGCAGTAAAGCTGACTCTTCAATGTTTGTTCTCAAGGAACAAGGAATTACGGTTATATTGCTTGTCTACGTGGATGATGTCATAGTAACAGGCAATAGTTCACAGTTCATTTCTGGGCTCATCAGCCAGCTTGGTCAAGCATTTGCATTAAAGGATTTGGGCAAACTAAGGTACTTTCTTGGGATTGAAATTAAGGACACTTCAGTTGGCATTATGCTCACTCAGCAAAAGTATGCTGAATCATTGCTAACCAGAACTCAGATGCTCGAATGCAGTCCTATTGCCACTCCTTTGGCACTTAAGGTGCAGATTAAATCCACTGATTCAGACTCTTTTGACCCCTTTACTTACAGGAGCATAGTAGGAGCCTTGCAATATCTGACCTTTACAAGGCCAGACATCACTCATGCAGTGAATAAGGTGTGTCAACACTTTGCCAATCCAACTGTGGGCCATTTCAAGGAAGTCAAAAGGATACTGAGGTTTGTAAAAGGTACTGCAGATTCTGGGCTACATTTCCTTAGCAGAAGTCCTAATGTCCTCTATGCATACAGTGATGCAGATTGGGCAGGATGTCCAACTACACGACGGAGTACTAGTGGGTTCTGTGTCTTTTTTGGAGCAAATTGCATCTCCTGGAGCTCAAAAAAACAACCCACTGTGGCCAGGTCAAGCTCTGAAGCTGAGTACAGGTCAATGGCCTCCACTACAGCTGAATTGGTATGGATTAGTCATCTACTCAGAGATATTGGTGTTCCACTGTTTAATCCTCCTCAATTATTTTGTGATAACCTAAGTGCTTTATATTTAACTGTTAATCCTATGTTTCACTCTCGGTCTAAACATTTTGAGTTAGATTATCACTTTGTCCGTGAAAAGGTGGCTGTGCGTCAATTAGTTACTCGATTTGTGCCCTCTATACAACAGTTGGCCGATATTTTTACGAAACCATTACCAAGATCTCGTTTTTCTCTTTTACGGGACAATCTGCGTATTCAATCAATCTCACACGCCAGATTGAAGGGGGATGATAAAGAAGATGACTTAGCAAAACCAAAAGATAATGCAGCGGTAATTGTTTCGAAAATAGAAGAGAAATTACCAGTTCAAGATAAAGGACAAAATGGTACTTATCTTGCAATTCAAGGGCAGCAAGGCAAGTGTATCCGTTCCCAAGCATGTGACCAGCGTTTGAACTCCAAGAGAGTCCTGCTTCATGAAATCTCCAACAAAAGATAAAGGATGAAGAAATTTGAAGTTTGAAGAAAATCGGCCCCAAAATGGGGCTTTTTACACGTTTTTTACATATTTTGCATTTATCCTTTATTTTTATTTGCTGTATAAATATGACTCAAATGTAATGGAGAACACATACACAGAAAAATACAAAATCCTTTTTACTTAAAAGTTCTTTACCCCACCTGTAACATCTTAATAATTTCAAATATCCTCAAGCTACACCACTTGTTTGACCGTTAAAAGTTAAAACTCTGGACATAAATGCGCAATTATTTTGAAGGCTATGTGTTAGAAAATAGATATTTATTTTATCTTTTGTAACAAGTGTCACTGTGTGGAGTTGACATGTGTCCTCCATATCTTTTTCTGTTTTAGTCTCCATATAAGGATATGTAACAAACGGTGGTACCATGACTCTATTATTCTGAGAATCTAATACAAAGATTATGTTTTCACTGTCCTCTTATCTTGGTATCAGAGCCTAACATCCATGGCCACCACCACCGCTGCTCCGGCACCGGAAAATGCAGAGCTAGGAGCTACCGGAAATGTTGTCAACAACGACAGCTCTCCTCAGCTTGGAACAACAACAACAACCATTCCAATCTTGGGTTCAAATGCCACCAGCTACATGCAGACCACAAGACTTGGATCTATAGCACCAGGGATGAGTCTACCAGTCCTCTCCGGTGGAATAGTTACTGGCATTCCTGTTCTGAGCTCAGGTTTGTCTCAAAATGCTGCGTCTTCTTTTTTCCGATCTGAATCACCTTATCCGAATGTAAGAACCACTATACCTTCTCCTTCGTTGTTTGGAGCCTTAAACTCAAATCCAACCTCACCTCTGCATCCACCCTTTTCTAGCAACCTAAATCAGACCTGTCCTGTTAAATTGGATAGGAACAATTACCTTTTGTGGAGATATACCGTTCTTCCCATCATCAAAGGATATAAACTGGAAGATCATTTGTTCAGTCCTACTCCTCCTTTTCATAACACCACTGGGTTTCATGTGTTGAATGATGACTGGCTCACTAAGGATAATCTGTTGATGGGCTGGCTTTTGGGATCCATGACTGAGCAGGCTTTAAGTGAAGTTGTTGGATGTGGTACTGCTCATGAAATCTGGACAACCCTTGAAAGTTTATTCAATAGTAGATCTGAATCCAGAATGTTGGAGTACAAAGATGCCTTGTCCAAAGCATCCAAGGGTTCAAAATCTATGTCAGATTACCTTGCTCAAATGAAGTCGTATTCTGATAATCTGGTTGCAGCTGGCTATCCCATATCCAAATCAGAACTGATACTAGCCACACTGGGAGGCTTGGATAGGGACTATGAGTCTGTAGTGGTAAATATTACCTCCAGAGTTGGTTCTTTGAGCTGACAGGATGTTCAATCCCAACTCATAACACATGAAAGGCTTATATCAAGATACAATGGAGCTGGTCCTACTGCCAATCTGGTCCAAGGATATCAAATGAGGGGAACCAACTCTTATGGAAACAACAGTAGCAGGCCTCCTCAACAACAAACTACTGGAGGAAGAGGAAGAAACAATGGCGAGGGTGGTAGAGGCAGGGTAGAGGAGGAAGTGGTAGAGGATCGGGTGCCTACACAGAAACAAAATGGTTTGTCAACTATGTGGGAAAACTGGGCACATTGTCACCTCCTGCTGGCACAGGTTTGAAGAAGACTTTGTCCCTCCAAGTAGCATCACTGGAAATGATCAAAAACCTACTTCAGCTTATGTTGCCTCCCCACAATCTGTGAGTGATCCTGCCTGGTACATGGACAGTGGGGCTTCAAACCACCTAACTGCTGATCTGAACAATCTTCACTTGAGTTCAGGTTATACAGGTTCTGAATCTTTAGCTGTTGGAAATGGTGAGAGGTTGCCCATTTTGCATATTGGACACACACACATTCCCACACACTGTCCACATATCACCCTAGCCTTAAAAGATATCTTACATGTACCACTTATTACCAAGAACCTTATCGCCTTGTCTAAATTGCTATATGATAATCATGTAACCATTGAATTTACTCCCTTTTCTTGCTATGTGAAGGACAAAACAACAGGGAAACTGCTTCTGCAAGGAATGCTCAAGGATGGTCTGTATCAGATTCTGGTTCCAAATGAAGACTCCCTTAACTCCAAAATCAAGCCCTTATCCATCACTCAGGCTGTTCCCACTTCTCTTAGTGCTCTCCTAAGTATGATCAATCCTAATAAGGATCCTAATGTATGGCATAGAAGGCTAGGTCATCCATCTAGACTTGTTTTGAGTCAAATTCTTCAGACTTGTAATGTTAATGTGAATGATCATTTGACCTTCTGTGATGCTTGTCAGTTTGGTAAGGGCCATGCCCTACCTTATTTACATTCTGAATCTCATGCTTCAAATGTTCTTGACTTGGTGCATTCTGATGTTTGGGGTCCTGCCCCTGTTAAATCCACTTCTGGTTTTTCTTATTATGTGCACTTCATTGATGACTGGTCTAGATACACTTGGATCTTCCCTTTATAAACAAAATCTGAAGTCTATCACACATTTGTTCGATAAAAAATTAGTTGAAAATCGGTTTGGAAGAAAAATCAAGTGTTTGCAATCCGACCGGGGGGGGGGAGTATAGAAGCCTAGAAAACTACTTAAAAGATCAAGGAGTAGAGTTCGACACCCTCGTCCTCATGCTCACCAACAAAATGGTAGAGTGAGAGAAAACATAGGCATATTGTTGAACTTGGTCTTACACAAATGGCACATGCATCTCTCCCTTTGAAATTCGGTGGGACAGCTTTTTGAAGTCATTCGTTATTAATGTTCTACCAACACCACCCCGCAAAATAAATCACCATTTGAGGTTCTCTATAACAAGAAACCCGACTACAAATTCTATAAGGTCTTTGGATGTGCCTGCTTCCCTCACACCAGACCTTTCTATCCAACTAAATTCAAATATCATACTAGCAAATGCACCTATATAGGCATCAGTCCTCATCACAAAGGGTACAAGTGTCTGGATATGTCAGGAAGAATTTTCATTACCAGAAATGTTACTTTCAATGAGAGTGAGTTTCCCTTCAAAAAAGGATTCTCACAAGGACCTCATAGAGAAATCTGCACTGATCCTAATCTTTTCACTCTACCCCTTCCTTTGTCTGGATTTGAAACTCATCATCAAGAACTACAATCTGATACTGATTCATCTGAGAGGAGAAGTGCAGAGCAGACTCCTGCTTCAAGTCCAACACAACAAGAGGTACAGATTTCTTCTCCTATCCCTTATGTCTCTGATTTACACACACAAGGGTCAGAGTCAGATCAACCCAGCACACACACACACACACTTCAGTCCTGGATCAACTGACACCATTAATCATCATTTTGATACCCCTTCAAATTTACCTCAATCACCTACCACTGAGGATTCACCTCTTATTTCTGAACCAACACCTTGCCCTCCAATTGTTCAAGGTCACCCTATGCAAACCCGTTCTAAAAGTGGTATTTACAAACCTAAGACCTATTCCACTCAAATTCAATCAAATGTGCTCCCTGATCACCTCTCTGAACCAACTAAAGTTTCAGAAGCTGTAACATGTACTGAGTGGAGACAGGCCATGATCAAAGAATTTGAAGCATTGCACAACAATGAAACTTGGGTTTTGGTTCCACCTTCCAGAAATAAAAATGTGGTTGGTAGTAAGTGGGTCTTTAAACTGAAATGGAAGCCTGATGGGACCATTTTAAAACACAAAGCAAGACTTGTTGCCAAGGGGTTTCATCAGACTTATGGTGTTGATTTTACAGAAACCTTCAGTCCAGTTGCCAAGGCATCAACAATCAGGGTTGTGCTGGCCCTAGCAGTTAGTCTGAACTGGAACATTCACCAAGTAGACATAGACAATGCCTTCCTAAATGGCCCTCTGTCAGAAGATGTATATATGCATCAACCTGAAGGGTTTGTGGACAAGACCAGACCTCACTATGTGTGTAAGTTACAGAAAGCATTGTATGGTCTCAAACAGGCACCCATGGCCTGGTTCAGTGCATTGAGGTCTCAGATGTTACAATGGGGTTTTCATCAGTCTGTTTCTGATTCTTCTCTTTTCATACTCAAAACTGATAAGCATCTGTTATATGTTCTAGTGTATGTTGATGACATTCTTGTGATAGGAGACTCACAGGCTCTAATTCAGAAATTTATCACAATGCTGCATTCAAAATTTGCTCTCAAAGATCTTGGACCTGTATCTCACTTCCTTGGCATGGAAGCTCATAGAAATGCAGATGGTCTTTTTCTGTCTCAAGGACATTATGCTTCTCAACTTCTCAAAAGACTGCAGCTGGATCATTTAAAGCCCTGTGATATTCCTATGACATCTCGACAGCACCTGTCTCCAGATCAAGGTGAACCTATGATCAACCCTACTGTCTATAGAAGTGCTATTGGTGGTTTACAGTACTTAACATCTATAAGACCTGACATATCTTATTCAGTAAACTATCTCAGTCAGTTTATGCAAAGCCCTACACAGGATCACTGGGCTGCTGTAAAAAAATTGTTGAGATATGTTCAGGGTACCTTACAATATGGGATAATGTTTAAATCTGGGGGAAAAATGCATTTGTCTGGTTTCAGTGATGCAGATTGGGCATGCTATCCATCTGATAGGAAGTCCTTTGCAGGATACTGTGTTTATATTGGTGATTCTCTAGTATCCTGGAGTTCCAAGAAACAGAATGTTGTATCTAGATCAAGTGCTGAATCTGAGTACAGGTCCTTAGCTTATCTGTCCTCAGAGATATTCTGGATCAAGCAGTTACTTCAAGAAATGGGAATCAAGCTAAGTGTGACACCAGTTGCTTGGTGTGATAATCTAAGTGCTACCTTCCTGGCTCAAAATCCGGTGTACCATGCTAGAACTAAACATATTGAAGTGGACATTCACTACATTCGCAATCAGGTCCTAGATAAACAGCTTTCAGTTCAGTTTGTCCCATCCTCCATGCAGCTTGCTGATGTTCTAACCAAAGCTCTCCCAGCACCACAGTTGAAGTTTTTCAGACACAAACTGAATGTGGTAGCTGTCCCCACCTTCAGTTTGAGGGGGGATGTTAGAAAATAGATATTTATTTTATCTTTTGTAACAAGTGTCACTGTGTGGAGTTGACATGTGTCCTCCTTATCTTTTTCTGTTTTAGTCTCCATATAAGGATATGTAACAAACGGTGGTACCATGACTCTATTATTCTGAGAATCTAATACAAAGATTATGTTTTCACTGTCCTCTTATCTCTATGAAATTGAGTAGGGGAATGATTGTAATTATATTTTATTGATAAGGATACAATTAAAAGCATAGTTTCAAAATCGGACCGGACCGGAGGTCGGACCGGTAAAACCGGTGACCCGATGTCTTTTCCGGTTGAACGATGAATAATAAATTAGGCGCTTGATTTAAAGATTAAAAAGGGTAATTAACAAGATCAGGCCCAATCGTAGATGCTGTATGAAAGGGAGTTTGCAAAAAAGTGAACAATTCGATTAACATAGCCCCAAAAAGAAAACATGTTCAAGATTTGCAAAAAAAAAAAAAAAATTTAATTATTAACTATTTAGAATATTTAATCAGAAGATCGATATATATCAAAACAAAAGAAATTTTATCGTGGTCAATAACCATCAAATTTAATAGACATGTGTCAGCGCATGAGTGATTAGAATTCATAAGAATCAAGTTTACATCCCTTAGGGGGGCATAGACATTGTAACGCCCCCTGACCCCTGGGTCTGACAGCGCTAAATGAGTAATAAATGGTCTGGTTAACTGCTTAGACCGTCGTCTTCGCTTGGTCTAAAATGGCTAACCCGAGTTGACAAGACCTTTATGTCTCACGATTATATGGTGGTGATGCGCATCCCCCACTTCCAATGTGGGATATCACACTCTCCCTACTTATAAGGGACTGGTGTCCTCGCCAAGACGGCTAAGACTTGTCCCAGTGGACTTTTCCCAGTTAGTCTCTATCATAGAATTCTAGATATGGCTCACACCGTCTCTCACGGTGTGGCACTTAGTTACATATGGCGGTCGGCTCCGATACCATTATGTAACGCCCCCAGACCCCGGGCATGACAACGCTAAATGAGTCTTAAATGGTCCGGTCAACTGCTTAGGCCGACGTCCTCGTTTGGTCTAAAAAGGCTTACCCAAGTTGACAAGACATTTATGTCTCAAAGTTATATGGTGGTTGACGATGACAAATTATGTCACCTAATTAATCCGGGTCTGAATGGATCTAATGATGAACACCCAAAACCCTAATGCCTTAAGAACGTGTTGTAGATTTTATGATTTGCGGCTGAGTCTACGAGCTTGTCTTAGATTGACTACGTATCCTGTCTTTTTTCCAGGAATCAAGCCTTACGTAGTTCCTGAACGTGGTATTTATAATGATAGCCCTAACCCTAATATTAGGTCGGTCTAGGCTATTGTCATATTTAACCTTCATGGGCCTTGCCCCTCGCCCAAGTTATCACACTGATAATGGGCCTTCGTAGCTGGTGCGGACTCTGTCTCTTACGCCGACTCTACCGACTTACGGTGGTCGAGCTGAGACCATCGCCTTACACTTCCTAAGAGTCGATCGTCGTAGCCCCGAGTCTGGACATCGACATGCACACTTTGATACTTATTCACATTGTGGGGACCAACCGTTAGACGACACGTGGAGAGGTGAAACCTTGTATCGTCATAAGCCCCCCAGACTTGAGAGAGGCGACTCCCGTTGTCCGAGGTCAAATCTGCCATTTGAATTGTCTTCGAATTGGGTCATCGTTTGGGCGGGAAAAAGCCCGCCACCTGTAACCCTAGCCAATCGTGGCATCGTGGCGTGACGTCACGTATCTTCAGCACAAGAAACGAGGCGTCCCTTTTCGTTAACCGTAACACCATCACATTGATTATCACGATTTGTGTGGGATTATAACACCCTCAAATCACGTCTTTTCAAATCATTTCACAATCTTTGCAAGCATAAAAGAGGAGAGAAAGTCGGAGTAGAGCTCATTTCGCCATTTCCTCTGCATATCCTCCAAACACCAAGTAAGCATTCTTTCTTGCGTTCCCCTTCTCTTTTCTGCATTTACCCATGTCAAGTAGTGTTACTGAATCCGATAGGGGTAGTGAATCATCTTATGATCGTCCCCCCAGCCCGTTTCCGGCGAGCCTGTAGAATCGCCTCCCCTTGTCCCTACTAAATCTAAGAAATTAGTCACTAGGATGGATGGAAAGGGTTCCAAAGGTTGTCTCACAGCCCTTTCTTTAGATGATGCTACCAAAATCTGCCATAAATTTGGTATTGTGGGGCCTCAATTTGAAGTTCGACTTCCATCGGGGCAACACCAATATGCTGATGAGCCCCCAGAAGGGTTTTGCTCCATCTACGAAGCCCAACTTTCAAGCGGGTTGAGGTTTCCATTATACCCGGCAGTCACAGCGGTTCTGAATCATTATGAGATAAGTGTTTCTCAACTAGCCCCCAACGCTATTAGGTTTCTGATGGGGTTTGTAATAGCTTGCCGAGTGGCGGGAGTCTGTTTTTCGATCCCCCTCTTCCGCTACTATATAAGATTACGGGTATGCCAGATAAAATGTGGTATACCTTCCAACGGAGGGCAAACCGACACGAGTTTATGTCCAAGGGGCCTTCATCACACGGTGACTGGAAACCGCGATTCTTCTTCCTTCATTACGGCTCGGACAACCCTTATATAGGGCAGTGGAGGTCGAGGGGAAAGAAGTTGGATAAACTGGGTGGTGATCCTGCCCCTTGAGAGGCCCGTATGATGGATAACTTCGCCTTCGAGGTGTCCACCCGAGATTTGAGTCTTCTGTACACGTTGGCCAGACTGGAGGATGGGGGTCCGATGCCCTACTCGACACTCCATGCAGTAGACCAAGAGAGCTGTATGATATTTTTCTGTTCTTTATTATATCTATTATTTTTTGTCAAGATCTGTAACTTGTTATTATTGCTGATGCTGACCTTATCTTTTCTTTTTGCAGTGGGAAAGTTCTCACTTATCATTGACCCGACTCAGGTCCCCAATCCGAAGGGTAAACTAGCTCCGCCTCTCGAGGGTCGGGCAACTCCCCCTGCTGGAGACGGGAGCTCCTCCCGACTCGAGGCTGCTCCTGTGCAGTCGTCCGAAGGATGTACTGCGGATGTCGGGTCGACGATCCCTACTCGTTCCCCCGCCCAGCCTCAGTCTGCTGATGTTCCATTTATTCACTATGACTCACTGCGAGATGAAGATGACGAGGCCCTAGTCGAGGTGACACAGCTGGCCGGTGAGTAGGTCGAGATTGTCGCTCGATAACCGAGAAATAGGTCAATTCTGCCCGACTTGGTGAGAGATCAGCGGAAAAAGGCCAAAGTCGGTGAGACCCCTGCCGAACCTGAGATTGATATGAACCGGGTTGCTGAAGATAGCGCAACTATGGAGAACAAGGTTCTATCTTCTGTGCTTCGGAAGCTGTGTCGCATGGTAAGTCACTTCATTTTTCCTACCTTTATCGCGACCTGTCTTTTACTTCTGTAGAATGACGCATCTCTTTTTCTTGACAGACAAACTTCCTAGGCAAGGAGGCTGCTAAGAGATTGGCTACGCCAGTCGAGACGGAAGAGGATTTGAAAAGGCAGATCCGTAAGTTGATCGAAGAGGGTGTCAAGAAGAGTGCCGCCGTCGCCGGATTGGAGTCCTAGTTAGAGACTCATGCGAGGGAGGCGGATGCCGAGATAAGAAGGTTGAAGGGCGAGCTGTCTGAGTCTGTCGATGAATTGACCAGAATACAAAGTGACTCGCAAGTCCTGGAGAAAAGGCTGGCCGATCTGGCGGTGGACTTCGAGAAGCTGCAGGCAGCGCACAATGCTTCTCTGACCGAGAGGGATGCTCTGAAGGTCGAGCTAGAGAAGGTTCCCTTCCAGGTCGAGGTGGCCAGGAGAGATGCAGTCCTGGAGTTTCGAAAGTCGAGGGAGCTTGATGACGACTTGGCCGTGATGATGCGCATGGCCATGATGGGCGGCTTTACACTGGCGGTGAATCAGGCTACGTAGGCTTATCCAGAGTTTGACGTGTCGAAGCTCGCAACGCCGTAATTCTATAACCCTGAGGCAGAGAAGCTGTACGACCAGTACAGTGACAAGTTCCAATAAGGGGAATCCTTGGCCTAGAAGTACGGTCGGTCGTCTTTCGATGCCGAGCCGATCCCCGCTGTTACCGAGCCGACTCCCGACGCTACCTCTTGACTTTTGTTCTTTGAACTTTTGTTGAACTTTTATTCGACTTTCTGAACTTAGATTTATGTAATTTGAATTTGTCTGTACAATTCTACTGATCATACTTTGGCTCATCTCGGCTGGTCTTATCGACCTGACCATATTTTGCTTCGATTTTGAATCGATTTTTGTAGTATTTTTCTCTTCTTTTTATTATGCATCTTTTATATCTCGATGTCTTTTAGCTTTTCGCTTGTCGGGCCTCTAACCCTGTTTGCTGTTTGCTTTATTGATGTCGTGTTGCCCCCCTAAGTGTATTATGAACCTTTGGTTCCTATTGCACTTGTGGGTCTAGTCTAGTTGAGATCGACCTAGTTGCCTTAGCATTTTTTGTCTCACGGACTAACTTTGCTATGGGCAGGTCGATGCTCTGGGCGTTTGGTCTGACTTTGCGAACCGTCCCTCCGCCTTAGAATTTTTTGCCCTTCAGGCTCGTTTTGATTTTGGCTGGTCGATTTTGTGGGCGTTTGGTCCGACTTTGCAAACTCTCTCTTTGCCTTAGCATTTTTTGCCTTGCAGGCTCGTTTTGCTTTAGGCTATATTGAGGGATCTGACTTGTGGATTTCCCTTCTCGTAGTCGATTGCACTGCCTTGGACATATTGTATCGTATTAGACTTATAATGTTAAGGCTGTAGATCCTAAAAAACATAAAAGCATCTCGAGAAAAGATATGTTTATTAGAATATTCATGAAATCGTCACATAGACTTATTACAAAACATAAAAAAGTAAGAATAAATTGAGATAAAGTTTAATTAAACGTAATACTTCCTCAGATTATTGGCGTGCCATTGCCGAGGAACGGTAGTTCCATCTGCCCGTCCGAGTTGGTAGGATCCTTTGGGATGAACCTTTAGGATCTGATACGGCCCTTCCCAATTCGGGTCTAACTTGCCAGTCGGTTCTTGTCGACTTGCTTCATTTTTTCTGAGGACCGAATCCCCGACTTTGAAGTACTTGCACTTAACCCTTGAGTTGTAATACTGTGAGATCTTCTGTTTGTATCTCGCCATTCGAGCTGAAGCTACTTCTCTTCGCTCCTCAACATTATCTTTCTCGTGCCGAAGATCAGGAGCGTTGGTTTCGACATTGTATGCCAGAACTCGAGAAGAGGTAAGGCCGATCTCTGTGGGAATTACTGCCTCGCATCCGTAGATCAGAGAGAAGGGTGTTTCTCCTGTCGACGAATTTGGAGCTGTCCTATACGACCATAGGATGCTCGGAAGTTGTGCTGCCCAGTCCCGACCTTCGACTTCTAGTCTCTTTTTCAAACCTATCTTGATCTGTCGATTTGTCTGCTCGACCTGACCGTTTGCTTGCGGGTGAGCTACCGAGGTGAAGTGCTGACTAATATGATATTCATTGCAGCATTCTCTAACTTTTCGGTCTTCAAACTGAGTGCCATTATCTGAGATCAGAGCCTTGGGAATTCCGTACCTGCATAAAATATCGACCCACAAGAATTTTATGATGGTCGAAGCTCTGATGTCGGTCAAAGCCTTGGCTTCGACCCTTTTCGTGAAGTAGTCCACTGCGACTACCACATATCTATTGTTGCCCGAAGCTCGGGGTAGAGGTCCGACTATGTCGACTTCCCACTGATCGAAAGGCCAGGCTGACGAGATGACGTTCATTTCGTGGGCCTGTTGATGGGTGATATTGTCATGGATTTGACAAGTCCTACACCTCTGAACAGGCTGTTCGCATCTTGTTGCATCGACGGCAAAAAGTATCCAGCTAGCTTGCACTTTCGAGCAAGCATCCTAGCTCCGTAATGATTCCCACAAGCTCCTCTGTGAATTTCTTCGAGAAGATATTCACCCTCTTCTTCTGATGCACATCTTAACCATGGCGCTACAAAATATTTTCGATAAAGGATGGAATCGAAGAACGCATACCGTGCTCACTGAAGTCAGATTTTTTGTGCTTGTACTTTGTAGGATGGTAGGATTTTAAGGTAAAGGGCGATTGAATCCATCCATGTTGCTTGTTGGGTGATCGGCTGCATTTCTGATTCCTTGTAGCTTCTATCGGTCAATAGTTCGACTAGAACTTTCTTGTTCGAGACGAAGTTCGAAGCGAGTTTAGATAATGCATCGGCTCTCTTGTTCTGACTTTGGGGGACCTGCTCGATCTGAACTGACTTGAACTGATGAGGCCTTATACCAATGTTAAGTAATTTTTCATGGTTTCTTTCTCGGCTTCATACTCCCCCCTGATGTGATTTACCACCAACAGCGAGTCACTGTAAACTAGTAGATTCTCGACTCTCATCTTCAAGGCTAGCTTTAGACTTGATATCATAGCCTCATATTCCGCCTCGTTGTTTGTCGCTTTGAAGTCGAATCGAAGGGCGTAGGGGAATTCTTTGCCTTTCGGGCTAATAAGAAGGAGTCCGACTCCTGCCCCCTCTTTGCTTGACGCCCCATCGACTTGGAGTGTCCACTGTTTATCTGTGGTTTGCTTCTCTTGCTCGAGTTGGATGGAAATCCCTTCAGCTAAAAAATCTGCCAAGGCTTGGGCCTTAACCGCAATCCAAGGCACGAACTCGATGTCGTACTCTGCCATCTCCACCACCCACTTTTCTAGTCGACCCGACGTGTCGGGCTTCGCTAAGATCTGTTTCAGCGGTTCGTCAGTGACCACCGTAATGGGATGGGCTTGGAAATAAGGCCTCAGTTTTCTCGAGGCATGTACCAAGCATAATGCTAGTTTTATGCTGGTGAGTATTGGATCTCGGGTCCATGCAATGCTTTACTAACAAAATAAATTGGCACTTGGCCGTGGACCCCTTCCCGAATCAGAACCGCACTCACCGCTTCTTCACATACTGCCAGATATACCGACAATTTTTCGCCTTCCCGAGGTGAAGTGAAAGTGGGTAACTCCGACTAATACGATTTTAAATCTTCGAAGGCTTTCTGACACTCTTGGTCCCAATGGAAAGGACTGGCCTTACGGAGGATCTTGAAAAACGGTAGAGCTCGCTGGGCGGATCTTGATAAAAACCTGTTGAGGGCGGCCATTCGACCAGTGAGTCTTTGTACTTCCTTTATATTTCGAGGTGCATGCATGTTCTTCAAAGTGTCGATCTTATCCGGGTTCGCTCGAATCCCATCTTTTGAGATCATATATCCCAAAAACTTCCCTGACCTGACCCCAAAGGTGCACTTCTTCGGATTTAATTTCATCTTAGTTTCCCTCAAGACCTCAAACACTTCCCGACCATCTACCAAGTACTGTTTCATCGATCGACTCTTGATGAGCAATTCGTCGACGTACATTTCCATACACCTACCGATCTGTTTAGCGAAAATCTTGTTGACTGCTCTCTGATATATAGCCCCAGCATTTTTCAACCCGAATGGCATGGTTACATAGCAGAAAGTGCCGAATTCCGTGATGAAAGCTGTCTTTTCAGCGTCTCGGGGATCCATTACGATCTGGTGGTATCCCTTATATGCATCTAAAAAACCAAACACTTCAAAATCGATGGTAGAGTCTACTAACCTGTCGATTTTTGGCAACAGATATGAGTCTTTCGGACATGCCTTATTCAAGTCGGTGAAGTCCACGCACATACGCCAGCTGCCGTCGGGCTTCTTGACTAACACCGGGTTAGCCAGCCATTCCGGGTAGAGCACTTCTCTAACTATCTTGGCCGTTAACAGTTTCCCGACTTCCTTCTCTATAGTCGGTTTCGTTCAGGTACGAAACTCCTCTTTTTCTGTCTGACCAGCTTCCGACCCTGATCTATTTTGAGCTTATGGACTGCTATATCTGGGGATAGTCCTGGCATGTCGTCGGCCTTCCACGCAAAGACATCTCTGAACTCGATTAGTAACTCGACCAGCAACTATTTTTCTTTAGTTGGGATCCAAATCCCGACTTGCACACACTGGTCTTTTTCGTCTTCCCATAGACGAACATCCTCGATGGGATCAACCGAGATCCAACTCTTCTCCTCTTCCTCCTCCAGAATCAACTCTTCAATCAGGACTTGCTGCACAGCCATTTTCCCGTCCATGACGATGGAGTTGCAGCTCCGAGCAGCATCAATGTCTCCTTTTACTTCATGTGAGCCATTCCTGGTAGGGAATTTCATGCTGTTATGGACAGTGGAGATGATAGCACGCAGGTCGAAAAGAGCAGGTCGACCCAGAATGACATTGTATGCCGAAGGAGCCTTGACTACCACATAGTTCAATTCAAGGGTCCTTCCTCTTTTGCCATCCCCGTCCGTCGTCAGCAACCTTATCGACCCCATAGGATGGATTGCTTGTCCTGTAAATCCAATCAAAGGAGACGCTAAAGGAGCCATGTCCTTATCTTTCAGCTTCATCGCCTTAAAAACCGAGTAGTACAAGATATTTACTGCGCTACCAATGTCGACGCAGACTCTCTATACCCGACTTTGGCTAATCACTGCCTCAATTACTAGCCCCTCACCGTGATTCCGAGAATTAGGAATATCATCTTTGGGCCCATACCCGACTTCTGTTGTAAATCTCAGCCTCTTCGTATCCCTCAAGCTGTCAGTTGGCTCTCGACTGGCTCGGTCTTTATCATTCTCAGCTGGCCCAAAGATCGTATTAACGTAATTATTGGGCCGGTTATCGTCATACCTGTCTTGATCGGGTTCACCTCTGTTGTTTCTCTCTCGATCTGGAGATCGATCCCGACGTGGTGATCGATCCCTGCGTCTCTGTGCGTCACAACCTCGATCTCGATCTTGATCAGAAATTTTCCTTTTATACTCTCTGTGCCCTTTGGGCTTATTGCACTGAGATCTATCGACCACCTCATCTAGCTTACCTTCTTGAATACAAGCATCGATGTCTCTTTTCAGGTCGTCACAATCCTCCGTTGTATGACCTATGTCCTCGTGATAGTCGCAATACTTTCTTGGATTTCTCTTTTCTCGAGGCCTTTTCAATGGTCTCGGTTTCTTTGCTATGTTCTTTGAGATCATAAAGGACAACACCTCCCCCCGAGACCGATTGAAGGGGATGAAATCCTTATCATGTAGGGCTCATTTCTTTCCCAAACGGTCCGAGATGGGTGCCGAGATACGATCCCAGACTGACGACTTGCTTTCGCTGCCCTGCCCTTTGGGTTGATTCTTATTTGGACCCTGAGTGTCCTTATTTGAATCCATCCAGTCGGATTGAGTGTGCCTACGCACTACCTCTTCTCCTTGACAGAATCTATGCACCACATTAACAAATTCGTCCATGGTACGAGGGACATCTCTGCTCAACTTCATATACAATCTTGTATTACGCAGTCGTCCCACAAATGACGTGATCAGAAGTCGATCATCTGCATCATTGACTTGTATGGCTTCGAGATTAAATCTCTTCAAATAGTTTATCACAGTTTCATCTTTTTGTGGCTTCATATTCATGAGATGCGTTGCGCTTAAATGGAACTTTTTATTTACGATGAACGCATCTCGAAATTTGTGAGCTAACATAGCAAAACTAGAGATTAAACCTGGTCTTAGCTTGGTGAACCATTCTCTGGATCGACCAACGAGCAACATCTCGAAGGCCCGACACCGCATTGCATCATGTGTGCCGTCCAACCTCATCTGAGACAGATACCTATGTTGATGGTCTTTTGGATCGGTGGTGCCATCATACGGTTCTTCTTGGGTATCTTAAACCCAGAAAATCTTCAATTTCCTTTGTCAAGGGCGACTCCAACCACAGTGAGACCGTATTTTTGCCTAAATAAGCGTCTAGCTCCTGCCTGGTGCTATCCTCATCAAACCTTTGATGTTTATGATGAATCTCACGTCTCTTCTTCTCTACAGAGCTGGATGATCCACTGATTCCTTCCCCAGGGACATTCTTGGCGTCTTCTGCAGCGTCTTTATTGCCGCTATTCTCATGTCCATGAGCCATAAAAGCCTCCGCTATGATTCTGGCCATCAATTCACGATCAGCTACTGCCAATTGATCTATGATAACCTAATGTTCTGGAGCAAGGCCGTGTTTCTCCTTTGGGGGATTTTCATGGATAGGATCGAACAATGGATCCCTTGTCTCTTTTGGATCCAGATCTACTTGCTCATTGATCTGCGAACCCTGTTGTTCCGTGGCTTTGGAATTAGTTTTCTTGGCATTCTTATCCTTGGGAGGCATCGTGATCTTGGTGTATTCAACAGTAGAAGACCCTCCTTCTAGCGCCAATGATGATGACAAATTATGTCACCTAATTAATCCGGGTCTGAATGGATCTAATGATGAACACCCAAAACCCTAATGCCTTACAAACGTGTTGTAGATTTTATGATTTGCGGCTGAGTCTAAGAGCTTGTCTTAGATTGCCTACGTATCCTGTCTTTTTTTTCCAGGAATCAAGCCTTACGTAGTTCCTGGAACGTGGTATTTATAATGATAATGCATGCCCTAACCCTAATATTAGGTCGGTCTAGGCTATTGTCATATTTAACCTTCATGGGCCTTGCCCATCGCCCAAGTTATCACGCTGATAATGGGCCTTCGTAGCTGGTGTGGACTCTGTCTGTTACGCCGACTCTACCAACTTACGGTGGTCGAGCTGAGACCATCGCCCTACACTGCCTAAGAGTCGATCGTCGTAGCCCCGAGTCTGGACATCGACATGCACACTTTGATACTTATTCATATTGTGGGGACCAACCGTTAGACGACACTTAGAGGGGTGAAACCCTGTATCGTCAGTGGTGATGTGCTTCCCCCACTCTCAATGTGGGATATCAGAGACATTTTGTGAATTTTATGCACACGGGTGGATTTAGATAACTTTTTCGTTCACCAATCACGACACATGCTCGCAAGGCGCTCATTAATGATTAATTTTTTTGGACGAAATTACACGAAAACTTTATTCAAGTTGAAGATTAAGTCGGAAAAATTAAATTCATTGATCATAAGTCGGTTTTATTCTAGATTAAGACGAAACTTAAAATGCATAATTAAGTCGGCCTAATTACGTGGAGAGTAACTCCGAGGGATGCTCTTTTCAGCAACAAATCATCAAATTGATGGAAATGGATGTTCCAATGGGCATGTTTTTTCCCATCAAATTGGTGGGAAGATGAAAATCACCACAAAATTTGCTTGCGGATGAAAAGCACCAGCAACTACAGTTCTTTTTTTTTTAGGACAAATTTATTTCCCTTTCTTAATTCAATTGTAATTCAAGTATGTATCTATACACAATATTGAAATAATTTTTATATGTTAATTGTATCAAGCTGTTATAATATAAGTATAATATTAAAAAAAATGTGGAGAAGATGAGAATACAAATAATTAATATAAGACACAAATCATTGATTTATTTTATTGAAAACAAAAATACAATCCAATTAAACTACATAATATACAAAACCAGAGAAAATTACATGAAATAAAATAAACGCACACGTCATACATAAACAACAATAATTAATAGACGTTACGCAATAACAATCCTTAATAGTCAGATAGATCGGTCCAGCCGAGTCTAAATTTCCAAACAAGTGACTAAACCCATCAGTAGTGTTATGGTCTTGATTGCTTTGTTCGGCATTTTTCTGCTTAATTCTTGCCCGCTCGGTTAGTAAATAAGCTCAAGCATTTGGATCAGTAACATAGTTAAAATCTGTCATTATTATTTTGAAATCTTGGCGTCGATGTATCACTTCCGTCAACATTGGTGTTTTATTTGCCAGAGTTTCTGCATACTCTTTCGTTTCGTTATTTTGTGCATTATTGAATTTGGCTTTCTTACCTCCATGTGGTCTTTTTGAAGTAGCGGCACCAGTACTTTCGTCTCTTAAATTGATAGAAAAAGATGACAACCTAGGTGAAGAGGAATTCGGTGTCACTGAGTGAGATGAAATATCATCTGCAGCAAAAATTTCCAGATCCTTCACTATTGGCCGTACATGATCAAACATGAATCCTTTCTTGAAATTCTTATCTTGCATCATTAGCTGTTTTGCTTGAATCATGTATACCAAATAATGAGAAATATGTGAAATACATAATATATGATATAGTAAACGCAAAATATATGATATAGAAATGTGTCAAATAAATAATGAATGATATAGAAATAGTCAAATAAATAATATATGATACGGTAGAAGAATTGTCCAACTGCCTGGGTAGGCCAATATGTCGGAAGAAGCGGTGACCCTACGATCATTCTTAAGGCCGTGGCAGATTATGATCTTTGGATTTGACATGCATATTTCGGTATGCCCGGGTCTAATAATGATATTAATGTTTTGGAAGACCCAAACTTATTTTCCAATCTTGCCGAAGGTATTGCTCCACCGGCAAATTATATCATTCGAGGAAAAGAATATAATATGAGTTATTATTTAGCTGATGGTATATATCCACAATGGGCAACTCTTGTGCAAAGTATTGACGATGCTGGAAATCGTCTGAAGGATTACCCGGGCCGTATTTTCACTAGTGACAATTCATCAAGATTATACCCTCAAACCAGATGTAAAACGGGGGTTGTTTTTTTGGTGATTTAGACCGAGCCTGAGATTGTGAATCCCAAGTTGCATACATATCCTGTGATAATTCCGGAATCAAGTCTCTTCGTAGTTCTTGGGATTGTTTGTATAGAGGACGTCTCGCCCAAGTTTCTTGTCCCGTAAGGATTACGGATTCTCTTCCTGTCAATCCCCTTAATTTAGGAGATAAAAACGGTTATATTTGAGTGACACGATCAGAGTTTTAATGGAAGAAGGATATGTAGGATCTTCCCATAATTATCTTTTATTATAAGCACGTGGGCTATACGTTAGATAGGGAAGGCTCTGGCTGACCTGCGTCGAGCCCCCGAGACATTGGTGGTCCGCACTGCGTTTACCCGACCTCCGTAGTGACCGACCCGACCTGCGGTGGTCCAAGCAGGAGATCAGGTCAGACCTCCCTCCTGGGTGTAGGTCTACCCTTAAGTATGAAAAAGGGCTCTCCGCCCTTAACTTTATATTTTCTCCGTCCGTATTTAATGCTCAGCCATTTACAAGATGACACGTGACAAGAGCTAGTCCGATCTACGTCAAGTATCAAGGATCCATATGGTCCTATGAAGAAATATTTTGCAATGAAACAAGAATCGTGTCGAAAAGACGTAGAGCATGCATTTGGTGTTCTCCAATCAGAATTTGCAATTGTGGCACAGCCAACTCACTTTTGGAACAAAAGTGATTTACATGATATAATGATTGCATGTATAAAAATGCACAACATGAAAATTGAGGACGAACGTGATGTAAATGCACCAATTCAAGATGCAATGGAAGCGCCGCCTCCGACTGTAGAATTGGTGGATAAGAATACTCGATTTCAAAGATTTCTCGAACGACATAGGTAAATTAAGGATAAAAAAACACAGTTTGCACTTCGTGGTGCCTTGATTGTTCATTTGTGGGATGAATATAGCAATTCGGAGAATTAAATGATGGGGTATTATAATGTTGTGTCGATGTTTGTATTGTTGTTTTATTTTTAAGAGTTTGCTTTCGGTTCGTATTATTAATTATGTCTATTGTAGTTGTATTTCATCAATTTTAATGCCATGATGCGTTTTTATAATTTTAGAATTGCTTTCAATAAATTGAATATTATTTTTATTTTTTTATTTTAATGAAAATTACGGGTTTTACTAAAAGCAATTTGCATGAAAATAAAATGTACAACTAAATAATCATACATTTATTTTTAATATATAATTAATATTTGATGATGGAATATTCATTTTTGGTGTATTACTATTGCAGTTGATGACAGGGGCGCCCCTGGGGGGTGGCCAACAGGGTCATGGTCCACGGGCCCCCCAAATGATGAATTTAATGGTCCCGTCAATTTTTACCTGATAGCGTATATATGTTTTCTATTTTTACATTGAGCTTCAATGATTTAGCAAATAACAACTATTACCTTAGTGGTAAGCAATATATTATAACTAATTAAGTGACCAGGGTTTGAGTTCTGTTAGGTGTAAAAATTTTGGTTATTCTGTTTTTTTATGAAGGGCCTAATTTTTTTTTCTCCAGCCCGAGGCTAAATTTAGACAGAGACGCCTTGGTTGATAAATGATTTGGTGTAAAAGTTACATCAAATTGATGATTTGGTGTAAAATTTGGTGGGAGCTCTTGGAGTTGCTCTAAGGGACAATAAGTCTCCTCCCTCTACTATACACACACCCATGACTGAAAGTTTGCATCATCGATTATTCATCTCATTATCACAAATGCCCTCTCAAATTCATTGTCCGAGTCGCATTAGAAATGAAGTCAAGACAACCAAAAAGTTTGTTTCTTGAATTTTTGAACTGTTGCTATATCGAGAAGATAGCCGTTCTATCTTAGAAAACAATTTCTTTTACTGTCATTACTACAAAATATGATATAGGTCACACTTAGGATATAATAACAATAAAATTATGATAAGGACGCGATACGAAATATTTTTAAGTAACGGGACATTCATATTTTTTATAGGGAGAAGGACAAGCGCATAATTTTTATAGCGATATAAATCCCGAAAATCGGTGAATAAATCCCGAAATCGATCACAAGTGAATTTCGACGAAAATCCCGAAAATTAGTGAATTTCGACGATGAATTTTGAAAATTAGTGAATTTCGAGATATATAATTTAAACGGTGAATTTCGATCAAGTGAATTTCGACGGTGAATAAATAGTTTTGTCCTTTATGCAAAAGTTTCAAAAAACTGTCCTTCTACTCAATTGATGAAATATTTCTGTCCTTCTCCCTCATTCCCCCTAATAACAATCACAGTTTCAATAAAACAGAGACAAAGAAAATATATATATCACACTTACAACTTTCTATGAGAAATTATATTTTCAGGTCTCCGTAGGACCCTGTATTTCATGTCAGGCGGGTCAGACATGACATTTTTTTAAGTTGCCCGTTGAAATTTCCACGAGCCCGTGGAAAATGTCACAGAGTGGATAAAAGCACCGTTGAATTTTAGAAACATCCCAACATGAAACTACTCGTTGAAAGTTTAACGAACCCGTTCAAAATTTCAACGGGCCCGCGTGATATTATCCCTCATATTTGCAAATTGCAACATAAATCCCCATCCATTTCCATGGTTTTCGTCCAAAAACAGAGAAGCCCCTTCTTCCTCTTCTTCATCCAGCCCCCCTTCCTTCAACCAATTTCTTCAAAAATAAAAATAAAAATCTCCTCCGCCCCTGCAATCTCCTCCGGAAAATCGCAGAGATTGAAGACGAAAGCTTGATTCAAGAATCAATCGAAGATTAGAAGAAAGAAGTCATCGGCCTAGTGGTAATTATTGTGGCTTGTTAATCCGAAATATTTTGGTTCGAGTCCCACTGGGAACGAAAAATATGTGTGCTTATATATTGTTTTCAAAAAAAACACTTTTATAGGTGTGACTTAAATTATAATAGGTCATACTTTTTGAGTGCGATAACAACTAAATAGAAAAAGTGCGATAACAACTAAAGTAGATCACAGTTTTTAAATCAGTTGAAATTGTAATAGGTCTCGGTTTTTAAGTGTGATAACAACTATAATAGATCACGGTTTTTAAGTGTGAACAACTATAATAGATCACAGTTTTTAAATGTAATGAAATTATAATAGATCACGGTTTTTAAGTGTGATAACAACTATAATAGATCACGGTTTTTATTTGTGATAACAACTATAATAGATCACGATTTTTAATTGTGATAACTATTATAATAGGTCACAGTTTTTATCTGTGATTGAATTAAAGTACTTTATGTCATACCTCAATATGCCACACTTTGAAAGCCGTGACTAATGTGAAAATATCACACTTAAAAACCGTGATCCTTATGCTTTTTTGTAGTAGTGTGTTGCACGAGATCGATCGAAGGACAAAGTGAAATTCACTCGCCGCGGTGTGCCGATCTTTCAGTACGTTTTTCATCGTATTCGATAATCCTATGTCCATAACAAAAATGCACAACTCATCTTACACCATTGATTATAGTATCAGACACATTGATACATGAAGGTCCCATTATAATCAAAAGTATAAGATATATTGCGACTATTTTGTTGTGTCCATTTTATTACGGAATAGCATTTTTTTCCCTCATATATGCTTATGTTCATTTAGAGCTTTGTAACATCGTTAATTATACCAGTTTAAAAAATAAAAAATAAAACATCGTTAATTATACAATTCGAGAAGAGTTATTATACAATGGTGATTAATGGGTGATACCAAGTAGAGGGATGAGATGTGTCCAAATCACCCTTACACACTCCTACTATGTGAGAAATGGTGTATAAAAACACATCTCATCCATCCACTTGGTATCACCCATTAAATCACTGTTGTATAATAATTTTTCTCAGTTCGTATCACCTTTACCTTATATAATTTAAATAATATCAATAGACTAGCAAACACCAAGATAAGGAGTGACAAGTTATATTATTTCATATTTTTCGTGAAAATAGTAAGCTTTTATTTATAAAGCAAACATAATAAGCATGCTAATACTTAATGTTATTAATACCCAAAGAATCCATGAAAGTAACTAGCACTAGCAGCAAATTTGCACCACCACCACCAGCTGATGATGAAGATGAAGTTTGTGTTCCACCACCACCACCACCACCACCGCTACGACCGCCAATCACTCCTCTACCTCCAGTTCCACCTTCACCTTCACCTTCACCTCCACCTCCACCTTCACCTGGTCCCGTAAGTATAAATTGGTAGCAATTTTAGCCCCGTACGATTTCATTGTATCAAATTCGTCCCGTATCTTTTAAAAAAGTTGCAATTTTAGGACAATTTGAACCTGCGTTTGACATTTCCGATCATTTTGCCATGCTGGAGTTTAATTGCTGACGCGCAACACATGATTTGGCATAAAATGACACGTAGGATCAAAAAAAATTCATCCTTTCATTTCATCCACCTTTATTGCATTTATCATCCATTTAAAATTTTCCCCACCACACTTCACATACACTCTTCTTTCATCATTTTTTGTGAATTTCAGTGTTCTTTTTGTATTGATTGCACGGGACTGAACCGCTTTTTTAAATCAAAAACTGGATCAAAGATCAAATCATTATTAAACATAGGCTGTACTGGACCAATTTCATCATAAAAAACCCTGTACTCATCAAAATCAACCACATCCTTCGTTACATCCCCATCTCTTCTTCACCACTAATGCCCTCTTCACCAACATCAATCTTTGTAGCATCTACATATTGATCTACATTTTGTCAACATATGTCAAAACAATACAAAAGTTGTAAAGTGCATATAAGTTTTAAAAAAAAGGGGGTCCATTACATGAAATTAAAGCCATTTTAGCATACAACATCCAAAAAGAATATTCCCAGTTATAGGATTTGAACCTGTGACATTTTGTACCCAAAACAAACGCGCTACCAAACTGCAAGGAACCAAACAAAAAATGCTACAAGATAGGAAAAAATCAAATTTTTTTAGCGTAAACATCACTATTTTTCATAAACAAAACATGAATATTAATCAATTACAATCCATCTCCTTTAGGGGCCACGGTCGGAGGTTAAATGACAAACTTCGGCTGCTATCGTTGATCTGAAGGATTGGAAGTAAAATAGTCGAACAACTTCAGTCAACCCTTTCAGCGGCTATTGCGAATTGGGATTGAGTAGTTTTCAGATGAAAATAGGTTTTTTGGATCCTATGTGGTATTCTATGCCAAATCATGTGATCCACGTCAACGATTAAACTCCAGCATGGCAAAAATGATCGGAAATGTCAAACGCAGATTCAAATTGTCCTGAAATTGCGACTTTGTTAAAAGATACGGGACGAAATTGATACCATCAAATCGTACGGGACTAAAATTGCTACCATCCTATACTTATGGGACCAGTTTTGCAATTTACTCCAAATTAAATACCAAAAAATGAAGCCAGTAAGCCTATCTGCTAAAAAATAGCAAACAACAAAACATAATAAATAACAATCCCTTAATAATAGGAACAACCCCAACAGCTTTTGACAAAGTCGACTGATGAGAGTCAAATTGACTATCATTTACTATGTGACTATACCCCGTTTATACCTCGTTTTATATGTTTCCGGGGGACATTTGGTTGTATTTTGATGTATTTACACCTTGGTTATCATTTCGGGACCTATGACGTAAAGTCCGGGATTCTCGGTCTTTTTCGGTGTAATTTACTATACTCTCGGTCACCATAGTGTCCTGTAGGGATTACGTGTGGTATTTGTTATGATTTTGTACAGGTTTTAGGTGCTCGGGAATGTCGTGGAATGTAAACCGGAGCTTCGGGATCAAGAAATCAAGTATTTTGGTGATAAAAGGTGACAGGCGGCCGCCTGTCACCATAGGCGCCCGCCTAAAAATGCGGTTTTTGGCTCAGAAAGTTGCTGATAGGTTTTGTGAAGGGAAAAATCTGACAGGCGGCCGCCTGTCAGTACAGGCGCTCGCCTAACCGTCCAGATCTGCAAAACACTTTAAATACCCTCTCATTTGATCTAGATCGACCCCCCCCCCCCCCCCCCCCTTTTTTTTTTAGATCGATTTTTCTTCGTTTTTCTTCATCTTTCCTTACATTTGATTAGTTTAGATGTATATTAGCTTAGATTAGTTGTAGATCGTTGTAATCCGGAGGATCTCGGTGATAGCTTGACGCGTTATTGACGGGATTCGGCTATGAGATTCGACTTTCTACGGCATAATATATTTGGTATTTCAATTTCATTTCTTGTTCTTGCTTTCGATCTTTATTTTTGTTAACTTTATTTGTTGTTTCCTTATATTTTGCTTAGTATAATGAGTAGGTAATCGTTATATAGCCGAGATATGTGACGACCTTCGAAATCGAATCCTTAGCTCGTTGATTGAAGTGTTTTGATGTTATGATTGTTAGATTCTCGGTGTTGTTATCGTTCTAGAACTTATTCTAAATGACTTTTGTCGAATTAATTACTCGATAATCGTATTTCACGTGTCTTCTTTACATATATATTTTGCGAGAGGATACGGGAAAAGGGGTTCTAGGATCACCCTATAAAACCGACTGAGTTGTTCAGATTCGGTTTCGTGTGTGAGGTTTATATCATTGTTAATGAGCGTCTCATAGATCGTAGACCGTGTCGGGTCAGTTAAATCCGGTCAGCGGACTGTTGAACCTGACATAGGAGGGTAGATTATTGAATTAATGTCTATACTCGGAATTAGGAAACGACACCCTTTGAGTGACAACGAGGCGGACTGTTGAACCTAACATAAGAGGGTAGATTATTGAATTAATGTCTATTTTCGGAAATAGGAGACGACACCCTTCAACGATGCCGAGAACATTAGAGTTTGTCGAAACACTTCCGAAACGAGTTAGGGTTAGAGAGTAGTTGGTTGGATCATAGCTCGGCTATCTTATTTTTCGTAGTTTAAAATCTTTTCTCTTATGTTTATTTAGTTGTTAGAACCGGTGATCTGACAAATCACCACGTTCAATTATTGTGTTGATATCCTGTGGGATACGACCTTGACTCACCAATTCTAGGCTACAGTTGACCCGGTACACTGCCGGTGAGATTGGACACATAGAAAATGCCGATCAAGTTTTCTGGCGCCGTTGCCGGGGAATCGGGTTGATATCTTGTAAGTTAGTTAAGTTCTTAGGATTAGGTCGTTTTTCTTATTTGTTTTTTTTTATATTTATTTTATGTATAGTTTGTTTTATTTTTTTGTTGTTGAAGTGTCACACCATCTACTTCGGTAGTGGTAGTGACTAGGTACCGTGATTGTGTTCTTGTTGTTTCCCTGATTTGCAGTTAATGGATCCTTCTGGGAAAGTGAGTTCGTTGTTCTGTGCAATGGACTCATCGAACAAATCGTGGTGGTGGGGATTGAGCCCCATATTTCTATTGTTTTATTTTCAAGAGGCGCTCAATTCTTACGATTTTGCTAGGGAGAAGCAACGGTTTGCTCTCCTTTGGTATAGCTATCCTTGACATAGTTCGGGGTAGAAAGTCGAGCTGAGGACTATAAACTCAGAATGTGTTTTTATTGCTTTTCCTTCCCCTTCGTGTTTCACTGTGTTTCTTTAGTTTGTATTTTGATACTTCGGGTAAGTTTTGTTGTAATATAACCCGAAGAAGTGTGTTTTGGGGGGGGGGGGGGGGGTTAGTGTGGTGTTTTTGGCTTTGATGAGTTGTGGTAATCCGGGTAGTTTTATTGTGTTATACTCCATACTTGTACACCTTTGGTGTTGGTTGTGTATATTTTATAAGTACAGGTACCCTGGGAGTTCATTTTAAGGATGCCACATGATCGTACTCGCGCCTTTTTCCGGTTGTAAGCTAACTTTTCTACCCTTATCATTCGTGTCTTTTTTTAAAGTAGGGGGTGGTTGGTTTAGCTTCAATGTTTCGTTTTCATGTTGAACGAGTTGTACTTCGAGATTGTTATCCCTTTGGTGTAAATGAGTCATTTTTAGAAATTTTGGTGCCTTTGACATTTGTTTTGATACATTGAGCCTATAATATTGTTTTGTTAAACATATAGTGATTATACGAATGCATTTCATTTGAGTTGGGATCTTGTATTGAGAATGGAATAGTTCTATCACGTTAGCTTCGACTTCATGAATCACCTTGACTAGTGAACGATTATGGTAGTTCTTAATGACCCGGTTACCTAGAACTTATATTAGTAACTTCGAGGCAAAATAGAAAGGTCGTCGTTGTTAGGTACGGGATGACGGTTTTGGCATTTATTTTGACCCGATCAGAGCCAAAAGCCATCCTTATATGTATATCCACAGTTACCCCTCTAAGCCTTTTGTAGGGTGGTTAGACCGCCGTCCGAACTGACCATTTTGTTACTAACCCGTATGATCGATGTCCCTAGCCTTATTTCGGTCTACGTATCCTTGACTACCTTGCAATTGATCTTTTACTTCCGCACATTTATACGATGTTGCGAGATGTTGTGGTATGGGAGTGCTGTTGTGACATTGTATTATTCGAGTTATCCGGTATGAGAGTGTGACAGTGTGTTGGTTCGACTTTGTTCGGAATTCTGATGTGTATAGTTTTATACATACAGGTATATAGTTTGGAAAAAAATATAAGATAAAAAAAATGAAAAAAAAAGAAAGAAGAAGAAAAAAAATAAAAATGAAAAAGAGAGTGTATACATATTTATAGTATGTGTTTTTATTTTTAGAAAGTGTTCAGAAAATATGGACCAAGTTATTGTTGTTTAGAGTTGGAGTTGGGGTTTATTTTGGATATCGAGATTGTTTTTATAGTTGGAGAGTTGGAGGCGTTTGAAACCGAGTTTCATATTTATTTTTCTCGGTTAAAGCTCGTTTGCACCTTCTCTTTCTATTTTTATCGTAAATATCCTTTCGTAGCCCTAACCTAAGCCTAACGATATAACCGTGCAAGTCCTGCCTGACCATACTAGACGACGATAGACCTCGATTAGTGGAGATGTTTACGACGTATAAGCCTATGGTGTAATCCTGGTATGTACACGTCTATAATCTAAACTGGTCATTGGTGATTAATGTCGAAGAAGCTATATATATACACACACACACACATTCTTTTTTCGATACAAGGTAGAGCTCGAGTTTTATGCATTTATATCAATACTTGTGTTTTATCATTTCAATACTAAAGACTAGATGTGTAATGATAATGTTGACTCCATCTTTATTTTTGAATCGCTCATCTTTGCTCGAGGGCGAGCAAAAGCTAAGTAGGGGGTAGTTGAAGAGAGTCAAATTGACTATCATTTACTATGTGATTATACCCCGTTTATACCTCATTTTATATGTTTCCGGGGACATTTGGTTGTATTTTGATGTATTTACACCTTGGTTATCATTTCGGGACCTAGGACATAAAGTCCGGGATTCTCGGTCTTTTTCGGTGTAATTTACTATACTCTCGGTCGCCCTAGTGTCCTGTAGGGATTACGTGGTATTTGTTATGATTTTGTACAGGTTTTAGGTGCTCGGGAACGTCGTGGAATGTAAACCGGAGCTTCGGGATCAAGAAATCAAGTATATTGGTGATAAAAGGTGACAGGCGGCCGCCTGTCACCATAGGCGCCCGCCTAAAAATGCTGTTTTTGGCTCAGAAAGTTGCTGATAGGTTTTGTGAAGGGAAAAATCTGACAGGCGGCCACCTGTCAGTACAGGCGCTCGCCTAACAGTCCAGATCTGCAAAACACTTTAAATACCCCCTCATTTGATTTAGATCTGACCCCCTTTTTTTTAGATCGATTTTTCTTCGTTTTTCTTCATCTTTCCTTAGATTAGATTATTTTAGATGTATATTATCTTAGATTAGTTGTAGATCGTTGTAATCTGGAGGATCTCGGTGATAGCTTGACGTGTTATTGACGGGATTCGGCTAGGAGATTCGACTTTCTTCGGCATAATATATTTGGTATTTCAATTTCATTTCTTGTTCTTGCTTTCGATCTTTATTTTTGTTAACTTTATTTGTTGTTTCCTTATATTTTGCTTAGTATAATGAGTAGGTGATCGTTATATAGCCGAGATATGTGATAGCCTTCGAAATCGAATCCTTAGCTCGTTGATTGAAGTGTTTTGATGTTATGATTGTTAGATTCTCTGTGTTGTTATCATTCTAGAACTTATTCTAAATGACTTTTGTCGAGTTAATTACTTGATAATCGTATTTCACGTGTCTTCTTTACATATGTATTTTTCGAGAGGATACGGGAAAAGGGGTTCTAGGATCACCCTGTAAAACCGACTTAGTTGTTCAGATTCGGTTTCGTGTGTGAGGTTTATATCATTGTTAATGAGCGTCTCATAGATCGTAGACCGTGTCGGGTCCGTTAAATCCGGTCAGCGGACTATTGAACCTGACATAGGAGGGTAGATTATTGAATTAATGTCTATACTCGGAATTAGGAAACGACACCCTTTGAGTTACAATGAGGCGGACTGTTGAACCTAACATAAGAGGGTAGATTATTGAATTAATGTCTATTTTCGGAAACAGGAGACGACACCCTTCAACGATGCCGAGAACATTAGAGTTTGTCGAAACACTTCCGGAAAAGAGTTAGGGTTAGAGAGTTGTTGGTTGGATCATAGCTCGGCTATCTTGTTTTTCGTAGTTTAAAATCTTTTCTCTTATGTTTATTTAGTTGTTAGAACCGGTGATCTGACAAATTGACGTGGCCTTTTCTAGTGCTAATACCAGTCCTTAACCGACAGTGTATCGGGTCAAACTGTAGTGCTAGTATGGTGAGTCGAGTATCGTATCCTCGGGGAACTTTGTAATTCTTCTAAGTGTGGTTAAACACCAAAGAGCATTATTAACTCGATCTAAACCGCAATTTTATAACACGATCACTACTATTCTAGTCAACATAAAATAAATACGTAAATTAAAATTTATTCTAATATAATATATATAGATATATAAATATATATAGATGTGCATAAGTTGCAAAGTATATATATAGATATAAATATATAGATGCCAAATATATTATTAGAGAACTAGCCAAAGTTTATATAATTGATTTATACGATCTTTTCAGTGAATGGAATGTGCTCGATCTTTAGGTTCAATTGAGTAAATGAAACGGTGCACTCCTAAGGTTAACAATTCATCCTCACATTAGTGTGTGAAATTGTCATATGTCCATTGTCATCAGTCCAAGATCCACAACTGTTACGGTTTTTCTGAACAGGTCCCGAGTACGATTCTACCTCTGAATAAAAAGGAGTCATTCCGTTCGTCAAACGGTCAATTTTATTTAAAGGCTCCGGTTGTCAAAGCCGGGCGATTCAACTTTCCGGTTTAAGTTTCAATTAAACTGATGAATTTAACATTATTACGATCTTGAGTACAAATTTTAATAAGATTCATCTTTTTAGGACAAATCTGCCCCCGGGTAGGAAACTGGGTTCCGTTGTCACGTTTTCACTCGGCCAATTTTACCCTCCGGTTTTTCTATTAACGAGTTCATAACTTAATTACGAGGTGTCAATTCATAATTAGATTATGAATTCTTTCAAGTCAAACTTTATCAATAGGAAAAGATTCAATTAACTCAATTTTATTCAATTTTACTTAGACAACATTCCTTTACCAAAAAGATCGAAATAAAACGATTACATAACTTTGGCTAGTTATTAGATTTAGCCTACTAACATTATACGAAAATAGAAACAGACAAAACAAACATAAATACTTTAGAAACTTTACCCGATTACAACGATTGAATCAGAAGCTGTATTCTTCCGGATGCTACAACAACTTCAACAACATTGATCTTCTGATAATTTCTCGAGCATTATAACGATACTACTTTATTTATGGCATAAGGCCTATATATATACATACTACTACTACTACTAAAAAGAGGTGAAGAAAATATATTTGGTACCCCCTTTATGTGCCTGCAAGCTGCTCTATTTATAGGCAGTTTTTTCCCTTGCCGGATCGATCCGAGAAAGGGCCGGATCGATCCGGGAATAAAAAACCTTATCCCAGGATATTCTCTGCAGGGCCACATGCTGGGTAATCATGATGTTTCCTCGGATCGATCCGAGGTAAATCCGGATCGATCCGGATAGATTTTTTCCAATCTTAATCCGAAACTTGATAAAATCATAACTTGAGTTCTGGATCTCCAAATGACATAATTCAAGATGCGTTGGAAAGCTCTTGAGGAGATCTATAACTTTCATGAAGACTTCTTTTTCAGAAAATGCCTTTTTGCTGGGCCATTTGTTCGTCGAAAATATAACTTGATACGGCGTCACGAACCATTGATCCATTTGAACTTTAAATCTCGTGACACTTCCTTTATTCCTTCAAAAGATATGATTTTACTCCACAAAATGTCATCACTCGGGGTCTTGGTTTACCTAAGGTCTGTAAAATACCAAAAATACCCACGTGAATCTGACACGACACTCCGGTTATTAACCCGGTACAAAATTTATAACTTTTTATCATTTTTACTAGATTTTTATAGTATTTAGATTTATTCATAGCTATTAATATTTTATAAGATTATCTCGTTATAATTACTTATATTTTATATAAAAATAGTCGATAATGTATATAAAACATCGTAATTTTTATCATATAAATGTTACACATCAACTACTCCCCACTTAGCTCTTTGATCGTCCTCGAGCAAAATAAGCGGTAATATATAAAAATTACGATAAAAATAATATAAGTGGTAGATAAAAATTTTAAATTAGTAAAATATCAATTCAATATTATAAACATATTAATTATATCTTTCTTAGAAATTAATAAGATAAAAAGTGTAGATAACTTTGATAAATTATTTATCAACTATTATTCAAATGAAATTTCACAAAATCTACTCAATAAATATAATTAAAATTCTAGAATTATTTTCCTATCTCAACTTATATGAAATATTTGGAATCAAAGACTAAGTCAAGTAATTGACAAGATGGCTAATACTTTTTAGGATAGGACATTGGTTAATCGAAAAGATAGAAAAAGAAATCAAAAAGAGAGAAAGAGGCAAGTCGTACGTACTTACACCTTCACGTTTGATCAAAAACAGCTTTCGATTAATAATATCTCCTTTTCCAACTATTTTTCGATTTTCTCTCTTTTTTTTTCAATATTAAGAACTAAAAGCGTGAGTGTGTGTAGAAAATCAAATTTACAAGCATTGCTTCATCAAGATTGATCGGAGTAATACTCTTTCGATCTAAAATTACGAGTCCGGTTTCCTTAAACTCGTAATCATTCTTGAGATCTTATGATTCGAATTTTTATCGGGAGCTTTATACCTCATAGTGATATAGGACGTTTCTAGATAACACCCTACTGCACTCAAATCATTGGAAGCTACTACCGATATCTGTCGATCAAAGATAAGGAAGATACCTGGTATTCGATTAATTCTCTGTAAAAATGGTGCTTCGTTCTTATATATATCTTCTTTTTTTTTTTTTTTTTCTTTTTTTTTTTTTTTTTTTTTTTTTTTCACCTCAGCCTACACCATCCTTAGCTTCTGTGCTATCATCTCCTTTCATAAGTACGTACAAACTCGTGGGATTTTTAGGAAATGTAGACCAAAATAAGCCAAGGGTCGGTTATGATCAAAAAATGGCTATATCGAGTGAGGTCTTGATCACTCTAATCAAGGTTGAGGTAATTTTTTATGGTGTCAAAAATCTCATCATTCCTAATCCGATTCCATATTCATATTTCGTTTTACAAAGAAAATTATTCTAAAAAATTCATTATAAATATAAGTATATTTGCTAAAATTTCATATGAAACTTACTTGATAATATTTATGTATAGTTACATATACTTAAAATCTTATAAACATCTAAAATTGACATATATAATATAATTATAATATATGAAATTTACTTTACTTAATTGAAATCTATTCTTACCAAATTATACTATTTTTATCCATATTAATTATATATTATCTAGTTATTTTGTTCCAAGAAAAATTAAACTAAGTATTGAGCAATTAAGTATAAATTTATATAAGAAAATTTTAATTTTTATTTACTAACTTACTTCCACTCCCCACTTACGAAATGACATCGTCCCGATGTTTAGTGAGTAAATAAAAAGTAGTTTGCAAATAAAATTAAAATTTTATATGATTTTGATTATTATTTATTATTTTTAGCAACCATATATTATTTTGATTAAAGAAAATGACATATATATTAAACACTATTACAAACTATAAATAAAAGTAACAGACAAAAAAAACAACTAATTTAAACAACTACCAACTTAACAACATAACTTCTAACTGATTATCAAACCGTAGATGAACATCCGGGAGTATCCACCGGAAGTAATCCTAACTGAGAATCACGAGATGGAAAAATCTCGTCAGTAGCAAACTCAGGCACGTGATTCAGTTGGATACAAAGGTGAGAGATAACCCAGGCAAACGGTAACGGTCTTCCCCTATTACGTCTTTCTACTGCAAAATTAATTGCAGTCTTAAAAATCAAAACTCCCCAATCAATGTATGCTCCCACAGCTAATGCATGCATACAACGGCGGCATCTCATCATCCGTAACCCCATAAAAATCTCTAGTTGGATAGATCCGAGAATTAATGAAGCGTTTCCACGCCCTTAAATGAGGGGGTAAAGCCAGAGTTGAGGAATCATAGTTATGATCAAACAACGGAAACACGAACTGAAAGGCTTCGCGACGATTTACAACATTATACGCATCCCCAAGTTCCCAAAGAAACTCGAAGTGTGGGTTTCGATCAAAAGTACATGGTGGGATTTGATAGATTTGATTTATGATGACTGGTGAAAATGAAATAACGATTCCCCTAACTGTAATAAGTTGAGATGAGGCTACTGTCGTTATCTCAGTGAGAGACGCAAAGAAATCTCTAACAATCGAAATGTTTATTCGACCTCTGGGAGTCCTTATCAACTTTTTCCACCCGCAACCTCGGATTAGATTACGTCCCCACTGATCAATTTTTTCAGTGTTTAAGCCTTTCTCCATCAGAATAGGAGAACGGACGAAATTTAGATGTCTCGGGACGTTATTATGAAAACAAGAGGCATGCCCTTCGGGAACCACACCATCAGGCGTATGTGGTTCGTAACTATTAACCGAGGGAGAGGATTGGTTAGACATTTCTGATACAGAGACTAAAAATAGAAGGAAGGGAAGAATGAGCAAAGTTTATGGCTGTTGCTCTTTCCTTTTATAGAAATAAATCTATCAAGCAAAAGTAGAAAAGATCTCTTTTCTGCGCGTTTTTGTACTTGCCGGATCGATCCGAGAAAGGGCCGGATCGATCCGGCCTCTGAACTAGTAATGCTGTCAGGTCGGTACACTCAGGTCGGATCGATCCGGTAAAAGGCCGGATCGATCCGGAACACTACTGTTCACGGACAGAGTTGATTTTGCTTATAAAATGTCTAGATTTTTCTAGGGGACAAGTTTTCTTCCTATTTTTTGGTTCATTTTCATTTTATTATAACGATAAATTTTACTACACGATGCGTAATACCATAATATGTAACGAAAACATGAAGATCGTAATAAAATCCAACCAAAATCAAAATAACCTAAAATTTTACGAAAACGAAATTGTACGAAAAATAAAATGTTTCAATGTGAAAAATCATAGAATGTTTAAAAATCACTCCTCTTCATCACTTAGCTCGACGTGGCTTGAACTTGGCATAGCTTGAGAACGGGTCGATTCTTGGGATGGATCTTGAAAATAAGTGGACATCCGTACCGAGCTATCTAGTCCCATCGAGCTCATCTCTCTCGTGATATCAGAAAAAGTGCTTCCCCATCTCGTCGTGGTATGGCCAAATGATCCGGATCCAAATTCATTCGATGTCGCAGCACGCCGTAGTACTGTCGAAAAATCCCCTACACCACTAGTTTGAAATCCAAAAGAATGTGGCATTTGTTGGAAATCTGAGCGAGGTGGCATCGGTGGAATGAAATCGGGCAAGGTATAAGGCTGGGTTTGGCATTGCGGAATATCCATCTCGGCATAGGTAGGGTTCTGTAGTAAATTCATTTGATATAAACCTCGTATGCCTTGACGTAAATCTTCAGACCATAATTTATTCCTTTCCGCAAAAACAGCCATATTGGCATTAGCACGATGAACATCATAGGCCATGGATTGAAACATGTCGTAAGTGATGGTATTCGGAAATTGAGTTTGAGTTTGACTGGATGAAGGAGGGACAACAGTGGATGGAGTAGGCTGAGGTCGTTGACGGTTAGGGTCCAAAAAGTTTATTCTTCCTGCCGGCCTAAGTGGTAAACTAGGACCTATAAGTGTGTCATCCACCATCATCAAATTATCATTTGGGAGCTCAAGGACTCCTATCTGACGACACAAGGAAGAAATAAAACACGGAAAAGGCATGTGACTGCCTGGTCTAGCAGTCAGGGCAAATTCCTTGGCCCTTCTACACATTACTCTGCCTACATCCACGGGTATATCATTAACCATAGCCCAAGCAATACACAAATCCTCTTTACCAAAAAGTTTATTCTTCCTGCCGGCCTAAGTGGTAAACTAGGACCTATAAGTGTGTCATCCACCATCATCAAATTATCATTTGGGAGCTCAAGGACTCCTATCTGACGACACAAGGAAGAAATAAAACACGGAAAAGGCATGTGATTTGCACTGGTCTAGCGATCGGGGCAAATTCCTTGGCCCTTCTACACATTACTCGCCTACATCCACGGGTATATCATTAACCATAGCCCAAGCAATACACAAATCCTCTTTACCAAAAGATGTAAAATGCCGAGTCGGGTAAAGAGTGTGACTAATAAAACGTTTAATGGCTTTCATATCCCGGATACATTTCCCATAGGAAAACTCTGTTTTCATGCCGGACGGCAGTGGGATCTAACTCATTCGGGCTACCGCAACAATATGATCAAAGTCTCGCCGGCTCATCCAAATTCCAAACTCCGTATAATAGTCCTCATTCTCTCGGTATATCGGGGATACCATAAATAGCATTTATAATGTGAGGAGTAAACGGCACTCGTCCTAGTTCTTAGGTTGACGAAGTTAACTCACCATCTTCTCGTAGCATTATGAGTTGCTACCGCAGAGAATAAAATTCAGCTACTAAGGTGGTGTTAATTTCTCCCGACCTTAAACTCGGCTAATTCCATCCAATGCCTCCTTTCAAAAATATCTTTTACCTCCCTTCCCAAATCTTTGAAGTCTAAGCCCCTCTCTATTGCAACTAAACACTTTGTCCAAATTTATTTTTCAATGCTTTCTTAGTTGCAAAGCAGACGCGGTTCTTTCAAAACTAACTCGCCAATTCTTCTTCTCGTTAAAGGCCTAGTTTCTATAACTCGGAATTTGGGTAGGGATATGCGGTTTGCGTTTTTTACTAGCTTTCGATGATTCGGCCATTCTACGATAATGACAAAATAACAAACAACACAAAACAACAAAACAACACAAAACAACAGTACAAATGTGAGTGACAAAACAGTTGAAAATAAAAAATTGCAAAAAAAACGAAATTAAGAATATAAGTGACTACAATGTTACCTTACAAAGCTTAAAAAGGTTGAAATTTGGCCGGAAAAGATGGAAATTTCGCCGGAATAAAAGTTGAAGCTTCCCTTGAAAATTCTTCAATTTAGATGAAAATTTGAAGAGAGTAGAGGCAAATTAGAGAAGTTTAAGAGTTGGGGTAGTTTAATGGTGATGTTGTGTGATGATTTGAAGAAAAAATTCGAATTGAGGGGAAAAGGGGAGGGGCGGCTGTTTTTAGAAAAATGGAAGAAGAAAGAAGAAAGGAAGATCCCGTTCTTTTTTAGGTTTTTTAGCTTCCGGATCGATCCGGGGTTAGGTCGGATCGATCCGACCACTTTTTTTTTTTTTTTTTTTTTTTTTTTTATTTTAAACTTAATAAAACTTCTACAAAAATAAAAAAAAACTTTTTATAAAAACTTTATAAAACTTTTAAGTAATTTCATAAAGATCCTATTTATAAAATTTTCAAAAGTTATATAAAAATTTTATAAATATTACAAAATTCACGAGGGTCCTAATTCCAATACTTCTAAATCTTCCAGAGTTCTGACGTAACGTTCTATCAACCTAACCTTAAGAAATGAGGCGTTCGAATTTTCCCTTTGATCTCCATCGGGATTTTCGGATAACCACCTAATCGTTCCCTTCTTAACAACATTCAAACACTCATCCCGGGATTTGGTTGTGCTTTCCTACATTTCCCTTCATGCTCACTTTTTCCACAAACCTTCTACACCTTCTTAAAAACTTTGCCCTTCTCTTTATCGAACTTCTCGATTTTCCATTACATATTTCTTTCAGTCTGATCTCTCTCAACAATTGCTCGTTTTTCTCAAAAACTGAAGCTTCTATTTTAAACGCGACATCTTTATCCAAGCCTAATTTCAAAAGCAACATAAAAACTCCTATTCTATCTAAAAAAGACATCCAGTTCTTTTACGTCTATCCGGTAAAAGACGAAACTAATTTAAACATAAATAAAAAACACGAAAAAAGTAGAGTAAAGATAAATAGCACCTGGTATTCGGCCGAGTTTAACTCCTCTCGCTTTTCGCTTTCTTGATTTCTCTCGCTTTTTACTTTGTCGGAGGATCGCTTAGTAGCATTATTTCTTCTTTCGGTGCGGTTCCTTCTCCTTCCACAAATAACTTTACTCTATGGCCATTGGCTATAAAAGTTGTATTTCCATCGCTTAGTTCAACAAACTCCGCATTTGTAAACTCTCGTTACTTTAAATGGACCTCGTCCATCTTGATTTAAGCTTTCATGGAAATAACTTTAAACGTGAATTGTACAAGAGCACTCGATCACCTACATGGAACTCACGACTATAGATTCTCTTATCGTGAAAGGATTTCGTGCGTTCCTTGTAGATTCGAGCGTTTTCATAAGAATCGAGACGGAATTCTTCTAGTTCTCACAATTGAAGCAATCTATGATCACCGACCTTAGGATCGAAATTCAAAAATTTAATAGCCCGAAGGCTCGGTGTTCTAACTCAACCGGGAGATGACAAGACTTACCAAAAACTAACTTATAGGGAGAACAACCAATTGGTGTTTTAAAAGTCGTTCTATATGCCCATAATGCATCGTCTAGTTTAACTCGCCCGAGCTTTTTCGATTTGAATCCACCGTTTTTTCTACAATTCTTTTGATCTCTCTATTAGACACCTCTACCTGACCACTGGTTTGCGGATGATAGGGCGTTCCTAACTTATGCGTTACACCATATTTTTCAATTATCTTGGTAAATGGTCTATTACAAAAGTGTGAACCTCTATCACTAATGATAGCCCTCGGAATGCCGTAACGTGTAAATATATTCTTTTTAAGGAATCGTATGACAACTTTGGTATCATTAGTGGGAAGAGCTTCAGCTTCTACCCATTTCGAAACATAATCTACCATTACTAGAATAAATCTTTTTCCAAAAGATATAGGGAATGGTCCCATGAAATCTATACCCCAAACATCAAATAACTCACATTCTAAAATAGGTTGCATAGGCATTTCATGTTTTTTAGATACATTTCCCCATTTTTGACAAGATTCACAGGATTTGACATACTTATAAGCATCTCTATATAGCGTAGGCCAATAAAAACCACATTGTAAAACTTTAAAAGCGAGTTTTCCAACCTCCATGATGACCTCCCCGCCTCACGATCATGACAAAATGATAAAATACTTAAAATTTCATTATCGTGCACACACTTTCGATTATCCCATCCGAACATTTACGGAAAAGGTCTCGGTTCCTCCCGGTAATAAAATTTTAAGTCATAAAAGAATTTCTTCTTCTGTCGCCAAGTCCAATGAGACGGAATATAATCACAGTTAAGTAATTAATGATATCTCCAAACCAGGGTGACATTTCCTTAGAAGGAATTCTATTCTTTAATAACCGCATGGTCGAAGGAGTATCTATTCTAAAAAGTTGTTCATCGTAGAAATGAATCTTTAATTTCTATTCCCTTTTCTTCATCATTTTCCATTCTACTTAGATGATCTGCTACTACATTCTCACTTCCCTTTTTATCTTTAATTTCAATATCAAATTCTTGAAGTAAGAGAATCCATCTAAGAAGACGTGGTTTCGCATCTTTCTTACTCGGAAATACTTCAAAGCTGAATGGTCTGTATAAATTATTACCTTAGAACCAACAATATACGATCTAAACTTATCTAAGGCAAAAATTACAGCCAACAGTTCTTTTTCTGTAGTTGTATAGTTCAGTTGAGCTGCATTTAACGTATGAGATGCATAGTAAATAGCTTTGAGAATTTTGTTATATCTTTGACCTAAAACTGCTCCTACAGCCTAAATCACTGGCATCACACATAATCTCAAATGGCAAATTCCAATCTGGTGCTACTAGCACTGGTGCAGTAGTTAATCTCGCTTTTAAGGTCCGAAAAGCTTCTTTACATTTACTATCGAAGTTAAAAGGTACTTCCTTTCAAGCAAATGACTTAGAGGCTTTGCTATCTTTGAAAAATCGGCAATAAATCTCCTATAAAATCCCGCATGTCCAAGAAATCCTCTTAGAGTCCTTAGATTAACTCGGTGGTGGTAATTTTTCAATTACTTCAACCTTAGCTTTATCAACTTCAATTCCTATTTCGTAGATTCTATGGCCTAGGACAATTCCTTCGATACCATTAAATGACATTTTTCCCAGCTTTAAAACTAAATTGGTATCCTCACAAATAGCGTTGTAACACTCTTTCTAAGTGCGATAAACATTTACCAAAAGAATCTCCGTAAACACTAAAGTCGTCCATAAAAATTTCCAAGAATTTCTCAACCATATCGGAAAATATAGCCATCATGCATCTTTGAAACGTAGCCGGAGCATTACATAAACCAAACGGCATTCTTTTATACGCAAAAGTTCCATAAGGACAAGTGAAAGTAGTCTTCTCCCTATCTCCCGCCGCAATGAAAATCAGAAATAACCCGAATAACCATCTAAGAAACAAGAATATTTATGACCACTTAACCGTTCCAACATTTGAACTATGAATGGAAGTGGATGATGATCTTTCTTAGTATGATCATTTAGTTTCCTAAAATCAATGCACATTCGATAACCCGTAATTTCTCTTGTTGGAATCCATTCATTCCTATCATTTTCTTTCACCGTGAAACCTCCTTTCTTTGGTACCACTTGAGTTGGACTTACCCATTCACTATCCGATATGGGAAAAATTATTCCCATCTCTAATAGCTTAATGACCTCTTTCTTAACAATTAACTCGCAAATTTGGGTTGAGGCGGCGTTGCGGTTGAATACAAGGCTTAGCATCTTCCTTCGAATTATCTTATGAACGCAAATCTCGTGGCTAATACCTCGAATATCAAGAATCGTCCATCCAAAAGCTTTCATATGCTTTTTCAACATTCTAAGTAATTGATCTTCTTGTTGCTCGCTTAAAGTGATGAAATAATAATCGGTAATAGATTATTAGTTTCAAGAAAAGCATATTTCGATTTAAAGGTAACGGTTTCAATTCCGCATTCTTCGGCGGATCTTCTATTGACGATTTAAGAACTGGTCCTTCTAGTTCTAATTCCAAGTACTTATGCCATGGTGGTTTAAAGGTAAAACTTTCTGTATCTAAAGAAAGAATTATCTCTTTCATTTCAATGTCTTCCTCATCTTCTTTATAGATAGACAGAGTTAAGCATTCTTCTAATCTGTCTTCAAAAGTTGGTAACGATTATCATAGACGAATGAATATCTTCTATAAAAGAACATGATTCGATGATGTATGATTCATAGCTTTGAAAATATTGAAAGTAACTTCGTCTTCATTGACTCTTAAGATTAATTCTCCTTTCTGAACATCGATTAAAGTTCTTCCCGTAGCTAGAAATGGACGACCTAGAATAAGAGGTGCTTTGAATAACCATCTTCCATTTCCATAACTACAAAGTCTACCGGAAAATAGAATTTGTCTACTTTAACCAATATGTCCTTTATAATTCCTTTAGGGTACTTAATCGATCTATCCGCCATTTGCGAGTCATTTCGCCGTAGTAAGCTTTCCTATGCCTAGCTTTTTATAATCCTCATAAGACATGAGATTTATACTCGCTCCTAGATCACATAAGACCTTCTTAAACGTAAATCCTCCAATTTCACACGGAATGGTAAAACTACCAGGATCTTTCGCCTTTAGGGGGTAACTTATCGCGTAATTGCGGAACATTCTTCATTTAGGCATATATTCTCATATTCCTCTAATTTTTTCTTGTTTGACGAAATTTCTTTCGAAATTTTCCATAAGCAGTATATTAATCGAGCTTCGATAACGGGGATATTAACTTGAATATGACGAAAAGTGTCAAGGAAACGAGCATACTTCTTATCAGTTTTTGCCTTTTTGATTTGATCTTTAGGAGGGTAAGGTAAAGATTCTAAATCTATGACCTTTGGCTCCTTTGTCAGTTTCTCTTTTCCTTTTTCCTTAAACCTTCGAGTATTACTCAGTCGCCATGTTTCAGGTTCTTGAATTCTTTCTTTTAAATTGTTCCCTGAATCAATCTCTACTTCAGATTCCTTCATTTCTTCCTGTTTTTCATCCTTGTTTTCATTATTTTCCATTCTAACATGTTCCTTAAATAAAGTCCTTAAATCTTTATCCATGGGATCTTTCGTAATCTTAGGGATTTTTACCCAATTTTCCTTTCACTTTCGGGTTCCGAACTTTTATTTCTTTTCAAGAAATTTTCTATAATTTCTTCTTCCTCATCTGTAAATTCAAGTTCATCTTTAGTTTTATCATTCTTACCATCTAAGTCATCTTCTACTTCATTATTCCCAAAGTTTTCAACTCCATTACTTCCACTGAGCTTCCTACTTCTCGTAACTACAACATTTACCTCTCTTGGGTTCCTTTCAGTGTTACTTGGTAATCCTCCTGGGGGTCTGCTGTTATTACGTTCACCTTCCCTACTCAAATGATCTTCCATATTCCTTAATGAGGCTTCTATCGTTCTCATCCCGGTATCATGTCCACTCATAGATGTTTTCATTGAACTCATGTCCTTAGTGATCGTACCAATAGAAGTCACCATCGTTTCTATATTTTTAGCTTGAGTAGATACTACACCCATCATATTTTCCATTAGTTTTTCCCATTTTTCAACTCCTTCTCAGAGTTGAACTTTGAGTTACTTGGTATACTTTGAGTGGTATGTTGAGGATAGGATCTAGGTAATGATTGTAAATTCGATTAGACGTGTTTTCTTGATAAAATTGATTATTATTCATGTTCCTATATGGAACTGGATACGGCGGTTGTCCTTGCTTACTAGGGTTTTCAGACCATCGATAAGTAGGGTGATCTCTTCTAATAGCATTAAACGAGTTTGAGTAAGCATTGTTTAAATTCCTATGCTTTCGAAGAAAACTCACCTCCTCTCTTGAGTATCCCGTTGGTTCTTCAATCCCTGATGGCATATTATCCTGATTCGAGTATTCAGTTGGTGTACTATTTTCTGAACTTTGGTTCTTATTCTGTTGTAAACCATCAAATTTCCTACTCAAATTTTCTAAATATGCTAGAACTTCCGTATTAGACGTACATTCTCCTGCAAAAGCTACTTTTCTGGTGCTAGAACCGGTTTCCCACATTCTGTTATTTTTGGAAATCTTTTCTATAGCATCGTAAACTGTTTGAGCTTCACTCATCATTAACGAACCACCACATGCATGATCTACATCAGCACGTGAATCTTTTCTTAATTTACGACAGAAAAGTTGAATTTGCATATCTAAGGAATAACCATGGTCGGGACACGCTCTTAACAATTTTTTAAATCTTTCCCAGACATTCCCGAGCGTTTCTTCAGATCCTTGTCTAAAGTTAGCAACCTCGACTTTTAATTCCAAATTCCGTCCAGGAGTGAAATATTGTTTCAGAAATTCAGTTTGAATCTCCTCCCAACTAGTAAGTGAATGATGTGGAAGAGACATAAACCAATCTCGGGCTCGTCCTTTTAGAGAAAAAGGAAACATAGTCATCCTTGTTAATTCCTTGTGAGCACCTTGACTTTTGGCCGTATTGCACGAGTTCTTCAAAAGATAGAGATGATGATGCGGATCTTCATCATCTTCTCCTAGGAATTGGGCTCTTGCGTCAATTAAACCAAAAAGATGAGATTTAATCTCGAAATTATTCGCTCCTTCATTAGGTAAAAGTATGGGATTATTAGTCGATTTCTTCTTATGGTTTGGTCACGGATAGGCCTTGGGTTTACTTGGGTTGTTACGATTATTCGGTTCCGATTTTGATTATTTCTATTATTATTATTATTTTGATTATTAAGGTTAACGGGGTTTTGTCCATGCCCTAGAGCATGTTCCACCCTTGTTCGGTGTTTCATCACCGATTTCACCATTCTCGTATTTCGTTTGAAGATGATTCGTCGGGATTTCCCCGACTAGTATGACCACGTTTTCTCTCTACTCTTAATCGCCTTTCGTAAGTGTTTATGTCGGGCTTATAAGGAGTGAGTGGGGCCTTACCACTTCGGTCATCAACTAACGAAAATAGAAAATAACACGAAATTAATAGTAGTAAAAAATGGTAACTTACCTATAAGGTAAGTACCGACGAAATTAAAAATAGAAATGAGATAAGAAAAGTGTTGACTTATTCTCGAGAATTTTGAGCTAATATAAGTAGTAACCATAGACACAAAAAAAGAAATTAGCGTCGTTCCCCGGCAACGGCGCCGGAAAGCGACGTGGCCTTTTCTAGTGCTAATACCGATCCTTAACCGACGTTGTATCGGGTCAAACTCGTAGTGCTAGTATGGTGAGTCGAGTATCGTATCCTCGTGGAACTTTGTAATTCTTCTAAGTGTGGTTAAACACCAAAGAGTACATTATTAACTCGATCTAAACCGCAATTTTATAACACGATCACTACTATTCTAGTCAACATAAAATAAATACGTAAATTAAAATTTATTCTAATATAATATATATAGATATATAAATATATATAGATGTGCATAAGTTGCAAAGTATATATATAGATATAAATATATAGATGCCAAATATATTATTAGAGAACTAGCCAAAGTTTATATAATTGATTTATACGATCTTTTCAGTGAATGGAATGTGCTCGATCTTTAGGTTCAATTGAGTAAATGAAACGGTGCACTCCTAAGGTTAACAATTCATCCTCACATTAGTGTGTGAAATTGTCATATGTCCATTGTCATCAGGTCCAAGATCCACAACTCGTTACGGTTTTTCGAACGGGTCCCGAGTACGATTCTACCTCTTTGAATAAAAGGAGTCATTCCGTTCGTCAAACGGTCAATTTTATTTAAAGGCTCCGGTTGTCAAAGCCGGGCGATTCAACTTTCCGGTTTAAGTTTCAATTAAACTGATGAATTTAACATTATTACGATCTTGAGTACAAATTTTAATAAGATTCATCTTTTTAGGACAAATCTGCCCCCGGGTAGGAAACGGGTTCCGTTGTCACGTTTTCACTCGGCCAATTTTACCCTCCGGTTTTTCTATTAACGAGTTCATAACTTAATTACGAGGTGTCAATTCATAATTAGATTATGAATTCTTTCAAGTCAAACTTTATCAATAGGAAAAGATTCAATTAACTCAATTTTATTCAATTTTACTTAGACAACATTCCTTTACCGAAAAGATCGAAATAAAACGATTACATAACTTTGGCTAGTTATTAGATTTAGCCTACTAACATTATACGAAAATAGAAACAGACAAAACAAACATAAATACTTTAGAAACTTTACCCGATTACAACGATTGAATCAGAAGCTGTATTCTTCCGGATGCTACAACAACTTCAACAACATTGATCTTCTGATAATTTCTCGAGCATTATAACGATACTACTTTATTTATGGCATAAGGCCTATATATATACATACTACTACTACTAAAAAGAGGTGAAGAAAATATATTTGGTACCCCCTTTATGTGCATGCAAGCTGCTCTATTTATAGGCAGTTTTTTCCCTTGCCGGATCGATCCGAGAAAGGGCCGGATCGATCCGGGAATAAAAAATCTTATCCCAGGATATTCTCTGCAGGGCCACATGCTGGGTAATCATGATGTTTCCTCGGATCGATCCGAGGTAAATCCGGATCGATCCGGATAGATTTTTTCCAATCTTAATCCGAAACTTGATAAAATCATAACTTGAGTTCTGGATCTCCAAATGACATAATTCAAGATGCGTTGGAAAGCTCTTGAGGAGATCTATAACTTTCATGAAGACTTCTTTTTCAGAAAATGCCTTTTTGCTGGGCCATTTGTTCGTCGAAAATATAACTTGATACGGCGTCACGAACCATTGATCCATTTGAACTTTAAATCTCGTGACACTTCCTTTATTCCTTCAAAAGATATGATTTTACTCCACAAAATGTCATCACTCGGGGTCTTGGTTTACCTAAGGTCTGTAAAATACCAAAAATACCCACGTGAATCTGACACGACACTCCGGTTATTAACCCGGTACAAAATTTATAACTTTTTATCATTTTTACTAGATTTTTATAGTATTTAGATTTATTCATAGCTATTAATATTTTATAAGATTATCTGTTATAATTACTTATATTTTATATAAAAATAGTCGATAATGTATATAAAACATCGTAATTTTTATCATATAAATGTTACACATCACAAATCACCACGTTCAATTATTGTGTTGACCTGAACTAGGGACGAGACCGACTTTGGTACTCGACCAGATTCCCTGTGGGATACGACCTTGACTCACCAATTCTAGGCTACAGTTTACCCGGTACACTGCCGGTGAGATTGGACACTTAGAAAAGGCCGATCATCGACCCAATCTTCTCCAACATTCCCTCCCTTGAACTCATTGCCATCTGCCAAGCAATTAGTTCAAAATTTGAAGCAGCACACATACCCAATTTGTTTCGGATGTTCTATATGTGTCTACCTTAATTAAGAGGTTTAGTCATCACATCAACAAATTGATCTTGTGAAAAACAGAAAATGTGCTCAATATCTCCATCTCTAGTAAGATCTTTAACAGTGACGGAACCAGGAAATTTTGGTCGAGAGGGTTAATAGACTATATCTAAATGATCCGGTGGACTGGATTAAAACAATTAACTGTGTTAGACTAAATTGTATAATATTTTTGATGTACCGAAAAATAAAAACCGGGGTGGAAATACTAAGCCACTGCATCTCCACTCACCAAAATTACATAACCTAATGTACTTTTTCTATCATCTGAATCCACAGCATAATCATTATATGTAAATGCTATCAAATTGCTGGCTTCTGTCCTCTTAGGATCCTTTTGGCTATTGCAAAATGTAACTGTGTAGGCCTTGCCATGAAACGGCTAATAAGACTTTCCACAAACATAAGATCAGGACGTGTAGCTGTGAGATACAAGAGATTTCCTACAATCTGTTTGTTCAGTGTTGCATCAACAAGAATCCCTTGTTCATCCTTCCCAATCTTTTAACCTGGAACTGTAGGATTAAAAAAAGAATTGTTGTTTTCCATACCAAATCATTTTAAGACTTCATCAACATATTTTCTTTGACAAATGAACACCCCATCAGATCTTTGTAAAACTTCAATACTAAGGAAATACCTCATTTCTCTTAAGTCAATTATATCAAATTCGCTTTTCATGGAGCATTTGAACTCATTCAGCATATCTTTATCATTATTAGTGAACAATAAATCATCAACATAAATGCTAACATTAAGAATCTTACGTCCACATTTCTTAATAAAAAGTGTATGCTCACTTGAACTTTTATAAAAGCTTTGCTTGAGGAAGTAAGATTCAATTCGGCTGAACCAAGCCCTAGGTGCTTGTTTGAGTCCATAAAGGTCTTTCTTAGTTTGTACACCATATGCTCTTTACCTTTCTTCTCATAGCCTTTTGGTTGCTCCAAAAAGACATCTTCTTCTTAGTTCCCCATGCAAGAAGAAAGCAGATTTAACATCTAGCTGATCCAATTTCCATTCCATTTGTGCAGCCAAAGCTATGATCATTCTTACAGTGTCCATTCGGGCTACTGGTGCATATACTTCAGTATAATCTATTCCATATTGCTGAGAGTATCCCTTCACTACTAACCTTGCTTTGTATTCATCCACCTCTCCTAGCTCGTTCAGCTTTGTTTTATACACCCATTTCACCCCTATTTTTTGGCTCCAGTAGGTAAAGACACCAGCTGCCATGTATTGTTCCTTTCAATGAAATTAATTTCTTCATCCATTGCTTGCTTCCATTTTAAACTTTTGACTGCTTCTTCAAAGGTTGTGGGATCAGATGACACCATTAGGGCCACATTTTCCTCGTCTCCTTCTGATAAATCCATGTCTTCTTCTCCTTCATCTGAAAGACATGCTCCTAATATGTAATCTGCCATCCAAGTTGGAGGATTTCTGGTTCTGCCCTCCCTTGATGTTAACCCTGCTTCAGCATCAGTCCCACCTTCATATTGTGAATTTCCAGCCTGCTCATTTTGATGTAATTCAAGATTTTCTGTCACTACAGCAGGTTCATTGATGGTGTCTTCCTGATTTTCTGGCTCTACAGCAGGCTCACCGATGTTGTCTTCTCATTCGAGTTACTAGTTGTGGAAATACTATATTAATTGTTTATACGTTACTTGTGTAACATGACATATTAATTGTATTGTATAAACAATTAATATATCATAAAGTAACTCTATTTTGTCCTATTATGTAATAGCCGACTTTAGCAATTAATACTAGTCGACTCTAGCACTTAATACTCTACTCCTAGCACTTTTTACTTTACTAGGACCTTTCTCATTCATGCTTGTATCTATTTATACTCATTCTTTTATCATGAATAAATAAGTTGAGTTTACTCAAGTATTATTGCTTTCTCAAACTCTCTTCACTAGTTGCTGATCTTTGTAGCTAGCATCCTATTCTCACATACAATGTTCATCAAAAATCACATCACGGCTTATGATGATCTTCTTGGTGATTGGGTTAAACATACGATATCCTTGGTTTCATCACTTATGCCAAGCAAAAAACATCTGACACTTTTATCTTCAAGCTTAGTTCTCTTTGCATCAGGTATATGCACATTTCCTACACAACCAAACACCTTAAAATGCTCTACTAAAGGTCTTACATCACTCTAAGCCTCTTATGGAGTCATGTCCTTTACTGCTAGGGTGGGTGATCGATTTAGAACATATAATATCCATCTGACAGCCTCTGGCCAGAAAGTTTTAGGCACATTTTTTTCTATCAGAGTAGCTCTAACCAAGTTCATCACAATTATGTTCTTACGTTCCGCTACACCATTTTGTTGAGGGGTGTAAGATGCAGTTAGTTGTCTTTTGATCCCATTTTGGATTAAAAAAAAGTTGGTGAATTCTGTTGAGTTAAACTCTCTTCCTCGATCTATTCTTAGACATCTTATGGACATCACAGATTCCTTTTTCACAAGCATTTTGAAGCACTTAAAATAATAAAAGGTTTCTGATTTGTCTAACAAAAAATAAATCCATGCTTTCCTTGAGAAATCATCAACAAGACAGAACAAGTACCTATTCTTGCCGTTGGATGCGGGTGTGATGGGACCATGAAGGTCTGCGTGAATTAATTGGAGCTTCTCAGTTGTTCCCCAATGACTCATTTTAGGAATTGGATTCCTATGTTGTTTGCCCCCTCATACTTGCATTGCATAGAATACTTGGAGCAATGGTGTTGGGTAGTCCAATCACCGTATTTTCTGAATGGAGAGTGTGCAACCCCTTGTAACTAAGATATCCATAACTTTGATGCCATAGTGGTATCGAGACACCTCTGCTCAGTTCCCTGACGTTCACTGGTAATGACAAACATCCTGCTTATACGCATTTTAGATTTTATGATTTTCCGTCTCTGTGGATGATAGATGCTGCAAGCTCCCTTTTTGAATACTATCTCCAAACCTTTGGCCTGCTGCTCAGGCACACAATATACATAACCAATTGCATAAGCTAATTCCTTGTAAGACTAATCTTATAACTCCCTTTCCAACGACCTGCCTGTTGGTGTTGTTACCTAGTTTAATAGAACTGGAAAAATTTGTATCCAATTTGGTGAACATGGATGGAGGAGAGCACATATGGTTGAAGCATCCAGAGTCCAAGAACCATGTTTTAGTGCTTCATTTGTCTTCAACACTATCCACACAAGCCATCTGGAAAAATTTGTCTCCAATTTTCTGAACATATAGTGGCTGCCTCCTTGTTCCATTCTGGACATTCATACTAAAAGTGCCCAACGTTTTGACACTTATAGCATTCTACATATGATTTGTCAAAGGATGTCAAGAATTTGTGGAGTATGTGTGAACATGGAATCATTAATTGGTACGATTATGTCTATAAGTGATACGATTAGAATGCTAGGGATTATCATTAATTGATACGATTTGTCAGTATTAATACGATTATCATTAATTGATACGTCAGTCTACAATTTATAGCACTCATATTGGCAACTTTATCATTAATTGATACGATTATGTTGTCCTAGGGAACTTTTAATCAATGAAGGGTCTAAGCTTTTTGTGAAAATGTAATACTTTTTTTTGTTGTGTTCATTGCTATTGATTTAGAGTTTATTCTTAGTGTTTGTGGTGCTGTTCATATTTACAAGCACTTGGATTGTTTTTGTGTTGTATACTATTTGTAAGGCATAATGCTCTACGAAAAGGTAAAATCTGAGACATTGTTGAAAGGAAATTACTACATGAGTACATGTGATTATTGACATTGTAGATTCAAACCTTTTAGTTATGCACCGGTTGTGGGAAGGTTTAGGGGTCATGATTCTTCAAATTTGTGTGGATTTTTGACATTTTAAATGAAAAAAACATGTTGTTGAATGATGAATTGAGTAGTATTAGTAGACATGTTGTATTCAAATTCTATCTTATTGTCTTTTGTTCACAACTTTTATAAAATGCTATCTATTTAGCGTTTCTGTTTTAGAAACTCGAAGTAATTTTTTTTTTGCTCACTTGCAGACTTGAAAAAAAAATGGAAAATTAGGGATAAGGACACAATCTGAAATATTTTTAAGTAACAGGACAACTACATATTTTTTATAGGGAGAAGGACAACTGCATAATTTTTATAGCGAGAAGGACAAACAAAGAATCCCGAAAATCGGTGAATCTCCCTAGTGAATCCCGAAATCGGTGAATTTCGATAGTGAATTTCGACAAATGAATCCCGAAAATTAGTGAATTTCGACGATGAATTTTGAAAAATAGTGAATTTCGACGATGAATTTCGTCGGTGAATTTAAACAGTGAATTTCGAACACAAGTGAATTTCGACAGATGAATAAATAGTTTTGTCCTTTATGCAAAAGTTTCAAAAAACTGTCCTTCTACTCAATTGATGAAATATTTCTGTCCTTCTCCCTCATTCCCCCAAAAAAAAAATCGGTATAAAACAACATATCATGGAAAATTTTATTCTAACCCCCGAGATAAAAATCCTGACTCCGCAATTGCTTACGTTCATTTATAGCTTTGTGACATTGTTAATTATTATACAATTCATATCACCTTACATAATTTAAATAATATCTAGATCACCAATATATATAGATGTGGAAATAGTAAGCTTTTATTTATGAAGAAACATAATAAGCATGCTAATACTTAATGTTAATAATAATACTTTCCAACATCTCAGATCAACCTAGCTAGCTATATATAAGCATCAAGCAGGGGTGACGATTAATTAATACCCAAAGAAGCCATGAAAGTAACTATAAGCACTAGCAGCAAATTTGCACCACCAGCAGCAGCAGCTGATGAAGATGAACTTCGTGTTCCACCACCGCTACGACCGCCAATTACTCCTCTACTTCCACCACCGCCTCCGCCTCTACCGCCTCCACCTCTTCCTCCACCGCCACTTCCACCACCACCACCACCACCTAGACCTCGAGCCACCACAAGCGACAACAGGAGACAGAAAGTGATCAACAAGAGTAGAATTTTCACTTGACGCTGCTGCATCTTTCTTCTTCTTGCTAAATTATTGTTGCCTTCAATTTCAAAGAAGAGTGTCCTGATCCTCTGGATAATAATTTGCATGTGGTTTTGGTGAGATTAATATATATATGAGAGCCTGCAGCCTGCCTGCTTACGTACGTAAGTCAGAGACATTACTTGTTCAGTTAACCAAAGGATTCAAAATCTCTTTTTTGGTAATTTGAGATTTTGTAAGGTCCGACCGACCTGTGACATCTTAATAATTTCGTTTCACTTTCACTCTTTTATTATTTCCATTCCTAAAAAAAAAATAAAAAAAATAAAAAAATAAAAAAAAAAAAACTTTTTTAGGCCATGAACGTTTTGTAAGGGCTTCATTGTTATTTGATATAATATTAATAAGACTATCATTATGTCAATATGATATCCCACAATGAAATGAAAGCGGAGAAGCGCATTATCACCATATAAATGTGATATAAAAATCTTGTAAATTTGGATTAGCCCTTTTAGACTAAACGTGGACGACGGTCTAAGCAGTTGACCGGACCATTTATGACTCATTTAGCGCTACCAGGTCTGGGGTCTGGTGGCGTTACAAAATTATATTCAGAGTCGACTATCAGACGGATCTAAATGCCACATGCCAGCTCTAGACGAACCTAAGTACCACAAGACACCTCTAGTCCACGGGGACAAGTCTAGGCGATCCCGACAAGACGCCAATCCCTTATACGGAGGGGGGGGGGGGGGGGAGAATGTGATATATCACGTTGGATACGGAGAAAGCGCGGACCATATAAGTGTGAGACATATATATATATCTTGTCGGTTCGGGTTAACCCTGTCAACTCGGGTTAATCGTTGGGTCTTTGGTTCAACCGAAAAATAAATTATATAATAGTAAATAATATATAATGGTTGGTTGCTTCTATCGGCACCACGTGTTTACTTATTAATACATTTTTTTACTAATTTTCATTTACTTACGGCACCACATATGTATTGTTTTACTTTCCGCATCACACTAGAAACGTCAGTGCCAGTGACATTTTATTTCGATAAAAACACTATTTACTTGTATTATTATGTTACTGTATTTGGGAGAAATACTTAGGTGGTAGTATATATAGTAGGTGATGTCGTTTCATGTAACCAAGAGAAAGAATATTAATAAAACACTCCCGTTTAATTTGGTCTGGTGTTCTTGAGGAACCCTAGTTCCCTTTATCATTTTTCCTCCCCTTTCGATCAAAGTGATTGAGATTACTTTCTTCAACATGCATTACGGTGTTAAAGACACCGTTTGATGTACTGATCACGCTGAGACACCTAAGACCAATGGTCTTGAGTTTCAGTGATCAGTTTACATAAATGTCTTCCGTTTCTATTTTAAGAAAAAAAGGACCAAACATGCATTGCACTGCCTACACCACTCTCTACGACCACAATGACACCCCATAAAATTAAATTACACAAAAAAAACACACCAAAAAAAACAAAAAAAACAACATAAAAGACGTAGACATATGCATTGCGGTTTTCAATTATTACTCTACACTTATCGGTTTTGTTGTATAATAAAAGCGATAGCCTAAAAATGATTGATAACATTTTAAAAACGAACGGCGTTGTGATTACTCTCACAAATTTTATCCTCCTATTGGTGTGGCCAACCAATAGGAATTCAACTTCCACCAATGAAATCCTACGTAAATCTTTCCACCAATATATCCCTTTGAAAGTCTTGACTTGGTGGTCAAAAAACTTGACTGGACCGGCCACCATAAAATTACTTGGGTTACTCTTATCCTATATAATTATTCACGTACGTAATGTTACTTTTTACAATCAAATTGGGATTACAAATATGACAATATGATGATATAACAATGTGACCAATACCATGTCATGGCGGTAGGGAAGTTTTTGCGTAGTGTGTACCTACGTAGGTACACACTACGTGGCATACTTCTGTCCACACGATTTCATTCTGCACTTAAACTGTGTGGCTCTGATCGTGCCACCTCACATGTACCTACCCAAAAATTTCACCATGGCGGTATCATTGACACATCAGTTATCACGTCATATGATTATACTTATAATATACCAATCTGATTATAATTATTACTAATTCAATAAAGTACCTCACATGGTCTTGCTAGCCACCCCTTTTTTACCCTTTGGTGTTACAGTCTTTTTCTTTTTTGTATCACTTTTACCATTGAAATACTCAGCATCCTCCAATAACTTGTCTACTTCAGTCTTTCTCTTTTTTGCCCCTCCTTTACCTTTGAAAGCCCTAGCATCTTCTTGCAGAATTTCTACTTCAGTCTTTCTCTTTTTCGCCCTGCCCTTACCTTTTGAACCCTTAACATTCTCAAATGGCATAACATGATATTGCGTAAAAGCATCAGTCAGATCTTTATGCGCTTTTTCTAAAGTGGATTTGTACTCGGCTGATATTTTACTCGAACTAGATGAAGATGACGTGTCATCTTGTAAATACTCACCAACCGCGGTACAACCATTGCTATAACAGTTGATGGCATCCAATAAATGCGCGCCACGTAGGCGACAATGTTCAAGAACAACCTCTCGAAACGCGTTTGGTGGCTTGTGCAATACGTGCAACAATGTCTTATAAGACATTACAAATGCTTTTTCATTGTAATCCATAGATATTTCTGCATAGGCTTTAGTCAATGATAGTGATGCATACGCCGGTTCGTTGAAATACGGTTTACTGTTGAGCACAAGTCCTTGAATCGATACCAAAACTTGAAGAATGGTGGATCTTTTCGGATCCCATAATTCGACTCCCTTTCCGCTCCAAGTGTGTAACAAACTCAAACAAACCTTCCCATTTGCATATAGGTTCGGATTTAGGCGATAGCCGTGAGAATGATAGTGAAGTTTCGGCGGTTGTGAGGGATAATTTGGAGGAAGAAGAATGTCAAAGAAGAAAAGACCGTCGTGGTAAGGAGTCTGTAATGCACCGATGATTACAGCACGAAGCAAATCGACCCTATGCTCGTAGGCACGAACGTAAATGGATTCAGGAAGATTTTCTTCAAGGATTTTCCACTCTTTTGCAATAGCTTTTGAGACACAACTGGTTGGATTCTTGAAATTTGATGATTGGGTGTTTTGTGTTACAAAGTGATGATCTGATACAGCTGATTCATCACATACTATATCGAATTGTTTAAGCTTCACAGATTCTTTAGCCTTTCGTTTTCCACCTGATCAAATTATATGTAGATGAATTAATTAACAGCATAAACTAGAAAAATAAAATGATAAAAACAATCCAAGGTTTTGTTTTTTTTCATCCTTCAAGTGCAATAATATGTACTCCATAAGCTGCAACATCATAGCATGTATTCTGAAATTATGATTTTTATCTATCTATTTATTTTTTACACAGACAATGAATGAACATGTTACTGAAAACTGAAAAGTCTCCAGGCAAATGACGATCCCTACTGTTCTTAAGGATAGGAAAACCAAAAGCCATAATTAATGCCAAGACGAAACACAAAAGTTACATCCGAATCCGATTCAAAATAAAAGACAGCCTTAGATCTTAGAAAAATATAAATAAATAAATAAAAAGATACAGCAGTAATTTACCTGAAGTCATTGAAAATATCTCGCCTGTCTTGTTGAAAAGATGCCGTTTTTTTTTTCTTTTGAAGAAAAAATGAAATGCGCTAGGGCTCACTGTTTTTTTTTTTTTTTTTTGTTTTGATAACGCTAGTGCTCACTGTTAAATAGAAGAAGATAGACAAAGTTAATTCAATGCAGTTTTCGTTCAATAGGTCTCTTCATATTTCCCTTAAATATTAAAAAAAACTAGCCAAAAACCCGTGCTATACATGGGAACAAGTAAATTAAAATAAAATAGTGAATCAAAGCTTGATGATATAACAAAATTAATGAAAATTCGTGTGTGGCTTTCAATCATTATAATTAAGCAACGTAAAATGATAAAATTTATATTGTTACATGTATATATGCAATAAACTATAATGGGTATAAGAAAAGAACATAATCTAAACTATACAAAAAAAGAGACGACCTACATGAATGAATAACAAGGAGATAGCACAAAATTCCTCTAGAATTGACCATGTTGCAAATTCAACCCCTTGCTCTCTTGTACTTTATGTAATGTTTTTCATTGGTGCAATACTTTATGTCAATCAAGTAGTAATTTGCACGGGTTACAAAATAGTGAAAGCATTATTCCTTCTTCAATATGTGCATGTTTTGATACCAAAGTATGCCCATTTACCCACCTCTCCGGATGAGAGCAATGACAAAAATAACCTTGACACCCTGAAATTATGATCCATACATACTTATTGAAAAATGAAAATATCAAAATATTTTTATATTAGGTAATATTAAAGCATCCATACAGCCAAAAGAGAGCAGTTGCAGCTCAGTAAGAGAATTCAGACAAAGGAATTTCCGAAAAAGGCCCAGCAATACTTCAAAACAATTCAAATCAGTTTCGTTCAAAATTCAGAAGCAGATAAAAGGGATCACAGTTCAAAAGCAGATCAAAATTCAAACACAGATAAAAGGGATAATGCAGTCACAATTAAATCAAAACAGTTCAAAGTCACAGAAACAGTTTAAACCACAAACCTATCGAAATTGAGCAAGATTACTTCAAAGAATTCAAACAAGAAGATAGGATCTGACCTGATCAAAGGCTGAATATGCAGAGTGAAGAGGAGTCCAAAAGCTGCCGGTTCCTGTTCTCGGTGAAATTTATGGTTTTTATCGCATTATTAGAGAACAATATCTTTCGTATTTTAGTAATTTTTAGAGGAAATTATATGTTTAAGGCGTGAATTTGAATAATGGGTTTAGAAGTGTCAAAAGTGTAATTTGGGCGCTTTTATGTGTTAAATTTATTGAATTATTATTATTTGGGGATGACTACATGTTTTCCATGTTTTATCTATTATGTAGATGCTTAATTTCGAGTGCATAAAGAGGATAAATGAGGCTCAATTCGAATTATAAGAGATAAATATGGAATTGGCTTGAAGAAGAATGGATAACTATGAAGAAATCCGATCCTCGGCATATTGGACGGGCGTCCACGCGATCCGGACGAGCGTCCGGGGAGTGAGCGGCGTCCATGAAGCGTCCGAGTCATATTTTACATACGAGTCTCCGGACGGAAGGCGAACGAGCGTGCGAATCTCCGTCCAAAAAAGGCCGAACGAGCGTCCACCCCTTTGGACGGGCGTCCGGTGCCGACTTAACCCTAGCCGACCTAAAATCCTATAAATAGCGGCGTGTATTAAACCACTGGGGACATCCCATACGCATCATTCACTCATAATAAACCCTAGCGACCGCATTATTCAAGGAGGAGAGTCAAAGATGTATCTCTCCATTCCAATGATTATGTCTAACAACATGATTGTTGGCTAAACGCATAACGGTGGAACAACCGGAGGATATCACATCAACGTCATCACAACCATGATTCGTTAGTTTATCTTTAGTTATGATTTTGAATACTTTGTTTTATTTATCGTTTGAATCCCGATTTATTGGTTAAGAGTTTCATTAGATAGGAATGTCAATGAACCTCATGTTGTTTGAATTTTTATGGAAATATAATTCAACAATAGTTTTTAATTCAATCGATACAATTGATGATGTTTTGAGGAATCATATATCGTTAGTTGGGTATTACAATTTGGGAACAAATTGTTGATCTTGTGATGAATGTTATTTGTTTTTTCTTGGAAAAGTAAACAAACCCTAGAAATTGATCTAAAGGAATTTAGTCGGTTTCGTGATTGATCATACCAATAAAAGCGTATTCGAATCATAAACTGGTTGTTTGATTGTTGAGTGATAGATTCTAGGTGTTCTACTTGTCTCCCGCTTTATAATTTGATACAAAAATCGTTTGCTTCAACGTTAGTTTTAAGTTCTAGTTTTACAAACCCTAGTTTTACGCACTTTTCATTCTTGTTCATAGTCGGACGCTCGTCCGCAATAGCGACGCTCGTCCATCTTCTTGTTTTACGATTTTACGCTTGTTTTTATTTACGTTTTCTGTTTTAGTTCTTAGATTCGTGACATAACCGACTTAGGAGTTATATCTTAATCGACAAGCGTACGATTCCCTTAGGACGACTCGGCAACACCTTATACTACGTACCTTATACTTGGGGTGTTCCGATAATATAAATTTAAAACACGTTTTTAACGAACAAGTTTTTGGCGCCGTTGCCGGGGAATCGGTAACGGTTGTCGGATTCTATTTAGGACAATTTTCTGTGTCAAAAAGGGGTCGTTAGGGCACGCGGCGTATTTTGACCATAACTTTCGGCTCGAGTGTCCGTTTGGAACGCAGGACCCCAATTCGGAAAGCTCGTTCCGACGCCGACGACGTGGTGAACGGCCATAGGCCGTTCAGTGCGTTTTCGAGGTCAAAATCCACTGTTTTCCCCTCCTTTTTGGCCCTAGAAGATTTCAACACGTTTTTTTTTTTACCGTCTTAGTGTTTTTTCTTGTTTTTAAATTTTTCGTAGGTATAGTTTCTCTAGTTAGTAACTTTCTTAGGTTTTAGATTAGTTTTGTTTTCCTTAGTCTCAGTTTGTTTATCTTCTCGTTTCTGTTGTTTTTACGCACGATCCTCGTTTGTCAGCTTTTGAACGAACGTCCAATTATACAGACGCTCGTCCATTCTGAAAAATTTCCTTTTATCTGTTTCCTGGTCAAACGAGCGTCTGGTCATCCAAACGCCCGTTTGTTTAGTAAAAACGCCTCTGAACTGCTTTTAGTACACCAGACGAGCGTCTATTGTACCAGACGCCCGTCCGGGAACTTCCTAGACGGACGCTCGTTCACGATTACGAACGCCCGTCCGTCTATCTTTCTTGTTCTTCTCCTTTCTTCTCTTAGCTTGAATTCCAAGGTTAACTCTTCGTCAACGACTTTTAGTCGGTGTTGACCTCTACAGTTGTCCTCCTGGTTTATGCAAACCGAAGCAAGAAGGGACCTCTCCTTTTTGATCCCGGAACCGGAACGGTCCATCCTAAGAAGAAGGCTTTTTCCCGATCTAGACATCATGGGCGACCCGGTTCAAAATCCGAATCTAGTTCCTCCTAATCCGGCCCTCCCAAATCAAAATCCGGACCCTCAAGCTCGGTTTGAATCGGCTCCTTCAACAAATACGGTTGTTACAACAACAACGAGAATCGACAAGGCTTTGGGCTACAAAACCAATTGCAACAACTCCATCAAGCCCGGCAAGCCCGGCTAAATCAAGACCCCTATGCCCTTATCTTAACCAAGACTTCTGGAGGGGCATAGACCTATTCGACCTCCGGATATGGGCCAAGTGCATTTCGATCGAAAAATGGAGTGGTTGGAGTTTGGTCCAAAATAGCTCTTTTCATGGCCTTTGCTCAAGAAGATCCTCATGACTTCTTGTCCACTTTTGTTCAAATTTGCGAAGCGAGCCACTATCCGGGTGTTGATTACGAGATTGTTAAGTTTGAAACTTTTCCCGTTTGCTTTAAAAGGTGAAGCAAACGGATGGTTCAAATCCTTACCCCATCACTCTCTCCATACACAGGCCGATGTTAAAAGAGCCTTCGCTGCGAAATTCGTTTCACCTGGAACGATAATGGGCCTTAAACGTGATATAGCTAATTTTGAGCAATTAGAAGGAGAAAGCGTAGGAAAGGCACTGGGAAAGGTTGAATTTGTTAATGAGGAAATGCCACTAACCATGGATACACTCGACATGAGCTCTAGAATTATTCTATCGGGGTGTTACTCAACCCAATAGAGATTATCTAGACTCCACGGCTCATGGATCTTTTACGGGCGGAGGAGATGATCTTGCCTATAGGGTAGGCGAAACAATTGCCAAGAACAACATGTGGTCAACCTCAGGAAGACCCGTATGTTGAGGAAGATAAGAGGAAATGCTGTTGCAAGCGATCTGTGACACGAAGTTGGTTGCTCAAGTGGAAATGATAAACCAACGGATGGCTAACTTACAAATGCGGCAACGAAGGGATCGGCGGATATGAGTCTTACGGGAACGCGGGCGAGCAATGAGAACGGAGATGAAGTAAATGCGATAGGCAACCGAATCAAACTTTTCGTAATTTCAATCAAAATTACGGTCAATCAAGCTATAATCCAAACCGTAACTTTTAAAATCCGCGAAACGGTTATTATACGCCACACAGGCGCATCCAATTCCAACAATCAAAAGCCCCAAGGCAATTGGGCTCAAACGCAAAATCCACGGCCCACCTCTGTCTCTCAAAAGAAATTCGATGAGCTAGTAGATATGGTGCAAGCACTAGCCACCGGTCAAAAGGCGATAGAGAGACAGATTGGCCGGATGGTGATCAACAAGCAAGCGAGGCCCCAAGGAAGGCGCCGAGTTACACGGATAAAAATCCTAAGGCGAAGTAAGTGCACATGTAATGCCATCACACCGCGGTGGAATTATGGACAAGAGGAGGAGTTGAATGCGGTTACACTTAGAAGCGGAAAGAAAGTTGGACCCGAGAAGGCTGTCGGGAAACGAGTAGCCCCTCACGACGCCATGAGTTCGGGGAGGGGATAAGCGACGGACAAATACCGAAGAAAGCGACGGTGAGCGAGAGCCGAATGATAACGATTCTACGGGAGGAAGTGATGAGGATGTTGAAAAGAATAGTCAGATGGCCGAACCCACGACTAAAAAGAAAGGCTGAAAAGTTTGTCAGATGGAAGGATAAGGAGGATGAAGCCATTAAAAATCAAATTCCAATCAATCATCCGAAAACCCTTCCTTATCCGGCAAAGAAAAATGAGAATACTTTGAACTACGATAAAACTTACGATGGAGTGAGGAAGGCCTTAGAGAAACCATGGTGACTATGCCTCTCGCCGAAGTGTTAGCGAGATGCCTAAATGCTCCAAGTTTCTTAAGGACGCCTGTGGAAGTAAGAAGAAGGCGAAAGGAATAGCGGATGAAGTGCTAAACGAAGAATGCTCGGCAATTTCTCAGAGCATTGCAATAAAACGTGGTGACCCCGGACGACCTTCAATCTCTTGCATGATCGAAGGCCGCACGTTCCACAATGTCTTATGCGACTCTGGTGCCTCTGTTAATGTGATGCCTTTGAACATCTACAAAAGTCTCGGGTTGGACAAAAGGCTAAGGGAGCGCCCCGTCTCTCTTCAGTTGGTGGACAAATCTAGCCGTTTAGCAGCCGGTTGCGTTAACAATGTCCTTACCCATGTTAAACAATTGGTGTATCCAACCGGCGGGTTATATTGGACTACCAATCGACAAGGAAATGCCCACGATCCTAGGCCGGCCTTTCTTGGACACCGCTTCTTGCCACCATTGACTTCCACAACGGCCAAATTACCTTGAGAATAGGAGACACTTCCATTTCCATCGAGCAAGGTAAAAGTTCGAAGAATCCCCAATTCGGGGAATTTCATTCATTGAAGCAATTTATGGGGATGAATCGACCACGATGAAGAGCTCGCGAGAGACGAAGCCCTGGATGTCATAAATCACGAAGAAGAAGAAAACAAGCTGTTCAAGAGCCATAGTCAACGTAGAGCTTGTCTCAACAACTTGCGCATGCGAGCCTATAAGTGAACGAGAAAATTTGGGACATTCCGGGGATGAGCGGTGGTGATGCGAAGGAGCTCAATCGGGCGGACTTTAACCTTGAAGAAGAGGAAATTTTAATGGGAAGCTGGGATGAAATCGAATTCTGGAAAGAAGCTACCCATTGGGAGTTGGATGATTGGGAGCAACTTGCAGATGAACTTGAAGAAGAGGAGCTTAAGAAAATGATTGCACATCGCAAAGAAAAAACGGAAGCTGACAGGGAGATCCCTTTTGATGACGTTATTCAATACCTTTCTGGGATAACACCCCGGGAAGATGAAGTGTTCTTCGATCAACCGGTCCTCACTCAAAAAGAAAGAGGTGGTCCGTTAAAATCGAGTATCGACCAACCACTGTGACTTAGATTTGAAACCACTTCCGCGACATCTAAAATACATCTTTACGAAAGGCGGCGATAAGTTGCCTCTAATCATCTCATCTAAACTCGAGCCCGAGCAAGAGGCGAAATTGATCAAAGTCTTTGGAGAAACATATCCTCGCGTTCGGATGGCGGGTGGGCGATATCGGAGGAATCGGCCCGGATGTATGCATGCATAAGATCCGAACGGAGGAAGGAGCGAAAAAGGTCGGACAACCGCAAAGAAGGCTGAATCCGCATATGCGGGAGGTTGTCAAAAAGGAGATCATCAAATGGCTTGATATGGGGATTATTTATGCCATCGCCGACGGTGAGTGGGTTAGCCCTACTCGGGTTGTGCCAAAGAAGGGGGTATTACCGTAGAAAAAAATGAAAAAGGGGAGGAAATTGCTTTACGCCTCGTGATTTGGTTATAGGGTGCATTGATTATCGCGATTGAACGAAGTCACTTGCAAAGATCATTTCCCCTTACCCTTCATTGACCAACTAATTGAAAGGCGAGTGGTCACAAATATTATTGTTTTCTCGATGGATATTACGGGTACTTCCGGATAGCCATCGATCCTAATGACCGAGGAAAAGACCACGTTTACATGTCCATCCGGCACTTTTGCCTTCCGCAGAATGCCATTCGGCCTATGCAATGCACCCGCGACTTTTCAACGGTGCATGTTAGCCATTTTTTATGGACTAGTGGAACAATGCATGGAGGTCTTCATGGATGACTTCTCAGTCTATGGCGACAGTTTTGATGAGATCTTAAAGAATCTAGATATGGTACTCCAGCGATGTGTTGAGAAAAATTTGGTGCTTAACTGGGAGAAATGCCATTTTCTAGTTGACGAAGGGATTGTTTTGGGACACAAGTTGTCCAGTGAAGGTATTCAGGTGGATAGGGCTAAAGTAGAGGCCATTGAGAAAATGTCATATCCAAAGACAGTTAAGGAGGTACGAGGATTCCTGGGACATGTAGGCTTTTATCGGCGATTTATTAAAGATTTTTCGACAATAGCAAAGCCGCTATCCAACCTGCTTAAAGAGGAAGTAGAGTTCGTGTTTGATGATGCGTGTAAGGAAGCTTTCAAATGCTTAAAGGATAAGTTAACCAGTGCCCCCATTTTGATCGCGCCCGGCGGGACTAAACCTTTCGAACTCATGTGCGATGCCTCTAACTACGCTATAGGCGCGGTTCTAGGGCGAGAGGATTGATAAGAAGTTCGGACCAATCTACTATGCGAGCCGAACTTTGAACCCGGCTCGGTGTAACTACACTACTACGAGAGAAAGAATTCCTAGCGGTCGTTTTCGCTATGGATAAGTTTCGAAGTTACCTTCTTGGGTCTCGAGTCGTGGTTTGGACGGATCATGCGGCATTACGCTACCTCATGGAAAAAACAGATGCTAAACCAAGGTTACGAGATGGATCCCGATTCTCCGGGAATTTGACCTTGAAATTAAGGATAAGAAAGGTAGCGAAAATGTTGTAGTGATCACTTATCTCGCTTAGTGAACGAGGGTGACGAAAATCCTAAGGAAATAGGCATTGACTTTCCGGCGAGCGATTAATGAGACTAGAGAATGTGAGGCCGTGGTATGCTTGATTACGTCAATTACTTAGCGGCCGGGCATTTAGAAGAGATGACGTATCGGGAAAAGAAGAAGTTTTTCGGTGACTTGAAGTATCTCGTATGGGAGGATCCACATTTGTTTAAAGTCCGCAAAGACGGGTTGCTTAGAAGGTGTGTTCCGGAGCATGAACAACCGGATATCTTAGAGCAATGTCATAGTGGTCTGTTTGGTGGACACTACGGAGCACCAAAGGCTTTTGCGAAAATCCTTCAAGCTGGATTTTACTGGCCCACTCTGTTCAAAGACGCTGAAACCTTTTGCAAAGGCTGTGATAGATGTCAAAGAGTAGGGAGGCTCAGTAATAGGATGGAGATGCCTCTGAGGCCTATCTTGGAATGTGAAGTCTTCGACGTGTGGGGCATCGATTTCATGGGACCCTTCCCATCATCGTGCGGCAATAAATATATCCTAGTCTGCGTTGACTATGTTTCCAAATGGGTAGAGGCTATAGCCACCCAAACCAATGATCATAAAGTTGTAAAGAAATTCTTGCAAAAGCATATCTTTACTAGATTTGGCTGTCCTAGAGCCCTTATCAGTGATGAAGGTTCGCACTTACGTAATGCACCGGCCGGATAAAATTCTTGAGAGATATGGTGTCAAGCATAGAATTGGTACACCATACCACCCCCAAACCAAAGGCCAAGTCGAAGTAAGCAACGAAGTCTAAAGCGGATTTTGGAGAAAACGGTGAATTCGAATAGATCCAACTGGGTCGAAGTTGGACGACGCACTCGGGCTTATCGTACTTGCGTTCAAGACCCCTATGGGTACGTCGCCCTTTCAAATGGTTTACGGCAAGGCATGCCACCTACCGGTCGAGCCGGAGCACAAAGCTTCTTGGGCTATTAAATACTTGAACTTCGATAGCCGGCTACGTGGCGAGAAAAGATTACTTGCAAGCTGCATGAGCTCGATGAATTCGGACTCGGGGCCTACGAGAATGCCAAGGCGAGCAAGGAAAGAACGAAAGCGCTCCATGATGCTAAAATAAAGGACGAGAGATTTCAAGGTAGGAGAGATGGCTTTACTTTACAACACCGGATTACATCCGTTTGCTTTGGCAAGCTTAAGTCCGGATGGTCCGGACCCTTTGAAATTGTCGAAGTTCATCCGGGAGGAGCGATTTCCTTGAAAGGGTACGGCGGTCAACCTTTTAAAGTGAACGGTCACGATTGAAAAAGTATTTTGGCCAACCTTATGAAGTACACGAGGTCATATACTTTCAAAAGTTGGTTGACGTGCCCGATGTGCTTGAATTGTGACGAGATTCCATCCGAATTCTTTGCTTCGAATGATGACATTCTTACCATTAAAGAAGCTTCTACCACGATTCTGAACCTATCATTCCGCCGGTGCCACATGTAGGAAAAGTTGAGACAAAGACGAAAGTCGATCTTGTCGGAGAGCCAAGTTAAAAAACTTGGTAGGGCATTTCACTTGTGGAGGTTGTGGTAAAACCTCGGTCCTTCACTCTGATTCTGATGATGAGGTGGTCGCATTTAAGCCAAAGTGGCCCGACCCGGGTTGACTTTGAAGAGTATGTCAAGCTAATGACATAAAAAGAGCGCTTCTAGGAGGCAACCTAGCTTTGTTTCTTTTCTCTTTAAGTAAGCTATTTATGTTTTAGTTGTAGGCGTAGTACCTTGGTTGAGATGTTGTGTTCCTACGAGTTGTTGAATGTTTCGTTTATGTTTATTCATATACCCCTTGTACCCCGAGATTATATGGTATGTCGAGTGTTGCAGATATTTTTGAGCAGGTTCGCAAGCTTTTATGTCCAGTGTTGTCCATTCAAGTTGTAGCGGTCCATTCATGCTCCAGCCTGACCTCTGCCAACTTTCCTCTGACAACCACTGTTGAAACCAGCTAAGTTTTTTTTTATTATTTTTATTTGCACATTCTGAGGACATAATGTGATTTAAGTGTGGGGGGGTAACATGGGTATGTTTTCATGCTATATCTGGTAATATGAGTTAATATGAGCAAATTTAAATAATTTAAATTTTTGTGAATCTCGAGCATGTGATTAAAACTAAATGCTTGCTAGTTGTAGTTTTCTAACGATGATAGTATGTGACTTAGTGAGATAATTATAGCGTGTCTTTACTTTTATGGAGATAGTATTCGTTTTTCACGTTCACGAGAGCCATTGATTTTGAACTATATCCTTTCATTATTTTGATGATTTATCTTAGGAAGGCCAGTATAGTGACACCTTAGTTAGACCGCGTGCTGTGAATATCATAAAGTTTGAATGTGATAAGTGAGATGTAACTTATGACTTTGAAAAGTGAATAAATAAAGTGAGTAGGCAATTATTAATAAATACGTTTGTCGAAAGGCTTTGGTTAATGATTTGAGTGAGGTAGGGTATACCACGTATGTCCTATACCACTATGATGACCGAAGCTCACGACGGTCGGTTTATAGCTACCTTATGATTTGAGTAGGTAGGGGATTATCGCGAAATGTCCTACTCTACTATGATGGGTAAGAGCTTATTCTGATATGCGTCAAATTTGAAAATTTTGAAAAATGATGAGTAAAAATAAAGTGAAGTCTTTGTTATCATGGATCTTATACCCAGTAGAACCGCATGATATGTTGTAGGGATTATCCTACTGAGTGCGTGGGAAGGCTTTGAGTGGAGCTATTACTGCCTATACCTAGGATAGTCATTGAAGTTTTTGAGAGGATATTCTTTTGAAAGGCTTGTTAAATTTGAGAAGGGCTTGTCACACATACACTGAATCTATCTCTGTGATGGTATTGTAGGCTATAATTGTTGTATCTTTTGTTACGTGAGTTAGAGATCTATGTGGGATGCATGAAAGTTGAGCTATAGTTTTGATTGTTTTGTCCGGGACGAACAAAAGTTCAAGTGTGGGGGAGTTGTTCTCGGTGAAATTTATGGTTTTTATCGCATTATTAGAGAACAATATCTTTCGTATTTTAGTAATTTTTAGAGGAAATTATATGTTTAAGGCGTGAATTTGAATAATGGGTTTAGAAGTGTCAAAAGTGTAATTTGGGCGCTTTTATGTGTTAAATTTATTGAATTATTATTATTTGGGGATGACTACATGTTTTCCATGTTTTATCTATTATGTAGATGCTTAATTTCGAGTGCATAAAGAGGATAAATGAGGCTCAATTCGAATTATAAGAGATAAATATGGAATTGGCTTGAAGAAGAATGGATAACTATGAAGAAATCCGATCCTCGCATATTGGACGGGCGTCCACTGATCCAGACGAGCGTCCAGGAGTGAACTGGCGTCCATGAAGCGTCCAGAGTCATATTTTACATACAGAGTCTCCAGACGGAAGCTGAACGAGCGTCTGAATCTCCGTCCAAAAAAGTTGAACGAGCGTCCACCCCTTTGGACGGGCGTCCAGTGCCGACTTAACCCTAGCCGACCTAAAATCCTATAAATAGCAGCGTGTATTAAACCCTAGGGGACATCCCATACGCATCATTCACTCATAATAAACCCTAGCAGCCGCATTATTCAAGGAGGAGAGTCAAAGATGTATCTCTCCATTCCAATGATTATGTCTAACAACATGATTGTTGGCTAAACGCATAGCAAGTGGAACAACCGGAGGATATCACATCAACGTCATCACAACCATGATTCGTTAGTTTATCTTTAGTTATGATTTTGAATACTTTGTTTTATTTATCGTTTGAATCCCGATTTATTGGTTAAGAGTTTCATTAGATAGGAATGTCAATGAACCTCTATGTTGTTTGAATTTTTATGGAAATATAATTCAACAATAGTTTTTAATTCAATCGATACAATTGATGATGTTTTGAGGAATCATATATCGTTAGTTGGGTATTACAATTTGGGAACAAATTGTTGATCTTGTGATGAATGTTATTTGTTTTTTCTTGGAAAAGTAAACAAACCCTAGAAATTGATCTAAAGGAATTTAGTCGGTTTCGTGATTGATCATACCAATAAAACCGTATTCGAATCATAAACTCGGTTGTTTGATTGTTGAGTGATAGATTCTAGGTGTTCTACTCGTCTCCCTTTATAATTTGATACAAAAATCGTTTGCTTCAACGTTAGTTTTAAGTTCTAGTTTTACAAACCCTAGTTTTCTCGCACTTTTCGTTGTCGTTCATAGTCGACGCTCGTCCGCAATAGCGTACGCTCGTCCATCTTGTCGTTTTCTCGATTTTCTCGCTTGTTTTTATTTCGTTTTCTCGTTTTAGTTCTTAGATTCGTGACATAACCGACTTAGGAGTTATATCTTAATCTGACAACTGTACGATTCCCTTAGGACGACTCGGCAACACCTTATACTACGTACCTTATACTTGGGGTGTTCCGATAATATAAATTTAAAACACGTTTTTAACGAACAGTTCCCCCATGATAATAGTTAAATCTGATGTATTAAAGATAAGAGATTTATCTTATTAAGGTTTTTTTAAATAATTAAGATAATGATAGCAGCAAATCCGACTGCTATATATTGTAAGCACTGGTTCAGCATTAAAAATTAAGAAAGAAATAACAGAAATGTTTCAATTCAGTTTAGTCTTGTATTCCATTTTTCTACATGGTATCAGAGACAATTAGTGCTTGATCACCAATCATATCAAATATCAGCCATGACAACTCTTTCACTAAATGTCTCAAGCTTCATATCATTAAAACTCACCTCAAAAAACTATCCCCTATGGCGTGAACAAGCCTTGGTTCTTGCAGAAAGCCAAGATCTAATTGATCACCTCACTAATGAAACATCTGCTCCAGAAGAATACATCATCAACACCACAAATACAACAAGCAATGCATCCACAACTCACACACCAAACCCTGAATACCAAAAATGGAAAAAAGCAGACAGGTTATTAAGGGGTTGGCTTATTGGTTCACTTTCGGAAGAGTCATTGGGGCTGGTCATAGGACATGACTCAGCACTAAAGGTATGGAACGCACTCAAAAGTGCATATGCACAGGACTCTCAGGAGAGAGAGTTCAATCTGAAGCAACAAATAACTTATCTAAGGAAAGATGAAGACAGGAGTATAAATGAGCACATCCAACTGTTCAAAGGCCTATGTGATAGCCTAGCTGCTATTGGAAAACCTATACCTGATACAGAAAAAGTTTATTTTCTTCTCACCAGCCTTGGACCTCAGTATGAAACATTCACCACCACAATGCTCAAACCTCCAAGGCCCTCCTACATTGAATTAGTTTCACAGTTACAGAGCTTGGACCAAAGAAGAACCTGGTTTTCAGTCACGGGCTCAGACAGTCAAAATCTAACACACATGGCTTTCTACAGCCAAAAAAATCACAACAAAGAGCTGACAACACATCCAGGTTTAATTCTACTGGAAGGGGTTTCCAGGCACAACAACCAAGAGGGGCATCAACATCAACTGACCAACAAAAAAGGGTATTCAAAAGGATGACCAAAGCAGAAAGAGACCAGTATAAGAATGGAACACCGCCATTATGTGGGAGTGAGCGGTCATGTGGCAAAGATCTGCTTGGTGGAACAACAAAGCACAAGAAGAGATCATCCCTCAAGCACTGTCTGCACTTACTCTGGATAATTCCATTGCGGACATTGAATGGATAGTAGACAACGGAGCTTCTACACACATTACGGGTAATCCTTCCCTTCTCCATAACATAAAAAATTACACAGGGTCAGAATATGTCATAATAGGGAATGCCACAACACTTAAAATACATAACACTGGGGATCTACATATTAATCACAACTCTAAAACACTGATTGTCAAAAATGTATTATTAGTACCACAAATGAAGAAAAATCTGATCTCTGTCAATCAGCTCATCAATCAATTCAATGCTTATTGTGTGTTTACTAACCATGATTTTACTCTAAAGGAAAGGACAACAGGACAGGTACTCCTGAAGGACAACAGGACAGGTACTCCTGAAGAGAGGATCTATTTCCTCACCAGCAAGTTGGAGGTACATGCTTCACATACTGTCAAAGCCTACACACCAGATTTATGGCACCAGAGACTGGGCCACATTCAATTTCCCACTGTTTTTCTTTTAAAAAATAAAGGCCTTATTGAGGTCATAGGTAGGAATAAGCAGGACCATTTATGTGAAAGCTGCCAACTTGGCAAGCTTAGTAAACTTCATTTTGATCATTCTGAACATATCAGTACTAGGGCTTTTGAAATAATTCATTGTGATTTGTGGGGGCCTGCCCCAATTGAATCTTTAAGTAAATTTCATTATTATGTCAGCATTGTTGATGATTTTACTATGTATATTTGGTTGATTCCTCTAAAACACAAGTCCGATTTCTTTAATGTTTATCGAATTTTGAACAATATGTTTTAAGACAATTTAATAAACACATTCAAAACCGCACACGATGGAGGATGAGAGTTTGTCAACACAAAACTCACAGATCACCTCCTCAAACAAGGCATCGTCCACCTTATTTCATGTCCTCACACACCCCAACAAAATAGGATAGTGGAAAGGAGACACAGAACCATCAGAGAGTTAGGCATTACCATGTTATTTCACGGTAGAGCCCCTTTACATCTGTGGGTTGAAGCTTTTTCCACAGCTATGTATATCCTCAATAGGGTTCCTTCATCCACCCTTCAGTCTGACTCCCCATATTTTGCTCTTTATCACAAACACCCTGATTATAACAGCTTGAAAGTCTTTGGATCAAAATGTTAACCCTACACTTGGGATACCAAGAAACATAAGTTCGACCCCAAGACCCTACCTTGTGTCTTTGTAGGGTATAGCAACCAACACAAAGGATATAAATGTTTTCATCCTAACTCCAGGAAGTTTTTCCTATCTAGACATGTTGTCTTTGATGAGAATATCCTCCCCTACAAGACCTCTCCTTCCAACATCAACAAACCATATGTCCTCAACATATTTGACTCATGGCTTCCAAACTTCATTCCAAATCCTATCATCCCTCAGATTCCTACATCTAGCCCAGAAACTTATCCTCCACCAAAGCTCATACCACCAAACCATCCAGAGATCCCAAACTCACCCACATCCATATCAAACTCCAACATACCCACTGACACTCAAACCACCAGTGCCCCATCTTTTGAAACCACAGAAGCCATAAGCACTGATTCCAGTCCTGCTTCCCCTGACTCTCATAATACTCCCTCTGATCCAGCCTCTCCAGAACACACTACCAGTCTTGATCACCATGACCCTACCCCAACATTTACACCTCACATTACTGCACCCATGACCACTAGGGATCAGCATGGCATCTTCAAGCCAAACCCCAAGTATGCCTTATCTGTCTCCTACTCTTCCATACCAAAAGAACCTAAAACTGTCAAAACAGCCCTCCAACATGAAGGTTGGACAGCTGCCATGAAAGAAGAACTTGTTGCTCTTTCCACCAATAAAACCTGGCACCTAGTTCCCAGAACTCCCCATATGCATGTCATAGGATCCAAAAGGGTGTTCAAGGCCAAACTCAAACCTGATGGCACTTTAGACAGACTGAAAGCTAGACTAGTTGCCAAAGGATACAGTCAAATTGATGGCCTTGACTATATAGTATGGTCAAACCCAGCACCATTAGAATTCTCCTTACCATTTCCCTAACCAATGCCTGGACCATCAAACAACTTGATGTGAAAAATGCTTTTTTACATGGCCACATTTCAGAATGTCTCTACATGGAACAACCACCAGGTATGTCTGATCCCTCATATCCAAATCATGTATGCAAACTGGACAAGGCCCTGTATGGACTCAAACAGGCCCCTAGGGCATGGTTTGATAGATTCAGTGCCTTTCTCCTACACTATGGTTTCATATGCAGTTTATCTGATCCCTCCTTATTCTACTACCATACTAATCAAGGCACCCTAGTGCTCCTACTTTATGTGGATGATATGCTTTTGACAGGTTCCAATGCTCAACTAATCAACTCCCTGGTGCAAGTCCTCAGTACTGAATTTGCAATGAAAGACCTAGGAACTGTCCACCATTTTCTAGGGGTCTAAATCCAACAGACTCCAACTGGACTCCATCTCCATCAAGCACATTATGCCACCACTATACTGGAAAGAGCTAGTATGACAGATTGCAGCCTCTAAACACTCCTATGGCCACTACAGTTACTACACCTCAAGATTCACCAGTTATAGCAGATGTGTCCTATTACAGAAGCCACATTGGGGCACTACAATACTTGACCTTCACCAGACTAGATCTCTCCTATGCAGTCAACCATTTGTCCCAGTTCATGCAAGCACCTACACAGGCACATATGCAACATGTCCACTGGCTCCTCAGATATGTCAAAGGCACAGTCTCACTAGGCATTTCACTCAAGGCCTCACCAAAACTCCACCTAACTGCCTTTTCAGATACAGATTGGGCTGGCTGTCCAATCACCAGAAGGTCCGTCACCGGCTACTGCACATTCCTTGGTCCTAACCTAATCTCCTGGTGTGCCAAAAAGCAGCCTACTATCTCCAGATCCAGCACAGAAGCTGAATACAGAGCCATGGCACACACATCAGCAGAACTCACCTGGATTACCTATATTCTCAAAGAACTACAAGTCACGTCACCATCAACACCTACTCTCTACTGTGACAACCTCAGTGCACTATACATGACAATCAACCCAGTATTCCATGCTAGAAGCAAACACATCGAATTGGACTATCATTATGTGTGAGAACAAGTAGCTTGTAAACTCCTAATTACTAGGCATATTCCAGCTCAAGATCAGGTGGCGGATATCTTCACCAAATCACTGCCCAAATCACTCTTCAGACAGTTGAGGACCAAACTAGGCCTGGTTCCAGCCCTAGCCTAGTTTGAGGGGGGTATTAAAGCATCCATACAGCCAAAAGAGATGCAGTTGCAGCTCAGTAAGAGAATTCAGACAAAGGATTTTCAGACAGAGAAAATTCCGACAAAGGCCCAACAATACTTCAAAACAATTCAAATCAGTTTTGTTCAAAATTCAGAAGCAGATAAAAGGGCAGATAAAAGGGATCACAGTTCAAAAGCAGATCAAAATTCAAACACAGATAAAAGGGATAATGCAGTCAGAATTAAATCAAAACAGTTCAAAGTCACAGAAACAATTTAAACCACAAACCTATCGAAATTGAGCAAGATTACTTCAAAGAATTCAAACAAGAAGATAGGATCTGACCTGATCAAAGGATGAATATGGAGAGTGAAGAGGAGTCCAAAAGCTGCCGGTTCTCCCATGATAATAGTTAAATTTGATGTATTAAAGATAAGAGATTTATCTTATTAAGTTTTTTTTTAAATAATTAAGATAATGGTAGCACAAATCCGATTTGCTATATATTGTAAGCACTTGGTTCAAGCATTAAAAATTAAGAAAGAAATAACAGAAAAGTTTCAATTCAGTTTAGCCTTGTATTCCATTTTTCTACAGGTAAGATGAAGAGTAAGATGTAAAAGTGAACAATATATAGGTGGGACATAAAAAAAAGGAAAAAATAAAAAGACTTGGAACTTAAACAAACCAGGATGGTAGTAACAGGAAGAGGAGAGAAACGAATGCTGATGAAATACGCATATAAACCCAAGTTCTAAGAAATTTAAGATGAGAATGAGTCGTCTTTAAACTCAAAATAAAAATAAAAAATAAAAAATAAAAAAAAAACAAACAAACAAAAACAAAAACAAAAAACCCCGTCTAACTTTCTAGAATGGAATTACACATGAATCCACCATTTATGTCTTCCAACTTATATTCATTAATTATAGTTTCATTGACAGCCATAGCTAGCATAACAATTAGTCCATTTAGAATATTATTCAATTTATCCAAGGCTTTATAACATTAAAATATGCAGCGGCGCACATGTTCATATGACAGGAGTTTATGAACTCATTTGAGTGTGATTAGAATCAATAATTTAGCTTTTTTAAAATTTCACTCAAAAACAACTATTACTATGTCACAGCATTTTTTTATTTTATTTTATTTTATTTTAATTTTTTAATTTAGAAGAAGCGTGTTTAAAAAACGGGTTAATAGCGGGTTTGGGTCTAAATTAGAGGTACTTTTGCTTTCAAATATATATGTAGTATAGATAGATTATATAATTACTAGTCATAAACCCGTGCATTGCACGGGACGTATGACAATGTGATTACCTTCGATAAAGTCAAAAAACAAACCACACAACATGTCCAAAAGTTATACTTGATGCCAATAATTGTGGTTATATTACTTTGCTTTTAGCATTGCACGGGAGAACGTATATTTCAATAGAAGAATTTTTTGAACGCCGGAATTGAATTGAATAGAATATGCGAGATTGGAATTAAACAAATTATATAAAAGATGACACATTGAGTGATTGATAGAGCAATGTAGTGAATTAAGGTTGGCTTGAATATGGTATGATATGGTTCATAAGGTATGATATAGGCGAATGGGTGGGTAGTCCTACGTCATACCCCATTGCACCCTTTATCTCTTCCCACCCTGCCCTACCCACCGCTATCATACCCTACCCACCACCTTATCATACCCTACTCGATATCACCATATCTTACCCTCGACATCCTACATACCTTACCTATAACCTACTCTACTCCACTTTCATCCACCCCAACCCTACCCAACCCTACCTTACTCTTCATACCACCCTACCATCCCACCACCCCATCCTTCTCTATCCTACCCAACCCACCACCCCACCGTAACCTACCACCACCCAACCCTACCCTATCCACCATTCCACTTTACCCTATCTTACCCACCACACCATCATACCTTACCTTACCCACTACCCCAACCTATCCTACCCTACTCAACCCTCCCTAACCCTGCCTTACCCACCACTTCACCCTACCCTACCCTACGCATCATCCTACCCTGCCCTACCCACCGCTATTATACCCTAACCACCACCATATCCTACCTACCCGATATCACCATATATCTTACTTCGACACTTTCATCCACCCCAACCCTACCCTACATTACCCATCATACCACCCTACCTTCCCCCACCCCACCCTTCTCTACCCTACCCAACCCACCATCCCACCGTACCCTACCCACCACCCAACCCCACCATATCCACCATTCCACTCTACCCTATCTTATCCACCACACCACCATACCTTACCTTACCCACTACCCCAACCTATCCTACCCTACTCAACCCTCCCCAACCCTATCTAAACCATAAAAAACCGACCGACTAAAGCGAACGAGATCATGCTTAAAAGTTTGCTAATGAAAATTTACCAAGCGAGGCTAATTAAATATAAACATATGAACCGTAGTAAAATCAAGTGTAGAACATATATTTCCAAATGAACACAACGGGATCCATTTGTACACCAAATCTTGTTGTTGTGATAAATATCCTTGGATACCCCATTGATCAATTTGTTGGTACTCCAAATATTACATTATATCCGATGTTTATCACAACAATAACCGAGACTGACATAAATAAGTAGTTCAATTTGGAAGTCAGAACATAAGTAAGATTAAGGAATAAACGGTACCTAAATTAAAAATCTGAAATAATCATCATCATTTTTCCTTATGTATGAATCGAAAATATTGGAATGTTCAGGAAGAATATACCTAAGCACGTAATAAAAATGACATCCATAAACTATTTACCCCACAAAATTACATCGATCTTCCTTTTCCCGAAACTCAATTTGCCTCCACGCCGGCCTCGATGCTGTTTCCAAAATGTATTATAAATCCTAAATGCTTCCAAAAAGAACAAACGAGGTAAACAAAATAGAGAAAAATTACTAACGAACCTCTTCTCATTTGACTAACCGAGCAAGAACCTTAACGAAAAATCTTCACATTTCATCTTGTTCTCGTCGTCGTGACTTTTACGAAAACAAAAAACGAAAAAGATAAGACTAACCAAGCACATATGGATGAACATGGAAAGAACAATAATAAAAAGAAAATTTATTGCATTCTTCGCAGTGCAAGGGTGATTTTGGAGAAGATGACATTTAGCTCTGAAATTGAAAATTTGAGAAATGCACCACCGATAGCAACTTCTTGTTTGAAATTTGAATTGGAATAGTGATAGTGATTAGAAATTGTCATAAATGAATTGACATAAATTTCATTAATATCCGGTAATTTTGTTGAGCAATAATCGGGGTTATGCGTTATTCTTTTTTTCACGTGTTATGAGAAATGCACCACCGATAGCAACTTCATGTTTGAAATTTGAATTGGAATGAAAATAGTGATTATTAATTGTCATAAATGATTGTCATAAATCATTGACCGGTGATTTTTTAGCAATAATCGGGGATTGAAGAAACAAAATGAATGCGTTATTTTGAATATCTACGATCTCTTACTAGAGGGGCATTTGAGGCATCTGATTCAAAGATGGACCAGAAGCAGGGGCGGAACCACCCGGGGGGGGGGTCTCAAGCCCCCCCAAAATTTGAAAAAAAAAAAATTTATTTATTTATTTTTCCTTTATAATTTTTACACATTATGTCATTATAGTTATTTACTTATTTTATTTTATGGTAAAAGAATAAACCGTAAAAAAAACTTAACGAATTGCGATTTGCTCCTTCCATTCGCCCTGCTTTGCCGGCCTCTCTGCTCCTCCTCCGGCTCCATCCATGGCTCCACTCCACAACACATCCTAGTACCCTAATTTTTTAACCCATCATCAATTGCGATTTGCTTCCTCTTCCTCTTCCGGTCTTCTCCTCCCGTGTCTCGCCGTCGCCATTGCCTTGCCTCCGTCGGTGTTTCTGTTTCACCACCACGGGATCTGAAATCTGAATCATCTGATAGACTTGCTTCGGTGCTTCCATTCAATCAGTATTCAGTCAATCTTCAAGTTCAGGTAAATTAGGTAATATTTTTATTTTGCTGCGTTTTTATTTTAATTGCCCAATTTGCCCTCTGATAGTCTGATTATGCATTTATGCACTCTCTGCTTGCTTGAGTTGCTTCCACTGTGGTTTGTTTTTTCTTGTGTTGGAATTGCTGACATTAAATTCACTAATTCATTTATTTGCCCTTTAATTGTTTTTTAATTGCCCAATTTGCCCTTCTAGCTAGGATTGTAATACAGAGAGAGTGAGAGTGACTTCTTAAGGTGAGATGCAAAGAGGTCTAATAATTAATATATCTCATATTAATTTCACAGGTGTTAAATTGATCTAAAATGACGAGTGAGAAACCGCAATCAAAGAAAACAAAATTTATTGATACATGGTTTTCAAAGGCTAATGTTGAAAGTTCAAGTTCAAATGTTGTTTCTGAACCTTCGGTATCTTTTCTTCCGGTCGTTAATGTCCAATCGGTGCCATTGGTGCCTTCATTAAACCGACCGATTATCAAAATGCTTTTGAAAGGGATCCCGGAAAGAGATGTGCTATATGGAAATATCCGGTGAATGAACAAGACCATGTTAGAAGAACCTATGTTTCTCTTGGTCCATGTCAACCTAAGATATCATATCCTTTGAGCCAACATGGTGATCAACAACGTAGATTTAAGGCTTCTTGGTTCAAAGATTATCCATGGCTTGAGTATTCAGTTGATCTTGATAGTGCATATTGCTTCCCTTGTTTCTTATTTGATACGCAAGATTCTCCTCACACACTGTTCGCTAGAGTTGGGTTTAAAAGTTGGAAGAGAGTTAGTTGTCTTCGTGATAATGCATTTGTAAGACATGTTGGATGCATCCAGTCCCCCCACAATGACGCAATGCAAAAGTGGGATATTTTGATGAACCCAACCAAACAAATTGAAACTGTTTTTCTTTCAAAATCAACTAAAGATGTGGAAGACAACCGGTTGAGACTTAAAGCTACAGTTGAAAGTGTTAGATTACTAGCTAATCAAGGAGCGCCTTTCAGAGGCCATGATGAATCTGAAGATTCATTGAATGCTGGTTACTTCAGAGAAGTTATAAATTCTTTTGCAAGAATGAGTGAAGAAGTTGATAGAGTTGTGAAGGATGCTCCTGGAAATGCTAAGTATATCAGTCCAAAAATCCAAAAGGAAATTCTAAGTATTCTTGCTAACAAAGTAAGGAACAAGATACGTGAAGAAGTTGGGGATTCTAAGTATTGTATTCTTGTTGATGAAGCGGTTGACATATCTAGTAAAGAACAAATGGCCATTATTTTAAGATTTGTCGATGGTCAAGGTTTTCTCCGAGAAAGATTTTTTAAGATTGTGAGTGTTCCTAACACTAGCTCACAAACTCTTAAAAATGAGATATCTAAAGTGCTTACTATGTATGATCTTCAAGTGATGAATATGCGTGGTCAAGGATATGATGGTGCTAGCAATATGAGTGGTATTTATAATGGGTTGCAAGCATTATTTCTCGAAGAATGTCCTTATGCATATTATGTGCATTGTTTTGCTCATCGTTTACAATTGACATTGAATGCTACGACTAAAGGGGTACATGACATTTGGCAATTTTTTTCAACCTTGAATCTAATTGTGAACTTTGTTGATTCTTCTCGCAAAACGTCATTCTGCATTAAAAGAGTTGAGAAAGGAGGAAATTGCTAATTTGGTAGCTTGTGGCAATCTTCAATCAGGTTCTGGTGCTAATCAAGTGCGCACTTTGCAACGACCATGTGCTACTTAGATGGAGCTCACATTATCGTTCTATCAATAGTTTAATTGAGTTGTTTAGTTCAACCAATAAAACTCTTTGTGATATGATTGTGCAAGCTTCCTCGAATTGCAAGGAGAAGCTAAAGGAGTTATTAAAGCATTGAGATCGTTTGATTTTGTGTTTTGTTTGCTTTTAATGCACAAAGTGATGAAGATTACTGAAGTCCTTTGTCAGGTATTACAGAAAAAGTATATTGACTTTGTACATGCTATGCAGCTTGTTGGAAATACAAAAACACTTCTTCAAGAGTTTAGAACAAATGGCTGGCCTAAGTTGTTGAGTCATGTAGAATCTTTTTGCATACAACATGACATTGACATGCCGGATATGGGTGCTCGTTATAAGGATGGTACAGGTCGTCGATGTCAACAAAAGGATATCATTACGGTTGAGCATCATTACCGTTTTGATATATTCTATGCTCTTGTTGATCTTCGCTTGAGTGAATTGGGTAGAAGATTCTCGGACCGGACATCGAACTACTTATACTTAGCTCAACTCGGATCCTCGTGATAACTTTCAAAATTTTACTTGTGACGATGTTTGCGGTCTTGCAAAAAAGTTTTATCCGTAAGATTTTATTGGTGGTGATATGTGTGCTCTTGAAGCAGAGTGTCCGTTTTATGAGATTAACATTCGCAATGATCCAAAATTCAATAATTTGGAATCCATATCAGACTTATGCCATGTATTAACTCAAACAAGGAAGGCAATAACCTTGTTTCCGATGATCTATAGATTGATTTGTCTTGTTATGACTCTTCCTGTTTCTACCGCGACTACTGAAAGAGCATTTTCAGCCATGAACATTATCAAGAATAAACTTAGAAACAAAATGGAGGATGAGTTTCTTGGTGATTGTATGGTACTTCATATTGAGAAAGAATATGCAGAGTCTATTGATAATGATCAAGTGATCAAAGACTTTGAATCTCTTGGAAATCGTAGGGTTAAATTTAGTTAGTTTTGTGAGCAAGACTTATCGCGCTCGTGACTTTTATGTACTTATCTTTTGATGAATGAAATTATTTTGCATCGGTAATTTTTTTTTTTTGAGGGGCTGGTAATTTTTTTTTGAGGGGCTGGCAATTTTTTTTTGCATCGGTAATTTTTTTTGAGGTGAAATAATTATTCATTTGAAAAGTGAAACCAAGACCACCCCATAATAATTTCCTGGTTCCGCCACTGACCAGAAGAATACTTCTTCAAAAAGGGTAAGTGAAATCTTTGAATATATATTTCCATCAATCGAGCGATTCTCTATTTTGCTTTTCCATTATGTCCTATGCATTATCTGGTGTGTGTCTTTGGGGGTGGGGGGCAGTAGTATATTATTTAGTTTTCTTATTACATAGGGCAAAAGTGAGTTTTGGTCATCTTCTTCGTTGATTGCCATCTTAGAATAATATTTCACACAAAAGCTTGAAGTGGTAAGGAGGTCAGTAATTACTTGAACATTTTAACAAGCAGCTTTGTGTATATTTTTCTCCTCTCCTTGGCTGTTTAAACAAATTTGTGTTCACACCGTGTTAACAGTGAGTTCTTGACTGTTGTGTCTAGAAATATAGATGTGAACAATATCAACTAAAATGGTGGGATTAAAGTGGAGTAGCCCTGAACAATAAGTCTTATTTAGTGCCATTCTGTATTACTTTTGTGGTTTGTATTTGAGGGTGCTTGCTCGTCTCATCGGATTCATTAATGGTGCAATATCAACTAAAATGGTGGTATTAAAGTGGAGTAGCCCTGAACAATGAAAACTAAAATGGTGGTATTAAAGTGGAGTTGCCCTGAACAATGAGTCTTATTTAGTGCCATTCGTATTACTTTTGTAGTTTGTATTTGAGGGTTCTTGCTCGTCTCATCGGATTCATTAATGGTGCAATCAAGAATAAATTAGCGATTTTTTGATGGCTTGCATCTTGATCTTGTTCTGTGTTTAACCTATGAGTGTTACTATGTATGCAGTTTGTTTTGCTCCCAGATTTTCAGTCCAGTGTGCTTCCGTCTAGTCCAGGTATGTTTCCCCAATCCGCATTCTAATGTCCTGATCGGTTTTCTTATCATCTTACCTGATGTATGTAAGTCATAAGCCTTGTTTGAGATCTCGAGATGATGGTATAATAAAAGTTTACGTACTACTATGCTTGTTAAAAAATTCCCTTGAAGCTGTCTATTTGTTTATGAAACTGGACTTATGCATGTTTAAGTGAACATATAGTGTCCCGAAAACTGCTTCGGCAAGATTCTTAGAAGAAAGCTCGACTACGTTGGCATTAGAATGTCCGACTTTGGAAGAACTTGATCTGACTGAATGTGAAGCTCTGACCGGTTTTCTCTCTCGTGCAGAGCTTGCAAATATGTCCTTTAGTTATTCTTCTTTGGTCATTCTGTCTCTTACGGGCTATAGTGCGATAAACTCGCTTACGCTCAAATGTCCTTTTCTTAAGAAAGTTTCGTTGGATGGATGTGACCATCTTGAAAAGGCGTTATTTTGTCCGGTAAGTGAATATATAATCCACTACTACTCCCATCCAACTTTCTGTTGTCTGTACCATTACATCCTACTATATATTGAACCCTTTCTGTCAATGAGAGGGATGGCTTACTATTTACTATTGTTGGTTTGCATTACATACATACCCTGGTGATCTAGAATTTTGTACTCTGTTTAGCACTCTGTGTTCATAACAGTATTACCATTACCATGTATTAATAGTAGATTACACAGTTATAATGCACAGTTTCAGTTCAAGACATGCTTAAGTAATCTAAGATGTCTAAGTTGTATGTTTAATCCCTTCAAAAGAAAAAGTTGTATGCTAATTTATTTTCTGTTTCAGGATGGGATTAACATAGACTTGATTCCCAGTTTGATGGCTTGTGTTTTGGTTTGCCACTGAACTTGTTTCCGCAACCTAGAGAGAGTTTACGAGATTATTGTTGATTATCAAGTCATCCCTTTTGAGGAACCATGTGCTTATGTCCTTTATTTTTTTCCTCTTATTTGTCACTCTTCTTTTAAATTGCCGGTGTTCTTTATTTTCACCTTTGTGCAACACTTCTGATCACAAGGATCAACTGAAGGTGTCCCAATCTTTTCATTTTACGTTTAAACTTTACGTTATGAAGTGTAGTATATGATCAATAGAGTTGATTTTGCAGTTGGGACCAAGTAGTTCGGAAGAAGCTGTTAAATGGATCCGCTCTTTACAAACTGCTGCACTTAGCTCTTTAACGGACTCTAGTGTACCTTCATTCGAAGGTCCCTGCCCTTTCGTTGTATTAAATCTTTACTCTAATAGTCCTAATTTTAGTCCATATTTATCCAACTCTGTTATTCTTGCAGATTGTGTATGTCAAGAAGAAGGGCTAAAAATGTTTCAGACGCGGGATCAGAGTTGCTGCGCTTAGATGCCATGACATCTGATGTTATTGCACCTTCCCCTTGGAAAATATTCGGATGCCATAATGGTATTGTAGCATCTATCTATTTTTAGTGAAAATTGACATGAAAATGGGGCAGATTCCATACCAAATTCCCTTTTAATCCTTTTTGAAATTAATGTGTATCCTAATATTTTGCTATTCACTAGTATAGAAGGATATGTCTGTTTGTGGTTAGATGTGAATATAGTCCATTATGGACTTTTGTGAGTTTAATTTGTCTCCTGGAGTATGTAAAGTCCTTAGAAGTGCAAATTCTTGATGTAATGGATTATGTCTAGAGTGTGTGAGTGTGTGTGTTTTCATGATTTCATTTGCTGATCTTCTTTGTTTGTAAACCATGTTAATTACTTGGGATCTTATGCATTTTTAGGGTCCTCGGATGGTTCGTGATGTTTCCGCCTTGCCAAAGAAAATGCTCCTGCAATTATTTTTATAGATGATGTTGATGCAATTGCTACTGCTCGGTTTGATGCTCACCGGTAGCACATTCCTAAATTTTGATGTCATGTGAGTGTTTATTGACGACATCACTTACGATGTGCTTAATAAATTATACGCTCAGGAACACATGAAAACATCATAAAAGATGGGGGTAAAACTTATTTCTAATCTAAACATTATTCCTAAGCTAATGATAACCAAAAATATCCACCGTATCAACTTTCTATTCCCAAAGCTTTTCAAATTTGTTCGATCAATAATAAACTCGACAAAAGATTGAAGGTGAATTTAACTTATTCATCTTCAGAGAATCACATCTTTCGACATATCATTTCCAAACTAATACCACTAAAAACATGTTCGCTAAATTAGGCCACCAATGTTCCATGGCTACCAACACAATGTTTCGCTGCTGCTCATGGAAGAACCTCAAATCAAGAAAAACCAATAAAGGGGGAATGAGGGAGAAGGACAGAAATATTTCATCAATTGAGTAGAAGGACAGTTTTTTGAAACTTTTGCATAAAGGACAAAACTATTTATTCACTGTCGAAATTCACTTGTGTTCGAAATTCACTGTTTAAATTCACTGCCGAAATTCACTGTCGAAATTCACTAATTTTCAAAATTCATTGTTGAGATTCACTGATTTTCGGGATTCACTGTCAAAATTCACTGTCGAAATTCACTGATTTTGGGATTCACTAGAAAGATTCACTGATTTTCGGGATTCACTGTTTGTCCTTCTCGCTATAAAAATTATGCAGTTGTCCTTCTCCCTATAAAAAATATGTAGTTGTCCTGTTACTTAAAAATATTCCAGATTGTGTCCTTATCCCTAATTTTCCAAACAATAAATAGCTAGTCAGAAAATCGGAAGGTACTTTTCAAGAAGCTAAGCATAAAATTGCAAAATCCACATTAGTTCAAACTTCAAACCGAAAGCGGATGTAAACGTACCAAGCGAGCATCTGGTTCATGACCAACTACACTATAATAATTTGAACCATTTTCATGCAGAAAAACCAGAAAAGATAAGTAGATAACTTCGTTCACTTAGTTACAAACCGTAACTGAGAATTCACCAAGAATGTGTATTTTGCCTTTCATATCCCACAACTCCATTATATATATATATATATATATATATATATATATATATATACTAGCAAAATGCACGTGCTTCGCACGTGTTCTGATGGAATACATAAATTAATATTTTACAAAGTACCCTAGTACTCCATAACTCATCCAACAATTCACCTATTAAGAAAATAAAGTAGGTATCCTTGACAATCAAGTCATTTAACTTTTTGTGATCCACACAACATCTTCAGGTTCCATCTTAATTTCTTTTTCACAAGAGCAAGAGTGAAAGAAAATGGACAATTACTGTGTTGTATAATCCCTCGTTGTAGAATTTGATCCACCAACTGTTCTATTTCATGCTTCTGACAGTCAGCATATCTATAAGTTTTTTGTTTCACAGGTTCAACACCTTCATTTAAAGTTATGATTCGCTTATAACCCCTCACTCGTGGAAATCTTTGGGAATATGCAAACACCTCATGACACTCTTCTAGGACAAGAGTCAGTTCTCTGAGCACATGATTCTGAGCCTATTCATGTATCAAATTGAGGCACCCTAAGAGTTTGTAGGTCCAATTTTCAATTTCTTAGCAAATCTTTTGCAACTAATCATCTTAAGTTGATCGAGATTGTTCTCTGTAACGTCTCAACTTAATTTTTTTCTCCCTCATTTGTAAAATCCACCTACGTTTTGTTGAAGTCACAATCCATAGGATTGTACCTTTTCATTCAAACCCCTAACACAATGTCACAGCCTCTTAACTTCATCAATCTCACATCTAGGTTCAACTTAACCCCTTTCATGATCAATGAAGGGTCTAAGCTTTTTGTGAAAATGTAATACTTTTTTTTGTTGTGTTCATTGCTATTGATTTAGAGTTTATTCTTAGTGTTTGTGGTGCTGTTCATATTTACAAGCACTTGGATTGTTTTTGTGTTGTATACTATTTGTAAGGCATAATGCTCTACGAAAAGGTAAAATCTGAGACATTGTTGAAAGGAAATTACTACATGAGTACATGTGATTATTGACATTGTAGATTCAAACCTTTTAGTTATGCACCGGTTGTGGGAAGGTTTAGGGGTCATGATTCTTCAAATTTGTGTGGATTTTTGACATTTTAAATGAAAAAAACATGTTGTTGAATGATGAATTGAGTAGTATTAGTAGACATGTTGTATTCAAATTCTATCTTATTGTCTTTTGTTCACAACTTTTATAAAATGCTATCTATTTAGCGTTTCTGTTTTAGAAACTCGAAGTAATTTTTTTTTTGCTCACTTGCAGACTTGAAAAAAAAAATCGGTATAAAACAACATATCATGGAAAATTTTATTCTAACCCCCGAGATAAAAATCCTGACTCCGCAATTGCTTACGTTCATTTATAGCTTTGTGACATTGTTAATTATTATACAATTCATATCACCTTACATAATTTAAATAATATCTAGATCACCAATATATATAGATGTGGAAATAGTAAGCTTTTATTTATGAAGAAACATAATAAGCATGCTAATACTTAATGTTAATAATAATACTTTCCAACATCTCAGATCAACCTAGCTAGCTATATATAAGCATCAAGCAGGGGTGACGATTAATTAATACCCAAAGAAGCCATGAAAGTAACTATAAGCACTAGCAGCAAATTTGCACCACCAGCAGCAGCAGCTGATGAAGATGAACTTCGTGTTCCACCACCGCTACGACCGCCAATTACTCCTCTACTTCCACCACCGCCTCCGCCTCTACCGCCTCCACCTCTTCCTCCACCGCCACTTCCACCACCACCACCACCACCTAGACCTCGAGCCACCACAAGCGACAACAGGAGACAGAAAGTGATCAACAAGAGTAGAATTTTCACTTGACGCTGCTGCATCTTTCTTCTTCTTGCTAAATTATTGTTGCCTTCAATTTCAAAGAAGAGTGTCCTGATCCTCTGGATAATAATTTGCATGTGGTTTTGGTGAGATTAATATATATATGAGAGCCTGCAGCCTGCCTGCTTACGTACGTACGTCAGAGACATTACTTGTTCAGTTAACCAAAGGATTCAAAATCTCTTTTTTGGTAATTTGAGATTTTGTAAGGTCCGACCGACCTGTGACATCTTAATAATTTCGTTTCACTTTCACTCTTTTATTATTTCCATTCCTAAAAAATAAAAAAAATAAAAACTTTTTTAGGCCATGAACGTTTTGTAAGGGCTTCATTGTAATTTGATATAATATTAATAAGACTATCATTATGTCAATATGATATCCCACAATGAAATGAAAGCGGAGAAGCGCATTATCACCATATAAATGTGATATAAAAATCTTGTAAATTTGGATTAGCCCTTTTAGACTAAACGTGGACGACGGTCTAAGCAGTTGACCGGACCATTTATGACTTATTTAGCGCTACCAGGTCTGGGGTCTGAGGGCGTTACAGAATTATATTCAGAGCCGACTATCAGACGGATCTAAATGTCACATGCCAGCTCTAGACGAACCTAAGTACCACAAGACACCTCTAGTCCACAGGGACAAGTCTAGGCAGTCCTGACAAGGACGCCAATCCCTTATACGGCACGACCATATAAGTGTGAGACATATATATCATGTCAACTCAGGTTAATCGTTGGGTCTTTGGTTCAACCGAAAAATAAATTATATAATAGTAAATAATATATAATGGTTGCTTCTATCGGCACCACGTGTTTACTATTAATACATTTTTTTACTAATTTTCATTTACTTACGGCACCACATATGTATTGTTTTACTTTCCGCATCACACTAGAAACGTCAGTGCCAGTGACATTTTATTTCGATAAAAACACTATTTACTTGTATTATTATGTTACTGTATTTGGGAGAAATACTTAGGTGGTAGTATATATAGTAGGTGATGTCGTTTCATGTAACCAAGAGAGAGAATATTAATAAAACACTCCCGTTTAATTTGGTCTGGTGTTCTTGAGGAACCCTAGTTCCCTTTATCATTTTTCCTCCCCTTTCGATCAAAGTGATTGAGATTACTTTCTTCAACATGCATTACGGTGTTAAAGACACCGTTTGATGTACTGATCACGCTTTGAGACACCTAAGACCAATGGTCTTGAGTTTCAGTGATCGCCACATAAATGTCTTCCGTTTCTATTTTAAGAAAAAAAAGGACCAAACATGCATTGCACTGCCTACACCACTCTCTACGACCACAATGACACCCCATAAAATTAAATTACAAAAAAAAAAACACACCAAAAAAAAAAAAAAAAAAAAAAAAACATAAAAGACGTAGACATATGCATTGCGGTTTTCAATTATTACTCTACAGTTATCGGTTTTGTTGTATAATAAAAGCGATAGCCTAAAAATGATTGATAACATTTTAAAAACGAACGGCGTTGTGATTACTCTCACAAATTTTACAATGGTCCAGGACCAAATCCTACTTGGTGTGGCCAACCAATAGGAATTCAACTTCCACCAATGAAATCCTACCTGTAAATCTTTCCACCAATATATCCCTTTGAAAGTGCTGACTTGGTGGTCCAAAAACTTGGACCTGGACCACCATAAAATTACTGGGTTACTCTTATCCTATATAATTATTCACGTACGTAATGTTACTTTTTACAATCAAATTGGGATTACAAATATGACAATATGATGATATAACAATGTGACCAATACCATGTCATGGCGGTAGGGAAGTTTTTGCGTAGTGTGTACCTACGTAGGTACACACTACGCGCATACTTCGTCCACACGATTTCATTCTCGCACTTAAACCGCGCGCTCCGATCGTGCCACCTCACATGTACCTACCCAAAAATTTCACCATGGCGGTATCATTGACACATCAGTTATCACGTCATATGATTATACTTATAATATACCAATCTGATTATAATTATTACTAATTCAATAAAGTACCTCACATGGTCTTGCTAGCCACCCCTTTTTTACCCTTTGGTGTTACAGTCTTTTTCTTTTTTGTATCACTTTTACCATTGAAATACTCAGCATCCTCCAATAACTTGTCTACTTCAGTCTTTCTCTTTTTTGCCCCTCCTTTACCTTTGAAAGCCCTAGCATCTTCTTGCAGAATTTCTACTTCAGTCTTTCTCTTTTTCGCCCTGCCCTTACCTTTTGAACCCTTAACATTCTCAAATGGCATAACATGATATTGCGTAAAAGCATCAGTCGATCTTTATGCGCTTTTTCTAAAGTGGATTTGTACTCGGCTGATATTTTACTCGAACTAGATGAAGATGACGTGTCATCTTGTAAATACTCACCAACCGCGGTACAACCATTGCTATAACAGTTGATGGCATCCAATAAATGCGCGCCACGTAGGCGACAATGTTCAAGAACAACCTCTCGAAACGCGTTTGGTGGCTTGTGCAATACGTGCAACAGTGTCTTACAAGACATTACAAATGCTTTTTCATTGTAATCCATAGATATTTCTGCATAGGCTTTAGTCAATGATAGTGATGCATACGCCGGTTCGTTGAAATACGGTTTACTGTTGAGCACAAGTCCTTGAATCGATACCAAAACTTGAAGAATGGTGGATCTTTTCGGATCCCATAATTCGACTCCCTTTCCGCTCCAAGTGTGTAACAAACTCAAACAAACCTTCCCATTTGCATATAGGTTCGGATTTAGGCGATAGCCGTGAGAATGATAGTGAAGTTTCGGCGGTTGTGAGGGATAATTTGGAGGAAGAAGAATGTCAAAGAAGAAAAGACCGTCGTGGTAAGGAGTCTGTAATGCACCGATGATTACAGCACGAAGCAAATCGACCCTATGCTCGTAGGCACGAACGTAAATGGATTCAGGAAGATTTTCTTCAAGGATTTTCCACTCTTTTGCAATAGCTTTTGAGACACAACTGGTTGGATTCTTGAAATTTGATGATTGGGTGTTTTGTGTTACAAAGTGATGATCTGATACAGCTGATTCATCACATACTATATCGAATTGTTTAAGCTTCACAGATTCTTTAGCCTTTCGTTTTCCACCTGATCAAATTATATGTAGATGAATTAATTAACAGCATAAACTAGAAAAATAAAATGATAAAAACAATCCAAGGTTTTGTTTTTTTTCATCCTTCAAGTGCAATAATATGTACTCCATAAGCTGCAACATCATAGCATGTATTCTGAAATTATGATTTTTATCTATCTATTTATTTTTTACACAGACAATGAATGAACATGTTACTGAAAACTGAAAAGTCTCCAGGCAAATGACGATCCCTACTGTTCTTAAGGATAGGAAAACCAAAAGCCATAATTAATGCCAAGACGAAACACAAAAGTTACATCCGAATCCGATTCAAAATAAAAGACAGCCTTAGATCTTAGAAAAATATAAATAAATAAATAAAAAGATACAGCAGTAATTTACCTGAAGTCATTGAAAATATCTCGCCTGTCTTGTTGAAAAGATGCCGTTTTTTTTTTCTTTTGAAGAAAAAATGAAATGCGCTAGGGCTCACTGTTTTTTTTTTTTTTTTTTTGTTTTGATAACGCTAGTGCTCACTGTTAAATAGAAGAAGATAGACAAAGTTAATTCAATGCAGTTTTCGTTCAATAGGTCTCTTCATATTTCCCTTAAATATTAAAAAAAAAAAATAGCCTAAAAACCCGCTATATACATGGGAACAAGTAAATTAAAATAAAATAGTGAATCAAAGCTTGATGATATAACAAAATTAATGAAAATTCGTGTGTGGCTTTCAATCATTATAATTAAGCAACGTAAAATGATAAAATTTATATTGTTACATGTATATATGCAATAAACTATAATGGGTATAAGAAAAGAACATAATCTAAACTATACAAAAAAAGAGACGACCTACATGAATGAATAACAAGGAGATAGCACAAAATTCCTCTAGAATTGACCATGTTGCAAATTCAACCCCTTGCTCTCTTGTACTTTATGTAATGTTTTTCATTGGTGCAATACTTTATGTCAATCAAGTAGTAATTTGCACGGGTTACAAAATAGTGAAAGCATTATTCCTTCTTCAATATGTGCATGTTTTGATACCAAAGTATGCCCATTTACCCACCTCTCCGGATGAGAGCAATGACAAAAATAACCTTGACACCCTGAAATTATGATCCATACATACTTATTGAAAAATGAAAATATCAAAATATTTTTATATTAGGTAATATTAAAGCATCCATACAGCCAAAGTTCTCGGTGAAATTTATGGTTTTTATCGCATTATTAGAGAACAATATCTTTCGTATTTTAGTAATTTTTAGAGGAAATTATATGTTTAAGGCGTGAATTTGAATAATGGGTTTAAGTGTCAAAAGTGTAATTTGGGCGCTTTTATGTGTTAAATTTATTGAATTATTATTATTTGGGGATGACTACATGTTTTCCATGTTTTATCTATTATGTAGATGCTTAATTTCGAGTGCATAAAGAGGATAAATGAGGCTCAATTCGAATTATAAGAGATAAATATGGAATTGGCTTGAAGAAGAATGGATAACTATGAAGAAATCCGATCCTCAAAGCATATTGGACGGGCGTCCACCGATCCGTACGAGCGTCCAGAGTGAACCGGCGTCCATGAAGCGTCCGAGTCATATTTTACATACGAGTCTCCGTACGGAAGCCGAACGAGCGTCCGAATCTCCGTCCAAAAAAGTTGAACGAGCGTCCACCCCTTTGGACGGGCGTCCAAAGGCCGACTTAACCCTAGCCGACCTAAAATCCTATAAATAGCAAAGCAGTGTATTAAACCCTAGGGGACATCCCATACGCATCATTCACTCATAATAAACCCTAGCAAACCGCATTATTCAAAGAGGAGAGTCAAAGATGTATCTCTCCATTCCAATGATTATGTCTAACAACATGATTGTTGGCTAAACGCATAGCAAGTGGAACAACCGGAGGATATCACATCAACGTCATCACAACCATGATTCGTTAGTTTATCTTTAGTTATGATTTTGAATACTTTGTTTTATTTATCGTTTGAACCCCGATTTATTGGTTAAGAGTTTCATTAGATAGAATGTCAATGAACCTCTATGTTGTTTGAATTTTTATGGAAATATAATTCAACAATAGTTTTTAATTCAATCGATACAATTGATGATGTTTTGAGGAATCATATATCGTTAGTTGGGTATTACAATTTGGGAACAAATTGTTGATCTTGTGATGAATGTTATTTGTTTTTTCTTGGAAAAGTAAACAAACCCTAGAAATTGATCTAAAGGAATTTAGTCGGTTTCGTGATTGATCATACCAATAAAACTCGTATTCGAATCATAAACTCGGTTGTTTGATTGTTGAGTGATAGATTCTAGGTGTTCTACTCGTCTCCCCTTTATAATTTGATACAAAAATCGTTTGCTTCAACGTTAGTTTTAAGTTCTAGTTTTACAAACCCTAGTTTTCTCGCACTTTTCTCGTTGTCGTTCATAGTCGACGCTCGTCCGCAATAGCGTACGCTCGTCCATCTTGTCGTTTTCTCGATTTTCTCGCTTGTTTTTATTTCGTTTTCTCGTTTTAGTTCTTAGATTCGTGACATAACCGACTTAGGAGTTATATCTTAATCCGACAACCGTACGATTCCCTTAGACGACTCGGCAACACCTTATACTACGTACCTTATACTTGGGGTGTTCCGATAATATAAATTTAAAACACGTTTTTAACGAACAAGTTTTTGGCGCCGTTGCCGGGGAATCGGTAACGGTTGTCGGATTCTATTTAGGACAATTTTCTGTGTCAAAAAGGGGTCGTTAGGGCACGCGGTAGTATTTTGACCATAACTTTCGGCTCGAGTGTCCGTTTGGAACGCAGGACCCCAATTCGGAAAGCTCGTTCCGACGCCGACGACGTGGTGAACGGCCGTAGGCCGTTCAGTGCGTTTTCGAGGTCAAAATCCACTGTTTTCCCCTCCTTTTTGGCCCTAGAAGATTTCAACACGTTTTTTTTTTTTTACCGTCTTAGTGTTTTTCTTGTTTTTAAATTTTTCGTAGGTATAGTTTCTCTAGTTAGTAACTTTCTTAGGTTTTAGATTAGTTTTGTTTTCCTTAGTCTCAGTTTGTTTATCTTCTCGTTTCCCGTTGTTTTTCTCGCCCGATCCTCGTTTGTCGTTTTTGAACGAACGTCCAATTATACGTACGCTCGTCCATTCCGAAAATTTCCTTTTATCTCGTTTATCGGTCAAACGAGCGTCCGGTCATCCAAACGCCCGTTTGTTTAGTAAAAACGCCTCTCGAATCGCTTTTAGTACACCGTACGAGCGTCTATTGTACCGTACGCCCGTCCGGGAACTTCCCTAGACGTACGCTCGTTCACGATTCTCGAACGCCCGTCCGTCTATCTTTCTTGTTCTTCTCCTTTCTTCTCTTAGCTTGAATTCCAAGGTTAACTCTTCGTCAACCCGACTTTTAGTCGTTGTTGACCTCTCTCGGTTGTCCTCCCGGTTTATGCAAACCGTAAGCAAGAAGGGACCTCTCCTTTTTGATCCGAACCGGAACGGTCCATCCTAAGAAGAAGGCTTTTTCCCGATCTAGACATCATGGCCGACCCAGCTCAAAATCCGAATCTAGTTCCTCCTAATCCAGCCCTCCCAAATCAAAATCCGTACCCTCAAGCTCACCGAATCACTCCTTCAACAAATACAAGCTTGTTACAACAACAACAGTAATCGCAAGCCGGGCTACAAAACCAATTGCAACAACTCCATCAAGCCCAAGAAGCCCAAATAAATCAAGACCCCTATGCCCCTTATCTTAACCAAGACTTCCCGGAGGGGCATAGACCTATTCGACCTCCGTATATGGGCCAAGTGCATTTCGATCCGAAAATGGAGTGGTTGGACCGGTCCAAAATAGCTCTTTTCATGGCACCGCTCAAGAAGATCCTCATGACTTCTTGTCCACTTTTGTTCAAATTTGCGAAGCTGTGCCACTATCCGGGTGTTGATTCCGAGATTGTTAAGTCGAAACTTTTCCCGTTTGCTTTAAAAGGTGAAGCAAACAGATGGTTCAAATCCTTACCCCATCACTCTCTCCATACCCGGGCCGATGTTAAAAGAGCCTTCGCTCCGAAATTCGTTTCACCCGGAACGATAATGGCCCTTAAACGTGATATAGCTAATTTTGAGCAATTAGAAGGAGAAAGCGTAGGAAAGGCCTGGGAAAGGTTGAATTTGTTAATGAGGAAATGCCCTAACCATGGATACACTCGACACGAGCTCCTAGAATTATTCTATCGTGGTGTTACTCAACCCAATAGAGATTATCTAGACTCCACAAATTCATGGATCTTTTCTCGGGCGGAGGAGATGATGCCGCCTATAGGGTAGCCGAAACAATTGCCAAGAACAACATGTGGTCAACCTCTAGGAAGACCCATGTTGAGGAAGATAAGAGGAAATCATTGCAAGCGATCCCGTGACACGTGGTTGGTTGCTCAAGTGGAAATGATAAACCAACAGATGGCTAACTTACAAATGCAAAGAATGTAAGGGATCGCCGGATATGAGTCTTCCGGGAACGCAGCGAGCAATGAGAACGGAGATGAAGTAAATGCGATAGGCAACCGTAATCAAACTTTTCGTAATTTCAATCAAAATTCGGTCAATCAAGCTATAATCCAAACCGTAACTTTTCCGGAAATCCGCGAAACAGCTTATTATACGCCACCCGGCGCATCCAATTCCAACAATCAAAAGCCCCAAGGCAATTGGGCTCAAACGCAAAATCCACAAACCCCACCTCTATCTCTCAAAAGAAATTCGATGAGCTAGTAGATATGGTGCAAGCACTAGCCACCGGTCAAAAGGCGATAGAGAGACAGATTGGCCGTATGGCCGATCAACAAGCAAGCAGCCCCAAGGAAGACCGCCGAGTTACACGTATAAAAATCCTAAGGCGTAAGTAAGTGCCGTAATGCCATCACACCGCAAAGGGAATTATGGACAAGAGGAGGAGTTGAATGCGCTTACACTTGAAGCGGAAAGAAAGTTGGACCCGAGAAGCCGTCGGGAAACGAGTAGCCCCTCCCGACGCCATGAGTTCGGAGGGGATAAGCAAGAGACAAATACCGAAGAAAGCGACAAGTGAGCGAGAGCCGAATGATAACGATTCTACGGGAGGAAGTGATGAGGATGTTGAAAAGAATAGTCGATGGCCGAACCCCCGACTAAAAAGAAAGCCGAAAAGTTTGTCGATGGAAGGATAAGGAGGATGAAGCCATTAAAAATCAAATTCCAATCAATCATCCGAAAACCCTTCCTTATCCAAAGAAAGAAAAATGAGAATACTTTGAACTCGATAAAACTTACGATGGAGTGAGGAAGCCGCTAGAGAAACCATGGTGACTATGCCTCTCGCCGAAGTGTTAACTGAGATGCCTAAATGCTCCAAGTTTCTTAAGGACGCCTGTGGAAGTAAGAAGAAGCTGAAAGGAATGGCAGATGAAGTGCTAAACGAAGAATGCTCGGCAATTTCTCGCAGCATTGCAATAAAACGTGGTGACCCCGGACGACCTTCAATCTCTTGCATGATCGAAGGCCGCACGTTCCACAATGTCTTATGCGACTCGGTGCCTCTCGTTAATGTGATGCCTTTGAACATCCGCAAAAGTCTCGGGTTGGACAAAAGGCTAAGGGAGCGCCCCGTCTCTCTTCGCTGGTGGACAAATCTAGCCGTTTAGCACCGGTTGCGTTAACAATGTCCTTACCCATGTTAAACAATTGGTGTTTCCAACCGACCGGGTTATATTGGACTACCAATCCGACAAGGAAATGCCCCCGATCCTAGGCCGGCCTTTCTTGGACACCGCCGCCCACCATTGACTTCCACACCGGCCAAATTACCTTGAGAATAGGAGACACTTCCATTTCCATCGAGCAAGGTAAAAGTTCAAGAATCCCCAATTCAGGGAATTTCATTCATTGAAGCAATTTATGGGGATGAATCTGACCCTGATGAAGAGCTCGCAGAGACAGAAGCCCTGGATGTCATAAATCACGAAGAAGAAGAAAACAACTGTTCAAGAGCCATAGTCACTGTAGAGCTGTCTCAACAACTTGCGCATACTGAGCCTATAAGTGAACAAAAATTTGGGACATTCCAGGGATGAGCAAGGGTGATCCGAAGGAGCTCAATCGGCGTACTTTAACCTTGAAGAAGAGGAAATTTTAATGGGAAGCTGGGATGAAATCGAATTCTGGAAAGAAGCTACCCATTGGGAGTTGGATGATTGGGAGCAACTTGCAGATGAACTTGAAGAAGAAGAGCTTAAGAAAATGATTGCACATCGCAAAGAAAAAACGGAAGCTGACAGGGAGATCCCTTTTGATGACGTTATTCAATACCTTCGGGATAACACCCCAGAAGATGAAGTGTTCTTCACCAACCGGTCCTCACTCAAAAAGAAAGAGGTGGTCCGTTAAAATCGAGTATCGACCAACCACCCGCCGACTTAGAGTTGAAACCACTTCCGCAAAGATCTAAAATACATCTTTCTTAAAGGCGGCGATAAGTTGCCTCTAATCATCTCATCTAAACTCGAGCCCGAGCAAGAGGCGAAATTGATCAAAGTGCCGGAGAAACATATCCTCGCGTTCGGATGGCGGTGGGCGATATCGTAGGAATCAGCCCGTATGTATGCATGCATAAGATCCGAACGGAGGAAGGAGCGAAAAGGTCGACAACCGCAAAGAAGGCCGAATCCGCATATGCAGGAGGTTGTCAAAAAGGAGATCATCAAATGGCTTGATATGGGGATTATTTATGCCATCGCCGACAAGCTGAGTGGGTTAGCCCTACTCAAGTTGTGCCAAAGAAGCGGGGGTATTACCGTAGAAAAAAATGAAAAAGGGGAGGAAATTGCTTTACGCCTCGTGATCGGTTATAGGGTCCGCATTGATTATCGCATTGAACGAAGTCACCGCAAAAGATCATTTCCCCTTACCCTTCATTGACCAACTAATTGAAAGACCGAGTGGTCACAAATATTATTGTTTTCTCGATGGATATTCTCGGGTACTTCCGTATAGCCATCGATCCTAATGACCAGGAAAAGACCACGTTTACATGTCCATCTGGCACTTTTGCCTTCCGCAGAATGCCATTCGGCCTATGCAATGCACCCGCGACTTTTCAACGGTGCATGTTAGCCATTTTTGATGGACTAGTGGAACAATGCATGGAGGTCTTCATGGATGACTTCTCGCCTATGGCGACAGCTTTGATGAGATCTTAAAGAATCTAGATATGGTACTCCAAATGATGTGTTGAGAAAAATTTGGTGCTTAACCGGGAGAAATGCCATTTTCTAGTTGACGAAGGGATTGTTTTGGGACACAAGTTGTCCAAAGGAAGGTATTCAGTGGATAGGGCTAAAGTAGAGGCCATTGAGAAAATGTCATATCCAAAGACAAGCTTAAGGAGGTACGAGGATTCCCGGGACATGTAGGCTTTTATCGGCGATTTATTAAAGATTTTTCGACAATAGCAAAGCCGCTATCCAACCCGCTTAAAGAGGAAGTAGAGTTCGTGTTTGATGATGCGTGTAAGGAAGCTTTCAAATGCTTAAAGGATAAGTTAACCAAAGGCCCCCATTTTGATCGCGCCCGACCGGACTAAACCTTTCGAACTCATGTGCGATGCCTCTAACTACGCTATAGGCGCAGCTCTAGGCGTAGGATTGATAAGAAGTTCGACCAATCTACTATGCGAGCCGAACTTTGAACCCAAATTTCGTTGTAACTACACTACTACAGAGAAAGAATTCCTAGCAAGCCGTTTTCGCTATGGATAAGTTTCGAAGTTACCTTCTTGGGTCTCGAGTCGTGGTTTGGACAGATCATGCGCAAAGATTACGCTACCTCATGGAAAAAACAGATGCTAAACCAAGGTTACCGAGATGGATCCCGATTCTCCAGAATTTGACCTTGAAATTAAGGATAAGAAAGGTAGCGAAAATGTTGTAGCCGATCACTTATCTCGCTTAGTGAACGAGGGTGACGAAAATCCTAAGGAAATAGGCATTGACTTTCCGACCGAGCAAGCTAATGAGACTAGAGAATGTGAGGCCGTGGTATGCCGATTACGTCAATTACTTAGCGACCGGGCATTTAGAAGAGATGACGTATCGTGAAAAGAAGAAGTTTTTCGTTGACTTGAAGTATCTCGTATGGGAGGATCCACATTTGTTTAAAGTCCGCAAAGACGGGTTGCTTAGAAGGTGTGTTCCGGAGCATGAACAACCGGATATCTTAGAGCAATGTCATAGTGGTCCCGCCGGTGGACACTACGGAGCACCAAAGATCGTTGCGAAAATCCTTCAAGCCGGATTTTACCGGCCCACTCGTTCAAAGACGCCGAAACCTTTTGCAAAGGCCGTGATAGATGTCAAAGAGTAGGAGGCTCGCAATAGGATGGAGATGCCTCCGAGGCCTATCTTGGAATGTGAAGTCTTCGACGTGTGGGGCATCGATTTCATGGGACCCTTCCCATCATCGTGCGGCAATAAATATATCCTAGTCTCGCGTTGACTATGTTTCCAAATGGGTAGAGGCTATAGCCACCCAAACCAATGATCATAAAGTTGTAAAGAAATTCTTGCAAAAGCATATCTTTACTAGATTTGGTCTGTCCTGTAGCCCTTATCGTTGATGAAGGTTCGCACTTCGTAATGCACCGCCGGATAAAATTCTTGAGAGATATGGTGTCAAGCATAGAATTGGTACACCATACCACCCCCAAACCAAAGGGCCAAGTCGAAGTAAGCAACAGAAGTCTAAAGCGGATTTTGGAGAAAACGGTGAATTCGAATAGATCCAACCGGAGTCCGAAGTTGGACGACGCACTCGGGCTTATCGTACCGCGTTCAAGACCCCTATGGGTACGTCGCCCTTTCAAATGGTTTACGGCAAGGCATGCCACCTACCGCCGAGCCGGAGCACAAAGCTTACCGGGCTATTAAATACTTGAACTTCGATAGCCACGCCCGTGGCGAGAAAAGATTACCGCAACGCATGAGCTCGATGAATTCGACTCGTGGCCTACGAGAATGCCAAACTGAGCAAGGAAAGAACGAAAGCGCTCCATGATGCTAAAATAAAGGACAGAGATTTCAAGGTAGGAGAGATGGCTTTACTTTACAACACCGCATTACATCCGTTTGCCGGCAAGCTTAAGTCCGTATGGTCCGGACCCTTTGAAATTGTCGAAGTTCATCCGGGAGGAGCGATTTCCTTGAAAGGGTACAAATGTCAACCTTTTAAAGTGAACGGTCACGATTGAAAAAGTATTTTGGCCAACCTTATGAAGTACCCGAGGTCATATACTTTCAAAAGTTGGTTGACGTGCCCGATGTGCCGAATTGTGACGAGATTCCATCCGAATTCTTTGCTTCGAATGATGACATTCTTACCCTTAAAGAAGCTTCTACCACGATTCCCGAACCTATCATTCCGCCGGTGCCACATGTAGGAAAAGTTGAGACAAAGACGAAAGTCGTTGTCGTTCGGGAGAGCCAAGTTAAAAAACTTGGTAGGCATTTCACTTGTGGAGGTTGTGGTAAAACCTCGGTCCTTCACTCGATTCTCGATGATGAGGTGGTCGCATTTAAGCCAAAGTGGCCCGACCCGGGTTGACTTTGAAGAGTATGTCAAGCTAATGACATAAAAAGAGCGCTTCTGTGAGGCAACCTAGCTTTGTTTCTTTTCTCTTTAAGTAAGCTATTTATGTTTTAGTTGTAGGCGTAGTACCTTGGTTGTTTGAATGAGATGTTGTGTTCCTACGAGTTGTTGAATGTTTCGTTTATGTTTATTCATATACCCCTTGTACCCCGAGATTATATGGTATGTCGAGTGTTGCGTATATTTTTGAGCAGTTTCGCAAGCTTTTATGTCCAAGGTTGTCCATTCAAGTTGTAGCGGTCCATTCATGCTCCACCGACCTCTCGCCAACTTTCATCCGACAACCACCGTTGAAACCAAATAAGTTTTTTTTTATTATTTTTATTTGCACATTCCGAGGACATAATGTGATTTAAGTGCGGGGGGGTAACATGGGTATGTTTTCATGCTATATCCGGTAATATGAGTTAATTTCGAGCAAATTTAAATAATTTAAATTTTTGTGAATCTCGAGCATGTGATTAAAACTAAATGCTTGCTAGTTGTAGTTTTCTAACGATGATAGTATGTGACTTAGTGAGATAATTATAGCGTGTCTTTACTTTTATGGAGATAGTATTCGTTTTTCACGTTCACGAGAGCCATTGATTTTGAAACAAGATTTTTGAACTATATCCTTTCATTATTTTGATGATTTATCTTAGGAAGGCCAAGATAGTGACACCTTAGTTAGACCGCGTGCCGTGAATATCATAAAGTTTGAATGTGATAAGTGAGATGTAACTTATGACTTTGAAAAGTGAATAAATAAAGTGAGTAAGCAATTATTAATAAATACGTTTGTCGAAAGTCGGTTAATGATTTGAGTGGGTAGGGTATACCACGTATGTCCTATACCACTATGATGACCAAGCTCACGACAACCGCTTATAGCTACCTTATGATTTGAGTAGGTAGGGATTATCGCGAAATGTCCTACTCTACTATGACGGGTAAGAGCTTATTCTCGATATGCGTCAAATTTGAAAATTTTGAAAAATGATGAGTAAAAAAAAATAAAGTGAAGTCTTTGTTATCATGGATCTTATACCCGCAGAACCGCATGATATGTTGTAGGGATTATCCTACCGAGTGCGTGGGAAGGCTTTGAGTGGAGCTATTACCGCCTATACCTAGGATAGTCATTGAAGTTTTTGAGAGGATATTCTTTTGAAAGGCTTGTTAAATTTGAGAAGGGCTTGTCACACATACACCGAATCTATCTCTCGTGATGGTATTGTAGGCTATAATTGTTGTATCTTTTGTTACGTGAGTTAGAGATCTATGTGGGATGCATGAAAGTTGAGCTATAGTTTTGATTGTTTTGTCCGGGACGAACAAAAGTTCAAGTGTGGGGGAGTTGTTCTCGGTGAAATTTATGGTTTTTATCGCATTATTAGAGAACAATATCTTTCGTATTTTAGTAATTTTTAGAGGAAATTATATGTTTAAGGCGTGAATTTGAATAATGGGTTTAAAGTGTCAAAAGTGTAATTTGGGCGCTTTTATGTGTTAAATTTATTGAATTATTATTATTTGGGGATGACTACATGTTTTCCATGTTTTATCTATTATGTAGATGCTTAATTTCGAGTGCATAAAGAGGATAAATGAGGCTCAATTCGAATTATAAGAGATAAATATGGAATTGGCTTGAAGAAGAATGGATAACTATGAAGAAATCCGATCCTCAAAGATATTGGACGGGCGTCCACCGATCCGTACGAGCGTCCAGAGTGAACTCGGCGTCCATGAAGCGTCCGTAGTCATATTTTACATACGTAGTCTCCGTACGGAAGCCGAACGAGCGTCGAATCTCCGTCCAAAAAAGTTGAACGAGCGTCCACCCCTTTGGACGGGCGTCCAAAGGCCGACTTAACCCTAGCCGACCTAAAATCCTATAAATAGCAAGCAGTGTATTAAACCCTGGGGACATCCCATACGCATCATTCACTCATAATAAACCCTAGCAGCCGCATTATTCAAAGAGGAGAGTCAAAGATGTATCTCTCCATTCCAATGATTATGTCTAACAACATGATTGTTGGCTAAACGCATAGCAAGTGGAACAACCGGAGGATATCACATCAACGTCATCACAACCATGATTCGTTAGTTTATCTTTAGTTATGATTTTGAATACTTTGTTTTATTTATCGTTTGAATCCCGATTTATTGGTTAAGAGTTTCATTAGATAGGAATGTCAATGAACCTCTATGTTGTTTGAATTTTTATGGAAATATAATTCAACAATAGTTTTTAATTCAATCGATACAATTGATGATGTTTTGAGGAATCATATATCGTTAGTTGGGTATTACAATTTGGGAACAAATTGTTGATCTTGTGATGAATGTTATTTGTTTTTTCTTGGAAAAGTAAACAAACCCTAGAAATTGATCTAAAGGAATTTAGTCGGTTTCGTGATTGATCATACCAATAAAATCGTATTCGAATCATAAACTCGGTTGTTTGATTGTTGAGTGATAGATTCTAGGTGTTCTACCGTCTCCCCTTTATAATTTGATACAAAAATCGTTTGCTTCAACGTTAGTTTTAAGTTCTAGTTTTACAAACCCTAGTTTTCTCGCACTTTTCTCGTTGTCGTTCATAGTCGACGCTCGTCCGCAATAGCGTACGCTCGTCCATCTTGTCGTTTTCTCGATTTTCTCGCTTGTTTTTATTTCTCGTTTTCTCGTTTTAGTTCTTAGATTCGTGACATAACCGACTTAGGAGTTATATCTTAATCCGACAACCGTACGATTCCCTTAGACGACTCGGCAACACCTTATACTACGTACCTTATACTTGGGGTGTTCCGATAATATAAATTTAAAACACGTTTTTAACGAATGACTCAAAGACTAAAGGTATGGAACGCACTCAAAAGTGCATATGCACAGGACTCTCAGGAGAGAGAGTTCAATCTGAAGCAACAAATAACTTATCTAAGGAAAGATGAAGACAGGAGTATAAATGAGCACATCCAACTGTTCAAAGGCCTATGTGATAGCCTAGCTGCTATTGGAAAACCTATACCTGATACAGAAAAAGTTTATTTTCTTCTCACCAGCCTTGGACCTCAGTATGAAACATTCACCACCACAATGCTCAAACCTCCAAGGCCCTCCTACATTGAATTAGTTTCACAGTTCCAGAGCTTGGACCAAAGAAGAACCTCGGTTTTCGACCACGGGCTCGACATACAAAATCTAACACACATGGCTTTCTACAACCAAAAAAATCACAACAAAGAGCCGACAACACATCCAGTGTTTAATTCTACCGGGAAGGGGTTTCCAGGCACAACAACCAAGAGGGGCATCAACATCAACTGACCAACAAAAAAGGGTATTCAAAAGGATGACCAAAGCAGAAAGAGACCGGTATAAGAATGGAACCTGCCAATTCTGTGGAGTGACTGGTCATGTGGCAAAGATCTGCTGGTGGAACAACAAAGCACAAGAAGAGATCATCCCTCAAGCACTGTCTGCACTTACTCTGGATAATTCCATTGCAGACATTGAATGGATAGTAGACACTGGAGCTTCTACACACATTACAGGTAATCCTTCCCTTCTCCATAACATAAAAAATTACACAGGGTCAGAATATGTCATAATAGGGAATGCCACAACACTTAAAATACATAACACTGGGGATCTACATATTAATCACAACTCTAAAACACTGATTGTCAAAAATGTATTATTAGTACCACAAATGAAGAAAAATCGATCTCTCGTCAATCACTCATCAATCAATTCAATGCTTATCGTGTGTTTACTAACCATGATTTTACTCTAAAGGAAAGGACAACAGACAGTACTCCCGAAGGACAACAGACAGTACTCTCGAAGAGAGGATCTATTTCCTCACCAAAGCAAGTTGGAGGTACATGCTTCACATACCGTCAAAGCCTACACACCAGATTTATGGCACCAGAGACTGGGCCACATTCAATTTCCCACTGTTTTTCTTTTAAAAAATAAAGGCCTTATTGAGGTCATAGGTAGGAATAAGCAGGACCATTTATGTGAAAGCTGCCAACTTGGCAAGCTTAGTAAACTTCATTTTGATCATTCTGAACATATCAGTACTAGGGCTTTTGAAATAATTCATTGTGATTTGTGGGGGCCTGCCCCAATTGAATCTTTAAGTAAATTTCATTATTATGTCAGCATTGTTGATGATTTTACTATGTATATTTGGTTGATTCCTCTAAAACACAAGTCTGATTTCTTTAATGTTTATCTGAATTTTGAACAATATGTTTTAAGACAATTTAATAAACACATTCAAAAGCTGCACACTGATGGAGGATGAGAGTTTGTCAACACAAAACTCACAGATCACCTCCTCAAACAAGGCATCGTCCACCTTATTTCATGTCCTCACACACCCCAACAAAATAGGATAGTGGAAAGGAGACACAGAACCATCAGAGAGTTAGGCATTACCATGTTATTTCACGGTAGAGCCCCTTTACATCTCGTGGGTTGAAGCTTTTTCCACAAGCCTATGTATATCCTCAATAGGGTTCCTTCATCCACCCTTCGCCTCGACTCCCCATATTTTGCTCTTTATCACAAACACCCCGATTATAACAAATTTTGAAAGTCTTTGGATCAAAATGTTAACCCTACACTTGGGATACCAAGAAACATAAGTTCGACCCCAAGACCCTACCTTGTGTCTTTGTAGGGTATAGCAACCAACACAAAGGATATAAATGTTTTCATCCTAACTCCAGGAAGTTTTTCCTATCTAGACATGTTGTCTTTGATGAGAATATCCTCCCCTACAAGACCTCTCCTTCCAACATCAACAAACCATATGTCCTCAACATATTTGACTCATGGCTTCCAAACTTCATTCCAAATCCTATCATCCCTCAGATTCCTACATCTAGCCCAGAAACTTATCCTCCACCAAAGCTCATACCACCAAACCATCCAGAGATCCCAAACTCACCCACATCCATATCAAACTCCAACATACCCACCGACACTCAAACCACCAAGTGCCCCATCTTTTGAAACCACGAAGCCATAAGCACCGATTCCACCCCGCTTCCCCGACTCTCATAATACTCCCTCCGATCCAAATTTCTCTCCAGAACACACTACCAGCCTTGATCACCATGACCCTACCCCAACATTTACACCTCACATTACTGCACCCATGACCACTAGGGATCAGCATGGCATCTTCAAGCCAAACCCCAAGTATGCCTTATCTGTCTCCTACTCTTCCATACCAAAAGAACCTAAAACTGTCAAAACAGCCCTCCAACATGAAGGTTGGACAAATTTGCCATGAAAGAAGAACTTGTTGCTCTTTCCACCAATAAAACCTGGCACCTAGTTCCCAGAACTCCCCATATGCATGTCATAGGATCCAAAAGGGTGTTCAAGGCCAAACTCAAACCTGATGGCACTTTAGACAGACTGAAAGCTAGACTAGTTGCCAAAGGATACAAATAAATTGATGGCCTTGACTATATAGTATGGTCAAACCCAAAGACCATTAGAATTCTCCTTACCATTTCCCTAACCAATGCCTGGACCATCAAACAACTTGATGTGAAAAATGCTTTTTTACATGGCCACATTTCAGAATGTCTCTACATGGAACAACCACCAGGTATGTCTGATCCCTCATATCCAAATCATGTATGCAAACTGGACAAGGCCCCGTATGGACTCAAACAGCCCCTAGTGGCATGGTTTGATAGATTCAAAGGCCTTTCTCCTACACTATGGTTTCATATGCGCTTATCCGATCCCTCCTTATTCTACTACCATACTAATCAAGGCACCCTAGTGCTCCTACTTTATGTGGATGATATGCTTTTGACAGTTCCAATGCTCAACTAATCAACTCCCCGGTGCAAGTCCTCGCATCGAATTTGCAATGAAAGACCTAGGAACTGTCCACCATTTTCTAGGGGTCTAAATCCAACAGACTCCAACTGGACTCCATCTCCATCAAGCACATTATGCCACCACTATACTGGAAAGAGCTAGTATGACAGATTGCAGCCTCTAAACACTCCTATGGCCACTACAGTTACTACACCTCAAGATTCACCAGTTATAGCAGATGTGTCCTATTACAGAAGCCACATTGGGGCACTACAATACTTGACCTTCACCAGACTAGATCTCTCCTATGCAAATCAACCATTTGTCCCGCTTCATGCAAGCACCTACACAGGCACATATGCAACATGTCCACCGGCTCCTCGTATATGTCAAAGGCACAAATCCTCACTAGGCATTTCACTCAAGGCCTCACCAAAACTCCACCTAACCGCCTTTTCGCATACGATTGGGCCGGCCGTCCAATCACTGAAGGTCCGTCACCGGCTACCGCACATTCCTTGGTCCTAACCTAATCTCCCGGTGTGCCAAAAAGCACCTACTATCTCCGATCCAAAGCCACGTAAGCCGAATACGAGCCATGGCACACACATCGCCAGAACTCACCCGGATTACCTATATTCTCAAAGAACTACAAGTCACGTCACCATCAACACCTACTCTCTACCGTGACAACCTCGGTGCACTATACATGACAATCAACCCGCATTCCATGCTAAGCAAACACATCGAATTGGACTATCATTATGTGTGAGAACAAGTAGCTTGTAAACTCCTAATTACTAGGCATATTCCACTCAAGATCGTGTGGCGGATATCTTCACCAAATCACCGCCCAAATCACTCTTCGACAAATAGGACCAAACTAGGCCTCGGTTCCACCCTCTAGCCTAGTTTGAGGGGGGTATTAAAGCATCCATACAAACCAAAAGAGATGCAAAAATTGCGGCTCGAAGAGAATTCGGACAAAGGATTTTCGACAGAGAAAATTCCGACAAAGGCCCAACAATACTTCAAAACAATTCAAATCAGCTTTGTTCAAAATTCGAAGCGTATAAAAGTATGGCGTATAAAAGGGATCACGCTTCAAAAGCGGATCAAAATTCAAACACAGATAAAAGGGATAATGCAGTCAGAATTAAATCAAAACAGTTCAAAGTCACAGAAACAATTTAAACCACAAACCTATCGAAATTGAGCAAGATTACTTCAAAGAATTCAAACAAGAAGATAGGATCTGACCTGATCAAAGGATGAATATGGAGAGTGAAGAGGAGTCCAAAAGCTGCCGGTTCTCCCATGATAATAGTTAAATTTGATGTATTAAAGATAAGAGATTTATCTTATTAAGTTTTTTTTTAAATAATTAAGATAATGGTAGCAGCAAATCCGACTGCTATATATTGTAAGCACTGGTTCAGCATTAAAAATTAAGAAAGAAATAACAGAAAAGTTTCAATTCAGTTTAGCCTTGTATTCCATTTTTCTACAGGTAAGATGAAGAGTAAGATGTAAAAGTGAACAATATATAGGTGGGACATAAAAAAAAGGAAAAAATAAAAAGACTTGGAACTTAAACAAACCAGGATGGTAGTAACAGGAAGAGGAGAGAAACGAATGCTGATGAAATACGCATATAAACCCAAGTTCTAAGAAATTTAAGATGAGAATGAGTCGTCTTTAAACTCAAAATAAAAATAAAAAATAAAAAATAAAAAAAAAACAAACAAACAAAAACAAAAACAAAAAACCCCGTCTAACTTTCTAGAATGGAATTACACATGAATCCACCATTTATGTCTTCCAACTTATATTCATTAATTATAGTTTCATTGACAGCCATAGCTAGCATAACAATTAGTCCATTTAGAATATTATTCAATTTATCCAAGGCTTTATAACATTAAAATATGCAGCGGCGCACATGTTCATATGACAGGAGTTTATGAACTCATTTGAGTGTGATTAGAATCAATAATTTAGCTTTTTTAAAATTTCACTCAAAAACAACTATTACTATGTCACAGCATTTTTTTATTTTATTTTATTTTATTTTAATTTTTTAATTTAGAAGAAGCGTGTTTAAAAAACGGGTTAATAGCGGGTTTGGGTCTAAATTAGAGGTACTTTTGCTTTCAAATATATATGTAGTATAGATAGATTATATAATTACTAGTCATAAACCCGTGCATTGCACGGGGACGTATGACAATGTGATTACCTTCAGATAAAGTCAAAAAACAAACCACACAACATGTCCAAAAGTTATACTGATGCCAATAATTGTGGTTATATTACTGCTTTTAGCATTGCACGGGAGAACGTATATTTCAATAGAAGAATTTTTTGAACGCTGGAATTGAATTGAATAGAATATGCAGGATTGGAATTAAACAAATTATATAAAAGATGACACATTGAGTGATTGATAGAGCAATGTAGTGAATTAAGGTTGGCTTGAATATGGTATGATATGGTTCATAAGGTATGATATAGGCGAATGGGTGGGTAGTCCTACGTCATACCCCATTGCACCCTTTATCTCTTCCCACCCTGCCCTACCCACCGCTATCATACCCTACCCACCACCTTATCATACCCTACTCGATATCACCATATCTTACCCTCGACATCCTACATACCTTACCTATAACCTACTCTACTCCACTTTCATCCACCCCAACCCTACCCAACCCTACCTTACTCTTCATACCACCCTACCATCCCACCACCCCATCCTTCTCTATCCTACCCAACCCACCACCCCACCGTAACCTACCACCACCCAACCCTACCCTATCCACCATTCCACTTTACCCTATCTTACCCACCACACCATCATACCTTACCTTACCCACTACCCCAACCTATCCTACCCTACTCAACCCTCCCTAACCCCGCCTTACCCACCACTTCACCCTACCCTACCCTACGCATCATCCTACCCCCGCCCTACCCACCGCTATTATACCCTAACCACCACCATATCCTACCTACCCGATATCACCATATATCTTACTTCGACACTTTCATCCACCCCAACCCTACCCTACATTACCCATCATACCACCCTACCTTCCCCCACCCCACCCTTCTCTACCCTACCCAACCCACCATCCCACCGTACCCTACCCACCACCCAACCCCACCATATCCACCATTCCACTCTACCCTATCTTATCCACCACACCACCATACCTTACCTTACCCACTACCCCAACCTATCCTACCCTACTCAACCCTCCCCAACCCTATCTAAACCATAAAAAACTGACCGACTAAAGCAGCAGATCATGCTTAAAAGTTTGCTAATGAAAATTTACCAAGCAAAGCTAATTAAATATAAACATATGAACCGTAGTAAAATCAAGTGTAGAACATATATTTCCAAATGAACACAACGGGATCCATTTGTACACCAAATACTGTTGTTGTGATAAATATCCTTGGATACCCCATTGATCAATTTGTTGGTACTCCAAATATTACATTATATCCGATGTTTATCACAACAATAACCGAGACTGACATAAATAAGTAGTTCAATTTGGAAGTCAGAACATAAGTAAGATTAAGGAATAAACGGTACCTAAATTAAAAATCTGAAATAATCATCATCATTTTTCCTTATGTATGAATCGAAAATATTGGAATGTTCAGGAAGAATATACCTAAGCACGTAATAAAAATGACATCCATAAACTATTTACCCCACAAAATTACATCGATCTTCCTTTTCCCGAAACTCAATTTGCCTCCACGCCGGCCTCGATGCCTGTTTCCAAAATGTATTATAAATCCTAAATGCTTCCAAAAAGAACAAACAGGTAAACAAAATAGAGAAAAATTACTAACGAACCTCTTCTCATTTGACTAACCGAGCAAGAACCTTAACGAAAAATCTTCACATTTCATCTTGTTCTGTCGTCGTGACTTTTCTGAAAACAAAAAACGAAAAAGATAAGACTAACCAAGCACATATGGATGAACATGGAAAGAACAATAATAAAAAGAAAATTTATTGCATTCTTCGCAGTGCAAGGGTGATTTTGGAGAAGATGACATTTAGCTCTGAAATTGAAAATTTGAGAAATGCACCACCGATAGCAACTTCTTGTTTGAAATTTGAATTGGAATAGTGATAGTGATTAGAAATTGTCATAAATGAATTGACATAAATTTCATTAATATCCGGTAATTTTGTTGAGCAATAATCGGGGGTTATGCGTTATTCTTTTTTTCACGTGTTATGAGAAATGCACCACCGATAGCAACTTCATGTTTGAAATTTGAATTGGAATGAAAATAGTGATTATTAATTGTCATAAATGATTGTCATAAATCATTGACCGGTGATTTTTTAGCAATAATCGGGGATTGAAGAAACAAAATGAATGCGTTATTTTGAATATCTACGATCTCTTACTAGAGGGGCATTTGAGGCATCTGATTCAAAGATGGACCAGAAGCAGGGGCGGAACCACCCAGGGGGGGGTCTCAAGCCCCCCCCAAAATTTGAAAAAAAAAAAAAATTTATTTATTTATTTTTCCTTTATAATTTTTACACATTATGTCATTATAGTTATTTACTTATTTTATTTTATGGTAAAAGAATAAACCGTAAAAAAAACTTAACAGGAATTGCGATTTGCTCCTTCCATTCGCCCCTGCTGCAGCCTCTCTGCTCCTCCTCCGGCTCCATCCATGGCTCCACTCCACAACACATCCTAGTACCCTAATTTTTTAACCCATCATCAATTGCGATTTGCTTCCTCTTCCTCTTCCAGTCTTCTCCTCCTGCAGTCCTGCCGTCGCCATTGCCTTGCCTCCGTCGGTGTTTCTGTTTCACCACCACGGGATCTGAAATCTGAATCATCTGATAGACTTGCTTCGGTGCTTCCATTCAATCAGTATTCAGTCAATCTTCAAGTTCAGGTAAATTAGGTAATATTTTTATTTTGCTGCGTTTTTATTTTAATTGCCCAATTTGCCCTCTGATAGTCTGATTATGCATTTATGCACTCTCTGCTTGCTTGAGTTGCTTCCACTGTGGTTTGTTTTTTCTTGTGTTGGAATTGCTGACATTAAATTCACTAATTCATTTATTTGCCCTTTAATTGTTTTTTAATTGCCCAATTTGCCCTTCTAGCTAGGATTGTAATACAGAGAGAGTGAGAGTGACTTCTTAAGGTGAGATGCAAAGAGGTCTAATAATTAATATATCTCATATTAATTTCACAGTGTTAAATTGATCTAAAATGACGAGTGAGAAACCGCAATCAAAGAAAACAAAATTTATTGATACATGGTTTTCAAAGGCTAATGTTGAAAGTTCAAGTTCAAATGTTGTTTCGAACCTTCGGTATCTTTTCTTCCGGCTGTTAATGTCCAATCCGTGCCATTGGTGCCTTCATTAAACCGACCGTATTATCAAAATGCTTTTGAAAGGGATCCCGGAAAGAGATGTGCTATATGGAAATATCCGGTGAATGAACAAGACCATGTTAGAAGAACCTATGTTTCTCTTGGTCCATGTCAACCTAAGATATCATATCCTTTGAGCCAACATGGTGATCAACAACGTAGATTTAAGGCTTCTTGGTTCAAAGATTATCCATGGCTTGAGTATTCGCTTGATCTTGATAGTGCATATTGCTTCCCTTGTTTCTTATTTGATACGCAAGATTCTCCTCACACACTCGTTCGCTAGAGTTGGGTTTAAAAGTTGGAAGAGAGTTAGTTGTCTTCGTGATAATGCATTTGTAAGACATGTTGGATGCATCCAAATTCCCCACAATGACGCAATGCAAAAGTGGGATATTTTGATGAACCCAACCAAACAAATTGAAACTGTTTTTCTTTCAAAATCAACTAAAGATGTGGAAGACAACCGGTTGAGACTTAAAGCTACGCTTGAAAGTGTTAGATTACTAGCTAATCAAGGAGCGCCTTTCGTAGGCCATGATGAATCCGAAGATTCATTGAATGCTTTGGTTACTTCGAGAAGTTATAAATTCTTTTGCAAGAATGAGTGAAGAAGTTGATAGAGTTGTGAAGGATGCTCCCGGAAATGCTAAGTATATCACCAAAAATCCAAAAGGAAATTCTAAGTATTCTTGCTAACAAAGTAAGGAACAAGATACGTGAAGAAGTTGGGGATTCTAAGTATTGTATTCTTGTTGATGAAGCGGTTGACATATCTAGTAAAGAACAAATGGCCATTATTTTAAGATTTGTCGATGGTCAAGGTTTTCTCCGAGAAAGATTTTTTAAGATTGTGAGTGTTCCTAACACTAGCTCACAAACTCTTAAAAATGAGATATCTAAAGTGCTTACTATGTATGATCTTCAAGTGATGAATATGCGTGGTCAAGGATATGATGGTGCTAGCAATATGAGTGGTATTTATAATGGGTTGCAAGCATTATTTCTCGAAGAATGTCCTTATGCATATTATGTGCATTGTTTTGCTCATCGTTTACAATTGACATTGAATGCTACAAACTAAAGGGGTACATGACATTTGGCAATTTTTTTCAACCTTGAATCTAATTGTGAACTTTGTTGATTCTTCGCAAAACGTCATTCTCGCATTAAAAGAGTTGAGAAAGGAGGAAATTGCTAATTTGGTAGCTTGTGGCAATCTTCAATCGTGTTCGGTGCTAATCAAGTGCGCACTTTGCAACGACCATGTGCTACTTAGATGGAGCTCACATTATCGTTCTATCAATAGTTTAATTGAGTTGTTTAGTTCAACCAATAAAACTCTTTGTGATATGATTGTGCAAGCTTCCTCAGAATTGCAAGGAGAAGCTAAAGGAGTTATTAAAGCATTGAGATCGTTTGATTTTGTGTTTTGTTTGCTTTTAATGCACAAAGTGATGAAGATTACCGAAGTCCTTTGTCGTGTATTACGAAAAAAGTATATTGACTTTGTACATGCTATGCGGCTTGTTGGAAATACAAAAACACTTCTTCAAGAGTTTAGAACAAATGGTCGGCCTAAGTTGTTGAGTCATGTAGAATCTTTTTGCATACAACATGACATTGACATGCCGGATATGGGTGCTCGTTATAAGGATGGTACAGTCGTCGATGTCAACAAAAGGATATCATTACGGTTGAGCATCATTACCGTTTTGATATATTCTATGCTCTTGTTGATCTTCGCCGAGTGAATTGGGTAGAAGATTCTCGGACCGTACATCGAACTACTTATACTTAGCTCAACTCGGATCCTCGTGATAACTTTCAAAATTTTACTTGTGACGATGTTTGCGCTTGCAAAAAAGTTTTATCCGGAAGATTTTATTGGTGGTGATATGTGTGCTCTTGAAGCGAGTGTCCGTTTTATGAGATTAACATTCGCAATGATCCAAAATTCAATAATTTGGAATCCATATCGACTTATGCCATGTATTAACTCAAACAAGGAAGGCAATAACCTTGTTTCCGATGATCTATAGATTGATTTGTCTTGTTATGACTCTTCCCGTTTCTACCGCGACTACTGAAAGAGCATTTTCAGCCATGAACATTATCAAGAATAAACTTAGAAACAAAATGGAGGATGAGTTTCTTGGTGATTGTATGGTACTTCATATTGAGAAAGAATATGCAGAGTCTATTGATAATGATCAAGTGATCAAAGACTTTGAATCTCTTGGAAATCGTAGGGTTAAATTTAGTTAGTTTTGTGAGCAAGACTTACTGCGCGCTCGTGACTTTTATGTACTTATCTTTTGATGAATGAAATTATTTTGCATCGGTAATTTTTTTTTTGAGGGGCTGGTAATTTTTTTTTGAGGGGCTGGTAATTTTTTTTTGCATCGGTAATTTTTTTTGAGGTGAAATAATTATTCATTTGAAAAGTGAAACCAAGACCACCCCATAATAATTTCCTGGTTCCGCCACTGACCAGAAGAATACTTCTTCAAAAAGGGTAAGTGAAATCTTTGAATATATATTTCCATCAATCGAGCGATTCTCTATTTTGCTTTTCCATTATGTCCTATGCATTATCTGGTGTGTGTCTTTGGGGGTGGGGGGCAGTAGTATATTATTTAGTTTTCTTATTACATAGGGCAAAAGTGAGTTTTGGTCATCTTCTTCGTTGATTGCCATCTTAGAATAATATTTCACACAAAAGCTTGAAGTGGTAAGGAGGTCAGTAATTACTTGAACATTTTAACAAGCAGCTTTGTGTATATTTTTCTCCTCTCCTTGGCTGTTTAAACAAATTTGTGTTCACACCGTGTTAACAGTGAGTTCTTGACTGTTGTGTCTAGAAATATAGATGTGAACAATATCAACTAAAATGGTGGGATTAAAGTGGAGTAGCCCTGAACAATAAGTCTTATTTAGTGCCATTCTGTATTACTTTTGTGGTTTGTATTTGAGGGTGCTTGCTCGTCTCATCGGATTCATTAATGGTGCAATATCAACTAAAATGGTGGTATTAAAGTGGAGTAGCCCTGAACAATGAAAACTAAAATGGTGGTATTAAAGTGGAGTAGCCCTGAACAATGAGTCTTATTTAGTGCCATTCTGTATTACTTTTGTAGTTTGTATTTGAGGGTTCTTGCTCGTCTCATCGGATTCATTAATGGTGCAATCAAGAATAAATTAGCGATTTTTTGATGGCTTGCATCTTGATCTTGTTCTGTGTTTAACCTATGAGTGTTACTATGTATGCAGTTTGTTTTGCTCCCAGATTTTCAGTCCAGTGTGCTTCCGTCTAGTCCAGGTATGTTTCCCCAATCCGCATTCTAATGTCCTGATCGGTTTTCTTATCATCTTACCTGATGTATGTAAGTCATAAGCCTTGTTTGAGATCTCGAGATGATGGTATAATAAAAGTTTACGTACTACTATGCTTGTTAAAAAATTCCCTTGAAGCTGTCTATTTGTTTATGAAACTGGACTTATGCATGTTTAAGTGAACATATAGTGTCCCGAAAACTGCTTCTGGCAAGATTCTTAGAAGAAAGCTCGACTACGTTGGCATTAGAATGTCCGACTTTGGAAGAACTTGATCTGACTGAATGTGAAGCTCTGACCGGTTTTCTCTCTCGTGCAGAGCTTGCAAATATGTCCTTTAGTTATTCTTCTTTGGTCATTCTGTCTCTTACGGGCTATAGTGCGATAAACTCGCTTACGCTCAAATGTCCTTTTCTTAAGAAAGTTTCGTTGGATGGATGTGACCATCTTGAAAAGGCGTTATTTTGTCCGGTAAGTGAATATATAATCCACTACTACTCCCATCCAACTTTCTGTTGTCTGTACCATTACATCCTACTATATATTGAACCCTTTCTGTCAATGAGAGGGATGGCTTACTATTTACTATTGTTGGTTTGCATTACATCCATACCCTGGTGATCTAGAATTTTGTACTCTGTTTAGCACTCTGTGTTCATAACAGTTCAAAACAGTATTACCATTACCATGTATTAATAGTAGATTACACAGTTATAATGCACAGTTTCAGTTCAAGACATGCTTAAGTAATCTAAGATGTCTAAGTTGTATGTTTAATCCCTTCAAAAGAAAAAGTTGTATGCTAATTTATTTTCTGTTTCAGGATGGGATTAGCATAGACTTGATTCCCAGTTTGATGGCTTGTGTTTTGGTTTGCCACTGAACTTGTTTCCGCAACCTAGAGAGAGTTTACGAGATTATTGTTGATTATCAAGTCATCCCTTTTGAGGAACCATGTGCTTATGTCCTTTATTTTTTTCCTCTTATTTGTCACTCTTCTTTTAAATTGCCGGTGTTCTTTATTTTCACCTTTGTGCAACACTTCTGATCACAAGGATCAACTGAAGGTGTCCCAATCTTTTCATTTTACGTTTAAACTTTACGTTATGAAGTGTAGTATATGATCAATAGAGTTGATTTTGCAGTTGGGACCAAGTAGTTCGGAAGAAGCTGTTAAATGGATCCGCTCTTTACAAACTGCTGCACTTAGCTCTTTAACGGACTCTAGTGTACCTTCATTCAGAAGGTCCCTGCCCTTTCGTTGTATTAAATCTTTACTCTAATAGTCCTAATTTTAGTCCATATTTATCCAACTCTGTTATTCTTGCAGATTGTGTATGTCAAGAAGAAGGGCTAAAAATGTTTCAGACGCGGGATCAGAGTTGCTGCGCTTAGATGCCATGACATCTGATGTTATTGCACCTTCCCCTTGGAAAATATTCGGATGCCATAATGGTATTGTAGCATCTATCTATTTTTAGTGAAAATTGACATGAAAATGGGGCAGATTCCATACCAAATTCCCTTTTAATCCTTTTTGAAATTAATGTGTATCCTAATATTTTGCTATTCACTAGTATAGAAGGATATGTCTGTTTGTGGTTAGATGTGAATATAGTCCATTATGGACTTTTGTGAGTTTAATTTGTCTCCTGGAGTATGTAAAGTCCTTAGAAGTGCAAATTCTTGATGTAATGGATTATGTCTAGAGTGTGTGAGTGTGTGTGTTTTCATGATTTCATTTGCTGATCTTCTTTGTTTGTAAACCATGTTAATTACTTGGGATCTTATGCATTTTTAGGGTCCTCGGATGGTTCGTGATGTTTCCGCCTTGCCAAAGAAAATGCTCCTGCAATTATTTTTATAGATGATGTTGATGCAATTGCTACTGCTCGGTTTGATGCTCACCGGTAGCACATTCCTAAATTTTGATGTCATGTGAGTGTTTATTGACGACATCACTTACGATGTGCTTAATAAATTATACGCTCAGGAACACATGAAAACATCATAAAAGATGGGGGTAAAACTTATTTCTAATCTAAACATTATTCCTAAGCTAATGATAACCAAAAATATCCACCGTATCAACTTTCTATTCCCAAAGCTTTTCAAATTTGTTCGATCAATAATAAACTCGACAAAAGATTGAAGGTGAATTTAACTTATTCATCTTCGAGAATCACATCTTTCGACATATCATTTCCAAACTAATACCACTAAAAACATGTTCGCTAAATTAGGCCACCAATGTTCCATGGCTACCAACACAATGTTTCGCTGCTGCTCATGGAAGAACCTCAAATCAAGAAAAACCAATAAAGGGGGAATGAGGGAGAAGGACGTAAATATTTCATCAATTGAGTAGAAGGACAGCTTTTTGAAACTTTTGCATAAAGGACAAAACTATTTATTCACTGTCGAAATTCACTTGTGTTCGAAATTCACTGTTTAAATTCACTGCCGAAATTCACTGTCGAAATTCACTAATTTTCAAAATTCATTGTTGAGATTCACTGATTTTCGGGATTCACTGTCAAAATTCACTGTCGAAATTCACTGATTTTGGGATTCACTAGAAAGATTCACTGATTTTCGGGATTCACTGTTTGTCCTTCTCGCTATAAAAATTATGCAAATTGTCCTTCTCCCTATAAAAAATATGTAGTTGTCCCGTTACTTAAAAATATTCCGTATCATGTGTCCTTATCCCTAATTTTCCAAACAATAAATAGCTTTGCAAAATCCACATTAGTTCAAACTTCAAACCGAAAGCGGATGTAAACGTACCAAGCGAGCATCTGGTTCATGACCAACTACACTATAATAATTTGAACCATTTTCATGCAGAAAAACCAGAAAAGATAAGTAGATAACTTCGTTCACTTAGTTACAAACCGTAACTGAGAATTCACCAAGAATGTGTATTTTGCCTTTCATATCCCACAACTCCATTATATATATATATATATATATATATATATATATATATATATATATATATATATACTAGCAAAAAATGCACGTGCTTCGCACGTGTTCGATGGAATACATAAATTAATATTTTACAAAGTACCCTAGTACTCCATAACTCATCCAACAATTCACCTATTAAGAAAATAAAGTAGGTATCCTTGACAATCAAGTCATTTAACTTTTTGTGATCCACACAACATCTTCGTGTTCCATCTTAATTTCTTTTTCACAAGAGCAAGAGTGAAAGAAAATGGACAATTACTGTGTTGTATAATCCCTCGTTGTAGAATTTGATCCACCAACTGTTCTATTTCATGCTTCTCACAAATAAAGATATCTATAAGTTTTTTGTTTCACAGGTTCAACACCTTCATTTAAAGTTATGATTCGCTTATAACCCCTCACTCGTGGAAATCTTTGGGAATATGCAAACACCTCATGACACTCTTCTAGGACAAGAGTCAGTTCTCTGAGCACATGATTCTAAGCCTATTCATGTATCAAATTGAGGCACCCTAAGAGTTTGTAGGTCCAATTTTCAATTTCTTAGCAAATCTTTTGCAACTAATCATCTTAAGTTGATCGAGATTGTTCTCTGTAACGTCTCAACTTAATTTTTTTCTCCCTCATTTGTAAAATCCACCTACGTTTTGTTGAAGTCACAATCCATAGGATTGTACCTTTTCATTCAAACCCCTAACACAATGTCACAGCCTCTCAACTTCATCAATCTCACATCTAGGTTCAACTTAACCCCTTTCATGATCCATGGCAAGTTAGAACACTTAAATTCACTCATCATTCTATTTTCAGCTACTATTGTGATTAACATAGGGTGATTTGGTTTTGTCACACATTACACCTCGTTCGCAACCTAATGGTCTAGGAAAGTGTGACATGCACCACTGTCTATAAGAATGGTAATTGGTTTTATTCCAAGAGGTTTTTGATTTTGATGGTGTTGGAGATGACTTGTCCATATAAGGTGTGTATGGATAACTGATGATTAAAATAATAGTCATGCGGACGAAGCTTGATATTGAAAATTAAGTGTTTGAATTCAGAGAATCTTTAAAAAAAAAATTATAAGGACCATCATATGTGTATTTTCAAGTGGTTTATTGATGTTTATTGTTGTTAATTTAAATATGTTTTAAAGTTGTTTATGCAAAAGTACAAATGTCATTTTGTAATGTTTAATAGTATACAACTTTAATTATATTATTGAATGACGTCGACCGAGAAAACTAAACAATATTATTAATTGCACCACAAAAAAGATTAAAAATGAATCTTTTATATTTAGTGCATCCAGCATCCCATACTGTTAGGAAATCTACGCGGTAACACAGCGGAATTCAAAATTTTGATTTCCTTTTACCCAAGATCGACTTCGTTTAAGCAATAAACAAATAAGCTAAAGACGATGGTTACCTTGGTTGATCTAAAAGATCGACTCATTGACGTCTAAGGAGAGTAGTTCTGCATAGAGCCGCCCAAGTGTTCGGCCTCTACCGCTAGTCCACACGAACAGCCCGCCGGAATCCCATCATGGATTGCTATCGAAAAACTCCGGTTGCTAGACCGGCCTTTTTCCCCTCTCTTCAATTCTCTATAGGATGCTCTCTATTTTACACAAGAACTATTAGTTCTTGGAATTGTGATGTACAAAAGAGCTTAACACCCACCTCTTATTTATAGTGAGAGGGGCGCCCCATCTAGGTGTGGAGGAGAAGAAGAAAACATTTTCCCAATAAAATAAGGAAAATATATTTGATTGATTTATCTCATTTAATTTAATATCTTATATTAAATATTGTCAATATCTTATATTGATTATATTTATCTTACCATAAATCAATTTACACATGTGTGCGAATATATAGTCATTAATATCTAATATTAATATATGGTAATATCATTAATTAAATTGCACAATCCAAGTGTATCATAATACACTTATTATTGGTGCCACCTTTAGCCTATTATTGGCATCCGGAATATTTTTTAATTAATATAATGATATTATTAATTAATTTGCAAAATACATGTATATCATATATATATATATATATATATTTCAAATTATATGTATCACTATACATATTTAATTAATCAACATAATTAATATCTTGTATTAATTTATTCACAATAAATAAATACCACCATATTAATTTATATTTATAGTCTCGAGATAAACTTTCCATATTTGGTTATCATCTATAACCACATTTTAATCTGGCTAGATGTTCATATGTGTGTGACCCGATAGGCTTCCGAATATGTTGACCGTAGACACAAAGTACAAATTATGAAAATGCCCTTCATACATAACGATCACGGGATAGCGTCTAGCAACACACCGTGACCCACAATCATCGGAAGAGTCAAATGCAATGACTACTACCTTTCATGTGAAACAATTACCATGTAACTTACAATCCTATCGCTGTAATAATATCACGGCTAGTTTTTTTCTTTAATTGTAGGAGACAAAAAATTAATTTCAAAAAAGATCCAAAAATTTGTTACACAGTTATAGTATTGATTTTTGCAAGTTTGGAAAATCAAAATGTGAATGTTAAATTCGCCAATATAATCTTTATTTAATTTATTTTTTGTCAATAATATATCATCATGAGATATGGTTTCGATGTGGTTTCATTGGATATTTTTTTAAGGTGTAACCTTGGTTTGTGTAGTATACATAATATACATACTATGGCTGATAGATGCATATTTTTCTTTTTGTTGAGCTTTCCGCTTCTTCCTTGTTGTCACAACGCTTTTTATCTTGTTGGAGCGCTCCTCCATGGTTAGTTGGGAATATCGTGTTCTTTTAACTTCTAGTCAGTGTGCATCATCTTGGTTACCTTCATAATTGATTACATTATTACACATCTATTGAATTAGGGCAATTTCATCATGACATTAACGTTTCCCTATCTGAAAAAAGAAAAAGAAAAAACTGAAAGGGGAAAAAAAAAGCTTTATTAGTGTAGTGTACTTACATGTATTGATAATTTCACTTTCCGGTAAATCTCCCTTGGAAGAATTGTCATCAAGCATCTCGACATTCCCGATTACGTCAAACTCAGCCGTTATATCCTCCTCGGAAAACGGAGGATCTGGAAAGTTCTCTTTCTCACCTTCTTCTTCAATTTTGATGGTCTCTTTATGCACCTGCATCTCTTTTGATTTCTCACATTCTCTTTGATTTTTGTGCTAAAAAAATAAAATAAGTTATTAATTTAATACAACTAAATTGACTCCCGCCCCATCCCGAAACTACCACTTTTAACCTTCTTGAGGACCTTGACCCAGTAAGCTATTGAATAGGACCACGGAGCATATTAAAAAAATATAATCGTATCTATGATTTTTATGTATGATAGTCATTTAATCCATAGCAAAACGAATAGGATCACGGAGCATGTTAAAAATATATAATCGTACACACCTTTGGTACTTCGGAGGTAACCATCTTTTTGTTCATCATGAAATTTGATTTTGAAAATTCGTTTCGAGTCCGGAGTGTCCTTATCCTATTTGAGTATTTTTGGTGTGTATTAATTTGTTGATGTTATCGGTCTTATATAGATGCTTTAACATAGCAGTGCTGTAAATCTTCTAGTTTGTATAGGAGTAGGAGTTTGTTTTTAATTAATTATTTTATTTTATTTTATTTGAGATTTGTCGGCAAACTTACCCGTAAGTTTGGTATGGAAGAATATTTAATTTTGACCGTGAATACCATTAATCAATAATAAATAAATTATATAATTTATAAAACTATATTAAATGGTGGAGAAACACTTTTTAGGGGAAACATCTACGTGAGAAACAACTCCTTTTTTAATATAGTTATGATTATGATATATATATATATATATATATATATATATATATATATAGATCATTAATAGGTAAAGATTGAATGATCTATCATTTCCTTTCCTGCCCCACATATATTTGCCACCACTCACTGATCTTGATCGATTTCATTGGTAGGGCGACGTTGACACGGCATATAGTGTACGTGAACCATTTTTCCTTTTAGTTTTTACTTTTTTCTAACACTGGAAGAAATTGTGATGAATAATGATTTTCCAGTGTAATAGATCCTACCAAATTGCAGGCCAAATGGGACGACATGCTATGGTGGTAAGGGCATCAAGGGCGGAGGCCAGGAATGGAATTTTCGGCTCTATGGTTTTTCTATTTTTTCATGATATCCTGCTTATTTGTTGCTATATTTGATATTCTGCTTGCTCCTACATTTGCCATGACTTCTTATCATCATTATTCTTGGATATCTAAAAGAATATTTTTTATCTTGCATTTTTGGGTTTTTGAGAGTTGAAAACAGAGTTGGATGTTTGCTTAAATGAATGTTTTTTTATTGGACCGTAATTCATATAATTTTGGTGATTGGTTTAACAGGTTCGCCATTAACTTTTAACAATTTCATCTCTTACATTGTTGGATCAGTGGAACTATCACATTTGAAATTGGTCGATCATTATCTGCATTATTTCTCATTTTTTTAGCCCTTTCACTTCTTTACATAATTTTTTGCAACTACATAGGGCTCCCTCGAGCTTAGGTTTTACGGTTTGAAGGCCAAAAAGAAGATGGATTCTTGAAATCCAGAATTCAAGATCAAGTAAAAGTGTTTAACGTTGGCCAACACACCTTTTGCAGTTTGTCTTTGTGTATTGTGATGCGTCTTTATTTAATTATTGATGTATACAATTCAGTACTCTAATTCCACATTTCCTAATTTTTCTGTTTGTAGGCATGCAGATGAGAAACTTTCAAATGATAATTCGGAGTTAATCGGCCCAATGAAGCTTTTCCTTTGTTTTATGCACACTGTTTTTTGTCCCTTGGCTGTGTAGGTGAGTAGTTGAGGCGTCCATGAGCTATGCTAAAGCTTTGTGAACAAGAAATTAGTAGTGAAAAAAATGATATTCAGCCCATGCAAAGACTCATGCTTGAAGAGTAACAAGATAGAACAATTGACATGGCAAACAGTTGTTGGGTTTTTGACTTTACGTCCATGGCCACCTCGGTTGATAGGTCTATATCTTTTATTATTGTTGTTACTTATTGCTTTACTTTGATTTGTTTTTATCGGATATTATATTTAAACGCATATTCTAAATTTTGTGTAATTGAGTTTTGTCTTTTATCGTTTTAATAGTTTTAATGTTTTTTAGCAGATGAAGTCAACACGTTGATTTGGCTAATTGGCTTAACCATGCCAATCAAAACCATGTTTCAAAGTATCACGAGCTTATGAATAAAAAATGATATTAATATAGCTTTAGCTTGGATGTACATTGTCTATTTAAACATGGTTTTTACTTATCCACGTTAGCAGGTTAGGTATGCAAAGTTAACTTTTCAATTTTTATTCTAATGTCGGGTTTTTTTTACTTTTATTTTATGTGTACGTTTGTTTGGTATCCCATGACCGTAGGTATGCAATTATTTTTATTAAGTGTGCTCAGCTGAGATATATGGTATAATTTGCTTTAATAGCTTTTTGATGTCCACCTTGTTGGGATAATCTTGAATTGGTTGTTTTCTCCTTTTTTTATTTTTCTAAATATTCTTCCCCGAATAGTACATTATTTATGTAAGATGTGTCCTTAACCAGTCCGCCAAGCCTGGAAACATTACTCTAGCGAGACTTTAACCCGTCGAAGGGTAAGAAGCGAAATATAATTATTGATAATGGGAAAGAAGAGGAAGAGAGGTGTCTTATCGAATATGTGGTGCTATTATTGCAAGGATTCATGTAGGTTCTTTATTGAGTGAGAATTGATATGTCTATGTTTATATACGTATATATTTTTCTTTCGATTTTACGGGATTTTATCACTTCGATCCATTTTTTGGAATGCAATGGAAAGGAAAAACTTTTGGGGTTCAACTGCTATATGTAAGTATTATTTCATGTCTTTAATTCATTTCAATTCATGTATTTATTTTATAGTGGTCGATCTATCATGGTCGGTATTAAGAATTTGAGACAATTTTGTTTATATGGACCAAATGTCGTTGGGGTTACAAGTTTGTCTTTTCCTTTTAAAGTTATCTCGTAAAACCATTTTATTCTCTCCAACATAATGATGGTTGAGGAGGCACAATGGTGAATTGTTTAACCCCTGTTTTTTTTCCGTCTTGAAAGATTGTGCATTGATTAAAGATTGTTGAGTAATTCTAGCCGGTCTCGGTGTCTTTTCAATGTGAGTTGCGTGATCTACCTTCATTACTTCCCCACCAACAAGAAGTTATAGTAAAAGATGGTTTGTTAAATGAGCCTTTTTAAGTTGCTAATACCTTATTTTTATGTACGCATATATATAGATATGAATATTTTCAATGGAAACAAAACTTCAAATTCCGAGCTTCATCTTTTGATCTTCTACCCGTGCATTGCACGGGACTGTCGAGAAACAGTAAATGAGAATGACCCTACTTAAAATACTTGAACCCTTGGTAGTCAGTGGCGGAGCCAGAAAGTTTTTTCAGCGGGGTCCGTAAATATTTAACATACTAAATAATTTTTTTCACGGGTCCGAAATATTTTCTATAGGTAAAATGTAGAGTATTTTTATTTTTAGCGGGTCCGTGGACCCCTTAGATACACGTAGATCCGCCGGTGTTGGTAGTCCCTATCTTGATTTGGGTGGATGCATCTTCGATCAACTCTTCGCTTCCAAAGCAGGTCTCAGAGCCGTCATCGAAAGAAAGAGAATAGATACGAGGAAGCAGTTCCATCTTTGAGGACTACAGAAACATGTAAGAGCCTCTACCCTATTAGTTTCATTTTGTCATTCCTTTTAGATATTTACAAATGGTGGAGACAGGGAAGATAAAACATGCGCAAAATCTTCTCAAGAAGCGCAGAAAGAGCTTCAAATGTTTTGTTTTCATCTGAAGATAATATATATGGAATTTTTTATGCTTATGATCATTTTAGAGAACATGATAATTCTCTTGGTGGTTGTTTTTCAACCATTTATATTATTTTCCCATATCTTATCTACATGTTGGAGTTTGGTTGGAACCACTACAAGGTAGCGTTGGATGTGGGGAATGGAAGATGCAGAAGTTGTGACCAAATGGTGGAGATACGGAAGATAAAACGTGCCCAAAATCTTTTAAAGAAGCGTGGGAAGGGCTTCAAATGTGGATTTTCAGTATACGATGACGATTTGATGGATGGCAACACATAGGGTACCCGTTCCCATTTAATTGTGTATTTTTATATTGAATTTTTATGTTTGATTTTCTGATTGGGGTTGGCGGTTCATCATAGATGGAGAACAAGTTTTAAACGCCGTCAACTTTGGGTTGGAAGCAGGAAAAAATTGAGAAGCAACTTTGGATCGAAAGAACAACATTTTCAAGGTGAGATATTCACTCTTTCACAGTTTTTGTGTTTTCCTTTTCGCATTTGTTCTTAGCGTGGGATGTTGCATTTTGAATTATACATGTAATGCTGATAATTTGATCTCCTAAAAATTAAGAAGCTAATAATTTGATCTCCTAAGAATTAACAAATCTGCTAAGAACAAATGATAATTCGGGCCGCAAGTTTATGTCTTTTGCTTCTTCCATTCTTATTCGTAGACGACCTCCGCGTTCTTTTCTCGGGAGTACACAAATCTTCATTTAAATTACAATCGTTCTCTTTCGGATTTTATCATTATCTGCTACTAAAAAAATTAAAATGAGCCAACTCATCCGCATTTTGAATTTTCATAATTTCTCATAAATGATTGCTCAATTTCGTTTTCACATGTTATTTGATGGATTGTTCAGTTGTCAGATGGTATTTTACTTCAATTTTTTGAACGTCAGGTGTTAGATGGAAATAGTTGAGGGCAAAAATGGGGGGAAATCGCATTGAATTTTCAGTGTAAATGAAGCAATGATTCGGCGGAAATAAAAGGTTATTTATGATTACTCTTTTGCCCTTTTTTCTTATTGGTACATTTTATTGTTTATCTTCAAATTGTGAGACATTCATATTGCTAATCTTTCTTTTGTTCCCTTTTTTCGGCTTCTGATTAATATTTGCAATTTTTTTTCGTTGAACAATGCCACTTGAGTAGTCGCACTTTATTTTTCGTTACTCCTTTAACCATTCTCGTGTCGAAAGTGTTTGGTTATGTGTGTTTGGATTCATTCAACAATTATTGGTTTTGATGTTTGCTAACTAATTAATATATTGATAAAACATTTTCCTTCTCCTTAAATGTTGGTTGTTGCATGAAAGAGAGAGCTTGCCATTTCGGCTTTTAGATACATTGACTACTAAGCTAAGATAGAGTCGTGTGGTAGATGTTCGTGAAAGGTGATTTTCGAATAAGCACGCGTGGCTTGACATTTTTCTTTCCCTAAAGTACAGTTTCATTAAATGACATTAAGCTTATCTAATTTGGAGAATTTATGTGATTTTTTCTTTGTTGTCTCCATTCCTTTTGGTTAGGTGTCAGTGGATAATAAAGCTTGGTCGTTGTGGATTTTATCCAAAGTATTTGATTGTGTAAACTTATGATTGATGTTATTGTGTACGATTAAGTTTATTATTTATATACAAGATATATCATTTTGGTTTTATTTCATTCTCGCTTACTGATTGCAATAAAACATATATTTATAAGTTTAGATTTTCACGAAACAATGATGTTCGATAGTCCCGTGCAATGCACGGGTTTATGACTAGTATATATATATATATATATATATATATATATATATATATATATATATATATAACAATGTTGGGAAGTTGAGACCTTTACATTGCAGGCCTCAGTTTTAACAACATTTTGAATTTCAGGGAGACACCCACCACTCCATTATGTCTGCCAAACTTCCCATTCCATCACTATTAAATTTGATAAAGCATATGGAGAAGATTATCATTATAGTGTCGAACGGTTTCATCTACTAAAGCGAGTTGATTAAGAAGACTAAGCCTATTTGGAGTCCGGCTATGGTGATGGTTATACTTCTTCAATTTCAGTTCTTCTTATGTTCGTAGTTGCAGGTTTATACAGGTTCTTGATGATCCCTCTTCGAACTTCGGCAATCGGGCAATTAAAGAATCAATTGAAGGCATTTTTCAACAGAGTCATAGGTTCACCCATTAAGAACCATTTTTAGTTCTTTTTATGTTCATAGTTGCACGTTTATGGAGGTTTTTGAATTATGTTTTGTTTTGTATAGTGATATTTTACTGAGTTTTTGTTTTTGCGCACTTTTACAGACGAGGCGAGATCTTTTTTTATAAATGAATCAATGGTGTGGGCGGGACGAATGTAGTGAAAATATATGCATTTATGATTTATTCTCCTTAGTAGTGTTGATATACCACTCTTGATTGTTGCCCGTTTATGAAAACTTGAAAAAACTATGTAAGATATTTGATGTTGACGTTTCAGATAAAAAGTTCGTGTGAATGCTATTGAGAAATTTCAGGTTGACTAATCGGGTTAATGCGGAGAACTCTGAATTCCAGTTTGAAGTTTATCAGCTACTGGATATCATTTTTATCAACTAATGGATATCAGCTAAGTTTATCAACTTATTATGTGATTTATGTTTTTTTTTTTATCAAGATGTAAGAAAGTCCTATCCCATGAAGGTGGAGATGAACTTTCAAATTTATCTATGGATAGAGGTACATTGCATTTATTTATTTGGTTTCTTCAAGATGTAAGAAATCATTTCACATATGTTATCATATCCCATGAAGGTGTATATTAACCTTCAAATTTATCTATTGGTGGAGGTACATTGCATTTGGGTTTCTGTTTCTTATCATTCTCTTTCACGTGCTCTATTGTATTTTCAACATTTCTACTTATTTTCAAGTTTATTTCATTGTTCGACCGATAAAGTTTGAATTTAAAAAAAGAGAAATGTTTATGCAACAATAAAGTGCCACAACACATTTTTACCCCATTGATTTTTATGTGACTCATATTAATCAATTGTTTCCACATCATAATCAATGGTCCAAAAGTGTGTTGAGCATTTTCGTGTGACATTTTCACTACTCTTTACAGAATACTTCTTTTTTAGCTCAACTCCATTCATATGGCATCCTGATGAATACTTTCATCAATTTTTTTTCCATGTGTGTGCAAGTTTTGATTTGTATTGAAGGTTGAACAATTATTTTGATTAGGAAATTTGGTTGAAGATTTTTAGCAGATTCATGGGTGATCCTTTTTGATTTTGTGAGTGTTATTCGACATTTTGTTGGTGGTGAGAAAGGTTGCGGGGTTGGTTTTTTTTTTTTCCAGCAATCTGATATGCATATTGCATAATAATGCTATGCAAGGATTGTCTGCCAGAGGCATGTACATTATGGTCGTATATTCTGTTATGATTTATAAGCGAACATTATATTTTTTCTTTCCTTGCAGATCGTTCAATAATAGTCCATTCCGTATATGGGTCTAGAGACATAGTATGGCTATAGTTCTCCCGAAATTTCATCACCATGAGGAGAAAATTAACACGTTTACATAAATGTCTCATTCACTTTCCTACTTGCTTTTATGTGTGGACTCATGTCAATTGTCTTCATATTTATTTAGTGCTGTGTATTATTCGTTACTCTTACACTAATATAATGACCTTAAACATACGCAATGTAGATGGTTTTTCATCGTGACTTCTGAGTTCTAATAAAACATTTGTGTTAAAATATGTATTCATTTTTTTCCCTAAAAAATGTAATCATTTTCATTCAACTCATTTTTTAATTTTACTTTCTTCCGTGCAACGCACGGGTTTCCCAACTAGTGTGTGTGTGTGTATATATATATATATATATATATATATATATATATATATATATATATATATATATATATATATATATATATAAAGGAAAAAAATCAAACTTCGAACTAAAATGCCTAAATATGCTACAAAATAGATGTTGAATTTGGTATGTTTTGAGGCTATCAATGAATTGAATTTGGTATCTACGGATGTTAAAAACGCAATAATGAAGTAATATTTTGTATTTATGTATTTTCGAAAAAAAACTTCGAACTAAAAAATCAATTTCGACGACTTTACGAATGCCCAAAATTTCTAGGACCGGCACTGGGTTGAATAATCACCATTAATTAGAACTCCTTGATTGATATGACCACATCATTGTTTTAGTTTATAAGAATATAATGAATTTTTACAATGAAAATATCATCTTAGGAAATTAGGTAATTTGAAGGGGTTATCTTTTTACACTTGGCTGATTATTTTGATTTAAATCGACTATAAAAACGATTATTTTGACCTAATTTGAGTCATAATTTCAAATGTTATTTATATTCAAAATCGACCAGAAAGACTTTCCAACTATAGTGGTATCACGAAAACTTCCAACATTGTATTTGAAATTCAATCAGAATCAACTAGTATGAAAATACATAAATGACGAGATGAGATCATCTGTCCAATTTGTGTGTCTAATTTCGGTGTCTAAATAAAAACGACGTCGTTTCATGTGTGTGTTTTATTTTGTTTTCTTTATTAAATAAAACATACATGAAACGACGTCGTTTTTACTTAGACATCGAAATTAGACACACAAATTGGACATGTTATCTCTTCTCATAGATGACCAACATGGAAAAAAAATTGAGTAGTCAGTATATTTCCATTCAAATGACCAGTCCCTTAATTTTTAAGAATGAAGGGCGTGCTTGTTACCCTTTCTTCGTTACCCTGTCAAGTCTCAGTGAAAAAACTCCGACGTACTAAAAAAAAACCAACGACGAGAAGAAAAGAGAAGGCGTTAAGAGACCCCCCCCCCCCCCCCCCCCCCCCTATCCGACCTTAGACACTCTAAGATCCAATTCAAATGGGCCGGTTTGAAAATGAGTGAACTGTTAGTCGTAGAAGGTTATTAATGTCAGAATACTAGGGCACACAAAGTATGCTTCAGCAAATTTTACACCAAATCTCGTTCAAAAATAGGCAAGAGCTTGTCATGATTAGAAACAAGATTCGCACAAAGCCGTTTTCTACACAGACGTGTAAAGGTAAGATCTATCAATGACTTTTTTTTTCAAGAAATTATTTCCCAGTTTGTAATACATCGTATTTAGCTGGATATGTTATAATCACCTCGCGATATTGAGCGCACTCATCAAAGGCAGTGATAACATGAAACTAACTAGAACCAAATTTCCACCACCAACACCGGCACGGGCAGCGGCGCCGGCAGAAGCACCGGCAATCACTCCATTGCTTCCACCCGTTGAGCCACCTTTACCTCCGCCTCCACCTGTTGAGCCACCTTCACCTTCACCTCCACCTCCACCTTCACCTCCACCTCCGCCTCCACCTGTTGAGCCACCTTCACCTTCACCTCCACCTCCACCTTCACCTCCACCTCCACCACCACCTCGAGCCACAACGAGCGACGACAACACGAGACAGAAAGTGATCAGCAGCACGGATACAAATTTTACTTGAAGATGCATCCTTCTTCTTGATAAATAGTGTCTTGGATTAAAAAATATATATATCTCACACACCAAATAGGTCCCCATTTATAACATCGTAATACAAATACCTGTTGGGTCGACTTTGTCAAAAGTTGTTTGGGGTTGTCCTATTATTAAGGGATGTTATTTATTCTGTTCTGCTCTTTGTTAATTTTTAGCACATAGCCTTAGTGGCTTTTTTTTTTTTTTTCTTCTGGTCTTTGTTATTTGTAATAAGGCGTATAAAAGCTAGCATAGCTCTTTTGTTCAATAAATCAAGAAGTTGTTTTGATACTTACTATATTTTTAATGATTAGACAAAGTTTCAAACAACTTTAGACGGAGGGAGTAATTAATGAGTTAGATGAGACCATAATGTAGATGTTGCATGAGAAGAAGTTGCAACAAATCAAACAATTCAGATCAACGTAGCCGAAAAATGCGGTTCAAGATATATATTCCAAAAATCAGATAAAAACTAAAAAACAAAATATTATTAATGAGAAGATCGATGTAGAATCATACCAAACAGCAAAAACCAAGTTTGCACTTAGAGACGTGCCCTAAGGGGCATGGACACATTTGTGGATGATGGAGTACATTGTTGACAAAATATGATATCGAATCATTCTTTTTTTTCTGCTTCATTCATCAATACATAGGTATTTATACATTATAGAGGGAAATCTATGTCCCATAAAATTCCATCTATGCCATCGACTTACTAAATTTAGATTAATAATTAAATTAATATTACAACTTCCACAATACCCCCTCAAGTTGGAGCGTGAAGATCCCGAACGCCCAACTTGCTAACCAAAAAATAGAACTGTTGTTTCCCCAATGCCTTTGTAAAAATATCAGCCATCTGGACCCTCGTGGGAACATATCCGGGAGCAATAAGTCCCTCCGTAATCACATTGATAGCAAAATAACTAACCGTTAACCTTAACCGACAGAGTATCGGGTCAACGGTAGTATAGTGGTCTCAAGGTCGAATCCACAGGGAGTAATGTCTAAGTACCAAAGTCGACTTAGAACTTAGTTCAGGTCAAAATAATGGTGGAGAGTATTATACTAGTGCAAAAGTAAAGATTATGCTAACGAGTTTACTTCTAAGTATTAAAGGGTATAGTCGAACTATAATCCCACAAGCTACTTTTACCCCTAAGGAAGGACTTAACAGGGAGCGTGTCTTAACCGACCTACCTATCCAATGTTGTTTAACGACATCCACGGGTGCCAACTCCTAATTCTAGCGATTAGACTGAACAACTCGATCTAACCACCCTATGTGAAGTTAATTAATTCTCCCTTTAGAAAACCGATCAACCTAACATGATTAAGCTCTGTAGTCGCTCGAACAACGATGACAACCTCTCGTATTGGGTTCGGACCTAACAACTAGGCCGAATCTACGCAACGATCCTAAAACCCTTATCCCACATCTCACCGCAAAATACATCTATAAGTTCGATGTATGTGACAGTGAACTAGGTGATCAATCTAATTCAAAGACGTTAAAATAAGTTTTAGGACGTGGATTAATCGTTTAAACAATAATTTACGCACTACACAACTCCCTATCTCATCCCCCTTAGGGTTTTCGCTCGCTTTCATATAATTCGACTACACATGGATTTAGCTACTCATAATTATGCTAATAACGGAATAAAGAACGGAAATTGAACTAAAAACAATAAATAAAAGAAACATCATTACCATATAACTGCTGAAAATTCTGATCCAGAAAATATGAAGAAATAGTTGCACCCAAAAAGTTGAATCTTTGATCTTGTAATGAAAAACTAAGCTATAAAAGATGTGTAGAATCAAAGGAAGTTATCTAGGGAATCAAGGGATCAAAGGGTGTTTAATCTATGCAAAAATCGCCCCTAAATCGCCTAAGAAAAGTCTAAAGTCGGCAAAACATGAGTAGGGGCTGAATGAGCTGTGTATTTATAGAGTAGGTCGAAATTCTGCTACTGTCGGTCCTGGACGCCCGTCCAGGTCATGTCAGACGCACGTCCGCCTAGAGAATATGAAGATATTAGGGTTTCATCTTCAGTGGACGGGCGTTCGCATTCCTCTGAACGCCCGTCTGGTGGATCATGACTTGAGGCTTTTTGAGCCCTGGACGCCTGTCTGGAATCCTGGACGCTCGTTTGCGTTGTATGAGCTTTGCAAATCGGGCTGAACCTACTTAAACGCCCGTCTGGGGGTCTTTTGGACGCCTGTCCAGCTGAAAATCAAACTTTCTGAATGAGTGCCAATACTGTGGACGCCCGTCTGGAATGTGCAGACGCCCGTCTGATGTAGCTTCACGGCAGACGCCCGTCTGGAGTATAGCAAACGCCCGTCTGGCTTGTCTTCACTCCAAACTTGGCTTTTCTTCATTTTTTATGCTACATTTAGGCCACGAACACGTCTCATAGTCCAAAACATCGCCTTCCGGGTCCTCGAGTCACCTAAGTCCTGCAATAACATAGACAAAAAAACACCACGCGTAATTCCGCAAGACAAAAGTGCTCGGAAAAGGGTGAAATATCGCTAAAAAGACGGAGTTTACCATTGATATGACAGTTTAACTCCCCGTGGATATAATTCTCGATATTACTCTCGAAACGGTCTATATCTACCCAAAACATGCCAATAAGGTGATAAACGGGGGTTAAACTGCACACCAAAGTACAGTAAAGTTGACTCCCATCACACATCACGAACAAAGTGACAATCTGCTTCAATATGTTTAATCCGCTCATGAAAGACCGGATTTTGCGCAATATGTAACACGGCCTGACTATCACAATGGAGAGGAATACCCATTGGTACTCGAACACCTAAATCGCCGAGAAGTTGCCTAAGCCATTTCAACACACATGTAATGGCCGCCATTGAGCGGTATTCAGCTTCTACAAAAAAACATGCAGCGGTCTGGTCGCGGGTTTATTCAGAGAGATTGAACCACCCAAAAGTAATTTCCACCGTCCAGATTATAGAAAATAAACAGACAAATACGCCCTCAAAATCGGACTCCGTTTCAATGTCCGATCGTAGACGGAAAGTTTCTGGTGCAACAATACACAGCTGTTCGGTTTTGGGAAATTTCAGAAAAATTGAACCGTCCAAACGGAAATTTCACCGTTCAGATTGTAGACAATCGATTACAAACAATCCCACTAAATTTGGGTACGATCGGAGTCCGTTTCAATATCCGATCGTAGGCGGAAAGTTTCTGTTGTAACAATACATAGCTGTTCGGTTTGCAATTTCAAAGAAATTGAACCGTTCAAACGGAAATTCCACCGTTCAGATTGTAGAAGAATCAATCACGAACAATCCCTCAAAATTTCGGAACGATCAGAGTTCGTTTCAAAGTCCGATCGTCGCTGATCAAGCAGCGAATGTTTTTTTAGGAAAAAACGTTTTACCCCATCGTGGTTTATCAATTGAAGTCTTTATCTCCCTGTGTTTTAATATATATGGCTTACCTCCTTGGTGTTTCCCACAAACACTAAACTAACAATTCCGGTAGATATAATATTTCGCAGGAAAATTCTTATTTTCCATGTTATTCCTGTTTTGCCCTTAGTTTTAATAATCTAATTGGCCGTACTCTATCTTCTCCACATAAACAACTACGGCAGTCCCCTACTTGGGTACGACTTTGGTTTTTCCCGGCTTTCGAAGATGATTCCGATCGTGAAAGGTATGTATTGAAATTCAAGAGTCTGGACAAGGTTGATGCTTACCACAATGATGGTTGGTGGGTTGGAACGATCACCGGAGATGATGGTGGTTGTTAGGGTTAATTTGATTTTTAGTCCTCTAACTTTCCCTGTTTTTGTAAATAGTCCTCTTTTTGCTCCGGTAGCATTTTCAGTCCTATAACTTTCTATTTTCCGGATTTTTAGTCCTTTTTGCCAATTCATCACCGGAGATCCAGTGAAGTGGCTTAGGGTTATACAAAAAGGACTAAAAATCCAGAAAATAGAAAGTTATAGGACTAAAAATACTACCACACGTAAATAACGCTATGCACGGGTGCACATACATTCGATTATGTCCTAGTTGAAACACTATTCAAGATTCAACCCCCAAGGTCGAAGTCTAAGAATCGACCATACCAAGGTCGATTGTCTGAGAATCGACCCCTACAGGGTCGAATGTTTGAGAATCGATCTCCCGAGGGTTGAATGTCGGGGAATCGACTTTATGGAGGTTGTTTTTATCTGGGCGAATAAAAAGACATCAACTTTTGTAACAGTGAATCACCAAACCCAAAATAATATTTCAATACACTATTTTCATTTACATTTTAGCATTTCTACATGTCGTTTTCACGAAAACAACACAAAATAGTAAATTGATTTCAAAAGTACCTTCTCATCGATTTTGCTTGAAACCCAATTTCTTCAATTGGGGTTTTTGATTCCACTCCTTCATCCATTGAACCTTGGTATAAAACCTCCAAAGCAAGTTCTTTTTTCATATGGGAGGGGTGCATTTGGTGTAGAGAAAATTATGATGAAAAAAATTGATGAGGATTATGAAGATGGTGTGGGGTTTGAAGGATTTATGATGATGATGATGGTGATTTTGTTTGAAGATGGTGTGAGTTTTGAAGGTTTTATGATGATGAAGATTATGAAGATAGTAATTTGTTTGAAGATGGTGTGGGGCTTAAGGGTTTTATGAGATATTTTTTTGGAGGGAAATAATGGGGCGTGTAGGTAGAGATGTGGGATATAAAGTAGATGGAATTGATGGACTAATTTATAATTAAAAAAATGGGTGTGGAAATAGTTTTAAAGTGTGGTATGAAGGTAGATAACACTACAAGAAAAAATGGTTTTAATGACGAGAATTCTCGTCATTATATCCCTTTTTCTCATCATTAAAGCCTTTTAATGACGGGAAATCCCCCTCATGCCCCCCTCATAGTCGCCCTTCTAGTTAAATCATTCAATGACGAGAACCCGCCTCGTCATTAAAGATATCAAAGATTTTATGACGAGATTAGACTCTCATTAAGAACAGTTCTAGTGACGGGTAATTTCCACATTATTATACTATTTGCCTCTTATTAGAACTAAATTTGAATATTAGTTTCTACCCGTTAATGACGACTATCCCGTTACTATAAGGATAATTACCCGTCACTAAAACACAATTTATTGACAAAAAATTTCATCATTATAGGGTCATTTACCCCTCATTAATGCACGAACTAATGACGAAAAGTTTTCTCATTGTAGGGTCATTTGTCCTCAATAAATCATGAATTTATGACCAAAAATCCCCTCATTATAGGGTTATTAGCCCCTCATTAAACATACCATGAAAGTATCAATCATTATGAAGAAATATTAGAATATCACAACCATTAAATAAAACGCACTACAGTTTGTTGCAACAACAAGCATTAATATATCCAAAATATACATCGAGGTATCCCATATACCGATTGAGGTATAGTTGTTTCAAAATATTCAACAAGAAAAGCTACATTTAGACGCATAATGGTAGGAATTTCTAATATCACATCCCAAATGTCAAATACCTAACAACTATAAATGTTGATCACCAAAACACTAAGCACCTTCAATTATTGGCGGTTCATGGAAAGCAAGCTACTTGACAGCAAAATTGAACCATCTTAGGATATGATCGATATCAATCCTTTCACACATCTCCTCAGAATGCATCAAAACCTTTCAAAGACCTAGAAACATTTACACGGCAACAGAAAAGAAACATAGTTAAAGTTTACTCATATTTAGTAAAACAAGATATAAGATTCTTATTTCCAAAATTAAAGCAAATCAATTATATTAAACTAATCAGACTAGAATTAACAAGCTTGAGCTCTCAAATTGACTTGCTAAGCAAACGGTTAGAATAAATATCATCTTTAAATGAATCCATAGCTCCACATCAAAACATCAACTTCATGTACACCATATATGACTTGGATCATTTCAAAAACTAATACAAGTAAGCATACTAATACTTAGCACGCATACTAATACTCAAAAACATTCAATATATATGAAAGCTAATATATAGAACACTAGATAAAGTACACTATGTAGATAGGCAATTGCCACTACGTAGATTGTAGACACATACTATATACACTAAATAAAACTACTCGGACTAATATGCAAAAGTTATTGCCAAAGGTGATTTTGCGGACACTATGTATATAAATATTAAATGTGCATCAAACATGAACCACACTTTGCACAAGAAACTAAAAACATAGCCAACTTAAAATATAGTATATATATGGTACTAGACATAGACAAAAGTAATGTACATTATACATATTTCCTGATCATAGCTTGGATCATTGCAAAATCATGTCTATCATTTTGAGCATAAAACAAAACAAAGTACGCAGTACTAAAATATAGAAGCTACCCCTATATATATGAAATGCAATACACAGAGTATTTAACAAGCAGCTCAGTCAGATATAAACCAAAATTATATTAGCACAAGCAATATGGAATATGCAGGTAGATTATGTGCAGCACTAATAGATGCAGATTTATGCAAAATAATGTGTCAAGGGATGACACAAACATAGAAACTCAGATTTTACGGAAAACACTAAAGCACACAACTGAGTTTCACAAGAATCAAAGGAATGAGTAAAAACAGAACAGTCACAAGAGATAATACCAACTGAATTTGAGTGACGACAATCATAGTTGAAAGATTCAGAATGTTGGTAAACCTGCAAAACTGAAAATAAAACATTTACAACATTATTAGTGATGCAATCTGACAAATGTTCAAAAGAAATTATTTATAATTACAACTACAAACACATAAAAACAAATAATAATAGAAACCAATTTGCAGTGGATAGGACAAGCATATAACATATCTTGTTTATCCATAAACCAGCTCCAAGAGCTCATGCCAATTGTTACACAAAGAGCAACTTCTTAGTAGGAAAACACAAAAGATCATATCAGCAAACCAGACTTGGAAGCAAGTGAACTAAAACGGGAAGATATCCATATACATAGACAAGTTATGTTAGTCATGTAAGTCTTCAACATAGTAGATACAAAGGCCACTTAGTCAGGAAAATGATATGAACTTTTGTTGAAAATGATCCACAAATGGTGCAAGTACAATAATAGCCTAACACTTACATAGGTAGTATTTCCACAAGTTAGCATAAATAGAAAATGAAAGGATAACTAGAAGACATATATCATAAGCAAGAGTGACTTAACGTATTAATACTGAATTATAGCTTAACTATATTAACTAGTAACAAACAGGGATACTTTTAATGACCAAGCATTAGGTCTTTGTTAGGATATAAAAAAGTAAAAGAACACAGAAGTTGCTATGTAGAAAGAAAGAAAAAAACGAGATCAAAAAGTTCTTCATTACTTACCCTGCCCTAGGATCTCGAACTATACGCTGAAGTCGTTTTACAGTCTCAACGTTGTGGGCAAAAACATCTAATCATGAGTGAACAAGGGTAGATACAACATCTAGATCACCCCGAAAATCTGAGTTAAACACTCAACCATAATATCAGGCTTGAGTTCCTGCAATAAGAAGTTAATGAAGTGCCAACTTTTAGTACCCTTGTTACACAAAACATAAGTGCAAAGCATGAATACGTAATAGGAAAATTAGTCAAGCATGATAGCACGAGATGTCAAACCTTCATGGCTTTAACAGTTTCAACAAAATGACTACTTCCACCATCAGGTAGATCATCTCGATCAACACTAGTTAGAACAATACATAAATACATTTGAGAAAAAGGAACTTCCTTTAAGAAATCAGACCCGAAAATTCCCCTTGAAACTCCACTTACACTGTAAACCCCTAATTTCTACACCCAAAGCAGCTAAGAAAATTAATTATACTGCATTACGGCTACCGTAGAACAACCAGAGCCTCCATAATGCAACCTTTGCTGCTAAAATCGAAGAACAAGAAAAAAATAAATTGAAATAAAGCAAAATAACCTACACTGAAAAATCTCTTTGACTCTTCGACTCTTCGTCTACACCTCAGCTTGCTAACAGAATAGAGCAACTAAAGAGGAACACAAATACAGAGGAGTGAGAGGACACAATGGGGGAGTTAAGACTATGCTTGTCCCATTAAATCTGAGCTGGAAAGGAGGACAAACCTTTGAATTTGAGCTTGTATGATCACAAAATTGACAGACTTGAAGTAATCCAAACAGAAACTTGAGGATTCCAACTTTGAGATGTAGACACAATATATTCTGACTTCCCCGCAACATAGAGCTTTATTATAGGCAGTCAAAGCCAAATACACCATAAGAGAAACTATAAACATAATGAACCAAAAGCAAACAACATGTAATAGGTTGGGCTGTTCACCCCTATGAGATGTCCCTAGTTAATCTAAAATTAACATCCTTGTACTTAAACAGAGGCACAAATATTCAAACACCAAACTTTGGAAGTTGTTTATTACATGAACTCTAACCCTCAAACTCATTTCTTAGTGATAGCATTAACTCAAACATATAAGGTTTGTCATATTTTGACATTTGAACTCATGACAAAAAATAAAACAAAAAAAAAATGGAAACACAAAAACCTTAGATCTCCAACAAGTGAGATGATCCAACTGCAAAGCCAAGTGAGATCAGTCTCCAAAAACAAGGACACAAAACATTAATGATCATAACATCAATCCCAATTCAGCATAACAAAACAATCAAAAACGTTTTAGTACATATAAACATAACAAAGCAAGTACCTTGAAATCTTGTGCAATTTGAGATTGGCATGTTCAAACCAAAGCTGCTTTTTTTCCAGAATGGATTAAAAAAACAACATATAAACTTAAAAACAATTGATTAAGCACAAGTTCAGCAGATATACTCACTGCAGAGCAACAGTACCAGGGCGATACCTGTGGGGCTTCTTAACTCCACCAGTAGTTGGAGCAGCCTATGAAAAACAAACAACTTTCAATAACAATCAAACTTTTTGCACATGCTAGGTGTTATTTTTTCTCCTAAACGTACACCAGCAGAAATTAAACTTGAAATTGAGAGCATTCACTCAAACGAAAAGCTTACAACTCGTAAATAATCCAAGTAAAATACCAAGTAAAATACCAAGACACTCAATGAGGCGGTGCATCTGAGCTTACTTTTTCCAGATTCACTGAGAATCAGAGCTGCATAGAACCACGAATTTTCTCGATTCAAGGAGATTTATGCGAAATTTCATATTTCAAAGTATCGAAAACTACAAAATCGAACCTTATGCTATCATGCTTAACGATTCCGTGATCACTTCAAAGTCATGTCCCAATTAATGGTGGCAGTGAGTGCAGCAGCGGCGGAAAGTGAACAATAGAGCGGTGGTGGTGGGTGGAGAACAAAGGTTAATAGTTATCAGCGTGTATCAATATTCAAAGTTCGAAGATGAGCGGCGGCGGCGGCGAGGTAGTGTGAAGAAAAGAGCAGCGGCGAGTGTGAGAGTGAAGTACAGAGCAGCCGCAAGAAAGGGTGAAGAACGAGCATCAGTGAAAGGATTAGGGTTAGCAATTTGATGGAAATGGATAAATGTAAGAGGTGTTTGATTAATTGTTTTTAATGAATGAATGAAAGGATAATAGATAATAGGGGCCAGAGGCCAGAAGGACAAAAAAAGATACAAAATGGGAAAAAAGGACAAGAAGAAAAAATAATGGTTGAGAAGGACAAAAACGCGCATGTTACTACATGACCACTATCTTTTTTTTTTTTTGTCATTTTTCCTCATTTTAGATCAAAAACAGTCATTTACGACCTTTAACCTTAGATAATAATTTTTTGAAATGGTAATAGATAATAAATGGGAGGGTTGGTGTAACAAAATAATTGGGTGGGTTTCTTTTTTTAATATATAAACATAAATAATGAGAGGAATTTTTTTTATGGGACCAGTAATAACGGGAAAGATGATACTCCCTCCGTCCCATTTTATTTGTCCATATTTCTTTTTTAGTTTGTCCCAAAATAAGTGTTTACTTTGTGCATTAATTGTTAAATTTCTTCAAATACCCTTCTCTCTTCACAATATTTACAATAAAAAATGTGTAGCATTAAATGCTCCAACAACAACTTAAAGGGCATAAGTGTAAAAATATTGGATTATTTAATGTGATTCAAAGCATTAACTACACTTTTCTTAATCTGTGTAAAAAGTCAAACGAAAGATACACCATTATTTTTGCTATAAGTGGGACTCGAACCCGGATTACAACCTTAGTGTGAACCACTATGTCGATGACTCGATACCATGTTCGTAGACTCTTTGTTATTTAAAAAATAAAGACTTTCACTATTTACATTTTACATAGGCGAGTTCTATACCTTTTTACTATTGGTATCTATTTTTTTATTTTTATTTTACTTCGTCACAACGCCAAATCACTTTAATTTCGGCACGGTACGCGCGTCAGAACCACTGATGTTTCATTTTGCTAATAACGTCAGTCAGTGGGTCTGACGTTTTTCTCCAATGAGACATTTTAAACTATAAAATCAATGTCAGTGACGTTAGGATTGAAAACCAACGTCAGTGACGCGTATAACGAAAAACGCGCATCAGTGCTACAGACGTTATCCTTTACAAATTAATAAAAATATTGAATGTGGTGTCAAGAGTGATTTATAGGGTGCCGATAGAAGCCGTCATTACATAAGGCAAAATTCTTTTTTCAGGATATGAAATTTAGTATGAGTTTGATTGTAATTTGAAAATAATAATAATAAGACTATCATTGCAATTTTTGGTATATAATTGGCATGTCGATACTCTAACGATACTAGTAGCATATGAATTTGACATATGAGTTTCTCTGCTTCAAAGAAAAAAGAAACTATTTTTTTTCTTAAAGTTTTTCAACTAACTAAGGCTTTTACTTTACTTGTTGTTATTGGTTTCCATCAACGATTTTAGGGTTTTCGGTTCTGCAATTGATGGAAAGGTTTTTTTTATTTTTTTTTATTTTTATATTTAAACCATATGATTCTGAATCAGTTGAGTAGGAATAAAGAATCTCCACAAAAACTCTCCGAAATTGATTAGTAAAAATAAAAATTCTCCGCAATTAATCTCATCGCAAAAACTTGTCATCGATCGACCTCCTTATTGAGGACCGTGTGTCCGCCCCTAACCTTACTTATATGACGACTCACAATTAAATTGAATATAACCTCAACTTTTGGATTAGTGAACCAAAAGAGGCATGAACATTTTAGTTACCTTGTGATTACTGACGGTCAAAGTGACGCTAATAAATATTACAATATGATATGATAACAATGTGACTGATACCATGTCATATGCAGTTCCATCGCACCAAAACATGCACTATCATTGACACATCAATTAGGGGCGGTTGTAGAAATTTTGTCATTGGATCATAAATTTGTCAATTTTTTTTTCCATATCATATATATTTCGATATACCATTCTATACATATAATTATGAGGCAATAGATAAAAACAGAGGGGTTAATACATAAAATTAAGGGGGTCAATTTCACATATATGTGTTTATAAAAAAAAGTTCTCTACTATTTGTAGATAATATTTTATTTTAGTGTGTCGGTCGCACCCCCAACCTAATACATAAAGCCGCCCCTGACATCAGTTATCACGTCATATGATTATTATACTTATAATATATCAATCTCATTTTGATCACAAATTCAAACCTCACACCAGGGAGCTAGCGTGGAGTATATTTCGTATCCGTTAAAAAAAAAAACGCCCTAAAAAAACAAAAACAAAAAACGAAAAACAAAAACAAACAAATACCTCACATGATCTTGCTAGCCACCTCTTTTTTTACACTTTAGTGTTACATTCTTTTTCTTTTTTTTAGCACTTTTACCATTGAAATACTCATTAGCATCCTCCAACAACTTGTCTACTTCAGTCTTTCTCTTTTTTGCCCCTACCTTACCTTTGAAAGCCTTAGCATCTTCTAGCAGATTTTCTACTTCAGTCTTTCTCTTTTTCGCCCCGCCCTTAACTTTTGAACCCTCAACATTCTCAAACGGCATAACATGATATTGTGTAAAAGCATCAGTCAGTTCTTTATGCGTTTTTTTTAAACTAGATTTGTACTCGGCTGATATTTTACTCGAACTAGATGATGACGATGTGTCTGCAGGTTGTAAATACTCACCAACCGCGGTACAACCATTGCTATAACAGTTGATGGCATCCAATAAATGCGCGCCACGTAGGTGACAATGTTCAAAAACAACTTCTCGAAACGCGTTTGGTGGCTTGTGCAATACGTGCAACAATGTCTTACAAGACATTACAAATGCTTTTTTATTGTAATCCATAGACATTTCTGCATAGGCTTTATTCAATAATAGTGATGCATACGCCGGTTCGTTGAAATACGGTTTACTGTTGAGCACAAGTCCTTGAATCGATACCAAAACTTGAAGAATGGTGGATCTTTTCGGATCCCATAATTCGACTCCCTTTCCGCTCCAAGTGTGTAACAAACTCAAACAAACCTTCCCATCTGCATATAGGTTCGGATTTAGGCGATAGCCGTGAGAATGATAGTGAAGTTTCGGCGGTTGTGAGGGATAATTTGGAGGAAGAAGAATGTCAAAGAAGAAAAGACCGTCGTGGTAAGGAGTCTGTAATGCACCGATGATTACAGCACGAAGCAAATCGACCCTATGCTCGTAGGCACGAACGTAAATGGATTCAGGAAGATTTTCTTCAAGGATTTTCCACTCTTTTGCAATAGCTTTTGAGACACAACTGGTTGGATTCTTGAAATTTGATGATTGGGTGTTTTGTGTTACAAAGTGATGATCTGATACAGCTGATTCATCACATACTATATCGAATTGTTTAAGCTTCACAGATTCTTTAGCCTTTCGTTTTCCACCTGATCAAATTATATGTAGATGAATTAATTAACAGCATAAACTAGAAAAATAAAATGATAAAAACAATCCAAGGTTTTGTTTTTTTTCATCCTTCAAGTGCAATAATATATACTCCATAAGCTGCAACATCATAGCATGTATTCTGAAATAATGATTATTATCTATCTATTTATTTTTTACACAGACAATGAATGAACATGTTACTGAAAACTGAAAAGTCTCCAGGCAAATGACGATCCCTACTGTTCTTAAGGATAGGAAAACCAAAAGCCATAATTAATGCCAAGACGAAACACAAAAGTTACATCCGAATCCGATTCAAAATAAAAGACAGCCTTAGATCTTAGAAAAATATAAATTCAAAAAAAAAAAATACAGCAGTAATTAAAAGTTGTTTACCTGAAGTCATTGAAAATATCTCGCCAGTCTTGTTGAAAAGATGCCGGTTTTTTTTCTTTGAAGAAAAAATGAAATGCGCTAGGGCTCACTGTTTTTTTTTTTTTTAACGCTAGGGCTCACTGTTAAATAGAAGAAGATAGACAAAGTCAATTCAATGCAGTTTTCGTTCAATAGGTCTCTTCATATTTCCCTTAAATATAAAAATAATTATAATATAAACCTGTTTGAAAAAAAAATTTATTTTCGGATATCTAATTTTGTTTATATAAAATACTAGTAAAGTAAATTTTATGAAATTATTTTGAAATTTTGTTTTGATAAAATACTAAGACTCAAAAACAATCCCATAGTCACATGTCGATATGCTGACCCATCTATCTAAATCGGAGAAGACGAGGATCAAGATGATCTGCGGGAAAACAAGGATACCATTGACAATTTTATTGGCCCGTAAACCGATGAAGATGCTCTCATCATCCCTATTGAAGACTCGCTACGACCTTTGGAGGCCATGGCGTAAAGCCTTAATTATCAAAATGCTAGGGAAATCTATCTCCTACAAGTTCCTCTGTCAACGATTACATGAACTCTGGAAGCACACAGGCCGAATTGAAATCACAGTCATGGACAATGGCTATTTCGTGGTACGATTCACGAGAAGAGAGGATTACGAAGTGGCACTAGAAAGAGGACCCTGGGTTATCATGGGTCACTATCTAGCAGTATGAAAGTGGAAGCCGTTTTACTTTTTCCAACCGGCGTTGGAGAAGATCACCACTACTATGGCTTGGGTACGTTTCTCAGCCCTCTCGCTTGAAATCTTTAGGGAGCCAATTCTAAGACGCCTCGGGAATATGGTTGGGAAATGTGTGAAAGTGGATCTGGTCAATGCTATGAATGCTAGGGGGAGATTTGCCCGTGTTTGTGTGGAATTGGACCTGGGAAAAAAGTTAAAATCCTCTGTTGTTGTCAATGGATGAAGATACGCCGTGGAATACGAAGGCCTACCCCAAATTTGCTTCACCTGTGGAAAATTTGGGCATCAAAAGGAAGAATGCCCAGAGCATTTAAATGCAGCCAATGCTGATGGGTCTGAGCCCCCCAGACAAGAACCAGAGGTAAAGGGTCCTACCCCCGATAATCCTTATGGTCCTTGGATGATTGCTTCAGGGAGGAGAAAGTGGACTGCTAGTAAACAAAGACAACATGCTTCTGCTATCCTAGGCATGATGGTGTGAATGAAGAAGTACGAAACCCGATTATGGAAACAGGAACACGGTTTGATGTCCTTGTTGAAGAACAAGACGAGGTACAAGATGTACCTGAAGTGGTTAGAGATCTACGAGAGAAGGTACAACAAATTGATCCTATTGGAGGAAAAGTTCGACTGCAGAATTCAGCAAAAAACAACCTCAAACTAAGCAAGTTAATCAACAACGCAGTGGCGTAGGAAGTAGTGGTGTGAAAGCAACTAATACTACTACCCAAACAAGAACAACTTCTAAGCAACCAACAGCACAAAAAAGGCTCTTATTCCAAACAAAAAGCTGCCTCAAGGACAGCCTTGAATGATGTCTCTAATGTCTTCACAAAACAAGCCCAACAAAGCCATCGATTTGCGTCCGCCTACAAAGATTTTGCAGAGGGACAATCAATAGAATACATCAAAAGTGGGTGAAAATGTGAAACATCATCCACCCGATAGCAGCCAGACTAGGAAAGCTCAAAGCATGTATTTTGAGGGATCGGTTCAAAACCCTCTATATGATGTGGATGGGGTTAACCATAGCCCAGGTAACACCACTACTACTTCTCTTCAATGAAAGCTTTAATATGGAATTTCAGAGGAGCTTCCTCAAGGGAGCTCCTCAAACATCTACGATCAATTCTAGCTCAACATAAGCTAGATCTACTCTATCTGATGGAAACAAGAAGTTATAGTGATAGAGCCATGCAAATCTTACAAGCAACTAGATTTACTAAATTTTTTGCTGTTGAAGTGCAGGGGTACTCTGGGGGTATATGGTGCTTTTGGGATGAGGATTGCATTTCTCTGAATTTAATTAACTGTACCAACCAGTGTCTTACCATGGCAGTGATGGAGGGCCCCCGTATTGATTGGCTGCTCACAATGATCTATGCCTCACCCACACCTGGTGTTAGAAATGATCTCTAAGACTATCTGGTGAGATTTAGTGCGGTGGTCGAGGTGCCTTGGTGCCTTATAGGAGACATTAATCAGGTTTTGTATCAGAGAAGCAAAATGGGGGGAAGACCAGTGGGTGGTCTTAATATGGCAAAGTTGTGGCTTATGTTGCAACATTGTGAACTTTTAGAAGTACCTTTCCAAGGACCTAGGTTCACCTGGACAGGGACTCTTCCTGGACATAGTAAAATCCAACAGAGACTTGATCAGAGTTGGTGTAACACTCAGTGGTTGGAAAAATTTGGTGGTGCTGTTGTGACACATCTTCCCAGAGTGCACTAAGACCACAATCATTTATGCCTGGAGACTGAGCTTGGAGTACCCAGAGTAAAAGATCCGCATGCTTTTTTTCTTCCAGAGAGCTTGGATGGAAAACATAGCTTTTGATGACTTTGTGGATCGTGCATGGTTATAGAAAGGTATGCTTTTTGATACTATCCGGAGTTTTGCACAAGAAGCCAATACTTGGAATAAAACAGTGTTTGGTAACATTTTCTACAGAAAGCAACAATGTCTCAAAATAATGGAAGGAGTGGAGAGGAGTCTTGAACAGTTCCCTTCGGCTTTATCTGGCAAAGCTCCATGAAAATATTAATAAAGAACTAAATCAGGTGCTAGATCAGGAGGAGGTTTACTAGCACCAACGATCCCAGTTGCAGTGGTTAGCAGAAGGGGAGAGATATACTCACTTCTACCATCTTAGCACCATGAGAAGGCAAAAAAAAGAGGGTTTCTTGCCTAAAAGATGCACATGGACAAGTGGAACTTGGATCGGGTTGTTTTATCTAGTATGATCACATGTTACTATAAGGATCGCATGAGGAGGATTCTGTGGATCACTCGAGCCGGCCGATGATGTCCATTTACCGACTTTATCACCTACGTACCTTCAATTTGTGAATAGGAAACTCTCGAGAAAGAGGTTGAAGATGCGATTTTTATCTGGGGACTATAAGGCCCCAGGCCCTGATGGCATACCAGCATGTTTTTATAAGAGATGTTGGGGAACTGTCAGTCTTTCTATTCTCAAGTTTGTAGCTGATGCCTTTACTACAGGTGAGTTTGATGAGAGATTGAATGAGACGGTCATCTCCTTGATCCCCAAAGTCCACCCCCGAAACAGTCTCTCAGTTTAGACCTATTGCACTAACCAATGTCTGTGTGAAGATAATATCCAAGATTATCGCTAATAGGTCATGATCCGTTATTGGGAGCCGGGTGAACCATACTCGTGCAACTTTCATCTCGGGTGGGGGCAAGACAGGGAATATCTTGATTGCCCAGGAGGTTCTTCATACCTTTAAGACCAAAACAGATGCTAAGAGGGGGTATGATGCTCAAAATAGACCTGGAGAAGGCCTATGACAAAGTGGATTGGAATTTTTTAGAGCAGATTTTGATAAAGATTAGGATCTCCTCTACTCTTGTAAGATTAATTATGTTTGGCCTCAGAACGTCTTCACTTTTAGTCATTTGGAATGGTAGTAAGACACCCCCTTTCAAGCCAAAGAGGGGTTTACGGCGGGAGACCCCTTGCCCCGTATTTATTTGTGTTGTGCATGAAGGCTCTGGGGCAATACTGTTGAGTATACAGCACTCTGCCCGCCTGTGTGCATTCGACCCATGGCGTTGTGAAGGTGTGGTATAAGGAAATAAAGTAGCACCTTTACTAACACCAATTGGTTTTAGTACAACGGTAAGCGCTTGATCCTAAAAACTGGTTGCAGAGCAAGTCTATCTTGAAGAAGAAGTATATGTTCAACAACCACCTGGATTCAAAATCAAAGATCAAGCTGATAAAGTTTTCATTCTAAGGAAAGCTTTTTATGGACTTAAACAAGCACCAAGAGCTTGGTATGATCCTAGCTAGTAAAGTAAAAGTAACTGTAGCCGGCTACAATAAATGCTGTAGAGTCGGCTAACATGCTATTACATAATAGGACAAAGGATAGTTACTTTATGACTATTAGACATATTAATTGTTTATTCAATGCAATTAATATGTCCCTTGATAAAAGTACCACGTTACATTGTAACATGTTACGAGTGTAATAATAATGTAATATTAACCATAGTATTTCCACACCCCCCTCAACCGGGTTGTATATGTTTATACAAACCCAAGTTTGCTACTTAGTCCGCCGAACATAAGTGGTGGTATGGCCTTGGTGAGAATATCGCATTCGATCCGCCGAGGGAACATACCGGAGTTGAATAATCTTGGCATCAATCTTCTCCTTTAGAAGTGTCCGTCAATGTCCACATGTTTGGTTTTATCATGATGGATCGGATCCTCTCGCCAACTCTATCTCGGTTTAGTGGATAATGGATTTATCAAAGGGACTATCGACCAAACCTTATTCAGATAAAAAATGAAGAATACTCTCTACTTGTTCAAATCTATGTTGATGACATTATTTTTGGATCGAAAATGAACAAGTTATGTGAGAAATTTGCAAGTTTAATGAAGAGCAAATTTCAAATGAGTATGATGGGAGAATTGAATTATTTTCTTGGACTGCAAGTTAAACAATTAGATGATGGAATTTTCATTCACCAAACCAAGTATACAAGAGAACTTATCAAAAAGTTTGGTATGGAGAAATCAACTGGAATTTCTACACCAATGGGGACCAACATTAGGCTAGATGAAGACAAAGAAGGCAAAGAAAGATGTTGATCAAACACACTACGAAGAATGATTGGAAGCTTACTCTATCTTACAAAGAAAGTAGACCGATATATCTTTCACCGTTGGTGTATGTGCAAGATATCACTCAAAACCAAAGGAAAGCCATCTCACAATTGTAAAAAGGACCTTGAAGTACCTGAAAGACACAGATGGAGTTGGTATTTGGTATTCAAAAGAAAGAGAATTCAAGCCGATATCTTACTCGACTCGATTATGCAGATGCTAAGTGGACGAGAAAGAGCACCTCGTGCACTTGTCGGTTACTAGGAAATAGACTTGTGTCTTGGTTTAGCAAAAAGCAAAACTCTATCTCAACTTCAACAACTGAAGCAGAGTATATAGCAAATTTGGAAGTTGTTGTGCTCAAGTTTTATGGATTAGACAGCAATTAAGAGATTATGGGATAGAAGATGGAATGATTCCCATAATGTGTGATAACACAAGTGCAATTGCAATAACTGACAATCCAGTTTTACACTCAAGGACGAAACACATTGATGTGCATCACCACTTTATAAAAGATCATGCAGAGAAAAAGGATATTACAGTTCTTTATGTACCTACTGAAGATTAGTTGGCTGATATCTTTACAAAGCCATTGGACAAAGAAAGATTTTCCAAACTGAGAACTGAATTGGGGATAATCAAAGTCAGTTAAGCCAGAGATTCGTCAAGGGGATTAATATTTGTTATGTTGGGTGCGCTCACTTAACGATTAGTCATTGACATCAACAATCTCAAACCGACCAATTAAAACCGAAAGACTTAATGGAACCGAAAAACTTGAATCCAGGATCGTTTTACTCCAGTCAACTTAAGTCAAAGGTTGATAACATAAAACCGACAGCGGTTATATCGCATTTAATTACGGTAGTTCTTTTGTCAGAATATATTACGTGTTCACCCCATTACTGTCAGAATAGTACATGTCTTGGTTACCCAAACCATCATGGAATTTGAAAATTTGTACAAATCAACCGCCGCATATCATCCCTATATATCCAACCTACGTTCACACCCTCCCAAATCGACGTTTCAAAATCTTTCTAATCAATATCTTTCTTGAAAACAAAATTCAAATTTTCTTTACAAATCCCTCAAAGTTCAATCCCTGTTTTCACACTAAAAAATGACCACCTCAAAGAAATCACAAGAAGAAAGATTGATCATAGAGCTAGATGTGTATACTTTCGAAATTTATGAAACTATGTGCAACAACACTCTGTTGGCTAGTTATATCTACGAGAAGATCCAGAAACAACCAGGATTAAGAAATATTCTGGAAGTTAACTTCAATGAAGAACGCGATATAGAAGGAATTTTACGCTTTGGGAAAATATGCGTTTGGTAAGAGACTCTTTATTCACTACAAGCTCGTGGAGATCGTATTGTTATCAATGAACGAGTCATGAAGTCACTATTTGGTTTCACAAATTCATCTATGACATCAATAGACTTGACTTCACTACCATTGAAAAGGGATGCCTTTCTTAGGCGATTACATTATCTAAGGAACCAAAGTGGAAATTGGTATTCATGTTGATAAACTCAAGCCGTAGTTTGATTTCTCACCGATGGCTCAAGAAACATGTTATTGGAAAATCCAAATGAATCGCAGTACAATATCGAAGACAATGTTTATCCGATGAACATAATTTGGGATGAAATAGAATTCAATTAGGTCAAGTTATGTCGTCAATCGATAAAGAAGCAACACTTAGCCGAATTAGAAAGCGTACAAAGGGCTCAAGCTGAAGGTCAAGCAACTATTGGCATATTCCGACTGAAAAAAACACTCAGTGGAATCATTCAATTTTATTTGGAAAAACTCAAGGAAGGGAAGAATGCAAGACAAACTGCAGCTACAGAAGAAATCGCAGCAGCTACAAGAACAACTTCCCAACCTGAAGCAAGACAGAAAACTTTGTCTCAGCAGGAAGCTGAACACAGAGGAATCAAGCGGAAAGCTGAATCAGTGAAAGAAAGATCAGTTGTAAAATGTTTGTACCCAGAAACTTCAAGTAAGAAAGCACAAACTGAGGGGGAACAACAACAATTGACAACTGAAGTTACAAAGGAAAATATCACTGCTGATCGTACTTCTCGCTACAACAACAATCGATCAAGAACAAGCCCCCGTTTTTGGAGCCGACGTAATTATCGAGCTAATGAAGATGAAACTCAAACCAGAAGATTCTCGTGATGCTACTTTACAATCTGAAGAAAATTTACTCTTAAAGGAATTGGAAATTAGAGATCTATATACTCGTTTCCTATGTCAGAATTTCTTGCAAATTGCTTCAATAGATTCACTGAACTAGATCAACGAAGATCAGCCACATCATCTATTCCCGATGATATTTCAAAGAAGAAGGATGATGATGAAGATGATAATTCAAGGAAAGAAGCTGATATAACTACACTCTTACAGACAGAAACTCAACTTCAACCTCTAGCAACGCAAACTATAACTCACCAAGAAGATTTGCCGGTTGGAAAACGACGATCGACACTCAAAGAAGTACCGATGGAACCGATAATCAACAACTTATGATCATTGAAGATATCACTCGCCTAAAGATCAAACAAGCAACGTATGATCCTTCGATATCCTAACTAAGGATGAATTGGCCAAAGTTCATGAGAACTTGAAAATTGTGCTCAACCAAAGGGATGCACACAATGGCCTTCTTTCAAACATCTCTCGGATATCTAGATTATAGAACTAGAACAAATATCTCGGCTCATACAAGACTAGAGATGATCCATAAGTCAAGTTGCGCTCGCTTCATAAATTTTGGTACTTAAACGAAAACTTGAAGACTCAACCGCGTAGATAGGGAAACACATGCACATGCTCACCGGCATATGAATCAAGACATCTACGGGTTAGAAAATCAACTCAAAGAAGTACTTTCTTCACAAAGAACGTATCTCGCCCGATCAACAGGGCAACCCATGCCTTGGTAGATCAATTGTATGATGCCAAAAGGGGGAAGTCAAGAAGAAAAGCTGAAATTACTCAAAGAAAAGAAGCAACTCGAAGATGAATTGGAAAGATATAAATCAGATCCAAAATTCTCAAAGAAAGAGTTAACGACGAACAAATCATTCGTAAATACAACAACCTGAAGATCGGAGAGCTACTCTTACAAAGGATCTGTGGTTAAAGTTTGTCAAAGATCATAATCCTATCAAAGCCAAGTACAAGGATAAAACTATTGAAGAATCCTTGAACTACTTCTTATCTGATGAACTCTACAATCAGAAAATGGCGCAATACAAGAAGTTCAAGAAGATTGAAGACAAACTGAAGATTAAAGACAAAACTGAACAGATGAAAGCTGATGTAGCTGAATTTGAAAAATACTACCTGGATGAATCAGCTTTACCTAAGTTAATTTTATGGAGAAAATGGAAAGAAGGAAGTCAAGTAGACTATAACAAGACCTTTTCTAAGGAAGACTCCAAACTAGAACATGATTTTCGTCTACATGACAAAGAAATGAAGTATATCTCAGTTACACAAAAAGCACAGAAAAGAGCTTAGACTCTAGCAAAATTTATTTGAACAAAGTGTAACTATTCCAGTTTTTGCATATTCTAATGAAATCCAGTTTTCCAGTTTTACATTGTTTTTTATCTTTAAGCTTTTCTTTTAGGGAGGGGGGGAAATTGTTGGAAATAAAATTTATGTTTTGATGATAATTCATCATATTTACTCGAATACTATCTTAACCTCATTGATGAAGTGCCAAGCTAGTCGTTATAGTGAAAAGCTAAAAGATGTCTAGAATTGAATGTATAGGTTTTACTAGAGTCTGACATTTGTATAGGTTACATCAGACAAGCACTGTAATAGTTAGTGTGTCGTGAAACTGAAAACTGGAAGTCATTTAGAAAACTGGAAATCGTTAAGATAAACAAACTGACTTAGACTACACCAATATGGAACTGAAGAAGATAAGTTCGTTGAGGGACACATACTCGGTTGGCTTATCTAGAAGATTGAATAACTGATGGTCACAGACTCAATTATAGAAGATTGAAGAACCGGGGCTTCAAACTCGCTATGGAGATTACAAGTCGAGACTATAAAGTTAGACTTCGTGCAAGTTTGTGGTGACCCGAACCGACTTTATGGATCTTGTATGAAGACCTAAGAATTATAAGGACAATAAATTCCTAGTATATAAATGTTTATGGTGTACTCGATTAAGTCAATTATAATCGATATAAACCGGAGTACCGATATTTGAAAAGATTAAAATCTCGCTAATGCTCCAAGTCGGTCAAGAAACCGACAACCGATGAACACAAGATAAAACTCGATCGAAACTCGCTTTATATGTCGCCATCCAATAAACCGATAGTACAAATAACGTTGTAAAGGAAACAATCTTATTGGATGAAACACTGACACATCAGAACGGTCAGAAAATATAGTCGTTACAAGATAGATGTTGATACAATTCGAATTCATGGAAGCTGAACGTTGGAACTCACACTATAAATAGAGGACTTTGCACCAAGAATTAAATAAGAAGATTTAACAGAACTATCAAGATCAACAAGCATTTTGTGCACTAGTCTTAGTTATTCGAATTGCTATCATCTCTGCGCTATAACAAGATCATATCAAGAATCTCTTCAAGTGTTCAAGCTACACAGAATTTATCCAGATTCAGACACTTTGAAGAACCACAAACAAGAATCAATTTATTGATTCTCAGCCCAACTTTGATTCTACATCAAAGGTTTAGACTGTGAAGCAAACCGGGAAGGTTTTGCCAAGGACAGTTGTTACAAGCAGTCGGGTAGACTGTGTTTGTGGTGGTAGCTGGTGAAGAGGCATACGTAACCCTTCAAGGACCAGTGTTCAAGCAATTGAAGAGCAGCAATTCTACCTGTTCTACAACATTTTAGATAGTGAAGCTAGGGATTAGCCAAGGACTATTGTTTATGACTTTTTGTAATAGTTCACCTCAAGAAGTTCTAGTGGAATTTTCCTCCGCACCACAGGGGAAGAGAGGACTGACAGGATTACACCACCTGGAACCTCTATAATGTTTGCCTTATTTACTTTACGCATCTATTTATTTACTCAGCATTTATGTACAACATTCTGATAATTGATTGTTATACAACTCATTGTTCACAGACTGACATTCATCAGAATTCACTTCTACACACTTAGCTCTCACATAGAATAACAAGATCAAGAAAAAGGCTAGAACTATATCCGCCGCCGGTTGACTCGCTTTTGCTTAAGTCGCTTGACTTAAACTCACTTAGTCGCTTAACTCCACACAAGTTTTAACTGAACCATAATTTGTTTTAAATCCAGTTTTAGGGACAAGTTTATTCACCCCCCCCTCTCTAAACTTGTGTTATCCTTTCCAAGGGACCAACAAATACATTCAGAATGCTGTGGATGGTGGTAGTTGGAAACCTATCAAAGTAAGTAGACAGGAACCTAATTTATAACATATGTTCTTTGCAGATGACTTAGTCCTTTTTGGAGAAGCAACCCTCAGGCCAGCTGAAGTGATGGAGAGGGTGCTGGCCACGTTCTGTAAAATCTCTAGGCAAAGTATAAGTGCGCAAAAATCCAGATTCACGGTATCAAAAAATACAAACATCCCGCCGAAAACCTTGATTGGACAAATTGGGTATGAAATATACCGATGACTTTGGTCATTATCTAGGGGTGCCTTTGTTGCATTCCGTAATTACTAGACACACCTATGCGTACATTGCTCGTAAAATGAAGAGAAAACTTGAAAATTGGAAGTTGAAGTGTTTGTCTAAGGCCGGTAAGATGATCCTCATCAAAAGCTCCTTAGCCACTCACCCCTACTACACAATGCAAACAATCAAGCTACCTCTCGGGCCTTCTTTCGATATTGAAAGGATTTGTATAAGTTTTTTGGGGAGAGGAGAACTCCGGAAGAAAACTTCTTTATATCTCGTGGGATAAACTTTGCGTGGACAAGCAACATGGGGGGCCGGGGTTCAAGGACCCCTATAAGATGAATCCGGCACTTCGGGCAAGCCGGTTTGGGAGCTTCTCACACAGATCGTGCTTTGGGTCAAAATGCTTTTTAATAAAAGCATACCGTTTTAAAATTTAAAAAAAATTACTAGTAAAGTCTCCCATCGTGCTAAGCACGATTAGGCCCATGCTAATAAATATTTTTAATGGTATAAAGATGTATTTCAATCGGGATAAAAGCATTTCCAGAAAAGTGTATGGGACAAACTATTTTCTTCCGCATCCATCAATGAATTTTTAAATTTTTTTTAATTTGCTGAATGACAAATCACCAGCTTTTCCCCCAATTTCTTTTTACTTAGGTCACAAATTAGTACCATCAGATGCTCTATATTCTATATAATCAATGATCATCATAGTTCTGGCAAGTTCAATAGTAATGGAGAAGACAGTAATAATAATATTTTGAGTCGTCTTTTAAAACAATAGGATCGCTAAGCACAACATAGAGTACAAGATGTTTGGTAAACTTAGAAATAAATTCAATGCGGCAAAACTAATGAACACAAGTAGTTGTGTGAAAACTGAGAATATGAGAGAAACTTATTTCTAATGTAAACATTATTCCTAAACTAATGATAACCAAAAATATCCACCGTAGCAACTTTCTATTCCCAAAGCTTTTGAAATTTGTTCGATCAATAATAAACTCGACAAAAGATTGAAGGTGAATTTAACTTATTCATCTTCAGAGAATCACATCTTTCGGCATATCATTTCCAAACTAATACCACTACAAACATGTTCGCTAAATTAGGCCACCAATGTTCCATGGTTACCAATACAATGTTTCGCTGCTGCTCGTGAAAGAACCTCAAATCAAATCAAGAACCTTGACTTGCATGAGTTCATATAAACTGCACAATACCTGCAAAGGTTGCATAATACAGATAATGAAGGTAAAAGCAATTGTTCATATGCGAACAGAAATACAGTATAAACACAGAGATGAGGAAGACTACCAGTATAAGATTTAACTGAAATCTCACCATTGATTATTCCGACCTACAAGAAGCTGGCCCAAACCGTCCTTTCCGAAGATAAAGAATGCAGATTAGAGTCGATACTCAAGTACGAAAAACCGTTAATTTACCTCGGCTCATGCCGCCATGCTTGGTAGGCAAACTTAGGAGTAGAACGTTCCATTATACTCTGCCAATTTTCCCATCATGTCCATCAAGAAGATGTAATAGATGTTCTAAATCATTCTTTGAAACGACTTTATTGCCAATCTCAAAGTTTCTGCATTTACAACCATTAAAAATAATCAATAACCAATTAATAATTTATAGCTGGGCGTTTTTATCCTGCAAGAGTACCGAAAACAAAATTTGGAATCGCAATGAAAAGAACACGACAAAGAGGCCGATGGTTCTAGGTCAGACTTTGCCAATCTAAACTACAATTCAGACTTCTAAAAGCCGTAAAAAAAACATGAAAAACTTTAATCAAACACCCCACACCATACCCAAGCAAAATACAGAATCAATCATGAAATACAATATAAGTGAATCACATAAATGCAGAAGGAATTCTTATTCTAACAAGGAAGTAAAGAAAACTGAAGGGCACAAGCTATAAAGAGACAAAGGCTCTTACCCAGACATCAGTGAAACCAAATGAGGCGGAAAATTCTTCTCTTCCGGCAACAGAGAATGGTAAATACAGCTTTTCGAGCAGCATGACAGTAAATATCCAAAGCTTTATCCTTTTTGGGTTCTGAAGTTATTTTGCTTTTGTACTTGAATATTGCTTTACTCTTCTTGAAATTCTGGAATTTTTAAAAGGATTTTTGTGTGTATTCTGCTGAAGTTATTCACATGGCACAATTCATGTCTTTTCTTAAGAATTGTAATCATCTTTCTCATTTTGTGAAGAAAGATTCTTATCATTTTAGCCATTCATGTATGTTGGCTTGGATACAAATTTATAATCCCTCTATGACACTAACAGGTTACTGAAGTTCGAGACTTGGCTGGTGAAGAGATTGAAATGAAGAAAGTAGCTGATGGCAGCTCAAAGGAGTCATCTTGAAAAGGTAAAGCCCATGTTGGCACTACTTCTGCTGTTGATGTTGTTCTTGAACAAATCAGAAAGAAGCCGAAGCTCAATGTCCTTGACAAGACAAAGAAAGACCGAGGAGAGTTTAAAGAAGAAAAAGGGTCGGAAGTAGTGTTGTTGATGAATTGGAATCATCTTTCTCATTTGTTTAGTGTGGCGTGGACCGGATTATTAATACATTGCAACAATGAAACAAACAAATTAATACGGCTGTCATTTTTGAATATCTTTCTATGGAGTTAGATCTCAAAACGCAGCCATTTTATTGTTTTTCTTTTGGGTTGCTCGGATCTACAAAAAATAAAAAAAATAAAGGCTTGATGCTTCATCACCTATTGAAACAGATGAACTATCGAGAGGGAAAAAAAGGGCAAAGACTAACCCCAATTTTCTTATGATTCTTACTTAATGAATTACAAAGATATTTTTCCTTTATATACTAGGAAACAAATACAGAAAAGAAATATAATAATAATGGCAACAAAGTAACGCATTGTTCTGTAAAAGAAAGTGATGATATATGGGCCAAGTGGGTCGGATTATTTGTAATTGGGCCAGACCCAAAGTTAGATAATAGAGATAAACGAGCCGGTCAAGCCAGACCACCAAGTGCTGACCAGACCAAAACGCTGGACAACATAGTCGGAGGAGCAGGACTCCACCGTGTCCTGACCAGAATGGTTTCTGGACAGAATAATAGGCTGAACGTGGTGAAGACCGGGTCAACAACATCTCAACTGCTTACGGACGTGGGTAGATCCCACGTCCAGAAGATAATCAACGATAACTTCCTAGCACGTCCAGGAAGAGACACACGATCTACCACTATATAAAGGACACCCTGAACTACGAGGGGGACTTGATTCCAGTTTATCACTTAAATTGGATACGTAGGCAGCTCTCTCAAGAGTTCAGTCCAAATTATATTCAAACATTCGTGTCCTATATTATTTTCCTAATTAGAATTATCCGATTACCCGTTTGTAATATTCATAACAACATCATTTGGCGCTAGAAGGAGGGCATAATTCTAGTTAGTGAGTGATTCTTACGAAAAAATGGCACGAAATCAAGGAAATTCGAAAAAGCAACAAAATCAACAAAAGAACGACAAAAATCAAACCAGAGATAATAGCCCAGGTCGAAATGACCAAGATCCTGGAAAAAGAATTTTGGAAGAAGGGCAAACGAGTAATCCTGATGCCATTAAACAAATGTTAGTAGAAAATTTGGCCAATCTCAAAGGAGAAGAAATAAAAGCTATCTTTGAGGCTGTTTTGAGGGCGAGGAATCAGGATAATGACGTTTCTGAAGCTCCTACTCCGCTTCAATCTACGAAGAAGGAGAAACAAGAAGCGGAATCTAGCATCAGAGTGGTGGTTACTCACCCAGGTGGTGATAACGCACGAGCAGAGTTAGACACAATACTTAAGCCTAAACACGATGAGTTTAGGCTAGTGTCTCCATTCACCGAGGACATCGATGCATTTCCATGCCCTCCAGGATTCAAAATCCCAAAAATCCAAGCATATGATGGAACTAAAGATCCATATGACCATATGCACCAAGACATTCAACACATGAACCTATATAACGCTCCGTAAGAGATGAAATGCGGGGCATTTGCAACTCTTCTAACAGAAAAAAGCAAGAGATTGGTTCAACAAATTGAACCCCGCATCCATACCGATTTCCCAACTCGACCGTAAAGTTCATGCACGCATTCATAGCAAGAAGGCCGTTCCGCAGGAACCGTACATATTTACCGACCGTCGTGCAAAAAAGTGATGAAACAAGCCTTGCAATTCATCAAGAGATTCAATGGAGAATCATCCCAAATAGCAGTATCCGGATGATAAATTTTTAGTAGCATCCTTTGTGGCAGTCTTAGAGAAGGACGCCTACATGCAAAGCCGAGCGAAGAAAAATCCGGATACGATGGAAGAATGTTTGGAAATTGCATACGTACACCGCCAAGGTGAAGAGGCTAACAGAGCCAAGAGGGAAGAGTCCCACAGGGATGCTAAAAAAGGAAAAGCTGAAGATAGAACCGACAAAAAGAGAAAATCTGTTTGGGATAGAGTGACTAACCCCATCTCTGAAAGGTTAGGGAAGAAAGGTGCTTTGCAGGACAGAGACCTTATCCCTCTGAACAGGTCTCGTGATCAAGTCCTGGCGATTATGGAAAAGAAAGGAATCGCCAAGATTCCTCCTCCATTGATGGGTCCAATGGATAAGAGAGACCACACAAAATGGTGCAAATACCATAAAGATATTGGACATGATTCTGAACAGTGCAGGGATCTGATTAGAGATATAGACGCAGCGGCACTGGAAGGAAAGATCGATGAGTGCATCGATCGAGCACAGGGGGACAACCCCCGAGGAAGGAGAGAGTTTAAAAGACAGCACAACAACCAGGACATGAATAACCAGAGGAGATACAGAGATCCATCTCCAGATGCAGATGGGCACAGAGAAAACACCCCAATCAACACTGTGAATACGATTGTGGGTGGACTAGGAGAAAGTAATAAGGCCGTCCAAAGAAAAGAGTGGCAGCTCAGGAAAAGAAGGGGAAACAAAGAAACAAAAAGTCATGGGAACCGTCCAATACGGTCCAAGAGATGCGCTACCAGCCATCGTAAGCAATGAGGGGCTGGTAATTGAAGCGGTTGTCCAGAAAAATCTGGTCAGAAGGATTTGTGTAGACACTGGCAGTGCAGTAAACGTGCTGTATTACAGTGCCTTCCAAGCAATGAAGTTAACAGATTCGGAGCTGACTCCCCGTGTCAACTCCTCTTTTTGGATTTACCGGGCCACCCATCCATCCCGTGGGTATGTTGAAGCTAATGACAACTTTCGGAAAAGGACCACGAGCAGCGGGACTCGATGGTCAATTATGTGGTAGTAAAAGCTCCCTCGGCCTACAATGTGATTCTGGGAAGACCAGCATTGATTGATCTAAGGGCAGTAGTATCACCAGCACATAACAGTATGAAATTCCCAACTTTTGAGGGGGAAGCCACGGTTAAAGGGGATGTGGATGCAGCCAAGAACTGTTACACAGCCACAATCAGTGGAAAGATGAAGGTGCAACAGGTGACAATGGAAGACCTAGTTCCGGATGAAGAAAAAAGTTGGCAATCCAACGATCCTGTGGAACCAATCATGCTAGATGGACAGGACCCTGAATCCACAATCAGCATAGGATCATGGATACCAGCTGAATAGAAACAGATGCTGGCCAGAGTCTTAAAGGATTACAAGGACGTGTTTACATGGAAAGCAAGTGACATGACTGGACTGTCAACAGAGTTGGTTGTCCATAAGCTCAACATCGACCCAACCAGGAAACCAGTGAAACAAAAGAAGAGATCGTTTGCCCCTGAAAGGATACAGGCAGTCCAGCAGGAAGTGGAAAAATTGTTGCAGGCCAACATGATTAAAGAAGTTATCTACCCAGAATGGCTAGCAAACCCAGTGCTAGTCAAGAAACCAGATGGCAGTTGGAGAATGTGTGTGGACTTCACAGATTTAAACAAAGCTTGTCCTAAAGATAGTTACACTTCTCCTAGAATTGACAGGCTAGTAGACTCCACAGTTGGCTATGAGATTTTTGCTTTTTTAGATGCTTATAAGGGATATCATAAGATTATGATGGACCCTGTAGATGCTGTAAAAACTGCCTTTATTACTGAATTTGGTTCCTACAACTATGTGTCTATGCCTTTCGGATTAAAGAATGCAGGGGCTACCTACCAAAGGGCAGTCAATACTATTTTCAAACAACAGATTGGAAATCTATGGAAGTATACGTGGATGATCTATTGATCAAGAGCAGGACTCTTGACCAATATTTGAAATATGTAGCAGAGGTTTGTCAAGTTCTAAGACAAACAGGAATGAAGTTGAACCCAAAAAAGTGTACTTTTGGAGTGAGATCAGGCAAATTTCTGGGTTATATGATATCTAAGGAAGGTATCAGGGCCAACCCTGATAAATTAGAAGCTTAAAAAAACATGCCTGAACAGAAGAATATTAAAGAAGTTCAACGATTAACAGGAAGATTAGCAGCGCTAAACCGATTTTTGTCAAAATCAGCACAGAAGTCATTGCCATTCTTCAAAATTCTCAGGAAGGCCAGTCCATTTGAGTGGAATGAAGAATGTAAACAGGATTTTCAGGAGTTGAAAGATCATATAAGTCACTTACCGACTCTAACTCCTCCTCAGGAAGGTGAGATTCTATTCCTTTACTTGTCTTTTTGTAAGGAAGCAGTAAGTGATGTGTTAGTAAAGCAACATGGTATGATACGAGGCCAATATATTTTGTGAGCAAAGCCCTACAATGGCCTGAAATTAGATATTCAGAGGTGGAGAAATTGGTCTTAGCCTTAGTACATGCCACAAGAAAATTAAGACCATATTTCCAAAGCCATCCAGTAATTGTGTTAACAAACCAACCTTTGAAGAAAAGCCAGATAAGTCTGGAAGATTAGCAAAGTGGGTAGTTGAATTGGCAGGATTTGATATCGAATACAAGCCAAGAACAGCAATTAAAGCTCAAGCATTAGCTGATTTCTTAGCAGAAGAAAAAGCCTTGGCTATAGAGCAAAAAGCTAGACAGAAAAAGGCTGAGAAGCATGAGACAGAACAGTGGCAGCTTTATGTGGATGGAGCTTCCAACAAAGAAGGAGCAGGAGCAGGACTCCTACTCATTAGCCCAAAAGGTGAAGAATTCCCATATGCACTTCATTTTGACTTTCAAGCCACTAACAATGAGGCAGAATATGAAGCTTTGATAACTGGATTAAACCTAGCCCAGAAATTAGGGGTGCAAAACCTGAAAGTGTACACGGACTCACAGCTTGTAATAAATCATATCAAAGGAGAATATGAAGCAAATGAAGGTCCTATGAAAAAGTACCTTGCAGTGGCACAGAAAAAATTGCAGAATTTCTTAATGGTAGAAGTAGAGCAGATCACTCGGGCCCAAAACACCAGAGCAGATGCCTTATCAAAATTAGGGTCAAATTTCTTATCCAACAAAAAGGTGTTAGTTGAGCAGCTAAAGCAGAAAAGTTGTGACGAGGTTGAAGTACAACCAATAACACAAGCAGAGACTTGGATGGATCCAATTGTAATGTATCTGAGAGATGGGAGGCTTCCTAAAGATAAAGTACGTGCCAGGAAACTAATAAGACTCTCAGCCAGGTATGCTCTTTTCAACGATGTTCTGTACAGGAAATCTTATGCGGCACCTTGGCTGAGATGTGTTACCCCGGAAGAAGGAGACTATGTGTTAAGATAAATCCACCTCGAAATTTGTGGAAATCATCTGGGAGCAAGAGTGATAACGGAAAAATTCACTGTTATTTTGATAACAATTTACCCCATTTCTGATATCATTTTGAGTATTTTTATATCGTTTTGAGTCTTTAATTCCTTAGTTTCATAAAAATATATAAGTAGTAGTTATTTTATAAAATATCGTATTTTTATCATGTTTTTGTAGTTTTTGTACCGGTTTAGTAACCGGAGTGTCGTGTCGGATTTACGTTTGGTATTTTGGTGATTTATTGCGAATCATAAGTAGACCAAGATCCTACGTAACGAAATGTTTTGAGCCCTAAAAGAGGTGTTTAGAGGGTTAGAAGAAGGTGCCACAAGCTTACGAGTTCAAAAGGGTCGTTTTTCCTAAGTACTTGAATCGTTACATATTTTCGACGGAGATTTGACCCAGCTTAGAGGCATTTTCAGGGGATGACTTCTTAATGAAAGTTGTAGATCTTCACATAAGCTTTCCAACGCACTTTGAATCACGTAAATTGGAGTTCTACAACTCAAGTTATGGTCAAGTGGCTAATCGATTCGTATCAGTAAAATGTCGTAAAACGACACGTAATGGAAATGGCTCAATCAAAACGACATTTTCTGAAGAAGTTTCCTTAATAAAAGTTGTATATCTTCAAGAAATCTTTCCAATGGATTTTGAATCAAGTCAATCGGATTTCTACAACTCAAATGGTGGTCAAGTGGCTAATTGATTTGTATTAAGGAAAATGTCGTAAAACGACGCGTAATGGGAATGGCCCATCAAAAAGGCGTTTTCTGAAGAAGTGTCCTTCATGAAAGTTGAAGAATTTTCCGAGAGCTTAATTTTGACGTTTGAATCATAATTTTTGGAGGTCTACAACTCAAGATATGAATTTTAGAAGTTTTATTACAATAAATATATAATCGAAGGATCCGAAACAAGCCGATTCATCTGGCAATGATGGTACCCGGACCGGTCCGGCTATGACCCGGCCTGGGACGGCCTTCAACTTTTTTCTATATATATGAGGCCATCGGCAGAGCGAAGAGGGGCACCATATATATATACTCTGTGTATATATATATATATATCTAACTCCCCCGTTTCTTTCTTTTAGTTTTAGTAACGGCATTATGCCGGGAATAATTTAGTAGTAGTAGTATCGTTGTAATGCTCGGGAAATTATCGGTAGCTCGGTGTGGCCGTAGTCGTTGTAATGTCCGGAAGAATACGAGATCCGAATCGGCACTTTATAATCGGGTAATTTTTTATATATATATATATAGATCTAGTTCCTTTCATCTTCTTCATCTCTTTTCTTTTGTATTTTCATCTCGTTTGGGCCGTGTACATATATATATAGATATATATATATGTCTACGTATGTATATATATATATATATGTTTTATATAAATTAATTAAAATACCGTTGTAATAGTATAATTATCAGTAGTTCGTTGTTTCGATCTTTTATTTACTTTTACGCATTTTACTTACGCATTTTATTTACGCACTTATATATATATATATATATTTACTTTTACGCATTTACTTACGTATTTACTTTTACGCACTTATATATATATATATATATAGTATATTTACTTTTATGCACTTATATATATTATTAGCTATATAACTATATATCTATATATATATATAAATATATATATGTACTTATAAAAAAATGAATTCGCTTTTACTTTTCATCGTTAATATAATTTCCGTTAATCATTCCGTTATTATCGCCAAAATGAATAGCTAAGCGTACGTATAGTCGAATTATGTAAAAACGAGTAAAAACGCCCCAAGGGGGATTAAACGGGAGTTGTGTAGCGCGTAAAATAATGTTTTAATGAGTAATCCACGTCCTAAAACTTAATCGAACGTCTTTGAATTAAACCGATCATTTAGTTCACCGTCACACATATCGAACCTATAAATGTATTTTGCGGTGAGATGTGGGAAAAGGGGTTTTAGGATCGTTGCGTAGATTCGGCCTAGTTGTTAGGACCGTTTTCAATACGAGAGGTTTGTCATCGTTGTTCGAGCGACTCTAAGAGCGTAATCATGTTAGGTTAATCGGTTTTCTAAAGGGAAAATTAATTAACTTCACATAGGGTGTTGAGTGAGAGTTGTTCGATCTTAACACCGTAATTAGGAGTTGGCACCCGTGGATGTTGTTAAAATTACTCGTGGAAAGGAAGGTTGGTTAATACACGCTCCTTGTCAAGTCTTCCCTTAGGGGTAAAAATAACTCGTTGGATCATAATTCGGCTATACCTTTTAATAACTAGAACTACAACCGTTAGCTAATTTTTACTTTCGCACTAGTGTAATATCTCTCCACCGCAATCTTGACCTAAACCAAGTTCTACGTCGACTTTGGTACTTAAACGTTGTTCCCCGTGGATTCGACCTTGCTATCACTATACTACCGTTGATTCGATACTCCGTCGGTTAAAGTTAGCGTTAGTTATTTTGCTATCAAGAATTTTTGGCGCCGTTGCCGGGGAATACTACGTTTAATATCTTGTAAGTTGACTGAAAGCTTGGGCTTAGGTCGTTTTTATTTTATTTTATTTTTCTTTCTTTCTTTTCTTTCTTCTCTCGTTGTTTCTTGTTTGTCAGTGCATGACCCGAAGCTCCAAAGAACCACTCATTGAGCTCATTGAAGAAATTGAAGCTTACGCACGTCATAGAAACATCGGCGCCGAGGAGAACCTCGATTGCCGATCCGAACCCTTTGTTTGAGGAAGAAGGGGTAGTAGAGAGTTCATTGTCGAATCCTCGGAGGGAATGGAGGATTCACCAACTCATAGAGATGGCAAAGAGCCCTTAAGCGAACACAATGTACAAGGGCAAACCTCGTACACTACCGGTGGTAACGCAACACTACCATTGCATACTCCACCGAGGACCCCTCGTCATGAACCATTGAGAGAGGACAACACAGGGGTTACGTCGCTGGGAACTCCACGCTTTAATCGAGGGCCGGGGATTGGACGGTACGAGGCGGACAAGATGCTCGGGATACGCAAACTTCGGACCCGAATTAGACCAAGAGACGGTAAATCGAGTACTACGGATGCCGGAGAATCAAGGAAATCAACGGGGTTCCAAAACCCGTATAACCCGTATGATCCACATCCTCGGCACCGGTTTATCGACAACGTATGGCTCGGCAAGCACGGGGACCGAGGGTTTGTCGAGATTACGTCACTACCCCACAGAAGTTATAGGACACAACCCAATTAGGGTACCCCCAATTAATGCAAATAACATGGATATTAAGCAAAATATTTTGAACATGTTAGGGGAACATGCCTTGTTCCATGGGAAGTCGACCGAGAACCCGAATAGCTTTCCGGATCACTTTCTCCGTTTGTGGAACAATGAAATATAACGGGGTAAGTGACGAGGCGGTAAAATTAATAGTTTTTCCGTTTGCATTAAGAGGAGTCGCTAAAGATTGGTATGACTCTTTACCAAATGATTCGTTACATACATGGGCTGATGTAACGAGAGTGTTTCTGAAAAAGTATTTTCCTCCGGCGAAGATTCTAGATTTGAAGGAAGGAATCTCTTCGTTTGACGGTCTCGAGGGAGAGACCTTAAAAGAGACTTGTGAGAGATTCAGGGGTCTACTGAAGAGATGCCCTCCACACGGGTTTTCTACAGTGGAACAAGTTATTATATTATTCAGGGCCTTAGAGCCAATGGACCAGAATAAGCTGAATGCCGGCAGTGGCGGAGATATCATGAATCTGCCGCCGGAGCAAGCTATGAGACGATTGAGAATGCGGCGGATGGAGAAGGACAATGGGGTCGAGCGAAAGAAGAAGAAAGCCCCTTGGAAAGTGTGAAGTCGCTAAAAGAAGAGCTTGATAGAGAGACGGCCATGCATGACAAGATGCAAGAGATGGTTCTAAAGATGGACCGAATGGAGTTAGAACGAAAGAAGGCACAACAATGCCAACTTTGTGGAGGTGGACATTCTGCCATGGAATGTGCATCATCGAAAAAACCCACTTATCCACAACAGTTGACGCCTACTCCAAGACACAACGCCGGCCTGGCAATCGAATAACCAGCGGCGGATGAATGTCTATGCGATGAGGCAAATGGATATGAATCGGCAAGAGTTTGGCCAAAGAACGGTGGAATCGTAACTTTGATAATCGGCAAGGGCCTCAAATGGATTATGGTATGGGTGATGGTTCACAACAATATGAAGTGAGTTATGTTGGACAAGGAAACCAGGGGCAATGGAATCGAATCGCGAGAATCAAGGTTGGAACCAGGGTCGAATCGAATTGGAATCGAAACAAGAATCGAACCAAGGCTTTAGGCAAAACCAAAGCCCATACAACCGACCTTGGAATCGTAACCCCCGTAATCGAGTTCATACCGAGAATCGAATCAAGGTCGGAATCAAAACAAAGAACCCGCAATCTCGGTCACAAGGCCAACAACAACAACGCAGAATCGAACCGGAACCAAAATCAAGGTTGGAATCGAATCGGGGCCAAAGAAAGTAATCGAATCGCAAGTGAGCCGGCCATCTTTGAGAAGTAATAATTACGGCGCCTATCGCATCCAAATGCTCATCCGCACCGAAATAATCAAAGCAATCAAGCAACCAAACAATTCTCGGTGTTCGAAGATGGCCACCGAGATACTCCCGGAGAAATTAGACAGAATGTTTCGAGTTAAATAAGAATGCTATAGAGCAAAAAGTGGTCACACATTCTCCATTCGGAACTTGGAGACCCAAGTAGGACAAATAACCGACACTCTAAAGACAAATCTAGGTGGTGGACTCCCGAGTAACACCGAGAGGAACCCAAAGGATGTGAATGCCGTGTTCACACGAAGTGGTAAAGAGGTCGGGCCGAGTGACAAAAAGAAAAAATTATGGGTCAAGAAGCGAACCGAGAAAGCCGAGAAAGAGAAAGCGATTGACCGTGAAGGAGCTATGTATGGTGAAGTCGAGATCGAAGATTTAGAGACCGGCAATATCAAGCGAGAGAATGGAAGCAATAAGGAAAGAATTGGAAGCCACGAAAAAGGCTTTGGTCGAGGCAAATAAGAAAGCATTGGAAGGGCAAGACCGAAGAAAGACTATGTGGTCTTGGACATCAAAGAAGAAGAAGCCTCACCGCCTAAAGAAAGAGGTAAGAAAAACAGAATTCCTCCTCCTCCCCCGATTTTGATGTTAATACTTTACCCTATCCTCCTAAGGGAACCGTAAGGACATCCCGACCCGTGGTCGTGCAAAATTTCGAATCTTTTAAGGAAGGTAGAGGTGAATATTCCCCTATTAGAGGCAATTTCAAGCATTCCCCCATACTTTAAGTTTCTAAAAGGAATGTTGTCGAGTAAGGAGAAGATGCAACGGATGGTGCATTTGAGTGGGGAATGTTCTCGCAATCTTTGAGAATAAGATACCTCCCAAGTTACGGGATAGAGGTAGCTTTACCATCCCAATTACCATTGGAGAAACTGTGTTTAAAAATGTGCTATGTGATCTAGGGGCTTCGTGAGCCTCGATGCCTAGAGGAGTTTATGAGAAATTGGGATTGGGAGCATTAGAGCCAACGGGAATGACCTTACGGATGGCGTATAGGTCTCTGTTAGGAAACCTCTGGGGTAGTCAAGATGTGTTGGTGCGGGTAGACATGTTTGTTTTCCCCGTTGACTTCGTAGTTTTAGATATGGATATGGATTCTAAAACCCCACTTTTGTTAGGTCGGCCTTTCTTGAACACAGGAGAGACCTTGATAGACGTTAAGAGGGGAGAGATTATACTACGAGTCGGGAAAGAGAGTGTAGCCATAAATGTGTATAAGGCGATGAAGCATCCTAATGATGAAAAGAGTGATTGTTTTTCTCGTTGATGCTATATATCCTTGTATTGTGGAGCACACTAACCCGCAGGGATACCAAGAACCAATGGAAGAATGCTTGATGAAGTCAAGCACCGCAGAGGATGATGATCCACAAATGAGAGTTCGTGTATATCATTTGGAGGCAACTCCTTTTGTTGACGCAAGCCGGAATAAGAAGCTAGAGCTCGGTTTGACCGGCAAGTTGCCAAAGCCGTCAATCGAGGAACCACCTACCGATCCGGAGTTGAAGCCACTTCCTAAGCATTTAAAGTATGTGTTTTTAGAACCCGATGAATTACTTCCTCTTATTGTTTCATCCGCACTAACCGTTTTGCAGAAGCTAAGTTGATCCACGTTCGAAAAAACACAAAAAGGCCTTCGGATGGAAGATGGTTGACATAAAAGGGATCGGTCGATATCCGCAAGCACAAGATCATTCTCGGAAGAAGATGCCAAGCCGGTCGGGCGCTTTCGAGACGACTAAACCCACATATGCAAGAGGTGGTGAGGAAAGACGTGGTAAAGATGCTTGAGTTAGGGATAATCTACGCAATCTCCGACGGTGAATGGGTGAGCCCCACGCAAGTCGTGCCTAAGAAAGGAGGCATTACGGTTGAGCTTAATGAAAAAGGTGTGCCTATTCCTACTCGTTTAGTTACCGGTCACGGGGTTTGTATTGATTTTCGCATGCTAAATGATAAGACTAGGAAAGATCATTTTCCCCTACCCTTTATTGATCAAATGCTAGAGCGTCTAAGTGGTCATGCATTTTATCGCTTTTTGGATGGTTTTAGTGGCTATTATCAAATTCACATCGATAGACATGACCAGGATAAAACTACTTTCACGTGTCCGTATGGCACCTTTGCATTTAGAAGAATGCCGTTTGGGTTGTGTAATGCACCCGCGACATTCCAACGATGCATGATGGCCATCTTTGCTGATATGATAGAGCATTTCATGGAAGTTTTTATGGATGACTTTAGTGTTTTTGGTGATACTTTTGATGAGTGTTTGTCGAACATTGATAAGGTGCTTGCACGTTGTGAAGAGACAAACTTGGTTTTAAATTGGGAAAGTGTCATTTCATGGTAACTGAGGGAATTGTTTTAGGACATAAGGTATCGGGGAAAGGAATAGAGGTCGATAGAGCAAAAATAGAGGTAATTTCTAAGCTTCCTATGCCTACGAATCTGAAGACTCCACTACAAGAAAAACATGCTTTAATGACAGGAATTCCCGTCATTATACGTCATTTTCTCGTCATTAAAGACTTTTAATGACGAGAAATCCCCCTCATTCCCCCCTCATAGTTGCCCTTCTAGTTAAAGCATTCAATGACGAGAAACCCGTCTCATCATTAAAAATATCAAGGATTTAATGACGAGATTAGACTCTCATTAAAAATATTTCTAGTGATGAGCAATTCCCTCGTTATTATACGATTTGCCTCTCATTAGTACTAAAGTTGAATATTAGTTTCTACCCGTTAATGACGGATATTACCGTCATTAATAAGTGGAAACCCACTCATTAATTAGCTATGGCCATTATCAACAAAAGACATATAATGACCGGGTGTTATGATATTTATAGATATTATATTTATTATATATATATATATATATAATTGTATATGCGGTCAAACAGAGGACACAAAGTGGATAAACAAAGGCTCAGCCAAATAGAGGGCACAATAGAGTTTTTTTGGGCCCAGAAAGTTATTATCAGATTGAACATAACAGCCATGACATTTGGCTATACGTGATCACACTAATGCTCAAGCAAAGGTACTCTATTGGAAACTAATTGTCTCATAGATGTTATTCATAAAAGCGAGGATGAATTCCTGAAAGAATTGAAACATGCTTTGAATGCTAAACATTAAAGTATGTAATGGTAGCAACCAAGAAAGCATTCAAATCGATTGACCAGTCCAATAGATCTGCTTCTATAAGAGGAAGAAGTCTCACAAGCTGAATACTCTTCATTTGATTGTGCTTGCATCACATGTTCTGATGGAAGACAATCCAACAATGAATTTGGAAGCTCCCTAAAATATGTCTACAAACCAAAGAGGAAATAACTATTACAAAATAATTTAAATCATGGAATTAATATATTAGTTTATTTGATATTTGAATGAGAAATATACAGACCACTAGCCTTAGTTTCGAACAAGTAGACTGAATCAAAGACGATAAATAGGTTGCACGCACGTATTCTAATTATCAAAATAGACATAAAGCAAGGACATGAACTAGATTCAAATTGACTACAAAAACAAATCAAACTAGCATAGACTAAGAAACTAAACCAGAACCAACATAGACTCACAGAAAGACTTGTAGATAGGCTATCAAACTGTGCAATAAACACATAGCAAGATAACGGAAAAAAACAATCACAGAACTACTCCACAAACTGATCCAAGCTAGCATGACTAACTTGGGCAAGACTCAGGAAACATAAAAACAAAATATACAAAACCAGATCGTAACATAGGACAAACTCAGATAACTAGATGGATTAGGTAGAAGCATTCAAGTTCTAGACTTAAAACCAAGCAAATAGCATCCATGACTCAAAACACAAACTACTAGGACCGAAGAAAAACTTGATCAGTCTATGTTGTGAGACTTAGAAACACAATACTCATAACTAGAAAAAGCAAAACAAACAAACATCAAGTACAGAATGGTCTTATAACACTTGTACAACAGACTGCAAGAACTGAACATAATTGATTAACTGTCAATAAGTTTATGACAAATGGGAGAACTCACTTTTTTAGTGTGGTCACGAATGAGATCCACTCTTGTTTTCTTTCCAAGGATTAAAACAATCATCAGCGTCCTTTTTTACTAAAGCTCAAGGAAAAAAGCTACTAGTCTATACAAATGAAACAACAATTTATTTATGCATAATCAAGGAATAAAATACGAAGTCTCTCAAAAAGAAATGTAAAGTTCAATCTGCATATAAAACGAAACTATATGATAAATATATTCATTATAAATATATTGCACATAGTGAATTGCCAAGGTTATGTAGTGCTCGGGGAACAATAGTTGACTAGAAAAAATAGCTTGGATTGATCTTTTCATTGATGACTTTAGGATAAGAAATAAAATTCATGGATGTATAACAAAGAAAGAATTAAGTATTGAAGAATTGAAATAATGCTCTGTATAGTGAAGTCATAGTATAAAGCTTGGCAATAACAAAGCTATTTTGAGTAAGAGTCCGCCTTCTTAAGTACACATCAAATAAGATAAAACAGACCAGCCAAGAATTAACTCAAACAACCCCAATAATTATGATAGAAGAGTTTACAACCTATACGAAGACAGGGGCGGTTTTCATCTAAGCTTCGACCAGAGCATTAACCCAAATATCGAGATGGAATTTCGATACCCCCATAAGATGATTTCGAATCTTAATCCATGGTTAACGACTTTATTCAACGAAAGCGTTAAAGAAAGTAATAGCTTAGACTTTCTCCTTTTAACATTCCTCAGAAAATCATTGAGCAACAATCTAGTGAAACATTATGCACAAGTAGAATCATTAAACTAACAAGAATATTGAACTAACATCAATCTCTATACTTAAGAATACGATTACGAGTAATATAGTTGATGTATAGGAGTTATGTACCTTGTGGTAAAGAGAATAATTGCCAAATCTTTTGCAACTATAATAATTAATTGTTTGCCTGAACACAAAACAGAAAAATCATCACAACCCAGCATAAATATATTGAAAAAAAACAGAACTGCCATGTAACTCATATGAAAAGAGTAAAATTACAATAATCATGTACCGGGGTTAGGGTTTTAGTGACAAAAAATCAGAGAAGATGAATAAAGGCTTCTAGTGTGGGGATTGGGTTTTTAATTGAGAGAGCGGTATCCCTTCCCCATTCATAGATCGATTATTTGGCTTTTACTAGAAATTGTGGGTGACCTTGCCGCATTTGATCTCTTGGTGGTCGTGTGGGATAATACATGATACAAACTGGAATTAGCCTCTCTAGAAACACAATCATCATATTCAAACGAAATCTTGGAAAAGGAAAGAATCTGAACCTGAAGTCGGTGAGGGTCGGGCATTTAAATAACTTCTTCATTCATCTCTTCTATTTCCAAATATTGAAAAGAGATCAAAACCCTTTTCCTGTAAATCAGGATCACATAACCAAATGGAAATACGTAAGCTTTAAATAATCTCGTTAGTGTATCTATCTTACTATTGGAAACAGTTGAGACAATCATTCATCAGAAAATATCCTGGGCACACATGTTACCTTTAATCTGTGTGGAACTGGTTGATTGATGAGGTGACAACGAGTTATGTTGTTGTTGGACATTGCTAACAGTAGTAGATGTAGACGAGAACTCGTTTGATGTCTGTTGTTGTTGTTGTTGTTGTTGGACATTGCTAACAGTAGTAGATGTAGACGAGAACTCATTCGACATCTGTTATTGATCTTGTTGTTGTTGAATAGGTGAGCTTTCAGGCTCTCTTAGCTTCCCAAAAATTTGAAATGGATTAAGTTTATTCCTTGGTTTCATTTGACAATATCATTAAACTACTAGTATTTCATAAACAAATTCTTGGTTACAATTACTATTGTAATGAATCATGAGTAAATTGGATAAACATATCAAATCTCAACAACAACAACAAAATATAAGGGTGATGGGAACATTATTCGTACCTGAATTAGTAAAAATTATGAAGCGTGATAAGCATCAAAATAAGTCCAGTGGTTTTTGGGAGGTTGAGCTGGAGCTTTCATTGCAATTTTTCACAATGAAGGACAACCTTAGTAATACAGTTGCTACAATTCGAGTAGTACATCTCATAGTCGTGATGAGCATGCATCTTTTCTACTGCCCACTCGATCACCAACTCAATGACTTCCTCATCAAACTCATCCACTAAATCAACTTGAAGATTTTCAGTTCCATTATGAGTTTGTTGTGCACTTTAGTACTATCTTCTTGTTGTTGGTTTCCAGACCATGGTAAAATACCAAAATCAGATAAAATTTTCCCGTTGAAATCAGCTTTGATTACCATTGAGGACAGAACTAAAGACTTTTTGAATGTCTACATCGAGTACGCCACCAAAGTCATCAAATTTAAAAATGTTTCCCGGTTCAGAAATTTGTGTTGAAAGACCTGCAAAACAAGCATTGCAAGAAGATAAGGACTAGAATAAGCCATCAGTACTATATATATATATATAAACTAAGTGAAGTGAATTACATACACAAATTATTCACACACAAGTGCTACACTATGCATGAAGCTCCGATTCATCATAACATTCCCCTGATACTTTTAGATCATATGCTTTCACCAACCTACCTTCACTGTCATAGATGATGTGTTTTCGATTCAAATGCAGTGGCAACATATCCATGCTCCTTTGAGTTCCAAGTTTGAATTTTTATTCAAACATTAGAAACATCCCAGAAATTAGACTTCCAAAAGCATCTCAGAGCATGCTTGTGCTCAAGATTTAATTTCTCTTAAACAAGATAAACTTTCCATATCCAAAAAAAAATTGAAAAGTCATATGCATTGAAATCTCTACTTAGTCTTGCTAGACTATTAGATCTACATAGTAGTCAAGTACGGGATAAGCTTCAAAATTATATCTCAATATGCCGAAATCTTCGCGAAAGTGCCGGAGATCTGACTAGTATATGATTAGCAATTAATCAAGGGAAATCGGGGCTTCAGAATCAATATTTCAAGATTTCTGAATTCTTACCGAGTAAGAATGAAGTTTTGAATCAATATTTGCAGATAGATCCAACTAATGAATTCAAAACTTCATCCTTAAACTAAACTCCATGTACATGAATCAAGAAAAGAAAAGAAAGTATAATAATTCTTGAATTTGTAAATCAAAAAGTACTCCAAAAAGGTAAAGAATGCATTTTTAAACAAGAAAAAACACCTATTCCATCATTTCCATGTACTCTGTAATCTAAAAGAAAAAAGAAAACATATGTTCATTATAATAAGCAAAATGTAAATAGTTGTAGACCCGAGGAATAAAGTAAGCTCATCTCACCTTCATTGTTGTCGAAGTAGACATTCTTATTATTGGACAAATGTCCATTCTCGGCCCCATCTTCACTCACAATTTCCTCAACTAGGGACTTTAGGCGGTCGACGGTTGCCGCCGTCTGGTGGATTTTGGAGGAAACATTCGATGTAAACTAAAAATGGAAGATTATAACAATAAAACAAGTAGGAAGTCAGAAAACCTTGGTGACGAACAGGAGCGACAGCGAGGAGAATTCCACTTCGTTGCTACCTTCTACGCCTCTAGGTGATGCAAGGAGAACGCAAGAATTTTATGAAATGCGGCAATCATTGCCATTAGGGTTTGGGATGTTTGGGAGATAAGCATATGGCTGGGGGTGTTTTGGTATTTTCACAGATATTAGGATGGTTGGGGTTATTTTGGTAATTTTCTTTTGTATATTTAAAGAATAAGTTTTTATAAAAATAATGAATTTTATGGAATAATGATGGGATGTTTTTATTGATACCAATAATGAGAGGATTTTTATGTAAATAATGATAGGAAATGTAAGTTCGTCATCAAACTTATCTGCCCCTCATTAAAACTAACATTTAATGATGAAATTTCGGCCCGTCATTAAATTCCCGTCATTGAAAACCTTTTTTCTTGTATACGTTCATTCTTGGGACATGCAGGTTTTTATCGTAGATTCATTCCAGGTTTTTCCCACATTGCTAGACCTCTTACTCTTCAATTAATGAAGGGAGCCCCATGTGTTTTTGATGCGGCATGCCTAGATGCTTTTCGAACCCTTAAGAAACTTCTTACTTCGGCTCCTATCTTGGTAGCACCTGATTGGTCTAAGGGGTTCGAAGTAATGTGTGATGCAAGTGATTATGCCGTAGGAGCCGTCCTAGGTCAGAAGATTGACAAGTTGTTTCGCCCTATCTACTATGCGAGTCATACCATGAACTCGGCTCAACAAAAGTATGCCACAACTGAAAAGGAACTTTTAGCTGTTGTTTTTGCTTTCGATAAGTTCCGGTCATACTTGGTTGGATCGAAAGTCATAGTTCACACTGACCATGCTGCGTTGAGATATCTATTTGCCAAGAAGGATGCAAAACCACGCTTGTTAAGATGGATTTTACTACTTCAAGAGTTCGACGTAGAAATTAAGAATCGAAAGGGGTGTGAGAACGTAGTAGCTGACCACCTCGCAGGATGGAACAGGGAGACAAGAAACACTCTATTAGGGTTGAAATTGATGATCATTTTCGGGATGAGCAGCTTGTTCGTAGTGGATACGATGCTCCCGGTTAAGCGAGGAAATTTCCTACGTAGAGAGGAAAGAATGGGAACCCTTGGTATGCACCTTTTGTTAATTATTACGAGTGTGGATTTGTAGATCCCGAGTTTGATGAAAACCGAAAAAGAAGTTTTTTAGTGAGGTAAACCGATATGTGTGGGAAGATCCCTTAATTTTTAGGCTATGTGCTGATGGAATCCTGAGGAGATGTGTTGATGACAGTGAGATAGTGAGTATTCTCTCGTTTTGCCATGATAAAGAGGCCGGTGGCCACTTCTCGGGCGAGAGAACAGCATTAAAGGTGTTACAAAGTGGGTTCTATTGGCCTACTATTTTCAAGGATGCATATGCTTATGTTAAGATGTGTGACGCTTGTCAACGCTCAGGAAGGATTTCCAGGAGAAATGAGATGCCCCAAAAACCGATATTAGTGTGTGAAGTGTTTGATATATGGGGATTAGACTTCATGGGACCATATCCGTCTTCTTTTGGGAATCAGTACATTCTTGTCGCTTGTGATTACGTTTCAAAGTGGGTTGAGGCAATTGCTTCACCTACTAACGACAAACATGTAGTCATAAAGTTTCTTAAGAAACATATTATATCCCGGTATGGAATACCTCGAGCAATAATCAGTGATAATGGAAGTCACTTTGCTAATAGAGATTTCAATAAGCTTTTAATGAAGTATGGGGTCACTCATAAGTTAGGTACTGCCTACCATCCCCGTACTAGTGGCCAAGTAGAGGTGTCCAATCGAGGAATTAAAAGAATCTTGGAGAAGACAGTAAATTCTAACCTTAAGGATTGGTCAAAGAAACTAGATGATGCGCTTTGGGCACACCGAACTGCGTTCAAGACACCAATAGGTATGTCACCCTACATGCTTGTTTTTGGCAAAGCCTGCCATCTCCCCGTAGAGTTGGAGCATAAGGCCTATTGGGCGATTAAGAATCTAAATATGGATGACGCATTAATCGGTGAAAGAAGGATGGCCCAGTTAAACGAGTTAGATGAGTTTCGCCTTCAAGCTTACGATTGTTCGGCGAAATATAAGGAAAAGACCAAATTGCTGCATGATAAGTTGATCAAACCTCGTATTTTTAACGTAGGTGATGAGGTCCTTTTCTATAATACTCGCCTCCATTTATTTCAAGGCAAACTTAAGTCAAGGTGGTCAGGACCATATACGGTATTACGAGTTTTCGACTCAGAGCCATCGAGGTAACACATCCGAAGCATGGAACGTTCATCACGAACGGCCTTCGTTTAAAAAAGTATAAGAAGTTACCATTCGATGAGGCTCTTGAGATTGTGCATTTGACCGATCCCGAGCCTTGATAAATCATTTCGAATCTTAGTCGAGCCAACGACGTTAAACAAAAGCGCTACCGGGAGGCACCCGATAATAATAATACTAAAGATAATTTGGATAAGCCTAGTCTTAATGAAATGTAGAATTTGTATGAAAGATGAACACAAAGCACAACCAAGTCTCAGGATGAATGTTTGAATTTCATTAAGAGGGAATGATTAGGTGGTTATCCGAAAATCCCGATGGAGAAAAAAGATAAAAATTCAAATGTATCATTTCTTGGACTTAGGTTATTAAATCCTTGAGGATCTGGGTATAAACGACTCAATACTCTTTCACACATTTCATTTTATGATCTAGTCTCGTTTCAAATTTCGGTCGTTGTAGTATAATGGTGAGTATTCCCGCTTTAATAAAACTCGTGTGTAATAAAAAATGAAACTAGGAATAGCCGACATGACTACGATATATGATTACGTGATACTCTCTATGATACGTATATGCTTAGATGTTCGTGCTTTACCCGTGTGGGTTATTTTTTTTTCCATCTAAAGCTATTATATTGCCTATCGAATTTTCTCGACGTGACGGGGCCATTATCTTATTATTCCCATATCCCTATTGCATACTTTGGCACGAGGACCATGTCCCGTGTTGGCTTTGTTTTGTTTGTTTTGTTACGGGATTCGGGACGTGCTTTCTCATGGTTTACGGGATTTGATAGCATCTTTCTCGCCAAGTTTATAAGCTAAGTTCTCTTCTCTATCTCACTCAATATGTTTAAGGATAATGCAAAATCGTAAGTGGGGGGTAGAGTCGAGGATGGTCTAGAAATGGCGTAAGTGTTTAAACCCTTAGTTGTTGATCTTTTTCGAGCATTATTTAGTTGATTAAAATAATTTTTATAAGGTATATATTTCATGGATTTAAAGATGTAATGATCAAATTGGATATGTATAACCAACGTGAACCGTAAGTGCATTGTAATTCCAAATATATTTGTGTAACATGAATTCCTTGTTCACGTAAGCCTTTGATATTGAAGCGAAAATTTTAAACTCGTATCCATTCGCATCCTAGTGGTTATTCTAGAGATAATAGCGAACTTAGTACCTAACTTTTAAACGTGTACTGTGAATATCTGAAGGTTTGAATGTGATAGAAAGAATGTCAAAATAAGATAAACTATATATATGTCGGTTGTAGCTACCAATGATTTGAGTGCGGTAGGGCGTTATCACGAAACGTCCTATACCACTATGAGGTTTAAAAGCTCCCGACTGCCCGATGATATTAGTCCAAGGGTGTTATCACGAAACATCCTATTGCCGGGAATGAGGGCATAAGCTACACATGTGAAAAAAAAAAAAAAAAAAAAAAAAAAAAAAAAAAAGAGTTAATGTATTCGATCTCACCTCATGACACTTGAAAGATAGTCGATTTTGGCAATGAGTTCGGATATGTTAGTGAAAAAAAAAAAAAAAAAAAAGAAAAAAAAAAAAAATAGAAAAGAAAAGAAAACGTTGGTTAAAAACTTAGTTATCTTCTCGACTATCCCCAAGATAAACTAAATGATATGCTTTAGGGATTATCCTAATAAGTACACGGGAGGACTTTGTGTGGAACTCATTATCGCCTATACCTAGGAAAGTCATTAGGACTCGTCTGAATGGATATTTGTGCGTATTGCTTGAATTATTTAAGAGAGGATAGTGAAAATTGAAAAGGCTTGTCACACACTCACTCTGTTATACATTTATATTGCGGTTAACGTGTAGTTATGATTCGAATGGTTGCATAATCTGATTGTCATTCATATCTTATCTTCATGAATTTTCCCTCATTCATTTTATTTTATCGCTTATTTTGTTCGAGGACGACCAAAAGCTAAGTGGGGGGTTGTGATAACGGAAAAATTCACTGTTATTTTGATAACAATTTACCCCATTTCTGATATCATTTTGAGTATTTTTATATCGTTTTGAGTCTTTAATTCCTTAGTTTCATAAAAATATATAAGTAGTAGTTATTTTATAAAATATCGTATTTTTATCATGTTTTTGTAGTTTTTGTACCGGTTTAGTAACCGGAGTGTCGTGTCGGATTTACGTTTGGTATTTTGGTGATTTATTGCGTAATCATAAGTAGACCAAGATCCTACGTAACGACATGTTTTGAGCCCTAAAAGAGGTGTTTAGAGGGTTAGAAGAAGGTGCCACAAGCTTACGAGTTCAAAAGGGTCGTTTTTCCTAAGTACTTGAATCGTTACATATTTTCGACGGAGATTTGACCCAGCTTAGAGGCATTTTCAGGGGATGACTTCTTAATGAAAGTTGTAGATCTTCACATAAGCTTTCCAACGCACTTCGAATCACGTAAATTGGAGTTCTACAACTCAAGTTATGGTCAAGTGGCTAATCGATTCGTATCGCAAAAATGTCGTAAAACGACACGTAATGGAAATGGCTCAATCAAAACGACATTTTCTGAAGAAGTTTCCTTAATAAAAGTTGTATATCTTCAAGAAATCTTTCCAATGGATTTTGAATCAAGTCAATCGGATTTCTACAACTCAAATGGTGGTCAAGTGGCTAATTGATTTGTATTAAGGAAAATGTCGTAAAAACGACGCGTAATGGGAATGGCCCATCAAAAAGGCGTTTTCTGAAGAAGTGTCCTTCATGAAAGTTGAAGAATTTTCCGAGAGCTTAATTTTGACGTTTGAATCATAATTTTTGGAGGTCTACAACTCAAGATATGAATTTTAGAAGTTTTATTACAATAAATATATAATCGAAGGATCCGTAAACAAGCTGATTCATCCGGCAATGATGGTACCCGGACCGGTCCGGCTATGACCCGGCCTGGGACGGCCTTCAACTTTTTTCTATATATATGAGGCCATCGACAGAGCGAAGAGGGGCACCATATATATATACTCTGTGTATATATATATATATATCTAACTCCCCCGTTTCTTTCTTTTAGTTTTAGTAACGGCATTATGCCGGGAATAATTTAGTAGTAGTAGTATCGTTGTAATGCTCGGGAAATTATCGGTAGCTCGGTGTGGCTGTAGTCGTTGTAATGTCCGGAAGAATACGAGATCTGAATCGCCAGAATTGTGTAATCGGGTAATTTTATATATATATATATATAGATCTAGTTCCTTTCATCTTCTTCATCTCTTTTCTTTTGTATTTTCATCTCGTTTGGGCCGTGTACATATATATATAGATATATATATATGTCTACGTATGTATATATATATATATATGTTTTATATAAATTAATTAAAATACCGTTGTAATAGTATAATTATCGTAGTTCGTTGTTTCGATCTTTTATTTACTTTTACGCATTTTACTTACGCATTTTATTTACGCACTTATATATATATATATATTTACTTTTACGCATTTACTTACGTATTTACTTTTACGCACTTATATATATATATATATATATATAGTATATTTACTTTTATGCACTTATATATATTATTAGCTATATAACTATATATCTATATATATATATAAATATATATATGTACTTATAAAAAAATGAATTCGCTTTTACTTTTCATCGTTAATATAATTTCCGTTAATCATTCCGTTATTATCGCCAAAATGAATAGCTAAGCGTACGTATAGTCGAATTATGTAAAAACGAGTAAAAACGCCCTAAGGGGGATTAAACGGGAGTTGTGTAGCGCGTAAAATAATGTTTTAATGAGTAATCCACGTCCTAAAACTTAATCTGAACGTCTTTGAATTAAACTGATCATTTAGTTCACTGTCACACATATCGAACCTATAAATGTATTTTGCGGTGAGATGTGGGAAAAGGGGTTTTAGGATCGTTGCGTAGATTCGGCCTAGTTGTTAGGACCGTTTCCAATACAGAGGTTTGTCATCGTTGTTCGAGCGACTCTAAGAGCGTAATCATGTTAGGTTAATCGGTTTTCTAAAGGAAAATTAATTAACTTCACATAGGGTGTTGAGTGAGAGTTGTTCAGATCTTAACACCAGAATTAGGAGTTGGCACCCGTGGATGTTGTTAAAATTACTGTGGAAAGGAAGGTTGGTTAATACACGCTCCTTGTCAAGTCTTCCCTTAGGGGTAAAAATAACTCGTTGGATCATAATTCGGCTATACCTTTTAATAACTAGAACTACAACCGTTAGCTAATTTTTACTTTCGCACTAGTGTAATATCTCTCCACCGCAATCTTGACCTAAACCAAGTTCTACGTCGACTTTGGTACTTAAACGTTGTTCCCTGTGGATTCGACCTTGCTATCACTATACTACTGTTGATTCGATACTCTGTCGGTTAAAGTTAGCAGTTAGTTATTTTGCTATCAAAGAGCTCTGGCCAGAAAATGCAGGCTTTACGGGTATTACTGGCCAGAAATGCAAGAAGATGCGGAGAATCTGGTTAGAACTTGCAGGACATGCCAGGTGCATAGCAACATATCACATAATCCTGCACAGAAGATGATACCGATTGTATCTCCATGGCCTTTTGATCAATGGGGAATAGACTTAGTGGGACCATTACCCAAAGCACCGGGAAATTTCAAGTTCTTAGTGGTGGCGGTAGATTATTTCACCAAATGGATAGAAGCTGAACCTCTAACCACCATCACAACCAACCAAATACGAAATTCTGTGGAGAAATATTCGTGCGTATATGGAATCCCTAAAGTTCTCATCTCTCCGATAATGGAACACAATTTGAAGATCAAGGAGTGCAAGCATGGTGAACAAATCTAGGGATCTCCCAACACTTTACATCAGTAGCCTATCCCCAAGCCAATGGACAGGTGGAGCAGGCCAACAGACAAATAAAGCAGGGACTGAAGAAAAGATTGGAACAGGAGGGATCTCACTGGGTAGACCATCTCCCAAATATATTATGGGCATATAGGACTACACCAAATGCTGCTACCTAGGAAACTCTATACTCCCTAGCATATGGATGTGAGGCGGAATACCGGCGAGAGATTGGACACAAGTCTCCCGGACGAATGATACCGTCCGGAAACACGGGAGGTAGACATGTTGCATGTCAAAGATGAGCTGGAGCATAAACGCGACGTTGCACTGATACAGATGGCCAAATACAAGCAGAGGATTGCCCAGTACTACAACTCCAAAATTAGAGGTACGTATTTCAAAGAAGGTGACTTAGTACTAAGGCGAAATGACGCCAGTAAGCAAGGCCCCACTGGAAAGCTAGACCCAAATTGGGAAGGTCCCTATAAAATCATCAAAGTGCATGGGAAAGGATCTTATCAACTAGCTAATGCCTCTGGGAAAACAGTTCCTAGAAGTTGGAATGCTGTTCACTTAAGAAAATTTTTTCCTTAAAAGAAATTTTATTCCTGTAAATAATGCTACTTTGAATCAATGTTTCCTTTTTAATTTTGTGATTATACATATGCATGTTTTTAACTTGTGCTAAAACAAAGAGTTAAGGACAAGATACTTAATTTATCCGTAAACTTGCATTGCAAAAATTCTGGGCAGAAATCTTGCCTTAGAGAACAAACATGCCAAACTTGCAGCGCAAGGGCATTCTGGGCAGACGTCCCACTTAAAAAATAAAAATGCCAAACTTGCAGCGCAAGGGCATTCTGGGCAGATGTCCCACTTAAAAAATAAATGCCAAACTTGCAGCGCAAGGGCATTCTGGGCAGACGTCCCACTTAAGAAATAAATGCCAAACTTGCAGCGCAAGGGCATTCTGGGCAGACGTCCCACTTAAAAAATAAAAATGTCAAACTTGCAGCGCAAGGTCATTCTGGGCAGAAGTCCCACTTAAAATGAAATTGCCAAATTTGCAGCGCAAAGGCATTATGGGCAGAAGGCCCCAAACAACTGGTAAACTTGCAGGGCAAGAAAATTCTATGAAGAAAACGCATGTTCCATGCAGCATATAACGTAAAACTAAAGAAGCTAAGGATAACAAATCCTAACTTCTTTGCAGCGCAACATGAAGACAAGGATCTCTAAACAGAGAATGTCAAATTCAAAGATGCGAAGGACTTAAACAGAGAATATCAAATTGTTGGGTAGATTTTGCATCATTAAAACAAAAGAAAATTTATAAAACCTATACTACCATGCAAAACTACCTCCTAACCGGCCGAATACCGGGTTGTTGATAGCATAGTAGGGTAAGTACGGGTATCGATCCTCAGGGAATTGGGATGATAAATCTAATCTTATTAATCCTTAAATTGTTACTCTTAAACGAAATAAACGAAAGAAAGAGACATAAAAAACAAAGAACAAATCAAATAAATCTAACCTAGAAAACAAAATAAAACAATCTAAACTAAACTAAAGATACATGGGATCAAACAACCAATATACAAACCAAGTGATTTCAATCCTAGTTCATCTCATGATTTTAATTCGATTTGTGGTTTCACCTTTTCACGAGACATAAACCCCTAATTCCTTAGCGAATCTATTTCTTAAGCTACGAATCCCTAATTCCTTAGTGAATTCAATTATCGATCTCTCCTCTTCCGAATGTTGAGAACGATTTACCAAACAAAACTCGGTGTAGATTCAGGTTAACTCTCGTATTTTAGAATCTAACAACCTAGATAATTAACCAATTAATTTGTCATCATTAATGATTAAAAATCCTATCTTTCTATGGTGATCTAGTTTACGCAACTTCCGTATGTTGTAAACATCAATCGCAAACCAATCTCTCGATAAAGTTCACACATAACATCATGATCAAAGAAAGATACAAAATCAATTAAAGATCATGAAAAATAAATAAGGACTGAATAAATTAAATAAATAAACTCACATAGTTTTGGTACATTGGATGAACTCCACGGATCAACAACGAAATAAACGGAAAAAACTACATCTAATCTAACCCCGGATCACCCGAGCACAAGGCTCGGGTGATCGGCCTTGAAAGCTCCCAGAAAGCGGCTGCTGTCTGTGTAATTTTCGTATGAAAAATCTGATGTAATTAGGGTTGGAATCGCAGCTGCTTTTATAGAAAAATCAAGTCGGTTGCTACAAGAAAGGTGCCGGACGCCCGTCCATAATGTCGGACGCCCGTTCACTATTTTCAGCAACAGCATCCAAACTTGTAACGCTCATATCTCGGGCCTCGTAAGTCGGAATGGAGTGATTCAAAATCCTGTAGAATCCTCTCTTCAAGCCCTACAAATCTTCTCTTGAGGTCCAGAGTCAAATCGGTTGTTATCATATCAAGAACTGCGTCGGAAGTCGGGACTACCCGGAATCCTGATTTCCCAACATTCATCTTGATTGATTTCTTTCCTTATATCTTTTAATCTTCCATAACTTTGATTGATTCTTTCCAATCACGAATTTGGCTCTCTAAAATCCTCTCTCCCATCATCAATGAGTATCTACAACAATAGGAAAACATACCAAAGCGTAACGTATTTCCAAAATAACATAAAATCATCAATTACGCACATAAATCGTTACGTTTTGAGATTTAACTATTAAAAACAGCATTTACTCAATATTTCAATATAAAGCCCTATTTCTATGAAAATAATACATATACGGGGGAAATCGATATAAAATATATCGTTAAAAACACTATAAATTCACCCTAAACACAAATCCAAAGACACAAATCCAAAGGTACAAACTCAAAAGGTTCAAAAGATTAGAAATGTCACTGACAAGAAATAACATACATAGTTACTACATCAAAAGCTGCTTGAAAAGACAGCAAATTCAAAGTTTTCAAAAGGAAATAAATTAAGGTGCGAGAGGAGGAGTCAAGGCCGAAAGCGTGTTTCTCTGAAGGTTGAGCGGATTTTTTCTTAGCATATTTCCTGATTATTCTTCTCCATTCTTGTATTCATCATATCGCTTCGTGAAGATCTCCCCGCTTTTTTATCATACAACCGGTGATTAGGCGAGTGTTAATCACCAGTCGGCAGGGTTTGGCCTCATCAACACCAAGTGTATATCCTCTGTGCAGAGCGGGAGCCAATATGATCTGGATTTCCTCATAAGTCTGAGGAGAAGACTTATACCCAGCGAAAACCTTCTGGACGATATTCTGAGTAGTGATTTCCTCCATCTGCCTCAGGGTTTCGTCAAAATCAGCCTTCATCTTCTTTGCAGTAGCAAGACGTTGCAGGTGCTCCTCATTCAATTTCGCCAACCGCTGATCTCTTAAGTTCAACTGTTCCTCTTGAGTGAATATCACACCCTCAGATTTGGCAAGATCAGACTTCAACTTCTCAATCTCTCGTTGAGCAACAAGGTGGGCTTCTTCCAAACTGGCCACCTCAGCATTGGCTTCAAGGTTGGATTCTTCCAAACGGGCCACTTTAGCATTCGCCTCATCCAACTGGATCACTTGGTGCTGCAGAGTAGAAATGTCTTGGGCCATACTAGAAGTTTTCTTATTCAAGGCCTTACCCAGGCGGTAACACTGCAACAAAGAATGTCTTAGAGCCAAAACGAAATAAAAGGAAAAATGAAAACTTCGTGAAAAACCACTTACAGAATCTGCAAAATCATCAGCAGACATGTCCTCAAAGTTGAAAGAGGAACCACTAGCAGAACTACCAGAGGGGGTGGATCTAGGCCTCTTCTTTTGCCTTTGGGAAACGGTCCTGAGGGGAACTGCATCCAGCCCAGTAATTTGACCCCGGGGAGATTTTCTTAAACAGTCAGATCCTCAGGATTAATAGTGCTCAGAGTATTCGCGAAAAGGATTAGCGACGGGGAGTCTCTTCCTGCACAGCGGTACCAGAGCCCGTGCCTATCTCTGCATCCTCTTGCTGACCAGAAACATCACCTCCTGGAATAACGGACAAAGTCCGCTCAGAATCTTCCACCATCTGTTCTGTTTCCTCCTCCTCGTCAACATCGATACTGATCAAGTCATCTACATTGGCCACTACAAGAAGAAAGGAATCATTAATTATTAGCAAAAATCAAAACAAAACGCAAGTACAAACATACATTTTCTCGTCTTGTTTCTTGGAAAACTCCACGTAGCCAACGAGGCCCTGACGTAGAAGGCCGAGCATCTATCGGGCGGCACTTATGAAGTCTAGGTTGAGAGAAATTTTGTTACCGACAAGATATTGGGACGAGCGTAGCATCAATGAAGTCTTCCAACTTGTCTTTCATGGAAGAGGTATTCCATCGCCCTAAACTGGCATCCGAATTGTGTTTCACAAAGAAAAAGTGTTCTTGCCACTTCTTCTTTGTCTTATCTTTGCCAGTCATCGGGATGATCGGAGCACTAGCCCTACGGCTGAAATGGTACCACCCCACTACCTTGTGTTAATTTGCATTGATAGAAGTTCCTGAATAATGTTACTGTGAAAGGAGTGGTATTCATACGACACCAAATCATGAAACCTATGAGAAATTTAATGCTATTCGGATGGATCTGACCAACTCTTAACTTATAATACTTCATTATCTCTATACACCCGGGGGGAAGAGGAAACCTTAACCCACTGTGGAGCTGATCAGCGTATACTGTGCAGAAACCGGCCGGAGGACTGTAAGCATACTCAGTCAGTTTAGGAAGAACAACTTCGAAAGGCTCAGTACGGATCTTATAGGTTTTTAATAAACCAGCCATCTCAGTCTTGGTCATTTTGCTGGCAACACCGTTGCAAGCCATTATCGCTTTGGTTTTGTCAAATCGATTGATTTCTCTCTTTAAGGTGTTTAAGAAGGCAGTGTGATCTTCTGGATATTGGTGTACGATTGAAGTTGGAGTGAATATCCCAGGAGGCAAAAGGTGAGGAGGCAAAAGACACAATAGGTTATCTCCAAAAGTGGAGGTGTTTCTTAAATCAATTGAGGAGGATGGATGATCGGAGTTTATTACAGGTTCAGGGCAAAACACAGGGTTAGACAAATTCACTTCCTCACTATCTATGGCTCTAGATGTTTTCTCTAGGGATTCAAATAGTTTCTCTACCGATTCACTAGAAGCAGTATTGGCTCTCAAACTCATGAAAGATCAACGGTTTTAAAGAAATGCAGAATAAAATAGATAAAGACTTACTTGCAGTTGCAGAGGGGTGTTTCCAAAAGTTTAAATTATAAGAGTAATGTGGACAGGGAAAGGGTTATGTGACAAGAAATGAAGCGACGTAATGGTTTAGTCTACGGTTATAATGATAACGGATGGGTGCAACTTGGCCTCGTTTCGCATAGTATTAATAACGGAAGCAGAACCGTTTCAGGCTAGGGCAGCTGTAAAGCAGTCCACCCTAGTCTGGGGGGACTTATGATGATATATGGGCCCAGTGGGTCGGATTATTTATAATTGGGCCAGGCCCAAAGTTAGATAATAGAGATAAACGAGCCAGTCAAGCCAGACCACTAAGTGCTGACCAGACCAAAACGTTGGACAGCATAGTCGGAGGAGCAGGACTCCACCGTGTCCTGACCAGAATGGTTTCTGGACAGAATAACAGGCTGAACGTGGTGAAGACCGGGTCAACAACATCTCAACTGCTTACGGACGTGGGTAGATCCCACGTCCAGAAGATAATCAACGATAACTTCCTAGCACGTCCAGGAAGAGACACACGATCTACCACTATATAAAGGACACCCTGAACTACGAGGGGGACTTGATTCCAGTTTATCACTTAAATTGGATACGTAGGCAGCTCTCTCAAGAGTTCAGTCCAAATTATATTCAAACATTCGTGTCCTATATTATTTTCCTAATTAGAATTATCCGATTACCCGTTTGTAATATTCATAACAACATCAGAAAGTTATATAAAAATATCCCAATTGCAATACCCCCCTTCAAGCTGGGATGGTGTAGATGTCTTTGGCATGGAAGGGATCAAGAGTTTTGTGGAGAGCGGGGCCATCAAGGGCCTTTGTAAAACAATCAGCCAGGTGTTGAAAAGTGGAAATAGGGAGCAACTTTACCAGCCCGGATTGAACTTTCTCACGAACCACGTGGTAATCAACCTCTATATGTTTTGTTCGCTCATGAAACACCGGATTGGATGCTATGTGCATAGCACTCTGATTGTCACAATACACGGCAATAGACTGAGAAACCTGTACCTGCAAATCTGCCAATAAGAATTTGAACCACTGAATTTCTGCCACAGTTGCTGCCATAGCCCTATACTCACTTTCTGCAGAGCTACGAGACATTGTATTGTGTTTCTTGGCCTTCCAAGAAACCAGGGATCCCCCCAAGAACAAACAATAACCAGTGATTGATTTTCGAGTCTCTGGACAGCCTGCCCAGTCTGAATCAGTAAATGCACAAGGAACCAAACTGCTGCTGGCACTATAGAAAAGTCCTTGTCCAGGATGTCTTTTGATGTATTTAAGAACTCTATAGGCTGCCTGTAAATGATTGGCAGTAGGAGCATCCACAAACTGGCTTAGCTGTTGCACAGCATAAGCAATATCCGGTCTAGAAAATGTAAGGTATAACAGCTTGCCAACAAGTTGTCTATAAACGAGTGATCGAGCAACAAATGAGAGTCTCCATGTTGTATGCTTTGCTTTGTATCCATGGGAGATACCACGGGTTTTACCCCCAAACAACCAAACTCCTCTAACAGTTAAGTACATACTTTCTTTGTGAAATAACTAGCTAGTATGACTGTTAAGGGTGAATTTATACGATTTATAACGCTATATTCTATGATATTTTTCCCCGTAATTGTACTAATTTGCATAAGAAACGTGTGTTTAATGGAAATATTGAGCAAATGATATTTTAAAAGAGATAATCGCAAAATAGGTTGATTTATGTGTTTTAATTATGTTTTTATGATTATTTGAGCGTTATTACATTTTTGCGATGTTTTTATGTGTTATAGATGCATGTTTGAGGCTCAAAAGATGCTCAAGAGTTGATTGAGTTCGAGGTAATTGAAGATAAAAGAGATAATGAAGGAATGAGATAGAGAAAATGAGATAAAGTTCAAGAAATCAAGATTAAATTCGATCCGAGCGGCGTCCGGGAAGGCGGGAATCGGCGTCCATAGTGGACGAGCGTCTATTGAAGTGAACGAGCGTCCGGGAATGGGAAGTTGATTCGGGAAGTTTGGACGCGGGGAGTGGACGCCGCGCGGACGGGCGTCGGTCGTGACTCGGCCCGACTCAAAGAAGATTTCACAAGGCGGACGGGCGTTCATCCTTTTCGGACGGGCGTCCATCGGCCGACATGCTTTGAAACCGACTTAATCTTCTATAAATATTAGCGTGTTTTTCCTCACAATACACGATATATTGAAAACCCTAAACCCTAGGGGCGGCTGAGATTTCATTGTTCTTAGTTTTCTAGTAGTTCTAAACACTTTTTATGTATTTTTACTTCAATAATTCGATCTTCAAGAGGATGCTAAGAGGCTAGGCCTCCATTGAACAAGCGTTGTGAAGCCGTCCGATTCAACAATTCAGTCTCTTTTCGTGGTTATTTTGTGAGTATCTACTACGAGTTGTTCCTTTATCATGTTTTACATTGTTGTTGCAAATTCATATCGAAAGATGCTTGCTTTATTGATTGTTTAATTGATGAAAATCAAGTTAGACTTTAGATCACCACGATAAAGAATAGATATTTGATCTAATTAACGAGAGTTATTAGGTTAGATTTCTAGGTTAGAAATTGAGAGATTTCACACCTCGATTTGAGAGCGTTAATCTTTAGATCGAAAGATAGAGATTAATAGACGAACTTGCCTAAGAAATTAGGGTTCATACCTTTGAATAGGTGAATCACAACTTGATTAGTAATCACGAAATAATCTGAATTGAAACTGAATATTGATAGGATAGGTGGATCAATTGCTTGTTCGTCTCGTAAATTATTGATTTAAAATCCCTTGAAATTGAATTACTTAGCTTAGTTAGTTCTTTCTATTGCATCTTAGATTTAGTTTAGTTTAAATTGGTTCGAAACATATCCTTCCTGGCTTTAGATCATATCTTCTGTCCAGTTTTACGTTTTAGTTAAGTTTTATTTTCAGTTCTGTTTAGTTTTATCCGCTGTTTAGTTTAGTAATCGTGACATAGGTTAGTTAGGAATAAAAACTAGAATTCACAATCGCCAGTTCCCCGTAAGATCGACCCGGCATTAACCACTATTACTACGATCCTTATACTTGAGGTTAACCGGATTATTACTTGTTTTGTGTTAATAAATTCCGTGACAAGTTTTTGGCGCCGTTGCCGGGGAACCGGACGGTTGTCTAGTTTTTGTTTTTCTGTTTTTTGTTTGTTTTTGTTTATCCTGTTTTTATTTCGTTTTAAATTCCTGTTTTTAGTTGATAAACGTTTAGGTAATTAGTTAATTAGGGTTTTAGCTTAGGGTTTAAGGTTCTCTTGCGATTAGTTCTCTTCTCTTCTCTTCTTTTATCTGTTCTTTTCTGCAAATTTTTTCTTTTCTGTTCTTGTTTTCCCGTTTCTAAACGGACGTCTGGAAATTGGCCGCCCGTTTACTGGAAAGTCTTCGATCCTGAACCACTTTTACTCGCTTGGACTAGCGTCCATAGGTTTCGGACGCCCGTCGACGAGCGTTTGGTCCACTAAACGCCCGTCCGATCTCAATTCCATCCGGACGCCCGTCCAAACTTTTGGACGTCCGTCTGGTCCTGTTTTCTTCAATACTTTTGTTTCCTTTTCTTCTTTTTTTCCCCTTTCTTTTCCTTAGGTTTTTAATTTTTAGTTTAGGCTTTCAATTTCTTAGTTTTTAGGTTTCAACCACTTGTTTTTGGTCCGGTTTATGCAAACTCGGAGTCAAAAGGGACCGTTATTATACACCCACGACCCCGAGCGAACCGTAGTCCGGCCAAACGGGCGGATTTTCCGTTCGCGATTACGCGAGACGAGCCGAGCGAGATCTTGAAGATCAACTAGCACGAGAAATCAACGATTTTGTGATAATGGCCGCTAATAATAGACGTACGTTGGCGGACTACGCCATGCCGGCGAAGTCAAAGTCAACCCGGCTATTGTTATTCCGGCCATTCTTGCACAAACCTTTGAGTTAAAACCGGGACTTATTCAGATGATGCAGCATGCATCTATTTTTCATGGTTATCAATCAGAGAATCCGCATACCCACTTACACACATTCTTAGAGATATGCGGTACTACACGCATCCAAGGAGTAAGTGAGGATGCTATCAAGCTGAAACTTTTTCCATTTTCTTTGAAGGGAGAGGCTAAAGAGTGGTACACCTCTCTCCCCTCTGAATCTATCACCACTTGGGCTGAACTTGAAAGAGAATTTCTAAGTCAATACTTTCCACCTTCAAAGACAGCCCAGTGTTTGAACGACATTTTCACATTCTATCAGAAAGAGAATGAATCTTTCTTCGAATGTTGGAAGAGATTCAAGTCTCTTCTTAGAAAGTGTCCCCACCATGGCTTGCCACTGGAAAGGCAAGTCAATACATTCTTCAGTGGATTGACCGAGCTTACAAAAGGCATGGTCAATAGCTCTTACGGTGGGGCATTTACGAAGAAAACACCGGAAGAGGGATGGGCATTGTTTGAGGACATCGCAAAGTACAACTATGCCCCCTCTTATCGAGGCAATTCAAGCACCTCCTCCTCCCAAGGTTGAGGAAGTCAATTTGCAAAGTTTGATCGCCTTCTTTGCGAGAAGCGAGATGGCACCATCTCAAGTTCCAAACCCGATAAATCAAACTTCTTCTTTTCCACGAGACCCTCGGGTTACATGCTGCGAAAATTCTTTGTCGGACGGCCATATGAATGGCCGGTGCCAATTAATCCCCCTACACCTTATCAAGTGAATGATGTTCATGATTATGGACAGTACAATCAAGTCACGTGTCAGAATTGTGACGAGGTGGGGCACACTTCTAAATTCTGTCCTATGAACGGACAGAATGCGGAAGTGAATGCATTCTACGGCCAGAACAATCAAAGGTTCAATCGGTTTCTGGCCAGGGCAATTTTCAAAACCAAGGGTTTAATCCATCTTCAAATTTCAATCCTAATTCGAATTTTAATTCGAATCAGAATTTCAATAGAAACCCTGGGTTTAATCAGAACCAAAACTCGAATTTTTCCAATCCTACGCAAAAATTCAATCAGAATTGGCCTTCCAATTCAAACTCTCAATTTCAAAGTCGGCCTAGCCAGCCCTATTCTTCAAATTTCCAAAACTCTCAAAGCTCCTCCCAATCTAACAATCTTGAAGCCAAGTTGAAGGAGCAAAGTAGATCGATGAAGAATCTTGAGAGACAAATTGGGCAACTGGGCGAGCGGTTAACTTCAGACCCCGGGCGGTTTGCCCGGTTTCAGAGAAGAATCCAAAGGGTGGTCAAGTTGCTCGGGCGACTTGAACAAAGGCCCATGTATCGACCTCGTGCCAACAATTCAATACGGTAAAGAGGAGGCCGGTGCAATGAATACGAGAAGCGGTACTCAAGTTAGTGGTCCTTCCCGCCAGGGAAACCACTAGCCCCTCCTGCCGTTGATAAGGCAGGAGGGGAAGCTGAGCACCTACACTCCCCTCAACTGCAAGAGAAAACTCAGGTGGCTGATCCCCTGAGAGGTGAAGAAGTTGGAAATCCTCAAGTGGGCGATCCGCCGAGGACCGAAAAAGCAAGTGAAAGTCGGGAGGCGATCCCGTGACTACACGAAATACGAAAAAGGCTGTTCGTTGGAAGGATGCGGAAGACAAGGTGTGAGTGCATCCTCAAAGAAAATCTTTTACGAGAATGACCTTAAGAAGCTTCCATTTCCACCGAGAAAGAGCAACATCCCCTTGAGTGAGGACAAAAAGTACGGAAAGGTCTTGAACCTTCGAAAAATACGCGGTAAATCTTCCACTATCGGATGTCTTGGTTGAGATGCCTAAGTATACAAAATTCATCAAGGATGTTGTATCTTCGAAAAAGAAGTTAGCGAGGCATGGAAAGGCAAATTGGTGAGGATTGCTCCATGATTAATTATGGAGACTTACCAATTAAAAGAGGTGACCACAGGCAAATTCGTACTTACGGTATTAATGGGAGGTCTAGTCTTCCCTAATTCTTTGTGTGATCTAGGTGCCTCTATAAGCCTCATGCCAATGTACGTGTGCAAACGACTCGGTTTACAAAGCCTTAGAACCGACTACTATGAGTTTACAATTCGATAGATCTTCTAAGAAAGCTTCGGGGATCTGAAAGACGTTTTGGTTCGATTGATAGATTTACCTTTCCGGTTGATTGGTATGTTTTAGATATAGAGAAAGATGAAAACGTCCCCACGATTCTTGGAAGACCTTTCTTATCTACGGCTAGAGCCCTCGTCGATTGCGATGGTGGGCACGTGACTATCCGAGTTGGTGATCAAGAGGTGAGTTACAATGTCTTAAAGTCCATTCAAGTACCCTCGGCCCTCAACCGGCTTTTCCATTGATTATATGACGGATGATTTCACCGATTATATGGATAAGCAAGTCATGGTTTGTAGAAGCCGAATATGAGCGATTGGTTGATAATTTAAATACTCATGGTGTTGTCAATCTAGATCAATTAGCGAGTGATTTTGAGGAAGAATTGTTGGAAGGAGAAGCTTTGGCGGTGGGACCACGAGTAAACTCGGTGACATTGAGTTGAAAAGTGGAGATCTCAAGTCGAGTCTAGAAGACCCCTACTGATTTGGTGTTGAAGCCGTTGCCTAAACATCTTAAGTATGTGTTTTTAAGAGAAGGTGACAAGCTTCCATTGATTATATCGCAAGCTTTCTCGTTTAGAGGAAATGAAACTTATCAACGTCTTGAAGAAAAATGAAAAAGCTTTTGGATGGCAAGTAGGAGATATCGAGAGGGATATCTCCGGACATCTGTATGCATAAGATCAAGACGAATGAGGGTGCAAAATGTGTACGACGGCCCCGAGAGGAGGCTCGACCCTCGTATGCAAGAAGTCGTTAAAAGGAAATCATCAAACTCCTGGACATGGGAATCATTTATGCCATCGCGGATAGTGAATGGGTTTCCCCGACTCAAGTAGTTCCCAAGAAAGGTGGAATTACAATTGAGAAGAATGAGAAGGGAGAGGAAATTGCATTGAGACTTGTCACTTTGGTTACGAGTACGCATCGATTATCGAAAGCTCAATGAGGTAACCATGAAAGATCACTTTCCCCTTCCATTCATTGATCGGATGCTCGAGCGTACGGCGGGACACGCATTCTCTTGTTTCTAGATGGATATTCGGGATACTTCCAAATACCCATTGACCCGGTGACCAAGAAAAGACCACTTTTACACCTGCCTTATGGTACATTTGCTTACGGGCGAATGCCATTTGGTCTCTGCAATGCCCCGACTACATTTCGGCGATGTATGCTAGCTATCTTTGACGGGCTTGTAGAGAAGTGTATGGAGATTTTTATGGACGATTTTTCGGTTTTGGTCGATCTTTTGATGATTGCCTCGACAATCTTGATCAAGTGTTATCCGGATGTGTGGAAAAGAACTTAGTACTTAATTGGGAGAAATGCCATTTCATGGTAGATGAGGGAATAGTTCTTGGCCACAAGATCTCGGCCAAAGGTATAGAAGTTGACGGGGCAAAAGTGGAAGCTATCGAGAAGATGAGCTACCCCAAGAATGTACGTGAAGTTAGAGGTTTTCTTGGACATGTCGGTTTCTACGAAGATTCATTCGGGAATTCTCCAAGATAGCCAAGCCCCATCCACTTTACTAAAGGAAGACGTTGAGTTTAATTTTGATGAGAGGCGCAAGCAAGCGTTTGAGGAGCTCAAGGATCGTTTAATATCTACTCCAATTCTTATATCGCACGATTGGAACCTACCGTTTGAGCTTATGTGCGACGCATCAAACTATCTTTGTTGGTCTTTGTTCTAGGACAAAAGATCAAAGGGAAATTCCAACCTATCTACTACGCCGGTCACACATTGAACCCCTCTCAAGTTAACTATACCACTTCGAAAAGGAGCTTTTGGCCGTAGTTTTTGCTATGGACAAGTTTCGTAGTTACTTGTTAGGAGCTCAAGTGATTGTGTGGAGTGATCACGGCTTGCTTTGCGTTATCGATGACCAAGAAAGAGGCTAAACCGCGCTTACTACGTTGGATATTGACCACAAGAGTTTGACGTCCAAATTAAGGACAAAAGGGCGGTGAAAACGTAGTGGTGATCACGTTTCTAGAATGTTAAGTGAGGAAAAGGATGATCCGGATGATATAGATCTTTACTTTCCTCTAGAAAACATTATGTTGATAGACGGTTGTCCTCACGATGTTCCATGGTATTCTTCCATTGTAAACTACCTTCATGCCCGTTATCTCGATCCGGAGATGTCTTATCGGGAGAAGAAAAAGTTCTTCTCGATTTGAAATATTTCGTTTGGGATGAACCTTATCTTTTTAAGATGCAGTAAAGATGGTTTTCTTAGAAGATGTGTTCTGAGTCGAGCAACGGGATATTATTGAACGGTGCCACGGTGGACCCACCGGAGGTCACTTTGGTCCGTGGAAAACCGTTGCTAAGATCTTTCAATCCGGTTTCTATTGGCCTACGATCTTTAAAGATACGAAGCTTTACGTAAAGCTTGTGATAGGTGCCAAAGAACCGGTACTCGACAAGGCGTTTTGACATGCCTTTGAAACCCATCCTAGAATGCGAAGTCTTTGATGTGTGGGGTATCGATTTTATGGGACCATTCCCATCATCTTGCGGTAATAAATACATCTTAGTCGCGTAGACTACGTGTCTAAATGGGTGGAGGCTCAAGCCACTCCTCACAATGATCATAAGACGGTCATGAAATTTCTTAGAAAAATATCTTTGTGAGGTTTGGATGTCCACGAGCCTTGATCGGTGATGAAGGGACGCATTTACGCAACCGACCCCTAGAGAAAGTCCTTGAGAAGTATGGTGTCCGTCATAAAGCGGCACACCATATCATCCGATGACTAGTGGTCGGGTTGAGAGGAGCAACCAAAGCATCAAGAAAATCTGGAGAAGACGGTAAACGATCATAGAAAGGGCTTTGGAGTTTGAAATTGGATGATGTACTTTGGGCTTACGGAAGCGCCTATAAAACCCCATGGGTACATCTCATATCAAATGGTCTACGGGAAACCATGTCATCTGCTGTCGAGTTAGAGCATAGAGCTTATTGGGCTACAAAGTTTCGAACTTTGATTCCCAATCTTGTGGAAAACATCGACTACGGCGATTACATGAGCTATACGAATTCGGACTCCGGGCTTACGAAAGTGCCGGGATTAGTAAGGATAAGATGAAGCTAATCCACGATGCTAAGATTAAGAAGAGAGAATTTCAAGTCGGAGAACAAGTTCTTCTTTACAATTCTAGGTTACATTTGTTTCTGGGAAGTTGAGGACACGTTGGTCCGGTCCCTTTGAAATTCTCCAAATTATTCCTGGAGGCGTTCTAGAACTACGAGGTTATGGTGACCAGGCCGTTTCGAGTGAACGGACGGAGGTGCAAACACTACATTGGTGAGCCTAAAGACAAGCTTTTGATTTGTTCGGTTCCTCGATATCCTTGGATGTGGTGCTACAACGGTCGAAGAATTAGACGAGTTTTCACCCGAACTTTTCTCTGAGATGACGGTGATGGTCAATCGAAGAAGTTCTAGGCGGTAGTTGGGATATGGAAGAATATTGGAAAGAGCGTCAACAAGAATGTCATCGAAGCTTCGGAAGACGAAGAAGTCAACCATGGGGAAGTTTAAACGTGTACGGAAAGCTATAAAGAATTTAACCCCGTGTGTTAGGTCTTGTTTACGTGGCCACACTGCGATCGAGCTTACACGAGGTAGTGGGTGGCGAGAAAAGTCAAATGGCACGATCCGGGCTAGACTTCAACGGTGTCGAGCTAACGACATTAACCAAAAGCGCTACTAGGAGGCATCTAGATATCCCTTATTATATTAGTTAAATTACTGTTTAGGCTATTAGTGTTATATTTATTTAAGTTTTAGTTTATTAACGTCTTAGTTGACTAAGTTTTTCTGTTTATATCTGTCAGTTAGTTTGCTTTTTAGATATGGATTACGGAGTTCTTCCGGAGGAGTTCCCCATCATTAGTCGGATCCCACGATTACGATGGGCGATGGACCGGGAGGCACTATAGTCTTGCACGTAGATTTTGAGCTTAGTACCCGTACGAAGACCATCACCTATGTTCTCATTGTCCCCCGCTGTTCGGGAGGTAGTGACTTCACTGCGAGGAGCTCCGGAAACTATAGGACGTCCATATACGGTCCTAAATGACCCCATGCGACGGATCTAGCGGCGGTACTACGGGCTTCACATTTTAGAGGTTTAGAGGTAGGCTGGAGATGAGCGGGGCGTACAAGACGACTATGATTTCCCTCCTTGCTATTGATATGCTTCGGCGTCTCATCCGTTTGGTGGATTGGGACGAGATTTATGCGGACTAGCGTTAGTTAGGTTTGTTTCGTCGAGCAAACGACGTAAAACAAAAGCGCTTGGTGGGAGGCAACCTTGTTCTCTATTTGTTTTTATTTATTTTCTAGAAATTTTATGTACTTCGTTTGATTTTTATTTGTAGTTTTGAAGTTTTATTTAAGTTTAATAAGAGATGAAATTTTGAATTTGAGTTATATGGGAATTTTATGATTTTTGTGCATTTTCTGCTTGGACGCCCGTCCCGGAACTGCGGACGCCCGTCCGCCATGACCAATTTTTGGACGAGCGTCCACTAAGCACAGACGCCCGTCGATTTATTCCCTCCAATCCTGTATGTGATTTAAACTTTTGGACGAGCGTCTACTAAGCGGACGCCCGTCCGGTTCATCGATTTCCCGGTGGACGCCCGTCCAGGGTTGGACGAGCGTCCACCCTGCGTCATATATACCCCTCCTTCGAGTGAACCTTCACTTTTCAGGATATTCAAACGCGAAAAACGGTTTCTCTTCCTCCTTTTGCCCTAAATTCCTCCATTCTAAACCATTTTGAGCGATTCCAAGTGCTATAGACCGCTTTTGATACCCTCTCTTCGATTTTCATAACCAAAACTCCCAACACGCTATATTTTTAGAGAATCAGCACCCATTGTAGTCCGACTTTTAAGAGAAAAAATCCGATTTTTGGAGGCCATTTGGACTTGTTTGGACTAATCTTCATTTCGATCGACATCTACTCATCATACTCGGTAAGTTAGTAACAACTTTTCTCGTTTTTCTTCACGTTTTTACGAGTTCGATCTTTGAGTCGGCTCGTTCACTTGAATGTCATCTTATTTGTTTTCTTTCTTTCGTTTTTGATTCTTGACTCTTGTTGGGTGATCTTGTTGATGATGAATGGGTTGGTTATTGATCATGGATGGTTGTGGTTGTGGTTTGGTTGATTTGAAATCCCGCTTTGGATGTTAAACGGGTATCTTTTGTGCGTATTGGGATTGTTTGGTGTAGACTAGGCTTGAAAATGGTTCATAAGAAGGGAGTTGTCAAGAGACACGGGAAGGAAGTTGCTAGGGAGGCCGGAAAGAAGCGCAAAGAGTTCGACCCAACCTTAGTTGATCCCAACCGAGGTGTGAGCATTCGGGAGCAACCCCCTAGAGCCACCCAAACTAGGGCAACCTTAAGAGATGAACCAACCTCGGACTACGAGACGGACGACGATATTCCTTTAGTACGGATGCACAGAGCTCGGAAGGCGGAGCCTCGTCTAGGGTTGAGGAGGTTGTAGAAGCTACCCGGGAAGATGTGCCGGTTGAACTGGGGCTGATCCACCTAGAAAGAGAGCCAAAACCGTACCCCCTATGCCCTTACCTCGTAGGTTCGTGAACCCTAGAGCTCACGATGTGTATAAACAGCACTATTTCTCGAGGACGATGTTGATAGAAAGGGCCACCTTAGAGGCAAAGGTCGATCCGGATTTCGTTAAGTTGCTTAAGGATCGGAAATGGGGCGCTTTGATGACGATTCCAACTACCCCGGTCAATAGTTCCTTGGTTCGGGAGTTTTATGCCAATTGTTCGGAAACCGACTTGGAATCGAAGGTGGTTGTGGTTCGAGAAGTCCACGTTCCGTTTACACCGGAGGTGATCAATGCAAAGTATGGGTTGGCAGCTTTCGAGGGTAGAGATTATAAGGAAGAGATTGTGCATAGACAGAGTTTGGGACAGGATCCTTTGGAGGAGTTGCGGTTAAGAGTGTGCCCGGATGTGGTTTGGACATTAAGACCGGAAGGAGTTAGTCACCACGACCTGGACGGAGGATTGGAAGGTCCGGTGTCGATTCATTCGAGTCGGTTGTTGCCTAAGAACAACTGACACACTTTCACATTGGTGACCTAGGTATGTTGTATGCGTTGACGTTTGGCTTTGAATGTGAATGTGGGACAAGCTTTGTATGACGAGATCTCGATCAATCGAAGGTTTATACGCGGAGCTTGATCGTCCCTCACACGATCCACGGTTTGTGCCTCGATGCCGGTGTGCCGGAGTATGGAGCGGATCACAAGCCCAAGAACCCGAGGCCAATACGAGAGAGAGAAGGGTATGCCTTCGGGACGATCCCAAGACGGAGACACCCCGGGAGCCTGGTCCATCCTCGGCACCACCTCCGGTTCCCTCGCTTGTCTAGTTTATCTCTGCGGAGAGGGCTTGGTACGGCATGGCCAATAGTCTACGAGATTGGATGAGCGATATCCGGGAGACGCGAGAAGAACATGATGTACGTCTTTGAAGTGCATTGTGGAGGGCAAGAAACCGAGGGATATGCAGATTTTCAAGGAGAGTGATACGGAGTTCATCTTTTCCGATGCGATCGAGCGAGTTATTGCCGATGTGCTTGAGGCGGAGAAAGAGCGATGATGAGGAGGTTGCGGAGGAGAGACCCTGCGGGACGGCTCTTGCGCCGGTTACACGGCCGGCACCTTCATCGACGACGTCTACGAGCTGCTGTACCCTCCACCCCCGACCACTACTACTGCTGCTTGGGATCTGCATTGTTCCTCCTCCGGTGATGATACTCCGGCTCCGGGGCAATCTTGATTTCATTTGTTTATTTTTTCGATTTGCACTAGCTATGGTGGTTGTCTATTTCTGCTACTTTTTACTTATATGGTTCATTGTAATTTTTGATGTTGCGACTATTTATTCTTTCGATGGATCATGTAAGCCATAAGGCACCCGTACTTTCTTCATTTCGACTTTGTTTATACTTTTTGGTTGTATTGGATACTTTTTTTGCTCTATGTTGAATTTGCTATCTCTTTTCATTTTGGTATAACTCCCCATTTTCCCCGAGATGGTTCCATGTTTGTTAAGAAGTGCGGGTATATTTTTAGCGGTTTCGTCGAGCTACATTGTCTAGTTACGCGTTCTAAGTGTCATTATGTAGGCTCCGGCACGACCGACGATTCGAGTTTCGATTTAAATCGGCTAAGTCTTTTCCTTTTTCTTTCGTTACGCACAACATGAGGACATGTTGATAATTTAAGTGTGGGGGAGGGGAATGTTTCGATATGTATCTACACATTTGCTTAATTCGTAATGTTTCTATGTTTCTATGCAAAAATGAGCTAAAATTTTCGAAGTTTTCCGACACTTTTGTCTTTGTTTGGTCCCGAGTAGGCAATTCAATTTGAAGTTCGTTATTTTTATAGTCATTTAAGCTATATATCATATGTTTGATAAGTTAGTTGTTTCACCTGAGATCTATTTTTCACGAGCCATAGTAAATGATGAGCTATTTATAAAGTTATACCCCGTTTTGGATTAGTGATTTTTGATTATCTTGTAAGTCATGTGCTTAGTGCTACGTATATATCTTGAGAATTATGATAGTTTGTATTCAGTTCCGAGTATGTTATACTGTGAATATCTGTAGGTTTGAATGTGATAAGTACACGTAACTATTGTCCAATTGAAGAAGTTGAATTTAATGAATGAAATGGGTGTGTCGGAAGCTAGTCGATGATTTGAGTGAGGTAGGGTGTACCACGTATGTCCTATACCACTATGATGACTAAAAGCTCACGACAATCAGAAAAAGCTGCCTTATGATTGGAGTAAGGTAGGGTATATCTCGAAATGTCCTATTCTGCTATGACAGGGCAATAGCTCATACTGATGTGTGTTTGAAAGTGAAAAAGTTAAATCAACTAAAAGATTAGTATGAATGGATATAAGACTAAGTTATCGTCTATCTTATCCCCAGTAGAAACTGACAGATATGATGTAGGGATTATCCTCGAGTATTTCAGAAAGGCCCTAGATATATTCGATCATCTTTTTCGGGATATATCACGTTTGTAGGGTACATCTTATGAGTGTCATTTATTGCTAGTCTACGAGGGGGTATTAGCTAGTTTTGCTTTGAGTTTCTCAAGTTCGGCTTTAGTGGAAGTTTATTATGGCTATGCACACACACTTTGGTGAACTTCGATTTATTGGATACGTGTTATATATGTTTAGATGTCTATCTTTTCTCGAGTCTTTATCTTTGTTTTGTTTTGCTCGGGACGAGCAAAAGCTTAAGTGTGGGGGAGTTGTTAAGGGTGAATTTATACGATTTATAACGCTATATTCTATGATATTTTTCCCCGTAATTGTACTAATTTGCATAAGAAACGTGTGTTTAATGGAAATATTGAGCAAATGATATTTTAAAAGAGATAATCGCAAAATAGGTTGATTTATGTGTTTTAATTATGTTTTTATGATTATTTGAGCGTTATTACATTTTGCGATGTTTTTATGTGTTATAGATGCATGTTTGAGGCTCAAAAGATGCTCGAGAGTTGATTGAGTTCGAGGTAATTGAAGATAAAAGAGATAATGAAGGAATGAGATAGAGAAAAAGAGATAAAGTTCAAGAAATCAAGATTAAATTCGATCTGAGCGGCGTCCGGGGAAGGCGGGCGGCGTCCATGGTGGACGAGCGTCTATTGAAGTGAACGAGCGTCCGGGAATGGGAAGTTGATTCGGGAAGTTTGGACGCGAGGAGTGGAGTGGACGCGGGACGGGCGTCGGTCGTGACTCGGCCCGACTCAAAGAAGATTTCACAAGGCGGACGGGCGTTCATCCTTTTCGGACGGGCGTCCATCGGCCGACATCTTTGAAACCGACTTAATCTTCTATAAATAGCGGCGCGTTTTCCTCACAATACACGATATATTGAAAACCCTAAACCACAGGGGCGGTGAGATTTCATTGTTCTTAGTTTTCTAGTAGTTAAAACACTTTTTATGTATTTTTACTTCAATAATTCGATCTTCAAGAGGATGCTAAGAGGCTAGGCCTCCATTGAACAAGCGTTGTGAAGCCGTCCGATTCAACAATTCAGTCTCTTTTCGTGGTTATTTTGTGAGTATCTACTACGAGTTGTTCCTTTATCATGTTTTACATTGTTGTTGCAAATTCATATCGAAAGATGCTTGCTTTATTGATTGTTTAATTGATGAAAATCAAGTTAGACTTTAGATCACCACGATAAAGAATAGATATTTGATCTAATTAACGAGAGTTATTAGGTTAGATTTCTAGGTTAGAAATTGAGAGATTTCACACCTCGATTTGAGAGCGTTAATCTTTAGATCGAAAGATAGAGATTAATAGACGAACTTGCCTAAGAAATTAGGGTTCATACCTTTGAATAGGTGAATCACAACTTGATTAGTAATCACGAAATAATCTGAATTGAAACTGAATATTGATAGGATAGGTGGATCAATTGCTTGTTCGTCTCGTAAATTATTGATTTAAAATCCCTTGAAATTGAATTACTTAGCTTAGTTAGTTCTTTCTATTGCATCTTAGATTTAGTTTAGTTTAAATTGGTTCGAAACATATCCTTCCTGGCTTTAGATCATATCTTATGTCCAGTTTTACGTTTTAGTTAAGTTTTATTTTCAGTTCTGTTTAGTTTTATCCGCTGTTTAGTTTAGTAATCGTGACATAGGTTAGTTAGGAATAAAAACTAGAATTCACAATCGCCGAGTTCCCCGTAAGATCGACCCGGCATTAACCACTTATTACTACGATCCTTATACTTGAGGTTAACCGGATTATTACTTGTTTTGTGTTAATAAATTCCGTGACAATTGCTTGTGATGATGGATCATCGGGAATAGGTTGTTGGTAAGTATGTAATTGCTTTGGAATGTTGGGGAAATATCATCACCTAGATAATTGAATGGCATTGAAGGTTACGAAATAAGAGGAACATTTGAAGTAGAATAAGATATATCGAGAGGATGCAAATGGAAAGCATCTCTCATGGAAGATTACATTTCTAGAAATAAGGACATCATGGTAATCTAGGTTATACGGTATGCAACCTTTTGTGGTAGAAGAGTGACCAAGATGAACACATGCCACACTCCTGTAGGATCAAACTTAGTCCTATCTTGTTTAATTGTTGAGGCATAGACTAAACATCCAAACACTCTAAACCTCGAGATAATCGGTTCTTTGTGGTACGATTTTTCATAAAGAGGAACATTACCAAGGACGGGGGTAGGTGTACTATTTATCAAGGTAGCCGCATGAACAACATAATATCCCCAAAATTGGACGGGTAAGGAAGCACGAAACTTCAAAGCCCTAGCTACATTTAATAGATGTTGATGTTTTCTCTCTACTAGCCCATTCTGTTCAGGTGTGTGTGTACATGAAGTTTGATGAACAATCCCTTTCTCAGCATAAAAAGCAGGCATGTCAAACTCCTTACCATTATCTGTCCTAACAATCTTAACACCAGAATTAAACTGTGTAATAACAAACTGGCAAAAACTTTGAACAATCATCCTAACCTCTGATTTATTATGCAGTAAATGTATCCAAGTAAATCTACTGTGGTCATCCACAATGGCAAGAAAATACCTGTGCCCTTGGAAAGTTTCATGCACATAGGGCCCCCAAATATCAAAATGAACTAACTCAAAACAAGCAGCAGTAGATGACTGACTTAAAGGAAAGCTTAATTGTCTCTGTTTAGCTAAAGGACAGACATGGCAGATAGTGTCCTGAGGCACTTGAACCTTTGGCAAGCTTTTATTGATTGTCTTCAGCCTGTGATTTGAGGGATGTCCATTCTGTAGTGCCTCACCATGTCTTCTGGAATGTCTTTGGAATTTTGAAATGTTGTTATACTGCAAACCTTTGAAGTTGTGGTGTCTATGATGTACAAACCATTCTTTTCTTCAACTGATCCAATCATCCCATCCTCTTGATCCTGGATAACACATCTGTTAAACTCAAAGAAAACCTTAATTTTAGGGTTTTTAGTAAGCCTACTTAGTGAAATCAGGTTTATATAGAACCCAGGAACACACAACACCCCTGTCAACTTTAGATTATGACTTAACAGCACCTCCCCTATATGTGTAACATATACAGTAGTACCATCATCAGCGGTGACACTAACATCTTGGACTTCGCTGACTTTGTGAAAATAAATGCACATCACACACTATATGATCTGTTGCTCTTGAATCTAATATCCATCTTGTAAATGATTTACCTGTGCTCATCTCCTTTTCTGGTAAATATGATGCTGAGAGCACAAATGCCTGATTGATGAGATGCTGTAATTGTGACTCTGCCTCCTTATTGTTTTGCTTCCCAGATACAAGTTCCTTCAGCTTTTCATATTCATGTTGAGTGAGAGAAAGTTGCATATTATTGGTTGCTTCTCCTTGTGAACTACACTGTTCAACACCCCCTTCCACCATGTTCACCCTGCTTCTTGGTTTAAACCCTGGTGGGAAACCGTGTTTCTTGTAACACTTATCTTCTACATGCCCTATCATTCCACAAAATGTGCATTGTGGTTTCTTCCCTGAGTTGCCATTGTTAAAACCACTTCCTCTCATCTGTCCTGTTCCAGAACCATTGTCAACAAATCTCCCTTTCGAATCATTGTCAACAGATCTCATTCTCTGATCATTCTGAGCCACACTTGACCTACTAAACATAACAGTAGGATCCCCAAAGCTAATGTTCTGGTTGTTATGTGCTCTTTGCCTTTCAAACTTCAAAGCTAAACCAAAGACAACCTTGATATTAGGAATTGGTGACATCAACAAAACATGAGACGTCACTGGCTCAAATACCTCTTCCAGTCCTCTTAGAAATCTGATAACGTATTCCGTCTCATTGTATCCTATGAATGTTGGTATCACTGACAATCCACGAGTTTGGATAACAAGTACGACTAGGCGTAGGGCGTAAAACGGCAATCTCATCAATTAACGACTTCATCTTAGTAAAATACTCAGTAACACTAGAGCCTCTCTGCTTAGCATTATTCAATTCCTCTATTAAATCAGATAGCCGAAAAGAATCGAGATTAGCAAACCCGTCCTTTAGCTCCTCCCAAACTGCTTGTGCGGAATCCATCCAGAGTAGACTTTTTCGCTATCCGCGGTGCCACTGAATTCCTTAACCAGTTGGTTACCATTATATCGCACTGTTCCCAGACATGAAATCGCGCATCATTTCTAGCCGGTCGTGGTAACGATCCGTCAATAAATCCAGCCTTATTCTTCATTATTAGTGACATGCGTGTTGATCTACTCCATGAATGATAATTTGCACCATTTTCATTGAGTATCGGTTGAACTAGGGTTAGCGTAAGGTTTTCATTTGGGTGAATGTAAAAAGGGCTTGATACAGGAATAATTTCCGGATCTGGAGCTTGATTTGCCATGGCGAAGATAACAGAAGATCAAACGAAGAAGATAAACCAGAAAATTGAACGAAAAACAGCGGAATTAAGCTCAGATTTTCTCTGATACCATATTGAAACAGATGAACTATCGAGAAGGAAAAAAAGGGCAAAGACTAACCCCAATTTTCTTATGATTCTTACTTAATGAATTACAAAGATATTTTTCCTTTATATACTTGGAAACAAATACAGAAAAGAAATAAAATAATAATGGCAACAAAGTAACGCATTGTTCTGTAAAAGAAAGTTAAAAAATATCCCAATTGCAATATCACCGGATAAAACACAGGTTGTTGTGTTAATATATTAGAAGTTGTGTTAATGGATAAGAAGGTAGCACGTTAACAAGGCTCTTTCAAGATGAATAAGAAGGTACATTTTTCTTCTGATTGCGTGAATTTTAGTCTTGTGGCACAACATATCATTTCATTTTTTTTTTCCTTCTTTTTTTGTTGCTATTTTGTGACTACTAAAATGGAAGATTTGTCAGATCCAAAGTAGTTCGAATGCGTTAGAATATTCTTTTGTTTTGCTTGGCAGGTATGCGGTTTGTTGCCCACGAATGACCCGAACTTTCTACTTCCATTATGCCCCATGATCTTCTACAAATAACCTCTCCATTATTCTCCATTATCCGAATCGGTTTCGGGAAGACACCCACCACTCCATGATGTACGCCAAGCTTCCCATTCCATCACTATTAAATTTGATAAAGCATATGGAGAAGATTATCATAATCGTGTCGAACGGTTTCATCTACTAAAGAGAGTTGATTAAGAAGACTAAGCCTATTTGGAGTCCGGCTATGGTGATGGTTATACTCCTTCAATTTCAGTTCTTCTTATGTTCGTAGTTGCAGGTTTATACAGGTTCTTGATGATCCCTCTTCGAACTTCGGCAATCGGGCAATTAAAGAATCAATTGAAGGCATTTTTCAACAGAGCATAGGTTCACCCATTAATAACCATTTTTAGTTCTTTTTATGTTCATAGTTGCACATTTATGGAGGTTTTTGAATTATGTTTTGTTTTGTATAGTGATATTTTACTGAGTTTTTGTTTTTGTGCACTTTTACAGACGAGGCGAGATCTTTTTTTATAAATGAATCAATGGTGTGGGCGGGACGAATGTAGTGAAAATATATGCATTTCTGATTTATTCTCCTTAGTAGTGTTGATATACCACTCTTGATTGTTGCCCGTTTATGAAAACTTGAAAAAACTATGTAAAATATTTGATGATGACGTTTCAGATAAGAAGTTCGTGTGAATGCTACTGAGAAATTCCAGGTTGACTAATCGGGTTAATGCGGAGAACTCTGAATTCCAGTTTGAAGTTTATCAGCTACTGGATATCATTTTTATCAGCTAATGGATATCAGCTAAGTTTATCAACTTATTATGTGATTTATGTTTTTTTTTTTTCAAGATGTAAGAAAGTCCTATCCCATGAAGGTGGAGATGAACTTTCAAATTTATCTATGGATGGAGGTACATTGCATTTATTTATTTATTTTTTTGGTTTCTTCAAGATGTAAGAAATCATTTCACATATGTTATCATATCCCATGAAGGTATTAACTTTCAAATTTATCTATTGGTGGAGGTACATTGCATTTGGGTTTCTGTTTCTTATCATTCTCTTTCACGTGCTCTATTGTATTTCCAACATTTCTACTTATTTTCAAGTTTATTTCATTGTTCAATCGATAAAGTTTGAATTTAAAAAAGAGAAATGTTTATGCAACAACAAAATGCCACAACACACTTTTACTCCATTGATTTTTATGGGACTCATATTAATCAATTTCTTCCACATCATAATCAATGGTCCAATATTGTGTTGAGCAATTTTCGTGTGGCACTATCACTACTCTGATGATCCTTATGATTCATGATGATCCTTTTTTATTCTGTGAGTGTTATTCGACATTTTGTTGGTGGTGACAAAGGTTGCGGGGTTGGTTTTTTTTTTTTTTTTTTTTTTTTTTTCCAGCAATCTGATATGCATACTGCATAATAATGCTATGCAAGGATTGTCTGCCAGAGGCATGTGCATTATGGTCATATATTCTGTTATGATTTATAAGTGAACATTATGTTTTTTCTTTCCTTGCAGATCGTTCAATAATTGTCCATTCCGAATATGGGTCTAGAGACATAGTATGGCTATAGTTCTTCTGAAATTTCATCACCATGAGGAGAAAATTAACACATTTACATAAATTAAATGTCTCATTCACTTTCCTACTTGCTTTTCTGTGTGGACTCATGTCAATTGTCTTCATATTTCTTTAGTGCTGTATATTATTCGTTACTCTTACACTAAATATAATGACCTTAAACATACACAATGTAGATGGTTTTTCATCGTGACTTCTGAGTTCTAATAAAACATTTGTGTTAAAATATGTATTCATTTTTTCCCTAAAAAAATGTAATCATTTTCATTCAACTCATTTTTTAATTTTACTTTCTTCCGTGCAACGCACGGGTTTCCCAACTAGTATATATATATATAAGGAAAAAAAAATCAAACTTCTAACTAAAATGCCTAAATATGCTACAAAATAGATATTGAATTTGGTATGTTTTGAGATTATCAATGAATTGAATTTGGTATCTACGGATGTTAAAAACGCAATAATGAAGTAATATTTTGTATTTATGTATTTTCGAAAAAAACTTCGAACTAAAAAATCAATTTCGACGAATTCACGAATGCCCAAAAATTTCTAGGACCCGCACTGGGTTGAATATTCACCAATTAATTAAAGGGGGAATGAGGGAGAAGGACAGAAATATTTCATTAATTGAGTAGAATGACAGTTTTTTGAAACTTTTGCATAAAGGACAAAACTATTTATTCAATTGTCGAAATTCACTTGTGTTCGAAATTCACTGTTTAAAATCACTGCCGAAATTCACTGTCGAAATTCACTAATTTTCAAAATTCATTGTCGAGATTCACTGATTTTCGGGATTCACTGTCGAAATTCACTGATTTTGGGATTCACTGGGAAGATTCACTGATTTTCGGGATTCACTGTTTCTTCTCGCTATAAAAATTATGCAGTTGTCCTTCTCCCTATAAAAAATATGTAGTTGTCCTGTTACTTAAAAATATTCCAGATTTTGTCCTTATCCCTAATTTTCCATTAATTAAAACTCCTTGATTGATATGACCACATCATTGTTTTAGTTTATAAGAATATAATGAATTTTTACAATGAAAATATCGTCTTAGGAAATTAGGTAATTTGAAGGGGTTATCTTTTCACACTCGGCTGATTATTTTGATTTAAATCGAGTAAAAAAACGATGATTATTTTGACCTAATTTGAGTCATAACTTCAAATGTTATTTATATTCAAAACCGACCAGAAAGACTTTACAACTATAGTGGTATCACGAAAACTTCCAACATTGTATTTGAAATTCAATCAGAACCAACTAGTATGAAAATACATAAATGACGAGATGAAATCTTATGTCCAATTTGCGTGTCTAATTTTGGTGTCTAAATAAAAATAATGTCGTTTCATTTGTGTTTTATTTTAGTTTTGGTTTTTTGTTTTTATTTTATTTTTTTCATGAAATAAAACATAAATGAAACGAGGTCGTTTTTACTTAGACACCGAAATTAAACACACAAATTGGACATGTTATCTCATCTCATAGATGACCAACTTGGAAAAAAAATTGTGTACTAATTTTTTTTTAAATATAAAGAAACATTCACAATTTAAAATAAATGAACAGAGAAACAATCTCTTCCATATATATATATATATATATATATATATATATATATATATTGAACTATTTTTAAATAAATCAAACATAACATGCTAATATCAATTAAGTGAAGTCATCTTATAATCCTCAAAAAGAGGGCATTCCATGCAATAATACCCAAATAAGCCATGAAACTAACTAGAACCAAATTTCCACCACCAACACCGGCACGGGCAGCGGCGCCGGCAGAAGCACCGGCAATCACTCCACTGCTTCCACCCGTTGAGCCACCTTTACCTCCGCCTCCACCTGTTGAGCCACCTTCACCTTCACCTCCACCTCCACCTTCACCTCCACCTCCGCCTCCACCATCACCTCCACCTCCGCCTCCACCATCACCTTGCAATTGCCTGCTTCCACCTCTTGAGCTACCGCCACCGCCTGCGCCTTTGCTTCCACCACCACCTCGAGCCACAATGAGCGACAACACGAGACAGAATGTGATCAGGAGCACGGATACAAATTTTACTTGACGATGCATCCTTCTTCTTGATAAATGGTTATTTCAAGTTTTCAACGAAGAGCTGAGTAGTGTCTTCTTGGATAATAATATATATCTCACACGCCAAATAGGTCCCCCATTTATAACATCGTAATACAAATAAGGGATGTCAAAAGTTGTTGGGGTTGTCCTATTATTAAGGGATGTTATTTATTCTGTTTTGCACTTTGCTAATTTTTAGCAGAGAGCCTTCTTTTTTTTAGTGTCTTCTTTTTTTTTTCCTTCTGGTATTGGTTATTTGTAAGGCTTATAAAAGCCAGTAGCTCTTTTGTTCAATAAATCAAGTTGTTATTTTGATCACCAAAGTGTTTATGCAATTATCCTTTAATACTTAATACTCCATCCGTCCCAGAATATAAGTCCTTTTAACTTTCTTTTTTTGTCTCAAAATAAAAATCATTCTTACATCTCAATACAAGATTAATGCATTGTTTTCAGCTTCACGCTAAACAATGCAATATTATAAGTCACTTCCAAAAAACAATACAATATTTTATCTTGAAATATTAAAAAGTAATTCATTTATGATTTTTCTTAATCCATATTAAAAGTCCAAAAGGACTTATAATAAGGGACGGAGGGAGTACATTTTTAATGTCTAGACAATGTAATAAATGATGTTCCCTTGAATTTTAATACTCCGTAGTTACAAAAAGTTCAAACAAATTGAGACGGAAGGAGTTATTAATGAGTTATAAGGCGCTTGATTTCATCAAGATTCAAAGGGGTAATTGGCAAGATCTGACCATAATGTAGATGTGTAAATTATGTTCCCTTGAATTTTAATAGTTTCAAAAAGTTTCAAACAAATTAAAACGGAGGGTGTAATTAATGAGTTATAAGGCGCTTGATTTCATCAATATTCAAAAGGGTAATTCGCAATGGGAACAGATCCTCTACGGTACACATGATGAGGTACAAGGAGCTGTGCATCATTTCCGTCGAAATTTTCGCCAGATCCGTCGAAATTTGGACGGATCCGTCGATATATATATATATATATATTTAATTTGCTTCACTCCGTCCAAATTTGGACGGATCCGTCGAAAATTTGAACGGAAATGGTGCACAACACCTTGTACCTCACCATGTGTACCGTAGGGGATCCGCATCCAATTGGCAAGATCAAACCATAATGTAGATGTTGCATGAGAAGAAGTTGCAACAAATCAAACAATTCAGATGAACGTAGCCGAAAAATTAATAACGAGCAACATTCAAGTTCAAATAATCAGACCGTTTGACAACAAAAACACAGCAACAACAATTCAAAATAAAGCAATCAAGATTTATCAATCAGATAAATCGATTTAATTCAAAATAAATCGGTTTAATCCCAAGAATTTGAACGAATGAAGACTCTAGGGTAATTTGGTAGAGATAAGGTTGGATTGGAGAGATAAGGAAGCAATTACCTTCAAATTTAAAAGCTCAAATAGATAAAAACGACTTCGTACATCTGGTATCAAAGATCAAAGCCATCAGACTCTCTTGCATAGTAGTGATCCCAATTAAATGGATTTATCTCCAAGATTAGCGTTTTATCTTAATAAGTTTAAAATAAGTTAAAGATTAGGTTTTGTGTAATATAAATAGAGCAAATAAACTACAGTTGTAAGTCAAGAAAGAAACACAGAGAAATTTCTTCAATAAAATTTCATACAGATTCAATAAAGAGTGTGTGTGTGTGGGTTGTGTTTTTCTACATGGTATCGGAGCTATTGGTGATTTAACACCATGACAACTCTATCTATCAATGTAGCAAACTTTATCAGTTTGAAACTAAACTCAAGAAACTATCCACTATGGCGAGAACAGGTTTTGGCCTTGGCTGAAAGTCAAGATCTATCAACACATCTCATAGACAGCAAATCAGCACCACCAGAGTTTGTTTCTACTACAAGTTCAACCACAGGAGCAATCAGCAGTGAATCCACTGCACTAACAAAAAATCCGGACTTCATATCATGGAAGAAAGCTGACAGGATGCTCAGAGGATGGCTAATAGGATCACTTTGTTAGAGGAATCCCTAGGACTTGTCATTGGGCTGACAACGCATATCTAGTACGGGAAGCCCTAAAAAATTCATATGCTCAAGATTCACAAGAATGATAGTTCAACTTGAAGCGACAAATAACATACTTAAGGAAAACGAGAGGACAAGGATATCAATGAACATGTCGAGCATTTAAGGGACTGCTCAGTGACGCCTTGCTTGCTATTGGCAAACCTATTACAGATCCAGAAAAAGTCTATTACCTTTTAACCAGCCTAGGCCTTGAATTTGAGACTTTTACTACAACTATGCTAAAACCTCCAAGGCCTACATACTTCGAATTAGTTTCCCAACTACAAAGTCTGGATCAGAGAAGGACATGGTTCTCCTCAAATCTAGAATACAACAAGCTGTCCCAGATGGCCTTTTATGGACAAAAGGCACCTCAGCAGTCCAACTCCACCAGGTTTAATTCAACAGGCAGAGGATTTCAAGCACATCAAACAAACTTCAGGAGTACTAATCAGGCAAATCAAGCAGGTTCCAGCAATCAAGTATTCAAGAGGATGACCAAGGCTTAAAGGGATCAGTACAGAAATGAGACATGTCAATGCTGTGGAATCACAGGACATGTGTCCAAGATTTGCTGGTGGAACAATAAAAACAAGAAGCAATCCAGTGAGATTCCACAAGCCCTGTCTGCTCTAACCCTTGATAATACCATAGTTTGAAACATAATGGATAGTGGACACGGGAGCATCCAAATCACATGACGGGTAACGAACATATTTTACATAATCTATGTACATACTCGGTTCGAATTTGTTCTTATTGTTGATGGTACCAAATTGACTATCAGTGGTATAGGTGAAATTCATATATACACAAATACCTCAACTATATCTATAGCAAATGTCCTTTATGTACCAGAACTTAAAAAAAAATCTACTTTCTGTAAATCAACTAGCTAAACAATACCCTGCTGAGTGTATATTTACTAACAATGGTTTTGTTTTAAAGGACAAAATGACAGGACAGGCCCTCTTGAAGGGAGATCTTAAAAGGAGAACTTTATGTTCTTCCCAGTGGTGTTCAAGCTCTTTTTTCTCATCGTTTTAGGTCATGCAGTGCTGAATTATGGCACCAACGATTAGGGCATATTCAGTTTCCTGCTGTTCAAGTTATAAAGAATAAAGGCCTCATTGAGGTTTTAAGGTCCAATAAACAAGAACATTTGTGTGAGAGTTGTCAGCTAGGCAAAATGAGCAAATTGCCTTTTTTACAATCTGATTACAACAGTTCTTGTATCTTTGATATAATACACTGTGATTTGTGGGGTCCTGCCCCAGTTGAATCTATTGGCAAGTTTAAATATTATGTCTGTTTTGTTGATGATCATTCCAAATATATTTGGTTTATCCCTATCAAACATTCAAATTTCTTTGAAGTATACCTAAATTTTGAAAGCTGTGTTCTAAGGCAGTTTAATAAGCATATCAAAAGGTTCCACTCTGATGGAGGAGGAGAGTTTGTCAATAATAAACTTGCTTCCCATTTTTTAAAAATAGGTGTTGCTCACTTAATCTCTTGTCCCCACACACTAGAACAAACAGGCATTGTAGAAAGAAGGCATAGGACAATTAGGGAGCTTGGCCTCACTATGCTGTTTCATAGTAGATTACCCATATTTCTATGGTCAGAAGCCTTTGCAACTGCAGTTTATCTAATCAACAGAATCCCTTCATCTGCCTTAAACATGAACTCCCCATACTTTCTCCTTCACACCATGCAACTTGATTACTCTGTCCTCAGAACCTTTGGCAGCAGATGCTATGCCTATCTGTGGGACACAAAAAAACATAAATTTGATCCTAAAACCCTTCCCTGTGTGTTTGTTGGGTACAACACTCAGTATAAAGGCTACAAGTGTTTTCACCGTCCTACTGGGAAGTTCTTTGTCTCTAGGCATGTGACCTTTGATGAATCCTTGTTTCCATATAAAGTCAAGTCTGATTTTAACTCTACTCATGTTCTCACCATTTTTGATTCATGGAATCCCCGAGACACCTTACCCAACTGTCACCCTCACCACTCTGAATCTGATTCCCCAGATCCCATCTTACAATTCATAGACTCAACTCCTCCAGCACACCCTGATCCTGAACCCTCTGAAGATAGTCACCCCACAGAACCTCTCTTCCCTGATTCTGATTCGGAGGCATCTCCTACTTCAACACAAGAACTTGCACCAGATCTCACATCACCTCTCTCCTCTGATCCTGGATCCCCACCATCAATCTCTCCACCTACCACACCCAAAGTAGTCACTAGGACTCAACATGGCATATTTAAGCCTAACCCCAAGTATGCACTGGAAACCATCTCATCCAGCATACCCCCAGAACCTAAGACTGTCAAATCTGCTCTCAAGCATGTAGGATGGAAAGCTGCTATGGAAGAAGAGTTAGATGCCCTCAGCCACAATCACACCTGGCATCTAGTCCCTAAAACCTCCCACATGCATGTCATAGGCTCTAAATGGGTCTTTAAGGCAAAACTCAAACCTGATGGTTCACTAGACAGACTAAAAGCAAGGCTTGTAGCCAAAGGCTACAGCCAAATAGATGGTGTTGACTACACAGAAACATACTCCATAGTGGTTAAACCTAGTACCATTAGAATTGTGCTAAGTATAGCTTTGAATCAGTCTTGGCCTGTAAAACAACTAGATGTTAAAAATGCTTTCCTCCATGGCTTCATTATAGAGGACATCTATATGACACAGCCCCCTGGCATGACAGATCCCACATATCCAGACTATGTTTGCAAACTAGACAGAGCCTTGTATGGTTTAAAACCGACCCCTAGGGCCTGGTTTGACAGGTTTAGCACCTTTCTGGTCCAATATGGTTTTCAATGCAGTCTCTCTCATCCTTTTTTATTTTACTTACACTCTAATCAAGGGACACTAGTCCTACTATTGTATGTGGATGATATCTTATTGACAGGTTCCAACTCAGAGTTCTTGGCATCTTTCACTACTATCCTTAGTCAGGAGTTCTCCATGAAAGACTTGGGTCCTATTCATCATTTCCTTGGCGTACCGGTCCATCATACTACCATAAGATTCCATCTAGACCAGTCTCATTATGCTCAGACCATCCTGGACAAGGCCCATATGCTTGACTGCAAACCTATGCGAACACCACTAGCAACTAAACATCCAGAAGCACCAGAAGCAGAACTCTTAGCAGATCCTACATACTACAGAAGCTTGGTAGGAGCTCTCCAGTATCTCACTTTCACCGGACACGATATCTCCTTCGGTGTCAATTATGTCTCACGCTTCATGCGAAGAACCTACTCATGCACATCTCGGTTTGGTCCATAGAATCCTCGGATATGTCAAAGGCTCCATAGATCTTGGACTTCTACTACAACAAGGTCCCCTCACAAATCTCCTTGCTTTCTCTCATACAGATGCAGACTGGGCCACTTTAGTAGCATTTTCTGATGCTGATTAGGCAGGGTGCCAACTCACTAGACGATCCACCACAGGTTATTGCACTTTTCTAGGCCCTAATCTCATCTCCTGGTGTGCCAAAAAACAACCTACGGTCTCTAGGTCTAGCTCTGAAGCTGAATATCGTGCTATGGCACATACTGCAGCAGAAATTACGTGGCTCACTTATTTGCTTCAAGAACTCAAGATATCCCTACCTTCTACACCAGTACTGTACACAGACAACCTCAGTGCACTTCATATGACGATTAATCCAGTCTTTCATGCTAGGAGTAAGCACATAGAATTAGATTATCACTACGTAAGGGAGCAGGTGGCCAGAAATCTATTGATTACTAAGCATGTACCAGCTACTGCACAATTAGCAAATATATTCACTAAGGCCCTACCTAAGGTTCCATTTCAACAACTTCGCCACAAACTCGGCCTTCAACCCCGGCCTCGTTTGAGGGGGTAATAACGAGCAACGAACAAGTTCAAATAATCGACCGTTTGACAACAAAAACACAGCAACAACAATTCAAAATAAAGCAATCAAGATTTATCAAACAGATAAATCGATTTAATTCAAAATAAATCGGTTTAATCCCAAGAATTTGAACGATTGAAGACTCTAAGGTAATTTGGTAGAGATAAGGTTGAATTGGAGAGATAAGGAAGCACTTACCTTCAAATTCAAAAGCTCAAACAGATCGAAACAGCTTCTGTACATCCTACTATCAAAGATCAAAGCCATCAGACTCTCTTGCGAAGTAGTGATCCCAATTCTGTGGATTTATCTCCAAGATTAGCGTTTTATCTTAATAAGTTTGAAATAAGTTAAAGATTAGGTTTTTTTTAATATAAATAGAGCAAATAAACTACAGTTGTAAATCAGGGAAGAAACACAGAGAAATTTCTTCAATAAAATTTCATACAGATTCAATAAAAAGAGGGTGTGAGTGGTTTGTGTTTTTCTACCAAAATGCGGTTCAAGATATATATTCCAAAAATCAGATAAAAACTAAAAAACAAAATATTATTAATGAGAAAATCGATGTAGAATCATATCAACATCAAGAGCCAAGTTTGCACATAGAGACGTGCCCTAAGGGGAATGGACACAATTTTGGTTTCTTTTTTTTGCACCAAACACGCACGCGCATCGTTGTTGGTCGGCTCGGCTCGAGTTTGAGTTGATCTATAATTAAAATGGATATTTGTTTATAAGGACTAGTTTGAACAGTTAATGGGCATTTAGGACACCCTTAAATCTTATTTATTTATAAAGACACATTTCATTTGTTTTTCCAATATTACCCTTTACATCCTTTAACACAGTTTTTCCATGTTTTTTCAATTTTACAGGAAAATAGATCTCATTGTGGCAACGGACTGCCTCTCCGTCGATTCCGGCCGGCTTCAACAACTCTCGCCGATCTAAGATCTTGTCCATAAATGTACGTAATGCTGGTGCTGTGCCTCGCATTTAGTTTGCTTGGAATCCTGGTCTGTTTGCAGCATTTGTCAAACAATATTTCTGCCTTACACCAAATTGAACTCAATGAGTTGGTGTAAAGTCGATTTTTAACTATGTGACTCCATTACCGCCATCTGTGAGTATAGTTCAGCTTGGTCAAGACTCGTCCTTTTGAAGGCATTATTTGTGCATAGAGAAAATTGGGACATGACTTCAGCTTTGAATCTCTTTTTGCCGGGAGACATTTTCAACTTCTTTGTTATGTATTGATGAAAGGTTCTATAATTGACCGGAAATTGAATAATGGAGGTAAATTGTTTGATAAAATTCCTAAGAGGATTTTGCCATCACGATTATTTACAGTTTTACAACTGCACCTACGAAGGAAGCTCTTGGCCTTTTTGGGTTTTGGCTAAATGGCTTTTCGCGTTGTTTTATCTTTTAGGTAATACTGCAGCCGATTACTTTTGTCCTTCTCTCGAAAAGCTTTCTTCCATGCCGAAACTGTCACCATCTGTTGCTGGGGTTGCTCTGCTTCCACTCGGAAATGGTGCTCCTGATGTCTTTGCTAGTATTTCTGCCTTTACGGGTACGGGTACGGGTACTGGGGATGTTGGGCTCAATAGTGTGCTTGGTGGTGTTGTATTTGTTACCTGTGTTGTTGTTGGTGTGGTGTCCTTTTGTGTTGCTGATCAAACTGTTCAAATTGATCGAAAATGCTTCATTAAGGATATTATCTTCATAATTGTAACTCTTACATCCCTATTGGTGATATTGGTTGTAGGTTGCTGCCAATGAGATTTTGAGGAAACAGGTGCAGAGCCAAAAGAAATGACTTTTTCAGAGGACAATTCTTACGGTAAGAAGTCGGATATTATCCTACAAATTGAAATCCGGAATCCTCATCATCTGGAGAATCGAGCTGTGCCTATACTAATACAAAATCTGAGTTCAGGGCTGGAAAGAGCTGTGGAAGTTCTTGGATTTCTGGCCAAATGAAGAAGAGCCCGAGATGAGATGTTAGACTACATATGATGGGTTCTTAAAGACTTTGATTTCAGTTTTGAAAAATGGGAGTTCAAGAGGGGTGAAATATGGGCTATTGACTATAAATCTTTTGTGCAATTATAGTTTAAAAATGTGCTTGGAGGTCTTAAATGAGGGATTTTTGGAGATATGTTTGGGATTATTGGAGGATGACAATGAGAATGTGAGGAGGAAAATAGTGGTGCGGATGCAGCAAAAGGAGTAGACATGTTTGAAAAAGCTATACGCTTTTATGGCTGCTGCGTTCTTTCTTATAAATTCTAGTGGAGATTTAGTGATTTTTTTGATTCACTCCTTTGATTGATTGGGCAATGGATAATGTGGTCTTGTGGCAGTATTGCTTATGATTCTTTTTTTTTAATTTAATTTTTTTGAAACAATGATTAAAGAATGTTTATATAACAATTTGGAGTATGGAATTTCATCTAGAGAGGAGGAAAAGTACTCAATTTTTGTTATTTTCATTGTTCCTTAAGTCCTACGGTGCTTTCATCAGTCTAAGTAATGACTTATTGTTTGGAAATTCTTATTAACTTTTTTGCTACAGTCACATTGTTCCTTCAAGTAAAAATCCAAATGTTCTGGTGGGTGTTGTAATGCAACTTAAATTTGTGTACATGTTGCTTCATTGATGTTACTGTATTTACAATTAGAGAATTGATGCAGTGACATTTACAATTTGATACACAAATTTGGTAAATTTGTAAATTAAATGTAGTGTCATTCACATTATGGGTGTAATCAATGCCGAGTCGAGTCATACTCCCTGTGAGCTCGAGCTCGACTAAAAAGTTTGGGCTTGATCGAGCCATAAAAATGCAAGATCAAACTCGACTCGCTAAGTACTCGATATATCTCGACTCGGCTTGTAAGCTTGATTATTTTATTAGAATTCATTTATTTTTTAATAAAATATAACAAGATCAAGCTCGACTCGTCTACTACTCGACTCGAATAATATTTTTTGAATTATAAACAACAATATTTTATACTAAATTTAATAAATATAATTATTTAAATATTTATTTAATGAAGCCCGATTAGCTCGCGAGGTATTCGATAACTATATTATAAAACTTGAGATCGGCTCGGTTAATTATTCGAGTAGCTCGAGTTCTATGCATCACGGTGTCACTTCATTGTGGTGTTTCTGCATTGCGATGTCACTTCATCGTCATGTTGTCTCGGCATCGTCAAAAGTTATAACATCGCGGTGTCTCTAAATCGTCAAATGTTATAACATCACACTGTCTCTGCATCGCGATGTCACTTCATCGCGGTGTCTCTGCATCGCGGTGTCTCTACATCGTCAAATGTTTTAACATCGAACTGTCTCTACACTGCGGTGTTACTTCATCGCGGTGTCTCTGTATCGGGGGTGGTCTGCATCGCGGTGTATCTGCATTGGGAGTGGTCACCGTCACGTGTCTCTCGCATCGTGGTGTCACTTCATCGAGTGTCACTTCATCGCGGTGTCTCCGCATCGGGGGTGTCTGCGCATCGCGGTGTCACTTCGTCGCGGTGTCTTTGCATCGGGGGGTCAACCGCATCGCGGTGTCTGCGCAATGGGGATGGTCACCGCATTGCGGTGTCTCTCAGTATCGGGGGTGGTCACCGCATCACGTGTCTGCGCATCGTGGTGTCACTTCATCGCGGTGTCTCGCATCGGGGGTGGTCACCGCATCGCGGTGTCTCTCGCAATGGGGATGGTCACCGCATTGCGGTGTCTCTGTATCGGGGGTGGTCACTGCATCACGTGTCTCTGCATCGTGGTGTCACTTCATCGCGGTGTCTCTGCATTGGGGGTGGTCACTGCATCGCGGTGTATCTGCATCGGGAGTAGTCACTGCATCACCAGGGGCGCCCGTGTGGGGGGGCCATGGGGCCATGGCCCGGAGCCCTCCCGAAAATCAATGAATTTAAGGGCCCCACGAAATTTTGACCTAATATTATATATATATACTGTATTTATATGAATAAGGAATGTATTACCTTAATGGTTAGCACTCAAGTATACTAGACATAAGACTTGGTTTCGAATCTTGCAAGATACAATATTTTTTTTAAACTAGGACTAGGAGCCAAATAAGTAGGTTTTTTTCCTTCCAAACCCATGACTATCACACGCAGTTTTTTTGTTTTATTTTTTTATATATATTTTGGTTACTGTTTTTTTTTCGAAAGGCGAGGGCCTAAATTTTTTTTTTGGCCCCGAGCCTAAATTTGGACAGGGACGCTCTTGCATCACGTGTCTCTGCATCGCGGTGTCACTTCATCGCAGTGTCTCTGCTTCGGGGGTGACTCTGCATCGCGGTGTCACTTCATCGCTGTGTCTTTGCATCGGGGGTGGTCACTGCATCGCGGTGTCTCTGCAATGGGAGTGGTCACTGTATTGCGGTGTCTCTGTATCGGGGGTGGTCACTGCATCACGTGTCTCTGCATCGTGGTGTCACTACATCGACGTGGTCAATGCATCGCGGTTATCAATGCATCGGGTGTGGTCTCTATCGCAGTGGTCGTTGCATCGGGGTGGTCACTGTATCGTGGTGGTGAATGCATCGCGGTGGTTAATGCATCACGGTGGTCAATGCGGTGTCTTTGCATTGCGGTGTCTTTGCATCGAGGGTGGTCAGTGCATCGTGGTGTCTCTGCATTAGGGGTGGTCACTGCATCACGGTGTCACTTCATCACGGTGTCTCTACATCGATGTGGTCAATGCATCGGGTGTGGTCTCTGCATCGCGGTGGTCGTTGCATCGGGGTGGTCACTGCATCGTGGTGGTTAATGCATCGCAGTGGTCAATGCGATGTCTCTGCATCGCGGTCTCTCTTTATGACGGTGTCTCTGCATCGCGGTCTCTCTTCATAACGGTGTATCTGCATCGAGGGTGTCTCTGCATCGGGGTTGGTCATTGCATCGCGGTGTCTCTGCATCGCGGCCTTACTTCATCGCAAAGTCTCTGCAATACAGTGTCACTTCATCACGGTGTCTCTGCATCGGGTGTCTCTGCAATGTGGTGTCACTTCATCGACGTATCTCTGCATCGCGGTGTCACTTCATCACGGTGTCTCTGCATCGCGGTGTCACTTCATCGCGGTCTCTGCAATGCGGTGTCTTTTAATCGCGATGTCTCTGCATCGTGGTGCCACTTCATCGCGGCGTCTCTGCATCGTGATGTCACTGCATCAGGGGTGGTCACTGCATCACGGTGTCTCTGTATTTGGGGTCACTGCATCGTGGTGTCTCTGCATCGGGGGTGGTTATTGCATCGCGGTGTCTCTGCAATCGAAGGGGGCATCGCATTGCGGTGGTCAATGGATCCTGGGTGCTCGATACATCGTGGTGTCACTTCATCGAGGCGTCTCTGCATCGAGGGTGGGCACTGCATCGCGGTGTTCAATGGTTCTAGGGTGGTCAATGCATCGCGGTCACTTCATCGAGGCGTTTCTGCATCGGGGGTGTCACTACATGCGGTGTCACTTCATCGAGGAGTCTCTGCATCGCGGTGTCACTTCATCGCGATGCCTCTGCATCACGGTGTCTCTGCATCGTCAAATGTCATAACATCGTGTCTCTGCATCACGGTGTCTCTACATCACACGTCACATCATGTTCACATGTCACTGAATTGTGATGGTCACTACATCCCGATGGTCACTGCTTCGCGGTGGTCAATGCATCGGTGGTGGTCAATGCATCGTGGTGGTCAATGCATCGCGGTGGTCATTATATCAGGGTGGTCACTGCATCGGGGTGGTCAATGAATCGTGGTGGTGAATGCATTGGGGTAGTCAATGCATCGCGGTGGTCACTGAATCGGGGTGGTCAATGTATCGCGGTGGTCAATGAATCACCATGGTCAATGAATCGTGGTGGTGAATGCATTGGGATAGTCAATGTATCGCGGTGGTCACTGCATCGGGATGATTAATATATCGCGGTAGTCAATGCATCGTTGTGATCAATGAAAAAAAAAACTATACATTAAAAGGAAAAAAAAAAAATTCAACATCCTGAAGCCAAAAAAAAAAAAAAAAAAAAAAACATCAACAGCTTAAAAAAACTAAAAAACATAATAATAAACATTAAGCCCAGCGCCGGCTCTTCCCCTCTTTTTTTTTTATTTATTTAATTTTCTTCATTAAGGGTATTTTAGTCTATTTATCTAATTTGTGTTCTTATAACCAAATAAGATTCCTTAGTGTCCTATTTGTCTAATTAAGTCTATTTTGTGTCCTTTTGGACCCTTGGCCCTAATTAAAAAGTTGACAAATTTTTCTTAAAAATGACACAAAAAAATATTTGAATTAACATTTGCCTAAAGTTTTTTTTTTTTTTTTTTTTTTTTTTTTTTTTCTTCTTCTGGTATTCGTTATTTGTAAGGCTTATAAAAGCCAGTAGCTCTTTTGTTCAATAAATCAAGTTGTTGTTTTGATCACCAAAGTGTTATGCAATTATCCTTTAATACTTAATACTCCTTCAGTCCCGGAATATAAGTCATTTTAATTTTTTTTGTGTCCTAAAATATAAATTATTTTCACATTTCAATATAAGATTAATGCATTGTTTTCACGTTCACGCTAAACAATGCAATATTATAAGTCACACCCAAAAAACAATACAATATTTTGTCTTGAAATATTAAAAAATAACTTATTTATGATTTTTCTTAATCCGTGTGAAAAGTCCAATAGGTCTTATAATAAGGGACGTGTTCCCTTGAATTTTAATAGTTTCAAAAAGTTCCAAACAAATTGAGACGGAAGGGGTAATTAATGAGTTATAAGGCATTTGATTTCATCAAGATCCAAAAGGGTAATTAATGTAGATGTTGCATGAGAAGAAGTTGCAACAAATCAAACAATTCAGATCAACGTAGCCGAAAAATGCGTAGTAGTGATCCCAATTCTGTGTACACCTTACATAATTTAAATCAGGGGCAGACCCCATGAGCACAAGGGTCCGTAGCATCACTTAAATTTTTCCGTGTGAATTTACTAATATGCTACTTTAATAATATTAAAATCTGTGTATGCATATTATTTCAAACTAATTTGAATACAATTGCCTATTTATTTCAATCGTGTACAATAATAATTATTAACCTTATGATTGTTGAAAAATTGATGGCTAAATGAGCATTGGGCGTATTGGGCCTTAAAGTGTGTGAATGGAAAATGATATGGAAATGGAAAATGTGAAGAAGCTTTTCTCCCACATTGCTTGGAAGGTTTGAAAGGGGTCAATTCCATCAGTTTTCCAACCATCATCTCCTACTTCCAACCCATAAATTCACTCCTCTTCTTCAACTCGTTTGAGCATCAAACTGAAAATTCTTCTTCTTCTCCTTCTTATGGAAATAGAGAGTTCATACAAACAAGTTCTTAAGCAAGCGAAAGTTTGGTGCATCTTGTCGTTGCTAACCGTTCTATCCTGGGAGACTAACGTTCCGTTGAAACTCAAAGCATCTGACGGTGAGGGGACGAATTTGTCTTAAGAAAACTGTGTTAAACACAGGGCTCGGTTTTCTTAACAATGATCACTGGTTCAAAACTCAGTAGTTTTAAATGTACATTTATCATATATTTTCTAGATCACCAAGATAAGGATAGATGTGTTAATATTATGATATTTAAAAAGCAAAACATAACATACTAGTACTTAATATTAATACCATCATCAATTAATCAAATCAAATCAACCTAAGCAGGGTATTGCATGCAATAATATATATACCCAAATAAACCAAATTTGCACCACCACCAGCAGCTGCTGCTGATGAAGATGAACTTCGACTTCCATGGCCGCCGCCACCACCACTGCCACCGCCAAAGAGTACTCCTCTGCTTCCACCACCTCTTGAGCCACCACCTCCTCCTCTGTAACTGCTTCCTCCTCCACCTCCACCTCTACTGCCTCCACCTCCACCGACACCTCCACCTCGAGCCGCAGAAAACGACAAAAGGAGGCAAAATATGATCAACAAGAGTAGAATTTTCACCTGAGGCTGCTTCATTTTCCTTCTTGCTAAATTGCTGATTTCATAGAAGAGTGTTGGATAATTTGCATGTGGCTTAAGTAGTATATTTCACGTCAGAGACATTACTTGTTCAGTTAAACCAAAGGATTCACACCAAAAATGTATCCGACCTGTGACATCTTAATAATTTCGTATGACTTTGACTCTTTGTTGTTGTTGTTGTTATTATTATTATTATTATTATTTATTTATTTATTTAAGAAAACGAAAGATACACCATTATTTTTGCTATAAGTGGGACTCGAACCCGGATTACAACCTTAGTGTGAACCACTATGTCGATGACTCGATACCATGTTCGTAGACTCTTTGTTATTTAAAAAATAAAGACTTTAACTATTTACATTTTACATAGGCGAGTTCTATACTTTTTTACTATTGGTATCTATTTATTTATTTTTTTTTTACTTCATCACACCGCCAAATCACTTTAATTTCGGCACGGTACGCGCGTCAGAACCACTGATGTTTCATTTTGCTAACAACGTCAGTCAGTGGGTCTGACGTTTTTCTCCAATGAGACATTTTTAACTATAAAATCAATGTTAGTGACGTTAGGATTGAAAACCAACGTCAGTGACGCGTATATATATCGAAAAACGTGCGTCAGTGTCACAGACGTTATGCTTTACAAAATAATAAAAATATTGAATGTGGAGTCAAGAGTGATTTAAAGGGTGCCGATAGAAGCCGTCATTACATAAGGCAAAATTCTTTTTTCAGGATATGAAATTTAGTATGAGTTTAATTGTAATTTGAAAATAATAATAAGACTATCATTGCAATTTTTGGTATATAATTGGCATGTCGATACTCTAACGATACTAGTAGCATATGAAGTTGACATATCACCAAAATTTAATTTTTGAGAACGAGATCGATAGCTTCAAAGAAAAAAGAAACGATTTTTTTCCTTAAAGTTTTTCAACTAACTTTACTTGTTGTTATTGGTTTCCATCAACGATTTTAGGGTTTTCGGTTCTGCAATTGATGGAAAGGTTTTTTATTTTCTTTTTATTTTTATATTTAAACCTTATGATTCTGAATCGGTTGAGTAGGAATAAAGAATCTTCACAAAAACTCTACGAAATTGATTAGTAAAAATAAAAATTCTCCGCAATTAATCTCATCGCAAAAACTTGTCATCGATCGACCTCCTAATTGAGGACCGTGTGTCCGCTCCTAACCTTACTTATATGACGACTCACAATTAAATCGGGATTAGTGAACCAAAAGAGGCATGAACATTTTAGTTACCTTGTGATTACTGACGGTCAAAGTGACGCTAATAAATATTACAATATGATATGATAACAATGTGACTGATACCATGTCATATGCAGTTCCATCGCACCAAAACATGCACTATCATTGACACATCAATTAGGGGCGGTTGTAGAAATTTTGTCATGGGATCATAAATTTGTCAATTTTTTTTTCCATATCACATATATTTCGATATACCATTCTATACATATAATTATGAGGCAATAGATAAAAACAGAGAGGTTAATACATAAAATTAAGGGGATCAATTTCACATATATGTGTTTATAAAAAAAGTTCTCTACTATTTGTAGATAATATTTTATTTTAGTGTGTCGGTCGCACCCCCAACCTAATACATAAAGCCGCCCCTGACATCAGTTATCACGTCATATGATTATTATACTTATAATATATCAATCTCATTTTGATCACAAATTCAAACCTCACACCAGGGAGCGTGGAGTATATTTCGTATCCGTTAAAAAAAAAAAACGCCCTAAAAAAACAAAAACAAAAAACAAAAAACAAAAACAAACAAATACCTCACATGATCTTGCTAGCCACCTCTTTTTTTACACTTTAGTGTTACATTCTTTTTCTTTTTTTTAGCACTTTTACCATTGAAATACTCATTAGCATCCTCCAACAACTTGTCTACTTCAGTCTTTCTCTTTTTTGCCCCTACCTTACCTTTGAAAGCCTTAGCATCTTCTAGCAGATTTTCTACTTCAGTTTTTCTCTTTTTCGCCCCGCCCTTAACTTTTGAACCCTCAACATTCTCAAACGGCATAACATGATATTGTGTAAAAGCATCGATCGATTCTTTATGCGTTTTTTTTAAACTAGATTTGTACTCGGCTGATATTTTACTCGAACTAGATGATGACGATGTGTCCGCGAGTTGTAAATACTCACCAACCGCGGTACAACCATTGCTATAACGATTGATGGCATCCAATAAATGCGCGCCACGTAGGTGACAATGTTCAAAAACAACTTCTCGAAACGCGTTTGGTGGCTTGTGCAATACGTGCAACAATGTCTTACAAGACATTACAAATGCTTTTTTATTGTAATCCATAGACATTTCTGCATAGGCTTTATTCAATAATAGTGATGCATACGCCGGTTCGTTGAAATACGGTTTACTGTTGAGCACAAGTCCTTGAATCGATACCAAAACTTGAAGAATGGTGGATCTTTTCGGATCCCATAATTCGACTCCCTTTCCGCTCCAAGTGTGTAACAAACTCAAACAAACCTTCCCATCTGCATATAGGTTCGGATTTAGGCGATAGCCGTGAGAATGATAGTGAAGTTTCGGCGGTTGTGAGGGATAATTTGGAGGAAGAAGAATGTCAAAGAAGAAAAGACCGTCGTGGTAAGGAGTCTGTAATGCACCGATGATTACAGCACGAAGCAAATCGACCCTATGCTCGTAGGCACGAACGTAAATGGATTCAGGAAGATTTTCTTCAAGGATTTTCCACTCTTTTGCAATAGCTTTTGAGACACAACTGGTTGGATTCTTGAAATTTGATGATTGGGTGTTTTGTGTTACAAAGTGATGATCTGATACAGCTGATTCATCACATACTATATCGAATTGTTTAAGCTTCACAGATTCTTTAGCCTTTCGTTTTCCACCTGATCAAATTATATGTAGATGAATTAATTAACAGCATAAACTAGAAAAATAAAATGATAAAAACAATCCAAGGTTTTGTTTTTTTTCATCCTTGAAGTGCAATAATATATACTCCATAAGCTGCAACATCATAGCATGTATTCTGAAATTATGATTTTTATCTATCTATTTATTTTTTACACAGACAATGAATGAACATGTTACTGAAAACTGAAAAGTCTCCAGGCAAATGACGATCCCTACTGTTCTTAAGGATAGGAAAACCAAAAGCCATAATTAATGCCAAGACGAAACACAAAAGTTACATCCGAATCCGATTCAAAATAAAAGACAGCCTTAGATCTTAGAAAAATATAAATTCAAAAAAAAAAAAAAAAATACAGCAGTAATTAAAAGTTGTTTACCTGAAGTCATTGAAAATATCTCGCCAGTCTTGTTGAAAAGATGCCGGTTTTTTTTCTTTGAAGAAAAAATGAAATGCGCTAGGGCTCACTGTTTTTTTTTTTTGATAACGCTAGGGCTCACTGTTAAATAGAAGAAGATAGACAAAGTCAATTCAATGCAGTTTTCGTTCAATAGGTCTCTTCATATTTCCCTTAAATATAAAAATAATTATAATATAAACCTGTTTGAAAAAACAATTATTTTCGGATATCTAATTTTGTTTATATAAAATACTAGTAAAGTAAATTTTATGAAATTATTTTGAAATTTTGTTTTGATAAAATACTAAGACTCAAAAACAATCCCATAGTCACATGTCGATATGCTGACCCATCTATCTAAATCGGAGAAGACGAGGATCAAGATGATCTGCGGGAAAACAAGGATACCATTGACAATTTTATTGGCCCAGAAACTGATGAAGATGCTCTCATCATCCCTATTGAAGACTGCTACGACCTTTGGAGGCCATGGCGTAAAGCCTTAATTATCAAAATGCTAGGGAAATCTATCTCCTACAAGTTCCTCTGTCAACGATTACATGAACTCTGGAAGCACACAGGCCGAATTGAAATCACAGTCATGGACAATGTCTATTTCGTGGTACGATTCACGAGAAGAGAGGATTACGAAGTGGCACTAGAAAGAGGACCCTGGGTTATCATGGGTCACTATCTAGCAGTATGAAAGTGGAAGCCGTTTTACTTTTTCCAACCGGCGTTGGAGAAGATCACCACTACTATGGCTTGGGTACGTTTCTCAGCCCTCTCGCTTGAAATCTTTAGGGAGCCAATTCTAAGACGCCTCGGGAATATGGTTGGGAAATGTGTGAAAGTGGATCTGGTCAATGCTATGAATGCTAGGGGGAGATTTGCCCGTGTTTGTGTGGAATTGGACCTGGAAAAAAAGTTAAAATCCTCTGTTGTTGTCAATGGATGAAGATACGCCGTGGAATACGAAGGCCTACCCCAAATTTGCTTCACCTGTGGAAAATTTGGGCATCAAAAGGAAGAATGCCCAGAGCATTTAAATGCAGCCAATGCTGATGGGTCTGAGCCCCCAGACAAGAACCAGAGGTAAAGGGTCCTACCCCCGATAATCCTTATGGTCCTTGGATGATTGCTTCAGGGAGGAGAAAGTGGACTGCTAGTAAACAAAGACAACATGCTTCTGCTATCCTAGGCATGATGGTGTGAATGAAGAAGTACGAAACCCGATTATGGAAACAGGAACACGGTTTGATGTCCTTGTTGAAGAACAAGACGAGGTACAAGATGTACCTGAAGTGGTTAGAGATCTACGAGAGAAGGTACAACAAATTGATCCTATTGGAGGAAAAGTTCAGACTGCAGAATTCAGCAAAAAACAACCTCAAACTAAGCAAGTTAATCAACAACGCAGTGGCGTAGGAAGTAGTGGTGTGAAAGCAACTAATACTACTACCCAAACAATAACAACTTCTAAGCAACCAACAGCACAAAAAAGGCTCTTATTCCAAACAAAAAGCTGCCTCTAGGACAACCTTGAATGATGTCTCTAATGTCATCACAAAACAAGCCCAACAGGCCACTGATTTGTGTCCGCCTACAAAGATTTTGCAGAGGGACAATCAATAGAATACATCAAAAGTGGGTGAAAATGTGAAACATCATCCACCCGATAGCAGCCAGACTAGGAAAGCTCAAAGCATGGATTTTGAGGGATCGGTTCAAAACCCTCTATATGATGTGGATGGGGTTAACCATAGCCCAGGTAACACCACTACTACTTCTCTTCAATGAAAGCTTTAATATGGAATTTCAGAGGAGCTTCCTCAAGGGAGCTCCTCAAACATCTACGATCAATTCTAGCTCAACATAAGCTAGATCTACTCTATCTGATGGAAACAAGAAGTTCTAGTGATAGAGCCATGCAAATCTTACAAGCAACTAGATTTACTAAATTTTTTGCTGGGGGTATATGGTGCTTTTGGGATGAGGATTGCATTTCTCTGAATTTAATTAACTGTACCAACCAGTGTCTTACCATGGCAGTGATGGAGGGCCCCCGTATTGATTGGCTGCTCACAATGATCTATGCCTCACCCACACCTGGTGTTAGAAATGATCTCTAAGACTATCTGGTGAGATTTAGTGCGGTGGTCGAGGTGCCTTGGTGCCTTATAGGAGACATTAATCAGGTTTTGTATCAGAGAAGCAAAATGGGGGGAAGACCAGTGGGTGGTCTTAATATGGCAAAGTTGTGGCTTATGTTGCAACATTGTGAACTTTTAGAAGTACCTTTCCAAGGACCTAGGTTCACCTGGACATGGACTCTTCCTGGACATAGTAAAATCCAACAGAGACTTGATCAGAGTTGGTGTAACACTCAGTGGTTGGAAAAATTTGGTGGTGCTGTTGTGACACATCTTCCCAGAGTGCACTAAGACCACAATCATTTATGCCTGGAGACTGAGCTTGGAGTACCCAGAGTAAAAGATCCGCATGCTTTTTTTCTTCCAGAGAGCTTGGATGGAAAACATAGCTTTTGATGACTTTGTGGATCAGGCATGGTTATAGAAAGGTATGCTTTTTGATACTATCCGGAGTTTTGCACAAGAAGCCAATACTTGGAATAAAACAGTGTTTGGTAACATTTTCTACAGAAAGCAACAATGTCTCAAAATAATGGAAGGAGTGGAGAGGAGTCTTGAACAGTTCCCTTCGGCTTTATCTGGCAAAGCTCCATGAAAATCTTAATAAAGAACTAAATCAGGTGCTAGATCAGGAGGAGGTTTACTGGCACCAACAATCCCAGTTGCAGTGGTTAGCAGAAGGGGAGAGAAATACTCACTTCTACCATCTTAGCACCATGAGAAGGCAGCAAAAAAGAGGGTTTCTTGCCTAAAAGATGCACATGGACAGTGGAACTTGGATCAGGTTGTTTTATCTAGTATGATCACATGTTACTATAAGGATCAGTATGAGGAGGATTCTGTGGATCACTCTGAGCTGGCTGATGTCCATTTACCGACTTTATCACCTACAGACCTTCAATTTGTGAATAGGAAACTCTCTGAGAAAGAGGTTGAAGATGCAGATTTTTATCTGGGGGACTATAAGGCCCCAGGCCCTGATGGCATACCAGCATGTTTTTATAAGAGATGTTGGGGAACTGTCAGTCTTTCTATTCTCAAGTTTGTAGCTGATGCCTTTACTACAGGTGAGTTTGATGAGAGATTGAATGAGACGGTCATCTCCTTGATCCCCAAAGTCCACCCCCCAGAAACAGTCTCTCAGTTTAGACCTATTGCACTAACCAATGTCTGTGTGAAGATAATATCCAAGATTATCGCTAATAGGCTGCAGTCCGTTATTGGGAGCCGGGTGAACCATACTCAGGCAACTTTCATCTCGGGTGGGGGCAGTACAGGGAATATCTTGATTGCCCAGGAGGTTCTTCATACCTTTAAGACCAAAACAGATGCTAAGAGGGGGTATGATGCTCAAAATAGACCTGGAGAAGGCCTATGACAAAGTGGATTGGAATTTTTTAGAGCAGATTTTGATAAAGATTAGGATCTCCTCTACTCTTGTAAGATTAATTATGTTTGGCCTCAGAACGTCTTCACTTTCAGTCATTTGGAATGGTAGTAAGACACCCCCTTTCAAGCCAAAGAGGGGTTTACGGCAGGGAGACCCCCTTGCCCCGTATTTATTTGTGTTGTGCATGAAGGCTCTGGGGCAATACTGTTGAGTATACAGCACTCTGCCCGCCTGTGTGCATTCGACCCATGGCGTTGTGAAGGTGTGGTATAAGGAAATAAAGTAGCACCTTTACTAACACCAATTGGTTTTAGTACAACGGTAAGCGCTTGATCCTAAAAACTGGTTGCAGAGCAAGTCTATCTTGAAGAAGAAGTATATGTTCAACAACCACCTGGATTCAAAATCAAAGATCAAGCTGATAAAGTTTTCATTCTAAGGAAAGCTTTTTATGGACTTAAACAAGCACCAAGAGCTTGGTATGAAACTCTATCTCAGTTTCTAGTGGATAATGGATTTATCAAAGGGACTATCGACCAAACCTTATTCAGGATAAAAAAAATGAAGAGAATACTCTACTTGTTCAAATCTATGTTGATGACATTATTTTTGGATCAGAAAATGAACAGTTATGTGAGAAATTTGCAAGTTTAATGAAGAGCAAATTTCAAATGAGTATGATGGGAGAATTGAATTATTTTCTTGGACTGCAAGTTAAACAATTAGATGATGGAATTTTCATTCACCAAACCAAGCATACAAGAGAACTTATCAAAAAGTTTGGTATGGAGAAATCAGCTGGAATTTCTACACCAATGGGGACCAACATTAGGCTAGATGAAGACAAAGAAGGCAAAGATGTTGATCAAACACACTACAGAAGAATGATTGGAAGCTTACTCTATCTTACAGCAAGTAGACCAGATATATCTTTCACTGTTGGTGTATGTGCAAGATATCACTCAAAACCAAAGGAAAGCCATCTCACAATTGTAAAAAGGACCTTGAAGTACCTGAAAGACACAGATGGAGTTGGTATTTGGTATTCAAAAGAAAGAGAATTCAAGCTGATATCTTACTCAGACTCAGATTATGCAGGATGCTAAGTGGACAGAAAGAGCACCTCAGGCACTTGTCAGTTACTAGGAAATAGACTTGTGTCTTGGTTTAGCAAAAAGCAAAACTCTATCTCAACTTCAACAACTGAAGCAGAGTATATAGCAGCTGGAAGTTGTTGTGCTCAAGTTTTATGGATTAGACAGCAATTAAGAGATTATGGGATAGAAGATGGAATGATTCCCATAATGTGTGATAACACAAGTGCAATTGCAATAACTGACAATCCAGTTTTACACTCAAGGACGAAACACATTGATGTGCATCACCACTTTATAAAAGATCATGCAGAGAAAAAGGATATTACAGTTCTTTATGTACCTACTGAAGATTAGTTGGCTGATATCTTTACAAAGCCATTGGACAAAGAAAGATTTTCCAAACTGATAACTGAATTGGGGATAATCAAAGTGAGTTAAGCCAGAGATTCGTCAAGGGGATTAATATTTGTTATGTTGGGTGCGCTCACTTAACAGATTAGTCATTGACATCAACAATCTCAAACTGACCAATTAAAACTGAAAGACTTAATGGAACTGAAAAACTGAATCCAGGATCAGTTTTACTCCAGTCAACTTAAGTCAAAGGTTGATAACATAAAACCGACAGCGGTTATATCGCATTTAATTACGGTAGTTCTTTTGTCAGAATATATTACGTGTTCACCCCATTACTGTCAGAATAGTACATGTCTTGGTTACCCAAACCATCATGGAATTTGAAAATTTGTACAAATCAACCGCCAGTATATCATCCCTATATATCCAACCTACGTTCACACCCTCCCAAATCAGACGTTTCAAAATCTTTCTAATCAATATCTTTCTTGAAAACAAAATTCAAATTTTCTTTACAAATCCCTCAAAGTTCAATCCCTGTTTTCACACTAAAAAATGACCACCTCAAAGAAATCACAAGAAGAAAGATTGATCATAGAGCTAGATGTGTATACTTTCGAAATTTATGAAACTATGTGCAACAACACTCTGTTGGCTAGTTATATCTGCGAGAAGATCCAGAAACAACCAGGATTAAGAAATATTCTGGAAGTTAACTTTAATGAAGAACGCGATATAGAAGGAATTTTACAGTTTTGGGAAAATATGCGTTTGGTAAGAGACTCTTTATTCACTACAGTTCGTGGAGATCGTATTGTTATCAATGAACGAGTCATGAAGTCACTATTTGGTTTCACAAATTCATGTATGACATCAATAGACTTGACTTCACTACCATTGAAAAGGGATGCCTTTCTTAGGCAGATTACATTATCTAAGGAACCAGTGGAAATTGGTATTCATGTTGATAAACTCAAGCCAGAGTTTGGATTTCTCAGCCGATGGCTCAGCAAACATGTTATTGGAAAATCCAAATGAATCAGTACAATATCAGAAGACAATGTTTATCTGATGAACATAATTTGGGATGAAATAGAATTCAATTAGGCTGGTTATGTCGTCAATCAGATAAAGAAGCAACACTTAGCCGAATTAGAAAGCGTACAAAGGGCTCAAGTTGAAGGTCAAGCAACTATTGGCATATTCCGACTGAAAAAAACACTCAGTGGAATCATTCAATTTTATTTGGAAAAACTCAAGGAAGGGAAGAATGCAAGACAAACTGCAGCTACAGAAGAAATCGCAGCAGCTACAAGAACAACTTCCCAACCTGAAGCAAGACAGAAAACTGTGTCTCAGTAGGAAGCTGAACACAGAGGAATCAAGCGGAAAGCTGAATCAGTGAAAGAAAGATCAGTTGTAAAATGTTTGTACCCAGAAACTTCAAGTAAGAAAGCACAAACTGAGGGGGAACAACAACAATTGACAACTGAAGTTACAAAGGAAAATATCACTGCTGATCGTACTTCTCAGTTACAACAACAATCAGATCAGCAACAAGCCCCTGTTTTTGGAGCTGACAGAATTATCGAGCTAATGAAGATGAAACTCAAACCAGAAGATTCTCGTGATGCTACTTTACAATCTGAAGAAAATTTACTCTTAAAGGAATTGGAAATTAGAGATCTATATACTCTGTTTCCTATGTCAGAATTTCTTGCAAATTGCTTCAATAGATTCACTGAACTAGATCAACGAAGATCAGCCACATCATCTATTCCCGATGATATTTCAAAGAAGAAGGATGATGATGAAGATGATAATTCAAGGAAAGAAGCTGATATAACTACACTCTTACAGACAGAAACTCAACTTCAACCTCTAGCAATGCAAACTATAACTCACCAAGAAGATTTGCCAGTTGGAAAACAGACGACTGACACTCAGCAAGCAGCTGATGGAACTGATAATCAACAACTTATGATCATTGAAGATATCACTCAGTCTAAAGATCAAACAGAAGCAACGTATGATCCTTCTGATATCCTAACTAAGGATGAATTGGCCAAAGTTCATGAGAACTTGAAAATTGTGCTCAGTCAAAGGGATGCACACAATGGCCTTCTTTCAAACATCTCTGGATATCTAGATTATAGAACTAGAACAAATATCTCAGTTCATACAAGACTAGAGATGATCCATAAGTCAAGTTGCAGTTCTGCTTCATAAATTTTGGTACTTAAACAGAAACTTGAAGACTCAACCGCAGTAGATAGGGAAACACATGCACATGCTCACTGGCATATGAATCAGCACATCTACGGGTTAGAAAATCAACTCAAAGAAGTACTTTCTTCACAGCAACGTATCTCAGCCGATCAACAGGCAACCCATGCCTTGGTAGATCAATTGTATGATGCCAAAAAGGGGGAAGCTGAAGAAGAAAAGCTGAAATTACTCAAAGAAAAGAAGCAACTCGAAGATGAATTGGAAAGATATAAATCAGATCCAAAATTCTCAAAGAAAGAGTTAACTGACGAACAGCTCATTCAGAAATACAGTCAACCTGAAGATCGGAGAGCTACTCTTACAAAGGATCTGTGGTTAAAGTTTGTCAAAGATCATAATCCTATCAAAGCCAAGTACAAGGATAAAACTATTGAAGAATCCTTGAACTACTTCTTATCTGATGAACTCTCACAATCGAGAAAATGGCGCAATACAAGAAGTTCAAGAAGATTGAAGACAAGCGAAGATTAAAGACAAAGCGAACGGATGAAAGGCGATGTAGCTGAATTTGAAAAATACTACCCGGATGAATCGACTTTACCTAAGTTAATTTTATGGAGAAAATGGAAAGAAGGAAGTCAAGTAGACTATAACAAGACCTTTTCTAAGGAAGACTCCAAACTAGAACATGATTTTCGTCTACATGACAAAGAAATGAAGTATATCTCAGTTACACAAAAAGCACAGAAAAGAGCTTAGACTCTAGCAAAATTTATTTGAACAAAGTGTAACTATTCCAGTTTTTGCATATTCTAATGAAATCCAGTTTTCCAGTTTTACATTGTTTTTTATCTTTAAGCTTTTCTTTTAGGGAGGGGGAAATTGTTGGAAATAAAATTTATGTTTTGATGATAATTCATCATATTTACTCAGAATACTATCTTAACCTCATTGATGAAGTGCTGAAGCTAGCTGTTATAGTGAAAAGCTAAAAGATGTCTAGAATTGAATGTATAGGTTTTACTAGAGTCTGACATTTGTATAGGTTACATCAGACAAGCACTGTAATAGTTAGTGTGTCGTGAAACTGAAAACTGGAAGTCATTTAGAAAACTGGAAATCGTTAAGATAAACAAACTGACTTAGACTACACCAATATGGAACTGAAGAAGATAAGTTCGTTGAGGGACACAGACTCGGTTGGCTTATCTAGAAGATTGAATAACTGATGGTCACAGACTCAATTATAGAAGATTGAAGAACTGGGGCTTCAAACTCAGTTATGGAGATTACAAGTCGAGACTATAAAGTTAGACTTCAGGCAAGTTTGTGGTGACCTGAACTGACTTTATGGATCTTGTATGAAGACCTAAGAATTATAAGGACAATAAATTCCTAGTATATAAATGTTTATGGTGTACTCTGATTAAGTCAATTATAATCAGATATAAACTGGAGTACTGATATTTGAAAAGATTAAAATCTCAGTTAATGCTCCAAGTCAGTCAAGAAACTGACAACTGATGAACACAGTATAAAACTGATCAGTAAACTCAGTTTTATATGTCAGCCATCCAATAAACTGATAGTACAGTCGAACGTTGTAAAGGAAACAATCTTATTGGATGAAACACTGACACATCAGAACGGTCAGAAAATATAGTCGTTACAAGATAGATGTTGATACAATTCGAATTCATGGAAGCTGAACGTTGGAACTCACACTATAAATAAAGGACTTTGCACCAAGAATTAAATAAGAAGATTTAACAGAACTATCAAGATCAACAAGCATTTTGTGCACTAGTCTTAGTTATTCGAATTGCTATCATCTCTCGCGCTATAACAAGATCATATCAAGAATCTCTTCAAGTGTTCAAGCTACACGAATTTATCCCGGATTCGGACACTTTGAAGAACCACAAACAAGAATCAATTTATTGATTCTCACCCAACTTTGATTCTACATCAAAGGTTTAGATCGTGAAGCAAACCGGGAAGGTTTTGCCAAGGACGATTGTTACAAGCGATCGGGTAGACTTGTGTTTGTGGTGGTAGGCTGTGAAGAGGCATACGTAACCCTTCAAGGACCGGTGTTCAAGCAATTGAAGAGCGACAATTCTACCCGTTCTACAACATTTTAGATAGTGAAGCTAGGGATTAGCCAAGGACTATTGTTTATGACTTTTTGTAATAGTTCACCTCAAGAAGTTCTAGTGGAATTTTCCTCCTCACCACAGGGGAAGAGAGGACTGACAGGATTACACCACCTGGAACCTCTATAATGTTTGCCTTATTTACTTTACGCATCTATTTATTTACTCAGCATTTATGTACAACATTCTGATAATTGATTGTTATACAACTCATTGTTCACAGACTGACATTCATCAGAATTCAGTTCTACACACTTAGCTCTCACATAGAATAACAAGATCAAGAAAAAGGCTAGAACTATATCCGCTGCCGGTTGACTCAGTTTTTGCTTAAGTCAGTTTGACTTAAACTCAGCTTAGTCAGCTTAACTCCACACAAGTTTTAACTGAACCATAATTTGTTTTAAATCCAGTTTTAGGGACAAGTTTATTCACCCCCCCCCCCCTCTAAACTTGTGTTATCCTTTCCAAGGGACCAACAAATACATTCAGAATGCTGTGGATGGTGGTAGTTGGAAACCTATCAAAGTAAGTAGACAGGAACCTAATTTATAACATATGTTCTTTGCAGATGACTTAGTCCTTTTTGGAGAAGCAACCCTCAGGCCAGCTGAAGTGATGGAGAGGGTGCTGGCCACGTTCTGTAAAATCTCTAGGCAAAGTATAAGTGCGCAAAAATCCAGATTCACGGTATCAAAAAATACAAACATCCCGCTGAAAACCTTGATTGGACAGAAATTGGGTATGAAATATACTGATGACTTTGGTCATTATCTAGGGGTGCCTTTGTTGCATTCCAGAATTACTAGACACACCTATGCGTACATTGCTCAGAAAATGAAGAGAAAACTTGAAAATTGGAAGTTGAAGTGTTTGTCTAAGGCTGGTAAGATGATCCTCATCAAAAGCTCCTTAGCCACTCACCCCTACTACACAATGCAAACAATCAAGCTACCTCTGGGCCTTCTTTCTGATATTGAAAGGATTTGTATAAGTTTTTTGGGGAGAGGAGAACTCCGGAAGAAAACTTCTTTATATCTCGTGGGATAAACTTTGCGTGGACAAGCAACATGGGGGGCTGGGGTTCAAGGACCCCTATAAGATGAATCTGGCACTTCTGGGCAAGCTGGTTTGGGAGCTTCTCACACAGGATCAGGCTTTGGGTCAAAATGCTTTTTAATAAAAGCATACCGTTTTAAAAAATTTAAAAAAATACTAGTAAAGTCTCCCATCGTGCTAAGCACGATTAGGCCCATGCTAATAAATATTTTTAATGGTATAAAGATGTATTTCAATCGGGATAAAAGCATTTCCAGAAAAGTGTATGGGACAAACTATTTTCTTCCGCATCCATCAATGAATTTTTAATTTTTTTTTAATTTGCTGAATGACAAATCACCAGCTTTTCCCCCAATTTCTTTTTACTTAGGTCACAAATTAGTACCATCAGATGCTCTATATTCTATATAATCAATGATCATCATAGTTCTGGCAAGTTCAATAGTAATGGAGAAGACAGTAATAATAAAATTTTGAGTCGTCTTTTAAAACAATAGGATCGCTAAGCACAACATAGAGTACAAGATGTTTGGTAAACTTAGAAATAAATTCAATGCGGCAAAACTAATGAACACAAGTATTTGTGTGAAAACTGAGAATATGAGAGAAACTTATTTCTAATCTAAACATTATTCCTAAACTAATGATAACCAAAAATATCCACCGTATCAACTTTCTATTCCCAAAGCTTTTGAAATTTGTTCGATCAATAATAAACTCGACAAAAGATTGAAGGTGAATTTAACTTATTCATCTTCAGAGAATCACATCTTTCGGCATATCATTTCCAAACTAATACCACTACAAACATGTTCGCTAAATTAGGCCACCAATGTTCCATGGTTACCAATACAATGTTTCGCTGCTGCTCGTGAAAGAACCTCAAATCAAATCAAGAACCTTGACTTGCATGAGTTCATATAAACTGCACAATACCTGCAAAGGTTGCATAATACAGATAATGAAGGTAAAAGCAATTGTTCATATGCGAACAGAAATACAGTATAAACACAGAGAGGAGGAAGACTACCAGTATAAGATTTAACTGAAATCTCGCCATTGATTTTCCAACCTACAAGAAGCTGGCCCAAACCGTCCTTTCCGAAGCTAAAGAATGCAGATTAGAGTCGATACTCAAGTACGAAAAACCGTTAATTTACCTCGGGCTCATGCCGCCATGCTTGGTAGGCAAAGTTAGGAGTAGAACGTTCCATTATACTCAACCAATTTTCCCATCATGTCCATCAAGAAGATGTAATAGATGTTCTAAATCATTCTTTGAAACGACTTTATTGCCAATCTCAAAGTTTCTGCATTTACAACCATTAAAAATAATCAATAACCAATTAATAATTTATAGCTAGGCGTTTTTATCCTGCAGGAGTACCGAAAACAAAATTTGGAATCGCAATGAAAAGAACACGACAAAGAGGCCGATGGTTCTAGGTCAGACTTTGCCAATATAAACTACAATTCAGACTTCTAAAAGCCGTAAAAAAAACATGAAAAACTTTAATCAAACACCCCACACCATACCCAAGCAAAATACAGAATCAATCATGAAATACAATATAAGTGAATCACATAAATGCAGAAGGAATTCTTATTCTAACAAGGAAGTAAAGAAAACTGAAGGGCACAAGCTATAAAGAGACAAAGGCTCTTACCCAGACATCAGTGAAACCAAATGAGGCGGAAAATTCTTCTCTTCCAGCAACAGAGAATGGTAAATACAGCTTTTCGAGCAGCATGACAGTAAATATCCAAAGCTTTATCCTTTTTGGGTTCTGAAGTTATTTTGCTTTTGTACTTGAATATTGCTTTACTCTTCTTGAAATTCTGGAATTTTCAAAAGGATTTTTGTGTGTATTCTGCTGAAGTTATTCACATGGCACAATTCATGTCTTTTCTTAAGAATTGTAATCATCTTTCTCATTTTGTGAAGAAAGATTCTTATCATTTTAGCCATTCATGTATGTTGGCTTGGATACAAATTTATAATCCCTCTATGACACTAGCAGGTTACTGAAGTTCGAGACTTGGCTGGTGAAGAGATTGAAATGAAGAAAGTAGCTGATGGCAGCTCAAAGGAGTCATCTTGAAAAGGTAAAGCCCATGTTGGCACTACTTCTGCTGTTGATGTTGTTCTTGAACAAATCAGAAAGAAGCCGAAGCTCAATGTCCTTGACAAGACAAAGAAAGACCGAGGAGAGTTTAAAGAAGAAAAAGGGTTGGAAGTAGTGTTGTTGATGAATTGGAATCATCTTTCTCATTTGTTTAGTGTGGCGTGAACCGGATTATTAATACATTGCAACAATGAAACAGACAAATTAATACGGCTGTCATTTTTGAATATCTTTCTATGGAGTTAGATCTCAAAACGCAGGCATTTTATTTTTTTTCTTTTAGGTTGCTCGGATCTACAAAAAAAAAAAAAAATAAAGGCTTGATGCTTCATCACCTATTGAAACAGATGAACTATCGAGAGGGAAAAAAAGGGCAAAGACTAACCCCAATTTTCTTATGATTCTTACTTAATGAATTACAAAGATATTTTTCCTTTATATACTAGGAAACAAATACAGAAAAGAAATATAATAATAATGGCAACAAAGTAACACATTGTTCTGTAAAAGAAAGTGATGATATATGGGCCCAGTGGGTCGGATTATTTGTAATTAGGCCAGGCCCAAAGTTAGATAATAGAGATAAACGAGCCAGTCAAGCCAGACCACCAAGTGCTGACCAGACCAAAACGCTGGACAACATAGTCGGAGGAGCAGGACTCCACCGTGTCCTGACCAGAATGGTTTCTGGACAGAATAATAGGCTGAACGTGGTGAAGACCGGGTCAACAACATCTCAACTGCTTACGGACGTGGGTAGATCCCACGTCCAGAAGATAATCAACGATAACTTCCTAGCACGTCCAGGAAGAGACACACGATCTACCACTATATAAAGGACACCCTGAACTACGAGGGGGACTTGATTCCAGTTTATCACTTAAATTGGATACGTATATAGGCAGCTCTCTCAAGAGTTCAGTCCAAATTATATTCAAACATTCGTGTCCTATATTATTTTCCTAATTAGAATTATCCGATTACCCGTTTGTAATATTCATAACAACATCATTTGGCGCTAGAAGGAGGGCATAATTCTAGTTAGTGAGTGATTCTTACGAAAAAAATGGCACGAAATCAAGGAAATTCGAAAAAGCAACAAAATCAACAAGAGAACGACAAAAATCAAACCGTAGATAATAGCCCGAGTCGAAATGACCAAGATCCCGGAAAAAGAATTTTGGAAGAAGGGCAAACGAGTAATCCCGATGCCATTAAACAAATGTTAGTAGAAAATCCGGCCAATCTCAAAGGAGAAGAAATAAAAGCTATCTTTGAGGTCATTTTTTTGGGCGAGGAATCAGGATAATGACGTTTCTGAAGCTCCTACTCCGCTTCAAACTACGAAGAAGGAGATACAAGAAGCGGAATCTAGCATCAGAGTGGTGGTTACTCACCCAGGTGGTGATAACGCACGAGCAGAGTTAGACGCAATACTTAAGCCTAAACACGATGAGTTTACGCTAGTGTCTCCATTCACTGAGGACATCGATGCATTTCCATGCCCTCCAGGATTCAAAATCCCAAAAATCCAAGCATATGATGGAACTAAAGATCCATATGACCATATGCACCAGTACATTCAACACATGAACCTATATAACGCTCCAGAAGAGATGAAATGCAGGGCATTTGCAACTCTTCTAACAGGAAAAGCAAGAGATTGGTCAACAAATTGAACCCCAGATCCATACCAGATTTCCCAACTCTGACCAGAAAGTTCATGCACGCATTCATAGCAACAAGGCCGTTCCAGCGGAACCGTACATATTTACTGACCGTCAGGCAAAAAAGTGATGAAACAGTCTTGCAATTCATCAATAGATTCAATGGAGAATCATCCCAAATAGCAGATCTGGATGATAAATTTTTAGTAGCATCCTTTGTGGCAGGTCTTAGAGAAGGACGCCTACATGCAAAGCTGAGCAGCAAAAATCCGGATACGATGGAAGAATGTTTGGAAATTGCATACAGACACCGCCAAGGTGAAGAGGCTAACGAGCCAAGAGGGCGAGTCCCACGGGGACGCTAAAAAGGAAAAGTCAAGATAGAACCGACAAAAAGAGAAAATCTGTTTGGGATAGAGTGACTAACCCCATCTCTGAAAGGTTAGGGAAGAAAGGTGCTTTGCAGGACAGAGACCTTATCCCTCTGAACAGGTCTCGTGATCAAGTCCTGGCGATTATGGAAAAGAAAGGAATCGCCAAGATTCCTCCTCCATTGAGGGGTCCAAGGGAGAAGAGAGACCACACAAAATGGTGCAAATACCATAAAGATATTGGACATGATTCTGAACAGTGCAGGGATCTGATCGGAGATATAGACGCAGCGGCACTGGAAGGAAAGATCGATGAGTGCATCGATCGAGCACGGGGGACAACCCCGAGGAAGGAGAGAGTTTAAAAGACAGCACAACAACCAGGACATGAATAACCAGAGAAGATACAGAGATCCATCTCCAGATGCAGATGGGCACAGAGAAAACGCCCCAATCAACACTGTGAATACGATTGTGGGTGGACCAGGAGAAAGTAATAAGGCCGTCCCGGCAAAAAAGAGTGGCGGCTCGGGGAAAAAAAGGGGAAACAAAGAAACAAAAAGTCATGGGAACCGTCCAATACGGTCCAAGAGATGCGCTACCAGCCATCGTAAGCAATGAGGGGCTGGTAATTGAAGCGGTTGTCCAGAAAAATCTGGTCAGAAGGATTTGTGTAGACACTGGCAGTGCAGTAAACGTGCTGTATTACAGTGCCTTCCAAGCAATGAAGTTAACAGATTCGGAGCTGACTCCTGTGTCAACTCCTCTTTTTTGGATTTACCGGGCCACCCATCCATCCTGTGGGTATGTTGAAGCTAATGACAACTTTCGGAAAAGGACCACAGAGCAGGACTCTGATGGTCAATTATGTGGTAGTAAAAGCTCCCTCGGCCTACAATGTGATTCTGGGAAGACCAGCATTGATTGATCTAAGGGCAGTAGTATCGCCAGCACATAACAGTATGAAATTCCCAACTTTTGAGGGGGAAGCCACGGTTAAAGGGGATGTGGATGCAGCCAAGAACTGTTACACAGCCACAATCAGTGGAAAGATGAAGGTGCAGCAGGTGACAATGGAAGACCTAGTTCTGGATGAAGAAAAAAGTTGGCAATCCAACGATCCTGTGGAACCAATCATGCTAGATGGACAGGACCCTGAATCCACAGTCAGCATAGGATCATGGATACCAGCTGAACAGAAACAGATGCTGGCCAGAGTCTTAAAGGATTACAAGGACGTGTTTGCATGGAAAGCAAGTGACATGCCCGGACTGTCAACAGAGTTGGCTGTACATAAGCTCAACATCGACCCAACCAGGAAACCAGTGAAACAAAAGAAGAGATCGTTTGCCCCCGAAAGGATACGAGTACATCCCGGCGGGGAAGTGGAAAAATTGTTGCAGGCCAACATGATTAAAGAAGTTATCTACCCAGAATGGCTAGCAAACCCAGTGCTAGTCAAGAAACCAGATGGCAGTTGGAGAATGTGTGTGGACTTCACAGATTTAAACAAAGCTTGTCCTAAAGATAGTTACACTTCTCCTAGAATTGACAAGCTAGTAGACTCCACAGTTGGCTATGAGATTTTTGCTTTTTTAGATGCTTATAAGGGATATCATCAGATTATGATGGACCCTGTAGATGCTGTAAAAACTGCCTTTATTACTGAATTTGGTTCCTACAACTATGTGTCTATGCCTTTCGGATTAAAGAATGCAGGGGCTACCTACCAAAGGGCAGTCAATACTATTTTCAAACAACAGATTGGAAAATCTATGGAAGTATACGTGGATGATCTATTGATCAAGAGCAGGACTCTTGACCAATATTTGAAAGATGTAGCAGAGGTTTGTCAAGTTCTAAGACAAACAGGAATGAAGTTGAACCCAAAAAAGTGTACTTTTGGAGTGAGATCAGGCAAATTTCTGGGTTATATGATATCTAAGGAAGGTATCAGGGCCAACCCTGATAAATTAGAAGCTTTAAAAAACATGCCTGAACCGAAGAATATTAAAGAAGTTCAACGATTAACAGGAAGATTAGCAGCGCTAAACCGATTTTTGTCAAAATCAGCACAGAAGTCATTGCCATTCTTCAAAATTCTCAGGAAGGCCAGTCCATTTGAGTGGAATGAAGAATGTAAACAGGCTTTTCAGGAGTTGAAAGATCATATAAGTCTACCGACTCTAACTCCTCCTCAGGAAGGTGAGATTATATTCCTTTACTTGTCTTTTTGTAAGGAAGCAGTAAGTGATGTGTTAGTAAAGCAACATGGTATGATACAGAGGCCAATATATTTTGTGAGCAAAGCCCTACAAGGGCCTGGAATTAGATATTCAGAGGTGGAGAAATTGGTCTTAGCCTTAGTACATGCCACAAGAAAATTAAGACCATATTTCAAAAGCCATCCAGTAATTGTGTTAACAAACCAACCTTTGAAGCAAATTTTGGAAAAGCCAGATAAGTCTGGAAGATTAGCAAAGTGGGTAGTTGAATTGGCAGGATTTGATATCGAATACAAGCCAAGAACAAAAATTAAAGCTCAAGCATTAGCCGATTTCTTAGCGAAGAAAAAGCCTTGGCTATAGAGCAAAAAGTCGACGAAAAAAGGCTGAGAAGCATGAGACAGAAAAGTGGCAGCTTTATGTGGATGGAGCTTCCAACAAAGAAGGAGCAGGAGCAGGACTCCTACTCATTAGCCCAAAAGGTGAAGAATTCCCATATGCACTTCATTTTGACTTTCAAGCCACTAACAATGAGGCAGAATATGAAGCTTTGATAACTGGATTAAACCTAGCCCAGAAATTAGGGGTGCAAAACCTAAAAGTGTACACAGACTCACAGCTTGTAATAAATCATATCAAAGAAGAATATGAAGCAAAGGAAGGTCCTATGAAAAAGTACCTTGCAGTGGCATAGAAAAAATTGCAGAATTTCTTAATGGTAGAAGTAGAGCAGATCACTCGGGCCCAAAACACCAGAGCAGATGCCTTATCAAAATTAGGGTCAAATTTCTTATCCAACAAAAAGGTGTTAGTTGAGCAGCTAAAGCAGAAAAGTTGTGACGAGGTTGAAGTACAACCAATAACACAAGCAGAGACTTGGATGGATCCAATTGTAATGTATCTGAGAGATGGGAGGCTTCCTGAAGATAAAGTACGTGCCAGGAAACTAATAAGACTCTCAGCCAGGTATGCTCTTTTCAACGATGTTCTGTACAGGAAATCTTATGCGGCACCTTGGCTGAGATGTGTTACCCCGGAAGAAGGAGACTATGTGTTAAGATAAATCCACCTCAAAATTTGTGGAAATCATCTGGGAGCAAGAGCTCTGGCCAGAAATGCAGGCTTTACGGGTATTACTGGCCAGAAATGCAAGAAGATGCGGAGAATCTAGTTAGAACTTGCAGGACATGCCAGGTGCATAGCAACATATCACATAATCCTTCACAGAAGATGATACCGATTGTATCTCCATGGCCTTTTGATCAATGGGGAATAGACTTAGTGGGACCATTACCCAAAGCACCGGGAAATTTCAAGTTCTTAGTGGTGGCGGTAGATTATTTCACCAAATGGATAGAAGCTGAACCTCTAACCACCATCACAGCCAACCAAATACAGAAATTCCTGTGGAGAAATATTCTGTGCAGATATGGAATCCCTAAAGTTCTCATCTCTGATAATGGAACACAATTTGAAGATCAAGGAGTGCAAGCATGGTGCACAAACCTAGGGATCTCCCAACACTTTACATCGCAGCCTATCCCCAAGCCAATGGACAGGTGGAGCAGACCAACAGACAAATAAAGCAGGGACTGAAGAAAAGATTGGAACAGGAGGGATCTCACTGGGTAGACCATCTACCAAATATATTATGGGCATATAGGACTACACCAAATGCTGCTACCCAGGAAACTCCATACTCCCTAGCATATGGATGTGAGGCAGTAATACCGGTAGAGATTGGACACAAGTCTCCCAGGACAGAATGATACTGTCCGGAAACACAGGAGGTAGACATGTTGCATGTCAAAGATGAGCTGGAGCATAAACGCGACGTTGCACTGATACAGATGGCCAAATACAAGCAGAGGATTGCCCAGTACTACAACTCCAAAATTAGAGGTACGTATTTCAAAGAAGGTGACTTAGTACTAAGGCGAAATGATGCCAGTAAGCAAGGCCCCACTGGAAAGCTAGACCCAAATTGGGAAGGTCCCTATAAAATCATCAAAGTGAATGGGAAAGGATCTTATCAACTAGCTAATGCCTCTGGGAAAACAGTTCCTAGAAGTTGGAATGCTGTTCACTTAAGAAAATTTTTTCCTTAAAAGATATTTTATTCCTGTAAATAATGCTACTTTGAATCAATGTTTCCTTTTTAATTTTGTGATTATACATATGCATGTTTTTAACTTGTGCTAAAACAAAGAGTTAAGGACAATATACTTAATTTATCAGTAAACTTGCATTACAAAAATTCTGGGCAGAAATCTTGCCTTAGAGAACAAACATGCCAAACTTGCAGACTTAAAAAAATAAATGTTGCAAACATTGCGAATGTCCCACTTAAAAAATAAATGTCAAACTTGCGCGCAAGGGCATTACGGCGTACGTCCCACTTAAAAAATAAAAATGCCAAACTTGCAGCGCAAGGGCATTCTGGCCAGATGTCCCACTTAAAAAATAAATGCCAAACTTGCAGCGCAAGGGCATTCTGGGCAGACGTCCCACTTAAAAAATAAAAATGTCAAACTTGCAGCGCAAGGTCATTCTGGCCAGAAGTCCCACTTAAAATGAAATTGCCAAATTTGCAGCGCAAAGGCATTATGGGCAGAAGGCCCCAAACAACTGGTAAACTTGCAGGGCAAGAAAATTCTATGAAGAAAACGCATGTTCCATGCGGCATATAACGTAAAACTAAACAAGCTAAGGATAACAAATCCTAACTTCTTTGCAGCGCAACATGAAGACAAGGATCTCTAAACAGAGAATGTCAAATTCAAAGATGCGAAGGACTTAAACAGAGAATATCAAATCCAAAGACACAAATCCAAAGGTACAAACTCAAAAGGTTCAAAAGATTAGAAATATCACTGACAAGAAATAACATACATAGTTACTACATCAAAAGCTGCTTGAAAAGACAGCAAATTCAAAGTTTTCAAAAGGAAATAAATTAAGGTGCAGAGGGAGCTGAAGGCTGAGCAGGTTTCTCTGAAGGCTGAGCAGGTTTCTCTGAAGGTTGAGCGGATTTTTTCTTAGCATATTTGCTGATTATGTCTTCTCCATTCTTGTATTCATCATATCGCTTCGTGAAGATCTCCCCTGCTTTTTTATCATACAACCGGTGATTAGGCAGAGTGTTAATCACCAGGTCAGCAGGTTTGGCCTCATCAACACCAAGTGTATATCCTCTGCGCAGAGCGGGAGCCAATATGATCTGGATTTCCTCATAAGTCTGAGGAGAAGACTTATACCCAGCGACAACCTTCTGGATGATATTCTGAGTAGAGATTTCCTCCATCTGCCTCAGGGTTTCGTCAAAATCAGCCTTCATCTTCTTTGCAGTAGCAAGATGTTGCAGGTGCTCCTCATTCAATTTCGCCAACCGCTGATCTCTTAAGTTCAACTGTTCCTCTTGAGTGAATATCACACCCTCAGCTTTGGCAAGATCAGACTTCAACTTCTCAATCTCTCGTTGAGCAACAAGGTGGGCTTCTTCCAAACTGGCCACCTTAGCATTGGCTTCAAGGTTGGATTCTTCCAAACGGGCCACTTTAGCATTGGCCTCATCCAACTGGATCACTTGGTGCTGCAGAGTAGAAATGTCTTGGGCCATACTAGAAGTTTTCTTATGCAAGGCCTTACCCAGGCGGTAACACTGCAACAAAGAATGTCTTAGAGCCAAAACGAAATAAAAGGAAAAATGAAAACTTCATGAAAAACCACTTACAGAATCTGCAAAATCATCAGCAGACATGTCCTCAAAGTTGAAAGAGGAACCACTAGCAGAACTACCAGGGGGGGTGGATCTAGGCCTCTTCTTTTGCCTTTGGGAAATGGTCCTGAGGGGAACTGCATCCAGCCCAGTAATTTGACCCCCGGGGAGATTTTCTTCAACAGTCAGATCCTCAGGATTAATGGTGCTCAGAGTATTCTGCTCAGAAGGATTAGCAGCATGAGTCTCTTCCCGCACAGCGGTACCAGAGCCCGTGCCTATCTCTGCATCCTCTTGCTGACCAGAAACATCACCTCCTGGAATAACGGACAAAGTCCGCTCAGAATCTTCCACCATCTGTTCCGTTTCCTCCTCCTCGTCAACGTCGATACTGATCAAGTCATCTACATTGGCCACTACAAGAAGAAAGGAATCATTAATTATTAGCAAAAATCAAAACAAAACGCAAGTACAAACATACATTTTCTGTACTGTTTCTTGGAAAACTCCACGTAGCCAACAGGCCCTGTAGTCTGAAGCTGAGCAGCATCTATCAGGGCAGAACTTATGAAGTCTAGGTTGAGAGAAATTTTGTTACTGACAAGATATTGGGACAGAGTAGCATCAATGAAGTCTTCCAACTTGTCTTTCATGGAAGAGGTATTCCATCGCCCTAAACTGGCATCCGAATTGTGTTTCACAAAGAAAAAGTGTTCTTGCCACTTCTTCTTTGTCTTATCTTCCTTGTGTTAATTTGCATTGATAGAAGTTCCTAAATAATGTTACTGTGAAAGGAGTGGTATTCATACGACACCAAATCATGAAACCTATGAGAAATTTAATGCTATTTGGATGGATCTGACCAACTCCTAACTTATAATACTTCATTATCTCTACACACCCGGGGGGAAGAGGAAACCTTAACCCACTGTGGAGCTGATCAGCGTATACTGTGCAGAAACCGGCCGGATGACTGTAAGCATACTCAGTCGGTTTAGGAAGAACAACTTCGAAAGGCTCAGTACGGATCTTATAGGTTTTTAATAAACCAGCCATCTCAGTCTTGGTCATTTTGCTGGCAACACCGTGGCAAGCCATTATCGCTTTGGTTTTGTCAAATCGATTGATTTCTCTCTTTAAGGTGTTTAAGAAGGCAGTGTGATCTTCTGGATATTGGTGTACGATTGAAGTGGGAGTGAATGTCCCAGGAGGCAAAAGGTGAGGAGGCAAAAGACACAATGGGTTATCTCCAAAAGTGGAGGTGTTTCTTAAATCAATTGAGGATGATGGATGATCGGAGTTTATTACAGGTTCAGGGCAAAACACAGGGTTAGACAAATTCACTTCCTCACTATCTATGGCTCTGGATGTTTTCTCTAGGGATTCAAATAGTTTCTCTACCGATTCACTAGAAGCAGTCCTGGCTCTCAAACTCATGAAAGATCAACGATTTTAAAGAAATGCAGAATAAAATAGATAAAGACTTACTTGCGGTTGCAGAGGGGCGTTTCCAAAAGTTTAAATTATAAGAGTAATGTGGACAGGGAAAGGGTTATGTGACAAGAAATGAAGCGACGTAATGGTTTAGTCTACGGTTATAATGATAACGGATGGGTGCAACTTGGCCTCGTTTCGCGTAGTATTAATAACGGAAGCAGAACCGTTTCAGGCTAGGGCAGCTGTAAAGCAGTCCACCCTAGTCTGGGGGGACTTATGATGATATATGGGCCCAGTGGGTCGGATTATTTGTAATTGGGCCAGGCCCAAAGTTAGATAATAGAGATAAACGAGCCAGTCAAGCCAGACCACCAAGTGCTGACCAGACCAAAACGTTGGACATCATAGTCGGAGGAGCAGGACTCCACCGTGTCCTGACCAGAATGGTTTCTGGACAGATTAACAGGCTGAACGTGGTGAAGACCGGGTCAACAACATCTCAACTGCTTACGGACGTGGGTAGATCCCACGTCCAGAAGATAATCAACGATAACTTCCTAGCACGTCCAGGAAGAGACACACGATCTACCACTATATAAAGGACACCCTGAACTACGAGCGGGACTTGATTCCAGTTTATCACTTAAATTGGATACGTAGGCAGCTCTCTCAAAAGTTCAGTCCAAATTATATTCAAACATCCGTGTCCTATATTATTTTCCTAATTAGAATTATCCGATTACCCGTTTGTAATATTCATAACAACATCAGAAAGTTATATAAAAATATCCCAATTGCAATACCCCCCTTCAAGCTGGGATGGTGTAGATGTCTTTGGCATGGAAGGCATCAAGAGCTTTGTGGAGAGCGGGGCCATCAAGGGCCTTTGTAGAACAATCAGCCAGGTGTTGAAAAGTGGAAATAGGGAGCAACTTTACCAGCCCAGATTGAACTTTCTCACAAACCACGTGGCAATCAACCTCTATATGTTTTGTTCGCTCGTGAAACACCGGATTGGATGCTATGTGCATAGCACTCTGATTGTCACAATACATGGCAATAGACTGAGAAACCTGTACCTGCAAATCTGCCAATAAGAATTTGAACCACTGAATTTCTGCCACATTTGCTGCCATAGCCCTATACTCACTTTCTGCAGAGCTACGAGACACTGTATTCTGTTTCTTGGCCTTCCAAGAAACCAGGGATCCCCCCAAGAACAAACAATAACTAGTGATTGATTTTCGAGTCTCTAGACAGCCTGCCCAGTCTGAATCAGTAAATGCACAATGAATCAAACTGCTGCTGGCACTATAGAAAAGTCCTTGTCCAGGATGTCTTTTGATGTATTTAAGAACTCTATAGGCTGCCTGTAAATGATTGGCAGTAGGAGCATCCACAAACTGGCTTAGCTGTTGCACAGCATAAGCAATATCCGGTCTAGAAAATGTAAGGTATAACAGCTTGCCAACAAGTTGTCTATAAACAGAGTGATCAGGCAGCAAAGGAGAGTCTCCATGTTGTATGCTTTGCCTTGTATCCATGGGAGATACCACATGTTTTACCCCCAAACAACCAAACTCCTTTAACAGATTAAGTACATACTTTCTTTGTGAAATAACTAGGCCTTTGTGGTTTATGGCAATTTCTAGCCCAAGGAAGTAGTGTAGCTCACCAATGTCTTTGATATGGAACTGGTTGTGTAAACAGGCTTTAATATTTGTGATCTCAGCCATACTACTAGCTAGTATGACATCATCAACATACACAAGTAATGCAATAAAATCTAGACCACTGCCTTTAGTGAAGAGACTGTAATCACTCTTAGACTGTCTAAATCCTTGTTCCTGTAATACTGATGTGAGTTTGGCATTCCACTACCTACTTGCCTGCTTAAGCCCATAGAGTTACTTTGTTAACTTGCAAACAGGATTTGTAATAGTGGTTTGAAACCCTTGTGGTAACTTCATATACACTTCCTCATGGAGATCTCCATGAAGAAAGGCATTATTCACATCCAACTGATGTAAATGCCAGTTTTTTTGCTGCAGCTTTTACTAACACAGTTCTGATTATGGCCATTCTAGCTACTGGAGAAAAAGTCTCTTGGTAATCTATCCCATAAAGTTGGTTGTACCCTTTGGCTACAAGCCTAGCCTTATACCTCTCAACAGTCCCATCTGGTTTGTATTTGATTTTATACACCCGTACTTACACCCTATAGGTTTCTTATTTGATGGCAGAGACACTATGTCCCATGTGTGGTTTTCCTCCAAAGCATCTATTTCCTTCTTTATGGCTTCTTGCCACTTAGGGCTCTTAATGGCTTGGTTGTAAGTGTGTGGTTCTTGCTCCTTGTCTATGTTACAAACAAACCCCTGATATGCATGAGATAGATTAGTGAGAGATAATGTTTTTTGAAAAATATGAGGTGAGTTGAAACTGACTTGGGAACAGACATAGTCCTGCAAGTGAGCTGGAACCTGTCTAGTTCTTCCTGACCTCCTAGGTGGGGGAAGATGAGTGTTGTTGGTATTGCTTGTGACTGATGGATCATCAGGAATAGGTTGTTGGTAAGTATGTAATTGCTGGAATGTTGGGGAAATATCATCACCTAGATAATTGAATGGCATTGAAGGTTCTGAAATAAGAGGAACATTTGAAGTAGAATAAGATATATCAGAGGATGCAAATGGAAAGCATCTCTCATGGAAGATTACATTTCTAGAAATAAGGACATCATGGATGTCTAGGTTATACAGTATGTAACCTTTTGTGGTAGAAGAGTGACCAAGATGAACACATGCCACACTCCTAGGATCAAACTTAGTCCTATACTGTTTAATTGTTGAGGCATAGACTAAACATCCAAACACTCTAAACCTCAGATAATCTGGTTCTTTGTGGTACAGTTTTTCATAAAGAGTAACATTACCAAGGACAGGGGTAGGTGTACTATTTATCAAGGTAGCTGCATGAACAACATAATATCCCCAAAATTGGACAGGTAAGGAAGCCTGAAACTTCAAAGCCCTAGCTACATTTAATAGATGTTGATGTTTTCTCTCTACTAGCCCATTCTGTTCAGGTGTGTGTGTACATGAAGTTTGATGAACAATCCCTTTCTCAGCATAAAAAGCAGGCATGTCAAACTCCTTACCATTATCTGTCCTAACAATCTTAACACCAGAATTAAACTGTGTAATAACAAACTGGCAAAAACTTTGAACAATCATCCTAACCTCTGATTTATTATGCAGTAAATGTATCCAAGTAAATCTACTGTGGTCATCCACAATGGCAAGAAAATACCTGTGCCCTTGGAAAGTTTCATGCACATAGGGCCCCCAAATATCAAAATGAACTAACTCAAAACAAGCAGCAGTAGATGACTGACTTAAAGGAAAGCTTAATTGTCTCTGCTTAGCTAAAGGACAGACATGGCAGATAGTGTCCTGAGGCACTTGAACCTTTGGCAAGCTTTTATTGATTGTCTTCAGCCTGTGATTTGAGGGATGTCCAGTCTGTAGTGCCACACCATGTCTTCTGGAATGTCTTTGGAATTTTGAAATGTTGTTATACTGCAAACCTTTGAAGTTGTGGTGTCTATGATGTACATGTTGGAATAGTGTCCTAAACCCAATCGGGTTGGATCGGATCCGACCGGGTCGGATCATTTCTACTATTTCTTTATGTTTATACATATATTAAATGGCTTTTATGTTGTCATATATACGTTCTTTTAAAGAACCAATTATGAATTGTTATATGATAACGTCCTTAGTATTAAACTGTGATAGAGAAACCATGATAGGCGATTATGGTTGATGAGATCTCTAATCACTTTAATAAGTTTGATACTTAAATGTCTCTAGGCTGATGTACTATTAAACAGGGCGTTGATAGTATAAACAGACTAGCACGTATTAGATGTCTTCTGTCTTTAGGGCAGGGATAGATCTCGTCTATCAAAGTGTAGAGACACTTGGACTGTACGTGGACGTGTATTAGAGAATGCGTACGTTAGAATGACCCACTTACACGGATAAGTGTCACACTATGTGGCGGTTGTGTAATTATCCTTAAGACCGGAGTCTTCATGGCATCACGGTGTGGATTGTCATGCTTTGACACTATTGAGGTTTCCCCTAGCCACGGGGCGATCATGCGGCAGTGATTGGGTGTGATACTGAAGCATGCGGAGTATACATGATTGGTCGTCCGGGAATCGCGTATCCTATGATTGGGATCGAATATCCGAAATGGCCTTCTTATAAGGAATGTCTTACTCTCGTGAATCTTTGCAAAGTGGGAGTAAACGAGTTACTTCGAGAGAGCATGATATCCAGATTATAAGATACGGTCGTTGATGTTTTGACACTCGACTAACGACCGTATGGATATTATTACAGCGATAGGATTGTAAGTTACACGGTAATCGTTTCACATGAAAGGTAGTAGTCATTGCATTTGACTCTTCCGATGATTGGGGGTCACGGTGTGTTGCTAGACGCTATCCCGTGATCGTTAGGTATGAAGGGCATTTTCGTAATTTGCACTTTGTGTCTACGGCCAACATATTCGGAAGCCTATCGGGTCACACACATATGAACGTCTAGCCGGATTAAAATGTGGTTATAGATGATAACCAAATAAGGAAAGTTTATCTCGAGACTATAAAGGTTATAGTGGTAAATTAATATGGTGGTATTTATTTGTTATGAATAAATTAAATACAAGATATTAATAATGTTATATTAATTAAAGAATATTCCGGATGCCAATTTATTGGCATAAGGTGGCGCAGTTTGTGTGTGTATAAGATACACTTGGATTGTGCAATTTAATTAATAGTGTTACCAAATATATTAATATTAGATATTGATAAATAAAGTATATATGTCCCAGCGTGTGTTTGCACCAATTCAAAATTGGTGATTCATGCGCACCATATATTTATATATATATAGATTTATATGTGTTATATATATGTGATATATATATACATGTGTAAATTGATTTATGGTAATATAATAAAGATAGTCAATATAAGATATTGACAATATCTTGAAATATTCAATATAAGATATTGACAATATCCTAGATTTATTTAATATAAGATATTATAATAAATGAGATAAATCAATCAAATATATTTTCCTTATTTTATTGGAAAAAGGTTTTCTTCTCCTCCACACCAAGATGGGGCGCCCCCTACACTATAAATAAGAGGTGGGTGTCAAGCTCTTTTGTACAACACAATTCCAAGAACTAATAGTTCTTGTGTTAAATAGAGAGCATCCTATAGAGAGTTGGAGAGAGGGGAAAAATGCTGGTCTAGCAACCGGAGTTTTCCAATAGCAATCCATGATGGGATTCCGGCGGGGTGTTCGTGTGGACTAACGGTAGAGGCCGAACACTTGGGCGGCTCTATGCAGAACTACTCTCCTTAGACGGTCAAAGCGTCGATCTTTTAGATCAACCAAGGTAACCACCGTCTTTAGCTTATTTGTTTATTGCTTAAACGAAGTCGATCTTGGGTCGATAGGAAATAAATTTTTGAATTCCGCTGCCTTCCCGCGTAGATTTCCTAACAGTACAAACCATTCTTTTCTTCAACTGATCCAATCATCCCATCTTCTTGATCCTGGATAACACATCTGTTAAACTCAAAGAAAACCTTAATTTTAGGGTTTTTAGTAAGCCTACTTAGTGAAATCAAGTTTATATAGAACCCAGGAACACACAACACCCCTGTCAACTTTAGATTATGACTTAACAGCACCTCCCATATATGTGTAACATATACAGTAGTACCATCTGGCAGACTGACACTAACATCTTGGACTTCATGACTTTGTGAAAATAAATGCACATCACACACTATATGATCTGTTGCTCTTGAATCTAATATCCATCTTGTAGATGATTTACCTGTGCTCATCTCCTTTTCTGGTAAATATGATGCTGAGAGCACAGATGCCTGATTGATGAGATGCTGTAATTGTGACTCTGCCTCCTTATTGTTTTGCTTCCCAGATACAAGTTCCTTCAGCTTTTCATATTCATGTTGAGTGAGAGAAAGTTGCATATTATTGGTTGCTTCTCCTTGTGAACTACACTATTCAACACTCCCTTCCACCATGTTCACCCTGCTTCTTGGTTTAAACCCTGGTGGGAAACCGTGTTTCTTGTAACACTTATCTTCTACATGCCCTATCATTCCACAAAATGTGCATTGTGGTTTCTTCCCTGAGTTACCATTGTTAAAACCACTTCCTCTCCTCTGTCCTGTTCCAGAACCATTGTCAACAAATCTCCCTTTCGAATCATTGTCAACAGATCTCATTCTCTGATCATTCTGAGCCACACTTGACCTACTAAACATAACAGTAGGATCCCCAAAGCTAATGTTCTGGTTGTTATGTGCTCTTTGCCTTTCAAACTTCAAAGCTAAACCAAAGACAACTTTGATATTAGGAATTGGTGACATCAACAAAACATGAGACGTCACTGGCTCAAATACCTCGTCCAGTCCTCTTAGAAATCTGATAACGTATTCCGTCTCATTGTATCCTATGAATGTTGGTATCACCTGACAGCTACAGGCTGGATAACAAGTACAGCTAGGCGTAGGGCGTAAAACGACAATCTCATCAATTAACAGCTTCATCTTAGTAAAATACTCAGTAACACTAGAGCCTCTCTGGCTTAGCATTATTATTGTCCTCTATTAAATCAGATAGCCGAAAAGAATCGAGATTAGCAAACCCGTCCTTTAGCTCCTCCCAAACTGCCTGTGCGGAATCCATCCAGAGTAGACTTTGCGCTATCCGCGGTGCCACTGAATTCCTTAACCAATTGGTTACCATTATATCACACTGTTCCCAGACATGAAGTCGCGCATCATTTCTAGCCGGTCGTGGTAACGATCCGTCAATAAATCCAGCCATATTCTTCATTATTAGTGACATGCGTGCTGATCTACTCCATGAATGATAATTTGCACCATTTTCATTGAGTATCGGTTGAACTAGGGTTAGCGTAAGGTTTTCATTTGGGTGAATGTAAAAAGGGCTTGATACAGGAATAATTTCCAGATCTGGAGCTTGATTTTCCATGGCGAAGATAACAGAAGATCAAACGAAGAAGATAAACCAGAAAATTGAACGAAAAACAGCGGAATTAAGCTCAGATTTTCTCTGATACCATATTGAAACAGATGAACTATCGAGAAGGAAAAAAAGGGCAAAGACTAACCCCAATTTTCTTATGATTCTTAATTAATGAATTACAAAGATATTTTCCTTTATATACTAGGAAACAAATACAGAAAAGAAATAAAATAATAATGGCAACAAAGTAACGCATTGTTCTGTAAAAGAAAGTTAAAAAATATCCCAATTGCAATATCACCGGATAAAACACAGGTTGTTGTGTTAATAGATTAGAAGTTGTGTTAATGGATAAGAAGGTAGCACGTTAACAAGGCTCTTTCAAGATGAATAAGAAGGTACATTTTTCTTCTGATTGCGTGAATTTTAGTCTTGTGGCACAACATATCATTTCATTTTTTTTTCCTTCTTTTTTTGTTGCTATTTTGTGACTACTAAAATGGAAGATTTGTCAGATCCAAAGTAGTTCAATGCGTTAGAATATTCTTTTGTTTATCTTGGCAGGTATGCGGTTTGTTGCCCACGAATGACCCGAACTTTCTACTTCCATTCTGCCCCATGATCTTCTACAAATAACCTCTCCATTATTCTCCATTATCTGAATCAGTTTCAGGAAGACACCCACCACTCCATGATGTCTGCCAAGCTTCCCATTCCATCACTATTAAATTTGATAAAGCATATGGAGAAGATTATCATAATCGTGTCGAACGGTTTCATCTACTAAAGCGAGTTGATTAAGAAGACTAAGCCTATTTGGAGTCCGGCTATGGTGATGGTTATACTCCTTCAATTTCAGTTCTTCTTATGTTCGTAGTTGCAGGTTTATACAGGTTCTTGATGATCCCTCTTCGAACTTCGGCAATCGGGCATTTAAAGAATCAATTGAAGGCATTTTTCAACAGAGCATAGGTTCACCCATTAAGAACCATTTTTAGTTCTTTTTATGTTCATAGTTGCACGTTTATGGAGGTTTTTGAATTATGTTTTGTTTTGTATAGTGATATTTTACTGAGTTTTTGTTTTTGTGCACTTTTACAGACGAGGCGAGATCTTTTTTTATAAATGAATCAATGGTGTGGGCGGGACGAATGTAGTGAAAATATATGCATTTCTGATTTATTCTCCTTAGTAGTGTTGATATACCACTCTTGATTGTTGCCCGTTTATGAAAACTTGAAAAAACTATGTAAAATATTTGATGATGACGTTTCAGATAAGAAGTTCGTGTGAATGCTACTGAGAAATTCCAGGTTGACTAATCGGGTTAATACGGAGAACTCTGAATTCCAGTTTGAAGTTTATCAGCTACTGGATATCATTTTTATCAGCTAATGGATATCAGCTAAGTTTATCAACTTATTATGTGATTTATGTTTTTTTTTTTTCAAGATGTAAGAAAGTCCTATCCCATGAAGGTGGAGATGAACTTTCAAATTTATCTATGGATGGAGGTACATTGCATTTATTTATTTATTTTTTTGGTTTCTTCAAGATGTAAGAAATCATTTCACATATGTTATCATATATTAACTTTCAAATTTATCTATTGGTGGAGGTACATTGCATTTGGGTTTCTGTTTCTTATCATTCTCTTTCACGTGCTCTATTGTATTTCCAACATTTCTACTTATTTTCAAGTTTATTTCATTGTTCAATCGATAAAGTTTGAATTTAAAAAAGAGAAATGTTTATGCAACAACAAAGTGCCACAACACACTTTTACTCCATTGATTTTTATGGGACTCATATTAATCAATTTCTTCCACATCATAATCAATGGTCCAATATTGTGTTGATCAATTTTCGTGTGGCACTATCACTACTCTTTACAGAATACTTCTTTTTTAGTTCAACTCCATTCATATGACATCCTGATGAATACTTTCATCAATTTTTTTTCCGTGTGTGTGCAAGTTTTGATTTTGTATTGAAGGTTGAACATTTATGTTGATTAGGAAATTTGGTTGAAGATTTTTAGCAGATTCATGATGATCCTTTTTGATTCTGTGAGTGTTATTCGACATTTTGTTGGTGGTGAGAAAGGTTGCGGGGTTGGGTTTTTTTTTTTCCAGCAATCTGATATGCATAGTGCATAATAATGCTATGCAAGGATTGTCTGCCAGAGGCATGTGCATTATGGTCATATATTCTATTATGATTTATAAGTGAACATTATGTTTTTTCTTTCCTTGCAGATCGTTCAATAATTGTCCATTCCGAATATGGGTCTAGAGACATAGTATGGCTATAGTTCTTCTGAAATTTCATCACCATGAGGAGAAAATTAACACATTTACATAAATATCTCATTCACTTTCCTACTTGCTTTTCTGTGTGGACTCATGTCAATTGTCTTCATATTTCTTTAGTGCTGTATATTATTCGTTACTCTTACACTAAATATAATGACCTTAAACATACACAATGTAGATGGTTTTTCATCGTGACTTCTGAGTTCTAATAAAACATTTGTGTTAAAATATGTATTCATTTTTTCCCTAAAAAAATGTAATCATTTTCATTCAACTCTTTTTTTAATTTTACTTTCTTCCGTGCAACTAGTATATATATATATATATAAGGAAAAAAAATCAAACTTCTAACTAAAATGCCTAAATATGCTACAAAATAGATATTGAATTTGGTATGTTTTGAGATTATCAATGAATTGAATTTGGTATCTACGGATGTTAAAAACGCAATAATGAAGTAATATTTTGTATTTATGTATTTTCGAAAAAAAACTTCGAACTAAAAAATCAATTTCGACGAATTCACGAATGCCCAAAAATTTCTAGGACCCGCACTGGGTTGAATATTCACCAATTAATTAAAACTCCTTGATTGATATGACCACATCATTGTTTTAGTTTATAAGAATATAATGAATTTTTACAATGAAAATATCGTCTTAGGAAATTAGGTAATTTGAAGGGGTTATCTTTTCACACTCAGCTGATTATTTTGATTTAAATCGAGTAAAAATCGATGATTATTTTGACCTAATTTGAGTCATAACTTCAAATGTTATTTATATTCAAAACCGACTAGAAAGACTTTACAACTATAGTGGTATCACGAAAACTTCCAACATTGTATTTGAAATTCAATCAGAACCAACTAGTATGAAAATACATAAACGACGAGATGAAATCTTATGTCGAATTTGCGTGTCTAATTTTGGTGTCTAAATAAAAATAATGTCGTTTCATTTGTGTTTTATTTTAGTTTTGGTTTTTTGTTTTTATTTTATTTTTTTCATTAAATAAAACATAAATGAAACGACGTCGTTTTTACTTAGACACCGAAATTAAACACACAAATTGGACATGTTGGAAAAAAAATTGTGTACTAAATTTTTTTTAAATATAAAGAAACATTCACAATTTAAAATAAATGAACAGAGAAACAATCTCTTCCATATAGATATATATATATATATATATATATATATATATATATATATATATATATATATATATATGAACTATTTTTAAATAAATCAAACATAATATGCTAATATCAATTAAGTGAAGTCATCTTATAATCCTCAAAGAGGGCATTCCATGCAATAATACCCAAATAAGCTATGAAACTAACTAGAACCAAATTTCCACCACCAACACCGGCACGGGCAGCGGCACCGGCAGAAGCACCGGCAATCACTCCACTGCTTCCACCCGTTGAGCCACCTTTACCTCCGCCTCCACCTGTTGAGCCACCTTCACCTTCACCTCCACCTCCACCTTCACCTCCACCTCCGCCTCCACCATCACCTCCACCTCCGCCTCCACCATCACCTTGCAATTGCCTGCTTCCACCTCTTGAGCTACCGCCACCGCCTGCGCCTTTGCTTCCACCACCACCTCGAGCCACAACGAGCGACAACACGAGACAGAATGTGATCAGGAGCACGGATACAAATTTTACTTGACGATGCATCCTTCTTCTTGATAAATGGTTATTTCAAGTTTTCAACGAAGAGCTGAGTAGTGTCTTCTTGGATAATAATATATATCTCTCACACCACATAGGTCCCCCATTTATAACATCGTAATACAAATACCTGTTGGGTCGACTTTGTCAAAAGTTGTTTGGGGTTGTCCTATTATTAAGGGATGTTATTTATTCTGTTTTGCACTTTGCTAATTTTTAGCAGAGAGCCTTAGTGGCTCTTTTTTTTTTTTTTTTTTTTCCCTTCTGGTATTGGTTATTTGTAAGGCTTATAAAAGCCAGTAGCTCTTTTGTTCAATAAATCAAGTTGTTATTTTGATCACCAAAGTGTTTATGCAATTATCTTTTAATACTTAATACTCCATCCGTCCCAGAATATAAGTCCTTTTAACTTTTTTTTTGTCTCAAAATAAAAATCATTCTCACATTTCAATACAAGATTAATGCATTGTTTTCAGCTTCACGCTAAACAATGCAATATTATAAGTCACTTCCAAAAAACAATACAATATTTTGTCTTGAAATATTAAAAAGTAATTCATTTATGATTTTTCTTAATCCATATTAAAAGTCCAAAAGGACTTATAATAAGGGACGGAGGGAGTACATTTTTAATGTCTAGACAATGTAATAAATGATGTTCCCTTGAATTTTAATAGTTACAAAAAGTTTAAACAAATTGAGACGGAAGGAGTTATTAATGAGTTATAAGGCGCTTGATTTCATCAAGATTCAAAGGGGTAATTGGCAAGATCAGACCATAATGTAGATGTGTAAATTATGTTCCCTTGAATTTTAATAGTTTCAAAAAGTTTCAAACAAATTAAAACGGAGGGTGTAATTAATGAGTTATAAGGCACTTGATTTCATCAATATTCAAAAGGGTAATTCGCAAGGGGAACGGATCCTCTACGGTACACATGATGAGGTACAAGGAGCTGTGCACCATTTCCGTCGAAATTTTCGCCAGATCCGTCGAAATTTGGACGGATCCGTCGATATATATATTTAATTTGCTTCACTCCGTCCAAATTTGGACGGATCCGTCGAAAATTTGGACGGAAATGGTGCACAACACCTTGTACCTCACCATGTGTACCGTAGGGGATCCGCATCCAATTGGCAAGATCAAACCATAATGTAGATGTTGCATGAGAAGAAGTTGCAACAAATCAAACAATTCAGATGAACGTAGCCGAAAAATTAATAACGAGCAACATTCAAGTTCAAATAATCAGACCGTTTGACAACAAAAACACAGCAACAACGATTCAAAATAAAGCAATCAAGATTTATCAATCAGATAAATCGATTTAATTCAAAATAAATCGGTTTAATCCCAAGAATTTGAACGAATGAAGACTCTAGGGTAATTTGGTAGAGATAAGGTTGGATTGGAGAGATAAGGAAGCAATTACCTTCAAATTTAAAAGCTCAAATAGATCAAAACAGCTTCTGTACATGCTGGTATCAAAGATCAAAGCCATCAGACTCTCTTGCATAGTAGTGATCCCAATTCTGTGGATTTATCTCCAAGATTAGCGTTTTATCTTAATAAGTTTGAAATAAGTTAAAGATTAGGTTTTGTGTAATATAAATAGAGCAAATAAACTACAGTTGTAAGTCAAGAAAGAAACACAGAGAAATTTCTTCAATAAAATTTCATACAGATTCAATAAAGAGTGTGTGTGTGTGGTTTGTGTTTTTCTACATGGTATCGGAGCTATTGGTGATTTAACACCATGACAACTCTATCTATCAATGTAGCAAACTTTATCAGTTTGAAACTAAACTCAAGAAACTATCCACTATGGCGAGAACAGGTTTTGGCCTTGGCTGAAAGTCAAGATCTAGCAACACATCTCACAGACAGCAAATCAGCACCACCAGAGTTTGTTTCTACTACAAGTTCAACCACAGAAGCAATCAGCAGTGAATCCACTGCACTAACAAAAAATCCGGACTTCATATCATGGAAGAAAGCTGACAGGATGCTCAGAGGATGGCTAATAGGATCACTGTTAGAGGAATCCCTAGGACTTGTCATTGGGCTAGACACTGCATATCTAGTCTGGGAAGCCCTAAAAAATTCATATGCTCAAGATTCACAAGAATGAGAGTTCAACTTGAAGCAGCAAATAACATACTTAAGGAAAACAGAGGACAAGGATATCAATGAACATGTCAGAGCATTTAAGGGACTCTGTGACAGCCTTGCTGCTATTGGCAAACCTATTACAGATCCAGAAAAAGTCTATTACCTTTTAACCAGCCTAGGCCTTGAATATGAGACTTTTACTACAACTATGCTAAAACCTCCAAGGCCTACATACTTCGAATTAGTTTCCCAACTACAAAGTCTGGATCAGAGAAGGACATGGTTCTCCTCAAATCTAGAATACAACAAGCTGTCCCAGATGGCCTTTTATGGACAAAAGGCACCTCAGCAGTCCAACTCCACCAGGTTTAATTCAACAGGCAGAGGATTTCAAGCACATCAAACAAACTTCAGGAGTACTAATCAGGCAAATCAAGCAGGTTCCAACAATCAAGTATTCAAGAGGATGACCAAGGCTGAAAGGGATCAGTACAGAAATGAGACATATCAATGCTGTGGAATCACAGGACATGTGTCCAAGATTTGCTGGTGGAACAATAAAAACAAGCAGCAATCCAGTGAGATTCCACAAGCCCTGTCTGCTCTAACCCTTGATAATACCATAGCTGAAACATAATGGATAGTGGACACAGGAGCATCCAGTCACATGACAGGTAACGAACATATTTTACATAATCTATGTACATACTCTGGTTCTGAATTTGTTCTTATTGTTGATGGTACCAAATTGACTATCAGTGGTATAGGTGAAATTCATATATACACAAATACCTCAACTATATCTATAGCAAATGTCCTTTATGTACCAGAACTTAAAAAAAAATCTACTTTCTGTATATCAACTAGCTAAACAATACCATGCTGAGTGTATATTTACTAACAATGGTTTTGTTTTAAAGGACAAAATGACAGGACAGGCCCTCTTGAAGGGAGATCTTAAAAGGAGAACTTTATGTTCTTCCCAGTGGTGTTCAAGCTCTTTTTTCTCATCGTTTTAGGTCATGCAGTGCTGAATTATGGCACCAACGATTAGGGCATATTCAGTTTCCTACAGTTCAAGTTATAAAGAATAAAGGCCTCATTGAGGTTTTAAGGTCCAATAAACAAGAACATTTGTGTGAGAGTTGTCAGCTAGGCAAAATGAGCAAATTGCCTTTTTTACAATCTGATTAAAACAGTTCTTGTATCTTTGATATAATACACTGTGATTTGTGGGGTCCTGCCCCAGTTGAATCTATTGGCAAGTTTAAATATTATGTCTGTTTTGTTGATGATCATTCCAAATATATTTGGTTTATCCCTATCAAACATTCAGATTTCTTTGAAGTATACCTAAATTTTGAAAGCTGTGTTCTTAGGCAGTTAATAAGCACATCAAAAGGTTCCACTCTGATGGAGGAGGAGAGTTTGTCAATAATAAACTTGCTTCCCATTTTTTAAAAATAGGTGTTGCTCACTTAATCTCTTGTCCCCACATACCAGAACAAATAGGCATTGTAGAAAGAAGGCATAGGACAATTAGGGAGCTTGGCCTCACTATGCTGTTTCATAGTAGATTACCCCTATTTCTATGGTCAGAAGCCTTTGCAACTGCAGTTTATCTAATCAACAGAATCCCTTCATCTGCCTTAAACATGAACTCCCCATACTTTCTCCTTCACACCATGCAACTTGATTACTCTGTCCTCAAGACCTTTGGCAGCAGATGCTATGCCTATCTGTGGGACACAAAAAAACATAAATTTGATCCTAAAACCCTTCCCTGTGTGTTTGTTGGATACAACACTCAGTATAAAGGCTACAAGTGTTTTCACCCTCCTACTGGGAAGTTTTTTGTCTCTAGGCATGTGACCTTTGATGAATCCTTGTTTCCATATAAAGTCAAGTCTGATTTTAACTCTACTCATGTTCTCACCATTTTTGATTCATGGAATCCCCGAGACATCTTACCCAACTGTCACCCTCACCACTCTGAATCTGATTCCCCAGATCCCATCTTACAATTCATAGACTCAACTCCTCCAGCACACCCTGATCCTGAACCCTCTGAAGATAGTCACCCCACAGAACCTCTCTTCCCTGATTCTGATTCGGAGGCATCTCCTACTTCAACACAAGAACTTGCACCAGATCTCACATCACCTCTCTCCTCTCGATCCCGGATTCCCACCATCAATCTCTCCACCTACCACACCCAAAGTAGTCACTAGGACTCAACATGGCATATTTAAGCCTAACCCCAAGTATGCACTGGAAACCATCTCATCCAGCATACCCCCAGAACCTAAGACTGTCAAATCTGCTCTCAAGCATGTAGGATGGAAAGCTGCTATGGAAGAAGAGTTAGATGCCCTCAGCCACAATCACACCTGGCATCTAGTCCCTAAAACCTCCCACATGCATGTCATAGGCTCTAAATGGGTCTTTATGGCAAAACTCAAACCTGATGGTTCACTAGACAGACTAAAAGAAAGGCTTGTAGCCAAAGGCTACAGCCAAATAGATGTGTTGACTACATAGAAACATACTCCATAGTGGTTAAACCTAGTACCATTAGAATTGTGCTAAGTATAGCTTTGAATCGGTCTTGGCCTGTAAAACAACTAGATGTTAAAAATGCTTTCCTCCATGGCTTCATTACAGAGGACATCTATATGACACAACCCCCTGGCATGACAGATCCCACATATCCAGACTATGTTTGATAACTAGACAGAGCCTTGTATGGTTTAAAACCGACCCCTAGGGCCTGGTTTGACAGGTTTAGCACCTTTCTGGTCCAATATGGTTTTCAATGCAGTCTCTCTCATCCTTTTTTATTTTACTTACACTCTAATCAAGGGACACTAGTCCTACTATTGTATGTGGATGATATCTTATTGACAGGTTCCAACTCAGAGTTCTTGGCATATTTCACTACTATCCTTAGTCAGGAGTTCTCCATGAAAGACTTGGGTCCTATTCATCATTTCCTTGGCGTACAGGTCCATCATACTACCATAAGATTCCATCTAGACCAGTCTCATTATGCTCAGACCATCCTGGACAAGGCCCATATGCTTGACTGCAAACCTATGCGAACACCACTAGCAACTAAACATCCAGAAGCACCAGAAGCAGAACTCTTAGCAGATCCTACATACTACAGAAGCTTGGTAGGAGCTCTCCAGTATCTCACTTTCACCAGACCTGATATCTCCTTCAGTGTCAATTATGTCTCACAGTTCATGCAGCAACCTACTCATGCACATCTCAGTTTGGTCCATAGAATCCTCAGATATGTCAAAGGCTCCATAGATCTTGGACTTCTACTACAACAAGGTCCCCTCACAAATCTCCTTGCTTTCTCTCATACAGATGCAGACTGGGCCACTTTAGTAGCATTTTCTGATGCTGATTAGGCAGGGTGCCAACTCACAAGACGATCCACCACAGGTTATTGCACTTTTCTAGGCCCTAATTGTTGTGAATAAGATAGGGTGTGCTCTAAAAACAATCATTGCTTGTCATTTCGTGCAAGTGGGAGATTGTTAGGTGTAGTGCCCGAAAGACAATTTGTGTAATTGTTTTTAATGGATGACAGAATTTATCTCACCTTATTACTTGCTTTGTGCTTGTAAATAATACACCGCTTTGCAAACCCTAAGTATATCGGTATGTAACCGCTTAACTCGGTGCATGGCATGCACGTGAGGATTGAGTTAGTGGTGATATACTTAAACCGTTAGTCCGTGGTGAACTTAATCGAGTTTAGGGTCTCTTGATTAAAACACCAATAATGCGCCCGAACACCTTAGGGTGTGATAGTCTTATCCGGACTGTCGGTAGAGGGTACCTACGTGGGGCATTTATATATGATGGCATTCATATAGACCGGACCGATTTAATCCGAATTTCTCGGTATAATTCCGTAATCGAGGAATCTTATTAAATCATTAGATGATCATATATGGATCAACCTTAATCCCGAGGTGATCACGGGTGCTTTGCTTGTCCCGGGGTAGTGTTTGATGTGTTAGTTACGGTTCACTTAAATAATGTGTTCCAAGCCACTTCTCATTGGCACTATCTCCGGATGAGTGAGTAGTTCGATTTTCATAGACATGGAATCCATTCCTTCCTCGCGGGAAGTAGAGAGACAGATCCCCTTATTTGTTAGCCCTAAGAAAGTGATCGATCGGCCGAGTTCATATTTAGACTAATTAGCTACTAGTCGGATATGTGAACTAATTGATCACTAGGGGGTTGATGGTAAATAAGGATAAGATATTCGAGTCGGGTTTGCGGAGACTTCCCACTCGAATGGACGATCTATGGAGGGTTAATCCGTATGTAGTGATTATATCAATGGACGCTTATTCGCTCTATGGGTTGAGTATAAGTATACATCTATAATCGGTAGAGTTCGCCGGGTTTATGGTGGCGTAATCCCGGAATTAATAATTAATGTACATTCTGTTCGATGAATAATTAATTATTGGAGCTACCTAAGTTATAGGTCCATGGTCCCCGGTGTGGCTTCGTAATTCGGACTAATAATCTTGTTATTTGGGCCTCGTGATAATTAATTGGTGGGCTAATTAATTGATATGCATGGATATTATTTAGTTGGGCTAAATAATATAATACACATAAAAGACATTTTATGTGGGCTTTTTTGACCCAATATGTGGCGCCATTAATGTCCTAATAATTAGAGAGAAATTAGTTTTCTTGGATAATTATTTAACATGTGATTTATCTTTTATTTGTTAAATGATAATTCATGGAATAATAGATAATAATATGATTTATCTTAATTTGTTTGGGATAATCATTTTATTTATCTTTTATTTGGAAAAGGATTAATGTGATAATTATCACTTAATTATTTAATTCTTGGAGGACATTGATTACTCTCCTATATAAAGAGAGTTCACCCAAGTCTAATGGCAAGGTACTATTCACGTCACTATTCACCGAGAGAAATTGGCCGAAAAATTTCGGCCTCTATTCTTAGGGTTCGAGTTGGAAAAATGTTCGGGATTTTTCTGGTTGCATATCAAGGAGGCTCGTGTATCAAGAAGGGTGTCCACCAACCGCCGTTTGGAGAACACATCGGAAGATCAAGGCTTCTCTTCCCTATATTGGTAACATGATCTTAACCCCCTTGTAGTAGTTTAAGTCCTTTATTTATGTATTGTATCGTGTAAATCGTGATCCATCCGCTGCGTATAGATCTAACTTGGTTAGATCTATGAACCTGCATCCTTCATGTGGTATCGAGCCGGGTTCCACGATTTACATAGTATAATCATAATTAAACGATTTAAAGGAGTGGAATTGCATGTAGGTAAATTTAATTTATTGTTCTATGCATTGTTTATGATTGGTTGTCATGGTTGAAGAGATGGATTGGGGGTTGGCACTTTTTTACCCGTTAGATCTATTGTAAACTCATATGAACAATGAAAATTCGTTCATATGCGTATAGGAAATTATGTAATTTATTGGTTATTGCAATTTTAATTTCCAGAAAGTAGATCGGTTTAGTAGCTGTTTAGTGTTTTCGTTTTTTCCGTTAATCGTGCCGTTAAAAAGAAGATCCCTCCAGTCAGAATCAAGATTGGAAGTTGATGAACAATCCCAAAAAATTTGGCGTCGATCAGAGTCCGTTTGGATTTCCGTTCGTTGCTGCAAAGAAGCTGCTGTAACAGAAAAACGCAGGATTCACAGAAACCCTACCTGTGACTTCCTCGAATTTTTGGGAGAGTTTCGACCGTTGAAACGCAAATCCAACCGGTCAGATTGATAAATATGGAGTTTTGGACGTGGAATAAAAATTTAAGGTCGATCGGGTTTCATCTCGATTCCCGATCGGCAGCGGAAAGTCATCGATGCGCTGCTGTAAAAGTCAGATTCAGCAGCAAGTTGGGCGGCTCACTGGAGAATATTGACAAGTCAAAGCTCCGATCCAACCGTCCATCTTGAAGTCCGAAGAATGAAGATCAGATCTGGAAAGTTTCGTCCCGATCCGAGTTCGTTTGATATGCCAATCGTCGAAGATTCTAAACAGATGCAGATTAGGGTTTTATTTTATTTTCGAATAGATTAGTTACGGGGGTGTCAACGGTCCATCTCGGTGTTTATTTTCCGCACTAGTATACATGTGTAGATTGTATGAATAGAACCGGAAAATTGCCATGACATGCATCATATCATGAATTCCACTCCATATGCATACATGTAGAAATTAATTCGAGGAATTAGTTAGGCATGTATAAAACACGCAATTAGTTTTAATTAATTGTTTGATATTGATTAGAAACTAATTAGGGTAAAAAAAAAACCGAGGAACACGGGTTTTTTCAATCGTCGAGGTTGGGTGATGGATTCTCGGTGAATCCCACTCTGCGAAAGCATAAGGAGTAAAATCCCGAAACCTCGTGGTTAAGGTGTTGGATTCTCGGTGAATTCCACCTTACCTAGACGAGATTACGTTTTTGTTCCGTAGTGTCTACGAGAAAGTTTGGTGTTTAAGGATTGGATAATCACGGGCAAACGAGGTTCGAAAGTGGTTTAACCACGGTTGGGTGGTCAACGGTAGCTACGGCTCAATCGACTTCACCCTCCACGTGTGGCGTTTGCACGGGGGTCCGGCAATACTGAGCCATCCGAAGAGCCACTACGGCTCAACGGAGCTCTCCTAGCCTTGACCCGTCCGACGGTCACATATGTTCTAACGAATAGGTCGGGTGGGCTAGCCCACATAACCGACAACATTCGGGCCTATGATTTATTGTTCCTTAATGTAACATCAAGTCCAAAAACGTGATCAGTAAACCCACCACTTTTTCAAAATATTGAGTGGGAGCGGGAGAGGCGACAGCCGACCCCACGGCCTCTACTGTTGACACAAGCAACGTGAGAGAATGGTGACGCCTCGTGCCGGCTTTGATTTCGGCCCCCTAAGGAAGGCCTTCACCGCTATCAAAATTCAAGGCTTGGTCTCCGAAAGGATAGGATTTTGGGTACTCGCCGGGTCACTGACCGACCCTAAGGCGGCACACTCGGGGTCTACCTAAAAATCTGAGACAGTAGGTCACACTCATAAAGGGTATTTTTGGTAGTACCTTGGCTGAAAAAGGAAAGGTGATTGACGATCACAAATGAGATGTTCGATTCTCAATCGATCGTCAATATTAATCGAAACCTCTTTGACCTACCCTAAGGCGGCACCGAGGCATTAGATTAAATCCTTGGAACGGTAGGATAGACTATAAGTAATTAGTTTATGTTCCTAAAATTTTAGTAGTGTATGATTTGGATTTATTTTCGTCAGTTTTATTTACAACTATTTATAGATCTCTCTAGGGTACTAGACTGCTAGTGTATGCAAAATTGACTAGTAACGACTTCTTTAAAAGTGGTAAGTAACTAGAACGTTGTATTTATTAATCTCACATGCGATTAATTTTTCGGAAGAGATATATCTCTTGAGCCTTCAAAACTTAAGTGACGTAAATAAGTATGTCACTGTTGTCAATCGTGCAGAACGAGAGACAACCGTAGTTAGTTTGAAAGGTGATTGGGACGATAAAATTCTTCCAGTGAATTTTAATTGTGTAGTGTCTACACAAGAAATTTTCTAATAGAAAAATTAGAGAATCATAAATTAAAGTGTCGCTAGTTAGACGGTATTTGGAACCGATAAACTAGTTGGAGCTTTTGTCTTATGTTTTTTCTAATTTAGAAAATTAGTCCCACTGGGTAACGCTTTCATTAGACATCCCACGCTTCACGAGTAGTGTCTACTCAATTGAACTCGCTAGTTCAAGACTATTTCCTTTTAAGGAAAGTTGAGAATGGGAAAGAATGTACGTAAGTGTTAATCATCTTAACTAAAGTTTTAAGGCTAAACCGAAACATTAATTAAAGAAAGTATAGGATAAGGAAAGTAATTCCGGATCACTAACCAATGAATCCTTAGCGACTTTCTTAACCGAGTAACTTGACTCGGTAGCTTAGTTCTTTGGAAGAACAAGGAAGGCTGTGCATTAACGATTAATAGAGTAACAACGGGCGTAATTTCACTACAATAGTGGGAGTGATATAAGGAAATAAATTTCGGATTCTATCCTTGAATATCACGAAAAAAATTTATTTTTACGTTTACGTATTCGTTGAAACAAATGGATTCACTTTCAACTCGATATATTGTTGCCTCATAGAAAGTGAATATGACATTTGTAGTACGAATCCAAGACTCGGACTTTTGTTTGATAAAGTCGAACCACTAAGAAAAGTTGAATAAGTATAACACATCTAAAACTATTAAAGGTAAAAGGTTTCCGTATTAAGATAAGCGACCTTTCAATATCTATTAATTAGTGCATATATCCTAGAGATAAGACCGACGATCGGCTAAGGGTGATTCCTATCTCCCGCCTAGGAACACTATCTCAAAGGAACAATGACTAAGTTTCCTTTCAATCGGGAAAGGGTAATAGATTTGAAGGGGTAACATAGCTTGTTCACCATGACCTTCGGGGTCTAGTGAGAGATACAAGCCGGTGGGAGTTTTTGAGTGGTGACATATTGTCGATAACTACTCGAAACGTGATTTAGTTTATCAAAAGAATACGAGGAGGAGTCTCGATTTTAGCGAGAGAATAGAGTATTACATGCTCGAAATAGGCTATCGCATAGTCTTGGGACCGATGCTCGACCCGCTCCTCTAGTGGAATGATTCTCACGAAGAAGAAACCATAGACTTGCACGATATAGTTATTAATGTGCTACAATACACTGTTAAACTCGATTAAGATAATTGGTAACGGTTAACATTATTATGTAAACCGAGAAGTCTACCTAGAAGATGCCAGTGAATTTATGGATAATGAGTGAATTCGGTTCACACCACTTCCATAAAAGTAGGCATTTAGCATTTAATGCTTGAAGGTAGGACTGGAGATTTTGCGCATACGTTCAGATTGTGACTGTTTGTGAAACATCTTAATGAGACGAGTGAAGGTTGATTATAAGATTCTTGAGATCAGAAAGTGACGGTTGAATTGTCACAAGCCTTCTGATAGAATCTATAAGTAACAACCTTAAACCTTGGAGTACGGTTACCCAAAGGTAGTTACTATCTGATTTAATCAGACCACATCCAACATCGGTTGTTGGTGATTACACTGATAAATACTACTAGATCAGAATGTCAATCCACCCAAGACACAGTGGGAGTATGGTTTAACCGTTGACCCATTGTGAATTTGTGGACTTTATAATCTGCTGTGGTGATTGATAACCTATGGCTCTTGGTGGGCTGTATAGATTTCTGATTATAGAGGTTGGTTTGAAAACCTTAACCCTGTGAATGAAGTTTTGGTACTCCAGTTCTGTTCAGCCTCTTGTAGAACCACCTGAGTGTCTCAGGCCCAGTGGGAGCAATTGGATCTACACGGAAAAGAGTCGAATGAATAGAAAAGTTTAAACTTTCGGCGCAAAGTTGAGTGGTATAGGGGTGATTCCACGACAAGTAGAGAGTTAACCGACCTTGAACTCTCTCACCACTCGATCTTGCTAGATTTCGTTAGAAAGCGAGAAAATAGGGGTGATTCCCCGAGACTTTCTTGCTTTGAACAACGGAATCGAATTCATTTAGAACGAAAGGGTTTTAGCTAAGAATGAATAACGGATTCGTTACAAAGCATAAGATAGGGGTGATTCCCTAAGACCTTTTTTGCGAGACTAACGATATCTTAATTCATTCGAAAGAACCTTTGGTAGGAGGCTCGCCATGGCTTATATCCTTTGTGGATTTAAGAGAACCTCTCGGTCATTTAAAAGTCACATGTTTTAAAATATGTGAACTTGACCGAGTATTGATAAGTCTTTCGTAGACTTGGATATCAATATTGGTAAAGTAGTAGTATTAGTGTTCATGAATGATAACACTAAAACGGTTGGAAACAACATGTGTGTGCTATCCGAAGTCGGAAACGACGGCCAAGATTCTCTGGATGAGAGAATTGGACTATATTCTAAGAATCTGATTCGGTCAAATTCACGAGAATGAGTCATAGGCTATCCCACCTATCTTATTGAATAAGATGATCATGCATATACGTATGCAACATTCATCGAGAGTAGTCCTACCTTACATCTCAGGAATGATTCTCTAAATCTCCGGATAAAGAGAAAATGGGATAGAGTCTCTCTTGGATAACGGCAAGTCGTGTCATAATAAGTCAATTGCGGTTGAATCTTGGATTCAAGCAATAAGTAGCGGTTTAGTATGTCCTCAAGTATCGTTAGAGAACGAGGAATGATATGCTTGTATATTTAGGTGCAAACTTGAATATGGTTGACCACACTGATTATGACTTGTAGTCAGATTAAGGATGATCATTAAGTTGATCTCGGGCTCAGTGTTTACTCATAGTGCTTAGAATTTCCTTTTTGGTCTGGGAGTAATTCCAGGTCTGATAAGCCGATATCACTTCATTGTGAAAACAGTGAAGATATAGCTTAGAAGGATCTTCTCGGTCACAAGAAGTCAAAAGCATATTGAGAGAGAGTACCGCCGATTGGAAGGACCGACAACGTTTCAATCCTAAAGATCGTCTCGAGTCGACAACCTAGCTAATCAGTGTACCAAGTCGAGTGCTTGGAGGGTACGGCATTGATAGATATGTCTCACATGCTTTTAGAGCAAGTGGGAGAGTGTTGTGAATAAGATAGGGTGTGCTCTAAAAACAATCGTAGCTTGTCATTTCGTGCAAGTGGGAAATTGTTAGGTGTAGTGCCCGAAAGACAATTTGTGTAATTGTTTTTAATGGATGACGAAATTTATCTCACCTTATTACTTGCTTTGTGCTTGTAAGTAATACACTGCTTTCGCAAACCCTAAGTATATCGGTATGTAACCGATTAACTCGGTGCATGGCATGCACGTGAGGATTGAGTTAGTGGTGATATACTTAAATCGTTAGTCCGTGGTGAACTTAATCGAGTTTAGGGTCTCTTGATTAAAACACCAATAATGCGCCCGAAACACCTTAGGGTGTGATAGTCTTATCCGGACTGTCGGTAGAGGGTACCTACGTGGGGCATTTATATATGATGGCATTCATATAGACCGGACCGATTTAATCCGAATTTCTCGGTATAATTCCGTAATCGAGGAATCTTATTAAATCATTAGATGATCATATATGGATCAACCTTAATCCTGAGGTGATCACAGGGTGATGCTTGTCCCGGGGTAGTGTTTGATGTGTTAGTTACGGTTCACTTAAATAATGTGTTCCAAGCCACTTCTCATTGGCACTATCTCCGGATGAGTGAGTAGTTCGATTTTCACGGACATGGAATCCATTCCTTCCTCGCGGGAAGTAGAGAGACAGTCCCTTATTTGTTAGCCCTAAGAAAGTGATCGATCGGCCGAGTTCATATTTAGACTAATTAGCTACTAGTCGATATGTGAACTAATTGATCACTAGGGGGTTGATGGTAAATAAGGATAAGATATTCGAGTCGGGTTTGCGGAGACTTCCCACTCGGAATGGACGATCATGGAGGGTTAATCCGTATGTAGTGATTATATCAATGGACGCTTATTCGCTCTACATGGGTTGAGTATAAGTATACATCTATAATCGGTAGAGTTCAGTTTCGGGTTTATGGTGGCGTAATCCCGGAATTAATAATTAATGTACATTCTATTCGATGAATAATTAATTATTGGAGCTACTGGTTATAGGTCCATGGTCCCCGGTGTGGCTTCTGTAATTCGGACTAATAATCTTGTTATTTGGGCCTCAGTGATAATTAATTGGCTGGGCTAATTAATTGATATGCATGGATATTATTTAGTTGGGCTAAATAATATAATACACATAAAAGACATTTTATGTGGGCTTTTTTGACCCAATATGTGGCGCCATTAATGTCCTAATAATTAGAGAGAAATTAGTTTTCTTGGATAATTATTTAACATGTGATTTATCTTTTATTTGTTAAATGATAATTCATGGAATAATAGATAATAATATGATTTATCTTAATTTGTTTGGGATAATCATTTTATTTATCTTTTATTTGGAAAAGGATTAATGTGATAATTATCACTTAATTATTTAATCCTTGGAGGACATTGATTACTCTCCTATATAAAGAGAGTTCTCCCAAGTCTAATGGCAAGGTACTATTCACGTCACTATTCACCGAGAGAAATTGGCCGAAAAATTTCGGCCTCTATTCTTAGGGTTCGAGTTGGAAAAATCTTTGGGATTTTTCTGGTTGCATATCAAGGAGGCTCGTGTATCAAGAAGGGTGTCCACCAACCGCCGTTTGGAGAACACATCGGAAGATCAAGGCTTCTCTTCCCTATATTGATAACATGATCTTAACCCCCTTGTAGTAGTTTAAGTCCTTTATTTATGTATTGTACCGTGTAAATCGTGATCCATCCGCTGCGTATAGATCTAACTTGGTTAGATCTAAGAACTTGCATCCTTCACTAATCTCATCTCCTGGTGTGCCAAAAAACAACCTACGGTCTCCAGGTCTAGCTCTGAAGCTGAATATCGTGCTATGGCACATACTGCAGCAGAAATTACGTGGCTCACTTATTTGCTTCAAGAACTCAAGATATCCCTACCTTCTACACCAGTACTCTACTCAGACAACCTCAGTGCACTTCATATGACGATTAATCCAGTCTTTCATGCTAGGAGTAAGCACATAGAATTGGATTATCACTACGTAAGGGAGCAGGTGGCCAGAAATCTATTGATTACTAAGCATGTACCAGCTACTGCACAATTAGCAAATATATTCACTAAGGCCCTACCTAAGGTTCTATTTCAACAACTTCGCCACAAACTCGGCCTTCAACCCCGGCCTCGTTTGAGGGGGGTAATAACGAGCAACAGTCAAGTTCAAATAATCAGACCGTTTGACAACAAAAACACCGCAACAACAATTCAAAATAAAGCAACCAAGATTTATCAAACATATAAATCGATTTAATTCAAAATAAATCGGTTTAATCCCAAGAATTTGAACGATTGAAGACTCTAAGGTAATTTGGTAGAGATAAGGTTGGATTGGAGAGATAAGGAAGCAATTACCTTCAAATTCAAAAGCTCAAACAGATCGAAACAGCTTCTGTACATCCTACTATCAAAGATCAAAGCCATCAGACTCTCTTGCGTAGTAGTGATCCCAATTCTGTGGATTTATCTCCAAGATTAGCATTTTATCTTAATAAGTTTGAAATAAGTTAAAGATTAGGTTTTTTTTAATATAAATAGAGCAAATAAACTACAGTTGTAAATCAAGGAAGAAACACAGAGAAATTTCTTCAATAAAATTTCATACAGATTCAATAAAAAGAGGGTGTGAGTGGTTTGTGTTTTTCTACCAAAATGCGGTTCAAGATATATATTCCAAAAATCAGATAAAAACTAAAAAACAAAATATTATTAATGAGAAAATCGATGTAGAATCATATCAACATCAAGAGCCAAGTTTGCACATAGAGACGTGCCCTAAGGGGAATGGACACAATTTTGGTTTCTTTTTTTTTTGCACCAAACACGCACGCGCATCGTTGTTGGTCGGCTCGGCTCGAGTTTGAGTTGATCTATAATTAAAAAGTTGACAAATTTTTCTTAAAAATGACACAAAAAAATATTTGAATTAACATTTGCCTAAAGTTTTTTTTTTTTTTTTTTTTTTTTTTTTTTCTTCTGGTATTCGTTATTTGTAAGGCTTATAAAAGCCAGTAGCTCTTTTGTTCAATAAATCAAGTTGTTGTTTTGATCATCAAAGTGTTATGCAATTATCCTTTAATACTTAATACTCCCTCAGTCCCGGAATATAAGTCATTTTAATTTTTTTTGTGTCCTAAAATATAAATTATTCTCACATTTTAATATAAGATTAATGCATTGTTTTCACGTTCACGCTAAACAATGCAATATTATAAGTCACACCCAAAAAACAATACAATATTTTGTCTTGAAATATTAAAAAATAACTTATTTATGATTTTTCTTAATCCGTGTGAAAAGTCCAATAGGTCTTATAATAAGGGACGTGTTCCCTTGAATTTTAATAGTTTCAAAAAATTCCAAACAAATTGAGACGGAAGGGGTAATTAATGAGTTATAAGGCATTTGATTTCATCAAGATCCAAAAGGGTAATTAATGTAGATGTTGCATGAGAAGAAGTTGCAACAAATCAAACAATTCAGATCAACGTAGCCGAAAAATGCGTAGTAGTGATCCCAATTCTGTGTACACCTTACATAATTTAAATCAGGGGCAGACCCCATGAGCACAAGGGTCCGTAGCATCACTTAAATTTCCGTGCGAACTTACTAATATGCTACTTTAATAATATTAAAATCTGTGTATGCATATTATTTCAAACTAATTTGAATACAATTGCCTATTTATTTCAATCGTGTACAATAATAATTATTAACCAATATCTTATATTATATTTTAGAGTAAAAAAATGCTTTATCATATCAATTGACCCGTTTTTCTCGATTGACCCGTTTTTGACCCGTCTCTTCAACACACGCCTCCGTTTTCTCCTTCATTTACGCTAGCAAACTCCCCAAAATCACTACTCCCTCAATATCCAAACAGAAACAAAAACTCATAACAGCTGATCCTCAGTATCCAAATCTCATCCTCTAAAATTTCTGCTCATCAGTTTCGGTAGATCCTTCTTTGAATTTCAAACGTCATATCCAAATCTCAACGTATCAATTTATTGTCCTTCACTTATTTAGTCTTTTTATTTCTCCTAATGACTTCATCCACCTATCACTTCCCCACCACCCCATCAGCCCTGTTGGTGCTATCTCATGAGTCATGTGAAGTTGGGCCGTGAAAAGGAGGGGGCGGTGGCCATAGAAATTGGCTGGGAAGTTTTTTTATTTTTTATTTTTTTATTTTTATTTTTTATAGAAGAAGATGGGAAGAACGATGGGAGAATCTGGACCAAGATCGAAGGAAATAAATTGCAGAAAAGGCTTTTTTTTTTTTTGTTTTGGATTTTTTTTTTCTTTTTTTTTTTTTTTTTTTATATAGAAGAAGAGCATGAGAACGACAATCTGGGAAAGAAAAGAAAGAATCTGGGACCGTGAATAGATTGAAAGAAAGTGGAGAAAAAAAATAAAGAATAGAGAAATGCAGGCAATCGGTAAGTTTTTTTTTGTTTTTTTTATTTTAGAAGAAGATGGGAAGAACGATGGGAGACTCAAATCTGAGGCAATTTCCAGATGAATTGAAGGTAATTGGTAAACGAAAAGATTCAGTTAAAAATTTCTACATTTTAAGTTTCTATCTGCTATGATCCTTTTTACTAATAATCCGGCTCTTTCCTCCAACCGCTGGTCAAATTTTTTGTTTGTTTGTATGGTTTTAGGTTTGTGTTGATCTATTAGAGTGTGGGAGTGTATGGAAGGGAATTATGGATTGGTATTCCTCGATTTGGAAGGGAATTATGGATTGGTATTCCTCGATTTTGTTCTTACCATGCTTTCCCTTTCATCAGTTTATTTATTTATTTTCAGTTCATGTTACTAATTATTCGTTGATCTTTAGTGATTCACGTTTCTCTATTTACCTCTCGATTAATCGTTTGATCTTTAATGTATTTGTATCAGTTTGTGTTCTTTGCTTTGTTTCCTATACTCGGGCTTAGGTCATGGGCACACCGGGGTATATATGGCCGGTGGTGGTGATAGAAGTGGTTGGAAGGGGAAGACGGAGCAGCCGAGTGCCTTGGCTTTCGAATTTTTTTATTCTTTTTCCTGATCATTTGTTTGGTTTGCGATGCTTACGATGTATCTCTTATTCCCTCTAATGTGGAATGAATCACATGGTGATGCCAATGTTTCTATGAGCTTTTCCATTAACCACTATTAATCACAAATTTGTGTCATTTGATTGATTAATTATACTTGCACTCCAGTTTCGGTCATTCTTCTGATAGGGAAGTGTTAACAACTAGAGCTGAAGCCTCTAATCCTCGCTGCATTTTGAAGATTCATGGAATTATTTACAAACAGATTGGTAAGCAAGACGTTTTTTCTCCGGAGAATTGAAATAGTGAATCTTTCAATTTGTTTTGCTTCAGTCTGACAACTGATAGCTTTTGTTTGAATTAGGTTTGCACTCAAGTATCTTAAAACATTTTTCTTCAGCAGCAGAAAGCTCACGTTAATACAAGGACAGTTGAAGATCAAGCTATATAATGGCAAATAGTCACAGTTTGGTGCACAAGTCAAGGTAGATTTAAGCTGATTTTTAACGAGAGTTGTTTCAATTAACCTTTGCAAGACACTGTTTTATGTTTTTGTTTACAACACTTTTTTACCGGCAAAATTTGTCTTTCAATTTGCATTCGCTTCCTGAAAAAGCAATTGCAGCTTGGAGACAACTTCGCGGAGCAATCAAGTCGCAAATCGGTGAGTTGATTTTTTTCCCTATACATTTTAATTCAATGCAAATATATGATACTTTTCTTGGTGCTATGTTTTTCTTTATTGTCGTAATGTGATAATTGATAAGAGATCATAGTACGTTCTCTTAATTCTTTCACTAATAATAAGATGGTGTGAAGGGTGTTTGCATTTCGTTCTTTCTTTGGTAGTTCATCTCTTAGTACATACTGATGCTTTCCTTTTTAATTAACTATGTTTTATCTTACCCTGTTGGTGATTTGTAGATCTTTTAGAAGTTTGAATGTTGTTACTATGAATTTTGTGTTTATGTTGCAGTGTAATCACGACTGGTCTGTTCAGAATGAAATTCAGCAAGCAGCTAATAAATCCATGCTTTTCATGAATCATTTGCTTCAGCAACTAATGGCGTCTATTTTGATTTCTTTTGGTCCATGTTGTATTTTAATACAGTGGGTATTCCCAACAATCTAATATCATTAAATCATACATTTCAGTTTCAAAGTTCAAACAGAACAAATTCCTTTTCACATATGTTGTCGTTTTTCTATTCTAATTTTCAGATTTTACATTTTTCCGTGCATCGCACGGGTTCCCTACTAGTCTATATATGCATCATCTCAAAACCCTTTTTCATAAATCTCAAATGCCAACAAATTCCATCAAAATACAATCCCAACGGTGAAAGAATGTGAATATCACGTCCGTTCATCGTAAATAACAAATATATAAACCTTTCTATTGATTCGTTTGTTTGCCAACAAATTCCATCGGGATGATTTCTTTTTGTTTTCCCGAAAAAAATACGATGATTGCTTATCGTTCCAGATTTCTTATCGTTTGTTTTCATGATGATTGCTTATTGTTCCAGATTTCTTTCTATATGTCTTTGTGAAATCTATTCCATTGGGTGAATGCGGTAAATAGGTCTTTTCAGTTTCAGCTGATTCGTCTGTTTTCCTGATGATTTTTTCTCTCGAAAATACGATGATTGCTTATCGTTGTAGATTTATTTATTTGTTGATTGTTCGTGGGTTTGTTGTCGCCGGTAATATGGGTTTGCTTACTATGTCTTCCAGGTGTTCACCCATTTATTGCGCTACGGCGGAGTTTCAAATCGTAAGCCTAAGCCGTTTTTAGGCCTCTATAAGTATACTCTTCTTTTTTATCTGTATTTTCATATTTGGGGGTTCTCCACAGAGATACCTGGGGGATTTCAATGGCTATAGCAACTTACAAAATGGGGAATAGATGATGAAGACAACTGGCCGGTATGAAGAAATTGTCGACGATTGAAGCCTCGGGGAGGAAAAGGGTATTCTGATTTAAGAAAGAAAAAAATGAGTGTGCAGGCAACAATGTACCTAAGGTTTGGATTAATGTTCATACTAAACTTACATCTTTTATACTTGGCTACATAAGCAAGTTTGGGTACGATTACTTGGATAAATATTGAAGGTTGTGTTTTACACACTGTATCACATTAGCCTAATTTTGCTTACAATATTAATCATTAGCTTCATTGTTTTCTTTTATTTTTTATTTTTTCACTGAGACCTCTGTTGCTCTATTGTCCTTTCTACAATTGGAAGGATTCTTGCTGAATTCATGCTCTTGGTTCTTCGCATGGTATTGAGCGCTCTAATGGCAATGTTAGTTTCTTTGTAAGTGATTTTTTCTTCTCCAAATAGCTCCATTCTATGTAGTGTTATGTTGAATATATAACTCCATACATTTAATGGATGCTGGTGTAGTTTTGTTCTTTTTGTGCCTTCAATTTCTATTCTTCAGTTATTTTTGGTTTACTAGGGTTTGTGTGTATATATTCATTCATGTCCATTTGTTTTTGTTTTTTTTCTTTCTTTTGTGTGTGCAGGAAATTGGATTGAATTGCACTGTATGCCTTTAGTTGAGTGCGAGATTTTTCTAGCAATGACATCGAGTGTACTTATTGACATGTGTAGCCGAATCCACAAAGGAAATAGGTGATGAAATACTGCAATAACAATATTTTCTTTCAACTTTCAACACAAAGTTTAGTTCTTTTTTTTATTAATAAATAAATTATGCACTTTCAAGGGGTTGTCATAGCAGTGCTAGAGATTTGACATTGGGTCAAGCACTTCCATTTCAATATTTGGAAAGTAGCCAAATTGATTTTCGCTTTAATTCTGTTTGAGGAAACTGATACTGCCATTTTATTCTTTCACACTCTTCTACATTCTTTTTACGTGTGTTGAGAACATCCAACTATATGATGCTAACAAATGTGGTGAGTGCGTACTTCATAGTAGTACTAAAATATGTAATTTTTTTCACAGTTTTATTGAATTGTAAATTGTGTACTTATTATTTCCTGACTTTGGGCTTGAAACCACTGGTATTTGATTCAAAACAAAATGAAAAAAACCAGTGGTATCATTTGTTTCCAGTTATGGCCATTTCCATTCAATTTTACATAGCAGTAGTCATGGATTGATGAAGAATGTGGAGGAAAATTAAAGTAATAGATCTTTACATTCCCAAGCGAGGTTAGACGAGTCAATGAGTTTTAGGTCTAACGTTAATTGTGTCCCATTTACAGAGTTGTTTTAATTTTAATGATTTACGTAGGCATTGTAGTTACTGGTTTGTTTGTGTTTTTACTTTTCAGGTTTGCATTGTTTATCATGCTATGATTCTAAAATGATTTCATTAATCTTTTTGCACTGAATTTTTTGGTTATCCAAGTAGGTGTGTATAAGAAATATTTTCTCAGACTCATTATGTTACTTGATTAGCTACCACCATTGGATGAATGATGGTTTTATAGTGGAGGCAGGGGTTTTAATTTTACTCTTCAATGGTGTCAAATGGAGGCGTAATTCTTTTATTCCATCCCCAAACATAAGGCTAAAGTATGTGTCATCAAATACACCTTCTTGACAGTTTGGATTTGTTTTTATTTGAGAAAAAACTTTAACCATTATGTGGTATTGCAGGCTTGCACCACTGTTTCAATTCCTATTGTTTCACAACATAAAGGAGAGAATCATAGAGCAGATGTGGTATCAAGCATACAGACGTACTGATATATACTCCAGTTAAGCATATGTTTGACGATGCTTACAAAAGCTGAAGTGTTATTGAAAGTAGGTAGCATCTTTGTTTTGATGATAGTGATCATTTTCCTTTTGTTTTTATTTTTCCTTTTATTTATTTTTTTGCTTAAAACACCCGGTATCCGGAACCCACCGGTCCGACTAATCCGGAGTTCGGCTCGGGTTGTGCCTGCAGAGTCTGACTCTTATTCAGGGGTAAGCCCTAACCATTTATCCTTTTATTTTTCCCCTTTTGTAGACTTAGGTTTTTTGTTTTTGTTTTTTTTTTCTTTCTACTTTTTTAATTTTGAAGTGATAGACTTAAGTATATCACTTCCATAGTTTTTTTTTTTTGTTTTGGATCACTTCCGTAGGTTTTGTTCACGGTTATAGTTGTATTCCATTCATTTTATTTTTAATCAGTGTAGTATTCTTTTTATTCATTAACACACCCCACCCCGTGGACACAAAGCTTCTTGATAGACTCTTTTTTTTTATTTAAAAAGAAAATTAATTTTGAGTTTCAATGCCCTCAATATTCTTTTCTTAAAAATAAGTTTCAAGGCCCTCAATATTATGATCCTTATATGCATTTTATCTTAAGAAAATCATGTACTACATATAGCTGAAAGGCCTTCTAAACATTTATCTCAATTTGATAAACATTTTTAACACAGCAGTAAGTTTGTATTTCATTTCCAAACAGTTTCTTTAATTTCATTTTCACCGATGGTGTGTGTGGTTTTTTTTTTTTTTTCTTTTCTTTTTCTTTACAATATTTCGATGACTTAATGAACATTAGGGCTTTACATATTTTAAGTGGCAACAATGAATCCATTTGATCTCCTTGGTGATGATAATGCCGAGAGTCCTACCCAACTAATTGTCTCCAAGAAGGCGAGAGCAGAAGATGTAAAGGAATGTGTGAAGTGAATATGAATATACATGAAGTTTCTATGGTGTAGATGTTTTTTCTTTAAAATGTTTGTTTTTGTGAGTCCCTTATTTTTCAAGTTAAAGTGTTCGTTAGCCTTTCAACTAATCAACTATTGTATTCCTTTTATACACGTTTGTTTGTAAGTAGATCTTCAGAGTTTAAGGTTTTTGGCTGTATGAAATCTTTGCATTTACATGTAATCAAGCTTTAAGGTTTTTAGTTGTATGAAATCTTTGCATTTACATGTAATCAAGCATTTTGAATTTCCCGTGCATAGTACGGATATGCACGAATTTTATTCAAAATTATAAAATTTATTTTAGAAGTGATTCGTGTCCAGACGAAATTTCTTGATAGATTCTCACTTTTTTTAAATCAAACAAAAAAAAAAAAGAAGTTTCAATGCACTCAATATTTTCTTCTTAAAAGATTCATTTGTCCCGTGCATTATGCACGGGTTGATTGCTAGTATTATGATATTTAAAAAGCAAAACATAACATACTAGTACTTAATATTAATACAATCATCAATTAATCAAATCAAATCAACCTAAGCAGGGTATTGCATGCAATAATATATATACCCAAATAAACCAAATTTGCACCACCACCAGCAGCTGCTGCTGATGAAGATGAACTTCGACTTCCATGGCCGCCGCCGCCACCACTGCCACCGCCAAAGAGTACTCCTCTGCTTCCACCACCTCTTGAGCCACCACCTCCTCCTCTGTAACTGCTTCCTCCTCCACCTCCACCTCTACTGCCTCCACCTCCACCGACACCTCCACCTCGAGCCGCAGAAAACGACAAAAGGAGGCAAAATATGATCAACAAGAGTAGAATTTTCACCTGAGGCTGCTTCATTTTCCTTCTTGCTAAATTGCTGATTTCATAGAAGAGTGTTGGATAATTTGCATGTGGCTTAAGTAGTATATTTCACGTCAGAGACATTACTTGTTCAGTTAAACCAAAGGATTCACACCAAAAATGTATCCGACCTGTGACATCTTAATAATTTCGTATGACTTTGACTCTTTGTTGTTGTTGTTGTTATTATTATTATTATTATTATTTATTTATTTATTTAAGAAAACGAAAGATACACCATTATTTTTGCTATAAGTGGGACTCGAACCCGGATTACAACCTTAGTGTGAACCACTATGTCGATGACTCGATACCATGTTCGTAGACTCTTTGTTATTTAAAAAATAAAGACTTTCACTATTTACATTTTACATAGGCGAGTTCTATACCTTTTTACTATTGGTATCTATTTATTTATTTATTTTTTTTATTTCATCACACCGCCAAATCACTTTAATTTCGGCACGGTATGCGCGTCAGAACCACTGATGTTTCATTTTGCTAACAACGTCAGTCAGTGGGTCTGACGTTTTTCTCCAATGAGACATGTTTAACTATAAAATCAATGTTAGTGACGTTAGGATTGAAAACCAACGTCAGTGTAATATTCCGATTTTCAGGAAAGGGCAGACGTGTCTTTTTGCGAAAACGAAATATTGGGTTCGGTTCCTTTTAATCGGAGTTAATTAATTTGGACGTCATATATATATATATATATATATATATATATATATATATATATATATATATATATATATATATATATATATTTCGAGTGGTATATATATATATATAGAGAAGGAAATCTTTTGTTTATAATTAAGGGCAAATAAGGAAAACTAAGGTTTTATGGGAATGGGTATTTAAAGGAAAATTTGACTGATAATCCCCATAACCTTTTTAACAAAAAAAGAGCAGCCACGTTTTCTCCTCTCTTCTGCGCATTCAAGGAGAGAGTTGAGGGTTGGGAGAGTTTCACCAATAACTGAAGCAACTCTTGGTGATTTTCAGATCAGACGGAAGATTCGGAACCGTTGTGAAGGGAGCAACGATTGGTTACCAGTCTGGTTGGCAAAGATGCAGGCTTTTGTTGAGGTTTTGATCGGTTTACGGCCGCAAATAGGTAAGGAAACTATCCCTATGATCTCAATTGTCTTTTATGAGGTTTAGATGAAATTGTAGGGTGTTTTGATGCTAGATTGATGAATTTATGGATTGATCATTGACCATAAGTGCCATGATATGTTTAGACATGTTTTTCGAGTTTTCTCGTGTGCTTGTTCTTCTTTGTGGTTCGGTTTGGAATCGTTTTGGAAATCGCATGATGAAGGGTTAGGGTTCTAGTCGAACCCAGGTGGACGAGCGTCTGGCCTCCCTGGACGGGCGTCTACTTGGGGCACACTTCGGACGAGCGTCTGGCTTTACTGGACGGGCGTTTGAAGTGTTGTTTTACATTCAGGATTGAAACTGTTTTAAGTGGACGGGCGTCTGGGTATAGTGGACGGGCGTCCAATATGGTTCAGACGGGCGTCCAGAGCCTTAAACGGGCGTCTAGCTTGTTTTGTCCTTCTTCCTTTGTTGGGTGTGGTCCAGCCCTATAAGCATGATTTAGCTTTATGAAACCTTTAAACATGGTATGTTAATACTTTTGTATAAACTTGGACAAGCCTGAATTGAGCTTCGATTCGTTCGGTTAAAACACCGAATGTACTCTTAAAGGGAGTTGAAGTTCGGATCCGTCGGAAGAGCATGATAGGCTTGTGCTTTGATGAGTTAGTATTCATCAATGTCGTGTAATTGCTAGGACTTGTCCGTGTCTAGTGGTCTAGGAAGAGAGTAGTTTGTGTGAGGGAGATTATTTGAAAACACCTAGGTGGCTAGTTAATCATCCTAATAATCAACGTATTTGACTAGTAAAAGATTAAACAACAGGTATCTCTTGGCTAGGCACCAGGCTAAATCGCGATGCATGTGCTACCTCTGAAGGTGGAGAAACTCTGTAGGTCAATGACCCTAAGTACAGAGGGACTCTGCTGAGACGCGCAAGCTATCGGAGTCTACCTTTTCTAGACTTCGTGGATATTGGTGTGATCCACTAATATGTTGCAAAAGAGTGTTCCCGAGGTAGAAGAACTCCGTAGGTCATAATGACCCTAAGTACGGAGGGATTCTGCCAAGGTGGATGCGCGTAGTGCCCTTGAGTGCGGTTGTAACATAGATAAGCTAAGTAGGAACGTTTAGTCAATTTGTGTTGATGGACATGAAATGAACCCTAGGTTGAGTCGGTTTCACATAAACAACCAATTTAATTAAATATCTTTTCCGTATAAACTATAGTTGTTATCATAGCTTCTCTTTCTTATTAAGTACGTTGTACTTACCTCAAATGCATGTTTTGTGTGTGTTTGGGGATGAGAAGACGAACAGGTTTTCGAGGAGGAGTTCGACGACGACGTTTGACGGCGTCGTTGAAGACTTATCATTTTCAAGTTTTACTTTTACATTTGGATTTCTTTGATACTTTTGAGGTAGACTTTTGGTCTCTCGAGACGTGTAGTACTTTTCTTTTGGGATTTTCGTACTTCCTCAAATGTAATAAATTTACATTTCCGCTTTTAGATTTTCTCTTTTCTATTCTGAAACGTTTAGAAATTTTATACCCGAGTTTTTGCTTCCGTTTGCTTTAATTTGATACGACGTAGTAGAGGCTTACGTATAAAGTGAATTTACTTTTATTTTATACGTGCCGAACGTTTCATTTCCGGATAAGGACTCGGTGTCCGGGAACGGCGCGTTACAGTTGGTATCAGAGAAAAGCGTCCTTTAGGCTTCCTTTCTTTTAAGATAAGCTTCTTTAGATCTTTTAGTAACGTCTGGTTTTCTTGATCATCGGGATGGTGTTCACGAGGACCGGAGCGGGTGCGAGTCTTCCCGAGTTCGAGGGGAAAGTCCCGTACCGGTTGTAGGGGGTGGTGTAGTGAGGCCGATACCCTTAACCCGGCAGAGTTTGTCACCACCACCTCATACGGCGACACCATCACCGAGGTCTCATCAGAGCTTGTCACCCCGACCTCATCAGGAACGACCTCCACGATGGCACGTGGGAAGTTCGGATCAGTTCACCATGGTAAGTGATATCCCAGCTGGCTATGTACCACCACCTGTGGCTAGCGTGTACCCTCCACCAACAAGTGTTTATCCACCTGGGTATCCTCAGCAGCAGCAGGCCTTTTACCCTCCTCTTGTAGGGCATGCTCCTCAACCTACCGTACCACCTTCACCACGCCTTGATCATCAACAAGGCATTGGTTACCCACCTTTTGGTTTTCAGCAACCCCAGTACCCTCCGCAGCCTCATCAGTTTTACCCTCAGGGATACTATCCTTACCAGCCTGTACCTCAAGCGTATCCGGCTCACCCTCCTCAACAACAGTACCCACAGTAGATACCTTATGGTTACCCACCGGTTTACCCACCAGCTAGACCGGCTTTTGAGCAAGCACCAGTTGTAGATTGGTGAACACGTTTAAGAAGGAATCGGGTTGAGAACTTTTATGGAAATGTGGAACATATGAAGGCAGAAGAATGGCTGAGAGGTTTTGAAAAGGCTTGCAGGAATATACATGTCCCTGAGACGGAAATGGCACGGTGGCGATTAGTTTTACGTTGGGAGCGACGAGAAGCATGGATCGATGCCATTCAAAGCGATAACGGTAAGATAACGGACTGGGAAGGTTTTAAAGCTATGTTTTACAACGAGTACTTTCTGGCTACGGTGCAAGCTGATAAGGCAAGTCAGTTTTTGAAGTTTAAGCAAGGTACTCAGTACACAGTGACCCAGTACACCAATAAGTTCAACGAATTGGGGCGGTTCTACCCCGAGTTGATGAAAGTGGAGGAAAGAAAGATGGCTCTTTACAAGGACGGCTTGGCTTATGAAATCCAATCAGGCATGTTGGGATTTACAGCAAAGAATATGGCAGAGCTACTGAATAAAGCTTTGGAAGTCGAGACCTTTAGAAAGAAGGCTACAGTGGTTGTTGGAAACAAGAGAAACTTTGGGACTAGTCAAGGCAGTTATAGGGGAGCACCGCAACAGAATGTCAAGAAGACGACGGCTCCTACGGCAGCTAAGGCCCAGAACAGTGCACCGCTTTGTTCTAAGTGCAACAGAAATCACTCAGGAGAGTGCAGGCAGAACAATACTGGTTGCTACATCTGCGCGCGCGGAGAGCCAGGACACTTTTCTAGAGCGTGTCCAAATAGAGGGAACAAAGGTAGCTCGAGTCAAGGAAGCGGAAAGAGCGGCCCAAGCCGACTAGTTTGAGTTTTTGCAGTTGATGCTGGTTTTGTGGAACCAGAGGATGACGTTATTTCAGGTACCATGTTGTTGTTTTGTTCTTTTGTTAAGATATTTTATAGCGTGTTTATTCATGTTGTAACTATATTTAAATAAATGAATATGCATCCTAGGTACGATAATGTTAGAAAACCTAGTGGTCAAGGCTTTGTTTGATACGGGAGCGTCAAATACTTTTGTGTCAACCAAGGTCGCTAAGAAATTGAACTTACCTTCAGAACCTTTAAGGAACACTTTGGAAATAACTACACCGTTAGGGAAGGTAACAAAGGTGACTAGGATAATACCTCAAGTGGAAGTTCGAGTTGGACCTTATCGATGCAAGAGCGACTTCACAGTTTTGGACTTCTCGGATTTTGATGTAATCCTCGGAATAGATTGGCTATCCGAGAATTATGTTCACTTGGACTGTAGAGAGAAGAAAGTGACTTTTAAAGTACCTGGAAAATCAGACAAGACGTATCAAGGGAATGTGTACAAGCCAGGTAAGAAGCGACATCCGATCATCTCGGCAGTTAAGGCCATCAGGGCTTGTCAGAAGGGTTGTGAAGGCTACTTGTTGTATGCAGTGGATGTGGAACAAGTGAAGCCAAAGTTAGAAGAAACTCCTATTGTAAGAGAGTACCCCGAGGTGTTTCCAGAAGAGTTACCGGGAAACATGCCAGATAGGGAAGTCGAGTTTGAGATAAAGTTGTTACCGGGGGCGGCACCAGTTGCTAAGGCACCTTATAGGATGGCACCGGCTGAATTAAAGGAGTTAAAAGCTCAACTTAAAGATATGCTTGAAAGGAACATAATTCAGCCCAGCACCTCGCCTTGGGGAGCCCCTGTTTTGTTCGTGAAGAAGAAGGATGGTAGCATGCGGATGTGCATCGATTACCGAGCGTTGAATAACCTTACCATCAAGAATAAGTTCCCTCTACCAAGGATAGATGATCTGTTTAACCAATTGCAAGGCAAGAGAGTGTTCTCCAAGATTGACTTGAGATCCGGTTATCATCAGTTGAAGATTAAAGTGGCGGAAATACCGAAGACGGCTTTCAGTACGAGATATGGACATTATGAGTTTCTTGTCATGCCTTTTGGACTCACTAATGCTCCATCTGCATTTATGGATTTGATGCAACGTGTTTTCATGCCGTATTTGGATAAGTTTGTGATTGTATTCATAGACGATATCCTTATCTACTCAAAGGATGAAAAAGAACACGAGGAACACTTGAGGATAGTGTTGGAGACCTTGAAGAAGAATCAGTTATATGCAAAGTTTTCAAAATGCGACTTTTGGTTGGATCGAGTTAGTTTCTTGGGTCATGTGATTTCTGGAGATGGTATTCAAGTTGATCCAGTGAAGATCGAGACAGTTGAGAATTGGCCTAGACTTACCACCGTTTCAGAAGTAAGAAGTTTTCTTGGGTTGGCTGGTTACTACCGGAAGTTTGTGCAAGACTTTTCGAAGATAGCTACTCCACTCACTAAGCTGACACAAAAGAATGTGAAGTTTGAATGGACTAGAGAGTGCGAAATAGATTTTCAGACACTGAAGAAGAAGTTGACTACGGCCCCAGTTTTAGCAGTCCCGGAGATTTTTGATAATTACGATGTCTATACCGATGCTTCAGGACAGGGTCTAGGTTGTGTGCTAATGCAAGGAGGGAAAGTGATCGCCTATGCATCTAGGTAGTTGAAGGTGCATGAGAAGAATTACCCGACACATGATCTAGAGTTGGCAGCGGTAGTTTTTGCCTTAAAGACTTGGAGGCACTACTTGTATGGAGTTAAAGCAAGGATCTTCACCGACCATAAGAGTTTAAAGTATTTCTTCACCCAAGAGAATCGAATATGAGACCAGAGGAGATGGTTAGAATTTGTAAAGGATTACGATTTGGATATTCAGTACCATCCGGGAAAAGCAAATGTAGTAGCAGATGCTTTGAGCAGGAAAACAATGTTTGCAGCTTCCAGTGTTGAAGTAGTGGCAGAAAGGCTAGATGGGCTACAAATCAGAAGCTTTGATCAGATCGAAGACCGGCAGTTTGTGGCACCGTTGTTGGCAAGATCTGAATTGATGGATGACATTCGGGAGAAGCAAGACGAAGATCCGGTTTTGGTTGATTTGAAGCGGGTTGCTAGGGAGAAGCCTACAGTTGGCTACGTGCTAGACAAGAATGGGAATCTATGGTACCAGGATCGTCTGTGTGTACCTAATGTCGGCGACCTAAGACAAGGAGTTATGGAAGAGGCACACAGAATTGCTTTTGCGGTTCATCCAGGTGCTACTAAAATGTACAGAGATTTAAAGGAAAGATTTTGGTGGCCCTCAATGAAGTTGGAAATAGCCAAGTTTGCGGCAGAGTGTGATGTTTGTCGAAGGTTAAAGCGAGAACATAGAAGACCCGGGGGAATGCTTAAGCCATTGGACATCCCCGAATGGAAGTGGGATAAGATTACGATGGATTTCATCACCGGATTACCTAGGACAAAGGGAGGGCATGATGCAATTTGGGTAATTGTGGATAGATTGACCAAATCGCCCATTTCTTGCCATACAAAGTTGACATGCCGTTGAAGAAGATGACGACACTATATCTGGATAATATAGTGAAGCTACACGGAGTCCCTATCTCGATAGTTTCGGATCGTGATTCGAGATTCGTCAGTCGGTTTTGGAAGAGCTTACAAGAAGCCTTTGGAACTAAGTTGGATTTGAGTACGGCTTTTCATCCTCAGACAGATGGACAATCTGAGAGGACTATCCAAACACTCGAGGACATGTTAAGAGCTTGTGTTTTGGAGGTAGGCGGATCATGGGATGATTACCTATCGGTAGCGAGTTTGCCTATAACAACGGTTTTCATGCAAGCATAGGCATGCCGCCGTTTGAAGCGTTGTATGGGAGAAGATGTCGGACGCCACTTGTTTTGGGATGAAGTTGGGGAGAGACAGACACGGGGCCGGAAATGGTTGAACAAGCAAAGGAAAGGGTTCGGTTGGTCAAGAAAAATGCGAAGACGACTCAAGACGGGCGAGAAAAGTTGGGGCCGATGTTAGAAGAAGACCTCTAGAGTTTGAAGTCGGTGATAGAGTTTACCTCCGAGCTTCACCGATGAAAGGAGTGAAACGCTTTGGACAGAAAGGAAAGCTAAGTCCAAGGTATGTTGGACCGTTTGAGATCTTGGAAAGAGTTGGAACGTTAGCTTATAAGCTTCGGTTGCCAGAATCGATGTCGAGAGTCCATGACGTATTTCACGTTTCGATGTTGAAGAAATGTCTGACAAAGAACGATGTTGAAACTACGGTTGATCCAGAAATCCTACAAGATAATCTTGCTTACGACGAGAGACCTATCAAGATTTTAGACCGGAAAGAAAAGACGATTAAGAGGCGGATGATTCCCTTGGTGTTGGTTCAGTGGAGCAATCATTCACCCGAGGAGGCAACTTGGGAAGTGGAAAGCGACATGATCAGTGATCAGTTCCAAGAGTTTGCGGACTTACCAGGTATGTTCTAGTTTCGAGGACGAAACTCCTTCTAAGGGGGGAGGAATGTAATATTTCGATTTTCGGGAAAGGCCAGACGTGTCTTTTTGCGAAAACGAAATATTGGGTTCGGTTCCTTTTAATCGGAGTTAATTAATTTGGACTTCATATATATATATATTTCGAGTGGTATATATATATATAGAGAAGGAAATCTTTTTTTTATAATTAAGGGCAAATAAGGAAAACTGAGGTTTTATGGGAATGGGTATTTAAAGGAAAATTTGACTGATAATCCCCATAACCTTTTTTACAAAAAAAGAGCAGCCACGTTTTCTCCTCTCTTCTACGCATTCAAGGAGAGAGTTGAGGGTTGGGAGAGTTTCACCAATAACTGAAGCAACTCTTGGTGATTTTCAGATCAGACGGAAGATTCGGAACCGTTGTGAAAGGAGCAACGATTGGTTACCAGTCTGGTTGGCAAAGCTGCAGGCTTTTGTTGAGGTTTTGATCAGTTTCTGCGGCTGCAAATAGGTAAGGAAACTATCCCTATGATCTCAATTGTCTTTTATGAGGATTAGATGAAATTGTAGGGTGTTTTGATGCTAGATTGATGAATTTATGGATTGATCATTGACCATAAATGCCATGATATGTTTAGACATGTTTTTCTGAGTTTTCTGTGCTGTTCTTGCTGTGGTTCGGTTTGGAATCGTTTTGGAAATCGCATGATGAAGGGTTAGGGTTCTAGTCGAACCCAGGTGGATGAGCGTCTTGCCTCCCTGGACGGGCGTCTACTTGGGGCACACTTCGGACGAGCGTCTGGCTTTACTGGACGGGCGTTTGAAGTGTTGTTTTACATTCAGGATTAAAACTGTTTTAAGTGGACGGGCGTCTGGGTATAGTGGACGGGCGTCCATCTTTGGACGGGCGTCCAATATGGTTCAGACGGGCGTCCAGAGCCTTAAACGGGCGTCTAGCTTGTTTTGTCCTTCTTCCTTTGTTGGGTGTGGTCCAGCCCTATAAGCATGATTTAGCTTTATGAAACCTTTAAACATGGTATGTTAATACTGTATAAACGTGGACAAGCCTGAATTGAGCTTCTGATTCGTTCAGTTAAAACACCGAATGTACTCTTAAAGGGAGTTGAAGTTCGGATCCGTCGGAAGAGCATGATAGGCTTGTGCTTTGATGAGTTAGTATTCATCAATGTCTGTGTAATTGCTAGGACTTGTCCGTGTCTAGTGGTCTAGGAAGAGAGTAGTTTGTGTGAGGGAGATTATTTGAAAACACCTAGGTGGCTAGTTAATCATCCTAATAATCAACGTACTTGACTAGTAAAAGATTAAACAACGGTATCTCTTGGCTAGGCACCAGGCTAAATCGCGATGCATGTGCTACCTCTGAAGGTGGAGAAACTCTGTAGGTCAATGACCCTAAGTACAGAGGGACTCTGCTGAGACGCGCAAGCTATCGGAGTCTACCTTTTCTAGACTTCGTGGATATTGGTGTGATCCACTAATATGTTGCAAAAGAGTGTTCCCGAGGTAGAAGAACTCCGTAGGTCATAATGACCCTAAGTACGGAGGGATTCGGCCAAGGTGGATGCGCGTAGTGCCCTTGAGTGCGGTTGTAACATAGATAAGCTAAGTAGGAACGTTTAGTCAATTTTTGTTGATGGACATGAAATGAACCTAGGTTGAGTCGGTTTCACATAAACAACCAATTTAATTAAATATCTTTTCCGTATAAACTATAGTTGTTATCATAGCTTCTCTTTCTTATTAAGTACGTTGTACTTACCTCAAATGCATGTTTTTTGTGTGTTTGGGGATGAGAAGATGAACAGGTTTTCGAGGAGGAGTTCGACGACGACGTTTGACGGCGCTCGTTGAAGACTTATCATTTTCAAGTTTTACTTTTACATTTGGATTTCTTTGATACTTTTGAGGTAGACTTTTGGTCTCTCGAGACGTGTAGTACTTTTCTTTTGGGATTTTCGTACTTCCTCAAATGTAATAAATTTACATTTCCGCTTTTAGATTTTCTCTTTTCTATTCTGAAACGTTTAGAAATTTTATACCCGAGTTTTTGCTTCCGTTTGCTTTAATTTGATACGACGTAGTAGAGGCTTACGTATAAAGTGAATTTACTTTTATTTTATACGTGCCGAACGTTTCATTTCCGGATAAGGACTCGGTGTCCGGGAACGGGGCGTTACAGTCCGGGAACGGGGTGTTACAGTCAGTGACGCGTATATCGAAAAACGCGCGTCAGTGTCACAGACGTTATGCTTTACAAAATAATAAAAATATTGAATGTGGAGTCAAGAGTGATTTATAGGGTGCCGATAGAAGCCGTCATTACATAAGGCAAAATTCTTTTTTCAGGATATGAAATTTAGTATGAGTTTAATTGTAATTTGAAAATAATAATAAGACTATCATTGCAATTTTTGGTATATAATTGGCATGTCGATACTCTAACGATACTAGTAGCATATGAAGTTGACATATCACCAAAATTTAATTTTTGAGAACGAGATCGATAGCTTCAAAGAAAAAAGAAACGATTTTTTTCCTTAAAGTTTTTCAACTAACTTTACTTGTTGTTATTGGTTTCCATCAACGATTTTAGGGTTTTCGGTTCTGCAATTGATGGAAAGGTTTTTTATTTTCTTTTTATTTTTATATTTAAACCTTATGATTCTGAATCGGTTGAGTAGGAATAAAGAATCTTCACAAAAACTCTACGAAATTGATTAGTAAAAATAAAAATTCTCCGCAATTAATCTCATCGCAAAAACTTGTCATCGATCGACCTCCTAATTGAGGACCGTGTGTCCGCCCCTAACCTTACTTATATGACGACTCACAATTAAATCGGATATAACCTCAACTTTTGGATTAGTGAGCCAAAAGAGGCATGAACATTTTAGATCAAATCTAAGCTTTTTAATGTATAGTTATTAGTTACCTTGTGCACTAACCCAGCTCCGTTGCGCCCAGCTCCGTTGCGCCCTAACCGACCTACAGTGGACTGGGGAGGGGGCCAGGCCGATCTCCCACCTGGGGTTTAGATATGCCCTTAGGCTTTAAGTGGGGATCCTTGCCCTTAGCGTTGTACTTCATCTGTCTCGTTAAATGTTAGGTAGAGTTGAGGATGACATGTGGCCGGGGGCCGACCCGACCGCCGTCAACTTGTGTGTTGAATTGTGAATGTTGGTCGAAGACTTGAGCAGTATTTGGTATTCCAGAGATTGAAACAGATATATCATGGAGTTACATGCACATTTTTGTTGTTGCTATTTTTAAAGCTTAACTCATATCCCTCCGTTTTTTTTAACTGTCACATTTTATGTAATTTTTTGGATGAATCTGATCACTTTTTAAGGTTAACTATTTTTTGAATAAACCTAGTCTCTGTAACGCCCCTTTCCCGGACACCGAGTCCTTATCCGGAAAGAGCGCTCGGCACAAATATTATCAAATAGATTCAATAATATATGTAAGCCTTACGTTATACACCATAACTAAAACGACGCGGAAGATAAAACGACTCGGGAAAAACAAAAGACAAAAGATCGAACACACGGTTTTCAATGCTGTGAAACTAAATCCAATAAAGAAAACTAATCATCCAACATTCAAATCCCAAAAGATCTCAAAAGAACTTAACCAGAACTAATCCAAAAGAAAGACAACATTGTTTGAAACTAAGTCAACAACATTATTGAAAGAGTCAAAAGTAAAAGAACTAAGTCTTCACGAGCTCCATCTCACACGTCCTCGTCAAAGAACTCATCAGCATTAGCGACCTGTTCATCTTCTTTGGGGAAAGGGAAAGACAAACACAACGTAACGGGGTAAGTACAAAAGTACTCAGTAACGCGTAGAAGATCGTGTAACTATGATCTCATAAAGAAATAAAAGCAACGCCGTCTTTTATTAATTCATTTCCGTTATTAACCCTAGCTAACTATCATATTATGTTCATAGCATAACATGAGGTTCCAAAAGGTATCTAACTTAGCTCAAGTTTGTTACATCATGAATAACAAGGGCACTACGCCTAGTAATAGGATGTACTAGGACAACTGGGTGCAACCTACTTAGAGACACGCTCTAGTAGCCCCGGGAATATCTGAGTCCCGATGGTGTGATAACCGGCAGAATGTACCATACGCTTTATCTAGCCAATCGATTGACCGGCGTTGGTACAGTCGACTTTGTCTGGTCAGAGAACACATCGCGATATTGTACTATGCCTTACCAAGCATTGCATGATGTTTAAGATTATTAATCTAGCACATACGTTTGATTAGATGTTTAACTAGCCACCTAAGTGTTTTCAAGTAAGCTCCCTCACATCTCCTACTCTCGTACTTAGACCACTAGACACGGACAAGCCCTAGCAATTACACGTACATCGATAAACTCTAGCTTATCGAAGCACAAGGCAAATCCAAAGCTTTCGACGGTCCCACACTTCGTCTTTTTAGGGAATCCATGTGGTGCCGGAACTAAACGCATCAAAAGCTAATTCGGGGCTTTGTCACGTAAGGTTATGCGAAAATACGCTATTATGGAGCTTTAAACACATAACAAAGGAAAACAAGATCGAAACGGTCCTGTCCGGACGGATAAACTTTCTGTCCGATACTGAGAAATAGCTGTACGGATACACAACTCATCCGTACGGATGAACCACCACTCGGTCGACCGAATGGATAGGCTCGGTCGACCGAGCCTCCTCTTGCACCTGTTACGCGTTTTCCTATCCTGCACTACCGAGGACAGTTTTCTGCGTTCTGCGTTTTCTTCTCAAATTCAACCCAAACTCGACTTAAACGAATTAAAACCATGAAAGAAAATCATACAAATTGCTCTACCACTTTACGAAACCTTAATCATACGATAAGAAAACCACGTTACCTTAATTGCGTGGTACAACGAACCAAAGCTTCAACCCGTCAAAAGTTTAACCTTTAAATCCAAACGTTAATGGATTTAAGGATTGTTGATATCAAAACGATCCTCGTCTCGCGGTGATCCTTTCTCTCTTGAGACGTCTGTTGAAAAGAACAACGGATTAGCCTCGAAAAGCGAGAGCTTCTTCTCCCTTTTTTTTTTCAAACTTGCGGCCTCTCTTCTAAAAAATATGCGCCCCTTTCTTTTCTTTTTTTTTGTCAAAAACAACTAGGTTAAAATTAGGATTAGTTTTCCTTTTATAATCCCAATTACCTAATTATTTAATTATTTTCCTTAAAAAGAAAGTCCTTGTTTATCCTTTTTCTTTTCTTTTTTCGAAAATCCTTTAATTAAAAATAACATAATATTCTGATTTTTGCTAAAAGACCGAATTGCCCTTTTTCAAAAATCGGGATATTACAGTCTCCACATGTGACAGATAAAAAAACAGAGAGAGTATATTATAGAGGCACACGTAAATTAACCAAATTCGTGATCTCCATGGTCTTCTTATCTCTTATATATGCTAATCTAATGGGCAGCCGTGCCTTGCATGGCTTTCATAACACTAGTATTATCATTTACACCACAATTGAAAGCCTAGATCGACAAATACGTGAAGATAAATTTACAATAAAAACATATTTCTTTATTGGAGGAAATTAAAAATAATTGAAGAAAATGAAGTGACATTCGATGTCACATTCTTCAAAGCGGTGGCAAGAACAAACCAATTATATAAGATATGGAGATATCGAGGGAAAATGACAAAAGAATATAAAAATGAATAAATATGACATACTCATTTTTTTAGTTATAAAAAAGGACAAACAATTTCAGACAGACAAAATTGACCCTGCATAGCGCACGTCCTCTGGCTCAGCCTCTCAGGTACATGTACATTACATCAGGTTATCCTCCTTGTTTTTGTTTTTGTTTTTCTTTTTTCATTTTTCAAACACCCGTAACTTTTGATTTATAGCTCCGATCATCGAAATTTTTTCACCAAAATTCATATATTTTTTTGCTCTTTAATTTGAGCCCAAATACGATACCCTTCCGACGTAAATTTTGAAAGCCGAAAAAAAATATTTGCATTAACCGGAGCGTTTTTCTTATCAACGACCGTAACTTTTGATTTAGAACACCGATCATCAAAATTGTTTCACTCATATTTTTTTTGTCTTCATTTTGAGACCTCATTTGATACCTTTTCGACGTAGTATTTGAAAGCCGAATTTAATCGCAACATTTACACTAACACAGTATCAGTATCAGTATCAGTAAACAGTATCAGTATCAATATCAGTATCAGGCTCATTTAAGGCTTAATTCAAATGACTACTTCAAGGCACACATATCTGGCTCATATAAGGCTCATTTAAAGCTTAATTCAAGTGATAAACTGTTAAGCCTATGTCAAGTTTATGTGGTTTTGATTGATAAAAGGAATAGCATAGATTAACTTGATTAAGGTGTGGTGTTTATAACATGCAGGTTCAGTTCAAGATATGTGTATAAACAATATAAACTTAGGCTCAAGGGCATTGCCAACTTTACTAAATGCTTCCATCAATTTAATAGAAGTAAATACTTATAAGTTCATGTTTGAGGACCTGTAACGTTAGTAGGTGATAAGTTCAAGAATGAAATGGTGAATTCAGACAAGCACATTGCTTGGACTATGTTTCTCCATTTTTAGTTTGTTTCTTTTGTCTCTATTTGTTTAGAAAGTGTTCTTGGCAAATTTAAGCTTTTCCCATCAAATAAAAGGGAAATCAAAATACATATCAGAATTACCTATCTTTTGGTCCTCTGATTGCCGATTGCCATTCAAACATTAGCAGAAGGCAAATTACTGATACTGATACTGATATCGTTACTGATACTGATACTGATGCTCACTAAACCTATAAGCATCAACACCTTTATCCATGTTCTTCTTGAAATCAATTCCACATTGGCTTTGAAGTTCAATAGCATTGAGCTCATCCCATTTTCTCAGTAAGGAAATATTCTATCAAGAAAATCCTAATTAAGATCAAATCTATTAGAATCGTATACAGAAAACATACATATAGATACATACATTTTCAAAGAAAACAAAATTGATAACAAACACACAATATAATGAGATGCAAAGACAAAGCTGTCGGATTATCTATGAAACACACTATTGATAAAAAAATATAAAAAATGTGCAATATAGAGACACACTTGCCGGAAAACAAGAAAATGTGCATACATGGGCCTTAATTGTAATATAGGATCCTCTTTACCTCCAGAAACCATAAAAGCATTGCAAGAAATGAAGAAGCAACATATGAAAATAAGATTATGTCCCCCATGAAACAAAAATTGATAAGAGAAATGAAATCGGGTAAAGTTTACCATCAGAAGAATTCTAGAAGTTGATGAAACCATAACTAAGGGATTTGAAAGAGGCTTTAGCTCTGCAAACACGAACGGAGAACAATTGGCCGAATCTTTCAAATGTTTGAATCAAATCCACCTATGTTACTTGTGGGTGAAGATCACCTGCGTAGAGTGAGGTTTTAGGCAGAACGCTGTAAAGAAGCGCCGGCGATTGGAGCGGGGGAGTTGTCACCGGAATTGAAATTTCAGACATTGTTGCTTAAGAGAGATTTCGTTGAAACATCGAGGAAGAGAAAATATAAATGAAGGGCAAAACAGTCCACCCCGAAAAAAATTTGTCCTTAATGCAACTAAAAAATTGATGCTGGATTACCACTTAATTAAGGGGAAAAAAATAGAATATAAACTAATTTTTCGTAAGATATATACTACATAGACAATACTAATAAATACCGGTTGAATAATCAGTTAATCACCAATTAAAACTCATTGATTGACATTTCAAAAAAAAAAAAAAAAAAAACTTCTTGATTGATATGACCACATCATTCTTTTAGTTTATAAGAATATAATGAATTTTTACAATGAAAATATCATCTTAATAAATTAGGTAATTTGAAGGGGTTACGTTTTCACATGGCTAATTATTTTGATTTAAATCGAGTAAGAAAACGATGATTATTTTGACCTAATTCGAGTCATAACCTTCAAGTGTTATTTATATCCAAAACCGATCAGAAAGACTTTTCAACTATAGTGGTATCACGAAAACATCCAACATTGTATTTGAAATTCAAACAGAATCAACCAGTATGAAAATACATAAATGAGCAACATGGAAAAAAAAAATTGCATACTAAGGTCTTTTATTTAAATATAAAAAAACATTCACAATTTAAAACAAATGAACAGAGAAACAATCTCTCCCAAATATATATATATATATATATATATATATATATATATATAGAGAGAGAGAGAGACTATTTGTAAATAAATCAAACATAATATGCTAATATCAATTAAGTGAAGTCATCTTATAAGCCTCAAAGAGGGTATTCCATGCAATAATACCGAAATAAGCCATGAAAGTAACTAGAACCAAATTTCCACCACCAACACCGGCACGGGAGGCGGCGCCGGCAGAAGCACCGGCAATCACTCCACTGCTTCCACCTGTTGAGCCACCTTTACCTCCGCCTCCACCTGTTGAGCCACCTTCACCTTCACCTCCACCTCCACCTTCACCTCCACCTCCGCCTCCACCATCACCTCCACCTCCACCTCCACCATCACCTTGCAATTGCCTGCTTCCACCTCTTGAGCTACCGCCACCACCTTTGCTTCCACCACCACCTCGAGCCACAACGAGCGACAACACGAGACAGAATGTGATCAGCAGGGATACAAATTTTAGTTGACGATGCATCCTTCTTCTTGATAAATGGTTATATATTAATTTCGACGAAGAGCTGAGTAGGGTCCCCCATTTATAACATCGTAATACAAATACCTGTTGGAGGAGAAGTTTGGGTCGACTTTGTCAAAAAGTTGTTGGGGTTGTCCTATTATTAAGGGATGTTATTTATTCTATTTTGCTCTTTGCTAATTTTTAGCAGATAACCTTAGTGGCTATTTTGCTCTTTGCTAATTGACACGAAACTTAAAGCGCGTAATTAAGTCAGCCTAGTTACGTGGTTAATGAGGCAAAATACGCGCGTCTCCTCCCTCTACGGCCTCTACAATATAAACCCACATGACTGAAAGTTTATATCATCGATTATTCAACTCATTCATCACAAAATATGCTACTCTAATAATATTAAAATCTATATATGTATATTATTTCAAACTAATTTGAATGCAATTGCCTATTTATTTCAATCATGTAAAAGAATTATTATTAGTCTTATGATCACTGGTTCAAAACTCAGTAGTTTAGTGATAATTAAGGAGAGACAAGTAATATTAAGTTAAATTAATGTGCATATATCATATATTTTCTAGATCACCAAGATAAGGATAGATGTGGTAATATTATGATATTTAAAAAGCAAAACATAACATACTATCTTTGGCCCTATTAAGGGTTAATTCCTTAAAAGTATAGCTTTTTATACTTATTAGTCCCATAAAGACATAACTTATAAAGACATAATATGTCTAATGGATCAAAGTACCCCTAATCTAATAAATTAATAAATATTTGTTTATAAAGACTAGTTTGAACATTTAAATCTTATTTTGTTATAAAGACACAATTTTTTTAACTTTCCTAAATTACCCTCAAAATCACCTGTCTAGTTTTATATTAAGATGCCGGGGCTTTTACAGTCGGAGATCCTCTTCCCAACTTGCAACCTGCAAGTTGATTCATATCACCCATGGCAAGTTGAAGCTTCATGACTACGTCGGCAATGGCTACCCAATCATCTTTTCTCATCCAGGTAATTAATTTGATTAATTCATTAATCAATTTGTTTTTCTCTTTAATTTATTTTTCAATCTCTAGCTGATGATTGCCTATGATCGAAGGCGTGTATTAATTGAAGAATCAAACGGCAATCCGAGTGAATTGGCGAATTCCGATAGTCTACGATCTGTGGATTCCCCTGCTGAACTAGCTAGCTAAGATTGAATGGTAAGGAAGAAGATTGAGTATCGAATAAACTAAAAGCCGCCGGAATCTGATCGGAAAATGCTGAATTAACCATTGAATAGCTATCATATTTCAATTCCCCTGCTTTCTTGTCCATTTTGATCAGAATATCATATATTTTGCAAAGGTTTTTCTTGATTGATACTAAGGGTAAGATACTAAGATTGCTATTCAATGGCTATTCAATGATTGATTTTGAACAATTAAGTCTTTTTTTCTTGCTATCGGATCAGCACCTCTTGCTTTCATTCTTACAAGAATTATTGGAAAAAAATGACTTAATTGCTCAATTTACAATCTCAAATCTTTGACTTTTTTTTTGCATCCATTAGCTCTGATTCTGCTTGTGTACAAAACTGCAGTGACATTTTTTTTTCTCACAACATTTTTAAGTGTCACTTCATCGCGGTGTCCTGCCATCGCGGGGTCGCTGTATCGTGGTGTCACAAAATAATATAAATGTTCCATCATCACGGAGCAAAGTTAAAGCTGCAAATTTGTATGGTTATTTTTTTGTTTTCTTTGTAATCAATATAGCGGTTTGGTTTGGGGAACATTGCTTTCATGGGGACTTTGATCTCGGAAATTTAGCAGCTGAAAATGTGATGAAGTTGGAACAATCAAATTTTCTTTCTTTTTTGGGTAGCAGGGGTGTATTAATGCATGGCTTTGATTAGAGAAGGGTTGTATTATTTGTATGAGTTATACTATTTGTGGGTTGTGGACCTGATCCATTTTTGTTTTTCCGAGCTTGCCAAATTGCTAATTTCTTTAAAAGTCTTCCTTGAGAAACCACTTTTTCTTTATCAAACTTTTTGGGGTATCCAAAGACCTTTTTTTTTTTCTTTTTCTTCTTCACTGGATCATCACGTGTCAATACATCAATAAATGTCACTGCATCGCGTCGATTTTATGGAAAAAAAATCGATTTTCAGAAATCAAGTCGGACTTTAAAGTACCCTATTTAAAGTGACCACATAGAAAAGTCATGATGTTTCGGACTTAGCAATCTCATATTTCGGACTTAGCAATCTCATATGTCACTGCATGATGTAACTGCATAAATCGATATAATAAGACGTCACTGCATGATGTCAGTGTATAAATCGATATAATATGACGTCACTGCATGATGTCACTGCATGAATCGATATAATAAGACGCCACTGCATAAATCGATACAATAAGGCGTCACTGCATAAATCGATACCATAAAACGTTACTGAATAAATCGATATAATAAGACGCCACTGTATAAATCGATATAATAAGACGCCACTGCATAAATCGATACAATAAGACGTCACTGCATAAACCGATACCATAAAATGTCACTACGTAAATCGATATAATAAGACGTCATTGTAAGACGTCAATGCATAAATCGATACCATAAGACGTCACGGCATAAATTGATACATTATGGTGTCACTGCATAAATCGATACAATATGACGTCACTACTAAAAATATGACGTCGTGACGGTCAATCCGTCGGTGCGGCCAATGTGTCGCGGTGGTCAATATGTCGGGATGGCCAATGAGTCGTGGCGGTGCAATGCATCGGAGCGGTCAATCCGTTTCGACGGTCAATATGTCGCAACGGTCAATACGTCGGGGTGGTGAGTTTGTCCCAACAGTCAATGCGTCGCGGCGGTCAATGCGTCCCGACGGTCGATGCGTCGGGGCGGTCAATGCATCCCGACGGTGAATGCGTGGGGCGGTCAATGCATCCCGACGGCGAATGCATCACAGTGGTCAACCATTGGATCAGTCAATGCTTCGGGATGGTCAATGCGTCGCGGCGGTCAATGCTTGGTCGCGGTCAATGCGTCGTGGCTGTCAATGCGTCGGGGCGGTCATTGCGTCGCGGCGGTCAACGCATCACGGTAGTCATTGCGTTGCGGAGGTCAATGCATCAAGACGGTCAATGTGTCGGAACGGTCAGTGAATTTTGTTTTTTATTTTTATTTTTTATAAATATTTTTGCATCCATTAAAAATAAAAATAAAAACTTTTTAGTATTAAAAGAAAAAAGCTTCCAGAAAAAAAAATTTAAAAAAAAAAAGAAAAAGAAAACAAGGAACATATGGGAAAATCCGGCGCTGTTAATTTGATCATACCTATGACTATGACGCCTGTTTGCTGCTATTTGTTATCTTATTTAATTAAGGGTGTTTTAGTCCGTGTAATAATATTGTGTCCTTATAAGTCCAACAGATTCTATTTTATCCTTATAAGTCCAATAAGTCTGTTTTATGTACTTTTGGGTCTGTGGCCCTAATATTAATACCATCATCAATTAATCAAATCAAATCAACCTAAGCAGGGGTATTGCATGCAATAATATACATACCCAAATAAACCAAATTTGCACCACCACCAGCAGCTGCTGCTGAGGAAGATGAACTTCGACCTCCACGGCCGCCGCCACCACTACCACCGCCAAAGAGTACTCCTCTGCTTCCACCACCTCTTGAGCCACCACCTCCTCCTCTGTAACTGCTTCCTCCTCCACCTCCACCTCTACTGCCGCCACCTCCACCTCCACTCCACCTCGAGCCGCAGAAAACGACAAAAGGAGGCAAAATGTGAAATGAGTAATATACACACAGCAACAGCAAGCAGCAGCAACAACAGAAACAACAAGCAGCAGCAACAACAGAAGTGAAGACTTCTCTTAGGCATTTTATCAAACACTGTCAACCGAAAACGGTTGGAAGTGGTTGTAGCTAATTAAGTTAGTTGTAAACTCTTTCTATGTACTCAAGCTAGTCCATATACCTATATATACTAGTAGATACATGTATGTAAACTCAACTTTTGAGAATCAATAAAATTTCAAGTTTAATTTTATGTTTTTACTTTTCCCGCTTTTATTCATTTCAAAATTGTTCTTGAGTGTTCTTCATGTTTATATGAAGAACATGATCGAATTGTTTCAATTTCTTCATGGTATCAGAGAATAACTTCCGTTCGTGCAGTTTTGCAAGTGATTCTTGAGAGAATCGCAAATCATTTCTGAGTTTTTTTTGAAGATTGTTCCAGATTTCCAGAATCTTGAGAGTATTCTGCCTGGAGTTCTTCTTGTTTGCATAAGCTTGAGAGCGTTCTGCTACATTTCTTGTCAATTTTATTATGTTCTTGTTATGGCAAATCAATCAACAGCAAGTCAGAGGACTGATGGTGCAAGTCTTGAAGGTACTGGACTTGTGGTAAGTACCTCCAGTCAGTTTTATATTCATCCTAGTGAAAATCCCTCGATTCCCTTGGTTTCCCCACCTCTTGATGCAAGAAATTATCATTCCCGGGATCGATCTATGACTATGATGTTGGAAACTAAAAACAAATTAGGATTCATTGATGGAACGATCAAGAAACCTGACATGAGTGATGAGATGTATAGAATTTGGAGCCAATGTAATACCACTGTCCTTACTTGGATTATCAAATCTGTTATTCCTGATATAGCTCAAAGTGTTATGTGGATTAGATCTGCTAGAGATATGTGGTTAGAATTGGAAGACAGATTTTCAAATGTAGATTATTTCAGGGTGTCAGATTTGGTTGAAGAAGTAAATCTGATTAAACAGGGTTCAATGTCAGTTACAACTTATTTTACAAAGCTGAAAACCAAGTAGGATGAGATAGAAGTTTTGAAACCTGTTCCTCATTGTGATTGTGGCCATCCTTGTGCTTGTAATATCAGTGGTAAAATGGTTAGTTTCATAGAAGCTGATCATGTTATCAGGTTCATGAAAGGTCTTAATGACATTTTTGCACCTGTTAGATCACAGGCTTATTTGATGACTCATTTTCCTAGTCTAAAACAGGCATTTGCCATGGCTATCAAATTTGAAAGACAAGTAGAATATGCATTAGGTCATCCACAAGGGTCAGATGCCATAGCTTTTGTTAATCAAGTACAAAATCAGAACAGGACAGGCTATCAACCAGCTGCTAGTCAACAAAGATATCAAGGCCAGACTGCAAATCTAGGAAATAACAGAGTAAATAACAGCAACAAGAAAGTACAATGTTCTTTTTGTGGATATAATGGTCACACTGTTGATAAGTGCTACAAGAAGCATGGTTTTCCACCAGGTTGGAAGCCAAAACCAAGAGTAAATATGGTTAATCAAGAGGGTGGTCAGGATTCCATACAAGATTCTGTCACAAATCCAGATTAGCAAAATCAAATAAGTCATCTACAAGATCAAGTAGCACAGTTAATGAAACTCATGGAGGGGAATAAAAGGGATCCAATTCAACCTATGGTGAACCAAGTCACTGCATTCACTACAAACTTCAAACCAGATCTTGCTGAGACTCAAGGTCTGTCTACTCATTGTTGGATTGTGGATTCAGGTGCCACATACCATATTGTCTTTGATAGTAACCTGTGTTTTTCTAAACAACATGTTAAAGGCTTATATGTCACATTGCCTAATGGTGCACATATTCCTATCACATTTATAGGAAAAGTTAGATTAAATGATAGTCTAATTCTGTCTCCTTTTTTATGTGTACCAGGATTCAAGTACAATCTAATATCTATTACTAGATTGACTAATAACTCAAATGTTTCTATCACTTTTGTTTCTGACAAATTTTAATGCAGGACAAGTCCAGTGGGAAGATGATTGGATCGGCTAAGAAAGACAAAGGACTATATGTACTGCATGTTGACTGTTCTGCTTCCACTGTGTTGTCTACTACTTGCTCTCAGTCTCCTTTATCCAACAAAATAGAAGATGACATGTTATGGCACTATAGACTAGGACATTTGTCTAGTAGTAGAATTCAATTTTTGCATAGTACATGTAATAAGATTCAAAAACCAAAAGATTCAATTTGTTATGTGTGTCCTCTTGCAAAACAGAAGAAGTTGCCTTTTCCTTTGAGTAGTTCTGCTGTTGAATCTATATTTGATTTAGTACACATGGATATTTGGGGTCCCTATAGACACCAAACAATCCATGGTCAGTCATATTTTTTTAACAATAGTTGATGATTTTAGTAGATATACTTGGATATACATTTTGAGATCTAAAGATGAAGTAAGGAATGTCATTTCTGCATTCTATCAGTATGTGTTTACTCACTTTCAAAAGTCCATCAAGACCATTAGATCTGATAATGGTCAAGAGTTTAAATATTATGAGTTTTACAATGCCAAAGGCATTATTCATGAAACAAGTTGTGTTGATACTCCACAACAAAATGGTGTTGTGGAGAGGAAACATCAACATATCATGAATGTTGCTAGAGCTCTTAAATTTTAGTCTGGATTGCCTATTAATTTGTGGGGATATTGTGTTCTACATGCAATCAAACTCATCAACATGTTACCTTCTCCCATTATTGAAAACAAAAGCCCTTTTCTTATTCTTCACAATAGACAACCTGATTATGATGTTCTAAGGGTGTTTGGCTGTTTGGTTTTTTCATCTACATTACCTGTTGCCAGAACTAAATTTGATGCCAGGGCAAGGACACGTGCTAATCTAGGACATGCTGATCATCAAAAAGGATACACACTGATAGATGTGTCTACACATGAAGTGTTTGTTTCCAGAAATGTTGTATTTCATGAACATCATTTTCCATATATTCATCTACAGAATACACAGTCACAGACCACACGGTCCTTTCCTATACCATCTATGTCTAATGACTATTTCTTTTCTCAAAATTCTACACCTCCAATAATAACTCATGCTGATGAAAGTCCAGAAGATGATTCCAGACAGGCTTCAGCAGGTGATTCCAGACAGGGCTCAGCAGATGATAATTTACAATCTCAAGAAGATTCTTCTGCACCTTCAAGCCCTCATCATCAGCAACAGCAAGCCAATGTCAGGAGATCTAGTAGAGACAAAAACCTCCTTCATTCCTACAAGAATACATTTGCAATCGTGCAACTCATACAACTCCTCATCCTTTGAGTTCGCTACCGCCTTCATAATATTTCGACAACTACAAGTCATTTGTCATGGCGATAGATAAAGTAACACAACCTTCAACATATAATCAAGCTATATAACACAAAGAATGGCAAGAGGCTGTGCAAAAGGAGATAGATGCACTAGTCAGTACAAATACATGGCAGATTGTTGATTTACCTCCAGGAAAGAAGCCAATAGGCTGTTAATGGGTATACAAGGTCAAATATAAGGCTGATGGTTCAATTGAAAGATACAAAGCAAGGTTAGTTGCTAAAGGATATACACAAACATATGGCATAGATTATGAGGAAAATTTTTCCCAGTAGCAAAAATGAACACAGTCAGAGTATTACTTGCTATAGCAGCTGCAAAAGTTTATTACTTACATCAACTTGATGTCAACAATGCATTTTTGCATGGTGATTTAACGGAAGAGGTTTATATGAGGCTTCCACAAGGTTTTGAAGCTCCAAAAGGGAAAGTTTGCAAACTTATCAAGTCCCTTTATGGACTCAAGCAGGCAAGTAGGCAATGGAATTGCAAATTAACAGAAGCTTTGAAGAATCTGGGATACAAGCAATCCAGACATGACTACAGTTTATTTACCAAACAAACTGATACTTCATTCATTGCAGCTTTAGTCTATGTTGATGATATTGTTCTAGCTAGCAATGACATGAAACTGATCACTGAACTCAAATCCTACTTACATGATCTGTTTCAAATAAAATATCTGGGAGAACTCAAGTATTTCCTAGGCCTAGAAGTAGCAAGATCACACAAGGGTATTTCTGTCGGCCAAAGAAAGTATGCAATGAATCTATTGCAAGAGTATGGTTTTGCGGTACGTAAACCTGCCAAAACACCTATGCAAAGTAAAGCACATCTACACAATGGTGATTCTGAGTTGTTACCAGACAACACAATGTATAGAAGCCTGGTTGGAAAGCTACTATATCTCATCATTTCAAGACCAGATATTTCTTTTGTTGTCCATCAGTTAAGCCAGTTTTTAGCTGCTCCTACTACAAATCATCTACAAGCTGCTAACAGACTCTTAAGGTACATTAAAGTAGCACCAGCTCAAGGTCTTTTCTTTCCTAGTACAAATGATCTCAAATTAACAGCTTTTACTGACTCTGATTGGGGAGGATGTCATGATACTAGGAGGTCAATAACAGGGTATTGTATGTTTATGGGATCTGCCCTTATTTCTTGGAAGTCCAAGAAACAACCTACTGTCAGTAGAAGTTCATCAGAAGCTGAACACAGAGCAATGGCACTAGGGGTATGTGAATTACAGTGGCTGTTATACATTCTTCAGGATTCCCATGTTCTGTGATAATGAAAGTGCTATGCACATAGCTCACAATCCAGTTTTTCATGAGAGGACAAAGCATATAGAAATTGACTGTCATGTGGTAAGAGAAAATGTTCAATCCGGACTAGTCAAACTCCTATCTGTTTCCACAACTAATCAACTTGCAGATATTATAACAAAACCATTAGATGGACCTATCTTCAAACACATATTGAGTAAGCTGTCCATTTCCAACATTTTCTCCCTTCCTAGTCCGTCTTGAGGGGGGGTGGGTGGGTGAAATGAGTAATATACACACAGCAACAGCAAGCAGCAACAACAACAGAAACAACAAGCAGCAGCAACAACAGAAGTGAAGACTTCTCTTAGGCATTTTATCAAACACTTTCAACCGAAAACGGTTGGATGTGGTTGTAGCTAATTAAGTTAGTTGTAACCGCTTTCTATGTACTCAAGCTAGTCCATATACCTATATATACTAGTAGATACATGTATGTAAACTCAACTTTTGAGAATCAATAAAATTGCAAGTTTAATTTTCTGTTTTTACTTTTCCCGCTTTTATTCATTTCAAAATTGTTCTTGAGTGGTCTTCATGTTTATATGAAGAACATGATCGAATTGTTTCAATTTCTTCAATTGCTTCATTTTCCTTCTTGTAAGGGGCGAATCGCTCTTTGTCTCCTGTCAATGGGCAGCTTGTGTTCTAAGCTACTAGGTACCCAGATTTACATCTTCATACACCCGCTTCATTTTCCTTTTCTTGCTAAATTGTTGATTTCATAGAAGAGTGTTGGATAATTTCCTTATAAGTAGTATACTTCACGTCAGAGACATTACTTGTTCAGTTAAACCAAAGGATTCACACCAAAAATGTATCCGACCTGTGACATCTTAATAATTTCGTATGACTTTGACTCTTTGTTGTTGTTATTATTATTATTATTATATTTCTTTTTTAGAGAAACAAAAGATACGCATCATTATTTTTGCTCTAAATGGGACTCGAACTCGATCATTGTCGGATTATGACCTTAGTGTGAACCACTATGTCGTTGACTCGATACCATGTTCGTAGACTCTTTGTTATTTGAAAAAATAAAGACTCACTATATATTTACATATGCGAGTCTATTGGCAACACCTTTTTATTATTGATATCCTTTTTTATTTACTTCATTTCGGCACGGTACGCGCGTCAGTACCACTGACATTTCATTTCCCGAACAACGTCAGTCGGTGGGTCTGACGTTTTTCTCCAAAGAGACATTTATAACTATAAATGTAATGTCCCACATAGAAAAAATAGTAGAATGATCACCCCCATATAAGTGTGAGACATAAATGTCTTGTCAACTCGGGTTAGCCTTTTTAGACCAAGCGATGACGGCGGTCTAAACAGTTGACCGGACATTTATGACTCATTTAGCGCTACCAGGCCCGGGGTCTGGGGGCGTTACAGAATGGTATTCAGAGCCGACTATCAGACGGAATTATGCGCTGCACCGTACAAGAAGACGGTGTAAGGATGGCCTCTAGTTACCTCTGGTAGGGATGATCCGGATCACCCCCATATAAGTGTGAGACATAAATGTCTTGTCAACTCGGGTTAGCCCTTTTAGACCAAGCGAGGACGGCGGTCTAAGCAGTTGACCGGACATTTATGACTCATTTAGCGCTACCAGGCCCGGGGTCTGGGGGCGTTATACATAAAATCAGTACTAGTGACATTGGGATTGAAAACCGACGTCAGTGACGCGCGTACCGAAATACGCGCGTCAGTGCCACATACGCTATGTTGTACAAAATAATAAAAACATTGGATGTGGTGCTAAGAGTGATTTATAGGGTGCCGATAGAAGCCGTCGTTACATAATGCAAAATTCTTTTTTCATGATATGAAATTTAGTATGGGCTTGATTGTAATTTGAAAATACTAATTAATAAGACTATCATTGTTGTCAATGCAATTTTTGGTATATAATTGGCCTGTCAGTACTAATTTTAACTCTAATGATACTAGTGGCATATGAATTTGACATATCACCAAAATTTAATTTTTGAGAGTTTCTCTACTTCAAAGAAAAAAGAAACGATAGTTTTTCTTAAAGTTTTTCAACTAATTAAGGCTTTTACTTTACTTCTTGTTATTGGTTTCCATCAACGATTTTAGGGTTTTCGGTTTTGCAATTGATGGAAAGATTTTTATTTTTATTTTTATTTAAACCTTATGATTCTGAATCAGTTGAGTAGGAATAAAGAATCTTCACAAAAACTCTCCGAAATTGATTAGTAAAAATTAAAATTCTCCGCAATTAATCATGTCATCGATCGACCTCCTTATTGAGGACCCTAACTTTACTTATATAACCTCAACTTTTGGATTAGTGAACCGAAAGAGCCTTGAACATTTTAGATCAAATCTAAGCTTTTCAATGTATAGTTATTAGTTACCTTGTGATTACTGATCATGCAGACACATCTGATCACGCAGTCGCATTCGTCGAGACATATTTTTTCCAAACATTTACTTTTCAGACATAGTTCTTCAAGTTTCCCCTATAAATATTACAATATGATATGATAACAATGTGACTGATACCATGTCATATGCAGTTCCATCGCACCAAAACATGCACTATCATTGACACATCAGTCAGGGACGGCTGCAGGAATTTTGTTATGGGGGTCATAAATTTGTCATGTTTTTTTTTCCGTATCACATATATTTCGATATTCCATTATATACATATAATTATGAGGCAATTGATAAAACAGGGGGGGCCAATACATAAAATTAAAGAGGCCAATTTCACATATATATGTGTTTATATAAAAAATTCTCTACTATTTGTACATAATATTTTTATTTTAATGGGTCGGCCTCACTCCCAACCTAATACATAAAGCCGACCCTGACATCAGTTATCACGTCATATGATTATTATACTTATAATATATCAATATGATTTTGATCACAAATTCAAACCCCACGACAGGGAGTGTGGAGTATATTTCGTATCCGTTAAAAAAAAAACCCTAAAAAAAAAAACAAAAAACAAAAAAAAAACAAAATACCTCACATGATCTTGCTAGCCACCCCTTTTAATTTTTAGCCTTTGGTGTTACATTCTTTTTCTTTTTTGTATCACTTTTACCATTGAAATACTCATTAGCGTCCTCCAACAACTTGTCTACTTCAGTCTTTCTTTTGCCCCTCCCTTACCTTTGAAAGCCTTAGCATCTTCTAGCAATTTTTCTACTTCAGTCTTTCTATTTTTCGCCCCGCCCTTACATTTGGAAGCCTCAACATTCTCCAACGGCATAACATGATATTGCGTAAAAGCATCAGTCAGATCTTTACGTGTTTTTTCTAAACTGGATTTGTACTCAGCTGATATTTTACGCGAACTAGATGATGACGATGTGTCAGCAGGTTGTAAATACTCTCCAACCGCGGTACAACCATTGCTATAACAGTTGATGGCATCCAATAAATGCGCTCCACGTAGGCGACAATGTTCAAGAACAACCTCTCGAAACGCGTTTGGTGGCTTGTGCAATACGTGCAACAATGTCTTACAAGACATCACAAATGCTTTTTCATTGTAATCCATAGACATATCTGCATAGGCTTTATTCAATGATAGTGATGCATATGCCGGTTCGTTGAAATACGGTTTACTGTTGAGCACAAGTCCTTGAATCGATACAAAAACTTGTAGAATGGTGGATCTTTTCGGATCCCATAATTCGACTCCCTTTCCGCTCCAAGTGTGTAACAAACTCAAACAAACCTTCCCATCTGCATATAGGTTTGGGTTAAGGCGATAGCCGTGAGAATGATAGTGAAGTTTCGGCGGTTGTGATGGATAATTTGGAGGAAGAAGAATGTCAAAAAAGAAAAGACCGTCGTGGTAGGGAGTCTGTAACAATGGCGGATCCATGTACCCCGGGGGTTCACGTGACCCCACTGGATTTAATTTTTTTTTAGTATTAAAACAATGTAGTTTACTTGTTAAAAAATGTCGTTTTGTCGATAAAAATTGATGTTTTAGACTCTGGTAACCCTATTGGAATTTTTTTAAGATAAAAGATGTAGTTTTAGACTCCGGTGACACCACTGGAATAAACTCCTGGATCTACCACTGGTCTGTAATACACCGATAATTACAGCACGAAGTAAATCGACCCTATGCTCGTAGGCACGAACGTAAATGGATTCAGGAAGATTTTCTTCGAGGATTTTCCACTCTTTTGCAATAGCTTTTGAGACACAACTGGTTGGATTCTTGAAGTTTGATGATTGGGATACATAAATTTGCTAGCTTAATAAAATATTTGTAGTCTTTCTTGGTGTAGTGTCGTTCTCGATTTTGTGTCGCTTTTTTTAATGTATTGTCAGTGTTGGTGCAATGTTAATGTTACAGGATATACAATTTTTACTTTATTGACAATCGTTAGTGTTACTTAATATTAGGGTTATAAGTGATCCGGACTACTCGTAAGCTATTCGTACTCGACTCGCAAAAGAGTTTGACTCGATTCCGTTTTTTTCGAGTTCGGGCTCGAGCCAAGCTACTCGAATAATACCACGAGGCTTAATTTAAGATATATATATTAAGTTCAATTCACGCCATGTGTTGGGTTTATCCACATTATTATAGGCTTTTTATATTCTTTCATTGCTACATGGTGTTGTTTATGTATAGTTTGTGTGAATATTCATTAGAAACAAAGAAAGAAAAGCTATACGTTGATGGTGTGTTTGTGTATGATTGGAATAAAATTGATGCAGTGGCATGGATATCACTGTATTTACAGTTAGAGAATTGATGCAGTGACATTGATGTCACCGCATATACAATTTCATACAAAAATTGGTAACTTTGTAAAATAAGTGTAGTGTCATTGACATTAGGGTGTAATCGAGCGGAGTCGAGTCGATACTCCATAGGGCTCGAGCTCGAATTGACTAAAAAAGTTCAGGCTCGATTGAGCCATAAAAAGGCAACATCGAGCTCGGCGGCTAAGTACTCGATATAGCTCGACACGGCTCTTAAGCTCGATTTCCCCTGAAAATCTTACCAGTTTCAGGATAAGAAGTTCTTCAAACAGGGGCATCGCAACGGAGAAGTTAGTGTCAAGGAGATTTGTCTTTGATAAGGGAAAGTTGAAGAAACTTAAAAAAGAAATCAGTTTGGAAGTGAAAAATCCAAGCAAAGTAGGGATTGTTACAACATTTCTATGGAAGCATTTTATGGATGTGGCTAATATTAGAAAGGGAAGCACAAAAATTGTTGTCCTTTATGCTTTTAATATGATTCATTGTTAAAAAAAGTGTGTTCGGAGAGGAGGAAATTGGGTACATCAATGCAGTGACATTGATGTCACTGCATATACATTTTGGTACACAAATTTGGTAGCTTTTTTAAATAATTGTAATGTCAATGAATCCGCGTAGTGTCATTCTTGGTATTGTATCATTTTTTGTATAGTATCACCGATGGTCTTATTATTAAAATAACAAGGTTTTGTTTTAAAAAAGAGAGTATGATTTGGAATACAATTGATGTGGTCACTGCATCGTGGTGGTTAATGCATCGAGGGTGATCATTGCATTGGGGTGGTGAAAGCATCGCAGTGTCAATGCATCACGGTGTCATTTCATCACGGTGTCTGCGCATCGGGGGTGGTCACCGCATCGCGGTGTCTCTGCGTATCGGGGGTGCCACCGCATTGGGGTGGTCAATGGATCGGGGATGGTCATTGCATCAAGGGTGGTCACTGCATCGGGATGGTTATTGCATCACGGTGGTCAATGAATCGCGGTGGTGAATGCATTGGGTCGTTGGTCACTGCATTGCGGTGGTTAATGCATCATAATGTTTCTGCATCGCGGCGTCTCTGCATCGTGGTGTCCCTGCATCGAGGGTGATCTCTGCATCTTGGTGTCTCTGGACGTGATTTGTTTTATTAATACTAAAGAGACATCGCGGTGTCTCTGCATCGTGGGTGGTCACTGCATCGTGGTGTCACTTAATCATTGTGTCTCTGCATCGTGGTGTCTCTGCATTACGGTGTCACCTCATCGCGGTGTCACTTCATCACGGTGTCTTTGCAATGCGGTGTCACTTCATCGCGGTGTTTCTGCATCGCGGTGTCTCTGCATCGCGGTGTCTCTTAATCACGATGTCTCTGCATCGTCAAATGTTATAACACCACGATGTCTCTGCATCACGGTTTCACTTCATCGCGGTGTCTCTGCATCATGGTGGTCACTGCATCGCAGTGTCTCTGCATCGGGGGTGGTCACTGCATTGGAGGTGTCTCTGCATCGTGGTGTCTCTATACCGGGGTGGTCACTGCATTGTGGTGTCTCTACATCGGGGGTGGTCACTGCATCGCGGTGTGTCTCTGCATCGGGGGTGGTCACTGCATCGCGGTGTCTCTGCATCGGGGTGGCCACTGTATCGCGGTGGTCAATAGATTGAGGGTGGTCAATGCATCGCGATGGTCAATGCATAGGAGGTGTCTCTGCATCGCGGCGTCTCTGTATCGGGTGTGGTCACTGCACCGTGGTGTCTCTGCATCGGGGTGATCAATCCATCGGGGTGGTCACAGCATCGCGATGGTCAATGCATCGCGGTGTCATTGCATCACGGTTGTTAGAGCATCACGGTGTCATTTCATCGCGGTGTCTCTGTATCGCGATGGTCACTTCATCGTGGTGGTTGTTAGTGCATCATGGTGGTCAATGGAAAAAAATAAAAATTCACGGTCGAGGAAAAAAATTAAATTTACAACCTCTAGATCCAAAAAAAAAAAAAAAACCTCAACACATTCAGCGTGTGTTAAAAAAAAAAAAAAAAAAAAAAAAAACTACTGTACATTTAGCGTGTGTATCAAATAAGATAAAATAAAAAACACACACACTATATTCAGCGTCTCAGCGTCTCCACATCAATTTTTTTTTTTTTTTTTTTTTTTTTTCATTCATTAAGGGTATTTGAGTCTATCTATCTAATTTGTGTCCTTATAACCAAATAAGATTCCTTAGTGTCCTATTTACCTAATTAAGTCTATTTTGTGTCCTTTTGGACCCTTGCCCTAGATAAAAACAGAAGGGTTAATACATAAAATTAAGGGGGTCAATTTCACATATATGTGTTTATAAAAAAAGTTCTCTACTATTTGTAGATAATATTTTATTTTAGTGTGTCGGTCGCACCCCCAACCTAATACATAAAGCCGCCCCTGACATCAGTTATCACGTCATATGATTATTATACTTATAATATATCAATCTCATTTTGATCACAAATTCAAACCTCACAACGGGGAGCGTGGAGTATATTTCGTATCCGTTAAAAAAAAAAACGCCCTAAAAAAACAAAAACAAAAAACAAAAAACAAAAACAAACAAATACCTCACATGATCTTGCTAGCCACCTCTTTTTTTACACTTTAGTGTTACATTATTTTTCTTTTTTGTAGCACTTTTACCATTGAAATACTCATTAGCATCCTCCAACAACTTGTCTACTTCAGTCTTTCTCTTTTTTGCCCCTACCTTACCTTTGAAAGCCTTAGCATCTTCTAGCAATTTTCTACTTCAGTTTTTCTCTTTTTCGCCCCGCCCTTAACTTTTGAACCCTCAACATTCTCAAACGGCATAACATGATATTGTGTAAAAGCATCAGTCAGTTCTTTATGCGTTTTTTTTAAACTAGATTTGTACTCGGCTGATATTTTACTCGAACTAGATGATGACGATGTGTCTACAGGTTGTAAATACTCACCAACCGCGGTACAACCATTGCTATAACAGTTGATGGCATCCAATAAATGCGCGCCACGTACGTGACAATGTTCAAGAACAACCTCTCGAAACGCATTTGGTGGATTGTGCAATACGTGCAACAATGTCTTACAAGACATTACAAATGCTTTTTCATTGTAATCCATAGATATTTCTGCATAGGCTTTATTCAATGATAGTGATGCATACGCCGGTTCGTTGAAATACGGTTTACTGTTGAGCACAAGTCCTTGAATCGATACCAAAACTTGAAGAATGGTGGATCTTTTCGGATCCCATAATTCGACTCCCTTTCCGCTCCAAGTGTGTAACAAACTCAAACAAACCTTCCCATTTGCATATAGGTTCGGATTTAGGCGATAGCCGTGAGAATGATAGTGAAGTTTCGGCGGTTGTGAGGGATAATTTGGAGGAAGAAGAATGTCAAAGAAGAAAAGACCGTCGTGGTAAGGAGTCTGTAATGCACCGATGATTACAGCACGAAGCAAATCGACCCTATGCTCGTAGGCACGAACGTAAATGGATTCAGGAAGATTTTCTTCAAGGATTTTCCACTCTTTTGCAATAGCTTTTGAGACACAACTGGTTGGATTCTTGAAATTTGATGATTGGGTGTTTTGTGTTACAAAGTGATGATCTGATACAGCTGATTCATCACATACTATATCGAATTGTTTAAGCTTCACAGAGAATTATATTTGGGTTCCTTTATTTTTTTTTATGCAATCAATAGATGTGTTATTAGGAGAGGAAAAAAAAGAACGTAGTAGAAAAACCAATAATGATACGGGCACAACCGTTGTGCCACAACGAATGACACACGGTAATCTGCACTGTTGATTTTGATCGTTCACATCAAGATAATTTTAGACTTATGATGATCAACGGTACAGATGATCGGATACCGAGTCCTTATCCGGAAAATAAACGTTCGGCACGTATAATAACGTAAGCCTCTACTACGTCGTATCGAGTTTAGCAAACGAAATAACTTACAACATACGAAGTAACTTACAACAACGAAGTAACTTACAACATACGATGTCTAAAGCAAAAGTACAACAACTAATCTTACAAAGGTCTTAAAGAAAGTACAACATTTGTCTTAAAATTTAAAATACAACATAATTTAGTACATCATAGATATCAAAAGAAAAGAAAGCATCTAGCAAGGCTTGTTCAAGGTCTTCATTCAACACTTGTTCAACCTGTTCGTCTTCTCATCCCAAAAGCACACAAAACAACATATGCAATTGAGGTAAGTACAAAGTACTTAGCAAGAAGAAGAATCTAATTTATAATTAGGGTTTATAACGAAAGTTTTAATAATTATTATTAAATTACCTTTATGTGACGGACTCAACTCTAGAGTTCACTTCATGCTCATCAACATGCCGTGCCTAACTGTTTCTAACTCAACTTATCTTTGTTACTGCTGGATATATAGAAACCCGAATCCGGATCCGATCCATAATCGGATCGTCAGATCTGATTCACAGCACCAATCGAGACACTCGATCTAGCACAGCGGAAGCTACGAATTAAATTCGCATGCGATTTTACCACGATATGATCCACATAAATAATTAATACAACTATGAGAAGTTTGAAGATTTACCTAAACGGAAGAGGAATAGTAAATCGACAGAGAGGGAGAAGCCATGATCTTCCAGATTGTATCTCCAAGCGATGACTGGGGACGTCGATCCTCGCCGTATTCCTTTTTATTATGATGTTGGCGCAAATTTCAAGTGTAAATTGTGTTAGGAGGAACTCTCTTTATATAGGAAAATAACTAGTCAAGAGAAAGTTATCCTTTTCACACTACAATTACCTATTCTCATTAGAAAAATATATTTGCCAAATGATAAGAGATAATTCCCAAAAAATCAATCTCTTATTTTTCCATTAATTATCCAACAAATAGATAATTAATTAATTACACATGTGACATAATCTAGGAAAATTTATTCTCCTAATTTATCCATAATGTAGGCGCCACTTTTAGCCAATTTTTTAATAGAAAATGTTTTTTCTATTTTACATATTATTTACCAAATAAATAATATTACATATTCATTAAATAGACCAACTATTTAATTTATTCTCGAGGTTCCATAAAACGAGAAAACACTCGCGTGTTAGGAGCCAACCCGGAGACCATGGACCTATAACTAGTAGCTACAATAAATTAAATAAAATATTCATCGAACATAATATTTCTACTCAACTTATTAATTCTGGAATTACACCACCATAAATCCGAAACTGAACTCTATCGATTATAGATATAACTTATTCTCAAAACGTCGAGTCGAGTGGATAAGTGTCCGTTGATATAATCATTACATACAGACTAACCCTCCATAGACTATCCGTAATGAAGCGGGATTATTTCTGTAATCCTTCTTCAATCCATCTTATCCTTATTTACCATTAACCCACTAGTGATCAATTAGTTCATAACCAATACGAACTCCGCGGATCGATCAGTTTCTAGGATCAACAAATAAGGGGATTGTCTTTCTACTTCCTGCGGGAAAGAATGGACTCCATATCTGTGACACACACACTCCCCACTCATCCCAAAATAGTGCCAACGTGAAAGTGATTCGGACCGTGCCTCTTAGCGATCCTTAACGAACACATCAAATCCTATCCTGAAACAAGTAGGAGTATGCAATCACTTCAGGATTAAGGTTAATCCATATATGATCATATTGTGATTTAATAAGATTTCTCAATCACGGAATTATATAAGAAACTCAGATTAAATCGGTCCAGTCCTATATGACTACATCATATATAAATGCCTCACTTAGACAACCAATGTCGACGGTCCGGATAAGACGGTCAACCATAAAGTGTTATGGGCGCATTAATGGTGGTTTAATCAATAGATCTCATACTTTGATTAACTTCACCACGGACTAACTGTTCAAGTGTATCACCATAAACTTAATCCTCATGTGTGACACACACTAAGTTATATGGCTACATATGATACGACTTAGGGTTTTCAGTAGTGTATTTCTTACAAACACGAAGCAAGTAATAAGATGAGAATAAATATGTGTCATTTATTAATTCTAAAAACAATTACATAAATTGTCTTTCGGGCACTACTTCCAACAGTTACATCAGTATTCAAGGACACTACGCATGGTGCTACTCACCATGAAGTATCTGGGTGCAACCTATTGGTGGATCACACCAATAGCCACGGGCTAGCCCCGATAGTGTACACGTTCGGCGAAGTCCCTTCACACATTGAGTCTAATAGACTTACGGGGTTAAGTTCCTCCGCACTTGGAGTCTAGGAGACTTACGGAGTTATTCACTTTATCTGACCGCCCACACATCGCGATATGAACTTGTGCCACCAAGAATGGATTGATGTTTAGTCTTTTAACTACACAAGTACGATTGTTATTAGTTATTAACTAGCCACCTAAGTATTTTCAAGTAAGCTCCTTCACCTATACTACTCTCTTTCCTAGACCACTAGACACGGACAAGGCATAACACATACACATACATTGAGGAATGCTAATTCTTCAAAGCACAAACCTATCATACTTTTCCGACGGTCCCGAACTTTAACTCTATGGAAGAGTACATCCGGTGCCGGAACTAAATGCATCGAAGCTTAATCGAGGCTTGTTCATGTTCATTTAATGTTATTAGGTCAAGAAACAACATTTAAAACTAGACTCCGGGCTCAAAACCGACTAAACAGAAAAAAAAACAAGGGCAGTGCGCCCGCACTTGGCAACCAGAGACCCTCTGATGAGCAAGTGCATCCGCACTGGCTTCTGGTGCGCCCGCACCGAGCCCCAGAACGTAAAAACGGACTTTCTGCTTCCTCAGTGCGCCCGCACTAGCTTTGGTGCATCGCACCAAGTGCAAAAACTTAGTTTCCTGCACTTTAACGATCTCCACTCGATTCCAAACAAGTTTAACATCAATAGGCACAACAAAACAGCAGAAAAGCATCACTTTTACATAACTAAACATCACATACTTCTCTAACAACAAGTAGGCATGATTTATAGCATTAAAACACCACAATCCCTCAACTTTAAACATCATAAACCTAATTACACATTAGGAAGAGCCCCTTACTTGTTATAAGCAACTTCCAAACAAAACTTCAAGCTAACAGCAGCACTTCCTAGTTCTTCCACTTAAAACCTAATTGATCAACAATCAATTCAAGGATTAGTTGTGATCAAGGGTTCTAAACAACCAGAACTACGAATTGAGTAACTTAGAACGTCCAGACAAGATCAAATCTTGATGATTCCAAAAGTAGGGCAAATACTAATCTTTCTCAGAACTCCTCTTTATTGGTATCAACTTGTAGCCCTTCTTCCGTAGATTCTGAAACTCTTATTGCTTCTGAAAACCACCAAGAATTCACTAAGAATTTTTTAGGAAACCCCTTTGTCTTTCTACTATCTTTTCAATGTTGAAGATAGAATGTTAAACTTGTGATTTCTTTTCTTTTGGCAACTCCCAGAAATCCCACTAAGTAAAAGGGATGTTATTTTCTCAAAAATAACTCCTCTCCTAGTAAATAAATATCCAAATTAAATTCCCTTTAATTTCACTTAACTCCAAATAAAAATCCTTTTTATTTATTCTTTATTATATATATATATATATATATATATATATATATATATATATATATATATATATATAATATATATATATATATATATATATAGAACGATATATATATATATTCTTTTATTTTAAATGAATATAATATTTCGTTCTCACAATGAATATATATATATTCGAAATATATATATATATGTGTTTATTTTGGGGACTGAATGATAATAAAGGGAAAGTAAAGGATTTTTATGTCATTAGACTAGTGGGAGGTTTTATGTGGGAAAATAACCTTCCCACTAAGTCACAAGTTCAGAATTTTTTATTTACAACATTGCCTGCACTTTGAGAGCAAAGAAAAGAGAGCAAGTTTACTTCTTCAGAATTTTAAGTGATTACTCAACGGTTTTCAGATCAAAGGAGTGCACCGGAATCGTGAGAGAACAAGGATCATATTGATATCAAGTTTTCAGGCTTTCTTCAAGGTATGAAAGTCGGTCCTTGGGCGGTTATGATCAAAGTTTGATGTTTCTTGGTTAATTCGTAGTTCTAGATGTTTAGAAGCTTGATCTTAATTGGTTTGTGAATCAATTATGGATCAAATAGGTTTCTGGTGGGAGTTTGAACAAGTGCAGCAGTTTTTCTGCAAGTTTTTGCTGAGTTTGTGCTTGAAACAAGTAAGAAAATCTTCTTCATTGTGTTAATTATGGTTTGAAGAAGTTAGGACCTTGTTTTGGGAGTGATTTGATGTTGAAATCATGTCTAAATGTGGTTATGCAAGTGCTTGGTGCTATGTGATGTTAAAGTAGAGATTTTCTGCTGTTATGATGCTGAGATTGATGTTAAACATATTTGGTTTGGGTTAGAATTCGAAAAGGGTGAAGAAAAACGTGTTTAGAGAGTTTTGTGCGTTTAGTGTGCGTACATTGACTAGCTGTGTGCGCACATTTTTAAGGCTGAATGTGGACAGCTTCTGGAGTGTGCACACATTCCCCTGGAATGTACACACACTGGCCGGGCTGAATGTAAATTTTCGCCCAATGTGCACACATTCCCCTGGAATGTGCGCATATTGCCCTGTTGGTCCCTTGAAAAGGCTTTGGTTAAGTTTAGAGGGGGGGGGTGAATAAACTTAACACTTAAAACTTTGGACTTAACAAATTACGCAACTTCGGCCTGCGATACTTGATAGTTGATAAACTGATAAACGATAGTCTCACGACGGTTGAGTTTGCTTTGAATTTGTGCAGCGGAATTATATCAAAATTAAGCCTTGATACTTGTTGTTAAATGTGATACTAAGTATTAGATACTCAGTAGTGCAAGTGTGTGATTTCAGTTGCTAGATTCAGTAGGTTGATGTATAAAATAAACTAAGTGCAGAATGTAAATGCTGAAAGTAAGTAGGCAGATTTTATAGTGGTTCCAGGTGGTGTAATCCTGTCAGTCCACTCTTCTCCTGTGATGTTGGAGGAAATTCACTAGAGATCTTTGATGTAGCGGTTACAAAGATTCCTAAGTTGCTTGTCCTTCACCAATAACTATGGCTTCACAAACTGAAAACTGGGAACATGTAGGATTGCTGCTCCTGAGTCTTCCACCGGTCCTTGAAGGGTAGGATTGCCTCTTCACCACTCCACCACAAACAACGATTCTTTCACACCAAAGTGCTTCACTTGTCTTCGTCGGGTTCTTTATAAAATAAAGATTGAATCAAGTAAATGATTCGGTTGCGGCGACTTGATTAGGATGATATAATCAGCAGCTTGCAGTCTTCAAGTGTGTATGCTTGATGTAGCTTGAATGTAGAATACACTTGAAGAATTTCTCTGGATCAGTAGCTTTAAGTTCAGTAGGTTCAGCAGGGTGTTTTTCAGTTCAGAATAATATCTCTTCAAAGTTTATCAAAATTCATCATCTTGTTTCTGAGTTGAAAGTCCTCTATTTATAGGTAGGAGAACATGTGACTTGTGTTTGAAATTCAAATGTAACCGTTCCTTGTTTTTGTCCCATCTGATTTGCATTCTGTCACTATTCATAGGACGACACTGTCAGAATTCCTTTTTGACAGTGCAGTCTGTCCACCCTTTGACTTGTATCCATTGGATAATAATCTGAATCATCCCAACGTCTGTTTTTAATCTCGGCCCTTGATTTGTTTGATAAATCGAGAGGTAGTTGGTCATCATTTTCAATGTAATCTTCCAATGTAATCTTGAATTACCCGAGGTATTTCATCAGCAGGTTCATCAGTCTGCTATGATACATGTCAGTCTGCTGAACTCCAATTTGCTGTGTATAAAATATAATGCAACTGACTTCTTTTATCTAACTTTTATTTGTGAAGTTAGATTACACCTTTTTGAACATAACCAAGTTCCAAACATCATTCAACTTATGGAACTTAGACCTTGTACACAAGGTATATGCAATCAGTTTAGGTCATCACAGACTTGCCTAAATTCTGATTCCATATCCTTGACTTTAATTACTAAGTTTGATCCTTTAGCCTTACGTAGCGAGTTTGAGCCCTCGGCTTTCGGTCTTCGGTCTTCGGCGGGTTCCCGACTAGTCTACGACCTATCTACCCTACGATATTGACTAGTCTACGAAAAAGCTCGGTGACCATTACGGTGCTTGTTTGATCAAACCTATTTATGAATCAAACTCTAATAAACCTATACATTTGATCTAGACATCTTTTTGCCTTTGCACTATAACGACTAGTCGGCACTCATCATCAAAACTAAAAAATAAGTCCAACAATTTCCCCTTTTTGGTGATGATGCCAATACCCTCACCTAACGACAAAGCAAAAAGATATAAAACAAAAACGAAACAAATGTAGTCATCTTTCATTATAATCAAGTGTTCAAAGATATTACGATCTAGAATCGGCAAAAACATAATGAAGTTAAAGTATCTTTGATCTACTTGTCTTCTTTCCATTTCTTGTCGCTTTCTCTATTTGTTCTTGATATTCTCTGATTTCTCTAACCATATCTCTCATCCAATCATTCTCAATCAGAGAGAAGTCAATATGAGGATTTACATGTTTCCACCAATGCCATGCTTCAGGTAGAGTAAGGGATATTTGATTTACCCTGAAGCCTAACCTCATATACACTTCTTTAAATTCATTCACTGAATCCTTTGCCTTTGTAGTAGGAATGCCAATGCCACTTCTACCACCTCTGTGTTTGGCCCTCAAGGATTTGATTCTTGCTTCCCAAAACTTTAGTCCCAAAAATAAGTTCAGACCTTCATGAACCCCTTGTCATGATAGGGTCTATGTACGTTATTGTATACCTTCTTGTATTGTTGGAGAAGCTCATCGGTGAGTGGAAGTACGCAGTCTTGGTTGTCGAAAGCATTTGTATCGGCTTCCCATCTCTTCTTTGCAAAAATTACGGCGGCTTCTTTTGCTTACATTGTTGCCTCTTCCCCCTTATTGACATCATCAACAAACCGGGACATCGCGAGGCCATGCACACTTTCCTGTGTGATAACTAGGTTGCTTAGTTGTCCTTCAATGATTTCAGTCCTAGTATCAATTGCTGTGATCCTTCCTTGCATTGTTTGCTCCAGCAGGGTTATCCTCTCAGTAAGTTTAGGATCAGGCACAGCAGGTTGTTGTGCAGCAGCAGGCTCAGCAAGGCTCGGATGTAGCGCCAAGGTTGTCAAGTTTCGATGGATGGAAATAAGTTGGTCTTTCAGAAACTTATCTTTTGCAGTATTTCCAACCCTGATGCCCCTCACATCTAGTATCAGATCATTCACAGCATTTTGAGTAGATGTGAAGTTTGAAGCAACTGTGCTAGTAGATTGTCTTTTTTCATTTACCATTTTCATCGATTCTTCAAATCTCTCTTCATGTCTGTCCAGTTGAGTCCTTAACTGTTGCATGTCATTCCTTACAGTCCTCAACTCATGCAAGACATCCTCAGGCACTTCTCCAGTCATTCTTCCACCGGTACTATCGGCGGGCTCTTCCACATTATATTGTGGCCTCGATTGCTCATAACCATTGCCCAACTCCTATCCGGTCCGGCGGGGTTAGGTCCTTGATACTTCCTCCCGAGAATAGGATCAATGGCAGGTTCCTCAAAATAGGTACAAATGCCTTTTGGGGATCAACATTAACATCTTCTTCTTCAGGCATTTGAAACTCCTCATCACTGAAGTCATAGTCCAGCAGCTGCTCATCCATATCAACAGCAGTCTGCTGACCATCCTTCCCTTCAGTGGTCTTGTCTCCAGTAGGCTCCTACTACGGCCTCTTCGACAACGGGGGTTTCCTCCAAACCCAAAGTTTGTTCCAACCTTTGTCCAAGAGCTTTTGTTTGAGACTCGGCGGCACTGTACCTCTGTTCCAACTTTGTGTCCGAGTCTTGTTTGTGACCCGACAACTTTGTACCTCCTCTTCAACTCTTGGATCAGGTGCAATAAATGCCACAATCACTTGATCTGGAAATATGTCCATGTTTTTTGGTTGAAATGATTCCAAATCAGTGATCCCTCTCAGCAGGTTTGCTGTTTTGATTAGTACAGCCTCAGTGTCAATCCAGTGTTGATATTGATTTGATTCCTCTGAACTGGCACTGGGTTCATTGTGATCAGTGGCCTTCTCTTCATCCAAACCAGCACTCTGCTTGAGCTTCGGTTTGTGCAGTAGGCTCTACAACATGGAATGTATTTGGTTCATCGGCCCGACCTACTAGCACTAAAATTGACTCCATCATTGATTAATGCTTCCAGATCATCCATGGTGAGATCCTGTAGATCCTCATCCATCTCTCCAGTCTGCTGGCCCTCAGCAGACTTACCAGTATCAGTGGATTGTTGTACATGTGGTTCTTTCAACAACGCGGTCCCAGCTGGTTCCTCTGATCCGGAGGAAAATCTCCTCTAGAATCGATGATGAGGATGAGTCATCATTGCCATTCTCTTGGATCCCTAAACTTGATACCCTCCTCTTTCTGTTGTTCATCAAATAAGTCCATTAATCTAGATTGCAGCAAAGTGGTATCAACTAGGTCCAACAAATTTTCTACTCCCAACTTGTTAAAAGCCCATTCTTCAAAATCTGTCATAGGTTCAGCAGCTGGCTTTTGTCTCTTGTAGAAACCAAACTTCCATTGGAAATAGTCAGCAATTTGCTGAAGTTTGGGATCTACATACTCTTCAGTTTTCTTTCTTTCTTTCACATGCCTTTCAAAGGGCATGAAAGATCTTCTGGAAGCTCTTTCAGTACCTTGTTGGCCTCCAAAGGTCCCAACAAGCTGATTCAAGGTTTCTTCAACAGATGCCTCAAAGTCAGTAGGTTGCTGAGGTTGTGTATTGGTACCTACTACTTCCATCTGTACAATACTTGGTTCCCCCTGACTTACATGCTCATCAGCAGGGTTAGCAGCAGACTGCTCTTCCCCCTGAGTTCTTGCAACACTTGCAGGGTCTTCTACCAAGTCTTCAACTACCACAGCAGGTTCAGGTTCAGTGGTTTGCTGTGGGTCTTCAGTAGATACTACAGCAGGCTCAGGGTCAGTAGACTGCTGTATATCTCCAACAGATTGCTCAACAACAACCTGTCCAGCTTCAGTAGACTTGACAACCTCTTCAGGTGAGGAGTCAGTAATCTCCACAGGCTTGATGATAGTCAAGGGCTCAGCCTCAATAGCCTCTTCTTCCTCTTCTACTGATGCTTCCTCTTGGACTCTTTGAGCCTCCAAGTTTTTCAGTTCTTTCCCCTTTCCATGTTTCTTTTTGTGGGTGATTTCTTTCATCCTCTTGGAAAGTGGCTCATTGTCCTTTTCAACCACAGTAGACTTCCTCTTTCTACTATCTTCTTTCTGTTGTTCCCTCAAAATTTCAACAACAGTTTTTCTTGCAGCAACAGCAGGGTCAGTAACCTCCACTGAACCCTCAGCAGACTCAGCAGTCTGTGTTGTTTGCTTCCTTGTTCTTTTTGAAGGCTTTAAAACCTCAGTTATCTTCCTTGTTTCTGCACCTTTTCTTTTATCAGCAGCTTTCTTAGGTGCAGCAGGTTTAACAGGTTTCTTCACAGTTTGCTTGACCTGCTCACCACCAGCATCACCATCACCATCACTATCATCATCAGCGCAGCGGGGTCAGCAACATCTTCATCATCATCTAGACCGGGAATAGCATAATCAATTTCCTTCTTTATCTAGACGATTGATCTTCTCAGGTTCAAGATCAGGAACTTCCAAATGATTCAGCAGGGTCTGAACCATTAATCCTAAGGGCAAGGCCTTGGATTTCCTTTTTCCCTCTTTATCTTCCTTGGCTACCTTCTTCATGTAATGAATGAAGTAACCAGCCCAGTCGAATCTCATACTCTTGCAAATGATCATCATCAACTCTATCTTGGGTCCTGATAGAGTGTCCATACTCCCAACCAGTCCAAGTATGTTCTTTGCAATGAGCTTGCTCAACAGGTTGTACTCAAATCCAATGTGTTTCACATTGATGCATGGAATGGATTTGGTGGCTGCATTTGTCTTGATTTGATCAACAAAAGCCATCTTGGATAGTCCCATTGCTTCAAGATTTACTGGACCATCCACTACTTCCTCAAATCCAAACACTTCCCTCAGTAGACTAGGGGAAACTTCAATCTCCTCAGCATTCACAGTTGTCTTGAATGCTTCAGTTCATTCTTCCACAACCATGTTCTTCCAGAAATCAATAACATTGGTGTATGAAATTGTTTCTAATATGAGATTGAGTATGTTCTCCAACCCTGCAAACCTCCTGATTCTCCTACCAATATTAATGGCCAAATCTGTTTTGTTTGCATCCACAACAAAGCCTCTAACACTTTGGCTCGTTTCAATCTGGACATCAACCTTTTCCGCCATTTGTATGAGAAGAATGAGATGGAGAAGATAGATTAAGAATCTGTGTTCACACAGTGTGAAATTCACAGTGATAAAGCAGATTTTGCAAGTAGAGAATCTGATGTGTAACAGTCTGAATATATAGACAGTGAGTAGTTGCAATTGTCATTGCACGTACATCGATGTTAACCACGATTAATCTGAATAAATGCTGGCTTGACACGTGTTCCATAACTCTTCCATAACGTCTGATAACCGTTAGATCGTGTTAACTGTGGTAATAAAGGATAGAATAAATATCCCGCCAATTCTGCTTTTTGACTTTAATAACTTTGACTGTGTAACGTTCCACTCAGCAGGGTTGGCTCAGCAGTCTGCTGATAAGGGTGCTTCGAAGCTTCGGCGACTGGCGACAAAGTGACTCTGCTGATCCTTGATTTCTTCTAATTTTGTTCAATTGATAATACAATATGAAGTTTAATACCAATGACTGATCTGTCAAGTGAGCTCACCCAACATGACAAAGACCAATCCCCTTGGCAACCTCATTTGCTCAATTGTCCAAACATAAGTACATGGAATTGTTGATACCAATGACTAGTCTGCTAAGTGAGCTCACCCAACATAGCAAAGACTAATCCCCTTGGTGAATTCCGATTACACCTGTTGATTATCGATCAACTTTGATAATTCCAAGTTCGGTCCTTAGTTTAGCAAATCTTTCAGCTTTCAAGTGGTTTAGTGAAGATATCGGCAAGTTGATCTTCGGTAGGGATGTATAGAACCACCACATCTTTCTTTTCAACATGATCTCTTATAAAATGATGTCTCACATCAATATGCTTGGTTCTTGAATGCAAAACAGATTTTACGTGATTGCAATTGCACTTGTGTTGTCACACATAATTGGAATTTCCTTTTCTTCAATTCCATAATCCCTTAATTGTTGTCTTAGCCATAATACTTGTGCACATCAACTTCCAGCAGTTATATACTCAGCCTCAGCAGTGGAAGTTGATATAGAATTCTGTTTCTTGCTAAACCAGGAGACCAGTCTATTTCCCATTAACTGACAGGTTCCTGAGGTGCTTTTTCTGTCAATTTTGCATCCAGCATAATCAGAATCTGAGTAGGATATAACTTCAAAGCTTCCATCCTTGGAATACCATATTCCTACTCCCAAAGTCTCTTTTAGGTACTTGAGAACTCTTTTGACTACACCTAAATGACTTTCTTTAGGTTTAGATTGAAATCTTGCACAAACACCTACAGCAAAGGATATATCGAGTCTGCGGCGATGGGTACGACAAGCGCCTATCATCCTTACGTATAAGGTCGATCAACATCTTTGCCTTCTTTATCTTCATCCAATCGATATTTGTACTCATAGGAGTTGAATTTTTAGTGCTATTTTCCATACCAAACTTCTTCAAAGAATTCCTTGGTATACTTGGTTTGATGAATGAAGATTCCATCTTTCATTTGTTTAACTTGCAATCCCAAGAAGTAATTCATTTCTCCCATCATACTCATTTGAAATTTGCTCTTCATTAGATTTGCAAACTTTTCACAAAGTAAATCATTTTCGAACCAAAGATTATGTCATCAACATAGATCTGTACCGGCGAGGTCTTTACCCTTCAACTTGATTCGAAAAGTGTCTTGTCAATGGTGCCTTTTGTAAAACCATTATCCACCAAGAATTGAGATAGAGTCTCATACCATGCTCTTGGTGCTTGTTTCAATCCATAAAGTGCTTTGTTGAGTCTATACACTTTATCTTCTTGATCTTTAACTTCAAATCCGGGGAGGTTCTTGTACATACACTTCCTCCTCTAGAATGCCATTCAAAAATGCACTTTTGACATCCATTTGATATACTTTGAAGTTCTTATATGCAACATGTGCCAAGAATAATCGATAGCTTCCAATCTTGCAACGGGTGCATAAGTTTCATCAAAATCTATTCCTTACCTTGAGAATAGCCTTTTGCAACTAGTCGGCCTTATTCCTTACAATGGTACCGCATTCATCAAGTTTATTTACGTATACCCATTTAGTACCAATGATATTTGCATGACTTGGCCTTTCAACTAGTGTCCAAACTTGATTTCTTTCAAATTCATTTAATTCTTCTTGCATAGCAATTATCCAATCTGGATATGAAATTGCTTCTTCAACAACTTTAGGTTCCATTTGAGATAGAAAACAAGTAAACATAGCTTCCGGTTGTCTTAGTCCTCACACCTTGTTGTACATTGCCAATAACTTGTTCATCGGGGTGATTCCTTAACCATTGTGGATTACGGTTATTTTGATTATCGGGAGCCTCATCTTCGATAGGGTCTGCTTGTAGCTTCTTCTACGGGGGGTCGGCGGATCCTTGAACTGCTTCGGTTGTTGCATCGGTAACATTACCAACGGGGTGTTCGGCGAGGGCGATATCGAAACTTTTAAGTCATTGAATCTTTCCAAAACTTCAACACAATCTGGATCGGTGACTTGTTGATTCTCGACGGGTTCACAATCTTCATCTTCCATACCGGTGAACTTAGGTTCATCAAACACAACATGGATTGTTTCTTCATGTTTCGGTGACCTCTTGTTCGGCACCACGAATGCCTTGCGTGATCCGAAGAATATCCCAAGAAAATTCCTTCATCTATTTTGGTTGGAATGTTTTCAAATGAACTTTGTGATTTAGGATAAAACACTTGCTTCCAAATGGATGGAAATAGGATATGTTAGGTTTCCTTCCATTCCAAACCTCATAAGGTGTCTTGACGGCTTCTTGTTTATGTGATGTTGTTTTGTGTATAGCATCTTGTATTGATTTGCTTGACCCAATATCTTTCGGTAGCAATGCTTCACGGATCATTGTTCTTCCTGCTTCCTTTAAAGTCCTGTTTCTTCTTTCGGCAACCCCATTTTGCTTGAGGTGTACCGACGACGACAAGTTGATGTAGTACACCATTACGTTCACGATATTCTCTTATTACTTTGTTGAGAAATTCGGTACCACGATCGATCTTATTTTTATTCTTGTTAAACTTTTCTCATTTTGTAATCTCTTCAAAAGATTAGGCATGCTTTGGAGTGTTTCACTTTTCTTGTTCATAAAAACCACCCAAGTATATCTTGAATAATCATCCACAACCACTAAGGTGTACTTCTTTCTGTTACACTTGTTGGAGTTATTGGTCCAAAAAGATCCATATGCATCAACTCCAACACTCTATTAGTTGATTGTTTGGTTTTTGACTTGAAGCTTGACTTTATCTGTTTACCCCTGCCGACATGCATCACATATAGCATCCTTTTTGAATGCGATCTCGGGTAAACCAATCACCGGCTTCTTCTTTACCAACCGATTGATATCATCAAAGTTTAAGTGATTCAACTTCTTGTGCCATAACCAATTGAGTTCGGACTTGGTATGCACAATCGAGCGAGTTTTACGAGCTGCGTAGACTTATCCACAACATACATGTTTTGTTGTCTTCTACCAGCAAGTACAACTTGATCACCTCTTTCACTAATGACAATACAATTGTTTTTGTCAAAAGTGACTTTGTATCCCATGTCACATAATTGTCCAGGGCTCAGCAAGTTGTAGTCCAGTCCTTCCACATATGCAACATTTTTGATTGTAAGTCCATTTCTCACAAGTGTGCCATATCCGCTTGTATATCCAGGTGTATTCTTGTTGCCAAAATTCACTCTTGGACCATCTTTTGCCATAAAGTTTGTTAAACAGTGCTTATTCTTTGTCATGTGTCTGAAACATCCACTGTCAAAGTACCAGACACCCTACAAAACAAAGTTAATGCATTTTAGGTACCCAAACCTGTTTGGGTCCATAGTGGTCAGTGGTAAGCATGACTTTTGGTAAGTTTCCATAAGGTCTTCTCCTAAAAGTGTCATACTTTGGTTCATACATGTATTCCACACATCCATAGGTTCTTACAGTAGGTTGTGTAGAATTCACATATGTTTTCTGGCCTTTTGGTTTATAATGCTGTTTGAAGTGACTTTTGTTGTTAAAAGCATTAGTATAACCATTTGTTTGCTGTCTGTTAGGAACAGCCCTGTAATATGGAGTCTGCTGAGGTCCCTGCTGAGGCCTTTTATAAGTCCTCTGCCGAGTCCTTTGCTGATTCCATTGCTTAGGTTTTACCCTAGCAGCATGGTTATACTTGTTGTTTTTAACAGTAGGTACAAAAGTATTCCAATCATCATCAGTAGGGAACAATCTACCTTTCCCCCTGAGATAAGTATCCTTTAAATGATTAACATTTTTGGGTTTAGGATTCTTATCCTTGGAATATTTCTGTTTCTTACCCTTCTGTGGTCCAGCAGACTTGGCAGCAGGTCTGCTATCAGCAGGCTTAGAAGGCACAGCAGTCCTATTTTTGGATTCATTCTTTTTGTTAGGAGCTGTTGACTTCTTTGACTTCTGATTCAGCTTCCTTGAAGTGTTTTCAGTAGGTTTTGCTGCCTCAGCAACCTTACTTGGAGTTGGATTTTGTGCAGGTACAAACTTAGGACCAATTCTGGTACTAGGTTCAGTAACTTTACTGGATCCACTCTTTTTGGATTGTTGAGTTCCAAATCCAAGCCTGTTCTATCACCATAAGGCTTTCCGATTTGTATGCACGGAGGAACAAGATGGTTCGAATAGATTCGAGGCTACGAATGATCGGCGGGCTTATGCTTTCTCGTCCAACATCTTTTCCTTTACCTTTGAGAACCCTTAATTTAGCTTTCAATCTTCCAACTTCCAATTCAAGAGCTTCTTTTTCAGCCTTCACAATCTCATAACCAGATTGTATTATCCTCAGTTGATTAAGGATGGCATCCAAAGTCTCATTGTTGTCAGAATTTCTAGGATTTGAACCACAGGTTGATTCACAATCACTTCCAGTAGGAGTGTTTATAGATACAGTATTGTATACCTCCTTAGTTTCATCCATATTAGCCATCAAAGCATAATCTTCCATCTCAGCAACCAATGCTCTGTCATCTGATTCATTTCCTTTTTCAGATTCCACTTCATACCCTGATTCATCTTCAGCAACCATAGCCTTCTTGCCATATCTTCTTTGTTGACTCTTGGTCTTCAGTAGGTCTGGACAATCAGGTCTAAAGTGTCCAGGCTTCTTGCAGTTGAAGCAAAGATAATCAGGTTCCTTACTTTGTTTTTGTCACGGATTTTATCTAACAAAACAACAAGTAATAAATTTATAAATCCGGTATTCCCCAAGTGCAGGGATCGTAGTATAGCCACTAATACCGGAGTCGAATCACAGGGAATCGGGGTATCTAGTTCATTAATTTTTCTAAAGGTTTGTCACGAAAAACACAAAACAAAACTAAAACGAATACAATAAACTGGACAGAGGGTTGTCAATCCAAAGCCAGGAAATATGATTACGAACCTAAAATAACTAATTCTATTTTATAACCCAAAACGAAAATAAAATTCTAAGCTAGCAAAGAAGAACAAGGCACAATGATTCTTTCAATTAAGTTAACGAGGAACAAGCAATGATCCACCTATCTCGCAACTCTCAATTTCTACCCTAGATCGTTTAGTGAAGATTTAATAAAGATGTGGTTCACCTATCAAAGGTATGAATTCCTACTCTCGTAGATAATTTGCCTATTAATCTTCTATCTTTCGATCTTAAAGATTAACGCTTCCATAACAAGGTGTAAGATTTCTCAATCTAGCAACCTAGAAATTCAACCTAATCAACTCTCGTTATTTTTAGGTTAAAAGTCCAATCTTTAATATGGTGATCTAGGTCTAACAACGATTTTCATCAAACGTTAAACATCACAAAGCAACCATCTCTCGATATAAATTGCATAATCAATAAACCACATAATAAAGAAACAAACTTTAATTAAAACTCACAAAACATCCAAGATTCGAAATCAAAACGCTGCACGATCGGTTTCACATGAGCTCGTTCAAATCGGCCTCAGCCTCTGACCATCCTCAGACCGAAAAAAAAAATATATCATATGGCTCGGTCGACCGAGCAGGGGCACTCGGTCGACCGAGTGAACCTCTTTTTTTTTTTTTGATTTTTTATGCCGTCTCTGTTCCCAGATGATTTCTCGTGTTCTGTGCTGCTGCTGAATGCCGTCCTTTTATAACCTTCTTCGAGCTAGAGTAACAATTATCCCTTTTTTTTTCTTTTCTTAAAATAATAAAACCCTAATAAAAATATGCTAATTCCAATTTTGCCCTTCTAGATAAGTCTTCAATTAAATTGTAGCTCGAAACCCTTCAGCTCGTTGACTCGGTCCACGACATGCGTTCGTTGTACCTACAATAATAAAAACGTGCAAAGTGTAACATCACATATATAAATAGATAATTGCTAATAAAATCACGTAAATAACCCGACTTTGCACTCTAATACTTTCCAACTTCATTCTTTCAATAAACCCATTAAACACTCAATTTTCTATAAAAATTAATAAAATATAAAGGATATTGTTACGAAATAATGTAATATAAATCATAAAAATCACCGTAAACAACTCCCCCACACTTAGCTTTGCTCGTCCCGAGCAAAACAAAACGAAAATCAAGGCTCGGAAGAAAGATAGACATCTTCAGCAAGTACAAAGTATATTCAATAAATCAGATGCTCACCCCTGTGTGTGTGCAAAGCCATAGTAAACTTCCACTAAGTCCAAACTTGAGAAACTCAAAGCAAAACTAGCTAATACCCCCCTCGTAGACTAGCAATAAATGATACTCATAAGATGTACCCTACAAACGTAAAATATCCCGAAAAGAATGATCGAATATATCTAGGGCCTTTCTGAAATACTCAGAGGATAATCCCTACAGCATATCTATCAGTTTCAACTGGGGATAAGATAGACGATAACTTAGTCTTACATTCATTTCATAACACTTCATATTGCAAGTTGATTTAACTATTTCACTTTTAAACGCACATCAGAATGAGCTATTGCCCTGTCATAGCAGAATAGGATATTCGAGATATACCCTACCTTACTCCAATCATAAGGCAGCTTCTTCTGACTGTCGTGAGCTTTTAGTCATCATAGTGGTATAGGACATACGTGGTATACCCTATCGCACTCAAATCATCGACTAGCTTTCGACACACCCAATTACTTCACTTCCAATTCAACTTTTTCATTTGACAATAAGTTACGTGTTACTTATCACATTCAAACCTTAGATATTCACAGTATAACATACTTCGGATCTAAATACAAACTATCATAAATCTCAAGATATATACGTAGCACTAAGCACATGACTTATAAGAAAATCAGAAATCACTCGTCCAAAAAGGGTATAACTTTATAAATTAGCTCATCGTTCACTATGGCTTGTGAAAAATGGATCTCAGGTGAAACAACTAACTTATCAAACATATGATATATAGCTTAGATGACTATAAAAATAACGAACATTGAATTGAATTGCCTACTCGGGACAAAACAAAAACAAAGATGTCGAAAAATTTAGCTCATTTTACATAGAAACATAACAAAGTAAGTAAATGATCGATACACATAAACCATTCCCTCCCCCACACTTAAATAACAACATGTCCTCATGTTGTGCAGAATAAGAAAAACTTAGCTGATTTGTTGTTCGAAGGTGGCAATTCTGGAAGTGGTAGCAAGTCATATCCAGAAATGCCTGAAGAAAGCAGTAAACTGTGGACCATCCACCGGAAAACTGGCTTCATCTAAAAGCTCACCATCGCTATCGCAAATACCCTGCACATATGAAAAACAAAACAAAACATACCTCGGGGATAGGGGAATATAACATATTGCGCCGAAAAGTTTGATAGACAAGGCATTATCATGGAACAAAGCATAAGCAATGCAAAAATTGACAAAAACCGAATCTATGTGAAAAGTAGTGCACAAATGTAACATCGGCAGGAAAGAAGGAATCACATGGATTTTTCAAATTACGAAAATGCAAGTTACCTAACCACAGAAACCGACTCCAAAAACCTAGACGACACAAGACAAAACTAGCCCCCCTTATTCAACAAAAAAACAAAATAAACCAAAATAATAATAAATAAAAAATAAACTATTCTTATTATTGGGTTGCCTCCCAACAAGCGCCTTTCTTTAGTGTCTTTGGCTAGACACACGTACTATTCAGCCTGGATCAGGCCACTTAATCTTCCTTCCGGCCACTACTTCGTGTAAGCTCTGGTCATTAGTGTGGCTACAGAAACAGCATCTCACACATGGGGTCAGGTTCTTTACCACTTTCCAAACATTCTTAATTTTCCCCATTGCAGACTTCTTCTTCTTCAATCTTCTCTTTAACTGTGCCTCCCGTTTAAATTCTTCCATATCCCAACTACCAGCCGAACTTCCTCTCTTGGACCACCGCCGTCATTCTCAGAAAACAAATCGGGCGAAAACTCGTCAAACTCATTGACTTCAGGAGTACCACACCCGAGGATGTCGAGGAAGTGAACAATCAAAGGCTTCTCTTTGGGTTGACCGATATAATGCTTACACCTTTGACCATTCACTCTAAACGGCCGGTCAACATGACCTCTTAGTTCTAAAACACCTCCGGGGAATGATTTGGAGAATTTCAAAGGGACCGCACCATCGTGTCCTCGCCTTACCGGGGAACGGATGTAACTGGAATTGTACAATAAAACTTGTTCACCAACTTGAAATTCTCGCTTCTTATTTTGGCATCGTGAAGGAGTTTTGTCTTTTCCTTACTTATCCTGGCGCTTTCGTAGGCACGAAGTCTAAATTCGTCCAACTCATGCAACTGTTGCAATCGATGTTTTACACAAGATTGGGAATCGAAGTTTAAAAACTTAATGGCCCAATACGCTCTATGCTCTAATTCGATTGGCAAGTGGCATGATTTTCCATACACCATCTGATAGGGTGATGTACCCATGGGGGTCTTATAGGCAGTTCGATATGCCCATAGTACATCATCCAACTTTAGACTCCAGTCTTTTCTATGACTGTTAACTGTTTTCTCCAGGATCTTCTTTAAACTTTGGTTGCTTCTTTCAACCTGACCACTAGTCATAGGATGGTATGGTGTGCCAATTTTATGCCGGACACCATATTTCTCAAGCACTTTTTCTAAGGGTCGGTTGCAAAAGTGTGTCCCTTCATCACTAATCAAGGCACGTGGACACCCGAATCTCACAAAGATGTTTTTCTTTAGAAACTTCATGACCGTTTTATGATCATTGTGAGTCGTGGCTTGAGCCTCCACCCATTTCGATACGTAATCAACGCAGACTAAGATGTACTTATTGCCACAAGATGATGGGAAGGGTCCCATAAAATCGATGCCCCATACATCAAAGACTTCGCATTCTAGGATGGGTGTCAATGGCATGTCAAAACGCCTTGTCAAAGTTCCGGTTCTTTGACACCTATCACAAGCTTTACAGAAAGCTTCTGTATCTTTAAAGATCGTAGGCCAATAGAAACCGGATTGGAAGATTTTAGCAACGGTTTTCCAAGGACCAAAGTGACCTCCAGTGGGTCCACTGTGGCACTGCTCAATAATATCCCGTTGCTCAGATTCAGGAACACATCTTCTCAGCAAACCATCTTTACAAATCTTGAAGAGGTAAGGTTCATCCCAAACGAATGTTTTCATATCAGAGAAAAATTTCTTCTTCTCCTGATAAGACAATTCTGGATCTAGATCCTGGGAATGTAAGAAGTTGATGATAGAAGCATACCAAGGATTTTTAGGAGTGCACTTGTCTAGATGCATAACATTCTGGAGAGGAAGGTAAAGGTCTATCCCTTCAGGTTCTTTCACTTCTTCATTCTTCATTCTAGACATATGATCATCTATTTCGTTTCCACCTTCCTTACCAGTCAGGAGATCAGCCTCCCGACTTCCACTAAACTCTTTATTTCTCAGGGGATCAGCCACCTGAGTACTCTCATCCAGAACAGGGAAACCACTAAGTTGAGTGTCGGACCTTACATTCATAGCACTAGCCTCTTCTCCACCATTGTATGTGGATGCATAGTTAGATTGAAGTGGATTCTCATAACTTGCATCATAATTGCTATTAGTATTCCATTGGTGGGGTGAATTACCTCCACTGCACTGAGCCTCATAATGGTTTCCACCACAATGCGAACATCTCACTTGAACGTTATCAAATCCTTGTCCATAAGAATTCTCATCAGTTGAGGGTATACGAGCATCGGATCCAAAGACAGATGAATCATTTAAACTTGACACTTCTACTTTTGGGGGACCACTGAATTGAATGCCGGATCCTAAGTTCATGGCATTGTCCTCTTCGCTATCATAAGGAAGTGTGGGAGCTAGGTCAATGCCTTGGCTCTTGAGCCATTTGCCCGAGCCGTCTCTCAAGATTCTTGAGTGTCCTGTTTTGCTCCTCCAATTCAAGCTTCAAGATCGTCCGATTGAGAGGGGCCTTAATAGTTCTGAAAGTTCTGTGGGAAAGATTGGCTAGACTGACTTTGAAACATAGGATCGGGACTGTTCTGATTGAACCATTGATTTTGATTGGAAAAATTGATATGTTGGTTCTGACTGAAGTTCGGGTTTGGATAGAAATTTGGATTCTGAGAATTGAAACCCTGGTTCTGAAAACTGCTTTGGCCAGATAACTGATTAGTAAATCTCGATACTGGCGGCGGCACAGGAAGCATTTACTTCGCCGTTCGTCCACTCATAGGACGAAACGAGCGATGTGTCCCACGCATCACAATTCGACATGTGACTAGATTGAAATTTCCCGATTACGGAAAGAATTGACTCGATACGCGGGAGGGGAAAGAAATTGACACCGGCCAACAAAGATGGCCGGGTCGACAACATCTTCCACGGGTTTAGGGTTCGGGGTTCGTTCTTGTGAGTTCGTGGAAAAGACGGGGTCGATTCATAGGATTAAGCGCTTTGAAGAGCTTCCATCCGCCGTTTCGATGGCGTTCTGATCTTGCATAATCCCAGTTGATGACATTTTTTTTTGTTTTTTTTATTTTATTATTTTATTATTTAGAAAAGAAACAGAAAAAGAAACGGAAACAGAAAAAGAAACCTACCTACGAAAAATTTAAAACAGAAAAACAGAAAACGGAAAAAGGGAGAAAAACGTGTTGAAATCTTCTGAGCCCAAAATTGAAGGGAAAACAGTGGATTTTGACCTCGAAAAAGGCATGGAACGGCCTACGGCGGTTCACCACGTCGTCGGCGTCGGAACAAGCTTTCCGAATTGGGGTCCTGCGCGCCAAACGGACACTCGAGCCGAAAGTTACGGCCAAAATACTAACGAGTGCTAAAACGATCCCTTTTATCCAAAAGTTCGACCGCTAAAAACAAGGAGTCAGATAATTCAACCTCAGATGTCCCCGAATCAATGTAGAAACTAGAAAGGACAGAAACAAAAACCTATCTATGAAAAATTCGTAACAAAAACAGAGAAATCAATAAAAACTAGTCAAGACGGGCGTCCAGATGACTGGACGGGCGTCTGCCTGAAGGTTGAAGTGGACGGGTGTTTGGCAATCCAGACGCTCGTCTAGTAGGATAAAACAAAGCGAGTAGGCCGTCGATTTCCGTACGTACGGGCGTCTACTAGTCAAGACGCCCGTTTGAGTGCGAAAAACGGGAAACGTACGGACGAAAGAGCGAGAAAACTAAAGGGGAGAACAAATTAAACCTAGGGAAATTGATAACTATAAAAGTTAACTACGAATGTACCCTAATAACCTAAACTATAATCTACCTATGAAAAAGTTGTAACAAAAATAGAAAAATTAATAAAACTAGACAACCGTACCGATTCCCCGGCAACGGCGCCAAAAACTTCTCACGGATTTTATTTAACAAAACAACAAGTAATAAATTTATAAATCCGGTATTCCCCAAGTGCAGGGATCGTAGTATAGCAACTAATACCGGAGTCGAATCACAGGGAATCGGGGTATCTAGTTCATTAATTTTTCTAAAGGTTTGTCACGAAAAACACAAAACAAAACTAAAACGAATACAATAAACTGGACAGAGGGTTGTCAATCCAAAGCCAGGAAATATGATTACGAACCTAAAATAACTAATTCTATTTTATAACCCAAAACGAAAATAAAATTCTAAGCTAGCAACGAAGAACAAGGCACAATGATTCTTTCAATTAAGTTAACGAGGAACAAGCAATGATCCACCTATCTCGCAACTCTCAATTTCTACCCTAGATCGTTTAGTGAAGATTTAATAAAGATGTGGTTCACCTATCAAAGGTATGAATTCCTACTCTCGTAGATAATTCGCCTATTAATCTTCTATCTTTCGATCTTAAAGATTAACGCTTCCATAACAAGGTGTAAGATTTCTCAATCTAGCAACCTAGAAATTCAACCTAATCAACTCTCGTTATTTTTAGGTTAAAAGTCCAATCTTTAATATGGTGATCTAGGTCTAACAACGATTTTCATCAAACGTTAAACATCACAAAGCAACCATCTCTCGATATAAATTGCATAATCAATAAAGCACATAATAAAGAAACAAACTTTAATTAAAACTCACAAAACATCCAAGATTCGAAATCAAAATGCTGCACGATCGGTTTCACATGAGCTCGTTCAAATCGGCCTCAGCCTCTGACCATCCTCAGACCGAAAAAATAAAATAAAAAAAATATCATATGGCTCGGTCGACCGAGCAGGGGCACTCGGTCGACCGAGTGAACCTCTTTTTTTTTTTTTTTTTGATTTTTTATGCCGTCCCTGTTCCCAGATGATTTCTCGTGTTCTGTGCTGCTGCTGAATGCCGTCCTTTTATAACCTTCTTCGAGCTAGAGTAACAATTATCCCTTTTTTTTTCTTTTCTTAAAATAATAAAACCCTAATAAAAATATGATAATTCCAATTTTTCCCTTCTAGATAAGTCTTCAATTAAATTGCAGCTCGAAACCCTTCAGCTCGTTGACTCGGTCCACGACATGCGTTCGTTGTACCTACAATAATAAAAACGTGCAAAGTGTAACATCACATATATAAATAGATAATTGCTAATAAAATCACGTAAATAACCCGACTTTGCACTCTAATACTTTCCAACTTCATTCTTTCAATAAACCCATTAAACACTCAATTTTCTATAAAAATTAATAAAATACAAAGGATATTGTTACGAAATAATGTAATATAAATCATAAAAATCACCGTAAACAGTTTTAACTCAGGACAGTCAGGTTTGAAGTCTCCTGGTTTCTTGCAGTTAAAGCACAGATAGTCATTGTCTTTCTTTGATTCTTCCTTCTTTCTTTCAGTAGGCCTCTTAGTGAAATTTATTGAGGGGGCCTTTCCAGTCTTCATCATCCTGATTTTCTTGCTCGGTAGGCAATCTTGCTCCCGCATCTCATCCAATGAGATCATTTTGTCCTCCCGATGTTTCTTCTTGATGTGAAGCATCCAATGCAGTGGTCTTTGGCTCTTCCTTTTCAGTCTCAGGTACAAGCTTTTTGCTAAATTCATAAGCTTTGAGATCTGAAAACAATTTGAAGGTGTCTTCTTCATGCAACTTTCTCATTTCTTCTATTGCAGTCACCTTCATTTTCCAAACATCTTTTGCAGTTAGAGCCTCCAAGATTTTGGTGTTTATTTCTTCTTTTGAATAACTTACACTTAGCGGGGGTAAGTTCATCCAGGATTGCATTGAATCTTGATTCCATTTGCTCAATGGTTTCATTTGGCGACATCTTGAACTTTTGGAACCTTTTTCCGCCACACCGATTTTATTCTTCTTTATTGCATCGGTTGCCTTCACGGATCAAATGTATCTTGTCCCAAAGTTCCTTTGCGGTTTGCAATCTTTAACCTTCATGTACATATTGCTATCCAAGGTTCTATAAATGATATCAATAGCAATGTTGTTGAGGTTTGCTCTTTTTCTATCTTCTGCATTTCATTCTCTTTTTGGTTTAGGAATGTACTCAGTTGTATCACCCACTGTTATTGCCTTGGTAATCTCCAGTGGTCCATCAGTTAGTACATCCATCATCTCATCATGAGTTACAGCAAGGTATGCCTGCATTCGACGTTTATACTCATCAAATCTATCAAGAGAACACATCCGCATAGTTCTAGCATACTGGGTGTTGTCCATGATGCAAGTCTTTGAAAATCAGTAACTTGAAAGAAAGTTTCAAAGAATTTTCACAAGCACAACAAGTAGGATTACTTCGAAACGTGAAGCAATCGCTCCGATACCAATTGTTGGTCCCTTGAAAAGGCTTTGGTTAAGTTTAGAGGGGGGGGGGGTGAATAAACTTAACACTTAAAACTTTGGAGTTAACAAATTCGCAACTTCGGCGGCACTGCGATACTTCGATAGTCTGTTTGAGACTTCGATAGCCCGCGATAAACGGTAGTCTACGACGGTTGAGTTTGCTGAATTTGTGCAAATGCGAATTATATCAAAATTAAGCCTTGATACTTGTTGTTAAATGTGATACTAAGTATTAGATACTCAGTAGTGCAAGTGTGTGATTTTTTTTCAGTTGCTAGATTCAGTAGGTTGATGTATAAAATAAACTACGTGCAGAATGTAAATGCTGAAAGTAAGTAGGCAGTTTTTATAGTGGTTCCAGGTGGTGTAATCCTGTCAGTCCACTCTTCTCCTGTGATGTTGGAGGAAATTCACTAGAGATCTTTGATGTAGCTGTTACAAAGATTCCTAAGTTGCTTGTCCTTCACCAATAACTATGGCTTCACAAACGAAAACGGGAACATGTAGGATTGTTTGCTCCCGAGTCTTCCACCGGTCCTTGAAGGGTAGGATTGCCTCTTCACCACTCCACCACAAACAACGATCTTTCACACCAAAGTGCTTCACCGTCTTCGGCGGGTTCTTTATAAAATAAAGATTGAATCAAGTAAATGATTCGGTTGCGGCGACTTGATTAGGATGATATAATCAGCAGCTTGCAGTCTTCAAGTGTGTATGCTTGATGTAGCTTGAATGTAGAATACACTTGAAGAATTTCTCTGGATCAGTAGCTTTAAGTTCAGTAGGTTCAGCAGGGTGTTTTTCAGTTCAGAATAATATCTCTTCAAATTTTATGAAAATTCATCATCTTGTTTCTGAGTTGAAAGTCCTCTATTTATAGGTAGGAGAACATGTGACTTGTGTTTGAAATTCAAATGTAACCGTCCCTTGTTTTTGTCCCATCTGATTTGCATTCTGTCACTATTCATAGGACTGACACTGTCAGAATTCCTTTTTGACAGTGCAGTCTGTCCACCCTTTGACTTGTATCCATTGGATAATAATCGAATCATCCCAACGTCTGTTTAATCTCAGCCCTTGATTTGTTTGATAAATCAGAGGTAGTTGGCTGTCATTTTCAATGTAATCTTCCAATGTAATCTTGAATTACCCGAGGTATTTCATCAGCAGGTTCATCAGTCTGCTGTGATACATGTCAGTCTGCTGAACTCCAATTTGCTGTGTATAAAATATAATGCAACTGACTTCTTTTATCTAACTTTTATTTGTGAAGTTAGATTACACCTTTTTGAACATAACCAAGTTCCAAACATCATTCAACTTATGGAACTTAGACCTTGTACACAAGGTATATGCAATCAGTTTAGGTCATCACAGACTTGCCTAAATTCTGATTCCATATCCTTGACTTTAATTACTAAGTTTGATCCCTTAGCCTTCTGTAACTGAGTTTGAGCCCTCAGCTTTCAGTCTTCAGTCTTCAGCAGGTTCCTGACTAGTCTACTGACCTATCTACCCTACTGATATTGACTAGTCTACTGAAAAAGCTCAGCTGACCATTACAGTGCTTGTTTGATCAAACCTATTTATGAATCAAACTCTAATAAACCTATACATTTGATCTAGACATCTTTTTGCCTTTGCACTATAACAGCTAGTCTGGCACTCATCATCAAAACTAAAAAATAAGTCCAACATTCCCCTATTTTTCATAAATAGATTGTTCTAAGCTATGGTATGAGTCTTAAATGTTGTTGCATGATTTAATAACATTAATTAAACATGAACAAGCCTCGATTAAGCTTCTGATGCGTTTAGTTCTGGCACCAAATGTATTCTTCAAGGGAGTTGAAGTTTGGGACCGTCAGAAGGGTATGGATGGCTTGTGCTTTGTTGAATTAGTATTCATCAATGTCTGTGTATCTGTCTAGGGTGTTGTGTCTAGAGTCTAAGCGAGGGAGTAGAGTTGTTAAGTGAGCTCTTACCTTGAAAACACTTAGGTGGCTAGTTAATGACTAATGATTTACATAAGTGTGTAGTAAAAGAATAAATATCGTAACATTCTTTGTAAGGTACTTGCCTATATCGCGATGTGTGGGCGGTCAGATAAAGTGGATAACTCTACTGGCCTATAAACTGCTAAATGGTAGGGGGACTTCACCGAACGTGTACACTATCGGGTCTTAACCCGTGGCTATTGGTGTGATCCACTAATAGGTTGCAAACGATACCTCGTGGTGGGTAGCACCATGCGTAGTGCCCTTGAATGCCAGTGTAAAAAACTTGAGTTAAGTTAGAAACTTTTAGTCACAACGTGTTGATGAGTATGTAGTGAACCCTAGAATTGAGTCGGTCAAATAAAAATATCTTAATAACTATATAATTCTTCTTTATAAAACATAGTTAATGCAATAGCTTCTGTTTCTTACTGAGTACCTTTGTATTTACCTCAAATGCATGTTTGTTGTGTTTGGGGTTGAGAAGATGAACAGGTGGAACAGGAGTTCGATGAGGACTTCGAGGATGACATTTGATGATTGTTATGCTTTGCTTTTATCAACTTTTTATTACAAGACTTATGTTGAAACTCTCATTTCAAGACCTGTTGTATTCCTTTGAATTTCTTGTAAGACACTAGTGGTATTTCCTTTTAAGACATCGTTCTGTTGTAAAGTTTATGTATCGTTGATATAAGATATTTCCATCTTTAGTAATGTTGTGTTTCTATTCTTACTTGTTATTCAAAAAAATATATACCCGAGTCTTTTAGCTTCCATTTGTGCTAAACTCGATACAACGTAGTAGAGACTTACGTATAATATTGAAATTATTTAATATTATACGTGCCGAACGTTCTATTTCCGGATAAGGACTCGGTGTCTGGGAACGGGGCGTTACAATATATTACCTTAAATCTATAATTATAATTAAATTAATATTCTGAATTTTACAAAATAACACGTCTGTTATTTCTTAAAATTCGGGATATTACACTTGTGTCCGTATCATTACTCATAAAAAAAAAAAAAGGGGATTTGTTGGGGATGAACCGAGAGGTGCAGAAGTGGCTAGAAAAGTTGTGAAAAAAATAAAAATAAGAATCGGTACATCAGTAGGAGTGCAAAGAATCAATTTGGGTGGCAGGAGTTCTACATGTTTAGATATTTTAGTGCCTCATATTATACCATTAAGATTATCAAAATCTAAATTAGATTGAAAAGAAGAATAAACTTGTTAATAAAACTACATCCTTTCCTACCATATAGGTGTTGGTTCTGCAAATTAGGAATCTATACCAACTGGTGTTCATCTTGTCATTTATTGAGGTGAGTATTATGACTACAAATTATTGATTTGATTTGACCACATACGTGTTAATAGTGGTAAATTGTTTGTGATTGGTGTGACCTATTTATGGTTAGTTTCTTGAATGATTTTTTTGGCATAGTCTGAGTTGGAATGTATGTGTGATTATGTGGTCTATGTATTATGTACTGCCTCTACTGTCCTATCCTTGAGGTGATTATTTTGGACCCAGCTGGGGCCCTGTGATGAGATGATTTTATTGACCTAGGTGGGGCCATATTATATGGTGCTTATATTAGGTGCAGATGAGACCGTATATGATTGTGGTTATACTATTTCATAATCACATTGGGTTCAAATAGGACCTTATATTGAGGAGGTGACTTGATTTCGGTTAGATAAAAACATTGGGGTGTGTGTGATATTTGATTTACAGTATTCATTGTTGCTCTATATAGATACAAACTGTGTATTGTGTTTGTTTCTTGTTTCCTGCTATATTACTAAGTGGGTGGATACATGACTTTGTTGGTTTGTTTATAATTTTTCCTTCCACTTTTCCTCTTCCTTTTATACGCCAAATCAGTTTTTCCAACAACATGTGCATTACTTGGCGGACTCCGTGGATCCTTAACAATTTGATCCACTTCAATATCAGATGATGCATCCCTTGTTTCCTCGTTCGCGGCACTAGATCTCGTCCTAACCATAATTCCCTAAACAAAAACAAGACATACCATTCACAAAACAATAATCATACTCAAAGGACAAATTTGTAAAAAAAAATTGAGAACAACGTCGGTGATCTTGAAGTTGGTATTACAACATAAACGTCATAACTTATCAAAGTGTCTAAAACGTCTACCATTCCAATGTTACGATTCTACACAAGCATCAAAATAGATGACGTTTGAACCTCAGACCCATTTTAAGTTCTGTATTTGAAGACGCCACCAAACATGACGCCTGTATTAATATTTGGCATAACAAACTCTGACGTTGAAAGAGAAGTAGGAAATTCAACAAGACTATAAAACGTCGAACTTGGTGACGTTGTGTATGTATTAAAACGTCACAATTAATGACGTTTGGTGTGAATTCCTTCTCCTTCAACCTTAGTTGAAAGGGTTCGAAGTCGCCGGAAAAAACCCGGAGAAAAGCCGATTTCCATACATATTGTACCGAAATAATATCGAAATGAAGGAAAAATAATAGCTATTCATCATTTACGTGTTTTGGTTAAAAGATTGACTCTTGTTTTTCCTTCGATGTTCCCTCCACCGGTGCTATTCACTTTATTCCGGCGAGCTTGCTCTTATCCGGTGGTGCCGCCGGCGAGATTCAAAATGGGTGGTTTTTTTTAATGAGAATAGAAAGAGGGAAGAGGGAAAGAAATAGATTGGTAAGTTAGTTTTTTATTATTTTAGGTTAATTTATATTAAGTTAGTGTTTTTTGAATTTTACAAAATTAAAGGAGTAAAGTGTTTATTATTTAAATTTTATATTATTTTTGTGGTGCTAGTAGTGATTAGGTGTTGTAGATAAGTAATTGAATAATAATAAAATAAATAGTACCGATAGAAGATGCCTTCTTAAAACCTGTGTTTTTTTTTATTTATATTTTGTTTTTTTCTATTATTTCTGCCAATTTATTTTATTGACTCCTTTCAAACCTGAGGGGTTTTTTTTTTTTTTTTGTTTTGTTTCTATTATTTCAGTCAGTATATTTTATTAACACATTTAAAACCTCTTTTGGATATTTCTTTTTAATTTTGTTTTGTTTCTATTATTTCCGCCAATTTATTGGTTCCTTTAAAATTTCTTTTGGGCCTTTTGACTCCTTTTTAAAACTTTTTTTGGGGATTTTCTGAAATTTGTCTAATGTTTGATGGTCTTTAAACCCTGATATACATGTTTGGTAGGTAGAAAAGAGTTGAGAAAAGAAAAGATATTTTTTCTATTCTTAATTTTAGTATGTTTGGTTGATCGAGAATAGAAAAGTGGTTTTTCTTAAGTTGAAATCTTTTCTCAAAATTAAATTCTTTTCCACCTTTTTAATTCTCAGCCTAGGCTGAAGAAAATAAGAGTGAGAATAGAAAAGACCATTTTTTTCCACCACTTTTTTCTCAACCACGTCTATCTTTTCTCCTCAATCATTCCCGTGATTTTTTTTTCTCCTCAATCATTCCCGCGATTTTTTCTAACGTCGCTCATATTCCGGATATTCTGCCATATCTAATATTTTTCGTCGATTTTTCTTCTGGACTCTAGTATATATCGATTGTTGGGTGAATTTTCCCGATTCATATTTGTTCTTCCTAAGTTGTGCAATTGCTTGTCAAAAAAGTACAGCCATTCATAAGCTGCTTCTACACTATTTGCAAGGCCAGTGTGGTAATCGATTTATTCTTCTCTTTTGATTTTCAATCGATTTATTCTTCTCTTTTGATTTTCAATCGTTCTGTTTAATTGGATTTTCCAGTTTTTTTTTTCAATCTTGTTTGGTTCAATATTGCCTGGCCGTTAAAAACAAAACCATGATTTCTTCTTACCATTTATTTCCCGTTTGGTGCGGTTTGTCGTGGTCTGCTATCTTTGTAAGCGAGTATTATTTTTTCCATGCAACTTTATTTCCAAATTTGATTTGAGTTTTATCTATAAATACGATGGAACTCATCATTCCGTAACGATGTTGTTTTTTTCTGGGTGGTTATGAATGAAATAAGGAAGTAGTTAAGTTTCGTCATTATCGAACTACATTAACATGAGGGGAATGATTTGTTTTTTCTATAGATAAAATTTTCTTTTGACTTATATAGCAGTGAGATGAATCTTGGCTTCATTGTCTCCAGCAGAATATGATGTGTTGTTAAGTTGATTGAGTTTTAAACGATATACATTGGTGGTCTTTTGTGTTGATCGAATGTGAATTAACCGGAAAACGATATATTGGTAAAATTGATGCATCTTGAAGTTTGAAGTTTCTTTGTCTTGTGTGAATTGTGATTTGTTTATATCTCATGCGGTGCTCAAATGCAACATGTTCTAGAGGTCATTATGTATCAGTGTTTGGTCTTTCATTCTTGATATTTATGTTTTATTTTTATGTTGTAGTATGGATCGATTGGAATCTAGGAAGAGAAAGAGGGACATGAAAATTGTAGTCCATTGGTGGTCTCAAATGATGCATCTTGCAGCCATAGTCATCCAAATAGTGATAGGGATTGTTGAAGCCAATTCTAGAAATCCTCCTTCCATATGTAGTGATCTATGTTGCACGGACACGGACACGGACACGCCGCACGACACGACACGGACACGGCGACACGGCTAATTCTAAAATTTAAGGACACGACACGGCCCCGACACGTTACATATAATATATATATATACACACATATATATGTATATACACACATATATACATCTATATATACATATATATAAGATATGTAATACTTAAACTCTATCAATATCTAAAATAGATATTTGTTATCTATACGGTGTCAAAAGTAAAAAGAAAATTATGATTTGACTTTCAAAATATTACAAATTAAGTGTAAAAACGATTGTCTATAACAAAAAAACATATAAACATAATACAGAGTAATCAAAATAGAAATTGTATATTTTCAGGTTTCATCAAAAAAAAATTGAAAAAATTGTGTTCAGAGGTGTCGGGAGGTGTCGGCGCCGTGTCGGAGGTGTGTCGACAACGTGTCGGAGGTGTGTCGGATATTAAAATTTTAAATAATATTAATTTAATCAGCCGACACGTGTCGGACACGGTGTCGGAGCGTGTCGGAGTGTGTCGTGTCGTGTCTTGTGTCGGACACGGCGCACGGCGCCCATATTGAAGTGTCGGTGCATCATAGGTAGTGATCCTTCTAAGTTTCAGAAGTGTTCAGATTACCTCCGGTGTCTTGTCTATGAAAATCCCATAGATTTTCATGCACAACTAAGGGTAGACACCCGTACTTTTGTCAAACTTTGCGCGATGCTTGAAACACGCGGTGGACTTAGGCCAACCAAGAATATGAATGTGGATGAACTTGTCGCTATGTTTTTGTACATTTTAGCACACCATCTCAAAAATCGTGTTGTTAAATTTCATTTCATGCGTTCGGGGGAGACCGTGCATAGACATTTCCGTTCTGTTTTGAATGCGTTGCTCATGTGTCAAGACGTGCTCTTAGCCAAGCCTCAACCCATTCCAAATGATTGTATAGACCCAAAATGGAAATGGTTCAAGGTATGATTTTCAAAGTCAGATGATCTTCAGTCAAGTTCTTTAAATTAAATTGTTGTGATTGATCCAATTAGTTTTTTTTACGTAAAGGGCGGTCTTGGTGCTCTCGATGGAACATATATTGAGTATCGTGTTCCGCATGCGGACAAGCCCAGGTATAGGTCACGAAAAGGAATTATATCTTCCAATGTGTTGGCTGTTTGCAACCCTATGATGGAGTTCATCTATGTTTTACCTGGATGGGAAGGGTCAGCCCAAAACAGTCGTGTATTGGCAGATGCCATCACCAGGAGACATGGTCTGAAGGTCCCTTGAGGTTTAGTTTGCAAAACCAAACTTAATTTTGCACTATGAAATGCTACGTATTCATTTTATGACATAAAATGTTGTAGGAAACTACTACTTGTGTGACGCTGGATACACAAAATGTGAGGGATTTCTAGCACCTAATCGTGGACAAAGGTACCATTTTGAAGACTGGAGACGTAGCAACCGCTTACGGCTTACCTACTACACCCAAAGAGGCCTTCAACTATAAACATGCTATTAAAGTACGTTGGGGAATAATTCGGAGTCCATCCTTTTATCCGGTCAAGATACAAACCCGAATCATTACATCGTGTTGCCTACTTCACAATCTTATAAAAAAAGAGATGCCTATAGACGCTTTAGAACATGAATAGATGTTTCCATGGAGTCCAAGGGCGGATGCATGTGTAGACATAGGTGGGCTAAGACCACTCGAAAAAAAAATATCACACTAAAAAATATGATGTTTCCAAAATATTCTTAATCCAGCCCACCCGACCAATTCGATATAGGAGTCAAAATCCTGGCTCCGCCCTTGATGGAGTCTATAGTGCATGATAATGAGAATGAGAATGAGGATTTTGTCACAATTATAGACCCATCAACTGCATGGAGTGAGTATATGGATCAACTGTCAAATGAGATATTTGTGGGTTTAGGAAGAAACACGAACGTAAATGTGTAGTTTTATTATGATTTAGAGTGTTGAGTTTCAATTGTGGGTATGAACTTCAGTTTGATTTATATCAATGTAATTTGTCATTGAATGAACTTGAATTTAGCATACAATGTACTTTTCTTATGTTTAGAAGACTTTATATCCTCGCACATTTGTTGTAGTCTCACCTTCATGCACCTTGATGTTGTATGAATATGACAATCGGGTAATTGGGCAATTCTAATTAGGAAAATAATACAAGAATAAGAATATTTGAGTAGAATTTTGGACTGAACTCTTGAGAGAGCTTCCTACGTATCCAATTTAAGTAATAAACTGGAATCAAGTCCCCCTCGTAGTTCAGGGCGCTCCTTATATAGTTGTAGATCGTGTGTCTCTTCCTGGACGTGCCTGGAAGTTATTACCGACTGTCTTCTGGACGTGGGGTCTACCCACGTACTCAAACAGTTGAGGTGTTATTGACTCAGTCTTCACCACGTTCAGCCTGTTATTCTGTTCGGAACATTCTGGTCAGGACACGGTGGGAGTCCTGCTCCTCTGACTATTCTGTCTAGCTTATTGATCTGGTCAGCACTTGCGTCCTGTCGTGCCAACCCAATCTCTCGATTATCTGACCTTGGGCCTAGCCCAATTATGGATAACCCGGCCCAATGGGCCCATATATCATCATAACTCCCCCCAGACTAGGGTGGACTGCTTTACAGCTGCCCTAGCCTGAAACGATGCAACTTCTGTCATTAATATTGTGCGAAACTAGGCCAGGTTGCGTCCGCTCGATATCATTACAACCGTAGACTAACTCTCACGTCGCTTCACTTCTTGTCACATAACTATTTCTCTTTCCACATTACTCTTCTATTTTAAACCTTTGGAAACGCCTTTCTGCAACCACAAGTAAGTCTCTATCTTTATGTTATTATGCATTTCTTTAAATTGTTGATTCTTTCATGAGTTTGAGAGCGGATACTGCTTCCAGTGGATCTGTAGAGAAATTGTTTGAATCCCCAGAAAAAATATCTAGGGCCATAGATAGTGAGGAAGTAAATTCTTCTAATCCTGTGTTTTGTCCTGAAACTGTAATAAACCCCGATCATCCATCTTCTTCGATTGATTTAAGAAACACCTCCACTTTTGGAGATAATCTACTGTGTCTTCTGCCTCCTTACCTTCTGCCTCCTGGGATTTTCACTCCCACTTCAATTGTTCACCAGTATCCCGAAGATCACACTGCCTTCTTAAACACCTTAAAGAGATAGATTAATCGATTTGACAAAACCAAAGCAATAATGGCTTGCCATGGTGTTGCTAGCAAAATGACCAAAACTGAGATGGCTGGTTTGTTAAAAACCTATAAGATCCGTACTGAGCCATTCGAAGTTGTTCTTCCTAAACCAACGAGTATGCTTACAATTCCCCGGACGGTTTCTGCACAGTATACGCTGATCAGCTTCAAAGTGGGTTAAGGTTTCCTCTATCCCCTGGATATGTTGAGGTAATGAAGTATTACAAATTAGGAGTTGGTCAGATACACCCAAATAGTGTTAAATTCTTGGAAGGCTTCATGATTTGGTGTCGTCTGAACACAACCCCTTTTTCTGTAAAGTTGTTTAGGAATTTCTACCAGTGCAAATTGACACAGGGTAGTGGGGGGTGGTATCATTTCTGCCGTAGGGCCAGTGCTCCAATCATCCCTATAACTGGCAAAGACAAGACTAAGAAAAAGTGGCAGGAACACTTTTTCTTTGTGAAGCATAATTCGGATGCCACTTTGGGGCGATGGAATACCTCTTCCATGAAGGACAAGTTGGAAGACTTTATTGACGCCACGCTGTCCAATACCTTGTTAGTAACAAGATTTACCTTAACCTAGACTTCATAAGTTCTGCTATGATAGATGCTGCTCAGCTTCAGACTGCATGGCCTGTTGGCTATGTGGAGTTCTCCAAGAAACAGTATAGAAAATGTATGTTTGTACTTACATTTTATTCTGATCTTTGATTATAACTTGATTATCTCTTTTTTTATAGTGGACAATGTAGATGACCTGATTAGCATCGACCTCGATGAGGAGGAGGAGACAGATCAGATGGCAGAAGACTCTGAACGGACCTTGTCCGTTATTCCAGAAGGCGGTGAAGTTTACGGTCGGCCGAGGATGCGAGAGACAGAGCACGTGCTGCGGTAGTGCTTGTGCGGAAACCATCCACACTGCTAATCCTTCTGATCAAAACACTCTGAGCACAGTTAACCCTGTGGATCTGACTATTGAAGAAGATCTTCCTGGTGCTCAATCTACTGGCTTGAACGCAGTGCCTCTCCGGACTATTTCTCAAAGATAGAAGAAAAGGCACAGATCCACCTCCTCTGGTAGTTCTGCAAGTGGTTCTTCCTTCAACTTTGAAGATATGTCTGCTGATGATTTTGCTGACTCCGTAAGTGTTTTTTCTTTTTTTTTTAAAGCTATCATCTTCCTTTTAATTTTTTTCTTCTAAAACTCTTCTTTTTTGCAGTGTTATCGTCTGGGCAAAGCATTGCATAAGAAGACTGCCAGCATGGCTGGGGACATCACTGCCTTGCAACAAAAGGTGGTTCATTTGGAAGAGGCCAATGCTAAGGTGGCCGATTTGGAAGAATCTAACCTTGCTGCTCGTCTGGAGATTGAGAAATTGAAATCCGACCTTGCCAAAGCTGAGGGTTTGATATTCACCCAGGAGGAGCAATTATAACTCAGAGATGAGCAGTTGAGGCAGATAAAGGAAGAGAACCAGCAGCACCTGGCTATGGCAAAGAAAATGAAAGCTGATTTTGATGAATATGTGCGGCAGATGGAGGAGGCTCCTGCGCAGAATGTTGTGCAGAAGGTTGTTGCAGGGTATACGTCTTCTCCTCAAACTTATGAGGAAATTCAGATTATTCTAGCTCCGGCGCTGCGCAGAGGGTACACACTTGGCGTTGATGAGGCCAAACCTGCTGACTTGATGATTAACACTCTGCCTAATCACAGGTTGTACGATAAGAAAGCGGGCAAAATCTTCATGAAACGCTATGACGAATATAAGAGTGGAGAAGACATAATTAGCAAGTATGCTAAAAATAAATCTGCTCAGCCATCGGAGAAGTCTGCTCAGCCTTTAGCTCCCCCTGCCCCTTAATTTAAATGTTTTCTTGAACTTTGAATTTTGCGGCCCTGTGCAGCTTTTGATGTAATACTTTGATGATTGAAATCTTTGGGTACTTTTTAATATATGCCTTAGAATTTGATATTGATATTCTCTGGTTTCAGTTCCGCTTTATCTCTTGTTGCGCTGCAAAGAAGTTAGGATTTTTTAATCCTTAGCTTCTTAATTCTTATCTTCTGCACAAAATTTATTGAATGTATGGACCATTATGTTTTCTGCTCAGCTTATTCTTGCTCTGCAAGTTCAATTTTTGCATTCTTAAGTGTGTGTGCTCTGCACCGGATTTTCTTGCACTGCAAGTTTAACACCTATATTTTTCAACTGGGTCCTTTGCCCAGAATACCATTTCACTGCAACTTTGGCACTCTTATTTTTTAATGTGGGATTTCTGCCCAGAATGCCCTTGCCCTGCAAGTTTAGCACTCATATATTCAATTATGTGCTCTGCACAGAATCTTCTTGCGCTGCAAGTTTAACACTTATGTTTTTCAACTGGGTCCTTTGCCTAGAATACCATTGCACTGCAATTTTGGCATTCTTATTTTTTAATGTACGACTTCTTCCCCGCAGTTGCAAGTACTGATAATCAAGCATCTCGTCTTTAATTCTTTGTACCAACACAAGTTAAAAGCATCCACTCATATAATTACAAAACTTGAAAAGGGAATAATAATTCAACGTAGCATTACTCAAGGAAATGAGATTATTTAAGGAAAAAATTTCTCAAGTGAACAGCATTCCAACTTCTAGGAACTGTTTTTCCAGAGGCATTAGCTAGTTGCTAAGATCCTTTTCCATGCACTTTGATAATTTTATAAGGACCTTCCCAATTTGGGTCTAGCTTTCCAGTGGGGCCTTGCTTACTGGCATCATTTCGCCTCAATACTAAATCGCCTTCTTTAAAATACATACCTCTAACTTTGGAGTTGTAGTATTGGGCAATCATCTGCTTGTATTTGGCCATCTGAATCAGTGCAATGTTGCGTTTATGCTCCAGCTCGTCCTTGACATGCAACATGTCTACCTCCTGTGTTTCGGGCAGTATAATTCTGTCCTGGGAGACTTGTGTCCAATCTTTGCCGGTATTACTGCCTCACATCCATATGCTAAGGAGTATGGAGTTTCTGTGTAGCAGCATTTGGTGTAGTCCTGTATGCCCATAAGATATTTAGGAGATGGTCTACCCAATGAGACCCCTCTTGTTCCAATCTTTTCTTCAGTCCTTGTTTTATCTGCCCATTGGCTTGGGGATAGGCCACTGATGTAAAGTTTTGGGAGATTCGTAGGTTGGTGCACCAAGCCTGCACTCCTTGATCTTCAAATTGTGTGCCATTATCAGAAATGAGAACTTTAGGGATTCCATACCTGCATAGAATATTTCTCCATAGGAACTTCTGTATTTGGTTGGCTGTGATGGTGGTTAGGGGTTCAGCTTCCACCCACTTAGTGAAATAATCCACTGCCATTACTAAAAACTTGAAATTTCCCGGTGCTCGGGGTAATGGACCCACTAAGTCTACTCCCCATTGATCAAAAGGCCATGGGGATATGATTGGTATCATCTCCTGTATAGGATTATGTGATAAATTACTATGCACCTGGCATGTCCGGCAAGTTCTAACCAAATTCTCTGCGTCATCTTGCATTTCTGGCCAGTAATAACCGTAAAGCCTACATTTCCTGGCCAGAGCTCTTGCTCCCAAGTGATTTCCACAAATTCCGAGGTGGATTTCCCTTAACACATAATCTCCCTCATCTGGAGTAACACATCTCAACCAAGGTGCTGCATAAGATTTTCTATACAGAACATCGTTGAACAGAGCATACCTGGTTGAGAGCCTTATCAATTTTCTGGCTTGTACTTTGTTTTCAGGCAGCCTTCCATCTCTTAGATATATTACAATCGGATCCATCCAAGTTTCTGCCTGTGTGATTGGTTGTACTTCAATCTCATCACAACTCTTCTGCTTTACCTGCTCAACTAATACCTTCTTCTTGGACAAGAAATTTGATCCTAGTTTCGATAGAGCATCTGCTCTGGTGTTTAGAGCCCGAGTTATCTGCTCTACTTCCACCTTTAAGAAATTCTACAATTTCCTTTGTGCCACTGCAAGGTATTTTTTCATGGGACCTTCCTTTGCTTCATATTCTCCCTTGATATGATTTGTCACAAGCTGTGAGTCCGTATAGACTTTCAGGTTTTGTACTCCTAACTTCTGTGATAGATTTAATCCAGTTATCAAAGCTTCATATTCTGCCTCATTGTTAGTGGCTTGAAAGTCAAAATGAAGTGCATATGGGAATTCTTCACCTTTTGGGCTAATGAGTAGGAGTCCTGCTCCTGCTCCTTCTTTGTTGGAAGCTCCATCCACATAAAGCTGCCACTGTTCAGCTTCGTTCTTCTCAGCCTTGTTCTGCTCAGCCTTTTGCTCTATAGTCAAGGCTTTTTCTTCTGCCAAGAAATCAGCTAATGCTTGAGCTTTAATTGCTGTTCTTGGCTTGTATTCGATATCAAATCCTGCCAATTCAACTACCCACTTTGCCAGTCTTCCAGACTTGTCTGGTTTTTCCAAAATTTGCTTCAAAGGTTGGTTTGTTAACACAATCACTGGATGACTTTGGAAATATGGTCTTAATTTCCTTGTGGCATGTACTAGGGCTAAGACCAATTTCTCCACCTCAGAATATCTAATCTCAGGCCCTTGTAAGGCCTTGCTTACAAAATATACTGGCCTTTGTATCATGCCATGTTGCTTTACCAACACATCACTTACTGCTTCATTGCAAAAGGACAAGTAGAGGAACAGTATCTCCCCTTCCTGTGGAGGAGTTAGAGTTGGCAAGTGACTGATATGATCTTTTAATTCCTGAAAAGCCTGTTTACATTCTTCATTCCACTCAAAATGACTGGCCTTCCTAAGAATTTTGAAGAATGGCAATGATTTCTGCGCAGATTTCGACAAGAATCGGTTTAGCGCTGCTAATCTTCCTGTTAAACGCTGAACTTCTTTAATATTCTTCGGTTCATGCATGGTCTTCAATGCTTTCAATTTATCAGGATTGGCCCTGATACCTTCTTTAGATATCATATAACCCAGAAATTTGCTTGATCTTACTCCAAAAGTGCACTTTTTTGGATTCAACTTCATTCCTGTTTGTCTTAAAACCCGAAAAACCTCTGCTACATCTTTCAAATATTCATCAAGAGTCATGCTCTTGATCAATAAGTCATCCACATATACTTCCATTGATTTTCCAATCTGCGCCGTTTGAAAATGGTATTGATCGCCCTTTGGTAGGTAGCCCTCGCATTCTTTAATCCGAAAGGCATAGACACATAGTAGTAGGAACCAAATTCGGTAATAAAAGCGGTTTTTACAAAGATCTACGGGGTCCATCATAATCGATGGTATCCCTTATAAGCATCTAAGAAAGCAAAAATCTCATAACCAACCAGTAGAGTCTACTAGCCTGTCAATTCTAGGGGAAGTATAACTATCTTTATGACAAGCTTTGTTTAAATCGTGAAGTCCACACACATTCTCCAACTCGCCATCCGGTTTCTTGACTAACACTTGGGTTTGCTAGCCATTCGGGTAGATAACTTCTTTAATCATGTTGGCCCGCAACAATTTTTTCACTTCTTGCCGGGACTGTACTCGTATCCTTTCGGGGCAAAAGATCTCTTCTTTTGTTTCACTCGGTTTCCTGGTTGGGTCGATGTTGAGCTTATGGACCGTCAACTCGTTGACAATCCGGCATATCACTTGCTTTCCATGCAAACACATCTTGATAATCTTTCAAGGTACTGATCAGCATCTGCTTCTGTTTAGCCGGTATCCAAGATCCTATGCTGATTGTGGATTCAGGGTCCAGTTCATTTCGCATTATTGATTCCACAGGATCGTTGGACCGCCAACTTTTTTCTTCATCCGGAACCAGGTCTTCCATCGTCGTCACCCGTCGTACCTTCATTTTTCCACTGATCGTGGCTGTGTAGCAGTTCTTAGCAGCATCTACATCCCCTTTAACAGTAGCCGCTCCATCGAAAGTCGGGAATTTCATGCTGTTGTGTGCTGGCGATACCACTGCCCTTAGGTCGATCAACGCTGGTCTTCCCAGAATCACATTATATGCAGATGGAGCTTTTATATACCACCACATAATTTACCACCAGAGTCCTGTTCTGTTGTCCTTTGCCAAAAGTTGTCAGTAACTTTAACATCCCCACCGGGTGTATGGGTGGCCCGGTAAATCCGAAAAGAGGAGTTGATACAGGAGTCAATTCCGAGTCAACTAGCTTCATTGCTTGGAATGCACTATAATACGGTACGTTTACTTCGCTGCCGGTGTCTACGCAGATCCTTCTGACCAGATTTTTCTGAATAACCGCTTCTATTACCAGTCCTTCGTTGCTCACGACGGCTGGTAGAGCATCCCTAGGACCGTACTGAACGGTTCCCATAACTATCTGCTTTTTTGCTTCATTGTCTTTTTCTGCGCTGCCCCTTGTAACTTCCTGAGCAGCCTTGCTACCTTCTCCAGGTCCACCCACAATTGTGTTCACAGTGTTAATTGGGGCGTTTTCTCTATGCCCATCTGCGTCTGGAGACGGATCTCCGTGTCTCCTCTGGTTGTACCTGTCATGGCTGTTATTCTATTTTTTGAATTCTCTCCGTCCTCTGGGATTATCTCCCTGCGCTCGATCGATGCACTCATCGATCTTTCCTTCCATTGCTGCTGCGTCGATATCTCTAATCAGATCCCTTCATTGTTCAGAGTCATGTCCGATATCTTTATGGTACTTGCACCACCTGGTGTGGTCTCTTTTCTCCCTTGGACCCCTCAGCGGAGGAGGAGTCTTAGCAATTCATTTCTTCTCCATAATCACCAGCACTTGGTCACGAGATCTATTCAGAGGAATAAGGTCTCGTCCTGCAAAGCACCTTTCTTCCCTAATCTTTCAGAGATAGGAGCAGTTACCCTATCCCAAATAGATTTTCTTTTCTTGTCATTCCTATCCTCAGTCTTTCCTTTTTTAGCATCCCTATGGGATTCCACCCTCTTGGCTCTGTTAGCCTCTTCTCCTTGACAATGTCTGTATGCTATTTCCAGACATTCTTCCATTGTGCTCGGATCTTTGCTGCTCAGCTTCGCATGTAACCGCCCTTCTCTAAGTCCTGCTATGAAGGATGCTACCAAGAACTTATCATCCAGATCTGCTATCTGGGATGATTCTCCGTTGAATCTCTTGATAAACTGTAACACTGTTTCATCACTTTTTTGCCTAACTGTCAGCAAATAAGTCCGGTTTCTCTGGAAAGGTCTTGCTGCGATGAATGCATGCATGAACTTTCTGGTCAGAATGGGGAAATCCGGTATAGATCGGGGGTTCAACTTCTTGAACCAATCTCTTGCTTTTCCTGTTAGAAGAGTTGCAAATGCTCTGCATTTCATCTCTTCTGGAGCATTATACAAATTCATATGCTGAATGTACTGGTGCATATGGTCATACGGATCTTTAGTTCCATCATATGCCTGGATTTTTGGGATCTTAAACCCGAGAGGACAGGGAAATGCATCAATGTCCTCAGTAAAGGGAGATACCAGCCTAAATTCATCTTGCTTAGGTTTAAGTATCGCGTCTAACTCTGCTCTGGAGTTATCACCACCTGGGTGAGTAACCACCACCTGTATGCTAGATTCTGCTTCCTGCTTTTCTTTTTTAGCAGCTTGAAGCGGAGTATGTGCTTCGGAAACATCATTATCTTGATTTCTCGCTTTCAAGACTGCTTCAAATATGGCTTTTATCTCTTCAGCCTTGAGATTTGCCATGTTTTCTACCAACATCTATTTAACAGCGTCTGGATTACTTGTCTGTCCTTCTTCCATAACTTTTTTTCCGGTCTCTTGGTCATTTCGGCCTAGGCTATTATCTCCGGTTTCATTTTTTTCTTTCTCTTGTTGATTTTGTTGCTTCTTCGAATTTCATTGATTTCGTGCCATTTTTTCTGTATTAATCACTCACTAACTAGAATAAGCCCTCCTTCTAGCGCCAAATGATATTGTATGAATATGACAATCGGGTAATTGGGCAATTCTAATTAGGAAAATAATACAAGAATAAGAATATTTGAGTAGAATTTTGGACTGAACTCTTGAGAGAGCTGCCTACGTATCCAATTTAAGTAATAAACTGGAATCAAGTCCCCCTCGTAGTTCAGGGCGCTCCTTATATAGTTGTAGATCGTGTGTCTCTTCCTGGACATGCCTGGAAGTTATTACCGACTGTCTTCTGGACGTGGGGTCTACCCACGTACTCAAACAGTTGAGGTGTTATTGACTCAGTCTTCACCACGTTCAGCCTGTTATTCTGTTCGGAACATTCTGGTCAGGACACGGTGGGAGTCCTGCTCCTCTAACTATTCTGTCTAGCTTATTGATCTGGTCAGCACTTGCTGTCCTGCCGTGCCAACCCAATCTCTCGATTATCTAACCTTGGGCCTGGCCCAATTATGGATAACCCGGCCCAATGGGCCCATATATCATCACACATGAAGTTTTTATTTTACTTTTTTCTGGTACACTATGTCTTATGTTGTTACATGATAAGAAATGGAAGATGGAGATGTGCAAGTTACGTCCGGCTCAACTGCAACTTCAGCCCGTACTAGGAGCAAACACATGTGGACTGATGAGCAAGACAAAATGCTTGTTGGAGCAATGGTAGAACTCTTTCATGCCGGTACACACAGGGCCGAGTCGGGATTCAAACCGGGTTTTCTTAATGTCCTTGAGAAGAAGCTAGGTGCAAGGATCCCAGGAATTACTACAGTCAACATTAGGTCTCGTCTAAAGACATTGAAGAAAGATCTGAGTTTATACAAAGATATTCAAACGAAAACATCTAGGTTTGGATGGGATCCTACTAGAAATATGATCGTTGCTGAGCCACATCAATGGGAAACGTTGCTCCAGGTAAATATGCATAATTATCACTTCCAAGCTAATACCTATTCACTTTGTCTCTATTTAATATGCAATGCAAGCTTTCAGACTCCATTGATCACTGCTTAGAATGAAACTTACCAGCAGAATCTACAATTCAAAAAGCCATTTTAGTTATATGGGTATAATTCAGCAAATGTATTTGGGTGGAAATATAAGTTTCATTAAACAAAAAAAAAAAAAAAATATTTAATAGCATACATACATTTTTCGACTCTGTAATATCAAGAAGAGATGCGCTTACTTAATTTCAAAAAGATACGCTTACTTTTTCTTATTTTTCACACTCTGAAATCAAGTCCTGGTGTGTCCATTCTGAAATCTTTCAAAATATGAAACGCCACATAATTTGCAGGCCATTCTGAAATCAAGTTCTAGTGGCAAGCTGATACGCCACATGATTTGTTGTCCATTGTGAGGTATCCATATGGCATGTCTCCAAAATCGAGTCCACCGGAGCTTTTGTCTCGGCTTCAATATCAATAAAATTAAAATCGACTTTATAAAGTTGTGTCGACGTAAGCAAGAAAATGTAGTAAGATGTTCACCGGGTCCAAAACACAACATTTGAACAACAATTTGTTTCTATCTAGCCACATACTCTGTTATGACGTGATACTATCTATTGCCTTCCATAGTTTTAACCGGTCTTTTTAGTATTGATAAGGGAATCTGGAAGCATTTTTCTCATTTTTATGGCTTCTTCTTTTGAAGATGTTTGTGTTGAAGAAGGGAAAACCTGAAATAAAAACGCCAGAATATGTCATCCACACGAACACACACACACACAAAAAAAAGTCCGAATGAGATTTATTGATGATACTAGCTACTACCATCATACACAAGAAAGCCCTTGTGAGTTCATCATAACAACAGCGCTTTGTGTCTGTATTAGCCCTTGTGCCTTCATCATGAAGAAAAGCTTTGGATGTGGCCAGGTTTTCGAAATGGTAAATGAAGATGGCAATAATGCAAAGGTAATTTAAAGGATTATGAGAATGGTACATGAAAATATTGGTCGGTCACGGGGGGCTCGGGGCTCCAGGCTGAGGTTTACAGAAAGCAGAAAGAAACTACTTTGTGGATTGCATCGACGATAATCCTAACAGTAGTGTAAGATTGCAATATTGCTTTGGCTAATCTGTAGTAAGTGTTTCAGAGACACGCCATTGATCGAATTTGTAAAAGAATTTGGGGATGAAATTATTTTAGCTACACTGTTATATATAGAAGTGAAACAGGAAAAAAGTGGATCCAATGCATTTATTTCATCAAGTTTTAGGCCGTTTTCACATGGATGATCTAACTAACTACTAAAACACCGTATGTGTTGTTGGTCATAAATTTTTTTTTTCTTTTCTTTATCATAAAGTTTAAAGAAAATAGTTAATTGCATGAAATACATTACCGTAATATCATGAAAACGATCTTGTCATTGTGGTCGTCGGGTATGGTATACGAGGTTGGTTCGGATCTTTCTTTCTCCACAAAGCCATAGTAACAACATTTGGTTGATTTTCACAATCAGTGTACCCGAACAGACACCGAACATTTGGTTGATTTTCACAATCAGTGTACCCGAACAGACTCCGAACATTTGGTTGATTTTCACAATCAGTGTACCCGAACAGATACCGGCCACGTTGCTATTGCAATCTCGTCACTTCATTATTCTTATGAAACTTTAGAAATTGTGTATAAATAAAGATAATAAATGCATGTAATAGTGCAAAGACAATATACAGAAAAATTTGATGATTGGTAGATAAGGATTAGGAACTTGGAGAAAAATGTTGTAAATTTTGAATGGGAGACATGTTATAAGAGCAACCCCGGTAAGAAGCCCCAATTATCCACTCCAAATACTTTGTTTTCCGTTTTAGTTATATTTTTTCAACACCTAAAATTTAATTCACCCGAATAAACAACCTCTATACAATCCTCTAAAAACAACTTTTCTCTTTCATCTCATCTCAACTAGCACACCATCAATGTATTTCCTCTCTTTCTTTCATTTTTTATATTTTCCTATCACAATTGGAATAAAATGTTTATATCACAATTAAAATAAAATGTTTAAACTAAATATAACTCAACATAGTATAAAAGCGTGAATATAACTATAGACATGGAAAGAAAAAGAAAAAACCTGAACAACCCCAACTTTTCACCCCTTTTTTTTTACTTGCCAACTTTTCACCCCTAGAAGAAGAAAATTCATCCGGTTGAAACCCAAACCAATCAATCTCAAACTCAGTCTCTCAAACCTAAACCCAATGAACTGGAATTTCAAAGACGATAAAAAAAACGGAATGTCAGTTGTTCTCTGCATTTCTTGTACCGATTAAACCCAAACCCAAACCTAAAAATCTTAAAATTTTATCTTAAAATTAAATATAAAAACAGAAGTCATTCAAAAAATTTTACCTGAATGAATGAAGATGAAGCTGGATTTCAGCTGTGTATTCAAAAAAAAAAAAAAAAAAAAAAAAAAAAAAAAAAAAAAAAAAATCATTCCAGTCCAACTGCCATTGTTGGATCGAACAATGAAAGGAAAAGAAAAAAAGTGAAAGGATAGGGACCAAATTGGGCTGGAGCCTGGAGAGAGAAATTTTCTTCAGCAAAAAGTAACTTTTGGCAACACCCGATATAATGAGGCAGGGAGACGGTTGTTTATAGGTTTAGGGAGATGGGTAGATGGAGATATGTATGGAACTACGGGGATGAATGATTAAAAATTAAAAAAAAAAAAACTCTCTGTGCATTTTTTAACAACTACGTACTTTACCTTATCTGAAACGGCCTAATCTGAAACAGCACACTTCACATGATCTAACTTTTTCGTATTTATTTATTTATTTATTTATTTCTGAAACGAAATATACATACGCACCCAATCTTAAATTATATTCCAAGCGGGGCTTGAACTTGAGTCTCCCCATTGGGATTCAAGGTAGACCCTAGTGGTTTACTACTAGGGTATGTACCCGAGTACATTTATTTATTTATTTTAAATACGGAAGTATCTAACTACTACACCCGTCTAAAAATATAAGGGGAATAAGGGAGAAATACATCAATATTTCATTTATTAAGGAAAATGACAGGTTGTTGAAAATTTTGTGTAAAGGACAAAACTATTTTATTTTATTTTTTTATATTCAGGCACCATTTTTCGCCCCAAAAAACACTACACATTTTCTCTCTTATTTATATTTTTTAAACACTCATATCTCCCAATCTAGAACTCCAAATTTGAAAAAAATTTCACCAATGTTTATTTTTATCTTTTTCATGCTTTTTATTTTGAGACAACATTCAACATATTCCGATGTGATTTCAGAAAATCCGCTGTCGAAATTCACTATTGTTCGAAATTCACTGCGATATTCACTAATTTTCAGGATTCACTGAGACAGTGAATCTCACGAAAAACGATGTAATTATATCGAACCATGTCTCAAAACGAAGAGCATAAAAAAATAAAAAAATCTGTGAAATATTTATCGCGTTTGAAGATCTAGTACAAAAGAGAGTTTGAAAATCGGGACGAAAGAGAAAAAAAAAAACCAAAAGAAAAAAATGAACCTGGAGCAGCGTCTGCGTCGGATTTTTTTTTATTTTTTTAATATTTTTTTATTTTAATTTAGTCATCCAAGCTATAAAAATATTTATGGGAGTTGTCATTCGCCCAAAAAAATATTGGGCTGTCCTGTTATTCAAAAATATTTTAAAAGCTATCATTATTCTAATTCTCCAAAAAATATAAATCTATTTAGACATTTTCTCACATATTAAAAAAGTAATTAAATGTAATTGATTTTAATGGTAAAAATATAGAATACTTTTGACTCTTATTCATGTAATAGTTGTAAAGTAGTTGAATGTATAATAAATTGGAAAATTTCAAAATATACCCCCTTTTTTTTCAAAATTAAATTGAATCCTACAGCAAAAAATAAAAAACCTCACTATCCCCCGCTTTGAAATGGACGAAATTGCCCATATATGGTCGACTCTCATATTATATTACGCCCAAGCACGTTTCGTTATTATTGTAAAAAATTAAGAGATTGGTTTCCAAAAGTGGGATAAGATAAATGGGCGGAATACGCCCATCGTGAGAGAGAGAAGGTGTTTGTGCTCTTGAAGGTAGGGGAGAGATTGAAAATGAAATGAAGACAAAATGGTTCATTCCGACGATTGGATAGATTTTGAAGCCTTTTCTATTTGGCTTTTCAGATTTTGTTAACCGGGGTAGTTTAGTCCGAAAAAAATTATTTTGTCCTTATTAAAATTTATACACAAAAGGAGGAAAAGTCGATTTTAATGGTAAAAATATAGAATACTTTTAGATATTCACGCCCTAATAAATTGGAAAATTTCAAAATATACGCCCTTTTTTTTCAATGGGCGGTTATGGTCGAATCTCCATATTACGCCCTTAAGCACGCCAATAAATGGGCGGTTACGCCCATCCCATGATGGGCGGTTTCGCCCATAGATGGGTGGTCACGCCCATATTTGAAAAAACATGGACTTTTTCAATTTAAATCCGATTTTGAGGAAATTAATTAATTAATAAATTGAGGGTCTAAATTTACACTTTGAAAAATGATTAACAAATTTAAGTAGTTCTTTGTATTGTACAACTCTTTAAAATCAGCTCTTTTGCAATTGGGAAAAGTACTTTCTTAGTACACACTCGACATTGTATATCGTATAAGTAGCGGTGTATATGAATCAAATCAAACCAAACCAAGTGCCTCCGGTTTATATTCTACCCGCATCGAGAAATAGAGAAATAGATCTGAGCTAATTTAACACATATACGTGTTCGACTTTGTTGTTTAATAAACGAGTTGAATTTTTCATTCAAACTTGACTCGATTAATTAGGCTATATTGTTTGAACTCGACTCATTTTCTTCAAACAAACGAGTATTCATAAGCAAATAGTTGTTGTAATTGTGCAGAAAAACACATTTAGTGATGATTGATGTTGATGAAGTCATCGACCACATACAAAAAAAACCAAAAAAAAAAGTTCGTGTTTTTTCATCTATGGGCGTGACCACCCATCAATGGGCGAAACCGCCATCATGGGCGGGTTTATGGGTGGAGATGGGCGTGCTTAAGGGTGTAATATAGGCGATCACGTCCATATATGGGCGATTTCGCCATCTTAAGACGGGGGATAGTGAGGGTTTTTTATTTTTAGGGTGTAGAATTCGATTAAATTTTGGAAAAAAAGAGTATAATTCGAATTTCCCTTAATAAATTAATTAGGGGTAAAAAGCAAGAAATATTTAATAAATGTTCCATTGATATTCTAAATATACTAATATTATAAGACAAATTTAAGAAGCTAAATGGATTACATTTTGGATTTTTTTTGTTCCCCCTAACAGGATTCGAAACACTAGTCTCAATACCAAATTATAGTTTACATTTTGGAATTTCGTTTGATTGATATCTATATAACTTTTTTTTTAGTGATTTGTATTATTATTAGTTTTTGTTGGGATTTTTTTTTTAAATCAGAAATCATTTTTAACAATCAGGTCATTTTTTATCAGAACTTTTTAGAAACATATGATCTCATGGGCGGACCCAGATAGAGAGTGGGGTGGTCTCAAACCACCCTAACTTTTGGGAAAAAAAAGGAAAAAAAAAACTGTGTTTGTAGTGGTATTATTAATATATGTTAAAAATGTTCGATTCTCATAACATGCATTTTTTTTTAACAAACCCCATTTAGCAGCTTTTTTTTCAGCCGGTTTGCAGCATTTTTTGTTTTGTTTTTTTTTTTTTTTCTATCCTATATCATTTAATTTATTTTTCTTGGACCTTATACTATCTAAAGCTAATAATAAAAACAGCAAAATGTGGAAAAAGGACAATTTAGCTGTAGTAATTCTTATTTAATCCAGTGGAAAAATAATTAAGCCATTAAGGACAAACTTTAATTCCACTGAATCATTTTACCTTTTTTTTTCAACTTTTGTCTATTGTAACCGCTTTGATTGTGGTCGCTTGATTTAAGGGAGTTTGTTTCTTAGTTATAGCATATCGATCACCGAATCTCAGTTTTTGATTTTTACTTTGCTGTCATTTCAGATTGCTGCCGAATGGCGTAAACGACTTTCTCTCTTTTGATCATTAATTTTCTTTTTTTTAAAGGGATTGATCATTGATTTTCAGTTTCATATCGAATATAGTCTTAGATTGCAGATGTTCTAATTCTTTCAAATCCCTCCAATTGTACAGTCATTGATCAGTTTGTCGACATTGCTAATTCCTGGCATACAAATACTATTGAGTTGAATCGTTCGTTTGCAAAATATGATGCAAAGTTGCAATCGAATGTCGTAGATTCCACTCCTTCGACATGCTAATTCCTCTGTTCCTTCTTACTGTCGAATGCGCAAATTCCTCTGTTCCTTCTTACAGTCGAAATCCACTTCTTGCATAATTCCATTGTTTCTACTAATTGTTTGATTAGATTCCGTGTATCTGATGATCAACCGGATAGAGGAATTTTATGACGTTTAGTCAACCGGTTTCCACTATTATGTACTTTCTTTTCAGTTGGACGAAATATTGAAAGAAAAATATGCATATGATCAAGAGATAGATGAATTTCACTATTTTGAATCCCAAGCGTTAATCCCCTTTTTTTAATGTAATCGGATGTGGAATTTTAATTATTTTTACCCCAAAAAAATGAAAATTGATTTGGTGTAACTGCCTATAATTTCGCCCATTAATAAAATCTATTAAATAAGGGTATTTCGGAGAATGTGTAATATTTTTGTCCTTTTTCCCCCTAATTTTTTTCATGTGTTCTTATTCCTATTTTCCCCCCTCATCTTGTCCTTTAATCCCACCACCCCTAATAAAAATTAGGGGGAATGAGGGAGAAGGACAAAAATATTTCATCAATTAAGTAGAAGGACAGTCTTTTGAAACTTTTGCATAAAGGACAAAACTATTTATCCACTATCGAAATTCACTTGTGTTCGAAATTCACTGTTTAAATTCACTGCCGAAATTCACTGTCGAAATTCACTAATTCTCAAAATTCATTGTCGGGATTCACTGATTTTCGGGATTCACTGTCAAAATTCACTATCGAAATTCACTGATTTCGGGATTCACTAGGGAGATTCACCGATTTTCGGGATTCACTGTTTGTCCTTCTCGCTATAAAAATTATGCGGTTGTCCTTCTCCCTATATAAAAAATATGTAGTTGTCCCGTTTTTAATAATATTTCAGATTGTGTCCTTATCTCTAATTTTCCATAAAAATTAAACACTACAAAAACAAAGCCTTGCTTCTCATATTGTGTATATGTATTTAAATGGGCAATACTTACTACATGACTAAATATATGATGAATAAAATTCTCTAACATCGGAATTTATATATATATATATATATATATATATATATATATATATATATATATATATATATATATATATATATCTTATATTATATTTTAGAGTAAAAAACTGTCAATTGACCCGTTTTTCTCGATTGACCCGTTTTTGACCCGTCTCTTCAACACACTCCTCCGTTTTCTCCTTCATTTACGCTAGCAAACTCCCCAAAATCACTACTCCCTCAATATCCAAACAGAAACAAAAACTCATAACAGCTGATCCTCAGTATCCAAATCTCATCCTCTAAAATTTCGCTCATCGCTTTCGGTAGATCCTTCTTTGAATTTCAAACGTCATATCCAAATCTCAACGTATCAATTTATTGTCCTTCACTTATTTAGTCTTTTTATTTCTCCTAATGACTTCATCCACCTATCACTTCCCCACCACCCCATCAGCCCTGTTCGTGCTATCTCATGAGTCATGTGAAGTTGGGCCGTGAAAAGGAGGGGGCGGTGGCCATAGAATTTGGCTGGGAAGTTTTTTTTTTTTTATTTTTATTTTATAGAAGAAGATGGGAAGAACGATGGGAGAATCTGGACCAAGATCGAAGGAAATAAATTGCAGAAAAGGCTTCTTTTTTTGTTTTGGATTTTTTTTTTTTTTTTTTTTTTTTTTATAAAGAAGAAGAGCATGAGAACGACAATCTGGGAAAGAAAAGAAAGAATCTGGGACCGTGAATAGATTGAAAGAAAGTGGAGAAAAAAAATAAAGAATAGAGAAATGCAGGCAATCGGTAAGTTTTTTTTTTTATTTCTTTTATTTTAGAAGAAGATGAGAAGAACGATGGGAGACTCAAATCTGAGGCAATTTCCAGATGAATTGAAGGTAATTGGTAAACGAAAAGATTCAGCTTAAAAATTTCTACATTTTAAGTTTCTATCTGCTATGATCCTTTTTACTAATAATCCGGCTCTTTCCTCCAACCGTAGGTCAATTTTTTTTTTTTTTGTTTGTATGGTTTTAGGTTTGTGTTGATCTATTAGAGTGTGGGAGTGTATGGAAGGGAATTATGGATTGGTATTCCTCGATTTGGAAGGGAATTATGGATTGGTATTCCTCGATTTTGTTCTTACCATGCTTTCCCTTTCATCAGTTTATTTATTTATTTTCAGTTCATGTTACTAATTATTCGTTGATCTTTAGTGATTCACATTTCTCTATTTACCTCTCGATTAATCGTTTCCTCAATTGAAGAAGTTTTTCCAGCGATTTTGTAGGTTTTAAGGCCATCGTTTGTGGTGGTTTTTGTCATGCATTTCCTGGTGTACATCTTCCTGGCTTTTGGTATATCTTTCTATCTCATTCTAACTTTTTTGCATTTTCTGACAATTCGTAAAAAATGTTTGATAAGAGTCCTCTAAATGAGGAAAGATTACACTTTTTGGGATTCGACTTTCATTAATTTTTATATGTCTATTCATAGTAATTTTTATGGCTAAGATTGGTTTCGTTTAATGGAGTTTTACGGAGGGTCTTTCAAATGAAAGAACAATGCAAACATATGATAATGTAGGTGACGATTGTTGGTATTACAAGACGTCTGGAACTGAATCAGTTATTGCAGCATGATTGTTGCCTGTTTTCATTATCCGAAGTAGTTCAGGCTTGAAACTATTACATGTCATGCTTGAATAGCCAGGTACGGTGATGATGTTGTAGATTACGATGTGGACATCGGATAATATGAAGTTGCCAAAGATTGTGTTATGCACCAAGGGCCTTGCAACCCGTTGAAAGCATTGATTCCTACTCTTTGTGTTGTTTCGATTATGGATCAATATTTATTTAACATCAATGTCATTCACATACTTATCGCCTATAGAAACTTCATAAGTTAATAGTTGGAATCATGTTCTAAATTGTTCAATCTGTATTAATTGAGCCATTTTATATCTCTCGCCGTGTGGCTTTCTTCATGTCTTTTTGTTTACTAATGCGAGAGAGCCACAATTGTGTTAACGGGACTCATATCATATATGGATCCATGTTCTTCCTGTGCCATACGGGAAGGTCTGTGTAAGAAGAAAGACAAGACGGAGGATAAGCAATAGCAAAGGACATTACACAAGTTCTCATGAACGTATGGCTTTCCTTATGTTCTTATGATTGTTGTGTTCATGGAGTATTGGTTTGACTCTGCCGTTGATGATTGTTTTATTCAGCGTTATATCTGTGATGACTCCATAGCTCCCGAGGTTGTGATCAGTTATGTAAATGTTGTGTTTTATATATAGTCTGCTTTACATGAATTGGACGTGTGGTGCTTTGGTCTTTCTTTATTTCTGCACATTTTGGAGCTGTTTGGCATGTTATCTGGTGAGCTCTTTTGGTATTTTGGAAGGAGCACAAGGACAGAAAGCTCACGTTAATACAAGGACAGTTGAAGATCAAGCTATATAATGGCAAATAGTCACAGTTCGGTGCACAAGTCAAGGTAGATTTAAGCTGATTTTTAACGAGAGTTGTTTCAATTAACCTTTGCAAGACACTGTTTTATGTTTTTGTTTACAACACTTTTTTACCGGCAAAATTTGTCTTTCAATTTGCATTCGCTTCCTGAAAAAGCAATTGCAGCTTGGAGACAACTTCGCGGAGCAATCAAGTCGCAGATCGGTGAGTTGATTTTTTTCCCTATACATTTTAATTCAATGCAAATATATGATACTTTTCTTGGTGCTATGTTTTTCTTTATTGTCGTAATGTGATAATTGATAACGAGATCATAGTACTTTCTCTTAATTCTTTCACTAATAATAAGATGGTGTGAAGGGTGTTTGCATTTCGTTCTTTCTTTGGTAGTTCATCTCTTAGTACATACCGATGCTTTCCTTTTTAATTAACTATGTTTTATCTTACCCCGTTGGTGATTTGTAGATCTTTCGAAGTTTGAATGTTGTTACTATGAATTTTGTGTTTATGTTGCGGTGTAATCACGATCGGTCCGCATTCGAATGAAATTCGGCAAGCGACTAATAAATCCATGCTTTTCATGAATCATTTGCTTCACAACTAATGGCGTCTATTTTGATTTCTTTTGGTCCATGTTGTATTTTAATATTCAGTGGGTATTCCCAACAATCTAATATCATTAAATCATACATTTCAGTTTCAAACAGAACAAATTCCTTTTCACATATGTTGTCATTTTTCTATTCTAATTTTCAGGTTTTACATTTTTCCGTGCATCGCACGGGTTCCCTACTAGTATATATATATATATTTGAAAAGTGAAAACAAAAACCACCACATAATAAATTCCTGGTTCTACAGCGATGATCCTCAATGTTTATGTTTTTCTTATACTACTATCTTTTTTATCACTTCTTAAATTTCGTGAGAGAAAATATCTAAACTATGCAATGTATTCCCATTCGTATAAAAACAAGGAAAAATTAGTTATAAATCCACCTTTCTCTCCAATAGTAAACTTTAATTCACACCTTTTTTTGACCGGACATTTAGTTTTAGCCTTACGCCCGAATAATCCACCTTTCTCTCCAATATAATTTCGTTCGGTCTAAAATACCCTCATTGCATAGGTGGATTCCAATATAGCTTTTCATAGCTCCGACAAAGACATACAGAGATTTTTCGGAAGTCCAAAACATCTTCCCAAATCACAGACCGAAACTTTAGGAGACGGTGGCTCAGCCGCCGGTTCAACATTAAGGGTACGATAAGCTCTCCCTCTTCCGATGCTTTGCGATTACTCTATCATTATCGAGATTTTTTTCTTTTTGCTTATGAAGAAATGATTCGAAATGATTGTTTTTTTTTTCTGTATCCAGGTGAGGATAAATGGTTCCTTTGCTTATGTTTCTCAAGCTTCATAGATTCAAAGTGGAACACTTCGTGCTCCAAATTTTGTCTAATCTAGCCAGTTTTTCAAGAAAAAATGTATTTTTTTTTCGTAGAAAAGCTACACTTTGCAGCTCCCAATTAGGAAAAGGATAATTATTTGTCTCTTTAGGCACCTTCAGAAATGGACCTGAAATTTATTGAGCTTAGGAGCAGCAATTGAAAATATGAGGTGTTGTGTTTAATGGTGGATTTGTGTTTATTTTGATAAAGAAACCAAGCTGCAAAAACATTTGTATAAGAGATGAAATTGAAGTACTACAACATATTAGCAAATTTAATATCTTGAGTAAGCTGCAATATTTTGATGCTACGGACGAAGAACATCAAAATTGTGCAGTGAAGTGTCTATTTCTTGAAAAATGTCCTTCATGTGATTGTACATTCACACATTTTGAGTTCGAAAAAAAGGCTTTCTACCCAAAGTTTTTGCTTTTGATCTTCCAGCTTCCTTTGTGTTCTTGTTGTGGTCAAGAATCATAATATGTTTCTTCGCTAGCTTGTTTCATAGATGAAGAAATGGAGTGAGATGGCCAAATGTAAACCATGGATACATTGATACATGGAATTTTTTTTTTTGAACAGCCAAATTAATTTTATTATCAGCAAGATGCTAAAATCCAATTACAAAAGTTCCAAATATTCGATAAACAAACGCAGATTTACACTGCCATAAAACAACAGAGAAGAAAAAAAACTTCAGGTATTCATCCGTATTGATCAGCACTAAACATCAACACAAATCGCCAGACCCCATTTGTATTTCATGGTCTTTTCCAAAAGCCAAGATAGAAACCAAAATGAGCCACCAAAAAAGACAATAGGTTGCAAAATCACCCCAAACCTGCATGTACTTATGTTGCTGCAGACATCGGATTACCTTTCCATTCATCCCACTCCAGTTTCTTGAGACATTTAGAATTTGAGAGCCAAGAGAATGATAATCTTTGGATTTCTCTGAAGATCAACTCTGGGTTTAACACTTGAGCTTGAAAGATGATTTTGTTTCTACAATTCCAAATTGTCCAAGCCGTAACCCCAACTATAGCTTCCCATAGACAGGAGGCCAATTTCAAGAAAGCATTTCCATCATTCCCTACTTGCATCAGGCAAATATCGCTAAACGAGAAAGCGTTCAGACCAACGATCTTACACCAACTTAGAATATGTGACCAAATCAGTAATGACACATCACATGCAAACAACAAATGATTAACAGTTTCTTCATACTTGTAACATAACGAACACAAGGAATCTTGAATCGCAATGCCACGACAAATAAGATTTGATTTTGTGGGAATTCTTTTTAGACTTGCTTTCCACATGAATAGATTCACTTTTGAAGGTAACAAGAAATTCCACCTGACAACCTGTTCGTTAGCTGAAAAGGCATATTTGAAAAAATCTAGTTCAAGCTTTTTCCGCAAATGAGCCACCGAGAAGACGCCATTCGAGCAAAGACTCCATCTCAATTTATCCGTTAAACCTGCATTTTCATCAAGAGAGTTAATTAAATTCTTCAACCCAACTACTTCCTCCTCCTCAAAACCCCTCAACCTTCTCCTCCATGACCAAAAGAAAGAACGCCTACTTTCTACTCACTTTACCACACTTGCAACTACCACTCCTTTGAACAAAGAAAGTCTAAAAAGTCTAGGAAACGTCGAATTCAACGGACCAATGCCCACCCAATTGTCCTCCCGAAATCTCACCCTACAACCATCACCCACCACCCAACGTTCCGAGCCCAACAAATCAACACCCGCCCTTTTAGCAATCTTTACAGCACTAACAATACCCTCCCAAACCCCCCCCACCTCCCAACCGAATACCCCTACCTCCCAAGCACCTTCCACACCATAAATTGACACCCACCTATTTGATTTAGAACTATCTACTCTTGTACCTTTATACTTCCCCATATGATTTGCTAATTAATTACAGTCTTAATTACTTTTTTTTCTTGGCTTATGACATGATTATATATCAACTTTGTTGTAAAAGCTGTTTATGTCATAAGGATCAAACATTAGCAAACTCACGCACTGTGATAGTGTTTGTGTGTTCTTTTGTTTGAATGTGATACTGTTACTGTGATATTGTTGATGTGATACTGTTACTGTGATACTGTTGCCGTGATACTCTTCATGTGATATTGTTACTGTGATACTGTTACTATTACTGTTATGACATATATCCGCTTATCAAATGCTCACAACATATGGATAAAGTTGTGAGTATTTGGAAACATTTCTTGGAAGTAAATATTTTCCATTGAGATTGAAGATGTTAATTGTGATTGAATGTGTTACTTGATAATACACAAGTCTTTTGAATGTTAATGTAATTACATTATTGTCCAAATGGTTTTTAGTTTACGGTTTGTTTTCGTTTTAATCCATAAATGAATAGAGGTTGTCGGTGCTATTGTAAAGCTTGCCGAGTCCATGATTTTCGGCTGATCCATACTATTAATGGTAATGGTGTTATTGTGTTTGTTAATAAAACGTGATACTATGATATTGTTACTGTGATATTGTTAGAGTGTAAACGCTGTGATTATTAGGATTTCAAAAACTACGTCAAAAGGGTATCATATGAGATCTCAAAATGAAGAGAAAAAATATGAACTTTGGTGAAATTTTTTTGATGATCAGCGTTTTAAATGAAAAGTTACGGTCGTTTATAAGAAAAATGCTCCGATTAATGAAAATATTTTTTCGTCTTTCAAAAATTACGTCGGAAGGGTATCGTATAAGATCTCAAAATGAAGAGGGAAAAAAAATATGAATTTTGGTGAAATTGTTTTGATGATCGGAGTTCTAAATCAAAAGTTACGGTTGTTTGAAAAAAAGTGTAAATCTCCGCTTATGGTCTAGTTAAGGCGGTTGTCAATGTTGTGGTACATAGAAGGGAGCATGTTGCAGAAATGATGTGTAACCGCTACGACTCCCATTGACAGCTAGATTAATGGCGACACTTACGCTGACAAGGAATTGTTTAGCATATAACGCGCGCCTTATGTTCCTTATATAAAAGGAAAACACTGATGAATATTCATATTGACCAAGTGGGAGAATGTAAGAAAATTACGTTGGTCCATTAATTGAGCCCAGTAATTTTCTTCCCCGTAATAGTGGTCTTATAGGAAATTAGTTTTCCCTCGGAAATATGTTATTTATTAGTTATTGGGTATTCAAAAGGAGTTTTAATCCGATTAAAACTTGGCTTCGATGGATGGTTGAGATTAAATCAAAACCTTAGGTCATTCGGATTTCGGCCCTCTCTCCACCTATAAAAGTAATGCTTTATTCCATCATAAAACATATGAAAGAAACCAACACATCACGGTTGTAGGCTATGATGCATGGATACGTGGGTTTTCCGGCGTATCGCGTATCCGATATGCCGCGGATATGGATACGCCAAGGATACGCGATACGAGATACGTATTGGGCTGATTTGTAGTTTTGAAAACTTCGGATAAGGCATTTCGGATACGCGAATTCTGATAAGATACGTGTATCCGTCTTCGGATACGGCTACTATGAGAAAAGATGATTTTTTTTTCATTTTTTTTCATAATGTCGTGAAGATTAAGTTCTGTGCCCTTTCAAGGTCCCAAAATTCCTCCGTCCCAAGAATTGTAACTTTTCTTTCCATCTTCTCTGTTAATCCCTATATGGACTCTTGGGTATTTCTATTTACAATTTTGTCCTTGCATTTTAATTATTTACAGTTTGGTCCTTATATTTTCATTATTTACAAATACGGTCCTTATATTTTCATTATTTACAAATACGCCCCCGTATCCATATCCTATATTTTACGAAAATCCCGTATCTACGTATCCCGTATCCACGTATCCCGTATCTAATATATTATATTATATTCGCAATATCCGTATCCATGCATCCTAGGTTGACATAAGGAGCCGAGAGAAAAATATCGAAATCCTCCCTATCAATCAAATAATGGCGGCTACAATCTTAACGGAGCGAAATCCTCATCAACGCGGCTCGAATAATAACAATGGATGTAGGAAACAATCCTGATAAATTTTTCCGCTATTAAGGTACTCTGAATTTATTGTTTAATCAGAGACATGTGATTGATTGATTTTGTGTAGAAGAATATGGGGACGAAGGAGTTAGTTTCACTACACAATGTCTGTTATATATAGATAGAGAGAGAGGGGGTGAAACAGGAGAAAAATGGATCCAATGCAAGATTTAGGCTGTTTTCATCAGATGCATGATCTAACTACTAATTAAGGAACACACAATGCAAATGCAAATGCAACTGATTCTATTCAATCAGCTAACCTAATAAAAATAAAATCTATATGTGCTAACATAATGCCCACATAAATGTTCCATTTTATCTGTCATTGACTATCCAAATGAATTTCTTAATTAACGTTAACACCAATTTTCACTTGCTCTCTGATGTTTCTTTATATAAAACTCTTTTTATACAAAAAGTACGTTGATATAAAACGAAATATTATTATTCTTTTTCTTTTATTGGAGTTAAGTTTATATATACATATACATACATATATATATATATATATATATATATATATATATATATATATATATATATATATATATATATATATATATATATAATATATACATATATACATATATATATATATATATATATATATATATATATATATATATATATATATAGTATATATATATATATATATATATATATATATATATATATATATATATATATATATATATGATATATATATATATATATATATATATATATATATATAATAAAATATATATATATATATATATATATATATATATATATATATATATATATATATATATATATATATATATATATATATACATATATAATTTTCGAAATTTTGTTTAAGGGTTATTATGGAAAAGGGGGATTATTGGGAAATTATATTTAAGGAAAAATATACACATTATTTCCATAACCTAAAAAGTATTCAGAATTTTCTTCCAACGCTCTCTACCATGTTGGGAGCAAAAGAAAAAGGCTTGGAGAGTTCTTTAGATATCCAAGTTGAATCTGAACCGTTTTCAGATCAGAGTAGAGATTTGGAATCGTCGTGAGAAGAACATCGTTTTGAGATCAAGCTTTTGGAGTTTCTAGCAAACACGTAAGAGACTCTTCCTATGGTTTTAATTTTGGTTTATAAGGTTTAGATCCATGTTTTAAGGTGTTTAGATGCTAGAATTATGTCTTTTCGTTGTTTAAGGATCATGAGTTGATATGGTTTGATTAAGATAGGTTTTCTGTGTTTTTCTGAGTTTAATTCGATGTTAATTGTGTTGGAATCGGATTGGAAATTGTTAAGTGGCTGAAAATCAAGTTTAGGGTGTTTAGGGCAGAATGCGCACGCATTCAATAGAATGCACATGCATTCCAGTTACAGGATGTTCTGGTTTTGTTTTCAGCAGGTCGAATGCGCACGCATTCAAGGGAATGTGCACGCGTTCATGTTTCAGGTTGTTTCAGGCGGTACGATGTTCGTGCAATGCGCACGCATTGGCTGGACAGAAACTTCCAGCAAGTTTCTGGTCAGTGAATGCGCACGCATTCCAACCAATGCGCACACATTGGACCCAGTTTTAGGAAAATGTTGTTTAAGCTATGTGTTGAATTTTAAACCTTGAGTTATGATCTAATAACGTTGTATAAACATGAACAAGCCTGGATTGAGTTTCTGATGCGTTTAGTTCCGACACCGAATGTACTCGAAAAAGAAGTGTACTCTTCAAAAAATCCACCATGGGAGTTGAAGTTCGGGACCGTCGGAAGAGCATGATAGGCTTGTGTGTTGATGAGTTTGCACTCATTGATGTCTGTGTATGTGCTAGGGTGTTGTGTCTAGCTGTCTAAGTGAGGGAGTAGGTTTGTTAAGGTGAGGCTTTACTTGAAAACACTTAGGTGGCTAGTTAACCGTTTAATAAACACATACTTGACTAGTAAAAGATTAAACATCATGTCATTCCTGAATAGGCACCAGAAAATATCGCGATGTGTGGGCGTTCCTGAAAGTGAATAACTGCGTAGGTTAACAAGACCCCAAGTACGGAGGGACTTCGCCGAACGTGTGCACCCTCGGGCTTTCCCCCGTGGTTATTGGTGTGATCCACCAATATATTGCAAGGTATATCCCTAACCGGATGTGCGTAGTGCCCTTGAGTGCGAATGTAACATAGATAAGCTAAGTTGGAAACGTATAGTCATGAATTGTTGATGGACATGAAGTGAACCCTAGATTGAGTCGGTCGCATAAAAATAACTAAATAACTATGAATCTTTTCTTTATAAGTCTTTTAATTGATATCATAGCTTCTCTATCTTAGTAAGTACGTTGTACTTACCTCAATTGCATGCTTTCTATGTGTTTGGGGTGAGAAGACGGACATGTTGATCCAGGTTTCGAGGAGGATTTCGATGACGACGTTTGAGGATGCCTCATTGGAGCTTTATTATTTATTCGTTCTTTCATATGACTGTTTAGACTAGACATATCTTTTGGTTCTTTTGGAGTACGTTCTGGTCCTTTGAGACTTGTAGTTCTTTTTCTTTTCTTTTGGGGATATCGTACGTTTTGGTCTTCGTGTTTTTTTTTTGCAATGTAATAAATGTTGCATTTTCATCTTTAGTTTGAGTTTCTATTCTTCGATGTTTGGAAAAATAAATATATTCCCAAGTCTTTTGCTTCCGTTTGCTTAACTCGATGCGACGTAGTAGATGCTTACATATAATATTGATTTATTTAATATTATATGTGCTGAACGTTTATTTTCCGGATATGGACTCGGTGTCCGGAAACGGGGCTTTACAAAGGTGCATAAGGTATAGTGATGAGTTAGAATATAACCCGGCATGGAGACGATGGTTTGAACCCTAAAACCCGTTTGGAATAAAGTGTGTGTTAAAATGTTTCGTTTCTCGGAAAAAAAAAACAATTTATAAGGGAAACACATCACGTAGAAAAAGTAATTGATATAGAGTAAACCATTAATTAATAAAAACATATTCAAAACAATATATTGAACACCTCTTTTATTCCCAATCTGATTGCAATAAAATTAAAAATAAAATAAAAAAGGAAACAATGAAGACAAAGAAATACAAGCTGAAAGAAAACATGACAGCATTATTTATTGAATTGAAAATCCTAATGCTATTAAATATCACTCTAGAAATTTCTTGAAGAATAAAGCAGAGAGTTTGGGAGATCTCTTCAACTTGTTTTTGAAGTCCACAAAGGTGAGACCAAATCTCAGTGTAAAACCTGAACCCCATTCCCATGTATCCAAGAAACTCCATGCAAAAAACCCCTTCACATTTGCACCCTTGCTGCAAATTTGTCAAGATAAATATCATCAATATCCCTATTCTTCATTTATATTTTGAATATGAAAATTCTTAAAATCACAATACAAAATACAAGAGAGGCCCTTATAAACTTGACAATTTTAATACGGTGGTCATAAACTGTTGCAGGAATTGTGACATACGATTCAATAATGGAAAACATGTACAACACCTAATATTTTAAATATACAAGTATGATTACGGGTCTATGGATATATAATATTTGAAGAAATTAGTGAATCAGTTATTGATTTTAGTAGATAAATATTGTAACAAGTAATAAAGTAAATAGATTATTTTTAGAGGGTCACTTGACTCTTTCAAATTCTGGGATTTTTATGGTTATCATTGACTATGTTACATTACACATATATATATACCCATAACCCATCCATAAGTAAAATTAATTTACCAATTATATAAACATGTTATTATTTGATATAACATAAAAATATACTTAATTACTTTAATAATTTCAAAATAACAAGAATTTAAATAAGATTACATTATACTACAAAGAAAACATACTTAATTACTTTAATAACAAGAAATGTGTGAAGAAATTAACTTACTCAATGGCAGATTTCAAAGCCAAAAGGTGGCCTCTATAGAATTCAACCCTCTTGTGATCTTTAACCCCTTTTGCAACTGTATCAATGTTCGCTTCAGCATATCCTATAAAATGTCCAATAAAAAACTTATAACTAAATTTATATTTAATTTTCTTATTTCATATTAATTTATCTATACCTCTATGTGTATATAACTGCTTTTTAAATAATGCGATATATATTAATCTTACCACACTCTGTGATATAAGTGGGTATTTTATGATACCGGTTGCTTGTGTACACTAGGATTTTCTCAAGTCCATCTGGATAAACAAAAAAGGCAGAGTCCCCTGTCTGCAATTATTTTTATTAATAATATAAAATTCGTTAGAAAATAAAGATATATATGTTATACATAAAACATGTAATAAATAAAGACAATTACTCGTATTGATAATGAGTCACACCATGTTAAACAGTCGATCACCGGATTAGAAAAAAAAAAGAAAAAAAAAAACGTTTGGTATAATCAGATAAAAATCTCACGTGACGATGATCTTATTAATTTAAGTTGGATGAATTTTTGATTTGCTTAATTCTCTATTAAAAAGGAGTTGCATACCGGTGCTCCAATGGGTTTTCCATTTCTTAGAGCTGTAAACAAAAAATCAAAGAAAAATATGTAACACACATTATATATAACAAATTTATTTTATAAAAGAAAATGGAGAATGTAAATTAGGTCTATATATTGCAAGAACTTACTTGTTTGTTCAGCTCCAATGTCCGTAGAATAACTTATATTTGGACCCACATTAAATTTGGCATTTCTAGCAAAATTGGAGGTGTAGTAATTAATTCCAAGAAAATCCAAGGACCCAGCTACAAATTTTGATTGTTCAGGTGTGAACTTTAGGCAATCTATTACCAACAATGTGTTGCATGCTTTTGGGATACTCTCCAAAAACCAAGGGGTCTAAAAACCTACAAATTAATTGCATTTCAATCCCACAAAAACAAGATTATACAAATCAAGCACAGAATTACAATTATATTAAATAATTCCCGGAAGAAATTAATGAAAATATCTACTCACCAACCAAAGTTGAAGTCTAGGGCACGTTGAGCAGCTTCAATATCAGATTTGTGATTAGAGTATGGCACAAACCATAATGGATTCAGCACTATTCCTATTTGCCCTTTTTGAGTTGGCTGCATAATAATAATAATAATAATAATAATAATAATAATAATAATAATAATAATAATCAGACACTCGGCTCGTACTTGCACTCTATTTCAGGCTCAATCGATTGGCCAAAGCTCGGCTCGTTCGGATAGGCCACAGGTTCATTCAGCCGCCCTACCTGCCAACTCGGCTCAGCTCGATTCGTTTACATCCACATGGCTTCTTGACAGTGGGGCTTCGCACCATGTGACTCCGGATATTCGGAATCTCTCGCCGCACTTCCTGTACACTGGGACCGATGATATTATCGTTGGTGATGGTAAAAGTATCTCTATTTCTCATACTGGCAGTATTTCACTCCCCGTTTCCCCTGCACAATCCCTTCCCTTGCGCAACATTTTGTGTGCCCCGAGCATGTCTCGTAACTTACTCTCTGTCTCTCAATTATGTCAAGCCCATAATCTTTCTGTTGAATTCATTCCCTCTGAATTTGTTGTAAAAGGCCTAAGACAGAATCAAACTCTACTCCGTGACCCAGTTAAAAACGGGCTCTATGAATGGCCGTCTCAACCTTTAGTTGCCTTTGCCTCCACAAAAGCCACCTCTCAGGAACGGCATCATTGTTTGGGTCATCCTGCTAGCCCGATTTTATCTACCATTTTATGCAACTACAATTTAGACTCGACAGTTTCTTCCTTTTCGCATTGTTCTTCTTGCTTAGAAAGTAAAAGCCATAAACTATCATTTGGCCAGTCTACCTTATGTTCCTCTCGACCTCTTGAAATCATTTTTAGTGATGTTTGGACATCTCCAGTGCTTTCTGTGAATGGTTTTAAATACTATGTGATTTTTGTTGATCATTTCACTCGCTATGTATGGTTTTACCCGTTGACTCGAAAATCTGAGGTTCACTCAACTTTTATTCGCTTCGGCTCCATCGTTGAAAAATTCTTTGATCACCCTATTAAAGTGCTATATTCCGAGAAAGGTAAATAAATTCCGTGTGTTTTCCTTGCTTATGCTCTAGACTTGTTAAATTTGTAAAGTCTATTTTTCCCTTTGCTAACCTCGCTATCTCTCCTCCTCCTACTTTCACCACAACTACCTTGGAATTCCTACAATTTGTTTTCCCACCACTATCACTCAAGCCCTTAAAAATCCAAAGTTAGAGCGTAATGACACTGGGAACTTTTTTACGGAGTTTTTTTTTATTAATTCGGATATTTATGGTTTGAAACGTGCACCTCGAGCTTGGTATGATGAGCTCAAGGGTTTTCTTTTGGCAAGTCAGTTTCGGAATGCGGATGCTGATTCATCCCTGTTTATTTATAACTCTAGTGGCATTATAATTTATCTCTTGGTACATGTGGATGATCTTATTGTTACAGGGAATAATTCCAATGCACTTGAGACCTTCATAGCTTTATTGGGTCGTCTCTTTGTTCTCAAGGACTTGGGTTCACTCTCTTATTTTTTGAGAATTGAGGTAATCTACAATTCCGTTGGTTGTATCCTGTCTCAGAAAAGATATGCCACTGAATTGTTGGCTAAATTTCGCATGGATCGTGCTAATTCGGTCACCACTCCTCTCTCCGGGCCGATATTTCCGGGCTAAGTCCGGCACGCCCTCACCCATCATTGTCCATTGGGATCATGCCAAGCGTACGCCGCGGTATTTACATTTCTTGATCTTCGGCCTATATCGTGACTCTCATATGGTTCTTCATGCATTTTCCGATGCGGTATCGGGTGGTAATAGAGATGATTATTCGTCTACTTGAGCTTATATTGTTTATATCGGTCGCAACGCTATCTCACGGAGCTCCAAGAAGCGGCTACGATCGCTAGGTCCTCTACTGAGGCTGAATATCGTTCGGTGGCCTTAACTACTGCGGAGCTTAATTGGGTTACTTTTCTCCTTCGTGATCTTGGTTTTCCTCCCAAGCAAGTTCCGGTCATCTACTGTGACAACCTGGGCACCATGCAATTTTGTGCTAATCCTGTGTTTCACTCTCGTATGAAGCACGTTGCGATAGACTATCATTTTATTCGTGATCGTGTACAACGTGGCTTCTTGCGTGTTGCTCGTGTTAATGCTCGAGATCCGCTTGTCGATCGTTTGACCAAGTCTTTGCCTCGTACGGTTTTTCAACAACAACGCAGCAAGTTAGGTCTCCTCCCTCGTCCAACTTGAGGGGTGATAATAGCGATGTATATATAATTGTATATATATATATACATATCCTAGGGTTTGTAATTATTGTATCTGCCTTTTATACCCCTAGCTTAGCCTATATAAACAAGTGTACATCATTCATTCTAAAGTGTGAATAAAATCATTTATTTTATAATTCGTCCAAATGGCGGATCCAGGGAATAAATTCCAAATTGTCACTCGTAGCCTAAAACTACATATTTTATCCAAAAAAAATTTCAAAATGGGGTCACCGGGCTAAAACATCAATTTTTATCTACAAAATGACACTTTTTAACAACAAAACTACATAGTTTAAATACTAAATTCTTTTTTTATTTTTAAATTCCAAATCATTTTTTTAACTACAAATAAAAAAATATTAAATTATCTTTCATCATTTCACTTTATCAACTTTATAACCTTTTTTGGCTGCACCATTATTTTATTTATTATACTAAAAAAATATTAAATTATCTTTATTTCACCTTTTTCACCATTATTTTATTTATTATACTAATTTATTTCACCAATCATTTCATAATCTACACAAATTTCAAAAAAACATCTTAACTTTCTAATCATTACTTCAATCACTTTATCTAAAACAACCCCAAAAAAAACTCCAAAAAAAACTCCAAGCCAAAACAAACGAGCCCAAGGTGTTCTAGTCAATTGTTTTTCATTTAATTTTTTACGGTTATTAAAGGCATTATTGATTCGATATCTACATTTTTAGCCTAGTGGTAGAAAGCCATTGCATTTTCTGATGAACAACGCATGTCTGCTACAACTTATGCAACACATGTCAGCAAGATGACTTAAACCTTACATCTGGTGGAACTAATCTGGAAGTCAGTTGAATGATGGGCAGCTGATAAGTGTATTATAGTCTGTGAGTATCAGCAGGGTGAAGTGTGCTGAGACCTTCTGTTTTGTCAGCAGACTTACTGAAGTCTACTGAAGTGTTGCATACAACTGAGTTCTACAGCAGGGCAATGATCAGTTGAGTTGGGGTCAGCAGAGTGATCCAACATCTCGGGCATTTATGGCAATCCGACAAAAATTCTTTGGCGGCTAGGTTTTAGGGATCTGTGCCTATAAATACCAATTGTATTGATCATTGTAATGTGTAATGGTGTAATCCATCTGGATTTCAGTGCATAATAAATAACTCTTTTCTGTCCGTGGAGTAGTCGGCCCATTGCCGGAAACCACGTTAAATCTTGTGTTCTTATTGTTTGTGTTATCTCTGTGTGATTGTTTACTGTTAGATTGCTTCAGTTATTTATCTATCTTGCATCTGGATTCCATATCCTGTTATAACAAACTGGTATCAGAGCCAGGTTCTGGGAATCATCTGTATGGACAACCTTTATATTCACCAAGACCCTCACCGGTGCTAGGACTCTGTGATAAAAGTTGTGATCTTTGGCAAGAAATATGTCTGTAGTTAACGTAAAAATCAACAAATTTACAGGAAGAAACAGTTTTAGTCTATGGCAAATCAAGATGCGGGCCTTATTGAAACTACAAGGATTATGGACTCTTTATCCGGTAAAGAAGATGCCAGTTCGGCAGATTATGACAGTCTGGAAGAGAAAGCACATTCAACCATCTAGTGCTTATCTGATGATGTTATCACTAAAGTTGCTGAGGAAGACACAACGCCAAGTTGTGGGAAAATCTTGAAAACTTATATATGACTAAGTCATTATCAACAAGTTGCTGCTGAAGCAGAGGCTGTTTAGTCCAAGGATGCATGAAGGAGGTCTGTTGAGGGAATGTCGGGATCAGCTGAACACAATATTACTTGATCTACACAATATTACTTGATCTCAGGAATATTGATGTTAAATTTGAAGATGAAGACGCAACCCTAATCCTGTTGGTTTCATTACCAAGTTTATATGAGAACTTTGTGCAATCATTCATATTTGGGAAGGATACAGTGGCTTTGGAGGATGTAAGGGCAGCCTTGCATTCCAGGGAGCTGAGACACAAGGCGACGGCGAGAGACAGACGGTCGAGTGCCGCCGAACTAGTAGTCAGCAGTAGTGGGAGGGGATATGGACAGCAGTTTGGGAAAAATAAATCCAAGAAGTCCAAAGGTCCTAAAGCCACATATGTCTGTAATTACTGTAAAGAGCAGGGACATTGGAAGTCCAATTGTCCAAAGAAGAAAAAGCAGTAGGAGAGCAATTCTGGCACAACAGGTGTGGCTGCTGAGCATTCTGATGAGGATCTGGTTCTAGTTGATGGGGATTCAGCACACCATGCTGATGTCTGGATCCTAGACTTTGGAGCATCCTTTCATATTTGTCCACACAGGGAGTGGTTTTCTACTTATGAGCAGATAGATGGTGGCCATATTTTTATGGCAAATAGCAAGGTCTGTATGATAGTAGGAATTGGCTCAGTCAAGTTGAGGACAAGAGATGGTAGATTCTTCACACTGAAAGATGTTAGACATGTTCCACAGATGACCAAGAATTTCATATCTCTCTTAGTCTACTGGACAACAAATGGTTCAATTTCAAGGGAGAAGGTGGAGAGCTAAATGTCTACAAAGATTAGCTACGGTCTTCAAAGGTATCAAGAAAGGAACCTTGTATATATTACAAGGCTCTACTGTATCTGGCTCTGCTGTTGTGGCATCCTCAGCAGTTCATTAGTCATATCATACTCAGTTGGGGCACATGAGACTTGGTCACATGGGTGAAAGAGGAATGCAAGTCCTTTCTTCAGCAGGTTTTCTTAGGGGATATAAGGTCAAGAATCTAGACTTTTTGAGCACTGTGTGTTTGGGAAGCTACATTAAAGCAAATTCTCAGCAGGCAAACATAGTACAAAAGCATCACTTGATTTTATCCATTCTGATTGCTGAGGTCCATCAAAGATGGAATCATTTGGTGGTCACATATATTTTGTGTCATTCATAGATGACTATTCAAAAATGACTTGGGTGGTGATAATGAAACACAAAGTGAGGCATTCAACAGTTTCAAGCAGTGGAAGGCTCTAGTGGAAAATCAGACAGGCAAGAAAATCAAAAGACTCAGAATAGATAATTGTCTGAATTCTGCTGGTCAGAGTTTGATACATTGTGCAAGGATGAGGGTATTTCTAGACATCATACAGTCAGGAATACACCTTAGCAGAATGGTGTAGCAGAAAGGATGAATCAAACTCTTCTGGAGATGGCTTGATATATGCTCTCTAATGCTGGTTTATCAAGGAGATTTTGGGTAGAGTCTGTAACCACAGCTTGCTACTTAATCAACGAGTCCTCACACATGGATCAGTCTCAAGACACCATTTAAGATGTGGTCAGGCAAGCCGGCTGACTACTCAGTTCTAAGGGTTTTTGGAGGCACAGTTGACTATCATGTGAATGAAGGGAAGCTGGAACCAATGGCCAAGAAGGGAGTGTTTGTGGGGTATGGTGATGTTGTTAAGGGTTATAGAATTTGGTCATCAGCAGAGTCCAGAGTCATACTTAGCAGAGATGTGGTCTTTGATGAAAATTCTATGATTAACTCATAGTGGAAAGGTCTGGTGACTCTGAAACCGGTGATGAATTTGAGAGGGCTGAGAAACAGGTGGAGCTTCAAGTGGATTCGGCTATATGCAATAATCAGCTGATCTAAGTCGGCACTCGTCTGATTTGGTTGCTGAACCAGAGACTGATCCAAGCCAGTCTGCTGAACAAGGTTCAGCAAAGCATCAAGCAGAGTACATTGGTCAGCAGAGTATAGCCATCAGCAGGGATAGAAGATCAAATGTTGAGGTACCTCCCAAGAGGTATGGCTTTGATGATATGGTTGGATATGCACTTCAAGTTGCAGAAGAAGTGGATGGTTTTGAACCTTCTACTTACAAGGAAGCAGTGACATGTTCTGAAGCATCTCAATGGCTTGCTGCCATGAGAGATGAAATGAGTCATTATTGAAGAATCAGACTTGAGATCTAGTTAAACATCTAGCTGATAGGAGAGTTGCTACTTGCAAGTGGATCTTCAAAAAGAAGGAAGGAATGACTAAGGCAGAAGGGGATAAGTATAAGGCACGTTTGGTTGCAAGAGGGTTCAGTAACAAAGAATGGGTAGACTTTGATGAGATATTCTCACCAGTGGTCAGACACACTTCAATCAGAGTGTTACTAGCAACGGTGGCACAACAGGGTCTTGAACTTAAGCAGTTAGATGTGAAGACAACCTTTCTACATTGTAAGGTAGATAAGGAGATATACATGACTCAACCAGAGGGATTTCAAGTTCCTGGCAAGGAAGATTTTGTGTGCAAGTTGAAGAGGTCCTTATATGGATTGAAACATGCTCCTAGGCAGTGGTATAAAAGGTTTGACAGCTACATGATCCAGCAGGGCTTATAACAAGCGTCCATATGAATGTTGTGTATATCACAGTTTGCTGAGAGATGGGTCACATATCTATCTTGTCCTATATATGGATGATATGTTAATAGCTGCTGAAAAGAAGTCTGATATTCAAAATCTGAAGAACCTTCTCAGTGCTGAGTTTGAAATGAAAGACTTGGGTGCAGCCAAAATTTTTTTGGGGATGGAGATCTGGAGAGATAGGAGTCAGAAGAAACTATTCTTGTCTCAGCAGGGTTATATACAGAAGATATTGGCCAGATTTGGCATGTCTGCTACAAAACCAAAAATGATACTCCTATGGTATTTAATGTTCATTTGTCTGTTTATGCTTCACAATCAGTAGAGGAGAATGAGTATATGTCAAGAGTTCCCTATTCTAGTGAAGTTGGTAGTCTAATGTATGCCATGGTGTGCACTAGGCCTGATCTAGCTCGGCAGTCAGTGTTGTCAGCAGGTTTATGGCTCAACTTGGAAAGGATCACTGGAAAGCTGTGAAAGTATGTTCAGGTACCTTCGGGTTACATCTGATGTTGGTCTCATTTATGGAGGTGATACTCAAGGTCTGATCACAGGCTACTGTGATGCTGATTATGCAAGTGATGTGGACGATAGGAAATCAATGATTGGTTATGTTATCACCTTGGGGAATTCAGTGGTCAGCTGGAACACAACCCTTTAGGCAACAATGGCTTTATCAACTATTGAGGCAGAATATATGGCTCTTACTGAAGCAGCCAATGAGGGTATTTGGTTGAAGGGACTAGTCATTGATTTAGGGCTACATCAGGATCAAGCAGAGATTTATTGTGACAGTTTGAGTTTAATTTGTCTTGCTAAGGATCGGGTTCATCATGAGAGAACCAAGCATATTGATGTGAGATGTCATTTTCTAAGAAACGAGAAGAGGGTGGCAGTGAAGAAGATCAGCACCAAGGATAACCCTACTGATATGTTCACTAAACCGGTTCAGCAGAGCAAGTTTCAGTTGTGTCTGGACTTGTTGAATATTCAAAGCTTATAATCTGAAATCTGGAAGCTTAGTTTAGGGCAGGTCAGCTGAGTGGATTCAGTGGAGTATTCTGGTACAGTACATCTGGCATTGACGAATGCATCTGGTACAAGTACATTTGTTTATGCAATCTGGTTGACTGTGAATGAGAGTTCAAGTCAAGGTGGAGATTTGTCAGCAATGTGACTAAACTTTACATCTGGTGGAACTAATCTAAAAGTCAGCTGAATGATGGGCAGATGATAAGTGTATTCAAGTCTGTGAGTATCAGCAGGGTGAAGTCTGCTGAGACATTATGCTTTGTCAACAGACTTACTGAAGTCTACTGAAGTGTTGAATACAACCGAGTTCTACAGCAGGGCAATGATCAGCAGAGTTGGGAACAACAGAGTGATCCAACATCTGGGGCATTTATGGCAATCCGACAAAGATTCTTTGGTGGCTAGGTTTTAGGGATCTGTGCCTATAAATACCAACTGTATTTATCATTGTAATATGTAATGGTGTAATCCATCTGGATTTCAGTGCATAATAAATAACTCTTTTCTGTCCGTGGAGTAGTCGGTACATTGCCGGAAACCACGTTAAATCTTGTGTTCTTCTTGTTTCTGTTATCTCTGTGTGATATGGATTCCTTATCCTATTAGTAACAACACCAGATGATAAAAAGGTTTGAGATGGGTAGGTTGAAAAGTTACCTTGTATTTTTCCCTGTACAATTTTACTATTGCACCGTGAGAAATGATGATATTGTGAGCGACTATGTAAGGTTCAGTAGCAGAGTCACCACCTGTGCAGTTCAAGTTTCTCCAAGCAGAACAACGGCCGGGAGGGAAGAAGCCTACATCATAGCCTAGAAATGCTACATTCCATGGCTCGTTTATTGTCGCCCAATGCTTTACCCTATCCCCGAATTCCTTAAAACAAAGCTCTGCGAAATCCACATAATCTTTCCTGAAAAACAATAACAATAAATTGTTCGTCTCACAACACTTGCATTACATGCCGTAAAACAAGATAAATGTAAAATATAGATCCAAACCATTCAGAACTATAAAAAATCATTTGCAAGAGAATCACTCCCGTATTTGTTTTTTAAATGTAAAATCTATGAATATTCTTTCGTATTTATAATACATAAAATATAAATTCTCTATTCAAATTATACGATTTTTCACAAAAGACTTACGTAATGCGTTTACTAAGAAAGCCACCATATTCTTTTTGTAGCTTTTCTGGAAGATCCCAATGGAAGATTTCACAAATTTCAATACCTAAGATCCCAATGGAAGATTGTCACAAATGGTTCAATACCTATACCAGTCAACCATAAAAAATTTCCATTAATTTTCACTTTATTTTGCTAGCAAAATTTTAATTAATTATTATTATGAAGATAATATATTTAATTTTATTAGATAAATTCTCATAAATTAATTTACCATGTGCGAGAAGATCGTTAATGACTTTGTTGTAAAAAGCAATTCCTTTTGGGTTGACTCCTTCACTTAGTTTGCCCGCTACAATCACATTTGAGAGAAAATATGTAAAAAAATTGCTCTTAAAAAAGAAAAATAAAATATTTTCACTTATAAAACTTAGATTAACAATCATTTTTGTACATTATAAAATAAAGAAAAATAGTTAAAATTATCTTACTTGGTATAACTCGTGGCCACGAGATGGAAAGTCTAAAGGCGTTGAGGCCAACGAATTTCATCAAATTTACATCACCCTGAAATTAATTAATTAATTCTACATTAAATATTTATACAAGAGGAATATTAATGTTATTATTATTTTGGAACATTAAATATCACTAATTTGATTAATCTTTTGTCTCCTATGGGTTTAACAAAATGTGTAATGTTGATATATATATATGTATATATAAAACATTTTCATTACCTTGTAACGGTGATAAAAATCATCAACAACGTCACCATTGGTGCCATCATCAATTTTACCTGCAACACAACATAACATGAATCAACTTATCTTGTAAATACACATCATCAAATTGTTTTATGTAATGTATAATTTCGATGATTTCGATTTTAATCATCATCGCAAATTATTCACAAAAAGAGGATGTGACAGGTTACGGTTGTAGTGTAAAAAGTTGGATGACACAAGAGAGCCTAGACATCAAGATATCAAATTAAAATGGGTAGAGTTGTTCACGAACCAAGCCGACCCGAATACCAGATGTTTGTGTTTGAGTTTATTTAGTACACGATCAATTTTGAGAACCTAAACAAATGTTTAAGTTTATTTGAGCCTTTCTATGCATTATTATCACAATTTCACCCACCTCCTCCACACACACACTTGCATTTGTACATTGAAGTTCATGAACCTAAACAAATGTTCGTGAGTCTTCACATTCCTTCGTATAATAAACAAACATAAATACATAATGGTCGTTTACAACACTAAAAACAACACTCGGATTTCGTAAAAAGAGAGTTATAATATCATGTGAATCGATGACTCACATATCAGATCTTAAACTGATATAACATATAGTGGAGAACTTGATCTTATATAAAATTCCGAGAAAAATATTAATTAGGTTAATTAGACTCACTAGGAACTTGATGAGAATATACATCCCATATGCTTGATCCTCTCCCATCTGTAGATGCTGCTCCTTCATACTGAATGAACCATGCACAAATATTCATTAACATTTTGCATGAAACACATATTATACCTAGACTTTGATTTTTAATTTAACCTTAACAAAAAGTGTAATGATATGAGCACAACCGTCGTGTCACGACGAGTGACTCAACGGTTATCTGCACCGTTGATCATGATGATTTTAAATTAATATTAATGATCTAAACCCGTCATGACCAATGGTATGTGCAGATGACCGTTGTGTCCCGTGTCCTTGTTGTGGCACAACGGTTGCGTTCGTATCGTTACTCTAATAAATAGGGAGCTTTTGAAGACATCCCACTAAATCTACATGCAATTTCTTTTGAAGGCACCCCATTACATAACTATTTTTAAACAATGATGTTGTGCCGCATATAGATTTAATGGGGTGTCCCTAACAGCCCCTTAATAAATATTGTCCTGTATAAAATGCATATGACAAGTAATTGAAATGGTTAATTATACCTGATAGGCTGATGAAGCAGCCCCAAAAATAAACTTAGGGGGAAATTTCTGTGGCTAAAAGTGGTAATGTTTTGTGGTTTAGTAGCCAAAGAAATCTCAAAGGACCCAAATGTCACTAAAATTGAGAATATTAGGCAAAGGAAGGCATTCGCTTGAAATGCCATGGTTGAGAATTTGTTGCTTAAGCTTTGATCGGAATGTTGCTATAAATAGCAAGAAGTCAGCACTCAAGTGCATGTGGATTGTGGGATGCATGAGTAAACTTAATATGTGGAATAATTAATCAAATAATTAAGTTTAAGTTTTTTCACTTAGCATTGATAAATGTACGTGTTAACCAAGTTTATGATAAACACGCGCATCTTTCATCATCTTTGTAACATTTGATTAATCTATTTTGAATTTTGGCAAAATAGTCGATATTTTGATATTTGTACATGAATATAATGCTAATAAACCGCGATTTTCTCCATTTTTTTTCACAAATGTGCGCGATCTTAGAAATCCCCATAGGGTTCCCCCTTCCTAATTAGGGTTTAGTTTGGTTGTCAACGCGAAGATTTAGAGCGCTTCAAAAAAGATACACCATTTCGAACAAAAAAGACTATATCCCCAAGATTTGTGGTCAAACACCCTTTTTAACCTTAAGCCCCTTTTGATATTTGTACATGAATATAATGCTAATAAACCAAGTGATAGAGTACTCCGAAGGTTGTCCTATAAGCAATCCGTTCGATCCTATCTAGGCCTTTGACGAAGAAAACTCTGAAGTCATCGGGTATAGATAGTTAAGATTCTGTCCAAGACGAGCTCAAATATTTGAGTTTAGACCCAAAAGCTCAGCTGGATGAGTATATTTCGGATAAGGTTTTTGAAGAGAAGTTTACTCCGGCTTGGAAGATTACTCGAACTCGGAAGAAAAAACAAATCTTTAATCTTTAGTTTTGTTGGTTTTTTTTTTTCCCAGTTTTTTTTCCCACAAAAGCTAGATACTCGGCTTTGTGAGTTTCAGAATTATTCTATGAACTAAAATATTTATTATATATATATAAGCTATATATACAGAGAGAAGCAGCAAATATATAATGATGTCAGCATCCAAATTTCAAACAGAAAGCAAAGCAGCCATGTTAGAAAGTTCTACACCTGAAGTGCATAAATTCCTGTAAGTGTAAAAGTCCAACTGCATACTTTTATGAGCTTTTTATTGTTTATGATATAATATTATTTTGTGAAGTAATTTTCATCAAATAAATTAAGATAAAGATAATGATTGAGGAAGGAAACGTAGTATATTTTGATACGAAACACATATTAGACACATATCCAAAAAGACGGTAGTTATTTTCCCAGAAAAGACAATGAAGTAGGCCTAACTAGACAGTGACTACTAAAGAAAAGTGAAGCAAGACACAATAATGGAAGAACGGAGGTATATCTTCTTATTATCATGGTGGGGCATAATATATGCCCAACTTATAGTACAGAAAGGGATAAAGTTTTGTATATACAAAAATAGATAAACATTATATTTTAAACTAAATATCAGGAGAAAGATATTCAAAATAGAGATAATCCCCAAATCTGCTGCAAACCCTAATTCGGCCGGACTCATTACACACCAAGGCTGAATTATCACTATGTTTTCAAACGTACGAACCCAAAACCGTGCTTATCACCAATTATTTCAAACTGATTCAGATTCCAAATTCCTCTCTTTCATCCTTATCACTCCAAAGTGTATCTTCAACCTTATTACTACAATCTGTTGAAGAGGAATAGTTAGTACCGTCCCTCAAACGATGCCGGGGAATGAGGAAGAGTTTTTGCGGATGACCAAGAGAATAGCTTTGGGCATGGCTTTTGTGAAAGTGTCAGCCACCTGGGCATTCGTAGGGAGATACTTGGTGATAAGACGACCAAGGGCCACTTGTTCTCGAATGAAATGATAGTCCGACTCAATGTGCTTGCTCCGGGCATGAAAAACCGGGTTTATCGTCATACGAAGAGCACTGAGGTTCTCACTGAATAGAATGGGTAGAGTAGTAGTTGGAATCTTCAAGTCACGGGCAAGATAGGTCAGCCAGACGACCTCTGCAGCTGTATGTGCAAGAGCTCGATACTCAGCTTCTGTACTGGAGCGTGAGAGCACACCAAGAGATAATGTTGGCTCCTAAGTATGTGCAATAACCTGTGGTTGACCGACGGGTAACTGGAAAGCCGGCCCAATCCGCGTCAGAGTAAGCACTGAGATGTAATGTTGTGCGAGAGATGAACTTGAGCTCTAATTGTGTGGTTCCTTTGACAAAGCGGAGTACTCGACGTGCCAGCTGCATATTGTGGACATTGGGTTGTTGAAGAAACTATGACAAGTAATTCACACTGTAGGAGATGTCAGGACATGTGAAGGTCAAGTATTTGTGACCACCAATAAGACTTCTGTAGGCAGTGGAATCTTCTAGAAGCTAGGAGGTTGCAAAGCCATTTGTTTTGGATGGAAGAGGAGTCGCCACTAGTTTGCAGTCTACAAGAGAAGCTCGTTCAAGGAGTGTTACTGCATAATGAGTCTGAGAGAGGTGTAAACCTGTTACTGTGGGTGTGATTTCTACCTCAAGGAAGTGGTGTAAGATACCTAAGTCTTTCATAGCAAACTCTTTATGTAAAAGATCAATAAACTGCATTAGTAGACCTGAATGTGTCCCTATGAGCAACATGTCATCAACATAAAATAGTAGATATAGGGAACCTTGTGCTTTGTGAAGAATAAACAATGATGGATCTGCAAAGCTACAGTAGAACCCATAGGTCAATAAGAATGTTGTGGGTCTTCAAACCATGTCATAGGGGCTTGTTTGAGACCATATATGTTGTGTAGTTTACATACATGTGAGGATGTTGTGGGTCTTCCATCCCTGGTGGTTGATCCATGTAAATTTCCTCAGTGACCAGGCCATAGAGGAAGGCGTTCTTGACATCAAGTTGCCTGATTTTCCATCCCTGAACCAGGGCAGTGGAGATGACAAACCTGATTGTTCTTGGCCTGACAACTGGGGAGTAGGTCTCAAGGTAGTCAATGTTATCAACCTGATGATACCCTTTGGCCACCAACCTAGATTTTAGGCGGTCTAGGGTGCCATCTGGTTTTAACTTAGCTTTGAACACCTATTTTGACATTATAATATGCATACCTGCCAATCTAGGTACTAATGTCCAAGTTTGATTCTGCTGCAAAGCCTCAAATCTTTCTTGCATTGAGGCCCTCCAACCAGTGTGCTTTAGAGCATATTTGACTGTCCTAGGTTCCCTGGGAATATGAAAAAAAACTGAAGCTTGGAGAGCATACTTTGGGTTAGGTTTGAAGATAGCATGCATAGCCCTAGTGATTATGGTGTTAGGGAGTTCCTGGGTAGATGGTGTACCTTGGACATGTGAGATAAGAGTGCCTTGTGGGGACGAGGCCTCTAGGGTAGTAAGCTGTGTAGGAAAATTAAATATAGGTGAGGTGCAGTGAATGGTAGTTTGGTCCTATTGATCAAAATGTTCTGTGGGTTCATCTCTAAGCAGGTTGTGAGATGTAGACGTGGTAGGAGAAGTAGGTTCGGAATCTAAGGGAAAGTCTAAGTTTAAGGCAGTAGTACTGTTATATGAGGTATGCAGTGGTGAAATAGGTGAGTTCAGCTCTTCTGGAATGTATTAATGTGCGTTTTGGTCACCTAGGACAAGGGGTATTTGTATGGTAGTGAGGTCTGGTAAGCCAGTAGAGTGTGGTGTGTTTCTAGGACTACTTTGAGGAATGATTGGTGGTGTCACAGGTGGGATCCAAGTGTCCAGGATGTCTTTGGGATGAGGAACAATCAGAGGTCCAGTTGTGTTGTGAGGATGTTGGTAGGGGAAGGTTTCCTCATAAAAAAACAACATGCCTAGAAACAAAAAAAAATTCTGGTATGTGGGTGAAAGTACTTGTAACCCTTGTATTGGAGACTGTAGCCTACAAACACACAAAGTACACTTTTAGGGTCGAATTTGTTTTTCTTGGTGTCCCTGGTATAAGGAAAACATTTGGTGCCGAACACACTTAGAGAGTTATAATTTGGATGTTTGCCGTGCATCACATTGTAGGGGGAGTCATTTTTCAAGATAGTCGTAGGCAAACGGTTGAGAATGTGGATAGCAGTGCAGAAGGCTTCTACCCATAGGAATAGTGGTACTCTTATGTGGAACATCATTGTCATCCCAAGCTCTCCAATGATCCTGTGTCTTCTCTCTACCATGCCTGATTGTTCTAGTGTGTGAGGGCAAGATATTAGGTGTAGAATGTCATGCTTCTGGAAGTGTGAGGTGAGAGGTGTGTTAAGAAACTCTCCTCCCCATCAGTATGAAAGGACTTGATTTGTTTCCCATTTTTTATTAAGACAAACTTCTCAAATTGTATGTAAGCATTAAAAAAAATCAGATTTATGATGTAGAGGTATGAACCAGCTATATTTTGAAAATCATCAACAGAACATGCATAATAACTGAACTTACCAATAGATTGAACTGGAGCTGGACCCCACAAGTCACAATGTACTAAATAAAAATTAGCAGAACTTGAATGTTTAACATGAATAAAAGGTAATTTGCTCATTTTTCCTAGTTGACAACTATCACAGATGTGATCTGTGTTTATTTTCCCTACAACCTCTATGAGGTATTTATTCTTGAGTGTTTGAACTGTAACATACTGAGAGTGCCCTAATCTTTGATGTCAAAGATCAGCAGACCCCTTTTTGAACCTGTTTGAGAAGTGTGCCTCTGGACCATTGGTGATCACATACAAATCACCCTTGCGTGTTCCTCTCTTCAAGACCTGTCATGTGCTTGTTTCTTTAATACAACAGTCACAATTAGTAAACACACATTTAACAGGTTGCTGATCTGTAAGTTGACTTACAGATAGCAGGTTCCTTTTTAAATGTGGGAGATATAATACATCAGTGGGGGTAGTGCAGTGTGTGTAATGAGTGTGACTTGTGTTTGCTATACATGTGATAGGTAAATAAGTGCCATTGCCAATGATTACTGAATCTGAACCTTTATAATTATGGACAACAAGTTAACATGTGTCTATTACCTGTCATGTGGTTTGATGCTCCAGTGTCAACCCTCTATTCTGTGTCTTGAAATAGTGTCCTAAACCCAATCGGGTTGGACCGGATCCGACCGGGTCGGATCATTTCTACTATTTCTTTATGTTTATACATATATTAAATGGCTTTTCTGTTGTCATATATATGTTCTTTTAAAGAACCAATTATGAATTGTTATATGATAACGCCCTTAGTATTAAACTATGATAGAGAAACCATGATAGGCGATTATGGTTGATGAGATTTCTAATCACTTTATTAAGTTTGATACTTAAATGTCTCTAGGCTGATGTACTATTAAACAGGGCATTGATAGTATAAACAGACTAGCAAGTATTAGATGTCTTCTGTCTTTAGGGCAGGGATAGATCTCGTCTATCAAAGTGTAGAGACACTTGGACTGTACGTGGACGTGTATTAGAGAATGCGTACGTTAGACTGACCCACTTACACGGATAAGTGTCACACTATGTGACGGTTGTGTAATTATCCTTTTGACCGGAGTCTTTATGGCATCACGGTGTGGATTGTCATGCTTTGACACTATTGAGGTTTCCCCTAGCCACGGGGCGATCATGCGGTAGTGATTGGGTATGATACTGAAGCATGCGGAGTATACATGATTGGTCGTCCGGGAATCGCGTATCCTATGATTGGGATCGAATATCCGAAATGGCCTTCTTATAAGGAATGTCTTACTCTCGTGAATCTTTACAAAGTGGGAGTAAACGAGTTACTTCGAGAGAGCATGATATCCAGATTATAAGATACGGTCGTTAATGTTTGACACTCGACGTACGACCGTATGGATATTATTACAGCGATAGGATTGTAAGTTACACGGTAACCGTTTCACATGAAAGGTAGTAGTCATTGCATTTGACTCTTCCGATGATTGGGGGTCACGGTGTGTTGCTAGACGCTATCCCGTGATCGTTAGGTATGAAGGGCATTTTCGTAATTTGCACTTTGTGTCTACGGCCAACATATTCGGAAGCCTATCGGGTCACACACATATGAACATCTAGCCGGATTAAAATGTGGTTATAGATGATAACCAAATAAGGAAAGTTTATCTCGAGACTATAAAGGTTATAGTGGTAAATTAATATTGTGGTATTTATTTATTATGAATAAATTATATACAAAATGTTAATAATATTATATTAATTAAAGAATATTCCGGATGCCAATTTATTGGCATATGGGGCGCAATTTGTGTGTGTATAAGATACACTTGGATTGTGCAATTTAATTAATAGTATTACCTTATATTAACATTAGATATTAATATATATATATAAACAATACTTAAGTGTGCGTGTGTGTGCAATAGTGCAATGCATGCGCATGTATGTATAATATATATTAATAGATTTATGTGTGTTATATATATGTGATATATACACATGTGTAAATTGATTTATGGTAGTAAGATAAATATTGTCAATATATGATCTTGACAATATCTTGGAAATATTCAATATAAGATATTGACAATATCCTAGATTTATTTGATATAAGATATTATAATAAATGAGATAAATCAATCAATTATATTTTCCTTATTTTATTGGAAAAAATGTTTTCTTCTCCTCCACAACTGTTTGGGGCGCCACTTCTACTATAAATAAGAGGTGGGTGTCAAGCTCTTTTGTACAACATAATTCCAAGAACTAATAGTTCTTGTGTAAAATAGAGAGCATCCTATAGAGAGTTGGAGAGAGGGGAAAAAGGCCGGTCTAGCAACCGGAGTTTTCCAATAGCAATCTATGATGGGATTCCGGCGGGCTGTTCGTGTGGACTAGCGGTAGAGGCCGAACACTTGGGCGGCTCTATGCAGAACTACTCTCCTTAGACGGTCAAAGCGTCGATCTTTTAGATCAACCAAGGTAACCACCGTCTACTATCTATTTGTTTATTGCTTAAACGAAGTCGATCTTGGGTCGATAGGAAATAAATTTTTGAATTCCGCTGCGTTCCCGCGTAGATTTCCTAACAATTGTGTTGTCCAAATTCAGTGCAACAAGAGCTTGAGGAATGTCACCCGAGGTTTTGGTATGAGGCTTTCCAGGTAACCACCAACAGAACTTTGCAATGTGTCCCATAACCCCACAGATTTGGCATTTTTCATCCCTGTACAGGTCTCTTTCTGTAGGTGTCATTATCCTTTCACCAGGTGGAGGTGGCTCCCTCTGTTATGCATTGTTAGCACCTCCATTTTGAGGTTGTTGTGCTTGGAAACCCCTGCCAGTAGAAATAAAGCGCGAGGAAGGTGGGGTTTAATTCCTGTTATGCTGTGGCTTGTCGTCCCTTTGAACGAAATAGGTAAACTGAGATGGGACAATACCGAAACTAGTTTGAATATTAGTCTGGTTTGTGTTGTTGGCAAACCATTTCCTTCGTTGATCAAGGTTATGTAACTGAGAGACTGATTCTGTGTAGGTGGGCATAGGAGGCTTAATCATAGTAGTCGTAAAGGTTTCGCATTGTGGTCCGAGACTTGTCAAGAGTGAATAAACCTTTTATGAGTCTGTTAATGGCTTTCCTATTGCGGATAGACTATAACAAAGCCCTTTAAAAGTTCTAACATGATCTGTGATGTTGACATCTTCATTTTTTAGATATCTTCATGTTCTTGTGAATCTTGTGTGTATACATCCTTGAGAGCCTTCCATATGGCATGAGCTGTATCTAACCAAATGACGAGTCCCAATGACTCCTTTGACAAAGACCCAATGATCCACCCTCATAGGAGATGATCTGACAAAGACCCAATGATCAACCCTCGTAGAGGCTATGTTTGATTTTGTGCTTGTTGCTGCTGCACCATACCTTGGTGGTGCTGGTGTGGTGTTTGTGAGATGTCCAAGTAGATCTTGACTCTCTGCAAGTGCTAGTGCATGTTCCCACCATAGAGGGTAGTTGTTTTGGGTGAGTTTCAATGTGATGAAACTCCCAACATTGAGGGACAAAGTGGAAATTGACCGTGAAGAACTCATAATTTTGTTGTTGTTGTGTGCTGTTTGAATAAGATTTGTATCTCTGTTTGTTTGTTTTTTTTAGGCGAGATCTGTGTTGGATTTTTTGTGAAAAAGTTTCTGAACTTTGTGTTGTTTTTTTGTGGTTTGTGATTTGCAGAAAAGATTACTGAATTTGTGTTGTTTTGTGGTTTGTAATTTGCAGATGGACTGCGATCTGGTGTGTTTTATGTGTGTGGTGCACTCACTATTTGTAATATTCCGATTTTCGAGAAAGAGCAGACGTGTCATTTTGCGAAAATAAAATTTTATATTCATTTCTAATTCATGGAATAAAGAAAATATAATTATATATATATGTATATAATTCGAAATGTATATATGTATATAGATGGGGCTGTAAGATAATTAAATGGGCTAGTAAAGCAAATAGTGGGGATAGGTTTTATTTGGAAAATAAACCTCCCACTATTTGGTGTAAGTTATCAGAATTTTGAAGACAAGTTTCCTGCAAGTTTGAGATAAAAGGAAGACAAGAATACATCTCCAAGTTTCTAAGTGAATCCTTGATCGTTTTCAGAGACAAGTAGAGCAACAGAATCGTGCTGATACTAAAAGTTGGGATTTTTTTATCAATGTATGAATATGGCCCTAAATCTGGTTTTCTTCATGTTTGATCATGTTTGGATTGAAGAAAGGGTGTAATTCGTAGTTCATTATAGTTAGAAGCCTTAATCCTAACTAGTTCTTGAATTGGTTGTGGATTAAATAGCTTTTTGTTGGAGTTGAAGGTTTGCTGCAGATTTTCTGCAAGTTGCTATAGTTTTGTGCCTTGATCAAGTAAGAAAATCTTCTATATTGCTTTGATTATGGTTTGGTAGAGTTAAGGTTTGGTGTTGGAAGTAATATGATGTTAATTTCATGTATAAGTGTTACCTTGCTAGTATATGATGCTATATTTGTTGAAGTAGCACTTTTCTGCTGTCTTGATGAGTATATGGTTGAAGAACATGTTTGGAAGTGGTAGGGATCCGGTAAAGTGCAGATTAACTATGTTTTTGGGGTTTCACACGCTTGGTGCGGGGGCACCAAGGCCAGTGCGGGCACACTGGCAGGGGCGGATTTACAGAGGCCCGAGGAGGGGCGCGTGCCCCCCTCGATTTTTGAGAAATTACTAGTATACCCTTATATATTTTGATATTACCATAGTTTTAGTATATATAATATTTAGTCGCTTATAGTAGAAAACGTTAATGGTTGGCACAGTGGTTAGGCGTCTATAATTTGCTACTTTATTTAATCATTCATAATTTAAAACTTCAAACTTTATTACACTTATTTTATCACCATCATTCTATATATTTTCGATTATTTCTTCGTTCTATATAGTAAATTCATGAAAACGAAGAAATATGATATTTGAGTTTGTAAAATATTATATAAAATATTGATGTGATTGCTCTAAGTTAAATGAATGATGCAAAAACATACGATTTTAGAGACACGCTTTATTTAGCTTTCCGAGTAATCACATAAGTTTATTAGCACTAGCTAGTGATATATGTATGAGGCAAATGTGTGGGGTTCTCAAAATTTTCTATAAATGTACGGAAATAATCTATAGGAAATTTTCTACTTCTATAAAATTTAAGCAGACGACTATTGTTATTTTTATCGCGGAGCATGTTTCCTTATACGATTTTTCTGTAGCATTTGATGGAGCGTTGTGCCCCCCTTGAATAAAATTTTTGCCTCCGCCACTACACACTGGAAGAGCAGGAAATCCATTTTTTACATTTAGAGACTTGGTGCGAGCACACCAGATCCAGTATGGGCGCACCAGATCCAGTACGGGCGCACTGGGTAGTCAGAGAGCTTTATTTTTACATTTAGAGTCTCAGTGTGGGCGCACCAGATATAGTGCGGTCGTACTGGACATACAAAAAGTTCAAATTTTACATTCAGAGGCTTGGTGCGGGCGCACCAGAGCCAGTGCGGGCGCACTGGACTGGTGTTTCTTGTGTTTGGTTAGTTTTGAGCCCCGAGTCTAGTTTTAAATGTTGTTTCTTGATCTAATAACATTATATGAATATGAACAAGCCTCGATTAAGCTTCTGATGCGTTTAGTTCCGGCACCGGATGTACTCTTCCATAGAGTTGAAGTTCAGGACCGTCGGGAGGGTATGAATGGCTTGTCTTTGTGATGAATTAGTATTCATCAATGTCTTTTTATATGCCTAGGGTGTTATGTTTAGAGTTTAAGCGAGGGAGTAGAGTTGTTAAGTGAGCTCCTACCTTGAAAACACTTTGGTGGCTAGTTAATGATTAATAATTTACATAAGTGTGTAGTAAAAGACTAAACATCGTAACATTCTTGGTAAGACACCTGTCTATATCGCGATGTGTGGGCGGTCAGATATAGTGAATAACTCTGCTGGCCTATAAACGGCTAAATGGCAGGGGACTTCGCCGAACGTGTACACTATCGGGTCTTAAACTGTGGCTATCAGTGTGATCCACTGATAGGTTGCAAACGATACCTCGTGGTGGGTAGCACCATGCGTAGTGACCTTGAATGCCGGTGTAACAAACTTGAGTTAAGTTAGAAACGTTTAGTCACAACATATTGATGAGCATGAAGTGAATCCTAGAATTGAGTCGGTCAAATAAATATAACTTAATAACTATGTAAATTCTTCTTTGTGAAACCTAGTTAATGCAATAGCTTCTGCTTCTTGCTAAGTACCTTTATACTTACCTCAAATGCATGTTTGTTGTATTTGGGGTTAAGAAGATGAACAGGTGGAATAGGAGCTCGACGAGGACTTCGAGGATGATCTATGATCTTTCTTTATGTTGATATACTTTTCTTATTAATATTAACTATGGTTCAGACTTTTGTTGTACTTTGTTTTAGAAATTAGAACACGTTGTACTTTTCTTTTAAGACCTCTGTAAGATAACTTTGTGTATTCCTTTAAACTTCGTACGGTTGTAAGTTTTTATATCATTGGTTATGTAATATTTCCATCTTTAGTGTTGCATTTCCATTCTTGTTCAAAAGAAAAAAAAATTACCCGCAAGTATTTTAGCTTCTGCTAATGCGAAACTCGATACGACTTAGTAGATGTTTACGTATAATGTAGAATTTACTTTATATTATACGTGCCGAACGTTCTATTTACGGGTAAGGACTCGGTATCCGGGAACGTGGCGTTACACAATTGCTCTGATACAATAAAGAAAAGTGAAGCAAGACATAATAGATAAAAAATATTTTTAAACTAAATATGAGCAGAAAAATGTTCAGAATATAGATAATCCCCAAATGATCTGCTGCAAACCCTAATTCGGCCGGACTCATCACACACCAAGGCTGAATTATCACTCTGTTTTCAAACATATGAAGCCAAAACCGTGCTTATCATCAATAATTTCAAACTGATTTAGATTCCAGATTCTTCTATTTCATCCTTATCACTCCAAAGTGTATCTTCAACCTTATTACTCTAATCTTTTGAAGAGGAATCGTTAATAACTACCTGGTACGTGAGCCTGGGGTAGTAAAATATATTTCAAATGGCTTAAAACAAATTAAACAAATACATTAAAATCATCTTATAAATAAAAACTTAATATGTTGATGTCAATTTGATAAACCATTTATGTGACTTATAAAATGGCAGCGATCGCAATATATAACACTAAAATAAAGCTTTTGCCGACATATTTATACCGACTTCCACTTATATATATATATATATATATATATATATATATATATATATATATATATATATATATATATATATATATATATACGTTACACGTAGAGCCTAAGGGAGGTATTATGTATCATTGAGCTGTAACCAATAGTCTAATACCAATCCTATATTATAGAATTTTTTTTCCTCTTCCCCTAGTGTGTGTATAGTATGAAAGCGAAGCGTATGAGAAATATTTCCTTTACCTTTGTTTATTTAATTTTAGTCTTTTTATAACATATAAAGTGATTATTTAAAAGATTTTTATATAATAAGATAAATGTTGCCCACAAATTAATATAGGGTTTATTGTCAAAAAAGACAATTTGAATATAGAAATATACAAAGAGGACAGAGAAATATTTTTCTGGATAAAAAGGACAGATCTTTATTCCAGTGTGATAGTGAAACATTATATTTGGGGTTGGTTCCACTGCAGCAAACAGTAGATTTGGAGTTATGAACATTGAATTTGTCATTATCACCCAATTTATATTCCCACTGTCCTGATTCTCATTTTCCCCATCTTTTTTGTCCTTTTAAACCACTCCCCCATTAATATATTTCGATTTTTGTCCAGAAAGACAAAATTATCAAAAAATCGTGATAGAAGAAAACTGTAATTTAATAAGGACAAAAGTAACAATTATGAAGTAACAAACATGAAGTAACAAATGTGGAATAGAATAAATATAAAGTAATAATTGTGAAACACAAAATAACATTAACACGCGAAGTAACAATTTTATGTATAGTATATCTATATTAAAGTTCTCTGCTAGACAACGCTAAATGATCGTAGAATTTGCATGGCGTTAAATTTGTTGATGATCATTTAATTTTCTTTCCCAATCATTAATTCTTGGGTTTTTTTTCCTACAAAAACTAAAAAGGAGATTATATTTCGTAGCTAATACATTCAAAGTTGTCATGCTGAAAATTATATTTACGGGGTAGGTATTTAATTTTATTATAGTTTTATTATTCTAGGTGTCCAAAATCTGCCATGTTTACATTATAATTAACAATATCCGGAAGTATTTGAAACTTTTAATTTGCTCCCAAAGTTTTTTTTTTTTATTTTAATTTTTTTTTTAAAGCACTTCAAGAAATTTGGAAATTGACCATCACTTAATTTTTGACTCTAACTATTCTCAATTCATTGTTTTTCTTTAAAGACAAAACAATGATCGAATCTTGTTTGTTTGTTTTGTTTTTATTTTATTTTATTTAGTGGTGAATCTTGATTTTAATCGGAAAATGCAATGGCAAATATGATGAATAGCAAGTTTAGTCTAAAAGTCATGATGTTGCCAACATTAACACACAAAAAAACATGTACAAGACACAACAAAAGAGACTCAACATGTGAAATATATAAATATATAGGAGGATAATGTTGACGGGGGAAGGGGCCACAAGGACAAAAAAATAAATAAATGGGTCTTGCAGAAGGACAAAAGAACATTTTCACGATTATAAAGGACAAAAATCACAATTGTTACTTTAAAATCGTTTCTTCACGTGTTAATGTTACTTTGTGTTTTACAATTGTTACTTCATATTTACTCTATTCCACATTTGTTACTTCATATTTGTTACTTCATAATTGTTACTTTTGTCCTTATTAAATTACAGTTTCCTTCAATCCCGATTTTATGATAATTTTGTCCTTCTGGACAAAAATCTATAATGTTGACAGGGAGAAAAATCCTGCAAAATGTAGATCAAATTCAAGTTGCATTCATTATATATATACACATTAAAGCTAAGGAATTAAAGAACACAAAATATAACAGAAAATACTACTTAGTTTCGTCGAGTAGTCGACTCTGACATCACTTGTAACACGACGCTACTTGGAGTCTTGAATCATAGATGTACTCAAGTTTAAAGTCTTAGTGTTCGGGTAAGGACATATATTTGTACATGAATATATATATATATATATATATATATATATATATATATATATTCATGAGAGAAGCAGCAAATATATAATGATGTCAGCATCCAAATTTCAAACAGAAAGCAAAGCAGCCATGTTAGAAAGTTCTACACCGGAAGTGCATAAATTCCTATTAGTTTAAAAGTCCAATTGCATACTTTTATGAGATTTTTCTATTATGAACTAATTTTGGAATTATAGAATTTGAGTATGACTAAAACATGTACATTGGAAACATTTTTAAGAGATTATAAATAAGGATGATTTCCTATATATATAAGTAAGAGGTTTATTTTATGAAGTTTTACTTAGCAGTGAATTAGAATACTCTTTCCTCTCGGTGGATTTTTTCGATAAAATGTTGTTGTAGTTGTTTTTTTTTTATTTAAATTAATTTATGGATTTTATTAAGTATATATATACACATACACACTCAAAACAGCTATAGCTAAAAAAGGTTCGAAAAATGTACTAAAAAAAAGACAGCGCTAACGGAGACAACAAGTGATTCATCGAAAAGACTAGCAACATTTGTCCACTTCTCTAACTTTGAATACTTTCTTTCAATAGGTGGTATCTATTCCCCCATTTGAGACAGTCGAAGCAGATTTTGTAACAATCGATTCGAGCACAACTGCCAAGGAGCGGTCTTGGCACAGCGGATTCGAGAGCAGTCTGATATCAAAGAGCGGAAAGCTGCTTACAACACAACTGTTAAAAACACAGAAGAGAAACTTGCGGACTAAGAATGATTAAAACAGAAACAATGCAAACATAAAGTATGGCGGAAATTGATAAAACACAGAAACAAAGAAAACACAATGATTTAACGTGGTTTCCGGCGTTGTGCCGACTACTCCACGGACAAAAAAAGAGATATATTATTATGCACATAGTTACAAGGATTTTCACACACTTGTGAAAGACACACAGTACATTGATTACATCATATGGTATTTATAGACACAATTCCCTAAACCCTAGCCGCCATAAGATCTTTGTCGGAACTGCCAAAAATACCCAGATGTGGACCCCAGCTATAGCTGTTTTCCACTAGACGAAAGTCAGCATCAAACTGACTTTCCAGACTTGTAATCAACTGCCCAGATGTAGATCTCAGATTAACTCAACAAAACTCAGCTGACAAAACTGAAAGCTGAGTTCAGAAGAAACTCAGTATGCACTTCACCAAAAATGACTTTCACAGAACCGAATACCCTAACTGAAATGACCATCATTCTCAGTCTTAGTTTCACAGATTAGTTCCACCAGTTTATTCATCAGTTTAGAGATCAAGTCACCAAAATTGACAAATCTCCACCTTGACTTGAACTCTTATTCACAGTCAATCAGATTGCATAGTTAGATGTACTTGTACCAGATGCATTCGTCAATGCCTGGATGTACAGTACCAGAATTCTCCACAGAATCCACTTAGTTGATTTGCCCTCAACTGAGTATCCGGATTTCAGTTATAAGCTTTGAATATCTAGCAAGTCCAGACACAACTGAAACTTGCTCTGCTGAACTGGTTTAGTGAACATATCAGCAGGATTATCCTTGTTGCTGATCTTCTTCACTACAACCCTCTTCTCATTTCTCAGAAAATGATACCTCACATCAATATGCTTGGTTCTCTAATGATGAACCTGATCCTTAGCTAGAAAAATTGCACTTAAATTGTCACAATAAATCTCAGCTTGATCCTAATGTTGCCCCCAATCACTGACTAGTCCCTTCAACAAGATTGATAAAGCCACTGTTGCCTGAAGAGTTTCTTTCCAGCTGACAAACAAATTCCCCAACGTGAAAACATAACCAATCATTAATTTTCTACTATCCACATCACCTGCATAATCAGCATCACATTATCCTGTGATCACTTCTTGGGTATCACCTCCATAAATGAGACCAACATCAGTTGTACCCCTAAGGTACCTGAATATTCTTTTCATAGATTTCCACTGTTCCTTTCAAGGTTGAGCCATAAACCTACTGAAAACACCGACTGCCTGAGCCATATCAGGCCTAGTGCACACCATGGCATACATCAGACTGCCAACTGCACTAGCATAGGGAACTCTTGACATGTGCTCCTTCTCCTTTGCTGATTGTGAAGCAAAAACTGACAAATGAAAATTTGATGCCATAGGAGTATCTATTGGCTTTGCAGCTTTCATGCCAAACTTTGACAAAATCTTCTGTATATAGCCCTGCTGAGATAAAAACAGATTCTTATGACTTCTATCTCTTTAGATCTCCATTCCCAAAAATTGCGTGGCTGCACCCAAATCTTTCATTTCAAACTCAACACTGAGAAGGTCTTTCAGATACTGAACATCAGACTTCTTCCTTGCAGCTATAAGCATGTCATTCATATATAGCACAAGATAGATGTATGATCCATCTTTCATCTGACTGTTGTAAACACAACAATCATAAGGACTTCTTCTATAACCAAGTTGGATCGTATAACTGTCAAACCTTTTATACCATTGTCTAGGAGCTTGCTTCAATCCATATAGGGACTTCTTCAACTTGCACACAAAATCTTCCTTGCCAGGAACTTGGAAACCTTCTGGCTGAGTCACGTATATCTCTTTATCTACCTCACCATGTAGAAAACCTGTCTTCACATCTAACTGCTCAAGTTCAAGATCCTGTTGTGCCACCATTGCTAATAACACTCTGAATGAAGTATGTTTGACTACTGGTGAGAATATCTCATCAAAGTCCACCCTTTCTTTCTTACTGAACCCTCTTGCAACCAAACGTGCCTTATACTTAACTCCATCTGCCTCAGTTATTCCTTCCTTCTTCTTGAAGATCCATTTGCAAGTAACAACTCTCCTATCAGCTGGATGTTTAACTAGATCCCAAGTCTGATTCTTCCGTAATGACTCCATTTCATCTCCCATGGCAGCAAGCCATTGAGATGCTTTAGAACATGTCACTGCTTCCCTATAAGTAAAAGGTTCAAAACGAGTCACTTCTTCTGCAACTTGAAGTGTGCATCCAACCATATCATCAAACCCATACCACTTGGGAGGTACCCCAACATTGGATCTTCTAGCTCTGCTGACAGTTATACTCTGTTGACCCATGTTCTCAGTTTGACGCTCAACTGACATTTGATCAACTGACTAGCTTGGATTCAATTCTAGTTCATTTACCAGATCACATGAAAACTGACTTAGATCAGCTGAGTGTTTTATCTTAGCTGACTTCACCTGAAGCACCACCTCACTGTCAGTTTTCTCAATTTCAGCATTGGTTTCAGATTCAGTTGTCCCTCTCATTGATGAACTGAGTATAGAATTTTCATCAAAATCTGTATCTCTGCTGAGAATAACTCTGTAATATGCTGATGACCAAATTCTATAACCCTTAAATCCATCACCATACCCCACAAACACTCCTTTCTTGGCCCTTGGTTCCAGTTTCTCTTCACTGACATGATAGTATATCGTGCTTCCAAATACCCTTAGAACTGAGTAATCAGCAGGCTTGCCTGACCACATCTCGATTGGTGTTTTGAGATTGATCCCTATGTGAGGACTCCTGTTGATTAAGTAGCAAGCTGTGCTAACAGCCTCAACCCAAAATCTCATTGACAAACCAACATGAGAGAGCATGTATCTTATTCTCTCCAGAAGAGTTTGATTAGCCTCTCAGCTACCCCATTCTACTGAGGAGTATTTCTGACTGTATGATGTCTGACAATACCCTCATTATTGTACAACTCATCAAACTCAGTCCAGCAGAATTCTAGACCATTATCTGTAAGAAGCCTCTTGATCTTCTTCCTCAACTGATTTTCAACTGGAGCCTTACGTTGAATGAAGCTCTTGAATGCCTCACTTTTGTGTTTCAGCATCACCACCCAAGTCATCCTTGAATAGACATCTATGAATGACACAAAATACATGTGACCACACAATGACTCAACCTTTTATGTCCTTCAACAATCAGAATGAATGCAATCAAGTGAGGACTTTGTGTTGTGTACCCCTTTTGAGAACTTGCCCCTACAAAGCTTCCCAAACACACAATGCTCATAAAAGTCCAGATGCTTGACCTTACAATCCCCAAGAAGATCTTTCTGAGAAAGAATCTGCATCCTCTTTTCACCCATGTGACCTAGTCTCATGTGCTAGAGTTTTGTAAGCCGTGACTGATAAATCTCAGTATGTGCCACAACAGTAGAACCAACAACAACTGATGCTTGTAGTATATACATGGTCCATTTATTGACTCATTTGAGAACCAGAACTGAGTTTTTATAGACACTCAACATTCTAGCTTCACCCTTGAAATTGAATCCTTTACTGTCCAAAAAACTGAGAGATACCAAATTCTTTGTCATATGTGGAACATGTCTAACTTCACTCAGTTTATAGAATCTTCCATCCTCTGTCCTCAACTAAACTGAGCCAACCCCAACTACCTTGCAGACCTTGCTGTTTGCCATAGATATATGACCACCATCTATATACTGATAACTTGAGAACCACTCTTTGTGAGGGCAAATATGAAAGGATGCCCCAGAGTCTAAAATCCACACATCAGTATGATGTGCTGACACTCCTGCTACTAGAACCATATCCTCATCTGAGTCATTCTCAACTGCCACAACAGCTGTGTGACGTATCCTTACTGAGTGTTTAGTCTAACCGGCAGTGTACCGGGTCAACTGTAGCCTAGTTGGTGAGTCAAGGTCGTATCCCACAAGGAGTGTGTTGGTTAACCACCGATTAGGTTGATATTTTCTATCCAAGTCGCAATTTTGTGTAAGAGATAAGTGACACTTAATGTAACTAAACTTCAAATGAAAAATGAGACTAACCAAGACAATGCTTTGTTCTAATGGATTTCCTTAACCATGATAGAGTTGGTTACCTTCCTTCCTTCCTAAAGTGTTCAAGAGTGTGAACCGGTGTGTTCCTCGACTAGTAATCCCCCTTCTCTCGAATGCATGAGATCACTCTATGCCTCCTCATTGGCTTAGGTACCCTAATTCTAATGATTCAACATGATATGCACTTGAACACAAGCCAAAGCTATCCTCGGATAAGAAACCGCATTCCACTTAAGGTCGGTTTTACCTTCCGATTCTTCTACCTCTTTCTCACACTCAATATACCCTTTCGGTTTCCATCAAGTGTGTGTGCAAAATAGGGTTAATTACTTCCTAGATTGCTATCATCAATATCAAGTAAAAGAAGATTCAACACAACAAGAAACTCAATTGAAAAACTACCAACTGATTCACAATCAAAGGAATCCATCTTCACATCACATTATCTTGGCTAGTGTGAAACTAGCCACTCATAGTTATGAGCTCCAACATGTCAAGTTTAGAAGTCATAGCAATAAGAAAAATTAAATCAAAGTAAGGGTTAAGAATTATACCAATCACAAGCTATTAACTTTAAAGAGGGAAACTTGCATTTAAACCTTCAATAGCTCCAATGGAGAGAGTATATCCCAAAAGCTACAAACTTTTCCAACTAGAATTCATCCAAGGAATCAAACAAGAATTCTTAATGTTTACACTTGAAATTTAAGAGCTAAAGTTGTAAAGATTTTGGCTAGATGATCCTTGAAAGTGGAAGTGCCTTCAAGATAGAGAAAAGTTGTATTTTTTATCCCCCTTTTCGAAATGATGTCAAGAATAAGCTTTAAAACTTGAAGACCGGTACTTTCCGCGTCCTCCGACTATGCTTCCGGCGTGCACCACCTTCTGCCATGTAGTTGGGGAAGTCAGAATCATTAAATGCTGCTCAGGTTCTCAACTGCCAAATTCCGGCATCCACCGACTATGCTCGGCATGTGCCGACTGTCTACTCTTAGCTTGATTCTCTAACTTCTTCAACAAGAAACCTCTCTAAAGCTCGATGGGCTGTTCCAAGCTCTTCCAAACTCATATCTAACCTGGTATCTACAAAACAAAGCCAAAACCGATACCTCGCGTAATTTCGACGACAAAATTTGGCACAAAAGCCTAAAATTTAAGGTTATATAATTAAAACTTTATTTACATCTTTTGATCCTTTTCATCACATAATTGCAAGAATTTGACATAGAAGTGCCACTAAAAGCTTAAGAATTGGGATAAAAATACATCATTCGGTTGACTTACATCAACCAATCCCCACATAACTTTTGAACGTCCTCGAGCAAATAAGCGACATTAATACAACTCATGCGTACAAAATGGTGACGTGATTATCGAGAACAAGTGTCAACGGTATAGTGCAATCGAATGACAGTCACAATCACATGGTAATCATGGTGTACAAGAATAGAGAGGTGCGCGTGTGCGTGCATAATTCCAATCTCTCATCGAGCAATCCATCATAAATTGAATTCTTACAAAGTCACCTTCGTATGGTCTAGACATATAAGCGTGAACTCACTCTCCACTAATTGAGGCAATAGGAATCCAAGAATAAGTCAAGTAGTTGACAAAAAGGCTTGTAATGTTAAGACTAGGGTGGTGGTTAACTGAAAGGAAATCAAAGAGAATAGGGCAAGATAGCAAGAATCTACACCTTCATCTACCAATCACTCGTGCTCCGATTAGTTATACCCTGTACCAACATCACCAAAGGATTGTATACTTGAATTCTCAAAATTTGCCTTCATTGACTTGCCATTTATTTGCTAGTATTTACGGTTCAATTTAGTTCCCTTTTAGATTTGAATTTTTGGTATTTTGGAACTAAATTGAACAATGTACAAATGATTTGAAAGAAATATTTGATTTGATTTGATTTTTATTTATTTATTTATTTTAACTTGAAAGAAAGGAGAGACACAAACTTGAGCCGACTAAAGTCATCCAACCACCACTCCACACTATGACCAACCACACAATCCATAGATACTTACTATACTTGCAGGAAGTCAAGGGAATGTAGACCAAAATTAAGTTAAGGGTTGGATTATCATGAGGTTAAATACGATGGCTAGTTTCGAGTGGGGTCTCGCCACTCTATAAGGCTAAGGCGGGGACAGAAAGGTAATTTATGTACAGGTAGGCCATTTGGTTATGGTCGAGTCAAAGTAATGCCAAAAATCGTCATCCCTATTCCCATTCCAATGCCTATAACTCGTCTCAAATGAGTGACAAACTTACGTCCTAGTCTCTATCATGATTGCTCGAAAGATTTCACAATGATTGCTCGAAAGATTTCACAATGATTTGCAATGCAAGAAAATCAAATTCATGCATGCATGGGGTTCACACTATCCTTTAAGACTACACTTACATGTTCCCGTGTATCACTCAAAGTACATTTTCCATTTAGTTTTCCCAATCAAATGACAACACATTTTCATGTACACAAGGGGTGTTGTATGCATGTAATGCGCGAAAACGAACAAAATCTAGGCGTTTCTTGAGTATTTAGTGAAAAAACACAAAGCGTTTCTCTCTTTCCGACTAACTATGGCTCAACTCTCCACTTACGAACTTGCAATGTCCTCAATGCGAAGTGAGTGTCAAGGAGTAGTTAGGAGGAAGGAGAGTAATCAAAATAAGCAATTACGAGACAAGAGAGAATTAAGACAAAACTGTCGGCGTGGGCAGACTGGGTGTTCGGCGTACGCCGAAAATAAAATCCTGATATAGAGATATCCGGCGTGTGGCCAGCGTACGCCGAGGTGGTCATCCAAGCTTCGAAAATGCTGGAAAGCAAGGAGTTTGGTGATCAAAGCGGCGTAGACCGGAAAAATACGAATATCAAGCAAAACGGGGAAAATTGCATGCATGGGGAAAAACAATCAAGCACGGCATTTCATAAGAAGGAGCTAAGGACAAATGTCCATGACAAAATAGCATGCAATACCACAAAGAAACAAACAACGTTTGTTAGAAATATTTTATTATGTTTGATGATGGCCATACTAGCTGTTATAGCAAGCCTGAAATAAGTTAGAACACTCTGTATAGTCTTTACTTAGAGTGTGACATGTTGTATAAGTTGAGTCAGACAAGTATTGTACTAGTTGGTAAGACGGCAAAGCAAAAACAGATTTTTGGTAGAGTAAAGCCAGTCAAGCACCAGCAGAGAAGCAATGAAGACATTATGGTCTGACTTATAACCAAGGAAGTCTGTGATGACCTTGGATAAGTCTACATTATGTTTTGAGTGATGAAACTTAATGTTTAATTATGGTGTACACTGATCTCACCCAAATCAAGGATCAGTGAAGTACAAGGATTCTCCTTAAACTGAAAGAATGAAGGAAACAATGAATCGGCAAAGTAAACTGACTTTCGGCTGAGTAAAGACAAAGCAGTGAAGGAAGATCTAAGCGGCAAAGTTAGATGGATCACTTGACCGATCAAAGAACGGCTGAGTAAACCTTACTTATTCAGATTATTGAGATATGAAGAAGTTACAGAAGATCAAGCATTAAATGCACAATCAATAGAGGATCAATCAAGGACAAATTTTATGTAAACGTTTGAAGAAAAATCCGATCACCAAAATCAAAGAGAATACAATTAAAGGGGAATCAAGAATAAAATCAAGGATTATTTCCCTCATTAATATAGCCAACGGACGGAAATTCAAATCAAGAATAATCAAGGCTATAAATAGAAGGCACTGACAAGAAAAAAAACAACAAGTACGATCAAGAATCTGAGCTAAAACTCAGTCAAATTAAAAAGTCTTCTATCTGTGCTGAAAAGAAATATCTAGTGATCAACTCAAAATCGAGAGCTACAATTCAAACATCAAGCATTGAGATTGATCAACAAGTGTGTGAATCCAATTCACATCAATCAAGCAACTGAATCAGAGCTATCTGAGAAGGAGTTGTGTTTGTGATAGCTGCTGAAGGATTTGATCCCAAGGAGCAATGAAAGAGACTGAGTCACTGAAGCTGTTGCAGTCAAGGAGTGATAGTCTTGTAGATTGTGAAGCTTGTGAAGTCAAGGATAATCGTACTATTGTATCTGTGAAAACAATAGTGAATTCCTCCGATCATCACAAGAGAAGAGTGGATTAAGGGATTACACCACCCTGAACCACTATAAGCCTTGTGTCAATTTACTTTCTGCAATTTACCTTACTGCATTCTTTTAATTGCTTATATTATATCATATATTTGTGATTACTTAAACTACCTTGAATCAACTTAGTAAGAAGGGACTTATTCGCTGCCCAAAAGCTTTTAAATATAAGAAAAGTTTTTGAAACTCCACTATAGTCATTCACCCTCCCCCCCTCTGACTATAGTTTTACCCTTCTCTGGGACCAACAATTGGTATCAGAGCAGTGTTCCTAGTATCAGAACCTGTTCAGATCTAATTTCTGGTAACAAGGAGATCACATATTTTCAAAGTAGTATTCAAATCTGTGCTTTCTACTTATATACAAAAATATCTCAAATCTGTACTTATGGATTCCTCAAACTTTATGTCAAAAATACCTGTTTTCAATGTTAATAATTTTGATGAATACTACCTCCGTTCCAAAATATAAGTTACCATTGACTTTGGCACGCATATTAAGGAGGCGATAACTAATCGAATTTTTACACTATCATGACGAAATTACCCTCTAGCCCTTGTTCACTCAATTGCAGCGTAAACAATGGGTAATTTCGTCATGATAGGGTAAAAATTCGATTAGTTATCGCCTTCTTAATATGCGTGCCAAAGTCAATGGTGACTTATATTTTGGACCGGAGGTAGTATAAAATAAGAATGTTATCTCATCTTGCAGCAACTCATGAGGAGATGCTGGATGTAATTAAAGATGGCCCAATCATGATCATGACTGTGATAACCACAGAGCAGATCAAGGAAAAGAAGTTGATAAACCCAAGAAAGATTGGACCAAGGATGACAGGAGAAGAGCAAATCTAGACTTTGTTGCAAAAGATATGATCTTGAAGACCCTAGATAGCAACATGTTCATGAGAATCAAAGACTGCAAAATAGCAAAGGAGATGTGGGACAAGCTGGCACTGATAAATGAAGGATCTGAAGCAGTTAAAGAAAACAAATTATCTGTTGCAAAACAGAAATTTGATAACTTCAAAATGAAGGCTGGTGAATCCATTGATCAAATGGACAACAGATTCTCAAGCATCATCAGTGAACCGCAACAGCTTGAGCACACATATCCTCAGAAATAAGTATGTTTAAAGATCTTGAGAGGCTTACATGAAAGATGGAAGATTATAACATCAGTAATCAGAGGAACAATAAATCTTGCAAACACTGACACCCTGACTCTGATGTCCCAACTAAAAGCTCATGAATTCGAATTGAACGGTGAACATGGTGCTCCGGCAGAGACACAAAAAATCAGTGCACTGATAGCACCACAGCAAAGTAACTTTGCTGATTGCATCAGCAAAGAGACAATAGAACTCAAAGAACAGGTAGCTTTATTAGTTAAAATTTTTGACAGGTTTTGCAAAAAGAAGCAATTCAAAGGAAACTCATCATCGAACAAGAGGTCAAGCTCAAACAAAGATATGAAGCAAAGAGATGATAAATACAGATGCTTCAACTGCAACAAGAAAGGACACTTCAAGGCTGATTGCCCAGAAGAAAACAATAAAGATGAGGAAAAGAAGAAGTATAAAGCATCCGAAAAGAAGAAAGGCAAGAAAGCACTCAAGTCTGAAACCAGCAGTGAGAAGAATGAAGAATCATCCGACAATGATTCAGATAATAGTGATGAAGAAGACAGCTCAGATGATGAAAAAGCATGTCTATGTCTCATGACCAAAGAATTAGATGAAGATGAAGGTGACAGCTCAGATAATAAAGCAAGTCTATGTCTTATGGCCAAAGAATCTGATGAAACTGAGGTAACATCTAGTTCTTACTCTTCATCCAATGCATCCACATCTAACACTACACAATCTTCTATTCTCCCATTAGATCCAAATAGGCCACTAGTCCAAAATCTCATGACTAAATTTGATGAAATTGAGATGAATCATGAAATTCTGGAAAAGGAATGTAAGGATCTAAGAAAAGAAAATAAAAGATTGAAGGAACAAATGGACAAATTGAAAGCTGAACTAGCTACTAAGGAGATATACTCACCTAATCAAAAAGCAGCAGATGATAATTCATCCACTGCTAACAGATCAGCTGAGAAAATCCACCTAGCAGCTAAAAACACCACTGCACCACTAAATGCACCAGCTTACAAACCTCCAAGAAGGTTTGGATCCAGATCTGGTCTTGGCTACAATAGTCAGGATGAGAATAAAAACAATGGACAACACAATTCTGAATCTAGGACCAATAATGGACCAAATTTCAGAAAAGGACAGACCTTATAATTTCAACCACTCATCCCGTACCAGTGAAGTCAAAAACTAATATAGTGAAACAGCAGACTAAACCATCATTCCAGTCAACCAAAAACAAAGACCTACTGAAAGGTAGAGGAAGACATTATCCTTCAGAGGATGATTGGAATGTTTCACCCCCAAAATACAAGAAGAAACCATACCATGATATGCATCATGTGTTTAAGAAAAGTCAATCTAGGTATGTTCCTAGACACATAGAGCAGCATAGGTTTTCCACTGCTTATTGGAAGGTGAAGCAGGATGCAAATGCACCAAAAAGTAGAGAAAAGTATCAGAATACCTTAATTAGAAATATCAGAAGCTATTCTGCCATGCCTTATATCATATGAAGTTGATGATTTCAATTATCGAAAATAATATCATTTGGATATACACTCGGAGTAGAAGGCATGACTGTTAACAGGCATGGACCCAAGCAGTGTTGGATACCTAAACATAATTAATTTGTTTTGCAGGATGTCTGGTACATAGACAGTTGATGTTCCAGACACATGACATGGAACAAAGGATGGCTCACTGATTTCAAAGCTTTTGATGGACCCAAAGTCACATTTGGAGGCAAAGAAAACCCTGGCAAGATTAAGGGGGAAGGGGCAATGCTCAAGAACAATTTGAAGATTCAAAATGTGGCATATATTAAGGGACTAAACTTCAATCTGCTGAGCATCAGCCAATTCTATGACAAAGGCTACAATATACACTTCAACAAGGAAGGATGCAAAGTAATTCACAGCCAAACCAACACAGTAGTTCTTGTAGGAAGAAGAAAAGATAACATGTATGTGGTGGATTGGAAAATAGCTAAAGCAGAAACATGTTTGTTTGTCAAAAATAAACAATCAACCAGCTGGATTTGGCATAGAAGATTAAATCATCTAAATTTCAAGACCATCAACACATTATCAAAGAACAAGTTAGTTGAAGGCCTGCCAGAAATCACATTCAAGAAGGAAAGTCTCTGTGATGCATGCCAAAAATGAAAGAAAATCAAAAGCTCCTTCAAATCAAAGCCCTACCAATCTATAACAAGAATTCTGCATCTGTTACATATGGACCTGTTTGGACCAGTCACACCAGTAAGTGTAAGTGGAAAGAAATACACTCTAGTAGTGGTAGATGACTTCTCCATATTCACCTGGACCATATTCATGAACAAGAATAAAGAGACACTCACGAAGATGCCAGATCTACTCAGAAGAATTCAAAATGAGAAAGAACTAAAGATTATCAAGATCAGATCAGACAAAGGCACATAGTTTCTAAATGAAGTGATCAGAACTTATTGTGAAGAAAATAGAGTATTACATCAATTATCAGCAGCAGGAACTCCACAACAAAATGGTGTAGCAGAAAGAAGAAACGAACACTCAAAGAAGCGATCGAACAATGATTGCGAAGCATGCCTACCAAAGAGGTTTTGGGTCAAGCAAAAACACAAGATGCTATACTCGTAACGATCAATCATCAACAAACATCATGGAACAACTCCATACGAGATATGGAATGGAAGAAAACCTAACATCTCACATTTACACTTGTTTGGATCTAAATGTTTTGTTTTGAACAGGAATCAGTTACACACCTTTGATGAAAAAGCCGATGAAGCAATCTTTATAGGATACTCAGACACCAGCAAGGCATTCAGAGTTCTCAACAAAAGAACATTGGTGATTGAATAATCAATACATGTAGTATTTGATGAACCAAACACAAATGGTGAAAGTCTTCAAGATCAAAAAGAAAAAGCAACACAAAGGGAAGTATATACAAACACAACCATACCAGCTACCATTGTGAATCATCATTTTGAAAATCAAAATGAGCCACATGTCAACACAACAGAAGAAGCACTGGAACTAGAAGCTCATGCGGAACCTGAAGTTGCAGAAGCACCAAGTGAAGAACAACTTCAGCCTGACCTAATTTGTCTAAGAGATCATCCTGAAGAACATGTCATTGGAAATATTCACACAGGAGTTAGAACCAGACAACAACTGGAGCATATGTTTTGATGATGGCCATACAAGCTGTTATAGCAAGCCTGAAATAAGTTAGAACACTCTGTATAGTCTTTACTTAGAGTCTGACATGTTGTATAAGTTGAGTCAGACAAGTATTGTACTAGTTGGTAGGACGGCAAAGCAAAAACAGATTTTCGGCAGAGTAAAGCCACTCAAGCACCAGCAGAGAAGCAATGAAGACATTAAGGTCTGACTTATAACCAAGGAAGTCTGTGATGACCTTGGATAAGTCTAAATTATATTTTGAGTGATGAAACTTAATGTTTAAATATGGTGTACACTGATCTCACCCAAATCAAGGATCAATGAAGTACAAGGATTCTCCTTAAACTGAAAGAATGAAGGAAATAGTGAATCGGCAAAGTAAACTGACTTTCGGCTTAGTAAAGACAAAGCAGTGAAGGAAGATCTAAGCGGAAAAGTCAGATGGATCACTTGACCGATCAAAGAATGGTTGAGTAAACCTTACTTAGTCAGATTATTGAGATATGAAGAAGATACAGACGATCAAGCATTAAATTCACAATCAATAGAGGATCAATCAAGGACAGATTTTATGGTAAACGTTTGAAAAAAAATCCGATCACCAAAATCAATAAGAATACAATTAAGAGGGAATCAAGAATAAAATCAAGGATTATTTCCCTCATTAATATAGCCAACGGACTGAAATTCAAATCAAGAATAATCAAGGCTATAAATAGAAGGCACTGACAAGAAAGAAAAAAACAACAAGTACGATCAAGAATATGAGCAAAAACTCTATCAAATTAAAAAGTCTTCTATCTGTGCTAAAAAGAAATATCTAGTGATCAACTCAAAATCGAGAGATACAATTCAAACATCAAGCATTGAGATTGATCAACAAGTGTGTGAATCCAATTCACATCAATCAAGCAACTGAATCAGAGCTATCTGAGAAGGAGTTGTGTTTGTGACAGTTGCTGAAGGATTTGATCCCAAGGAGCAGTGAAAGAGACTAAGTCACTGAAGCTGTTGTAGTCAAGGAGTGATAGTCTTGTAGATTGTGAAGCTTGTGAAGTCAAGGACAATCGTACTATTGTATCTGTGAAAACAATAGTGAATTTCTCCGATCATCACAGGAGAAGAGTGGATTAAGGGATTACACCACCCTGAACCACTATAAGCCTTGTGTCAATTTACTTTCTGCAATTTACCTTACTACATTCTTTTAATTGCTTATATTATATCATATATTTATGATTACTTAAACTACCTTGAAACAACTTAGTAAGAAGGGACTTATCCGCTGCCCAAAAGCTTTTAAATATAAGAAAAGTTTTTGAAACTCCACTATAGTCATTCACCCCCCCTCTAACTATAGTTTTACCCTTCTTTGGGACCAACAACGTGCACCTCAAGTCCAACAAATCACAGGGAATGAAAAGAAAGTCGGGCTCACAGAGAGCATTATTACACATCAAGTTAAGTTCAAAGAAAACAGAGCAACCAAACAGAAAATAACAAGAACCGGGCAAAGCAACAAATATCACTCGGAATCAGAAGCATCATCGGGGAACTCTTCCACCGCACTAGACGAATCATCAACCGGATCTACGGGTACCAAAACACCTCCCGTCGGGTTCTTGCTTGGAAATATCTCGTCCGTCGGGTTAGTGGTGTTAGGTGTAGTGCCCGAAAGACAATTTCTGTAATTATTTTTGACAGGATTTATAATTCATCTTAATATTTGCATTTATGCTTATATTAATACACTTTGAAAACCCTAAGTATATCGGTATGTAATCACATAATCCAGTGTATGGCATACACACGAGGATTGAGTTAGTGATGATATGCTTAAAACTATTTAGTCCGTGGTGAATTTAATCAGAGTATGGGTCTCATGATTAATATACCAATAATGCGCTCAGAACGCTTAACGGTGTGACCATCTTATCCGGACCATCGGTATAGGGCACCTAGTGGGGCATTTATATATGATGTCTATCATATAGGACTAGACTGATTTGATTTGAATTCTCGATATAATTCCGTGATCGAGAAATCTTATCGAATCACAAGATGATCATATGTGGATTAATCTCAATCCCGATGTGATCACGCGCCCATCGCTTGGTTCAAAGTAGGGTTTGATGTGTTAGTTAAGGATCACTTGGATACATGTGATCCGAACACTTCTCGTTGGCTCCATTCTCGGATTGAGTGAGTAGTCCGTGACTTCACGTATATGGAATCCATTCCTTCCCGCGGGAAGTAGACGCATTTACGCTTCCCTTATTTGTTAATCCTAGAACCGATCGATGGGCCCGGTTCATATTATATTAGTTATGAACTAATTGATCACTAGGGGGTTAATGGTAAATAAGGATAAGATGTTTTGAGAAGGGTTTACGGAAATATTCTGAATAAAAATGAACAGTCTATGGAGGATTTATCCATATGTAATGATTATATCAATGGACGCTTATCGACTCAATGATTAGAGTGTAAGTATATATCTATAATCGATAGAGTTCACTTTCGGGTTTATGGTGGCGTAATCCCGAAATTAATAGATTGAATAAGAATTGTTATGTTCGATGAATAATTTTATTTAATTTATTGTAGCTACTGGTTATAGGTCCATGGTCCCCGATGTGGCTCCTAACATGCATATGTTTATTGACATTGGGCCTCAATAATAATTAAGTAGTTGGACTATTTAATTGATGTGCGAATAATTATTTAGTGGGCTAAATAATTAAATACATGGAAAAGATATTTTTCATGGACTCGGCCCATGATTGAGTGTGGCGTGTGAAACCCTAATTTTAGGGTTGATGGGCGTGTTTTGTACATGTTGTAATTAAAGAGAAATTAGTGTTCTTGGATAAGTACATGTTATGTGATTAATTGTTTATTTGTTAAATAATTAATTAAGGAAAATATATTAGATTGATCCTTAAATATTCTAGATTTATTCTAGATTATTCTAGGAGTATCTTTTATGGAAAAAAGGATTATTATAATTGATTTTGTATTAATTATTAAATCCTTGGAGGACAAGGATTTCTCTCATATATAAAGAGAGTTCTCCTAAGCCTTTTGACAATGATAAAAAAACACACATAAAACGCATACATACACACAAAATAAGCTAAGGAATTCGGCCAAAGCTTAGGGTTTGATTTGGGAAAATCTTCGGGATTTTCCGGGTAGCATATCAAGGAGGTCAATCATCAAGAATCAGCTTCCACCGGTTGTTGCTTGGAGATACACATCGGAAGACTATGGCTTCTCGATTCTCGGATCTCGGCTTATTCTTTGGATCTCGGCTTATCTTTTGATTGGTAAGTAGATCTAACCTTCTTGTAGGTAGATCTTAAATTGTGTGCTTTAATGTTATATTGATCGTGATCCTTGTTATTCCGCTGCGTAATCGGGCGGATCTAGATCCGTCCGGCGATATTACATCCAACAAGTGGGGACGCGAACACAACTTAGTAATCAACCAAGGAAACAGAAGCATGATCTCAATGTGAGCCCAAGGAGATGTAGCAAAACTGGACAATCGAAGCATGGATGAGGCGGCCCCAATTAACAGGAATGTCCGTCCGAATGGCGTATAGCTGAATGATCTCCTCCTGGGTTATTCTGGAGATATCGGCAGAAGGGAATACGCGGGAGTTAATGAAACGCTTTACCGCGTGCATCTCCTTCGAGAGATCCAAAGCAGTTGGCTCTGGTGGCATACTACCCCGCTGAGGGAAGAAGTAGGTCATGGCCTTAGATGCTTTCCGGCATAAACAGACGGGGTCGTGGAGGTTCCAGACGACCTCATAATTCATGGTCGGATTTTCATTGAAAAAACCAAGATTGAAAACATTATTAATCTGTTGAGGATCAAATAAAATACCTACCCTACGAATCTTCAACGGATTGGTTTGCTTCCCGTGGGTGATAGTAGCGGTGAGCGTGGAGTAGAAGTCTCTGACACGAGTGATATTGACACGGCCATGAGGTGGTTCCGAGAAACGTTGGCAAAGCTGGTAGCCAATGCGCAACTCCATTGGTGGTGAAATCTTACGATAGTTGAGACCTTTTTCCAAAAGAGGAGCTGCATAGCTAAAGTACTCATCATGGCATACAACCGATGTAGCGAAAGACGGTGGCATGCCTAGGAGGGTAGTCCTCATCATAACGGGGTGGTGATAGTGAAGGAGAAGATGGGGAAGATATGATGGAAGAGAAAGAAAGGTGGAAGAGAAATTTGTGGCTTTGTGAGAGAGGTGATAGATGAATGATGGGTGAAATAGTGTTTTGATGGAGTTATGATGGGGAAAAAGGTGCATAAAAGTGGAGAAATCCGCCCTTTGAAAAAAGTGCCTCAGTCAAAAAGCATCCTGTCCTAGATTCCTGAACAAATTCTGAGTGGTGTAGAAAAGCATGATGTGCTAGGTCATGTCAGAGAAATCGGTGTATGCCGATTTGCTAATCTCGGAAAATCTCCGTGCGCCGAAAGTCTCTGCATTTCCTCAAAAGGTGCAAATTTATGCATATCAAGCATCCAAAATTACCAAACACTAAACAAGGAGCTAGGCACGAGTATGGCAATTAAAGATAACACATAAACCTCAAAACAGACATACTAATCATCCCAAAAGAAAATATCACACACGACCACGTTATCAGTTCTTACAAATAACTTCCACAAAATGAAAGGAAAATAGTTTTAATGCCAACTAGGCAACCACATAACAAACATAGAATTTGTTTTGATAAATCCTCACAAATCACTCAAGAGTCAACAAATTGGTTAAAAGAGCTATCATCATCATCTTCCATTCCCTTAGCCATCATGGCAGCAAACGAGTTCGGACTCATCCCTATATTGGCAGTAAAGCCAAGATTTGTATCCATGTATGTAGTAGAAGAAGAGGAAGGATCCAATCCGCTTGGTGCATCAACAACAGCTGTAACCACAGTGCTGTCCGAACTCATGCTCGATAATCCCTCACTCAATGGTCCGGTGCCAAAAGGTGCCTGGAAGGGCTCAGAATGTGCTGGCTCAGAGCTTGTACCTGTATCAGTAAAACCAAACGCACCACCAAAAGGATTTGTAGCAGGTGTAGACCAGGTGTGATTTGTGTGGATAGGTATAGCTGGGACCTAAGGAGGTAAAGTATAAGGCAACTCTTGAAATGAGGGGAAATGTTCTGGACGGAGCCTAGGGTTTGGACACATAAGGAAGAGTAAAGCTTGCAGACTACGAAGGTCGGAGTAAATATCATTTGCCCACAAAAGTTGTCTTTCTGCGAACTGAGTCTGATTGGCATTCATGGCCACTTGACCACCTCGAAGAATTGCTATCTCAGAATCTAGGTAGTGAAGCATACCCATCATAGATGAATCACCTACAGGTGCATAAGAGTTGGGTGGATTGGCTCTTGTGGGCTCATCTGTAGGATCAGGGGTATCCTTGATACCTGGACCAATCTTAATATGGCATGGAGGCATTAACACATCACCGGGAAACTCAAGAACATGCTCATTAGTACAGAGAGTGGATATGAGATGAGGAAATGGAGCAATCCTAGTTTTATTTGTTTGATGAGCGAAATTTAAGATCTTGTTAAAGATGATCTCACCAATATTAACAATGTTATTAAAAACGGCATAAGTAAGACAGGCATCTGTAGCATTGAAAGCATGAACATGGCTAGATGGTTGAACATTATAGGTTAGGAAATGTTTCATGACTTTCACATCCTTAGTAGCATTACCCAAATTGAAACGACCTTCGAACCAAGAACTAGAGGGACAAAGGAAACGTCTTGGCTCTTCGGCTTTCTCATAGGTTTTAGTGCCAGGTCCTAGTTCCCAAACTTGCTCACACGAAGGTGTATCAGGCGATGGAGGCAAACCGAAAAAAAAGTTAATGGCTTTTGGTGAAAAAGGGATATCGGTGCCTCTAACAGATACAAAACCTACGTCAGGATGCTCCTCATCAACTACGATGGTGGAAAGCAAAGAATAAAATTCGGCAACTAAAGTAGAATTAAAATGCTCAGTACGTTCAATGGCTAAGTTTTCCTAGTTGTTTTTAGCAATGATATCTTTGACCTCCTGACTAACTACTGTAAAATCAATGGCCCTCTCTGTCATGAATGTATGATCACGAAAATAGGTTCGAAAGGCCTTGGTTACATTGGCAGGCGCAAAATTAGAAAAACTTGCAGGATTTTTCGACCTTGGTGAGAGTACGATTGGGTAAGACAGTGATACCGGTGGACAAAGGAGTGGTGACCTAACACGGCCGGCTTTTCGCTTCTTCCTAGCCTCGGGTTGACTCCTAGGATTATCCATGGCTAAAGGTGGGTGGTGGTGCTAAGACAAAAACTTTTAGACAAATAAATCAACTTTGAACTTAAGAATTGCTTGAAATGAAATTGAAATTGAAACTTGAAAGAACAATCTTGAGATAAGCATTAAAGCTCTTACCTTTGTTGTCTTAGACCACCGGAAAAGATAGAGATGGCCGGAAATTGGGTAGCACACCGCAGAGAATTGTCTTATAGTTTGAATTCTTAAGTTGCGCTAATGGAAGAGAAACCTTTGGTGTGAGGGTGATGATTATGAAATGAGGGGGGAGAAATGAGTTAGAAAGGGAGTTATGGAGGTGAAGGGGTGTTAGTGGGTGAAAAGTCATGAATTTGGGTGTGGAAACCGATGGATAGGAGTTAATAAGCGTGAAGGAAGAGTAAAAAACCGTCATAAAATTTAAACTTCCACAGTCGGCATACGCCGATAATGTTTTCGGCGTGTGAGTGCGGAATGCCGAAACACTCTGTATCAAAATGAAAATTTGCACCATATTCGGCGTGCGTCAAATCCACTCTTGGCGTTCAGCCCGAAACGCCGAAACTCTCTGATTCACCATAAGTTGACTCCTCCCTTAAGTTCTCACTCTATATTATCAAAACTTTCCCTAAACATGTTATTGGTTCAAAAATTATCAATTACGGGCTGCCTCCTGGTAGCGCTTTTGTTTAACGTCGTTTGCTCGACGAGATTATACGGTAGAATTTATGGAAATTATACAGATCATCGTGCATAGATACCACTAACAATTACTCATATAAGCATGTAGTAGGTAATCAAAAAATCAAACCAAAAGATGATGCTTAAGAAGTAAAGGAAAGATAGTACCCGAAAGTTGCTAAATTTATAGTCTATAGCTAGACTATACATTGCTTCAGTCTTGATCAGGATCAAAGAGGTACAAAACCTCCCTGCTGCTTGGAATGCTTTCCCGATCTACAAAAAGTTACACTCTATGTCCATTTGCCAAGAATGACGTCTCACCATCTGTCAACTCTACAGCTCGTGATGCATGTGCTTTCACAACGGTGTATGGTCCTCGCCACCTAGACTGTAACTTACCTAGAAAAAGCTTCAAACGTGAATTGTACAAGAGTACTCTATCACCCACATGGAACTCACGACGGAAGATTTTCTTATCATGAAAGGTCTTCATGCGTTCCTTATAGATGCGAGAGTTCTCATAAGAATCTAAACGGAATTCTTCCAGGGCATTGTGTTGGAGTAATCGATGTTCTCCCACACTTTGGGATCAGAGTTGAGGAACTTAATAGCCCAATATGCTCTATTTTCCAACTCAATGGGAAGGTGACATGACTTCCCAAAGACAAGTCTGTAAGGTGAACAACCAATTGGTGTTTTATAAGTTGTGTGATAAGCCCACAATGCATCATCCAACCTCACTGACCATGTCTTGGTGTTGGTATCGACCGTTTTTTCAATAATCCTCTTTACCTCTCGGTTTGATACCTTCACCTGACCGCTAGTCTGTGGGTGGTAAGGTGATCCAATCTTATGTTTCACGCCATACTTCTCCATAAGTTTAGTGAATGGTCGATTACAAAAGTGAGAACCCCGATCACTAATGATTGCCCAAGGAGTACCAAATCTAGTGAATATGTTCTTTTTAAGGAACTTCATCACCACTCCGGCATCATTGGTGGGAAGGGCTTGGACTTCAACCCATTTGGAAACATAGTCAACCATCACTAAAATGAATTGATTACCAAAGGAGTTGGGAAATGGCCCCATGAAATCTATGCCCCAAACATCAAATAATTCACATTCCAAAATGGGTTGTAAGGGCATTCATGTCTCTTGGAGACATTTCCCCACTTCTGACATGATTCACAAGACTTGGCGAAACGATATGCATCTTTATAAATGGATGGCCAATAAAAACCACATTGCAAAACTTTGTACGCTATTTTCCATCCTCCATGGTGTCCACCAACTTCCTTTGCATGGCAAAAGGATAATATACTAGAAATTTCACTATCGGGGACACATCTTCTTATTATGCCATCGGCACATCTCCGAAATAAATCCGATTTCTCCCAATAGTAGAATTTCAAGTCATGGAAGAATTTTTTCTTCTTCTGCCATGTCCAGGAAGGGGGAATATACCCGCAAGAAAAATAATTTACAATGTTACCTAACCATGGTGAGTTTCCTTTTGGCTTCGGTTCTGCTTCAAGAAGTTGTAATGCCGGTGGAGCGTCAATCACCATTAACTGTTCATCCGGGAATGTATCTTGTATTTCTCTTCTCTTCCCTTCTTCTTCGGTGTACTCCAATCTGCTCAGATGATCTGCTACTACATTCTCATTCTCACTGCCTTTCTTCTCCACAATAGTGATATCAAATTCTTGCAGCAACAGAATCCATCTCAAAGCCGTGGCTTCGCATCCTTCTTGCTTAACAAATATTTCAACGCCGTATGGTCCGTGTATACAATCACCTTGGAGCCTACTGATCGAAACTTGTCCAAAGCAAACACTATTGCCAGTAGCTCCTTCTCAGTTGTGGCATAATTCACTTGTGCCGAATTCAAGGTGTGTGAGGCATAGTATATTGCCTTCAAAATCTTTCCATGGTGTTGCCCTAGTACTTCTCCAACCGCTAAATCACTTGCATCACACATCAGTTCAAAAGGCATGGACCAATCTGGTGCAACCAAGACAGGTGCACTGATCAACTTCTTCTTTATTGTTTCAAATGCTTCCATGCATTTACTATCAAACACAAAAGGTGCATCCTTCTCCAACAAATGGCTAAGAGGCTTGGCTACTTTTGAAAAGTCCGCGATGAAGCATCTATAAAAACCTGCATGTACATGAAATCCTCTTAACGTCTTCAGATTCACTGGCGGTGTAGCTTCTCAATCACTTCAATTTTAGCTTTATAAACTTCAATTCCTTCTTCAGAAATTCTGTGGCCTAACACGATACCATCTGACACCATCAAATGGCATTTCTCCCAATTCAACACTAAGTTGGTGTCTTCACATCTTTGCAAAACCTTCTCCAAATGATTCAGACACTCATCAAAAGAATCTCCAAATATACTGAAATCATCCATGAATATCTCCAGAAATTTCTCCACCAAGTCAGAGAAAATGGCTGTCATGCATCTCTGAAATGTGGCAGGGGCATTGCATAAACCAAATGGCATGCGTTTGTAAGCAAATATGCCATAGGGGCAAGTGAAAGTTGTCTTCTCCCGATCTCCCGCGGAAATAAATATTTGTAGATACCCTGAATAGCCATCCACTCAATCTTTCCAACATCTGAACTATAAATGGGAGCGGATAGTGGTCTTTCTTAGTATGGTCATTCAGTTTTTGAAAATCAATACACATGCGGTATCAAGTCACTTCTCTCATCGGGATCAACTCATGTTTGTCATTCCCTTTCACTGTAAAACATCCCTTCTTCGGTACTACTTGCATTGGACTCACCCATTCACTGTCTGAAATTGGAAAAATAATACCCATCTCTAAAAGTTTAATCACTTCCTTCTTTACAACTTCTTGCATGTGTGGACTCAGTCTTTGATGTGGTTGGATACATGGTTTCCCATCATCATTGAGTATGATCTTATGCACACAAATCTCAGGTCTGATGCCTTGTATATTTGTAATACTCCATCCAAACGCTTTCTTATGCATTCTGAGTATTCTCAACAACCTATCTTCCTGCAAAACGGTTAGTGACGAAGAAATAATAACAGGAAGCAACTTTTCATCTTCAAGAAATGCATATATAAGATTAGAGGGAAGTGGTTTCAACTCTAGATCTCTCGGTGGTTCAATGATTGAGGGCTTTAGTACCGGCCCTGTGAGTTCCAACTCCAAAAACTTATGCCAGGGTTGTTTGACAAAATCTCCTCCTGCATTCAAATGAAATAATTCCTCACACATCTCTTCATCGTTCTCCTCTTCTTCATAAATGGAACATGACAAGCATTCCTCCAATCTATCCTCGAATTCCTGCACGTTAGTTTCCTCCAAAGACATAGGAGACATAGTTTCAACAAACGAACATGAATCATGCAAAGTATATGGGTGCTTCATAGCCTTTAAAACATTGAAAGTCACTACATCCTCATTCACTCTCAAAATCACTTCACCTCGCTGGACATCAATTAGGGTTCTGGCTGTAGCTAAGAAAGGTCGACCCAAAATAAGGGGTGTAGAATAGCTAGATTCCATTTTCATCGCTACAAAGTCCACGGGGAAGTAGAACTTATCCACTTTGACTAATACATCTTCGATGACTCCTTTTGGATGCTTAATAGACATATCTGCAAGTTGGAGAGTCATCTCCTTATTCTTAAGTTCACTAATTCCTAACTTGACATAATCCTCATAAGATATAAGATTAATGCTTGCGCCAAGATCACACAACACCCTCTTAAACAAGAAGCCTCCAATCTCACAAGGGATAGTAAAACTCCCGGGATCTTCTCGTTTAGGGGGTAACTTGTGTTGTAACACGGCGGAGCATTCTTCATTTAAAATCACATTCTCATATTCCTTAAGACGCTTTTTATTGGACAAAATGTCTTTGAGAAACTTCCCATAAACAGGCATATTCACTAACGCTTCGATAACAGGAATGTTATCCGTAAGATGGCTAAAAGTCTTGAGGGAATTGTGCATACTTTTTGTCTACCTGCATCTTTTTAACATGTTCCTTAGGTGGGTAAGGTAATGATTCAAGATCAATGAGATTAGGATTAGAAGTCATACCTTCCTTACCTTTGCCCTTGGATGATGATGGGCGAGCTTCTTCAAATCTCTGTGCATCAAGTGGTCTCCATGAATCATACTCGTGTGTTTTGTTCTCGGGCCTTCTCAAAAGAGTGAACTTTTCTTTTTCGGCGTGTGCCGGTTTCTCAGGATTTCCCTCGGCGGCCACCGATGGAAATGCCGGAACTCTCTATTCCAACAGATTTTGTGATGTTCCCAACTCGGCGTGCGCTGGTTTCTCGGATTCTCCTTCATTTCTTATATGACCTCCTTCAAACAACGTCCGTGCATCACTCAGTCGAGGATTCTTCAAATTTCTCCAGGTTCTTGCTTCATTCATACCTTCTTCATCATCACTATCAGCGTTCACATGCCTTCATTGACTCAAAATTTTAAAAATCACAGATTCTTCTTCTTCACGTTCCTCTCTTCTTTCATTTTCGCCTTCAATTTCCTCTCCTTCCAATTCCGGTGCATCATAGAAGGGTTTATCCAAATCATCTTCGACTTTACTTTGTCCAACTCCAAACTAATCACCACCACCATAAGTCCTCCCACTATGTGAGTAAAAAAACATTGAATTCCTTATGTTTCCTTTCGGTGTTACTTGGTAGTCCTCCCGGAGGTCTACTATTTCTCCTTTCACCGTCTCGATTCATGTGCTCTTCCACATTCCTCATGGATGCCTCAATCGTCTTCATTCTCACATCATGTCCACTCTTAGATGTTTACAACACTCCCATGTCCTTGGTGACTGTACTAAGAGAAGTCATCACACTTTCCATATTCTGGGCTTGAGTGGCAACCACTCCCATGAGTTTATCCAAAGTGTTGTCCCATCTATCCTCTCGTGCTTGGTTCGAACTCTTGGTTATTGGGATAGTTTGTGTGGTAGGTTAGGATAAGAACGAGTGTTTGGTGATTGAGTTGAGGTATTGGTATTGTAGAAAGTTCGTGGTTGTGGGGCAAATGGTGGTTGTCCTTGCTTGTATGAGTTCTCATTCCAACGATAATTCGGATGATCTCTCCTGATGGCATTGAAAGAGTTAGAGTATAAATTGTTTAAATTCTGGTGTTGTTGCATGAATTTTACTTCCTCCGCTGTAAATCACCGGGCTCTTCCATCTCAAAAGATACTTCATCATCATTTCCATAAACATTATTCTTCTTGCTCTCAATCAAAAAATTTCCTTTCATCCTCTTGTTTGACTGAAAATTATCAAACTTCTTTGACAACTTATCTATCTTCTCTATAAGCTCTGAACTGTCCTTTGATCCTTCTATAAAACTAACTTTCCTCGTGCTAGATCCGGCTTCCCACATACGGTGATTCTTTGAAATTCTCTCTATAGCAACATAGACTTCTTGAGCATTGTGTGACATCAAACATCCTCCACATGCGTGGTCAATATTAGAACGCGATTTTGTCCTCAATTGTCTACAGAAAAGTTGGATTTGCGTATCAAATGGGTAACCATGATCGGGGCAAGCTTTCAACAGTTTCTTGAATCTTTCCCATGCACTCCCTAAGGTTTCATTGGGTCCTTGTGTAAAATTTTTTTATTTCAAATTTCAATTTCAAATTCCTTCGAGGTGTAAAATACTACTTTAAGAATTCATTTTGTATCTCATCCCATGTAGTTAACGAGTGGTGGTGTAAAGATACAAACCATTCCTTAGCTCTCCCTGTCAAAGAGTATGGGAACATAGACAATCTTGTCAACTCCTTTTGAAAAGTTGTATTGCAAAGTTGCTCAAAAGAATAGAGGTGATAGTGTGGATCCTCAAAATCTTCTCCTGCAAATTGGCATTTGTTATCAATCAATCCAAAAAGATGCCCTTTCACTTCAAAGTTATTTGCTCCTTCATTGGGTAACCTAATAGCATCATTAAGTGCATTCCTTCTTAAAGGTTGATCATAAAGGGGTCTCAAATGTGGGTTTTTTTTGTCTTGATTTTGATTGTGGTTTTGGTTTTGTTGGTTTCGGTTGTTTTGGCCTTTGTTATTTGGATTTTGTGGGGGGTTTGGATCTCCCAAAAGAGGTTCAACATGTGCATTCTCAATATTCTCCGCCATCTCTTCTCAAGTCTATGATTCTCGGGATGATTCTTCACCAAGTGCTTCTCCACTAGACTGACCAACTCTATGCTCAGCTCTCAATTGTCTTTCATACGTGTTAATGTCCGAACGATATGGAGTAAGTGGAGCTTTACCGGTTCGGGACCGAGTCATCAACTACAAAAGTGAAACAACAAGAAAACAATCAAACGGACTTGGTAGCTGACGGATCTTTTCTAGGCTATACAATCCTTACCGGCAGTGTACCGGGTCAAATTGTAGTGCTAGTGTGGTGAGTCAGGTGTCGAATCCTCAGGGAAACGTGTGGTAATTCAGAGTGTGGTTAAACACCAAGAAGCTGTTATTAACTCAATCTAAGTCGCAGTTTTTACCGAGTACACAATCTCTAAGCTACTAAAACAGTAATTAAATGCATAATACTAATATAGATATATATAGATACATAAATGTATATATAAATATATAGAAATACATATATATATATATATATATATATATATATATATATATATATATATATATATATATATATATATATATAGGTACCAATATAATAAATACTAATATAGATACTAGTAATATTATTAGAGACTAGCCAAGAATATGTTATTGAATTACAATATCTTTTTAGTTCAATGGATGTGCTCGATCTTCCTTTTTAGGTCTAATTGATTACGTGAAACGGTATACTCCTAAGCTCAACAATTCCTCCTCACACGAGCGTATGAAATTGTCATATGTCTAATCCTCTCGTCCAATGTCATCTTAATCATGGGTCACTCCCGTTTTGTCATACGGCCGCATTTTAAGATCTGTCGATTAAACAGGTGATTTCAACGTAATAATCTCTCGAGAACAAATATTCTACCCCCGGGATAGGAAATAGGATTCCGTTTGTCAGACGGCCATTTTTACCCTCCGGTCTTTCTATCCACGATCTCATAACCTAACTTCTCTGGTCAGTTCATCATCAGATTACGACTCCGTTTATATTGGTTAATTACGTCAATACAAACATGCCATTAAGTTCAAATAGCAAGAGATTCATCATAATCGATTTTAATCAGATTTTAACATAGTCATCATCCATTTCCCTAAAAAGATAAAACTAATTCAATTTCATATCTTGGCTAGATACTAAGTTAGCCTAATATCATTATGACTATTATATAGATACTAATAATAACAAACAAACATAAATACATTAGAAAGTTACCAGATTACAATTGAAGCATCAGAGCCGTATTCTCCGGAAATAGCAACTCTTCTAACAACAACGAGCCTTGATAAGTCTTCTAAGTATTACAACGATACTTATATTACATTATTATTTCGGCAGAGTGCCTTTTACTGTATTTACGGAACTATATACTAACTAAAGATAAGATATATATATATATATATATAGAGGTGTATATATATTGGTACAACCCCAATCATCTGCAATGATGGAGTATTTATAGGCAGGGGTAGCACACCGGCGCGTGCCGGTGCTACAGTGCATATTCCCTCGTCAGACTCACATGTGCTTGAAATGATGAAGATTCCGGCCCGTACCGGCTTTTTCCGGTGTGTGCCGAACTGTCAAAAACATCTGTCGTTAATTTTTTTTATTCTTTCGCTTTTGATTCGTTGATTTTTCTCGTATTCACCCTGTATCAGTAAAAAAATAATTCCCACGGTAAATCTGACAACAAAAGCTATAATTTATACTAATTTTATAACGATGATATCTATTTATAACTAATTAGATTTTTATAAGTTTTAGGTTATATTTTTGTGAAATTATTCGATAATATTATAAATACGTAATAAAAAATCATATAATATAGTTATATTTTTATCATATATCAACTACTCCCCACTTAGCTTTTGATCGTCCTCGAACAAAATAAGCGATGATAATATATAAAAATTCATAATGCAAACAATATAGTTTTTCTAGACTAAATTTCTAATTTAGTAACGTATGCTGTCAATATTATAATTATATTAATTTCATCTATCTAAGATTATTAAGAGGACAAAAAGTGTGTATAACTTAATAAATTAGTTATAAAATATTATCTAAATGAAATTCTACATGAATTACTTAATAAAAAAAATAAAATATATAGAATAACTTTGTAATTGCCACTATACGAATTATCGGAATCAAGGACTAGGTCAAGTAGTTGGCAAATTGGCTTATAACGTTTAGGCTCAGGGTAGTTGGCTAATCGAAAGGATAATAAAGGAAAATCAAAAGAGATAGAAGCAAGTCGTACGTACTCACATCTTCAATTTTCGATCAAAAATATCTCGATCAATAATATCCTGATTTAAATTCTAACACTTAAAAAATGGTTTTGAAACCATAATCTTCTTCTTCTTTTTTTTAATTTTTTTTTAATTTTTTTCAAACAAACATAAAGCCAATAACAAAAAATCATAATAATATGATTTTATAGAAATGCCCATCCAAATAATAATACCAATCTCAACTCTTGCCATTTGTATTGTATCGACTCTTTTATTTCGATGTCGTCACCGCTATTCATAAGTACATACTAAACTTGCGGGATTTCAAGGAAATGTAGACCAATTTAAGTTAAGGGTCGGTTTTATCTAGTTAATCATAATGGTTGATTTCGAGTGAGGTCTTGATCACTCTACAAGGCTGAGGTGAGGACAAAAATTGGAAATTACGTTCGGGTAGGCTATTTGGCTCTAGTTCGTCAAAGTTATGCCAAAAATCGTCATCCCTAATCCGATTCCAATTTCATATTTGTCTTGAAAAGAAAATCATTCTAAAATTTCATTATAATTATAAGTAACTTTTGTCTAATTTCATAAAAAAAAATATTTCATACTATTTATCTAGATATACATACTTAAAATCTTGTTAAAATCTAAAATAGATATAAATAATATAGAAATAATATATCAAGATTACGTTACTTAATTAAAAAAATTATTCTATCAAAATATATCATTTTTATTATAATAATTATATATTATTCCATTTATTTCCTTAAGAATAATTAAACTAAGTGTATAAGTATTTAATATATTAAATTCATTTTATTTACTAACCAATCTCTACTCCCCACTTACGAATTGGCATCGTCCCGATGTGTAATGAGTAGTAAAAAGTTGGTTTAGCAAATAAAATAAATTTTATAGCAGTTATATTATTTTATGTGTCAAACAGATGAGCGTTTATAGAATATAGCATAAAAGAAAAACATAATAAATTAAAAACATAGAAATATATTACAATATTAAACTATAAAAAGAAAAAAAAAACATTTTACTACTAAAATTACCACTTTAACTAGAAAAATTTAAACTAATTTATTACTAAATTAATTTATTCTACCATTGTTACCTTCCTTATTATTATTCCTTCCTAACTACCAACATAACTATCTAATTTTCACCACTTGATGATCCTCCCGGAACATCGACTAGTAAAAGCCCTACCTGAGGAAGGCGAGCTGGGAAGTACTCATCTGTCGCTCTTTCCGGTACTCTAGCCAAACGAACACATATTCTGGAAATCAGCCGTGCAAACGGCATAGGCTGACGGATCGGTCTTCTTCCAAACGCAAAACTAACAGCTGCTTTCTGAATCAATACTCCCCAATCTATAACAGCTCCACTCGTGATAGCATATAATAGTAACATTTCATCATCACTGATTTCCGAGAAATCATCAGTTGGATAAACTCGTGAATTGATGAATCGTTTCCATGTTCTTAAATGGGGAAGTAAAGCGGCTGTGGAGACATCTCTATCCCTATTATAATGTTGGAATAAAACTTGATAAGATTCCGAACATTTGCTAATAAATCCTTCAGCAGTATCAAGTCTCCACTGATACTCAAAATGACTAGATGGTGATGTTTGGACTGGTGGTATATGAAAAACTTGATTTATTATGGTAGAAGTAAAAGGAACAACAACATCTCTAACTGTAACAGACTGTAACAACTCTACAATACTAGCTTCCGAAAGTACAGAGTAAAACTCTCTTACCATCGTAACATTAATTCTACCTCTGGGCATACGACAAAAATACTCCCACCCATCTGCTTCCATCCTTATGAATGCCCAATTATCCACTTTTCGAAAATTTAGACCTTTTTCAATCAGCACCGGTGACTGGTTGAAATTGCTTATAAAAGGGTTGTGAACCGAGGCATACATGGAATTGTAAGTAACGGGGTGGAAAAACGGATAATGTGGATTAGGAAGTACGGAATTTGGGGTATGTGGAGGAGAATAACTGTTAACTGACGAATGATCGGACATTTTATACGCTTTTGGTAAGAAAACAAGAAGGAAAAAGAAATTGGTGTGCATTTCAGGAAAGCTGGATCTGTTTCCAATTATAGAAACAACTGAACCAAAGAGGAAAAAATCTGAGGGATGTCGGTAGCACACCATACCGGCGCGTGCCGGGTAGGTTCCGGCGCGTGCCGGGCCTACTGTTCACGATCAGAGATTTTTCGAAATCAGAGAGTTCCAGCATCTCCTTTCAGTGTACAAATAGATATTTGTTTCTAAAACATGGGGAAAAAAGTTTTAATAAAACAAAAGACTACGCAAAAGTCGTAAAATAACAGAGTGCACTAACCGCAGAGTGCATCATTAGTCTAAAAACAAAAATAAATGTAAAAAATACAAAATCAAACCATAGTAGATAGTCATACACCATAATACATGAAAAGTTTATCTAAATCACTCATCTTCATCGTAATCCTCATCTACGTCATACGAAGAGTCGAAATGAGCTGAAAATGATCCAAACAGACTAGAAGTAAATTCAGCCCCTAGAGACTGAGTCGTACGTAAACCATAGCTGAACTGTTGTGGATCTGCTGACGTAGATGCTTGAAATGTCGTCTGAGCTTGCATCGTTGCCATTGATACTGAACCTTCCAATCCAAACGAGCTTAGACCTGCTGTCACATCTGCCACTGAAGTCACTCCTCTCATGCCCATGGATGTATCAAATGAACCTGTAAACATACCACCCTGTCCTGCAGATGACGGCATATAGTCCTGGAATAAAACCGGTGATGGAATCCAATCTGGCATAGTATAGGGGTTAGGCTGACTTTGAGGATACCTAGCAGAAATCTCTACATATCTGTGATCTATCTCACTTATGAAAGCTCTGTGGCCTCTTTGGTCAATTCTAAGATCCTCAGCCCACTGCCTATTCTGTTCACAAGCTAAAGCTATATTAGCATCAGTTCTAGCCTGAGCCTGAACCATATGGTGAAACATAGCCTCAATCTGGCTATTCTGGCTCTGAAGTGGCTGTGGCTGCTGTGATTGCCTAGGAGCTCGAGGTGCTGGAGTATGAATAGGAGATGGAGGTGGTGGTGGTTGTTGTTGCTGCTGGCGATTTTTGTTGTTATAATTTATCCTACCAGCAGGTGAGGCAGTTAATTTTTGACCGATAGGTGGAACATAAGGAGACTCAATCCTAACAGATGGTAAAACCGGGACCTCAAAAGTAGTAAACAAGGCTGAAATAAGATTAGGGAACGGCAGACGTCCCCCTCGAATTCGATTTTTAGCAAAATCACACGCCTTGGAAAAGATAAGTTTCCCCAGATTAATAGGAATGTCATTCACCATAGCCCATGCAATAATAACGTCATCTCTACCATAAGCGCAAACATGAGTGGAAGGCGTTACATTATGGCCTAAGAATTGCTTAATTGCCTTTATGTACCTAATACATCTTCCATATGCAAATCTATTATCTTTCCAAACGGCTGTGGGGTCAAAAGCTTGCTGGGCCTCATATGCCTTAGCCTGAAGAGTAGCAGGATGGTTGTTCGATAAAACTAGTTTTAAATTTATTTTATCGGAACACCCCAAGTATAAGGTTCGTAGTATAGGGTGTTACCGAGTCGTCCTAAGGGAATCGTATAATTATCGGATTACAGTATAGTCGTTATAAATAATGTCACGAAAATTTAGATTAAACTATTGTTGAAATTAATTTTAATATAAAAACTGGAGATTAAGATTGTATCAAATAATTAAAAGAACAAGAGAACGACCTTTTAATCAACTACACAACAATCACACAACCATTTTATGATCAGAATACGATTTTATTGGTATGATCGATCTCAAAATCGATTAAATTCCTTTAACTCAAATTCTAGGATTTTGTTTTCTTTTCCAAGCAAAACAATTTAACATACATCACAAGATCATCAATTTGTTCCCAAATTACATAACCCAATTAACAACAAATGATTCCTCAAGATATTATTAATTGTATCGATCGAAAAGGTTCTATTGTTGAATTATATTTCCATACAAATTCAAATCAACATGTGATTTCATTGACATTCCTATCTAACAAAACACTTAACAATCAATCCAAATACCAATCGATAAATAAAATACAATATTCGAATTCATAAATGAAGATAACCTAACAATTCATGGTTGTGGTGATGTTGATGTGATATCCTCCAGTTATTCTACCGCTATACGCTTAGCCTTGCATCCTTGTGATGATCCAAGACACGGTTGAAGGAAAGAATCTCATAATTTTTTTAGGGTTTTGGTGCGGCTGCTTTTTGGGTGGAATATGCGGCTGCTCTCATGTATGTATTAGGGTTGAAATAGGCGCTGTATTTATAGAACTCTGAGGCGGCTGTGCTTAAAATCAGTGGTGGACGCCCGTTTGATGACTCGGACGCCCGTCCAGAGTGCAAAACATATTTGAGTCGGGCCGAGCTGGGGTTGGACGCACGTCCTATACAAAATCGTACGCTCGTTCGCTAAAAATCATCAAACTCGAATCCGCTTGCACCTCCCGGACGCCGCCTCTAGTGATTCAAACGTTCGTCCAGCTTGCATGGGCAACAAACGCACGTCCAACATTGCAAACGTCCGTCCAGAGCTCCTGGGATTGATTTAATTGATTTCTTCCCTCTTTATCTCTTTATTCTTCAGCTCCCACTCTTCAAAGCATGATTAAACACTTCAAATCATCTTTTTCCAGTCGCATTTAACACCTGCAAGTCATTGAAAGCATACCAAAGTGTAACACAACTCAAACCAACATAAAATCATCATTTTAAGCATGTAATTGGCACATTTTACACTTTTTATAACTCTAAAACCATTTCTTCAATTTATTCATTTAATACGTAATTTTCTATAAAAATTACTAAAACACGGGGATTATTGTTATGAAATATTGCAATATAAATCATAAAATTCACCGAGAACAACTCCCCCACACTTAGCTTTTTGTTCGTCCCGAACAAAACAATCAAAACTGGCTCACTGTACATGTAATCCACATAGGCTCTTGACTCACGTAACAAAAGATATGACAATGATAGCAATTAATACCACCATAGAGATAGATTATGTGTGTGTGTGTGTGAAAAGCGCTTTTCAATCTCCACCATTCTTTCGCACAAAAATCCTTTCAAACAATCCTAATGACTTTCCTAGGTATAGGCAGTAATCGTTCCACACAAAGTCTTCCCGTGTACTTATTAGGATAATCCCTAATGCATATCATTCAGTTTATACTGGGGATAGTCAGAAGATAACTAAGTTTTCAACCATGCTTACTAACTTTCCACATTGCCATTTGCTAATTTTTCTTTAAAGTTCACTTAATTCCACATGTATAGCATATGCCCTCATTCCCAGCAATAGGATGCTTCGTGATAACACCCTAGCTGGACTACTATCATCAGGCAGTCGGGAGCGATTGAGCCTCATAGTGGTATAGGACATTTCGTGATAATGCCCTACCGCACTCAAATCATTGGCAGCTACATCCGACATACACATATTTTATTCATATTATTCATCTTAGATTGGTATACAAACCTTAAGATATATCCCTCTTATCACATTCAAACCTTCAGATATTCACAGTACATGGTTAGAAATTAGGTGTAATGTTTACCGTTACTATTAAGCGCAAGTCTCTCTAGGATAAATCACTAGGGTAGTGAATGGATAAAGTTTAAAAATGTCGCTTCAATTTCAAAGGCTTACGTGAATATGAAATGAATACTATCTCATATTAGTAAAAGCATGCTATAACTATCTCACAGAAGTTACAGACAATCATCGTCAAGAAACTACAACTAGCGAGCCTTTTTGTTTCAATCATATGCTCGTAACTCACAAAAAATTTTAAATTTGGCATGAAATCCACATTTACTCATTTTCCAATAAATATAACATGAAAACATGTAGACACCCCCCACACTTAAATCACATTATGTCCTCGAATGTGCAAATGAAAGAAAAGAATACTTAGTCAAGTTGCAAAGTGGTTGTCGGCCGGAACATTAATGTACCGCAAAGAACTCGTATCAAGAACGAGACAACACCGAAGGAATAGCCGGCAAAAACCGCTCAAAAGTATCCGCAACACTCGACATAGCGTATAATCTCGGGGGACAAGGGGTATATGAGTAAACATGGAACCATGAAACTAGGCAAGTGGTGCAAGTAGGTAACGGGACAACCACCACACAACAAGTTTTATTAAAACTAAGTAAGGAAATAAAATACTTGAAAGGATATCTAGGATGCCTCCTAGTAGCGCTTCTTTTATGTCAGTAGCTTGACAGAGTCAGCAAAGTCAACCCGGATCGGGCCACTCTGGTTTGATCAGGGCCACTCCTTCATCAGAGTCAGAGTGGAGAGCATCGGTGTGGTCACAGCAACAACAAGTCAAATGCGCGACTGAGTCCTGGAACTTATCCATCCAGACATCACTGATTTTCTTCTTCGTGTTGTTGCTTAATTGTGGCACTGGCATACTGATAGGTGCAGGAGTCGTGGTAGAATCATCTTTAAGGTTAAGGGCAATAATGTCATCATCCGAAGTAAAGAAGTCGGATGGGATCTCATCACAAATCAAAGACATCACCATGTCAACCAATTTTTGAAAGTATAGACTTCGGTGCTTCATAAGGCTGTCCGAAATACTTTTTCAATCTATGACCGTTCACTTTAAAAGGTTGACCGCTGTACCCTTTCAAGGAAATTGCTCCACCCGGATGAACTTCGACAATTTCAAAGGGTCCGGACCATCTGGACTTAAGCTTGCCAGCAAACAGATGTAATCTGGTGTTGTAAAGCAAAGCCATCTCTCCTACCTTGAAATCTCTATCTTTTATCTTTGCATCGTGGAGCACCTTCGTTCTCTCCTTGCTCAACTTGGCGTTCTCGTAGGCCCTGAGTCTGAATTCATCGAGCTCATGTAGTTACAGTAATCTTTTCTCCCCACAGAGTTGGCTCTCGAAGTTTAAGAATTTAATAGCCCAGTAAGCTCTGTGCTCCAGCTCGACTGGTAGATGGCAAGCCTTGCCATAAACCATTTGAAATGGTGACGTACCCATAGGGGTCTTGAACGCAGTGCGATAAGCCCAAAGTGCGTCGTCCAACTTCGACTCCAAATTGGATCTATTTGAATTTACCGTTTTCTCCAAAATCCGCTTTAGACTTCGTTGCTCACCTCCACTTGGCCACCGGTTTGGGGGTGGTATGGTGTACCAATTCTATGCTTGACACCATATCTCTCAAGAATTTTATCCAAAGGGTGCATTACGGAAATGCGAACCTTCATCACCGATAAGGGCTTTCAGGACGACCAAATCTAGTAAAGATATTCTTTTGCAAGAATTTCTTTACAACTTTGTCATCATTGGTTTGGGTGGCTATGGCCTCTACCCACTTGGAAACATAGTCCACACGGACCGAATATATTTGTTAGAGCATGATGATGGGAACGGTCCCATAAAATCAATGCCCCAGACGTCAAAAACTTCACATTCCAAGATAGGCCTAGGCATCTCCATCCTATTACTGAGTTTCCCTACTCTTTGGCATCTATCACAGCCTTTGCAAAAGGCTTCAGCATCTTTAAACAAAGTAGGCCAGTAAAAACCATCTTGAAGGATTTTTGTGACTGTCTTAGGTGCTCCGTAGTGTCCACCAGCGGGACCACTATGACATTGCTCCAGAATATCCAATTGTTCATGCTCCGGAACGCACTTTCTAAGCAACCCGTCCTTGCAGACTTTAAACAGATATGGATCCTCCCATACGAGATACTTTAAGTCGCTGAAAATTTTCTTCTTTTCCTGATACGTCATCTCTTCTAAATGCCCACTTGCTAAGTAGTTGACGTAATCAGCATACCACGGCCTCACAGTCTCTAGCTCATTAATTGCTCAGTCGGAAAGTCAATGCCTATCTCCTTAGGGATTTCGCCACCCTCGTTCACTAGGCGAGATAAGTGGTCGGCTACAACATTATCACTACCCTTCTTGTCCTTAATTTCAAGGTCAAATTCCTGTAGTATCATAATCCATCTGAGTAACCTTGGTTTAGCGTCTGCTTTTTCCATAAGGTAGCGTAGTGCTGCGTGATCTGTCCAGACCACAACTTGAGACCCGAGAAGGTAACTTCTAAATTTATCCATAGCAAAAATGACAAATAGAACTCTTTCTCTCGTAGTAGTGTAGTTACACCGAGCCGGGTTCAAAGTTCGGCTCGCATAGTAGATCGGCTCCGAACTTTTTGTCGACCCTCCGTCCTAGAATCCGCTCCTACCGCATAGTTAGAAGCATCGCACATTAGCTCAAAGGGCTTAGTCCAATCAGGTGCGATTAGGATAGGGGCACTAATGAGCTTATCCTTCAGGCAATTAAACGCTTCAACACACTTCGCATCAAACGAGAAGTCCACGTCGTCCTTAAGAAGGTTAGATAAAGGTTTGGCGATTTTAGAAAAGTCTTGAATGAATCTCCTGTAGAAACCAACATGGCCAAGAAAACCTCGTACCTCCTTCACAGTCTTAGGGTACGACATCTTTTCAATGGCTTCTACCTTAGCCTTATCTACCTGAATTCCATTGCTGGACACCTTGTGTCCAAGGACAATTCCTTCATCAACTAGAAAATGGCACTTTTCCCAATTTAGAACTAGGTTCTTCTCAACGCATCGTTGAAGTACCATATCTAGGTTTTCCAAGATCTCATCAAAACTGTCGCCATAGACTGAGAAGTCATCCATTAAGACTTCCATACACTTCTCTACTAGTCCATCAAAAATAGCCAGCATACATCGTTGAAATGTAACTGGTGCATTACACAAACCGAAAGGCATTCTGCGGAACGCAAAAGTGCCTGATGGACAGGTAAATGTTGTCTTCTCTTGGTCATTAGGGTCGATGGCTATCTAGAAATAACCGTAATATCCATCGAGGAAACAATAAAACTTATGATCGCTCGCCTTTCTAGAAGTTGGTCAATGAAGGGCGGGGGAAATGATCCTTAGCGGTGACTTCATTTAACCCGCGATAATCAATGCAAACTCTATAGCCGACTCCACAAGGCGTAAGGCAACTTCCTCCCTTTTTTCGTTCTTTTCCACGGTAATGCCTCCCTTCTTTGGCACAACTTGAGTAGGGCCGACCCACTCACTATCGGCGATGGCATAGATAATACCCATATCTAACCACTTGATTATCTCCTTCTTGACAACCTCCCCGCATGTGCGTATTCGGCCTTCGCCGAGGCCGTCTAACCTTTTTCGGCCCCTCCTCCGTTCGGATTTTATGCATGCAAATGTCGGGGCCGATACCTCGGATATCACCCACTTGCCATCCGAATGCAAGGATGTTTTTCACAAGCACTTTTCTCGCATTGCTTCTTGCTCGGCTTCGAGTTTAGAATAGATGATTAAAGGCGCTTTATCATCATCCTTAAGAAAAATATACTTAAGGTGCCGAGGAGAGGTTTAAGCTCCAAATCGCGGGTGGTTTCTCAATACTAGATTTGAGAGGACCACCTTTTTCCTCGGTGGTCAAATGAGCTTGAAGGGGTTGACCGAAAAACAACTCCTCTTCCCAAGGTGTAACCCCGTAAAGATAATCGATTAAATCATCCATAGGGATTTTTCTCGTCAACACCGCTTTCTCTTTTTCATGGTCAATCATTCTTCTTAACTCTTCTTCTTCTAGCTCAAGCCTAGCTTTTCCCAATCGTCGATTTCCCAGTGGGTAGTCTCTCTCCAAAAATCGACTTCGTCCCAACTACCCATCAGGACTTCTTCTTGATCAGGATTAAAATCCGTCTGATGCAGCTCTTTGAAATCATCATCGTTCATCACTGTAAAGTTCCATGTCTTCTGTTTACTGGCAGGCTCAGGTTGAGCAAATTGTGGAGATAACTTGTCAGTGACTACGGCCTGTGATGAATCAGAAGATGGCTCACAATCATCTCTTTCTTTATGATTTATAGCATTGAAAGCACCTATCTCCATTGGTTCTTCTTCAGATTCAGGGTGGTCATCTTCTTCATCATCATAAATCGCTTCGATGAACGAGATCTCTTCTACTAGGGTTTCCTCAGCGCTTTTCCCTCGCGTAAAGGTGATAGAAGTATCATTGAATCTCATTGTGACCTGACCCTTGTAAAAATCAATAAGGGCGGCAGAGGCATCCAAAAAGGATCGGCCTAAAATTAAGGGCATTTCTTTATCAGGTGGGTAATCCAAAATAACCCAGTCGGTTGGAAAAGCTAAGTGTTTAACATAAACAAGAACATTGTTAACACAACCGGCTGCTGTTCGGCTAGATTGGTCCACCATTTGAAGAGAAATTGGGCGTTCCCTCATCCTTTTATCTAAACCGAGCTTTATACAAATGTTTAATGGCATCACGTTTACAGAAGCCCCTGAATCACATAAGACGTTATGGAACATGCAACCTTCAATCTCACAGAGATTGAAAGTCGTCCGGGGTCACCTCGCTTTGTTAGAATTTTCGGTGAAACCATTGAACATTCTTCTTTCAAAACCTCTTCTCGCCATCCCCTTGAGCTTCTTCTTACTCCCACAAGCTTCTTTGATATACTTAGAGCACTTAGGCATTTCGCCGCACTTCTGCCGTGAGGTATACTTACTTTTGTGTCTCTAAGTATTTTTCTAATTCCTTCATACTGTTTGTCATTACCAAGGACACTTTCTTTTTTCCTTGGCGGATAAGGAAGGTTTTTCTTTTCTTTGCTCAAAGTATCATTTTTCATGGTTTGATTCTTTATAGCTTCATCTTCCTTATCTTTCCACCTAACAAACTTTCCATCCTTCTTTTTCGTTAGGGGTTCAGCCACCTGACCCTTCCTCACAGCTACATCAGAATTAATTTCATCATCCGAAGAACCCTCGTCATTCATCTCATCCTCACTCTCGCTTTCTTCGGGTTTTGAATTCTGATTTCCCCCTCCTGAACTCATGGCGTCAGGAGGGGTTACTCGTTTCCCGAGCCCTTTTCGGCTCCAACTTTCTTCCCGCTCCGCAGGGTAACTTCATTCACTTCCTCATCTCCATAGTTCCATTGTGTAGTGATGTCAGTGCAAGCATTGACATCCCCTTTTGGATTTCTTTCAGTGTAGCTCGGAAGTTTACCGTGAGGTCGACTCGCTTGTTGGTCTGCCATTTGGCCAACTTGTCTTTCAATGGTCTTGACACTGGTGGCCAGAGTTTTCACCATGTCAACTAATTCATCAAATTTCTTTTGAGAAACATAAGTGGTTTGTTGGTTTGGGTTTTGATTCCAACCACTTTGAGTTCTTTGAAAATTCGTATTGAAAGATTGATTTGCACTCCCAGGAAGTGATCGTTGATAACTTGAGTTGAAAGAAGGTTTTGAATTGGATGGGCCAGGTGGTGCATTGGCTTGATTAAAATTAGGTCATTGAAATCCGGAATGATTCTGGTCCTGATTGAAGTTTCTGAAAGTTTGGTTATGATTCTCCATTAAATTCACTTCCTCATTCATCTCATTTCCCGCCTGCATTCCCAGGTAGTTCACATCTGACGGCCCTCGTTGCTGCTGCATTTGTAAATTGGCTAGCTGCTTGCTCATCACTTCCATTTGAGCAACTAACATCTTAGTCTCAGAATTGCTCGCAGCAGATTCCTTCTTATTCCCACTAACATTGGTCTTCCTTGGAGTTGACCACATGTTATTCTTTGCTATAGTTTCGGCTACCCCGTAAGCGACGTCATCACCTCCCCCTAGGAATGATCCATGAGCAAGCTTGAATCAAGGTAGTATCTATTTGGTTGAGAGACACCTCTCGTAGAATAACTCTAGTAGCTCATGTCTACCGTATCCATGGTTGGGGCACTTCCTCATCGCGATTTAGTCTCTCCCATGCTTTCCCCACACTCTCACCATCAAGTTTGTTCAAATGTGGCTATCTCCTTTTCATGTCCATGATTGTCCCAGTGTGAGACAAACTTCGAGCAAAGGCTCTTTTGACATCATTCCGGAACGGAGAGAATGATGGGCTAAAGATTTGAACCAACGGTTTGCTTCACCCTTTAGAGCAAACGGGAAGAGTTTTAACTTGACAATCTCGGAATCAATACCAGGATAGTGGCTCGCTTCGCATTTGAACGAAGGTGGACAAGAAGTCATGAGGATCTTCTTCAAATAAGCGGTACCATGAAAAGAACTATTCTCGGACCGGCCCAACCACTCCATTTTTCGGATCGAAGTTCAGTTGTCCCATGTCTGGAGGGCGAATAGGTCTATGCCCTTCCAGGAAGTCTTGGTCAAGATAGGGGGCATAGGGGTCTTGATTTAATTGGTTTAGCTGGTTTTGACGGAATTGTTGAAATTGATTATTTATCCCAGCTTGTTGATTTTGTTGTCGTTGTATTGCCTGCATCTGTTGAAGGATCAGATTCATTTGGGCTTGAGGGTCTAGATTTGGAACTTCGTTAGCCATAATGTCTGGATTAGTGAAGAGCTTTCTCCTGAGAATAGATCGCTCAGGTTCGGGATTAAAGGTAAGAGGTCCCTTCTTACTCCTGGTTTGCATAAACCAGAAGAGCAGAACAGGAAGAAATCAACCTTAGGCTTGATGAGAACGAATGTAGAGAAGATTAGAGGGTTTAGAGGTTTAGAAAGAGAGAAGAGAGAAGAAGAGAGGTGACAATTTAGGAGACTGAACCGGCGTTCAGTATGAGTGAATGCTGGTTCAGGGGAATTTCTGGAAGTGGACGCTCGTTCAGGTCACTGAACTAGCGTTCAGAAGACAAATTGGGGGGCAGACGGGCGTTCAAATGCTGGACGCCCGTTCAGAAAGTTTCTTTTTATTATTTTTTATTTTTTTAATTTAGAAAAGATATAGAAACAGAAACAGGAAAAGAAACCTACCTACGAAAAACTTAAAACGGGAAAAACACTAAGACGGTGAAAAAAACGTGTTGAAATCTTCTAGGGCTAAAATGGAAGGTAAAACAGCATATTTTGACCTCTAAAACGGTGTTGAACGGCCTGCGGCGTTCACCACGTCGTCGGCGTCGGAACGAGCTTTCCGAATTGGGGTCCTGCGCGCCAAACGGACACTCGAGCCGAAAGTTATGGCCAAAATACTGCCGACACAGAAAACTGCACTACGAAGAATCCGACAACCGTTACCGATTCCCCGGCAACGGCGCCAAAAACTTGTTCGATAAAACTAGTTTTAAATTTATTTTATCGGAACACCCCAAGTATAAGGTTCGTAGTATAGGGTGTTACCGAGTCGTCCTAAGGGAATCGTATAATTATCGGATTATAGTATAGTCGTTATAAATAATGTCACGAAAATTTAAATTAAACTATTGTTGAAATTAATTTTAATATAAAAACTGGAGATTAAGATTGTATCAAATAATGAAAAGAACAGTATAACAGCCAGAATCAACCACACAACAATCACACAACCATTTTATGATCAGAATACGATTTTATTGGTATGATCGATCTCAAAATCGATTAAATTCCTTTAACTCAATTTCTAGGATTTTGTTTTCTTTTCCAAGCAAAACAATTTAACATACATCACAAGATCATCAATTTGTTTCCAAATTACATAACCCAATTAACAACAAATGATTCCTCAAGATATTATTAATTGTATCGATCGAAAAGGTTCTATTGTTGAATTATATTTCCATACAAATTCAAATCAACATGTGGTTTCATTGACATTCCTATCTAACAAAACACTTAACAATCAATCCAAATACCAATCGATAAATAAAATACAATATTCGAATTCATAAATGAAGATAACCTAACAATTCGTGGTTGTGGTGATGTTGATGTGATATCCTCCAGTTATTCTACCGCTATACGCTTTGCCTTGCATCCTTGTGATGATCCAAGACACGGTTGAAGGAAAGAATCTCATAATTTTTTTAGGGTTTTGGTGCGGCTGCTTTTTGGGTGGAATATGCGGCTGCTCTCATGTATGTATTAGGGTTGAAATAGGCGCTGTATTTATAGAACTCTGAGGCGGCTGTGCTTAAAATCGGTGGTGGATGCCCGTTTGATGACTCGGACGCCCGTCCAGAGTGCAAAACATATTTGAGTCGGGCCGAGCTGGGGTTGGACGCACGTCCTATACAAAATCAGACGCTCGTTCGCTAAAAATCATCAAACTCGAATCCAGTTGCACCTCCTGGACGCCAGTCTAGTGATTCAAACGTTCGTCCAGCTTGCATGGGTAACAAACGCACATCCAACATTGCAAACGTCCGTCCAGAGCTCCTGGGATTGATTTAATTGATTTCTTCCCTCTTTATCTCTTTATTCTTCAGCTCCCACTCTTCAAAGCATGATTAAACACTTCAAATCATCTTTTTCCAGTCGCATTTAACACCTGCAAGTCATTGGAAGCATACCAAAGTGTAACACAACTCAAACCAACATAAAATCATCATTTTAAGCACGTAATTGGCACGTTTTACACTTTTTATAACTTTAAAACCATTTCTTCAATTTATTCATTTAATACGTAATTTTCTATAAAAATTACTAAAACACGGGGATTATTGTTATGAAATATTGCAATATAAATCATAAAATTCACCGAGAACAATGGTCTAAGCCCCAGACAGTATGATAATCATCCTCATCAGGTATATCAGGCAATCCATAAAATGCATTTATCATAACTGGATAGAAAGTAACATTAACACTCCTAAGAGGGATATAATTCAATTCTTCAACAGTAGCTGGATCATAAGTTGATAGAACAGAGTAAAACTCAGCTACCATTGTGGTATTAATGTTATCAGTTCTTTCCTTGGCTATCTCCATCCATTCTCTATTAGCAAAAATATCCTTTACCTCCTTTCCTAATGAATCAAAGTCTATACCCCTTTCCAACCAGATTCTGCATTTACTGAAATACTCATTATATGCTTGCTTAGCCTCAGCACTAGCAGTTTTATCAAAAGAAATGGCTTCTTCCAAATCAGTTAATGGCCTTGGTTCTATAACCGGTACTACATCAAGGATATCTTGCTTTCTTTTCTTAGGGTTTCTCCTAGAAGAAGAGGCCATCTACGATATTGGTATGACAAAAACAAAAACAAACAAAAACAAACAAACAACAACTAAAGATTACTTAGACCAAAATAAAAATTTAAAATTCTATAATTAAAATAAAAATTGAAATAATATATATATATATATATATATATATATATATATATATATATATATATATATATATATATATATATATATATATATATATATATGCTAATGCTAAAAAAACAATCTAGGTGCCGGAATGTATGGTGGTCGCCGGAATGAGGTGAAAAGAGAAGCTTTTCTTGCCAAACTTCAACCTTTTTGCAATGTTGATGTTTTTGGGTAGTGTGGTTGAAGAGAGGATGATGAATTATGGAGTTTGTGATATAAAAGTGGTGAAAAGTGATATATTTTTGGAAGAAAGGGGAGTTGGGTCGGGCGAAATGTGCAGAAAAAATGAGGAAATGGAAGAGAAGAAGAAAGGGCGGCTGTTTGTTGATATTAGGTTTGACACACCGGCGCGTGCCGGTCACATTTTTTTTTTTTTTTGTATAATAAACCCAGATTATATCATATAAACATATTGTAATTTTATCAAATTATTTATATGATATGAGACAAGTTTATTATGATTTTATAAAATTTTTATAAATTGTATGAAAATCTAATATAATACTGAAAATACATATTTTTTTTATATAATAATCCTACTTTAAATCACGTATGATAAAAATAGGGTCATTATAAATTTTCATAAAATTTTTATAAACTTAAAAATATTTTTCCTTTTAATTTTTGAAAATAACTTAAAATTTAAACATACAATACTTAAATTAATTCTAATTCTTTCATCCTCAAGTCCTCAAGATTTCTATCATATCGATCCATTAACCTTATTCCTAGAAATGATGCGTTTGAATTTTCTCTTTGTTCTCCCTCGGGATTTTCGGATAACCACCTAATCGTTCCTTCTTAATAACATTCAAACATTCATCCTGGGATTTGGTTGTACTTTCACCACATCGTCCATTATGTTTACTTTTTCCACAAATTCTACATCTCATTAGAAACTTTGATCTTCTCTTTATTGCACTCCTTGATTTACCATTACAAAGTTCTCTTTCTCTGGCTTCGATTAACAGTTCCTTGTTTAACTTAGAAACTAAGGCTTCTATCTTAAATACGACATCCTTATCCAGACCTAACTTTAAAAGTAAAATAAAAACTCATATTCTATCTAAGAAAGGCATCCAGTTCTTTTACGTCTATCCGGTAAAAGACTAAACTACTTTAAAATGCATAATAAAGTAAATTAGAAAGATAGTACCCGTAATCGGTTGAGTTCAGAATTTCTGCTTCCTTAATTCGTTGGAGGGTCGATAAGCAACATTACTTCTTCTGACTTGAGGTATCCCTTCAATTTCCACGAATAACTTTACCCTGTGGCCATTAGCTATAAAAGTTGTTTTTCCATCAGTTAGTTCAACAGCTCCAGACTTATAGACTTTAGTTACGTCGTATGGACCTGTCCATCTAGATTTAAGCTTTCCTGGAAACAACTTCAAACGTGAATTGTATAAAAGTACTCGATCACCTACATGGAACTCACGACTATAGATTTTCTTATCATGGAAAGCTTTCGTGCGTTCCTTGTAGATTCGAGCATTTTCGTAAGAATCGAGTCGAAACTCTTCCAGTTCTGTTAACTGAAGTAATCTATGATCACCAACAGCTTTAGGATCAAAATTTAGGAATTTAATAGCCCATAAAGCTCGGTGTTCTAATTCAACAGGGAGATGACAAGATTTTCCAAAAACTAATTTATAAGGAGAACAACCTATTGGTGTCTTAAAGGCTGTTCTGTATGCCCATAATGCATCATCTAGTCTTTCTGTCCAGTTTCTACGATTTGAGTCCACTGTTTTCTCCACGATCCTTTTAATTTCCCTATTAGAAACCTCTACCTGTCCACTAGTTTGCGGATGATGGGTGTTCCTAGTTTATGAGTTACACCATATTTCTCAATTATTTTAGTAAATGGTCGGTTGCAAAAATGTGAGCCTCTATCACTAATGATAGCCCTCGGAATGCCATATCTTGTAAATATATTCTTTTTAAGGAACCTTAGCACAACCTTGGTATCATTAGTGGGAAGAGCTTCAGCTTCTACCCATTTCGAGACATAATCAACCATTACCAGAATAAATCTTTTTCCAAACGATATAGGGAAAGGTCCCATGAAATCTATACCTCATACATCAAATAATTCACATTCTAAAATCGGTTGCATAGGCATTTCATGTTTTTTCGATATATTCCCCCACTTTTGACAAGATTTACAAGATTTTGCATATTTATACGCATCTTTATATAGTGTAGGCCAATAAAAACCACATTGTAAAACTTTAAAAGCAGTTTTCCATCCTCCATGATGACCTCCTGCCTCACGATCATGACAAAACGATAAAACACTTAAAATCTCATTATCAGGGATACATTTTCTGATTATTCCATCCGAGCATCTTCGGAAAAGATCTGGTTTCTCCCAATAATAAAACTTTAAGTCGTAAAAGAATTTCTTTTTCTGCTGCCAAGTCCAGTGAGACGGGATGTAATTACAGGTAAGATAGTTAACAATATTCCCAAACCATGGTGAATTCTCCTTTAATGGTATTCTATCTTTTAATAATTGCATGGTTGAGGGAGTATCGATCCTAAAAAGTTGTTCATCCGGAAATGAATCTCGTATTTCATTTCCTTTTCCTTCATCATTTTCCATTCTACTTAGATGATCTGCTACTACATTTTCACTTCCCTTTTTATCCTTGATTTCAATATCAAATTCTTGAAGTAACAGAATCCACCTAAGAAGACGTGGTTTAGCATCTTTCTTACTTAACAGATACTTCAAAGCTGAATGGTTCGTATAAACTATAACCTTAGAACCAACAATATAAGATCGAAACTTATCTAAGGCAAAGATTACAGCCAACAGTTCTTTCTCTGTAGTTGCATAATTGAGTTGAGCTACATTTAGAGTGTGAGATGCATAGTAGATTGCCTTGAGTACTTTGTTATATCGTTGACCTAAGACAGCTCCTACAGCCAAATCACTTGCATCACACATAATTTCAAATGGTAAATCCCGATCGGTGCTACCGATCGGTGCGATAGTCAACTTCGCTTTTAGGGTCTGAAATGCTTCCATACATTTATCATCAAAGTTAAATGGTACCTCTTTTTCAAGCAAATGGCTTAGAGGCTTTGCTATTTTCGAAAAATCGCAATAAATCTCCTATAAAATCCAGCATGTCCAAGAAATCCTCTCAAAGTTTTTAAATTCACTGGTGGAGGTAACTTTTCAATTACTTCGACTTTAGCTTTATCCACTTCAGTACCTACTTCAGAGATTCTATGACCTAGAACAATTCCTTCTGATACCATTAAATGACATTTTTCCCAGTTTAGTACTAAGTTGGTATCTTCACAGCGTTGCAATACTCGTTCTAAATGCGATAAGCATTCATCGAAAGAATCTCCATAAACACTAAAGTCATCCATAAAGATTTCTAAGAATTTCTCGACCATGTCAGAAAATATTGCCATCATACATCGTTGAAATGTAGGTTGGTGCATTACATAAACCAAATGGCATTCGTTTATAAGCAAAAGTTCCATATGGACAAGTGAAAATAGTTTTTTTCTCTATCTCCTGCTGCAATGAATATCTGTAAGTAGCCTGAATAGCCATCTAAGAAACGAATATTTATGTCCACTTAATCGTTCCAACATCTGTACGATGAATGGAAGTGGATGATGATCTTTCTTAGTATGATCATTCAGTTTTCTAAAATCAATACACATTCGATATCCTGTAATTTCCCTTGTCGGAATCCATTCCTTTTTATCATTTTCTTTTACCGTGAAACCTCCTTTCTTTGGAACTACTTGAGTCGGACTTACCCATTCACTATCTGATATGGGAAAGATTATCCCCATTTCTAATAGTTTAATAACCTCTTTCTTAACAATGGTTTGTAAATTTGGGTTGAGGCGGCGTTGTGGCTGAATACAAGGTTTAGCTCCTTCATTCATAATGATCTTATGAACACAAATCTCAGGGCTAATTCCTCGAATGTCTACCATTGTCCATCCAAATGCCTTCTTATGTTGTTTTAACATTCTAAGTAATTGATCTTCATGTTCATTAGTTAAGGTTGATGAAATAATGATCGGTAGTAGATTATTAGTTTCAAGAAAAGCATATTTCAGATTTGAAGGAAGTGGTTTCAACTCTAGATTCCTTGGTGGATCTTCTACTGAAGGTTTTAAAACTGGTCCTTCTAGTTCTAATTTCAAATATTGATGCCATGGGTGTTTAAAAAATATTCCTTTATTCAGATAAAGGATTATTTCTCTCATTTCAGCATCATTTTCATCTTCTTTATAGATGGATAATGCCAAGCATTCTTCTAGCCTATCTTCATAATCTTGCAATTGGTCATCACAGAATGTAGATATCTCATCTATAAAAGAACATGATTCTGGTGATTTGTATGGATGGTTCATAGCTTTGAAGATATTGAAAGAAACTTCATCTTCATTAACTCTTAGTATCAGTTCACCTTTTTGAACATCGATTAACGTTCTTCCTGTAGCTAGAAATGGACTACCTAGAATAATTGGCGCTGAATATCCATCTTCCATTTCCATTATTACAAAATCCACTGGGAAGTAAAATTTATCTATTTTAACCAACACATCCTCAATAACTCCCTTAGGATGTTTAATCGATCTATCTGCCATCTGAAGGGTCATTTCAGTATTTGTAAGCTCTCCTATGCCTAGTTTCCTATAATCCTCATAAGACATGAGATTTATACTTGCTCCGAGATCACAGAGTACTTTTTTAAACAGAAATCCTCCAATCTCACATGGAATGGTAAAACTACCAGGATCTTTAAGTTTAGGTGGTAACTTATGTTGAAGTATTGCAGAGCATTCTTCATTAAGGCATATATTCTCATACTCTTCTAACCTTTTTTTGTTTGATAGGATATCTTTAAGAAACTTTCCATAGGTAGGCATGTTGATTAGGGCTTCGATAACAGGGATATTGACATGAATATGACGAAAAGTATCAAGGAAACGAGCATACTTCTTATCAATTTTTATCTTTTTAATTTGATCCTTTGGTGGGTAAGGTAAAGATTCTAAATCTATAACCTTTGGTTCTGAAGTTATATTCTCTTTTCCTTTTTCCTTGAATCTTCGAGCATTACTTGATCGCCATGTTTCACTATCTTGAGATTTTTTCTTTAAAGCATCCCCTGTATTATCTTTTTCAATTACTTGCAAATCTTCCTTCCTTTCTTCCTTGTTTTTAGTATTGTTTTCTCTAACGTGTTCCTTAAATAAGGTTCTCAGGTCACTGTCCATTGGATCTTTCAGAAGTCTAGGAACTTTGACCCTTTCCTCATTCTCACTTTCAGGTTCAACATATCTGTCTCGTCTTAAGAAATTTTCAATAATTTCTTCTTCTTCATCCGTGAATTCAAGTTCATCTGAGGTTTCTATATTCGTCTCAATTTTACCATCTAAATCATTCTTTACTTCATTATTTCCTGAGTTTTCTGCTCCAGTACTTCCACAGAGTTTTCTACTCCTAGTAATAACAACATTTACCTCTCTTGGGTTTCTTTCGGTATTACTTGGTAATCCTCCTGGAGGTCTACTATTTTTACGTTCTCCTTCTCTACTCAAATGATCTTCCATATTCCTTATTGATGCTTCTATAGTTCTCATTCTGGTATCATGTCCACTCATGGATGTTTTTAACGTATTCATATCCTTAGTGACTGTACCTATAGAAGTTATCATAGTTTCCATATTTTGAGCTTGAGTAGATACTACACCCATCATATTTTCCATTAATTTCTCCCATTTATCAACTCCTTCAGGTTGAGTTGAACTTTGGGTGATTGGTATACTTTGAGTAGTATGTTGTGGATATGATCTAGGTAATGATTGCAGGTTCGATTCGCGGTATCTCCTTGATAAACTTGATTACTATATGAATTCTTATATTGAACTGGATACGGTGGTTGTCCTTGCTTACTAGGGTTTTCGGACCAACGAAAAGTAGGGTGATCTCTTCTAATAGCATTAAACGAGTTTGAATACGCGTTGTTCAAATTCTTATCTTTGTTGTAAAAAGCTCACCTCCTCCCTTGAATATCCTTCTGGTTCTTCTATCCCTAATGACACATTATCATGATTTGAGTAGTCATTTGTTAAATTATTTTCCGAGTTAATATTATTACTAGCTTGTAAGACGTCAAATTTCCTACTCAAATTCTCCAAGTGTGCTAGAACTTCCGTATTCGATGTACATTCTCCTGCAAATGCTACTTTTCTTGTGCTAGAACCGGTTTCCCACATTCGGTTATTTTTGGAAATCTTTTCAATAGCATCGTAAACTAATTGGGCTTCACTCATCATTAAAGAACCACCACATGCATGATCAACGTCTGCACGTGAGTCTTTCCTTAGTTTACGACAGAAAAGTTGGATTTGCATATCTAAGGAATAACCATGATCGGGACAAGCTCTTAATAGCTTTTTAAATCTTTCCCAAGCATTCCCAAGTGTTTCTTCAGATCCTTGTCTAAAGTTAGCAATTTCGACTTTTAATTCCAAATTCCTCCCAGGAGTAAAATATTGTTTTAAGAACTCGGTTTGAATCTCCTCCCAACTTGTCAATGAATGATGTGGGAGTGACATAAACCAATCTCGTGCTCTTCCTTTTAAAGAAAAAGGAAACATAGACATCCTCGTTAATTCACGATGAGCACCTTGACTTTTGGCTGTATTACACAATTCTTCGAAAAGATAGAGGTGATGATGTGGATCTTCATCATCTTCTCCTAAGAATTGAGCTCTTGTGTCAATTAAACCAAAAAGATGAGATTTTATTTCGAAATTATTTGCTCCTTCATTTGGTAAACGAATTGGATTATTAGTCTGGTTTCTTCTTACGGTCTGATCACAGATAGGTCTCGGGTTTGGTGGGTTAGGATTATTATGATTATTCTGGTTCCGATTCTGATTATTTCTATTATTAGGATTCTGGTTATTTGGTATTGGTAGATTCTGATTAAGGTTTTGTCCATGTCCTTGGGCATGAGCAATCCCTTGTTCAGGTGTTTCATCACTAGTTTCGGACATTCTCGTTTCTCGATTTGATGATGATTCGTCAGGATTTCCCTGACTAGTATGACCACGTTTACTCTCTACTCTTGACTGCCTTTCGTAGGTATTTATGTCAGGCTTATAAGGAGTGAGTGGGGCCTTACCGCTTTTGGTCATCAACTATCAAAAAGAGAAAATAACTCGAAATTGATAAAATAAAAATTGGTAACTTACCTATAAGGTAAGTACCAACGAAAAATAAAAAAAGAAATGTGATAAGAAGAGTGTTGACTTATCCTCGAGAATTTTGAGCTAATACAAGTAGTAACCATAGACACAATGAATTAGCGTCGTCTCCCCGGCAACGGCGCCAGAAAGCTGACGGACTTTTCTAGGCTATACAATCCTTACCGGCAGTGTACCGGGTCAAATTGTAGTGCTAGTGTGGTGAGTCAGGTGTCGAATCCTCAGGGAAACGTGTGGTAATTGGTTAAACACCAAGAAGCTTGTTATTAACTCAATCTAAGTCGCGGTTTTTACCGAAGTAAATAATCTCTAAACTACTAAAACGTAAAAATAAATGCTAATAATACTACATAAATATATATATATATATATATATATATATATATATATATATATATATATATATATATATATATATATATATATATATATATATATATATATAGGTACCAATATAATAAATACTAATATAGATACTAGTAATATTATTAGAAACTAGCCAAGAATATGTTATTGAATTACAATATCTTTTTAGTTCAATGGATGTGCTCGATCTTCCTTTTTAGGTCTAATTGATTACGTGAAACGGTATACTCCTAAGCTCAACAATTCCTCCTCACACGAGCGTATGAAATTGTCATATGTCTAATCCTCTGTCCAATGTCATCTTAATCATGGGTCACTCCCGTTTTGTCATACGGCCAGTATTTTAAGATCTGTCGATTAAACAGGTGATTTCAACGTAATAATCTCTCGAGTACAAATATTCTACCCCCGGGATAGGAAATAGGATTCCGTTTGTCAGACGGCCATTTTTACCCTCCGGTCTTTCTATCCACGATCTCATAACCTAACTTCTCTGGTCAGTTCATCATCAGATTACGACTCCGTTTATATTGGTTAATTACGTCAATACAAACATGCCATTAAGTTCAAATAGAAAGAGATTCATCATAATCGATTTTAATCAGATTTTAACATAGTCATCATCCATTTCCCTAAAAAGATAAAACTAATTCAATTTCATATCTTGGCTAGATATTAAGTTAGCCTAATATCATTATAACTATTATATAGATACTAATAATAACAAACAAACATAAATACATTAGAAAGTTTACAATTGAAGCATCAGAGCCGTATTCTCCGGAAATAGCAACTCTTCTAACAACAACGAGCCTTGATAAGTCTTCTAAGTATTACAATGATACTTATATTACATTATTATTTCGGCGAGTGCCTTTTCTTGTATTTACGTAACTATATACTAACTAAAGATAAGATATATATATATATATATATATATATATATATATATATATATATATATATATATATATATATATATATATATGAAGTATATATATATTGGTACACCCCAATCATACGCAATGATGGAGTATTTATAGGCGGGGGTAGCACACCGGCGCGTGCCGGCCCCTTCCCGGCGCGTGCCGGTGCTACGGTGCATATTCCTTTGTGTCGGACTCCCATGTGCTTGAAATGATGAAGATTCCGGCCCGTGCCGGTCACCTCCGGTGCGTGCCGAACTGTCAAAAACATCATCGTTAATTTTTTTATTCTTTCGCTTCTGATTCGTTGATTTTTCTCGTATTCACCCTGTATCAGTAAAAAAACAATTCCCACGGTAAATCTGACAACAAAAGCTATAATTTATACTAATTTTATAACGATAATATCTATTTATAACTAATTAGATTTTTATAAGTTTTAGGTTATATTTTTGTGAAATTATACGATAATATTATAAATACGTAATAAAAAATCATATAATATAGTTATATTTTTATCATATATCAGTAGCTTACCAAAGAGGTAAGCACCAAAAACAAAATAGAAATGAGACTAGAAAAAAGACTTGACCTTTGCTCGAAAATCTTATGCTAATATAAGTATTAACCGTTACACTCCCCGGCAACGGCGCCAAAAAGCTTGACGTATCCTTAATGGGTGTTCAGTCTAACCGGCAGTGTATCGGGTCAACTGTAGCCTAGTTGGTGAGTCAAGGTCGTATCCCACAAGGAGTGTGTTGGTTAACCACCGATTAGGTTCATATTTTCGATCCAAGTCGCAATTTTGTGTAAGAGATAAGTGTCACTTAATGTAAAAACTTCAAATGAATAATGAGGCTAACCAAGACAATGTTTTGTTCCAATGGATTTCCTTAACCATGATAGAGTTGGTTACCTTCCTTCCTTCCTAAAGTGTTCAAGAGTGTGAACCGGTGTGTTTCTCGACTAGTAATCCCCCTTCTTTCGAATGCATGAGATCACTCTATGCCTCCACCTTGGCTTAGGTACACTAAGTCTAATGATTCAACATGATATGTACTTGAACACAAGCCAAAGCTATCCTCGGATAAGAAACCGAATCCCACTTAAGGTCGGTTTTACCTTCCGATTCTTCTACCTCTTTCTCACACTCAATATACCCTTTCGGTTTCCATCAAGTGTTTGTGGTAACTAGGGTTAATTACTTCCTAGATTGCTATCATCAATATCAAGTAAAAGAAGATTCAACACAACAAGAAACTCAATTGCAAAACTACCAACTCATTCACAATCAAAGGAATCCATCTTCACATCACATTATCTTGGCTAGTGTGAAACTAGCCACTCATAGTTATGAGCTCCAACATGTCAAGTTTAGAAGTCATAACAATAAGAACAATTAAATAAAAGTAAGGGTTAAGAATTATACCAATCACAAGCTATTAACTTGAAAGAGGGAAACTTGCATTTAAACCTTCAATAGCTCCAATGTAGAGAGTGTATCCCAAAAGCTACAAACTTTTCCAACTAGAATTCATCCAATGTATCAAACAAGAATTATTAATGTTTACACTTGAAATTTAAGAGCTAAAGTTGTAAAGATTTTGGCTAGATGAGCCTTGAAAGTGGAAGTGCCTTCAAGATAGAGAAAAGTTGTATTTTCCCCCCTTTTCGAAATGATGTCAAGAATAAGCTTTAAAACTTGAAGTCCGGTACTTTCGGTGTCCGCCGACTATGCTTCCGGCGTGCACCGCCTTCTGATAGGTAGTTGGGGAAGTCAGAATCATTAAATGCTGCTCAGGTTCTCAACTGCCAAATTCCGGCGTCCACCCATTATGCTCGGCGTGCGCCGACTGTCTACTCTTAGCTTGATTCTTTAACTTCTTCAACAAGAAACCTCTCTAAAGCTCGATGGGCTATTCCAAGCTCTTCAAAACTCATATCTAACATGGTATTTACAAAACAAAGCAGAAACCGATACCTCGCGTAATTTCGACGACAAAATTTGGTACAAAAGCCTAAAATTTAAGGTTATATAATTAAAAATTTATTTACATCTTTTGATCCTTTTCATCACATAATTGCAAGAATTTGACATATAAGTGCCACTAAAAGCTTAAGAATTTGGACAAAAATGCATCATTCGGTTGACTTACATCACTGTGACATAACTATTCTCATGCGGTTTCTTCCTCTTTGGACAATTGAACTTCCAATATACCTGCTCCTCACAATAATTGCAACCATCTGTGGACTTAGGGCCTTTGGACCTTGTCCTCTTGGAATTCTTTTTCCTAGACTAACGATCATGCTCTTTTCCACTGCTGCTCCTGAATACTAGTCCAGCAGCCTGATTGTCTGATCCAACTGCATTATGTCTCAGCTTCCTAGCATGCAAGGCTGACCTCACATCCTCCAAAGCCACTGTATCCTTCCCAACTATGAAGGACTGCACAAAGTTGTCATAAGAAGCTAGTAAAGAACCCGCAAGATTAACGCAGCATCCTCATCCTCAATTTTAACATCAATATTCCTAAGATCAAGTAATATTGTGTTCAACTAATCAATGTGGTCTCTTAACTGAGCCCCCTAATGCATCCTTAGGCTGAACAGCCTCTGCTTCAGCAGCAACTTGTTGGTTAATGACTTAGTCATATACATGCTTTCAAGCTTCAACCATAACTTGGCAGCGGTGTCTTCCTCTGCAACTTTTGTGATAACATCACCAGACAAGCACAACATGATGGTTGAATGTGCTTTCTCCTTTAGAATGGCATAATTTGCTGCACTGGCATCATCTTTATCAGATAAAGGAGTCCACAATCCTTGTGGCTTTAACAAGGCACGCATCTTGATTTGCCAAAACTGAAATTGTTCCTCCCGGTAAATTTATCAATTTTTTACGTTCATTGCTGACATCCTCCTTACTAAATAACAAACCTTTCGTCACAAAATCCTAGCACCGATCACCGGTCTTGGTGAAGATCAACTATGTTCAACCTGCAACTTTTCTGGATCCACGAACCAATGCTCCGATATCAATTTCTGAAAAACACATAAGAGAAACATGCAGACTAAGAAGGATTTAAACAAAAACAATGCAAACATAAAGTATGGCGGAAATTGATAAAACACAGAAAGAAAGAGAAAACAGTGATTTAACGTGGTTTCCGGCGTTGTGCCGACTACTCCACGGACATAAAAGGAAATATATTATTATGCACAAAGTTAAAAGGATTTTCACACACTTGTGAAAGACACATTACATTGATTACAACAGATTCTATTTATAGACACAATTACCTAAACCCTAGCCGCCATAAGATCTTTGTCGAATTGCCATAAATACCCCAGATGTGGACCCCAGCTCAACTGCTATCCACCAGACGAAACTCAGCTTCAAACCGACTTTCCAGACTTGCAATCAACTGCCCAGATGTAGAACTCAGATGTACTCAGCAAAACTCAGCTGACAAAACAGAAAGCTGACTTCAGAAGAAACTCAGTTGCACTTCACCAAAACTGACTTCCACAAAATTGAATACCCTTACTAGACTGACCATCATTCTCAGCCTTAGTTTCATAGATTAGTTCCATTAGTTTATTCAGCATTTTAGAGATCAAGTCACCAAAACTGACAAGAACGGTTTCCAAATGCCCGAAATAATAGGAAATTTTATGATATTGTATGAAATGTTAGGAAGAATGCAAGCATTGCAAGGAAAAAATACTCCGCTCCGCTCAGATCATAAATACTTTTAGATTTGAGACATAGTTATAAAAACATCTCATAACTGATCAATTTTGTACTTTTAAACATATTGACATCTTGGCATGTACTTGGGGGTGCCCTACTCCATATCAGGGTGACTAATATGAGCTACATTCTGTTAGGAAATCTACGCGGGAACACAGCAGAATTCAAAAAAAATTCCTTTTAACCAGGATCGACTTCGTTTAAGCAACAAACATAAAAGAAGTAGACAAGAGAATACCTTGGTTGATCCAATTGGATCGACGCTTTGTCTACGGTTGTAGTTTCTGCACGAAGCCACCCAAGCATTCATCCTCTACCGGTGATCCACACGAACAGCTCGCCGGAAACCCATCATGGATTGCTACCATAAAAACTCGGTTACTAGACCGGCCTTTTCTCTCTCCCGGAAACTCTCGCTAGGAATCTCTCAATTTTTCTACTAAATTAGAACTCTTAATTGTGATATGCAAAAGAGCTAACCAACCCCTTACTTTTATAGAGGTAAGTGGCGCCCTCTTATGCCCCAAAACTGATTGGGAGAAACTTCCTAGTAGATTGAGGAGAGAGAAAATATTCCTCTAATAAAATATGGAAAGTATCTTTGATTTAATTATCTCATTTAATTTAATATCTTATATTAAATGTTTCCAAGATATTTGTCAATATCTAATAATGACTATCTTTATCTTATTAACATAAATCTATTTTCCATAAAAGTTACTATATATTAATGAAAGAAGTGGAATAACGTTAATCAACTCCAATTATGAAGTTGAATGTCTTGTTATCAAATTCTCTCCAAATGGACCCCATTACCACTATTCTGTGATAATGCAAGTGCTATTCACATAGCAAAAAACCCCATATTTCATGAAAGGACAAAGCACATAGAGTTAGATTGCCACATTACAAGAGCTAAAGTACAATCTAGATTTCTTAGACTCATGCTGTCAGAACACAGCATCAGTTGGCAGACATTCTAACAAAAGCTGTAGATTCACCTCTGTTTTATTATTTCCTAAGCAAGATGGGCACTCATTCCATATTCCAACCTCCCAAACCTGAATTGACATCATACTGGAGCAAGAAGTTCAAGCTTCATTCAAATTCAGCTTGAGGGGGGCTATTGGAGATATAGAGAATGAATTGACATCATAGTGGAGCAAGAAGTTTCATTGAGGACATCATCAAACACTTTGTACACAAAGTCGGTTAATAAGTTTGTTAGGAGGTTATAACCGTTTGTAGGTGTTAGTAGCATGTGTATATAAGTTGCAAACACTAGAGAACCTAATTAACATTTTAGAATACAATGTACTGATGTAAAACAGCTTGTAACTTCATCCTTTTATATGAAATGAAGAACACCTTTCTTCTTTGTTGATATTCGATCTGTTTTTCAGTTTTTCTTTCGTTTTGATGCAATGTGCATCAGTCAGGGTGCTTTTTGTTCCCTGATCCGGTGCGGCACACAAAAAGCTATAGCCTTAGACTTCACATGATCTAACTACTATCTCCGTACCGATCCGTTTAGACATTTTCACACCAATTAAGAAAATGGTTAAGCATCGTTAATTATTAATGATAAAAGTCTAGAATAGAAATAGTTGTAAAGTAAGTGAATGTATAATAAATTGGGAAAATTCAAATTATACCATTTTTCCCAAAATTTAATCGAATTTTACACCTCAAAAATTAAAAAAACCCCTTCACCATATATGGCGGGATCACCCATATTACGCCCTTAAGCAAGCCTATAAAGAGCGGTTACACCCATCTCCGCCCTTCAGCCCGCCCATGATGGGCGGTTTCACCTATAGATGGGTGGTCACGCTCATATTTGAAAAAACATGGACTTTTTTACTTTAAATCGGTTTTTGAGGAAATTAATTAATTAATTGAGGGTCTAATTGTCCACTTTGAACAATAATTAACAAATTTAAGTAGTTCTTTGTATTGTACAGCTCTTTTGCAATAGAAAAAAGTAAATTCTTTGTACAGACTCCTCATCGTATATCGTATGAGCAGCGGTGTATACGAATCAAATCAAACCAAGCCAAACCAAACCAAACTAAATGTCTCCGGTTTATATTTGAGCTAGTTAACACATATACGTGTTCGAGTTTGTTTGTTTAATAAACGAGTTGAAATTCTCATTCAAACTTGACTCGATTAATTAGGCTATATTGTTTGAACTCGACTCGTTTTCTTCAAACAAACGAGCATTCATAATCGGACGAGCAAATAGTTGTTGTAATTGTACAACAAAACACATTTAGTGATGATTGTTGTTGATGAAGTCATCGATGCAAGCAGAGTAGGACCGCATACAAACAAAAAACCAAAACGAAAAAGTCCATGTTTTTCCAAATATGGGCGTGACCGTACATCTATGGGCGAAACTGCTCATCTTTATGGGCGAAACCGCCCATCATGGGCGGGTTTATGTGCGGAGATGGGCATGCTTAAGGGCGTAATACGGGCGATTTCGCCATCTTAAGGCAGGGGATAGTGAGAGTTTTTTTATTTTTGGGTGTAGAGTTCGATAAAATTTTGGAAAAAAATTTATAATTCGAATTTCCCTTAATAGATTAGGGATAAAAGGAAGAAAAATGTAATAAATGTTCCATTGGTATTCTAAATGGACTTATATTATATGACAAATTTATAAAGCTAAACGAACTTATATTTTGAGACTTTGTTTGATTGATATCTATGTGTATTTTTTTTGTGTATAGTTATTTGTATTATTATTAGTTTTTGTTGGGATTTGTTTTAAATCAGAAAACATTTTTAACAATCAGGTTATTTTTTATGAGAACTTTTTAGAAACGTATGCTCCTCAATATTTATGTTTTTCTTATACTGCTGTATTTTATCACTTCTTAAATTTCGTGAGAGAGAAATATCTAAACTATGCAATATATTTTAAGTCGTTGATAAAGGGGAAATACTTGTGTGGAGAGGGATTTTGAGGTGAAGTGACGGGTGAAACGATCAGAACCATACAGTTTAAAGACAGGATGAAACTGTGTGGTGTGGATGTCTCCACACGTGTCTCCACACCGTGTGAAGACACACACAAGAACCTCCCGTTGATAAGGGGATAATGTAGAGAAACCACACAACTTGTATTGCTCTACACAATGATTATGCAATACATTGTAGCTAAAATTTGGCAAATGGTTTACTAGTGCTATTTAATGAAAATGATTGCCATTGGTCAGACTTATTCAGATGAAAAAGTTACTATATATAGATGAAATAAGTGGGAATAACATTAACACTCGTGCGGAAACACACCATTTATGATTCTCTTCGTTTAGGCTGTCACTTAAAAGGTACAAAATACTCCCAGTGACACAACGGTTGTGCCCTATATCATTACTCTAATACTTTATTCTTGAAGATAAACTTTTGTTCCTGCATTGCCCCCATATATACTTAACCGAGCGAACGAACAAATTTTACTAGATGGATTGAATGAATAAAAGCAACAAATATTAGTTACTTTCACTTTTCTTGGACACTATTGTACTTTAAATGGTATATAAAAAATTTCTGCATCAAATTTACTCTTTTTCTTCAACTCTAAAACGACGGGTATCTGTTTGGGGGGTGATTCTTTAGGCACAATAACAATTTTTATTAAGATGTTCACTGGATCCAAAACACAAGATTTGAACAACACTTTGTTTCTATTTAGCCAAATACCTTGTTATCATGTAATCTTGCTTACATCGACACAACCTTATACAATCAATTTTATTGAAGCCGGGATGATAGCTCTCGATTTTGGCGAAATGTCATATGGATACTTCACAATGGCCACCAAATCATGTGGCGTTTCATATTCTGAAAGATTTCAGAATGGCCACACTAGGACTTGATTTCAGAATATGAAACCAAGACAATTGAGAAAAAGTTAAGCGTATATTTTTGAAATTCAGTAACCGTATCTTTTTTTGATATTACATGTCAAAAAATGTACGTATGCTATTAAATATTTTTTATTTTTTTATTTATTGAAACTTATATTCTCCACTCAAATACATAAAATTTCAATTTCTTTTGCTGATTTAATACGGTTATTATACACACATGACTAAATGTTTTGCTGGTAAGTTGATGTTCGGGGAAGATTTAACATCACGAATCACACTAAACACAATATTGGGTGTCAAAATTAGCAATTTACACAACTTTGATCAATCTCATCACAAAGTATGCGATCGGTGTTGCTACAATCATTATAGCGGTTGAGAGGATACACCTTTGTTTCACGGTTCCGGATTACTAAAAAGGATGCTCATTAGATCATTATTGGTCATCAACGCTAATGGTGGCTTTAACTATACCATTTTTTGGTTATATCATGGCATTTATTGGTTCGTTTTCGGGCACAAATCTTTCAGTCATGTTTCCTTGGCTTTGCTACCTGAAGATCCATAAGCTCCACAAGAAATTTGGTTGGGAATTGTTAGCGATTGTCGGTTGGGAATTGTTACGGCAATCTCTAACAATTCCCAGCAATTTCTTTCTTGGGGAAGTTATGAATCTTGAGGTAACAAAGCCAAGGAAACAGAATTGAAAGACTTGTGCTCGAAAACGAACCAATAAATGCCATGGTATAACCAGAAAATGGTATAGTTAAAGCCATCACTAGCGTACTAATGACCAATAATGACCTAATGAGCATCTTTTTTTAGTAATCCGGCACCTTAAAACCGAGGTGTATCCTCGATTACTATAATGATTGGAGCAACAATAATCGTATACTTTGTGATGGGATTGATAAAAGTCGTGTAAATTGCTAATTTTGACGCCCAATATTTATGGGAAGTTTTGATGTGATTTGGGATGTTAAATCTTCTCCGAACATCAAATACCCCATGATAACCATTGATTCATATATGTTGCACTGCTTTGAATCAAACTTACCGGCAAAACCTACGATTCAAAAAGCCATTTTAGTTATGTATGTGTATAATAACTGTATTAGATCAATAAAGGAATTTATCTATTTGAGTGGAATATATAAGTTTCATTAAATAAATAAATTAAAAATATTTAATAACATACTTCATTTTTTGACTCTATGTAATATAAAAAAGAGATACGCTTATTGAATTTCAAAAACATACACTTGCATTTTCTCATTTGTGTGGTTTCATATTCCGAAATCAAGTCATGGTGTGGCCATTCTGAAATCTTTCAGAATATGAAACGTCCCATGATTTGATGGCCATTCTGAATTCAAGCCCCGGTGGCAAGCTTCGGTTTGACAAGGACTTAGATTTCAAAATATCAAACACCACATGATTTGCTGACCATTGTGAGGGATCCATATGACATGTTGTCAAAATCGAGTTCACCGGAGCTTTCGTCTCGGCTTCAATATCAATAAAATTGACTTTATAAAGTACCTTGTGTCGACGTGCAAGAAACTGTATGAAGATGTTCACCGGATTCAAAACACAAGATTTGAACTATTTAGCCAAATACTCTGATATGGCCTGATACCATCTATTCAGGGGCACCCATGGGGAGGGCCAAGGGGGCCATGGCCCCGAACCCTCCAAATAATCAATGAATTTAAGGGTCCCGTGAAATTTGAACTCAATATATATATATATATATATATATATATTGCATTTTTTATAATAAATAAGGTATTGATTTAATGGTAAGCAGTTAAATATAATAGAAAAATAAATTATTTTTTTTCGTTAACCCTTTTTAGAAGGGCCTAAAATATATTTGGCCCCGAGCCTAAATATAGACAGGGACGTCTTGCCTTCCATAACTTTAACTCGGTCTTTTTAGTATTGAGAAGGGAATCGTGAAGCATATTTCTCATTTCTATGGCTTCTTCTTTTGAAGATGTTTGTGTTGAAGAAGGGACTTATTGACACTACCATCATACACGAGAAAGCCCTTGTCTGTATTAGCCCTTGTGTCTACATCATGAAGAAAAGCTGGCTTTTTTGAAACGGTACATGAAGATGGTGGTATTAATACCAGGTGATCTAAAGGATAGATGAAAATATGTAGCTAAAGGGGATGAATGATGAGATAGAAAAAGAAAAAAAAAAAAAAAACCCGGAGAATGTCAAAGTGCTATAAAGTTATAAATCGAAAAGAATGTTTTTTTTTATTTGTATTTTGGATGATTTTTTAATTTCCACTTTCTACTTTCGGAGACGCGAAGAACATATTTAACGTCAATTTTATCGACAGACTCAGTCTCGTGTCTAAATCCCCAAACAGAGACCAACTCCTCGTCTGCACCACCTAAGGACCACCTTTTCCCTAGATGCCCACCGCCCAAACCACCCTATGATTCTTTCTAACGTGATATAAGTGTCTCACATGACCTTGCCAAAAAAACGACTTATCAATGAAAAAATCGGCCAAAAGTGTTGAATGATCTAGCTATGTGAAACTCGATAAAGGTTATCATGCTTATAATAAAAATCCCCTCAAGATCATTTTCAAGCAATGAATAATGTACCAAACAAATTAGAGAAAAACCCTAACCATCAAACTAATAAAAAAAGTCCAAGTCGTCAAACTAAAAAAATAAAAACACCAAAAAAACGAAAAATAATGCAAAGGTAAATTAAAGGATTATGAGAAGGGTAGATGAAAATATTATTGTAGCTACGGGAGATGAATGATGAAAAATAAAATAACCGGAGAAAAAAAGTTATAAACCGAAAAAAATGTAATGTTTTTTTTTTTTTTTTTCTTCTTCTTCTTTGGGCCGGTTGGATGGTTTTTAAGATTGACTGGTTTGTATATATTTTTGCTGATGCAGATTGGGCTCGGGGCTCGGGGCTCGGGGCTTACAAGCTTAGGTTTACAGAAAGCAGAAAGAAGCTAGTACTTGGATTGCATCAATAATCCTAACAGTAGTGTAAGATTGCCTGCATGCATATTGCTTGGCTAATCTGTACGTAGTTGTGTTTCTGAGACATGCGATTGATTGATCGATTGATTGATTGAGAAGAATATGGGGATGAAGAAGTTATTTTAATTCGCTACACAACGACACGTCTGTTGTATATATATAGAGAGAGAGATGAGTGAAACAGATGAAAAATGGATCCAATGCAAGTTTTAGGCTGTTTCCATCAAATGCATGATCTAACTACTAAGCAACACACAATGCAAATGCAAATGCAACTGATTCTATTTAACCTAATAAAAATAATATTTGTATGTGCTAACATTTAAATGTTCCATTTTAACTGTCATTGACTATAAAAATGTATTTCTTCCTTGTATCGTTAACACCATGCTTTTTTCACATATATGCTCTCTGATGTTTCTTTACTTAATTTCCCTTTTTTTATACAAAACTCTTTTTAATTTATACAAAAGTAATTGATATAGATTAAACCATCAATTAATTAATTAATAAAAACATATTCAAAACAATATATATATTGAACACCTCTTTTATTAATTTCTCAAAATGATTGCAAAAAAGGAAACAATGAAGACAAAGAAATACAAGCTGAAAGAAAACATGACAGCATTAATTATCTAAATGAAATCCTACTGCTATTAAATAGCATAAGGAGAATTTAAAACTCATCAAATTAAATAAAATCACAAATCACAATAAACTCAGCCTTTAAACATCACTCTAGAAATTTCTTGAAGAATAAAGCAGAGAGTTTGGGAGATCTCTTCAACTTGTTTTTGAAGTCCACAAATGTGAGACCAAATCTCAGTGTAAAACCTGAACCCCATTCCCATGTATCCAAGAAACTCCATGCAAAAAACCCCTTCACATTTGCACCCTTGCTGCAAATTTTTTGTCAAGATAAATATTAGTACTACATTTCATCAATATCCTTATTCTTCTTTTATATTAATTTTGAATATGAAAATTCTTAAAATCACAATACAAAATACAAGAGAGACCCTTATAACTTGACAATTTTAATACGGTGGTCAGAAACGGCTGCAGGAATTATGACATACGATTCAATAACCGAAAACATGTACAACACCTAATATTTTAAAGGCTTTATATATAGGTAAAAAGGATAATTTGAAACTAAAATTATGTAAATAAGACTTTTTATTGGGTAAAGAGGACAAATATGTGTTGCACTACAATTAAAATTCTCTTATATTTAATTACAAAAATGAATGTATCTTTTGATATGAACGTCAAATGATCGTAATTCTTTCACCATATTTTTCCTTTTTTCCGTTCTCTTTATTCAGACATCCAATTTGATTTTTTTTTTTATGTCATTTTCGTCAAAAACAACGAAACAATGGAACATTGGAATAGTAGATTTAATGTCAATTCCATTGTACCGAAACAGTGGAAATTGGAATAGTGGATTTGAGGTCAATTCCATTGTATCGGAATTGTCTTTATCATCTAATTTATATTTTCCCTGTCCCGATTTCTATTTTTTCCCCTCTTATCTGTCATTTATTCTCACACACTCTATTTTAAATCCAAGTATGATTACAAGTCTATGGATAATATTTAAAGAAATTAGTGAATCTGTAACTGATTTTAGTAGATAAATATTGTAACTAGTAAAAAAAAAAGATTATTTTTAGAGGGTCACTTCACCCATTAGTGCTCGTTGTGGAGCCGCCCTGATTGTGGTAAGAACGTGAATGACTACCTAGATATATAAACATGGTACATTTACACATATATGCCCATCCATAATCCGGTCCAAACAACCATGCTATGAATTTACTAGATATATAAACATGATATAATATACAACAATATAATCATAACTTTCTCCTTTTAAAATTTGAAAGATTTTAAAAAATATTATGTTATACTACAAAGTAAACCTACTTTAGCTTTTTAATAAAAATAAATGATTATGCGAAGAAATTAATTAACTTACTCAATGGCATATTTCAAAGCCAAAAGGTGACCTCTATAGAATTCAACCCTCTTGTGATCTTTAACCCCTTTTGCAACTGTATCAATGTTGGCTTCAGCATATCCTATAAAATGTCCAATAAAAAACTTATAACTAAATTTATATTTAATTTTCTTATTTCATATTAATTTATCTATAGCTCTAAGTATATAACTGGTATTTATATAATGTTATATATTAATCTTACCACACTCTGTGATATATGTGGGTATTTTATGATACCGGTTGCTTGTGTACACTAGGATTTTCTCAAGTCCATCTGGATAAACAAAAAAGATAGATGCCCCTGTCTGCAATTATTTTAATAATATAAAATTTCGTTAGAAATAAAGATATGTTATACATAAAACATGTAATAAATAAAGACAAATACTCACATAGATTATGAGTCACACTCCATGATAAACGGTCACGGGATTAGATAAAAAGAAAAGGGAAAAAAAAACGTTTGGTCTAATCAGATATATATAAATCTCACGCGACGATGATATTATTAATTTGAGTGGAATGAATTTTTTATTTGTTTAATTCTCTATTATAAAAAAATTAATTCTCTATTAAAAAGGAGTTGCATACCGGTGCTCCAATGGGTTTTCCATTTCTTAGAGCTGTAAACAAAAAATAAAAGAAAAATATGTAACACATTATATATAACATTATATATTTCATAAAATAATATATTTTATAAAAGAAAATGGAGAATGTAAATTGGGTCTATATATTGCAAGAACTTACTTGTTTGTTCAGCTCCAATGTCCGTAGAATAACTTATATTTGGACCCACATTAAATTTGGCATTTCTAGCAAAATTGGAGGTGTAGTAATTAATTCCAAGGAAATCCAAGGACCCAGCTACCAATTTTGATTGTTCAGGTGTGAACTTTGGCAATCTATTACCAACAATGAGTTGCATGCTTTTGGGATACTGTCCAAAAACCAAGGGGTCTAAAAACCTACAAATTAATTGCATTTCAATCCCACAAAAACAAGATTAATACGAATCAAGTACAGAATTATAATTATATTAAATAATTTCAGGAAGAAATTAATGAAAATATATACTCACCAACCAAAGTTGAAGTCTAAGGCACGTTGAGCAGCTTCAATATCAGATTTGTGATTAGAGTATGGCACAAACCATAATGGATTCAGCACTATTCCTATTTGCCCTTTTTGAGTTGGCTGCATAATAATAATAATAATAATAATAATAATAATAATAATAATAATAATAATAATACAGAGAAGGTAAATAAATTCCTTGGTGTTCTAGTCAATTTTTTTCATTTAATTTTTTACGGTTGTTAAAGGTATTATTGGATTCAATATCTGCAAAATTGTATGTACGATTAATAGTCGACTAGCTCTGTAGATGCCAAATGTCCATATCCGATTTATAAAGTCGATCCTAAGTCCAAAAGGCAGTGTCATGGTCGATTTGATGTGGTGCTTATAACACGTGTTTTCGTAACACTATCGTGATGATAAACTGTTGCCCCCTTATATTTTTTACGAATTAAATAGCCTAATCAATGTTTAAATATCCGATCGAACCTTAATAATTTTTTATATATAAAAGTTTGACCCCTAATAAAAATGGCACCTATTGACCAAATTGGTATGTATTGACTCTTACGTATGTTTGTTATCATACCAACATATTGCTCTTGTTTTCAAGATTTCATTGCAACAAAAGACGAAAAAAAAAATAGGAATCAAATTCAGTCAAGTGGTAAAAAGTCATTGCATTTTCTGATGAACGATGTATGTCTGCTACAACTTATGCAACACCAGATGTTAAAAAGGTTTGAGGTACGTAGGTTGAAAAGTTAATTACCTTGTATTTTCTCCTGTACAATTTTACTATCGCACCGTGAGAAATGATGATATTGTGAGCGACTATGTAAGGTTCAGTAGCAGAGTCGCCACCAGGGCAGTTCAAGTTTCTCCAAGCAGAACAACGGCCGGGAGGGAAGGAGCCAACATCATAGCCTAAAAACGCAACATTCCATGGCTCGTTTATCGTTGCCCAATGCTTTACCCTATCCCCAAATTCTTTGAAACAAAGCTCCGCGAAATCCACATAATCTTTCCTAAAAACAACAACATTAAACTGTTTGTATTAGAGCACTTGCATTACTTACCGTAAAACAAGATAAATGTAAAATATAGATCCAAATCATTCAGACCTACAAAAAAAAAAAAAATCTTCTGCAACAGAATCACTCACGCATATGTTTTTTAAACAGAAAATCTATGAATATTCTTTCGTATTTATATTGTATAAAATATAAAATCTCTATTTAAATTATACAATTTGTCACAGAAGACTTACGTAATGCGTCTACTGAGAAAGCCACCATATTCTTTTTGTAGCTTTTCTGGAAGATCCCAATGGTAGATTGTCACAAATGGTTCAATACCTGTGCCAGTCAACTATTACTATAAATGCTAACAATATTTATGCATAAATTAATATGAAGATAATATTTTTTTTTATTAAAGATTTTCTGATAAATTAAATTACCATGTGCAATAAGATCATTAATGACCTTGTTGTAAAAAGCAATTCCTTTTGGGTTGACTCCTTCACTTAATTTGCCCGCTATAATCACATTTGAGAGGTTAAAATATTGCTCTTTAAAATGAAAATAAAATATTTTCACTTATAAAATTTTGGATTAACAAACCTTTTTGTACAATATAAAATGAAGAAAAGTAGTTAAAATTATCTTACTTGGTATAACTCGTGGCCACGAGATGGAAAGTCTGAAGGCGTTGAGGCCAACGAATTTCATCAAATTTACATCACCCTGAAAATGTTCAATTCGACATTAAATATTTATACAAGAGCATATTAATGTTATAATATTATTGTTGGAGCAAAATTATTTATCACTAACTTGAATAATCTTTTGTCCAATGGTTTTACCAAAAAATTGTAATGTTGATATATATATATATATATATATATATATATATATATAAAACATTTTCATTACCTTGTAACGATGATAAAAATCATCAACAACGTCACCATTGGTGCCATCATCAATTTTACCTGTACCACAACATAACATGAATCAACTTATCTTGCAATACTCATCATCAACTTGTTTTATGTAATGTATAATTTCGATGATTTTGATTTTAAAATCATCATCGCGAATTATTCATAAAGGAGGATGTGACCGGTGAAGGTTGTAGTGTAAGAAGTTGGATGACACATGAGAGCCTAGACATCAAGATATCAAAATGGGTAGAGTTGTTCACGAACCAAGCCGATCTGAATACCAGATGTTTGGACACGATCAATTTCGAGAACCTAAACAAATGTTTGAGTTTATTTGAGCCTTTGACCTTTCTATGAATAATTTTCACAATTTCACCCACACACTCGCATATGTACACACATTAAAGTTCATGAACGTAAACAAACGTTCGTGAGTCCTCGCATTCCTTCGTATAATAAACAAACATAATCATATGGTTGTGTTCGATTCTTGTATTCAAACAAATAAACAAATGCGAGTTTATATAAGTCAAACTCGTGTTAGACCATAAAAGTCCGAGAAAAATATTAATTAGGGTTAATTAGACTCACTAGGAACTTGATGAGAATAAACATCCCAGACGCTTGATCCTCTCCCATCTGTAGATGCTGCTCCTTCATACTGAATGAATCATGCACAAATATTCATTAACATTTTGCATGAAACATATTATACATAGACTTTAGTTATTAATTTAACCTTAATAAATATTGTCCTGTATTAAATGCATATGACAACTAATTAAAATGGTTAATTATACCTGATAGGCTGATGAAGAAGCTCCAAAAATAAACTTAGGGGGGAAATTTCTGTGGCTAAAAGTGGTAATGTTTTGTGGTTTAGTAGCCAAAGAAATCTCAAAGGACCCAAATGTCACTAAAATTGAGAATATTAGGCAAAGGAAGGCATTTACTTGAAATGCCATGGTTGAGAATTTGGTGCTTAAGCTTTGATCGGAATGTTGCTATAAATAGTAAGATGTCAACTCTCAAGTGCATGTGGGATGCATGTGTAAACTTAATATGTGGAATAATTAATCAAATAATTAAGTTTAAGTTTCTTCGCTTAACATTGATAAATGTGTTAACCAAGTTTATGATAAGCACGCGCATATTTCATCATCTATGTACCATTTTTAGCTTTGATAAATCTATTTTGAATTTTGGCAAGATATATAGTCGATATTTTGATCATTTTGGTTCGGATTACTACCTTTTTGATTTGAATGTGTAGTGACGATACAGGGTTTCACCCCTCCACGTGTCGTCTAACAGTTGGTTCCCACATTATGAATAAGTATCAGAGCGTGTATGTTGATGCCCGGACTCGGGGCTACGACGATCGACTCTTAAGCAGTGTAGGACGATGGTCCCATCTCGACCACTGCAAGTCGGTGGAGTCGACGTAGAAGACAGAGTCCGCACCAGCTACGAAGGCCCATTATCAGCATGGTAGCTTGGGCAAGGGGCAAGGCCCATGAAGGGTAGATATGACAATAGCTAAGACCGACCTAATATTAGGGTTAGGGCATGCATTATCATTATAAATACCACGTTCCAGGAACTACGTAAGACTTGATTCCTAGACAATTACATGATACGTAGGCAATCTAAGACAAACTCTTAATTAGACTCAGCCGCAAATAACAAACCTACCAACACATTCTTAAGGCATTAGGGTTTTGGGTGTTCATCACTAGATTCATTCAGGCCCGGATTAATTAGGTGACACAATTTGTCATCGTCATTGGCGCTAGAAGAAGGGCCCTTCTAACTGTTGAATACACCAAGATCACGATGCCTCCTAAAGATAAAACCGCCAAGAAAACTACCTCCAAAAACACAGATCAACATGTTACGCAGATCAATGAGCACGTGGATCTAGATCCACAAGGAGCAAAGGATCCGGTGCTGGATCCTATCCGCGAAGATCCCCAGAAGGAGAAGCAACGTCTTGCTCTGGAACATCAAGTCATCGTGGATCAATTGGTAGCGGTTGAGCGCGAATTGATGTCCAGAATTATAGCGGAGGCGTTCATGGCACAGAAGCATGCAGACGGCGGTAAGAAAGACGCTGCAGAAAAGCCCAAGCAAGCCCCTAAGGACGAAGTCAGTGCATCATCCAGCTCCGTGGAGAGAAAGAGACTTCAGATTCAACAAAAACATCAAAGGATGGAGGAGGATAGCGTTAGACAGGAACTGAACGTTATTCTAGGCAAAAATCAGGTCTCAATGTGGCTGGAATCGCCTTTCACGAAGGATATTGAAGAGTTTCCCAACCCAAGGGGTTTAAAATACCAAAGATAGAACCCTACGATGGCACCACTGATCCAGAGGACCATCTACATAGGTATTTGTCTCAGATGAGGTTGGACGGTACACATGATGCGATGCGGTGTCGGGCTTTCGAGACGTTGCTCGTCGGTCAAGCTTGAGAGTGGTTCACCAAGCTACGACCAGGTTCAATCTCTAGTTTCGCTATGTTAGCACGCAAGTTTTGAGATGCATTTATTGTAAACAAGAAGTTTTATTTAAGCGCTACACACCTCATGAATATGAAGCAACAAAAGGATGAAACTGTGGTAAATTATTTGAAGAGGTTTAATCTTGAGACCATGCAAGTCAAGGACGCGGATGATCGACTTTTGATCACGTCATTTGTGGGAGGACTGCGTAATACAAAGTTGTACATGAAGTTGAGCAGGGATGTCCCTCGTACCATGGACGAATGTGTCAATATGGTACATAGATTCTGTCAAGGGGAAGAGGCAGTGCGTAGGCACACCCAATCCGACTGGATGGATTCAAAGAAGGACGCTCGAGGTCCAAATAAGAATCAATCCAAAGGACAGAGAACTGAGAGTAAGTCGACTGTCTGGGATCGTATCACGGCGCCTGTCTCGGACCGTTTGGGAAAGAAAGGAGCCCTGCGGGACAAGGACTTCATCCCCCTCAATCGGTCTCGGTCGAAAGTGTTATCCATTATGCTCTCGAAGAACATCGCAAAGAAACCGCCACCATTGAAAAGGCCTCGAGAAAAGAGGAATCCAAGCAAGTACTGTGAGTTTCATGAGGATATAGATCATACAACGGAGGATTGAAACGACTTAAAAAGAGACATCGACGCTTGCATTCAAGAGGGAAACCTAGATAAAGTGGTTTATAGGTCTCAGTACAATGAGCCCAAAGGGCGTAGAGAGTACAAAAGGAAAAATCCCGATCAAGATCGAAATCAAGGTCTAGATGCTCAGAGACGCAGAGATCAATCACCTCGGCGGGATCGATCTCCGGACCGTGAGAGAAACAACCGAGATATTTATGATCGAGACAGGTATGACGATAATCGACCCAACAATTACGTTAACACGATCTTTGGGCCGACAGAGGAAGATAAGGACCGAGCCAGTCGAGAGTCAACTGACAGCTCGAGGGAAAAGAAGAGACTGAGGTTTACAACCGAATTCGGGGTCCCAGTGAGGGCCTAGTAATCGAAGTTGTGATCAGTCGAACTCGAGTATCAAGAGTCTGCTTCGACAACGGCAACGCGGTCAATATCTTGTACTACTCAGTGTTTAAGGCGATGAATCTAAAGGATGAGGACATGGCACCTCTAGCATCTCCTCTGTTCGGATTCACCGGACAAGCGGTCCACCCCATGGGGTCGATAAGGTTGCTAACAACGGTCGGGGATGGTGAAAGAGGGAGGACCCTTGAATTGAACTACGTGGTAGTCAAGGCTCCTTCAGCATACAATGTCATATTGGGTCGTCTTGCGCTTTTCGACCTGCGGGCTATCATCTCCACTGTCCATAATAGCATGAAATTCCCCACCAGGAACGGCCCGCATGAAGTAAGGGGAGACCTTGATGCTGCTCGGGGCTGCAACTCCTTCATCATGGAGGGGAGGCTGGCTGTGTAGCAAGTCCTGATTGAAGAACTGATTCCGGAAGAAGAAGAGGAGAAGAGTTGGATCTCAGTAGATCCGGTTGAAAATGTTCATCTATAGGAAGGCGAAGACGATCAGTGTGTACAAGTCGGGGTTTGGATCCCGGCCAAAGAAAAACAATTGCTGGTCGAGCTGCTAACCGAGTTCAGAGATGTTTTTGCTTGGAGGGCTGATGACATGCCGGGACTCTCCACGGATATTGCGGTCCATAAACTCGAAATAAATCAAGCCAAGAAGCCAGTTAGACAGAAAAAGAGGAGTTTTTCACATGATCGAGTCGAAGCCATAGAGAAGGAAGTCGGGAAGTTATTAACCGCCAAGATAGTAAGAGAAGTGTTATATCCAGAATGGCTGGCCAACCCAGTGTTAGTCAAGAAGCCCGACGGCAGCTGGCGCGTGTGCGTGGACTTCACCGACTTGAATAAAGCATGTCCAAAGGACTCGTATCCATTGCCGAAAATTGACAGTTTAGTAGACTCACTATCGACTTTGAAGTGTTTGGTTTTTTAGATGCATACAAGGGATACCACCAGATCCTAATGGATCCTCGAGATGCTGAAAAGACAGCTTTAATCACGGAATTCGGCACTTTCTGCTATGTAACCATGCCATTCGGGTTGAAAAACACCGGGGCTACATATCAGAGAGCAGTCAACAAGATCTTCGCCAAGCAGATTGGTAGGTGTATGGAAGTATACGTAGACGACTTGCTCATCAAGAGTCGGTCTATGAAGCAATATTTGGTAGATGCTCGAGAAGTATTTGAGGTCCTAAAGGAAACAAAGATGAAATTAAATCCAAAGAAGTGCACATTTGGGGTCAGGTCGGGGAAGTTTTTGGGATATATGATCTCAAAAGACGGGATTCGAGCAAATCCGGATAAGATCAATACTTTAAAAAACATGCCTGCACCTCGGAATATAAAGGAAGTACAGAGGCTCACAGGTCGAATGGCCGCCCTCAACAGGTTTTTATCAAGATCCTGTTAGGAAATCTACGCGGGAACGCACCGGAATTCAAAATTTTATTTCCTTTTAACCAGGATCGACTTCGTTTAAGCAATAAACAAATAAGCTAAAGACGGTGGTTACCTTGGTTGATCTAAAATATCGACGCTTTGACCGTCTAAGGAGAGTAGTTCCGCATAGAGCCGCCCAAGTGTTCGGCCTCTACCGCTAGTCCACACGAACAGCCCACCGGAATCCATCATTGGATTGCTACTAGAAAAATCCGGTTGCTAGACCGGCTTTTTCTCTCTCTCAAAATCTCACAAGAAGCTCTCTTTTATTTTCACAAGAATTCTAAACTCTTGGAATTATGGTGTACAAAAGAGCTAGCTAACCCCTCCTATTTATAGGGTAGTGGGGCGCCCCCAACTAATAATAAAATCCTTGGGATTAAGTCTTGTGTTAATTAAGGAGAAAGAAAACATTTTCCTAATAAAATAAGGAAAATATAATTGATTGATTTATCTCATTAATATTCAATATCTTATATTAAATATTTCCAATATATTGTCAATATCTTATATTGACTATATTTATCTTATTACCATAAATCTATTTTTCTCAAAATTAATTAATATCTAATATTAATATTATGGTAATCTTATTAATTAAATTGCACAAGTCAAATATATCCAATATATCTAAACTTGCGCCACATGCATATGTGCACATATTTAATTACATGATCAACTATTTTGGCAAAGTCACGTGTGTCATACACACAATTTTCGGCCACATTTATATATATATATATATATATATATATATATATATATATATATATATATATTAATATATATATATATATATATATATATATATTATAATTAATCAACATAATTAATATCTTGTATTATATTTATTCATAATAAATAAATACCACCATATTAATTTATCACTATAACCTTTATAGTATGAGATAAATTTTTTCCTTATTTGGTTATCATCTATAACCACATTTTAATCCGGCTAGATGTTCTTATGTGTGTGACCCGAAAGGCTTCCGAATATGTTGGCCGTAGACACAAAGTGCAAATTACGAAAATGCCCTTCATGCCTAACGATCACGGGATAGCGTCTAGCAACACACCGTGACCCCCAATCATCGGAAGAGTCAAATGCAATGACTACTACCTTTCATGTGAAACAGTTACCGTATAACTTACAATCCTATCGCTGTAATAATATCCATACGGTCGTACGTCGAGTGTCAAACATTAACGACCGTATCTTATAATCTGGATATCATGCTCTCTCGAAGTAACTCGTTTACTCCCACTTTGCAAAGATTCACGAGAGTAAGACATTCCTTATAAGAAGGCCATTTCGGATATTCGATCCCAATCATAGGATACGCGATTCCCAGACGACCAATCATGTATACTCCTCATGCTTCAATATCATACCCAATCACTACCGCATGATCGCCTCGTGGCTAGAGGAAACCTCAATAGTGTCAAAGCATAACAATCCACACCGTGATGCCATGAAGACTCCGGTCTTAAGGATAATTACACAACCGTCACATAGTGTGACACTTAACCGTGTAAGTGGGTCAGTCTAACGTACGAACTCTCTAATACACGTCCACGTACAGTCCAAGTGTCTCTACACTTCGATAGACGAGATCTATCCCTGCCCTTAAAGACAGAAGACATCTAATACGTGCTAGTCTGTTTGTACTATCAATGTCCTGTTTAATAGTACATCAGCCTAGAGACATTTAAGTATCAAACTTATTTATGTGATTAGAGATCTCATGAACCATAATCGCCTATCATGGTTTCTCTATCACAGTTTAATACTAAGGACGTTACCATATAACAATTCGCAATTGGTTCTTTAAAAGAACAAATATATGATAACAGAAAAGCCATTTAATATATGTATAAACATAAAGAAATAGTAGAAATGATCCGACCCGGTCGGATCCGGTCCAACCCTATTGGGTTTAGGACACTATTCCAACAATCTCCCACTTGGCCTAAAACCAATCACTAGCACACACAAGACCAAGTTGAAACACAAGAATCTCATGCAATGCTCGCAATCACCTCTAGCCTTAAACGAATCGCTATCCGTAGGGACTCAGACTATCTTCATATCATGTTCCAAGTGACCAAGTCAAAGGAACCGCCTCAACACACACACGAATCTCTGACGAGACCCTGGTCCTTGCTTCAAGCAATGAATCCACTTATTATATCAACTATATAGAAAAGGTGGAAGAACCGTATAAGGTTCAGGAATGAACCTTTTAGATCCATGTACTGCTCCCGCTGCGCCTCTAAGGCACTACTGTGTTTTGGCCTAGTTGTAGAATTCACAGTGACCCATATGCTAGAACATTTCTAGCTCACTGTATCACTTAATCAAAGTGATTGCAAACCCAGACTGTAGCTCCCACTCGCCTTCATAAGACTTAGGATATTTGTCCGTACAACTATATTTATCTGATTCCAAGTTTCGATAAACTAGGAAACCATCCTTAACTTGTTTAAGGATATTCTTGACATTCACCGGATTTACTTTCATACTTGCTCATGACTATTCATGGACTATGAACATCCGGCATTACCTATAAGATGGTTCCTATCGCAGTAGCGAAGGAAACCTTCCATAAGCATCATCATTCACCTTATCATTAGGACGAACGTCCTAACATAGATAGATCTTGAGAACACCGTCTAGCAGTATCCCCTGTCGTGATCTATGCTAAACTCTTTTAGCATCACATCTATATAGGTAAACTATAATCTAACAAAGAGCTTAAATCTATCGCTATAGATTCTTATTTCCAAAATAAGAACTGCTAATCCAAGTGCTTTCGTAAAGACCTTGAACTACCAAACATTAATTTGACGTGACATGGGGTGACAATTCTCGAGAGAGATATCCAATACCTTACTCAAAAATCGTAACACACTCCCACTATCCATCTTGCACATGGGGCATATTCCTTCTTTTGACTAAATCAAACTCCTTTGATTATCAAACAAAGAATTGTCTAGAGAAACTTGTTTGAGTCCATAAATAGATCTCGTGGGCTTACATATCATGTTATCGTCTATGAACATCGAGCTGTTTGCCCAACGTCTTCAACACTATCATATAGTCATGATACAAAGTTATAACAAGTATTATCTGAATAGAACTGGGCTCAGCCTTACGGGGACATTCCCTCTAGGTAAGACATACTAGGTTCACAACCTGGTTGTCACTGATGGAATCTAATTCAGATATTATGGCTCATAGCCATATCTCTCAATCTTGCCTTTCAAACATTCCTTCATAAGTCGTGAGATATTCATTCTTCAAGATGAACTTACCAGCAGCCTTTTCAGGCTTGAGGTTATCCACAGACTTACAGAACTTTTGTGTGCACTGAGCAGTGTTCTACACCTCATCGTTATGTGGCGTCTGCTCACGTTCCTATGGTTGAATGTATCTTTGTGGTTCTTAAACTCTTTTGAGATCTGATTCACTCCCACTGTTTCTTTCGGAAAAAACACTTCCTTTAGAAGACAGCATGTTTGGAGACAAACATTTTGCTCCGCGGACAAGTAAATAATATCTAGCGTACTTGCTAAGATATTCCACAAAGTCTCACACGTCGTACTAGGCTCCAAGCCTTTCTGACTTTGCCTATGACAACTTCAAATCATCGGTTAAGATAGATTCGACATTATCCCCTTCCATATCTAATATGGAATTTATTCAACCTTTATTCTTTGGAACTCGGTTAAGTATAAGGGCACTATCCCGAAACGGGTAAGGGATACTTCGCATGGCTTGCGTCACACCTTTATCATATAAAGTGTTGTTTCCATTTTGGGAACACAATCTAATTGCGTATCCAAAAGATGGTATCCTTCAAGGGAGAATCTGATTCTATTTCAGACAACTTCTGAAACACCATTCAGGTATTAATTACTCCAATCCAATTGAAGATTAATTCCCATGTAGCTCATCAATCTCATATTCGTACTAGCTCGAACTTTTCAGGCTTTCCAAATTGTTGTACTTCAATAAGTACATTCAACCATTTCTAAAAATAGTCATAGAGATTTGACGAAAAATTATTTGTGGGATTAATTGTCACAAGCCAACAAACATCGGTATGTTTAGGCTTCAGACAATTTTTTCTAGATTTTACAACCTTTTCATAAAAGGGTATTTCTGTCCTCTTTGGATAAGATACGTATAACCCACATGATTCATAATCATATGGTTCAACATCATCAGAATGACGTTTAATTACATGCTTCCCTTCCAGAGAGACTATGTCTAAAACAACCACAAATATTAAGGATAACAGCCACACAAATATTTAGTTGATATCTCATCACATATATCAACTATATAGTGACAACAATCTAGTATGTTATATTCAGTGACCATCCAACTTTATCGGAATAACATTTATTCTTTACAATTGAATATGTCTACTAAATCCTAACAAATAACTGAAAGTATGTTCTTCATAAGAACCGGAACATAATAACATTTATTTAGTTCCCTTATCGGTTTTACTAGATCCGAATGTGTTAAGTGTTACAACGCTTGCTTCACCTTCCATATCTATATTTAATCTTTCTAATTTAGTCACACTTGCAAGATATCATATATCTAAGAGTTGACTTTGAACTTAGATAGATTTATCTCAACTCACTTGCCTAGAATAGAAACTTCAATAAGTTCTCTATTTAGGTACATGCCCTAACTTTCTTTTTTAATCCTTTAAGCACTTGTAAACATTTCTTGGTGCAGTCTTCATAAGACCTAAGAAAGATCACAAGAGCTACGTCTTTAATTTCCTTTCATAAAGAAAATCTAAAGTTTATTAAATAGTTTATTTAACCTTTTGAATCGTATTCAAAACATTGACTATTCAATTAACCATTAAGCAATGATAGAATTAAGTCGATACTTAAATCTTATAATTTTGAAAACAACCTTTCCAAAATTATAGTGATCATTCTTATCCAACGTTTGAATTAACTGTCATCATATGAATGATTGATCATATTGGATCGTATCCAATGCCATGAGCTTCCGCTTTTCATTAATAATTAAAGTCTTGGAGCACTGCATTAAATATGTAGTCTCCTTGTCTCTAACTACTATAACGGTATTGCTCATGTCATTGCTTATTTTAAAAGGATTAAAATTACTTAACCATATTTGAGAACGTTTCTCAAAAGGTAACAGTCATAATTTGGTTTTACTAATCGAGAATAAACATAAATATAAAGTTTGCTAAAACTACAACATAAAAATGAAAATAAAAGAGTGTTGTTGTTTATACACGCAAAATCAAAAATGGTCTTTTGATTTATGATTTTGCTCCCACTAGTCAACTACTTCCAATTGACTTTCAAGAATTTTCCAAAATTCTTTAGTGGATGAGATCCAATCTAGTTACCTCGATTCCGGCGGTGGTCGATCAACCAAGATAATTTCGAAAGGTAGGTAACACCTTACCATTCACATCTCTGTATGATTATCAGTGGTTGACTAATCAACTCTTTGACGATGCACATCACTATGTGTTAGCCAACCCCTTGTCTCTAAAGTCAGACAGCCCTGACGGTGGCCAATCACCGAAAGACTCTAGTCAAGTCATAACCCAATATTCACGAGATCTCATACGATCATATATCAATAACGACGATATACCCGAGGTAGGTCAACTCCCGGCGGTGGTCGATCAGTTGGATCCGAACACAGGCTCTTCACCGTCGTTATAATATTGGGAGACAAAATTTCGACTTGATTTTTGTTGTGGAATTATTTATGTAAATTAAATCACTTAATTAATTTTAATCATGGTCTCATCAAATATATCTATCTCTATAGATATATATCCTACACATTTATCTAGATCGTGCCTAGTCATGCATCTATCGTATCATATAAAATAAATACAAGCACAAAATAAATAAATGCGTAAAGTAACCGGTATGATCATGGACTTTTCCTATGTGCGGTTTTGAATACAAACTGACGAAACCGCGGGTCACAATCTAAGGGTAGCTGCAACCGCCAATAGGATCTTTAATGCGCCATCTCCAATGGGATCTTTATTTTCGTCTTTCTTTGGTCTCCATCTTCTGCTCCATTCTTGTTACATTTAATTCTATCTTATAAAATAAATACACCCGCCGCAAACGGGGGGAGCCAACGGGAATGGGATAAATGCAGAAAATAAACTAGGTCACGTTCTTCATAACGGTCTAGGACAATTTTTAAACCAACAGAAAAATTAAATCATTCACATCTTTCCTATCGGTCGAGTCCATGATCAATCAGGGTCCATATAATCATATTATATCTACTATATCTAATCCATACAATAAAATCTTATGAAAAAGATACAATTAAAATTTAACTACTTGCGTCTTAATTAATCAATTAACATTTAATCTATTAAATAATTTTATCCAATCAATTAACTAATTAACATTTAATTAATTAAATGATTTTAATCGAAATAAAATTAACAATTAATTTTAAACGATTTTAATTTTAATTTTAATAAATTAGGACTATTCCAATAATAAATCAAAATTAAAATTATGTCTCTTTTGTTTCTTTTCTTTTGATTCCTAATCAAAAGGGATGTCTTTGGTTTCCTAAACCAAAAGGCATCTACCTAAACCAAATTTGGTTTAGGCCTGACCACTTTCCAAAATCAAAATTTTGGAAGTGGCCTAGGCCTAGGCCTTTTACAAATCAAATATTTGAAAAGGGCCTAGGCCTATTTCAAATAAAATATTTGGAAAGGCCAAGTAATTTTGGTTTACGCCTGGCCACTTTTCAAAATCAAAATTTTGGAAGTGGCGCAGCCTTGCTTTTTCCCAAATCAAATATTTGGAAAGGACCTAGGCCTATTCCAAACAAAGTTTGGAAATGCCATTATTATTTTAATGCAATGTGGCATCCCAATGGCCCAAACTATTTGAACCATTGGTTAGCTACATGACACAACTAAACAAAGGAGGAATTACCAATCACAACTATGAACCATATTGAATCACAAAATACACAAAACAAAAATTTGGAGATCCGCCAGCATTGACCGGTCAACCGACTGCCGGCAGCAGGTTGCCCTGCTGCCGCCGCCGCCGCCGCCGACCAGCCGCCGCCAGTCGGCCGAGCACCACCCCCGTTTTTTTTTTCTTTTCATGTATCACTTTTGCGAATCAAAAATCTTTCATCTTTTAATTACGTGATTTAAACGATAAAATTAACTACGCAAAATAACATGCTTATTGCTTAAGCTCGAATCTCTCTCTGATACCACTGTTAGGAAATCTACGCGGGAACGCAACGGAATTCAAAAATTTATTTCCTTTTAACCAGGATCGACTTCGTTTAAGCAATAAACAAATAAGCTAAAGACGGTGGTTACCTTGGTTGATCTAAAATATCAACGCTTTGACCGTCTAAGGAGAGTAGTTCCGCAAATAGCCGTCCAAGTGTTCGGCCTCTACCGCTAGTCCACACGAACAGCCCACCGGAATCCATCATTGGATTGCTACTAGAAAAATCCGGTTGCTAGACCGGCTTTTTCTCTCTCTCAAAATCTCACAAGAAGCTCTCTTTTATTTTCACAAGAATTCTAAACTCTTGGAATTATGGTATACAAAAGAGCTAGCTAACCCCTCCTATTTATAGGGTAGTGGGACGCCCCCAACTAATAATAAAATCCTTGGGGATTAAGTCTTGTGTTAATTAAGGAGAAAGAAAACTTTTTTCCTAATAAAATAAGGAAAATATAATTGATTGATTTATCTAATTAATATTCAATATCTTATATTAAATATTTCCAATATATTGTCAATATCTTATATTGACTATATTTATCTTATTACTATAAATCTATTTTTTCAAAATCAATTAATATCTAATATTAATATTATGGTAATCTTATTAATTAAATTGCACAAGTCAAATATATCCAATATATCTAAACTTGCGCCACATGCATATGTGCACATATTTAATTACATGATCAACTATTTTGGCAAAGTCACGTGTGTCATACACACAATTTTCGGCCACATTTATATATACTATATATATATATTTAATTAATCAACATAATTAATATCTTGTATTATATTTATTCATAATAAATAAATACCACCATATTAATTTACCACTATAACCTTTATAGTACGAGATAAATTCTTTCCTTATTTGGTTATCATCTATAACCACATTTTAATCCGGCTAGATGTTCTTATGTGTGTGACCCGATAGGCTTCCGAATATGTTGGCAGTAGACACAAAGTGCAAATTACGAAAATGCCCTTCATGCCTAACGATCACGGGATAGCGTCTAGCAACACACCGTGACCCCCAATCATCGGAAGAGTCAAATGCAATGACTACTACATTTCATGTGAAACAGTTACCGTGTAACTTACAATCCTATCGCTGTAATAATATCCATACGGTCGTACGTCGAGTGTCAAACATTAACGACCGTATCTTATAATCTGGATATCATGCTCTCTCGAAGTAACTCGTTTACTCCCACTTTGCAAAGATTCACGAGAGTAAGACATTCCTTATAAGAAGGCCATTTCGGTTATTCGATCCCAATCATAGGATACGCGATTCCCAGACGACCAATCATGTATACTCCGCATGCTTCAATATCATACCCAATCACTACCGCATGATCGCCTCGTGGCTGGGAAACCTCAATAGTGTCAAAGCATGACAATCCACACCGTGATGCCATGAAGACTCCGGTCTTAAGGATAATTACACAACCGTCACATAGTGTGACACTTAACCGTGTAAGTGGGTCGATCCCAACGTACGCATTCTCTAATACACGTCCACGTACAAATTCCAAGTGTCTCTACACTTCGATAGACGAGATCTATCCCCGCCCTTAAAGACGAAGACATCTAATACGTGCTAGTATGTTTGTACTATCAATGTCCCGTTTAATAGTACATCGGCTTTAGACATTTAAGTATCAAACTTATTAAAGTGATTAGAGATCTCATCAACCATAATCGCCTATCATGGTTTCTCTATCACAGTGTAATACTAAGGACGTTATCATATAACAATTCGCAATTGGTTCTTTAAAAGAACAAAAATATGATAACAGATAAGCCATTTAATATATGTATAAACATAAATAAATAGTAGAAATGATCCGACCCGGTCGGATCTGGTCCAACCCGATTGGGTTTAGGACACTATTCCAACAGATCCGCCCAACGAGCTCTACCGTTTTTCAAGATTCTCCGGAAGGCCAGTCCTTTCCACTGGGATGAAGAGTGTCTGAAGGCCTTCGAGGCGTTGAAAGCCTACTTGTCAGAGTTACCCACTCTCACCTTACCTCGAGAAGGAGAAAAATTGTTGGTCTACTTGGCAGTATGTGAAGAAGCAGTGAGTGCGGTTCTGATTCGGGAAGGGGTCCACCGTCCATGGCCAAGTGCCGATATATTTTATTAGTACAGCATTACATGGACCCGAGATCCGATACTCACCAGCAGAGAAGCTAGCGTTATGTTTGGTGCATGCCTCAAGAAAACTGAGGTCTTACTTCCAAGCCCATCCCATTACGGTCGTCACTGACCAACCTGTGAAGTAGATCTTAGCAAAGCCGGACACGTCGGGTCGATTAGAAAAGTGGGTAGTGGAGGTGTCTCAGTACGACATCGAGTTTGTGCCTCGGACTGCGGTTAAGGCTCAAGCCTTAGTAGATTTTCTAGCTGAAGGAATTTCCCTCCAACTCGAGAAAGTGAAGCAAAGCACAGAAGGACAGTGGACTCTCCAAGTCGATGGAGCGTCGAGCAAAGAGGGGGCATGAGTTGGACTCCTTCTAATTAGCCCGAAAGGCGAAGAGTTCCCATACGCCCTTCGATTCAAATTCAAGGCGACGAACAACGAGGCTGAATATGAGGCTATGATCACAGGCCTGAAACTCACCTTGAAGTTGGGAGTAGAGAATCTACTAGTCTACAGCGACTCACAGTTGGTGGTAAATCATATCAGGGGGAGTATGAAGCCAAGGAAAAAACCATGAAAAATTACTTAACAGTGGTACAGGGCCTCATACCAAGATTCAAGTCGGTTCAGATCGAGCAGGTCCCCCGAAGTCAGAATAAGAGAGCCGACGCATTATCTAAGCTCGCCTCGAACTTCGTTTCGAGCAAGAAAGTTCTAGTCGAGTTATTGACCGATAGAAGCTACAAGGAATCAGAAGTGCAGCCGATTACTCAACAGACATCATGGATGGATCCAATTGCCCTTTACCTTAAGGACGGGATTCCGCCATCCGATAAAGTACAAGCAAGGAAGATCCGACTTCAGTCAGTACGGTACGCACTCTTCGATTCTATCATGTACCGGAAATATTTTGTAGTACCATGGTTAAGATGTGCATCTGAAGAAGAAGGTGCATACCTCCTGGAAGAAATTCACAGAGGAGCTTGTGGAAATCATTGCGGAGCTAGGATGCTTGCTCGAAACTGCAAGCTAGCTGGGTATTTTTGGCCGGCGATGCAACGAGATGCAAACAACCTAGTTCAGATGTGCAAGCCATGTCAAGTCCATGACAATATCACTCATCAACAGGCCCAAGAAATGAACGTCATCTCGTCCGCCTGGCCTTTCGATCAGTGGGGCGTCGACATAGTGGGACCTCTACCCCGAGCCCCAGGTAACAATGGATACATAGTCGTCGCAATGGACTACTTCACTAAATGGGTCGAAGCCAAGGCTTTGACCGACATCAGAGCTTCGACTATCAAAAAATTCTTGTGGTTTGATATTTTATGCAGGTACAGAATTCCGAAGGATCTAATCTCAGATAATGGAACTCAGTTCGAAGACAGACAGGTTAGAGAATGGTGCGATGAATATCGTATCAGTTAGAACTTCACTTCGGTATTTCATCCGCAAGCAAACGGTCAAGTCGAGCAGACAAATCGACAGATTAAACTCGGGTTGAAAAAGAGACTAGAAGCCGAAGGCCGAGACAGGGCAGTACAACTTCCGAGCATTCTATGGTCGTATAGGACAGCTCCAAACTCTTCGACAGGAGAAACACCCTTCTCTCTGGTCTATGGATGCTAGGCGGTAATTCTTGCAGAGATCGGTATTCCATCTTCTCGAGTTCTGGCATACAACGTCGAAACCAACGCTCCTGATCTTCGACATGAACAAGATAATGTTGAGGAGCGAAGAGAGATAGCTTCATCTCGAATGGCGTGATACAAACAGAAGATCTTGCAGTACTACAACTCAAGGGTTAAGTACAAATACTTCAAATTCGGAGATTTGGTCCTCAGAAAGAATGAAGCAAGTTGACAAGGAGCGACTGGGAAGTAGGACCCGAATTGGGAAGGTCCGTATCAGGTCCTGAAGGTCCATCCTAAGGGATCCTACCAACTCGGACGAGCTGATGGAACCACGGTTCCTCGACAATGGCATGCCAACAATTTGAGGAAGTATTACGTTTAAGTTAAGCTTCATCTCGATTCATCCCTGTTTTTACATTTTTATGCTTTGTAATAAGTCCATGTGACAATTTCATAAATATTTTAATAAACATGTTTTTTCTCAAGTTGCTTTTATGTTTGTTAGGATCCACAGCCTTACCATTATAAGTCTAATGCGATGCAAGGTGTCAAAGGCTCGACAATCGACCACAAGAAGGGAACATCCGCAAGTCGGATCCCTCAATATAGCCTAAAGCAAAACGCGCCTACAAGGCAAAGGATGCTAAGGCAAAGGGAGAGTTCGCAAAGTCGGACCAAACGCCCATAAAATGGTAAGGCCAAAAGCCAAACGAGCCTAAGAGGCAAAAAAGGCTAAGGTAGAGGGATGGTTCGCAAAGTCGGACCAAACGCCTAGAGTATCGACCCGCCCACAACAAAACCAGTCCCAAGGACAAAAAATGCAAAGGCAAACAGGTCGATCTCAGCTAAACTCACAAGTGAAATAAGAACCAAAGGTTCATAATACACTTGGGGGACAACACAGTCTCGACACGCGAAAAATAAAGCGAACAGGGCTAAAGGCCCGACAAGCGAAAAGCTAAATCGCACTCGAGATATGAAAGATAGATAATAAAAAGGAAGCAAAATACTGCAAAAATTGAAGCAAAATCAATACAAATTAAGGCCAGGTCGAAAAGACCAGCCATAACAAGGCAAAGTATAATGTTACAGATCAAGTCCAAATTATAAAAAACTAAAGTCAGCAGGTCAAATAAAAATTCAAAGGAATTCAGACAACAATAATCAAGGGTTGGCTCCGGGAGTCGACTCTGGGATAGCGGAAGAGGGCTTAGTGATAGCAGGAGTCGGCTCAGCAACGGGAGCAGAGGTCGACGGACCATACTTAGCGGCAAGAGATTCCCTCCCACTGGAACTCTTCAATGTACTGGTCGTACAACTTCTCCGCCTCGGTATTGTAGAACTACGGAGTTGCAAGCGTCGACACGTCGAATCCCTGATGAGCTTCCATAGCCTGATTCACAGCCAGAGTAAAGCCGCCCATCATTGTCGTGCGCATGAGAATGGTCAGATCTGCATCGAGCTCACCCGACTTACAGTACTTCAGGATCGCGTATGTCTTGGCCGTCTCGACCAGGGAAGGAACTTTCTCTAGCTCGACCTTCAGAGCATCCCTCTCTTGTTGAGCCTGGGCAACGTCGGCCCGGGAAGCCTTGTGCGCTTGTTGCACCATTTTGTAGTCCACCGCCAGCTTGGTCAACTTCTTTTCCAGGACCTGCCAGTCGCCTCGAGTCCTGTTCAGTTCATCGGCAGACTCAGACAGCTCGCCCTTCAACTTCTCTATTTTGACGTCCGACTCTCGTGCTTGGGTCGTCAATTGAGATTCCAGTCCGGCTACAGCAGCGCCTTTCTTGACGTTCTCTTCGATCAGCTTCCGGATCTCCCTCCTCAGGTCCTCCTCAGACTCGACTGGCGCAGCCAATCTCTTCGCAGCTTCTTTACCGAGGAAGTTTGTCTGTCAAGGAAAAGGGATACGTCAGGTAATAAACACAAGGTACAAGCCTTGATAACAGTAAGGAAAAAAAAAGTTAATCGACTTACCATACGGAACAACATCCGAAGCGTGGAAGAGAGAACCTTGTTCTCCATGTTGGCGCAATCTTCAACAGCTTGGTTCATGTCGATTTCGACCTCAGCAGAGGCTTCACCGACTTTAGCCTTCTTGGCCTGTTTCCGCTGCTCCTTCAACAGGTCAAGTAGGGTCGATCTCTTTTTGGATCGTGTGGCCACGTCCTCGGCACTCTCACCAACAGTGGTTGTGAGGTCGACCATGACCTCGTCAACCTCGTCTCGCAGTGAGCCATAGCGAGTGGTAAGCGGAGGATCAGCAGATTGAGACCGGGTGTGGGAGTGAGCAGCAGTCCCCAACTCGACATTAGCAGTATGCCTTTCAGACGGCTACGTCGGAACAACCTCAAGTCGGGAGGAGCTCCCTACTCCAGCCTCGGGAGTTGCGCTCGTTTTAGCCGTCTGAGGCCCAGGATGTGGTGCAAGTGTGCCCTGGGGCTTAGAGACTTGAGTAGGGTCGGTGATGATCGAGAATTTCCCCACTGCAAATAGAAAGGACAAGGTTAGTATTAAAAATTAAGTTATGAGTGTCGACAAAGAGTAAACAAAACAGAAAAACATAAGTAAGTACACAGAGAAACATCCTACAGTTCTCTTGGTCGAGGGCGTGAAGATTCCCGTAGGGTATCGGCCCCGCTTCTTCAAGATTGGCCAAGTCGTAGAGAAGGCTCAGATCTCCGGTGACCACCTTGAAGGCAAAGCCGTCCATCATACGAGCCTCTCGAGGGGCAGAGCCACTTTCCATTTTATCATTCTTTTTGCCCCTCGACCTCCACTGCCCGAAGTAGGGGTTATCTAGGCCATGGTGAAGAAAGAAGAATCGAGGTTTCTAGTCCCCGTGTGATGAAGGCCCCTTGGACACAAACTCGTGTCGATTTGTCCTTCGCTGGATGGTGTACCACATCTTGTCCGGCATGCTTGCAATTTTATAGTAATAGCGAAAGACAGGGATCGAAAAGCACACTCCTTCCACTCGACATGCTATTACGAACCCCATTAAAATTCTAACGGGATTGGGGCCTAATTGAGATACACTTATCTCATAGTGATGTAGAACTGCCACGATGGTGGGACATAGTGGAAACCTCAATCCACTGGAGAGTTGGGCTTCGTAGACTGAGCAAAACCCTTTCGGGGGCTCATCGGCGTATTGGTGTTGGCCGGAAGGCAGTCAGATTCTACCAAGGCCAAACTTTTGCCGGATTCTACCAATATCATCAGGAGAAAGGGTAGTGAGACAACCTTTAGGGCCCTTTCCCTCCATCCTAGTCACTAACTTCTTTGGTTCCTTAGGGACAGAAGAGGATGCGCCTACGGGTTCACCGGAAAGTGGCTGGGGAAGACGATCGGATTGAGCAGATGGTGAAACAGGGTTATGTGAGGGTGATTCGCTACCCCTATCTGACTCAGTAGCACTACTAGACATGAATAAATACAGGAGAAAAAGGAAGCACACCAGAAAGATGCTTACTTGGAGTTTGGAGTTTTGTAGAGGAAATGGAAAAATGAATTCCGCTCCGGTCTTCTCTCACTTTTTATGCTGGCAAGACGTTTGAAGTGAGGTGAAAAGACATGATTTGGGGGGGTTATAATCCCCCATGAATCGCGATAATCAATGATATGGCGTTACGGTTAACAAAAACGGACGCCTAGTTCCGTGTGCTGAAGATACGACGTTGATGCGCCATGACGTCATGCCACAATGCCACGATTGGCTAAGGTCACAGGTGGCTGTACAACTATTTCACGCCTAGACAATGGACCAACTTGAAGACGAATTCAAAATGGCAGATTCGACCTCGGACATTGGGAGTCGCCTCTCTCGAGTCTGGGGGGCTTATGACGATACAGGGTTTCACCCCTCCACGTGTCGTCTAACAGTTGGTCCCCACATTACGAAGAAGTATCAGAGCGTGCATGTTGATGCCCGGACTCGGGGCTACGACGATCGACTCTTAAGCAGTGTAGGACGATGGTCCCATCTCGACCACCGCAAGTCAGTGGAGTCGGCGTAGAGGATAGAGTCCGCACCAGCTACGAAGGCCCATTATCAGCATGGTAGCTTGGGCAAGGGGTATGACAATAGCTAAGACCGACCTAATATTAGGGTTAGGGCATGCATTATCATTATAAATACCACGTTCCAGGAACTACGCCAGGCTTGATTCCTGGACAATTACAGGATACGTAGGCAATCTAAGACAAGCTCTTAGACTCAACCGCAAATAACAAACCTACCAACAAATTCTTAAGGCATTAAGGTTTTGGGTGTTCATCACTAGATTCATTCAGACCCGGATTAATTAGGTGACATAATTTGTCATCGTCATGTAGGTTGGTGATTTTCGATGAAATTTATATGCGAAGAAATTCATCTTTTTGGAGTAAACTAATGCATGCTTTGAAGTGAAGATGAAGCTATAAAAAGATGAAGAATCAGTGATCAGAAGCTTTTAAATCGATCCCCATTTTAGGGTTTTCTATATACGGGTGTAAAATGAAATGCCACGAAGAGGTTGATGTCCAGAAAGTTCTACCCCCGAAGTGCAGAAATTCCTATTGGTGTAAAAGTCCAATTGCATGATTTTATCAGATCTTTCTATTTCTTTAAAAAAAATCAGATCTTTCTATTATGAACTAATTTTGGAGTTATAGAATTTGAGTATGATATAAGGAAATATAGTAGAACTTTTACTAACACCAATTGATTTTAGTACAACGGTCAGCCCTGGATCCTAATATGGTATCGGAGCAGGAGATCCCGAGTTCAAACCCCGCTTCCATCACAATTAAAAACTAAAACAGAAAAACCAAGTGTTGGACCTCACTCTCTTCTTATAGGCCTACACTTTCCAAAAAAAAAGTCAAGTGTTGGGCCTCTCTCCCTCTTATAGGCCCACACTTGAGGGGACGTCATATAAGGAAAAATAGTAGCACATTTACTAACACCAAATGGTTTTAGTACAACGGTAAGCACTTGATCTTAATAGAGTAGGACTAAAACATGCAAATTGGAGATTCTTATGCAAATGATCGTCATGATTGTACTTGGCACATCGCCAGGGGCGGACGCAAGATCTCGGGTAATAAGGGGCAAAAAAAAATTTAAAGGCAAATAAAAATTTGAAGAAGGCAAACGATATGCTTTGTACAAATATTAATGTACTTTTTTCCGGATCAAGAGGATTAGTTGCCGGTTGTATGTAGCTTCGCCACTGCACATCGCCCTAGAGACCTATTGGTTATTACTAGGGTATAACAGGAGACCAGACTTCTATTAGAAGAGAAAGTCACAAGGGTAAGAATGGAGATCAAAAAAGAGATAAGATGATATATAGTGAAGATAAATTAGAATTTTGAATAAAAGATTATTTATTTTGTTTTATTTAATTATCATATAATATTTGGATAATTCTTTATGTTTATCTCGTATACATTTTTCAATCAATTCAATAAAACATCAATCTTCTGTCTGCGTATTCTGATTTTCTTCAGCTTCGAGCTCCGCTATGGGCAATATTTGGGGTGTGTGTTAAGCTTTTGTATAAATAAAAAAGATCGTCATGATTCATTGGAGATTTTTTTAAAGAGATTATAAATACTAATGAATCCTAAATAGGAGGTTTATTTTTTGAATTTTTACTTAGCAGTGAATTAGAATACTATTTCCTCTTGGTGAATTTTTCCAAAGGGTTTTGCAGATATGAGGTTTTATGATGAGGCGGGATTATGTGTTGAGTTGTTATGAATTTTATTAAGTATAGACACACACACAAAAGCTAAAAAAGGTTCGAAAAATGTATTAAAAAAAAAAGGACAGCGCTTATGGAGACAACAAGTGATTCATCGAAAAGATTAATGATGGCCAAATTATAATCAACCAACTTTAACCGGCAGAGTACCGGGTCGGTTGTACTACAACGGCGAGCAAGGTCGTATCCATGAAGAATTGGTCAAGTACCACAATCACTTTTGTATCTAGTTCAAGCTCACAATTATTGGTGGAAGTAATAACTATAGCTAAGCAAATAAAAACTACGACTTTAAAAGATATGACAAACGGAATAGCTAAACTATGGTCATGAATACTACTCTCAATACCTTTACCGAATCACTAGAGATGAGCTTTAACCTACCAACCAACCAATTGTTTCTAATGAATGTGTTGTGGGTGCAATCTCCTAAACTGGTCCCTAGGCGCTAATACCACAACCTAGTTACCATATATTCGGTTCAACAGTCCCATTTATGGGATTTAATTGACATAATATGATAAAGAACTATGAGATGCTCCGCATCTACCGAATTCACGGCTTAGCTAGAAAAACCTTACCAAGGAACGAGCTGCGAATAACTCGACTAGTTCATGCATGACAATCCTAAAACCCTATTTCGCACACTCCCTCGTAAAATACATTTATAAAATTCGTGTGTTTGATCAATTAATGGTTCGCGACTCCACTAATAGCATTAGGTTCAAATTTTAGGACACAAAAATTCAAAAGATTCAACTTTTAAGCCCTACTCATCCCTAGATCATCGTTTAGGCATTAATTTTGTAGTTCCATCACATAATTTAGCTATTATAAAATTAGCTACTCATAATAAAATCAAGAACACAAGAAATCGTAAATAAATTGGTAAACAACATGATAAAAATTTAAATAAAATGACCACAAAAAGACTGAAGCAATCCACCACTCGAATCGTCACTTCGTTGTGTTGAAATCGTAAAATAAAATAAATAAACTATTGATGTTCTAAGGGAATTTTTGAAGAAAAATAAAATAGATCTACTCTAATTGAAGGAAAAAACTGGTGCAGAAAAAAAATAAAATTATTCTAAGAAGTCTGTGTATTGAAATTTGATTTAGGTGCCTTTTATATCAATAGCCGACGCCAGTAATGTAAAAGATCCGGAATTTTGCTTATTTCGGCCTCATTAAATTGTAGTCAAGTGGGGTCCCCTTGGATTTCAGCATATAGGGTGTATTTAATTTCATTAGTATGGGCCCCTTCCATAAAAAGCCACCCTCTTCTTTCCGCTCCATATATATATATATATACTAGTGGGGTTTGCCGTGCAATACACGGCAATACGGTCCTGGAAAGAGGTTCATAAAAATGAATTTGGGAAGAAATTGAAGTCATGTATCAAAGAACAAGATGGTTTTTATCATGCTTAGAATAATGCAATTACAATCTTTAGAATGCACAATTGATAGTACGAAATGGAAAAATGCTTCCGTTTGAACATATGAATCAGAATCGGAATTCGGGTGAGAGAGTATTTATCCATGTTGAAAAACGGCTTAATGTTTCGTAATGCACAATTTAAGGGCATGCCCATCTCTTTTGAAAACACTTCCAGTTACAAACGGTAAAGATAAATTTCTAATGTATTTATAATAATGATCAATAAAAGTGGTACAACATGTACTACAAGCTGTAGCATTTCCATATTTTTGCCTCCAAGCCTTCACTAACCAATTTGTTGTTCCCTCATTATTTTAATTCCTCACTAATCAAAAATAGTTTCAACGATGTCACTAACCAATTTGTTGTTCCTTCATCCAAAAAAGAGTGCATGACCAAGTAAGATTGCAAGAGCAAGTTCAGCTCATCCTTCGTTCAAGGCTAGTCTTTACTGGAAAACTAATTTTCTGTTAATATTATGCTTAAAACACGTAACAAAAGCATGGTAATAACATTAAAATATACGAACAAACCCGAAGGGATCCTCTAAAAGGAGCCTAACCAAAGACCAGGGCCAATCATTATAACGATTACTTTAGTGTCGGTAGGAAGTTTGAAGTTTGACTGTCGACAAAAATCGGTGCCCAGTGCGATCACGACTTTCCGTCAAAGGAATTGCATTCGGGTTTGAAAAGAAGCAAAAGAGTGCTTCGATACAAAGCAAAACTAATTGAAAGTGATTGCATATCGGAAATTTTGATAACCCTAAAACCGAAAGAAAACGCTGAAAATAACATACCTTCATCCATGTTGAATACACACCCTTGTGAATTCTTCTTGTTGGTGTTTTCTCATAGACAAGTGCACATGTGATGGGTATTCTACCAGGTGCCATTCTGCTCAGAAATTAATGAACTATAAGCTAGTGAAATAATCAACATAAACAGAAAACCGAGGTTTCTTTCACCGAAAACAACATCTTCTCCATATGATACCCATAAGAAAGCAAACGCTATATAAGATAGAATTCAAGAAGTTTAATAAAATTAGATACTCAAATTTCCCAGATTTACATCTTTTCTAACTGATACTGAAAGCATCACAGAAGACTATAAAGGGGAAATGAACGAGAAGAACAAATAAATTTGTCAATTAGTCAAAAACAAGCCAATAGATACATAAACAACTAAAAATTGGCACAAAGTTCCCTTTCAATGCTTTTCCAAAGTCGATCTTCAAAACAACAATATTGGAGCGAACTGTTTCATGAAATGTGATTGAAAGCATTTATCCAAATAAGTGAACACATATACGGTTGTCAAACAACTATGCACTCTATATTAAAAATAAAGATAAAAACAATGTCTCTAGGGTTTATTTCAATTGAACTGAGCAAATTAGCGCTATGAGAAGACTAAAATTAGCCAATAACAATGGGTTCCAACAAAAGGCACGCATACAGTTACGATAAATTGATACAGGGGAGGAAAAAAAATCTCCAATCCGAATTAAGAGGAGAAAATCACATGCCAATGCAATCTTTAAATATTTCTTCGGTTTTCTCACATTTCCTGAGGAATTTACCAGGGTCAGTTTCCTCGGTTCGGCAGTGAGATTTCACAACTTTTCTCGTAGCACAACAATCGCTGGAACCGCTATTGAAATTTGACCTAAACAACTAATTTTGAATAACAAAAATGAAAAATAAAACAATATCCAAAAATATAATACCAACAAACCTTAAAAACCTCACTTAATCAACTTATCTAAGCATGTAATAAAAAAAACCGTAAGTAACAACTCAAAACCCAAAGAAATTAAGACTTCTTTCAAAAGACTCAACCTTGAGCAGCAAAAGAATATACATTTGTTACTTGGTTATCTTTGTTGTTTAACATTGCCATTATCAGTAGTGGGCTTAGCAACACGATAAGCTTTAGGAAGCAAAACACCATAAACCACAAAAACATTAACACCAGCCTTCTCCCAAACATCACCATGCTACAATACACTACTAATCCCACCCCCACCACCAGGCCCGGACCACACAACTTCTAGAGATGAGAGCTGAAATTACACCATGCATAGTGAATCCGACAAAGTTTTATTGAAGTGACAAAATGACTATTAATGTGTCGTGTAGCAATCAGTCTGCATTGATACGTTTTTCATCGGCCCTTGTGACAAACCTCCATCATCACTATTTCTCTTCATTGTTGTTTAGATTTCATTTATTACGCGGTTTACGAAAACTGCATCATACATGCTTGTATTAGGCAAAATTCGAAATCCCTGTTACAACTTAGAACAGACGTACGGATGACTTCTATGTACAGAAAAAGCCAAAATTGTTTTGTTTGTACACATTGCAGTTGTCTGATGGTTCCTTCTAAAAGGGGTTGACGACATCAGAATTTACCCCTGTATCATAAGATGATTATATACCTTTGAATCATAACTTTGTGCTCTTCTAATTATCACCCATAAAAAAGGAGAATGAACAAATAGGAAAAATGAACTATAATCTTTAAGAAATTCTACAGTTATTCCAAAATTTTAAATACCGGTGAAATCCCCTTCTTCGTATTAGAGAGCGTGTGCAAGACCGTTGTTATAATTACAATATGGAAATTAAGCAGATGAGGAAAAAGGTTAAATGCACAGAGACGGACTGCAAACAGAAAGGGTTACAAGGAAGATGGTTAATTACAATATCCTACACTGAGTTTAAGTGCATAACAAATTCTGAGTAACAAAATACCTTTAGGCACATGACACAGCATGTAGAGCCCAAATTGCTCCATCATTCTCAGACCCCAGCAGGGGCTTTGATATCTGATTCGGTGTTGGCCTAAGTATTAAACATCAAATTATCAACTTTAAGCACTATTTAACACCAGAAGCAAAACTGACCTAGTTGTCAAAAATCACATAAATGCAAAGCAGAAAGCAAAACCGACCTGTGTGACCTCTGCAGAAGCAACCCAAATGACAACAGTAGCAATAAGGAAAAGCCCTGCCTTATATTTCCAACCCATCACCAATCCAACACAAACCCAGAATCCATGCCAGAAAAAACACAACAAAATCACTCTCAAACAATCAATTAGTAAACAAAGATCCAAACTTAAGTGGCGGGAGCTATATCATTCAACAGATTAAGGAACATTTTTGCCGATTAAGACACATATTATTACTACTCAGCTCCAACGGTCTTGTTTATCAAAACATCATATCAGATGAGCAACACAACATATAAAGATTGAGTATTTTACCTTTTTAAACACAAAATAGACACAGAGGAAAGATGATACCAGATTTTTGTTTGCATAGGAGAGTGACATAAGGTGTTGTAGGGCATCATAGACCTCGGTTCATCGGTCTCAGCAAAAAATTTCAGCACAAAGACTGAATCTTTTCAACAAGTCATTGCAATTACAACAGAGACTGTGTTGCAGTGACGAAGAACTCAACTTTTCTCCAGGGTTCAGACGTTTCAGAACCATCACAGACGTCTACAGCTATACGACGACGGAAAACATCAAATGGATTGGGACCCGCCGCCGGTAAACACCAATCCCAGCTGATTTTGTGGTGCAGAATAAATACAGAGCAACCGCCATTTAAGAAAGCCGCTCCCTCCTGAAATGAGAACCTAGAAATGTTTTTCTTCTTCTGTAAAGGCGACGAGAAGCTGGAAAAGCAATCCATCGACTATCTTCCATCACCGACGAGAAGCTGTAAAGGCGACCTCTTTTTGTCAAATCGGAACCATCACACACGTCTCTAGCTATAGGAGGAAAGGACTAATTTGGACAAGGCCGCCGGAAAACGCCAAAAGGCGGTTTGCTTTTGTGGTGGAGAAGGAGAAGGAGAAGAGAGCAGCCGTCGTCCTTCTGCCATGGAAACGAATCTGAACTGAAAACCCTAAGAAAGACTATGGAACCTTTACTACTACCGAAAGTCATTATGTCGAAAATTATTAGCAGACTTATCTGGTGGGCCTTTTCTTACTGGGCTAATTAGATAGAAACCAAAGCCCAAACGGAATTTAAGTGAAAAAAGCGTCGACGTGGGGAAAAAGCGCAGCTTTCTTATAAATAAGGATATATATATATATATATATATATATATATATATATATATATATATATATATATATATATATATATTTTCCCTTTAAGAATAGAGAAAAATAACTGAGGCTTGCTTCTCTACTTTGCACCAACTTTGGGATCCCAAAGATCGCATTAATAATTTTATTTTTTCGCTTGAATTTTAATCTCGCGTCATTTCTTACACGAACTCCGTTTTGGACGATTTTCGTACTGTTGTGATCTTCGTCACGCCCTCTATCACGCCATACCTATAATAAAAATAAACCACATACCCAAGCGTGATAAATACCAATAAAACACACACAAATCACCCGAAAATGTCGAGATTTTCGATGTAAACGTCTTTCGTCTCGTGATTCGAATCGTGGTGAAAAATGCCTATAAAACCATTTAACTACCCTAAAATCACATCGAATAGGCCATAAATATTGGATAAAATGTACATGAAATTATAACAAAGTTGACTCTCATCAACTAGCAACATTTGTCCACTTCTAACTTTGAATACTTCCTTTCAACAGGTGGTATCTATTCCCCCATTTGAGACAGTTGAAGCAGATTTTTTACAACCAATTCGAGCACGATAGCCAAAGAGCGGTCTTTGCATAACAGATTCGAGAGCAATCTGATATCAAAGAGTGGAAAGCTGCTTACAACACAACGGTTTCCAAATGCCCGAAATAATAGGAAATTTTATGATATTGTATGAAATGTTAGGGAAAATGCAAGCATCGTAAGGAAAAAAATACTCCCTCTACTCAGATCATATATACTTTTAGATTTGACACATAGTTATAAGAACATCTGATAATTGATCTATTTTGTACTTTTACACATACTGAAAGCTTGGCATGTACTTGGGGGTGCCCCTGCTCCATATCAGGGTGACTAAATGCTTGGAAGATGAATTCTCTTCCTAAAGCGGTTAGGTCTATACTCATTAAGAGTTTCCTATCCACGATATCTTATTACTCTATGCAAACAGTGAAGTTACCCAATAGAACTACCGACGAGCTTGAGAGACTGTGCGGATCTTTCTTTTTGGGGTGAAGAGAATGTCCGTCGCAAAATTCATACTATCTCATAGGAAAAACTTTTCAAACCTAAGCTTTGGGAGGCCCGGGGTTCAAGAAATTAACCAAGATGAATACGGCCCTTATGGTCAAACATGCTTGGAGACTTGTACCTCATTGTCAAGCGATGTGTGTTAAAGTTTGAAAGACAAATATAGTGACCCTTGGAACGCGGCTAAGCCCTGATCTTCCAAACTTTGGAAAGATATATGTAGCTTTTGTAGGCAACTCCAACATCATGTTGAAAATGATAATGGTGTGTTGCGGCGGGGTCCTACCAGCGGTGGGAAATATATGGCTTTTCAGGCTACAGGATACAAGATGAGACTCATGCTAGTTCCAATGATAGTTATAGATAAGAAGTAGCTAGAAACATAGAAGATAACATTTCCTTCATTAAGGATAATAGAAGCAGCATTTCAGTACATATAGCAAAATCTAGGAGTAACAAACTAATGCCACATGGCTCAGTCTTATAGTGACACATGTCACTCTATAGATAATACAAATAACAATTATTTCTTAACATCCCCCCTCAAACTAAACGTGGGAACTACTACAACATTTAGTTTGCTTCTGAAGCCATGAAGTTGTGGTGCTGGTAAGGCTTTTGTCAGAGAATCAGCAACCTGCATTGAAGAAGGCACATATTGAACAGACAGTTGTTTATCCAAGTCTTGATTTCTGATGTAGTGGATGTCAACTTCTATATGTTTAGTTCAAGCATGATAAACTGGGTTCTGAGCCAGAAAATTGCACTCAAGTTATCACACCATGTAACAGGAGTAGTAGGCAGGGACAATCCCATTTCAGACAACATTTGTTTGATCCAAAACATCTCAGAAGAGAGATTATCCAGTGATCTATACTCAGATTCTGCACTGGACCTAGAAACAACATCTTGTTTCTTGGAGCTCCAGGAGACCAAAGAATCTCCTATATAAACACAATAACCAACAAAGGATTTTCTGTCTGGTGGGTAACAGGCCCAATCAGCATCACTAAAACCATTCAAGTGTAGGGTACCATTTGCCCTGAATAAAATACCATAGTGAAGGTTGCCCTTTACATACCTAAGTAGCCTTTTTAGGCCATGCCAATGATCCAGTGTAGGCTGTTGCATATATTTACTCAAGAAGTTAACAGAATAAGCAATGTCTGGTCAGGTATAGGTTAGGTACTGCAACCCTCCAACAGCACTCCTATAGACAGTAGGATTCTTCATAGGTTCTCCTTGATCAGGTGACATATGTTGGCCAGGGATCATGGAAGTATCACAGGGTGTGAGATGATCAAGCTGTAAGCGTTGGAGCAACTGAGAGGCATAGTGTCCTTGAGTTAGAAATAGACCAGCAGCATTTCTATGTGCTTCCATACCAAGGAAGTGAGAGACTGATCCAAGATCTTTAAGAGCAAATTTTGAATGCAACATCTGTATGAATTTCTGAATCAGAGCTTGTGAATCTCCTGTCATAAGAATGTCATCAACAAAGACAAGTACATCTAGCAAATGTTTTTCAGCTTTAAGTATGAAAAGAGAAGTATCAGCAGCAGACTGATGAAAACCCCACTGAATCATCTGAGTTCTAAGAGCAGCAAACCAGGCTCCAGGGGCCTGCTTAAGGCTATACAGAGCCTTTTTCAATTTACAAACATTGTGAGGTTTAGCTGGATCAACAAAACCTTCTGGCTGCTGCATGTAAACATCCTCTGATAAAGGTCCATTTAAGAAGGCATTATCTATATCTATCTGATGTATATGCCAGTTTAGATTCACAACAACTGCAAGGACAACCCTGATGGTTGATGCTTGATGGCCAATTCCCAGAGGTCCAATTTAACCGGCAGTGTACCGGGTCGACAGTAGTCTAGTATGGTGAGTCAAGGTCGTCTCCACGGGGAAACACAATTGTGAGGTCACACACTAAAAAGTCTATATTAATTCGATCTAGGTCACAAATTTGCAAGAAGGTTATTAATTGCATAAATAAAGTGCTCGTGATAATAAAAATGATAAAATGATAAAAGAAACTAGCCAAGACAACGTGTAACCTAGCTATCCTCTCGCAGTAGCATAGGAATAATTTCCTACCTTCCTACCATTGGTGTTTGAAGGTATGAAGCGGTGCATTCCTAAGCAAACAATTCCCCCTCATACGAGTGTACAGAATTGCTCTCTACCTCCTCCTTGGTCTAGGTGTACTAAACCTAATGACTCGGTATGCTACGCACTTGAATGCAATGAGAATGCCAACTATCCCTGGATAAGAAATCGAATGCCCCGTAGGGTCGATTTTACCTTCCGGTTTTCCTACCCTCTTCTCACGACTAACATCTCTTTTCGATCTCCGTCAAACGTGTAAATGTTAACACTAGTCAATTCATCCAATGTTAACAATCAATACAATACAAGTAGGAAAAGCTTCATAACCATCAAAACTAACAACTCTAACAATCATTCCTGATGACGTAGATCAAGTGATAATAAAATACTTGACCACCATAAACCAAAACTAGCAAGAGGACTAGGTCCATCGTAGTATAGCTACAGCGAATCAAGGTCGATCCCACAGGGAACCAATTGTGGGTCATTTATATACAAACAATTAATTATTCATGTCAAGGACACAAAGCGGTCTACGACCAACAAAAGACAAGAAATATAAAGACTGACTCGACACAACACATAAACAATGTAATTAACCTCCCCAATTATTATGTTATCGTTTGGATTTAGAGATTCTATATAATTAAGCGATACTCGACAACTATTAATCCGATTCGTATTTCTTTTATATTGGCTACGGGAGTCATCCCCTAAACTAGATCTAGCTCCGGGTAGGCCATCTAGATCACTATGCTACATTAAGTGACTTCGCTTTTTAGGCCTCCATCTCATATAACTTGCACGCTTACAAAACTAGGGATGCCGATATTAACCGTATTCCTCACCTAGGCAACATTCTTGTGGTTAGGTGTACTTCCTAAGCAATCGCATCAGCCTCCGTCCCATTAACACTAACTTTTTAGGTATCATGTTAATCTACGATTTACGTATAACTATATGTGCACAATTCCCTAATACAGAACAGTTCTAGATCTCACTGAAAGTCCCGGAAGATCAATTCATGAGCCGACCTAGGAGCCCTATATTGGTATTTTCTAATCATACGCTAATTAAAACAGATGAGCAACGTAGCCGTAGCCATACCTACTAAGATAAGAAATTATAGGTGGACAATCACACCATAAAGACATGGCTAGATTGACGCGACGAACAACTAAATCTTAGCGTTTCTACATACGTAACGGATAAAATAGAGATTCATAAAGCAATTATATAGATCTACTAAAAACACGATTGTCGATCATACCAATGTCATCTATAGGTCACCGGATAACAGATCTGGGCGTGTGGATCCTCATAGACAAGGAATCCCATTGCCTCATATCGTATCCTTAGATTTATATCGTTCGGTGAAGAACGAACAACCTCAAACGATAAATAATAATTGGGGAATTAATTATAAAAACTAAGAGAAAATAAATACAAGAACTTACATAATTGCAGAACTTGTAAAAAACTGCTCTGAGAAAAACTGAGTAGTTTATTATAAACTGAGAGAAGTGTCTAAGGTGTCTAAGGTGTGGAAATAAAATTCCTACAGCTCTATTTATAGGGGTTCAAGCTAATTTAAAGATATACTTCAAAATATCAAAACAATTAGAGATAACTCCCGGCCGATCTCCCGACAAAAGGCAAAATGCGCCCCCTTTTTGCGTCCTCAGTCGACGCCAATTCTTCGGATTGGCTCGCCGGCTCTTGTCATGCCTTACTCCTCTTTTCGTGCTGATCCGATCTTTATCTTTAATGCATTCGAATTTACTTTGATTTATCTTGTAATTTAATTTGTCCATTTGCAATTATCCTCCAAAATTATCTCAATCTACAAAATAAATATTTATCCCAAAATAAATCATATTTAAATAATAAAAACGGATAAATACCAAATTATATATTTTAAATTACACAATAGAAGATAATCATTATAAGCATGTAATTTAATATAAAATAAATATTATTAGGCTCGATTTAAGGACAACGTTGATGATTTTTACGGGTACAATTTGACCGTCATCAATTCCCAATCAACACAAGAGGATAAACTAACGCTACAACATAATTTTGGCTAGATAGGACTAGACACCCATGTCTACAAATATCAACATCTCAAAATCAATATTCATAAGCATAAGAACAACTGAAATGAAAATAAAGATTAAGGATTACCAAATCAAGAGTACAAATTCGAGTTGGTGTTCTTCATCCAACTTCCAAAAGCTTCAATGAACTAACACTAGTGTGTTGAATTCAATCTACTAAAAGAGTTAGACTATAATCATTAGCTTTTACAATCAAAATCAATGGTTAATTTCTACTAAAATTCGGCTATAAGAGCCTGGGGTGGGGGTTTTTCCTTCAAGATGGAAAAGTTGAAGAAGATGAAGTGTATTTTGATAATCTTGTGCTTGGAAGAATAAAAGGGATTAATTCTGTGCTAACTCTGCAATGTTGACTCAGGTCAATCCCATTTGGCGCGCGTCAAGCCCAAAATTCGCTACTGGCACAGGTCAGAGCTAATTGGCACGAGTCAAGTCCCATATGTAGTAGTTGGCTGAATGACATCCACATTAAATGCTCAGTAGCTTCTTGACGCAGGTCAATGTGACATGGCATGAGCCAGTTGTATCTGAAATCACATATTATTCTTCCACTTGGCTTGGATTAAACCCTCTAATGTGTATCGATATTCCTCATGGAATGAAATCTTTGCCATAGCTCCAAAATCATCATAAAAAGGAATCAACTGTCACCTAAGGCCAGAATCCACGCTCCCAACAGTGATATCCGTGCTGCAAAATAAACACAAAGATACCACGCGTAAATCTGATAACAAAATCGGCTAATAACTAATATATTGTAACTAGAAACATGGTTTTTTCACAAAATTATATGTACACAAAAATGGTTCCAATAATCATTCAAATTACTCAAGTTGATGTCAAAATATCGCTAATTGAATTAGAAAAAGGGGTAAATCATCGGGAATTATATCATCAGGTTGACTTACATCAACCACTCCCCACATAGCGTTCGCTCGCCTCGAGCAACTAGAGCGATAAGGTTATCTAGAGACACAAAAATAAGATCATGCAACATCAAGAATTGAGGATCCAAATAGGTATGCAACTCATCAAAATCACAAGGACATGTTCCCCACGATCTAAGGAAGTAGTGGAGTGTGTGAGTGAATATTCTTCAAGCTTGTTATCAACTAACGATCATCAAATCATGCAAGTCTTACTCATAAATGGACCCAAAAGCTTAGGAATGAAATCAATCTCCACTAATGAGGTACTCGGAATTAAGGAACTAGGTCAGGTAGTTGACAAATCGGCTTGTAACGTTCAGGCTGGGGTAGTTGGCTAACCGAAAGGGAATAAAAGGATAATCAAGAGAATAAGGCAAGATAGCAAGAATCCACACCTTCTCCTTCATGACACCATTCTTCCACATTAATCACTTCCCATCTTCACATCACATAGGATCCTACACTTTGCTTCAAAACTGCCTTCAATGACTCATTATTGAACGATTAAGCATTTACAACTCGTATGCTTATTTTTTATTAGAGCTTTTGATGTATTAGAAGCCTTTATTCGACTCTTGGAATATGTATAAGATAAAAGAGACTTTTTTTTAGTTCAAATGGTTTCCCAACCGAACTTCACAAGATGTCATCTCAACCTACTAGCACTCTCATCCAACTCTTAGTTCTCAACCACCGCTCTCACAATTTTTAGACTCTTGCTATACTTGCGAGAGGCCAAAGGAATGTAGACCAAAATTCTGGCTAAGGGTCGGAGTATAATGAGGTTACGTACGAACGGCTAGTTCGAGTGGGGTCTTACCACTCTACAAGGTTAAGATGGGGACAGAAAGGAAATTTCAAGTTCAGGTAGGCTATTTGGCTATGGTTGAGTCAAAGTAATGCCAAAAATCGTCATCCCTATTCCGATTCCAAATACCTGTTATTCGTCTCAAATGAATAACATTCCTAAGTTCAAGTTACAAATTAGAGCGTGCATGTAACGCCCCAATTTTTCGAACTGGATACATTCGAGATTCTATAATTTTTATTATCAAATTGATATATACTTATCTAAGTGCGTAAGTTAACTTTTACGAAAACGTATTATTTTATTTTACTGTATATAATATCCTTAAAGAAGAATATTTACTTTTATTGTTAGTGTCTCAAAATATATGCCTATTAGATAAAATGATTATGAATACATATTTAATTAAAGTATTGTAACACTATAATATATGGATAGATATGCCGACACATTTTAATTATTACATGCGAGACTTGAATGTTTGTAGTTGCATCTAATTATGCTTATGATACCAATTATACATATTATAGTATTATTTATGTGTTCATAAAATGTCAATTGTAAATAATATTTTGATAGGTATACAACATCCCTATTTAAGTTGTTGTTGTTATTATTATTATTATTATTTATTATTATTATTATTAAGATCATTACTAAAGTCATCAATGAGGGGTTTCAACCGTTTTAGCCTTTTAGCTTTATTAAATTAATGTAATAACAATAGCTTGTAAATACTGTCAGATTATTAGACACTTAATGATAGCTTTAAAGGGTGAAAATAAAACTACAAGCACACATTCATATATTATACTCACAATCACCCTTTTTAAAATCTCATTTCTTTTCAAACGTTCACTTATATACTTTTTAGTTTTCTAGAAATTTTGTCTAGTTATAACATAAAGCCTACATTAACACAACCATTTAAGCACTTTGAGGCTATCAAAATATCATTCCTCACATATTGTTTTTCAACCATGCCAATCTATTATTACTACTCCAAACCCCAGCATGAAATGTTGTTTTTCAACCATGCCCACTTCACTTTTACCACCATTAGCAAATTAAATTATTGCAATAAAATACCTCATGTTTAGTATTGTTTGGATTGGGAAGGATTTGGGTTGGTGGTATGCTATTTTTTTTGAAAGAAATAGCTAGCATTTGCCACGATAAGCATCTATATATTTATCTGTGGAAATGAAACATCAATAACTACGGCTTGATACATGGGGCTAAAAGAAGTATGACTTTATAAGAAGACTTTGAAAATGAGCCGATGTGTAACTATGTCCAGAAGAAGGTTGTGCAAAAATAAATATAGAATGTTGGGTCAATAAAGAAATAAATATACAAGCTTGGAGTAGAGGTGAGTTAAATTTTATTTTCTATACAAGCCAAGTGTGTTTTTTTAAAGTATTTTCAAAGTATTTTAATTGAGTATATATTATTGATATATATAGATATCTAATATGTTTCTTGTTAAAAATGATTTATTAACTTTCTCGACTTAATAATAATAACGTGATGAAACAAATCTTGTACAAATGACATTGCATATCCCTCCTCGGTGGCATGGTACCGTACTTCCCGCTTCGCGCGGCATGGTATATTGTACTTATACATTTCCCACTTCGGCGGAATGGCTAGTTCCCTCTTCGGCGGCATGGTTCTCGTTCTCGTTCTCGTACTCGCTCGATGGGCCCGCTGATGATTTCATAGTCGGGTTAGCTGTGCATTGGGCCTGTGACCGCGGTTGTGGGGTCCGAGGCAAGTGGACTCTCTGGAAGCCACAGGAGATTGGGTGTCGGAAGGACGAACTTCACTATAAAAATTACTTGTTGTGGATATAAGGTGGTGAAAAGTGAGTCATAAGGTAGAGACAATCGTATTAGCTATATCGATGTCTAGTAAGGGAACTTGATGAATTGACGGATCTCGAATGAGCTTGCTTGACTTGAACTTGATATATAAATCTTAAACAAGTATATTATTACATAAATACTCGAACAAGATTTCTATAAAATGTATATATTGTTACAACATTTTTTTTAAAAAAATATATAACACTCTCGCACATGTTCATACCAGCGTTTTTGCTGACGACTCATTTTCTTTGTTTCTTTGTGTTTTTGTTTTGTTTTGTTTTTTTTCTATAAATAAAATCATGTAATGGTTCGAAAGAGATGTAATGAAGATGAAAGCGATGACCTAGACCTGGATTTAGAACATTCTATGTAAATTATGTTAATTATAATTATAGTATTTTATTTGTTGTAATTTTTATAATTGAAACACTTAGTGAATATTTGTCAATATAATTGTAGTTTTATTGAAATTTTTGAGAATTAAAGTCTAGTTAATGAAGTCGCGGCGAGAGCTTCGCAGCCCCTCTTAGAATGACCCTAGTGGACCTAGGGGTCGGGAGTAGGGTATTACAGAGCATGAACAATTTCATGAATAGTTGTTTGTTAACAAAAATATCGGAATATACGTGCACAAAGGATTACACTACTAACAAAGATTAGTGAGTAACATGTACCTACTAACAATTATTAATTTATCGATAAATTAATACCTCTCTAAATTAATAAAATTTTCCGGTCCCAACTATATTAATTTATAGAAGTTTTACTGTATCAAGCAAACACATTTTATGTTAAGGCATTGAGTAAGCATTGATTCAGATCTGGAAACAAGTCTAGTACGCCAGCCGATCTTCTGCGGATTTCCCGATAACGCTGGATGAGGTCTTAGGGGTAGGGGGTCTAGTTCCTGCGATGACCAGTAGCCCTTCTCTTCTATTTATCGATTCAAGGTCCCGCAAAAGCTTAGGCAAAAGCCCAATAAAACAGAAAGGATACCTTTAAGTTCTCACTAGTTTGCATCAGATCATTACTCCTGGTCAACACAAACTTGTAGGAATGTACTTGATATGCACTTAGTTTTGAAATCAGTTTGAAAATTTATTTTCTTCACTTGCAAATCAGTTTCTCCCCCTTAAAAGCATTTGAAAACAGGTATACATTTCTAATATTTCCCCCATTTTAGAAAAACCAACAAAAGTGTGTAAGGATGTATCGGAGAGCAACCATATGCAATTGATTTCTCTATGCGTTTGGCTCTATAAATGGAATAGGATTGTGAGATAAATTGATATAACTGGTTCAATCACAGTTGATAGACACAGTTTGAATCCAACAATTGTTGTTTAAGCCACAAAAGTTGAGCAAAACAATTACTTAGATCAACATATACAGCCTCAGTAGTGCTAAGTGCAACACTATGTTGTTTCTGAGAGAACCAAAAGATGAGCATATTGACCAAGAACTGACATGCAACTTAAAAAATGATTCTAATTTAACTAATTTGGTCTCATAACTTAAAAAACGTCTCAATTTAAGGACATGTCTCTTTTCCTACAAAATTTCTTCCTTTTGTTTTTGGATATTCCGTTCATTTTGACACGGTGGCGCTAACTGCATTTCACCGCTTAGACAACAATGCCATTTCGGACCAAAATCACCCTGAAATCCATCGCACCCTTTTCCCTAAAATCATAGCGCATTCTTTCCCTAAATCATACAACTTCGATGCATAAATATTTTTGACAAATATGTCGGTTAATAAGAAAGGGTTACTGCATAAGAAAGATAATGTGTTTTTCAAAGTTTTAACGTATTTTTATTTAAATTAGATAAACACCGATGCTTTCCACTTCAAATAATCAAATAAACATATATACACTGATGATATGTAGGCCCACTGGGTCGGATTATTCGTAATTGGGCCGGGCCCAGTATAAAGGTTGGAATAAGGCAGGACTCTGCCAACCGCTGACCAGATCAAGCCGCTGGACAGGATAGTCAGAGGAGCAGGACTCTACCAGGTTCTGGCCAGAACATTCTCTGGACAGAACGATCGGCTGAGCATGATGAAGACCAAGTCAACAACGTCCCAACTACCTACAGACGTGGGTAGACCCCACGTCCAATAATGCCCAGAGATAACTGATAATAACTTCCCGGTAAGCGAAGGAAGAGAATCACGATATACAGATATAAAAGGAACATCCTAAACTACGAGGGGGACTTGATTCCATTTTACTAAAAAAATTGGATACGTAGGCAGCTCTCTCACAGAGTTCAGTCCAAAATTATACATAAATCTTCTTATTCTTGTATTATTTTCCTAACTTGAATTATCCAATTACCCGATTGTAATATACGATCAACATCATTTGGCGCTAGAAGGAGGGTTAATTCTAGTTAGGAGTTGTTATTACAGTAAAAATGGCAAGAAATCAAGGAAATTCGAAGAAACAACAAAATCAACCAGAAAAAGAGAATCAAACCGGAGACAAGAGCCCAGATCGAAATGATCATGAAACCGGAAAGAAAGTTCTGGAAGAAGGACAGACGAGCAGCCCAGACGCAGTTAAACAAATGTTGGTAGAGAACCTTCTAAATCTCAAAGCTGAAGAGATAAAAGCCATATTTGACGCAGTTTTGAAAGCGAGAAATCAGGATAATGATGTTTCTGAAGCACCCACTCCGCTTCAAACTGCATAAAAAAGAAAAGCAAGAAGCAGAATCTAGCATACGAGTGGTAGTTACTCACCCAGGCGGTGATAACGCCAGAGCAGAATTGGATGCTATTCTAAAGCCCAAACAAGATGAATTTAGGCTAGTATCCCCTTTCACTGAGGACATTGATGCATTTCCTTGTCCTCCAGGATTTAAAATTCCCAAGATCCAGGCGTATGATGGCACAAAAGATCCATACGATCATATGCACCAGTATATTTAGCATATGAACCTACACAACGCACCAGAAGAGATGAAATGTAGGTCATTTTCAACTCTTCTCACAGGAAAAGCAAGAGATTGGTTCAAATAGTTGAACCCCATGTCCATACCAGATTCCCCACTCTAACCAGGAAATCCATGCATGCATTCATCGCAGCAAGACCTTTCCAGAGAAACCGGACATATTTGCTGACCATTAGGCAAAAAAGTGATGACACTGTGTTGCAGTTTATCAAAAGGTTCAATGGAGAATCATCCCAGATAGCAGATCTGGATGATAAATTCTTAGTAGCATCCTTCGTAGCAGGTCTTAGAGAAGGGCGGTTACATGCGAAGCTGAGCAGCAAGAATCCGAGTACAATGGAAGAATGTCTGGAAATTGCATACAGACATTGCCAAAGAGAAGAGGCTAACAGAGCCAAGAGGGAGGAATCCCACAGGGATTCTAAAAAAGGAAAGGCTGATGATAGGACTGACAAAAAGAGAAAATCGGTTTGGGATAGGGTAACCGCTCCCATTTCTGAGAGGTTAGGAAAAAAAAGGTGCTTTGCAGGACAGAGACCTTATTCCTTTGAACAGATCTCGTGACCAAGTTCTGGCAATTATGGAAAAGAAAGGGATCGCCAAGACTCTTCCTCCATTAGGGGTCCAAGGGAGAAGAGAGACCATACCAGATGGTGCAAGTATCATAAAGACATTGGACATGATTCTGAACAGTGCAGGGACCTGATCAGAGATATAGACGCAGCAGCAATGGAAGGAAAGATTGATGAGTGCATCGATTGAGCATAGGGAGATAACCTCAGAGGAAGGATAGAATTTAAAAAACAGCACAACAATCATGACAAGTACAACCAAAGGAGACACAGAGATCCGTCTCCTGATGCTGATGGGCACAGATAAAATGCCCTAATCAACACAGTGAACACGATCGTTGGGGGGCCAGGAGAAGTTAATAAAGTTGCCCAGCAAGAAAAAAGTGGCAGCTCAGACAAAGAAGGAGAAGCAAAGAAACAGAAGGTGATGGGAACCGTTCAGTACGGCCCAAGAGATGCGCTACCAGCCATCGTGAGCAACGAAGGGCTGGTGATAGAAGCGGTTATCCAGAAGAATCTGGTCAGAAGGATCTGCGTAGATACGGGCAGCGCAGTAACTGTGATGTATTACAGTGCGTTCCAAGCAATGAAGCTAACAGATTCGGAGCTGACTCCTGTGTCAACTCCTCTTTTTGGATTTATAGGACCCCCCATACATCCTGTAGGTATGCTGAAGTTATTGACGACTTTTCGACAAGAACCACAGAGCAGGACTCTGATGGTCAATTACGTAGTAGTAAAGGCTCCATAGGCTTATAATGTGATCCTGGGAAGACCGGCATTGATCGATCTCAGAGCAGTGGTATCGCCGGCACATAACAGTATGAAATTCCCAACCTTTGAAGGAGAAGCTACTGTTAAAAGGGATGTAGATGCTGCAAAGAACTGCTATACAGCCACAATTAGTGAAAAAATGAAGGTGCAGCAAGTGACAATGGAAGATTTAGTTCTAGATGAAGAGAGAAGTTGGCAGTCCAACGATCCTGTGGAATCAATAATGCTAGATGAACTGGACCCTGAATCCACAGTCGGCATAGGATCATAGATGCCTGCTGAACAGAAACATATGCTGGTCAGAATCTTGAAAGATTACAAAGTCGTGTTTGTATGGAAAGCAAATGACATGCCCGGACTGTCAACAGAGTTGGCTGTCCATAAGCTCAACATCGACCCAACCAGGAAACCAGTGAAGCAAAAGAAAAGATTGTTCGCACCAGAAAGGATACAGGCAGTCCAACAAGAGGTGGAAAAGTTGTTGCAGGCCAACATGATTAAAGAAGTTATCTATCTAGAGTGGCTAGCAAATCCAGTGCTAGTCAAGAAGCCAGATGGCAGTTGGAGAATATGTGTGGACTTCACAGATCTGAACAAAGCCTGTCCTAAAGATAGTTACACTTCCCCTAGAATTGACAGGCTAGTAGACTCTATAGTCGGTTATGAAATTTTTGCTTTCTTAGATGCTTATAAGGGATATCATCAGATTATGATGGACCCTATGGATGCTGTAAAACTGCTTTTATTACTGAATTCGGTTCCTACTACTATGTGTCTATGCCTTTTGGATTAAAGAATGCAGGGGCTACCTACCAAAGGGCAGTCAATACCATTTTCAAACAACAGATTGGCAAATCAATGGAAGTATATGTGGATGACTTATTGATCAAGAGCAGGACTCTTGACCAATATTTGAAAGATGTAGCAGAAGTTTGTCAAGCTTTAAGACAAACAGGAATGAAATTAAACCCAAAAAAATGCACTTTTGGAGTGAGGTCGGGCAAATTTCTGGGCTACATGATATCCAAAGATGGTGTCAGGGCCAACCCTGACAAATTAGAGGCTTTAAAAACCATGCCCGAACCAAAAAATATTAAAGAAGTCCAGCGTTTAACAGGAAGATTAGCAGTGCTAAACAGATTCTTGTCAAAATCCGCACAGAAGTCATTACCTTTCTTTAAGATTCTCAGGAAGGCCAGCCCATTTGAGTGGAACGAAGAATGTCAACATGCGTTTCAGGATTTAAAGGATCATATCAGTCACTTACCAACTTTAACTCCTCCTCAGGAAGGTGAGATACTATTTCTATACTTGTCTTTTTGCTACGAAGCAGTAAGTGCTGTGTTGGTAAAACAACATGGCATGATACAAAGGCCTGTATATTTTGTAAGCAAAGCCCTACAAGAACCTGAGATCAGATATTCTGAGGTGGAAAAATTGGTCTTAGCCCTAGTACATGCCACAAGGAAATTAAGACCATACTTCCAAAGTCATCCAGTGATTGTGTTGACAAATCAACCTTTAAAGCAAATTTTGGATAAGCCAGACAAGTCTGGGAGATTGGAAAAGTGGGTAGTCAAATTAGCAGGGTTTGACATTGAATACAGACCAAGAACAACAATTAAAGCTCAAGCATTAGCCGATTTCTTAGCAGAAGAAAAAGCTTTGGCTGTAGAACAAAAGGCAGAGAAGAAAATAGCTGAACAGTGGCAACTGTATGTAGATGGAGCTTCAAGCAAAGAAGGAGCAGGAGCAGGTCTCCTACTCATTAGCCCAAAAGGTGAAGAATTTCCGTATGCTCTTCATTTTGAATTTCAAGCTACTAACAATGAAGCAGAATACGAAGCTTTGATAACTGGTTTAAACCTAGCACAGAAGCTGGGTGTGCAAAATCTGAAAGTCTACACTTATCACAACTTGTAACGAATCATATCAAGGGAGAATATGAGGCAAAATAAGGCCCCATGAAAAAATACCTTGCGGTGGCACAAAGAAAATTGCAAAACTTCTTAACGGTAGAAGTGGAACAGATAACTCGGGCCTAAAATACCAGAGCAGATGCTTTATCTAAGCGAGGATCGAATTTCTTGTCCAACAAAAAGGTATTAGTCGAGCAGTTAAAGCAAAAAAGTTTTGATGAGATTGAAGTACAACCATTCACACAGGCAGAAACTTGGATGGATCCAATTGTAATGTATCTGAGAGATGGAAGACTTCCTGAAGATAAAGTACGTGCCAGAAAACTGATAAGACTCTCGGCCAGGTATGCTCTGTTCAACGATGTTCTGTACAGAAAATCTTATGCAGCACCCTGGTTGAAATGCGTCACTCCGGATGAAGGAGATTATACACTGAGAGAAATCCATCTCGGAATTTGTGGAAATCACTTGGGAGCAAGAGCTCTGGCCAGGAAATGTAAGCTTTTCGGGTATTACTGGCCAGAAATGCAAGAGGACGCAGAGAAGCTGGTCAGAACTTGCAGGACATGCCAGGTGCATAGCAATTTATCACATAATCCTATGCAGGAGATGATACCTATTGTATCTCCATGGCCTTTTGACTAATGAGGAGTAGACTTAGTGGGTCCATTACCCAGAGCACCGGGAAATTTCAAGTTTCTAGTGGTGGCAGTAGATTATTTCACCAAATGGATGGAAGCTGAACCTTTGACCACCATCACAACCAACCAAATACAGAAATTCCTATGGAGAAATATTCTATGCTGATATGGAATTCCTAAAGTACTTATTTCTGATAATGGCACACAATTTGAGGATCAAGGAGTGCAGACCTGGTGCACAAACCTAGGAATCTCCCAACACTTTACATCAGTGGCCTATCCCTAAGCCAATGGGCAGGTAGAGCAGACCAACAGGCAAATAAAGCAGGATTGAAAAAAAGGTTGGAACAGGAGGGATCTCATTGAGTAGACCATCTTCCAAACATCTTGTGGGCATATAGAACTACCCCAAATGCTGCTACACAAGAAACTCCATACTCACTGGCATACGGATGCGAAGCAGTCATACCAGTAGAGATTGGAGACAAATCTCCCAAGACGGAATTATACTGTCCAGAAACACAAGAGGTAGACATGTTGCACGTCAAGGATGAGTTGGAACATAGAAGGGACATAGCCTTGATACAGATGGCCAAATACAAGCAGCGGATTGCCCAATACTACAACTCCAAAGTTAGAGGTACGTACTTTAAAGAAGGCGATTTAGTGCAGAGGCGAAATGACGCCAGCAAACAAGGTCCCACTGGAAAGCTAGACCCAAATTGGGAAGGTCCTTATAAAATTATCAAAGTACATGGAAAAAGATCTTATCAACTAGCTAATGCCTCCAGAAAAACCATTCCAAGAAGCTGGAATGCTGTTCATTTAAGAAATTTTTTTCCTTAAGATAGTCGTATTTTCTTGAGTAATGTTATCTTGAATATATATCCTGTTTAATTTTGTGATTATATATGATATTTTAACATGTGTTGGAACACAAAATTACAGGCAAAATGCCTGGAAAGCAAAATTTTAACTTGCAGCGCAGGAGAAATCTGGGCAGAAAATCCATTAAAGAGCTAATGCCAAACTTGTAGCGCAAGGGCATTCTGGGCAGAGGACCCAATTAAAAATATAATTGCAAAACTTGCAGAGCAAGGGCATTCTGGGCAGAGGACCCAATTAAAAATATAATTGCCAAACTTGCAGAGCAAGGGCATTCTGGGCAGAGGACCCAATTAAAAATACAATTGCCAAACTTGCAGCGCAAGGGCATTCTGGGCAGAGGACCCAATTAAAAAGATAATTGCCGAACTTGCGACGCAAGGGCATTCTGGGCAGAGGACCCAATTAAAAATATAATTACCAAACTTGCAGCGCAAGGGCATTCTGGGCAGAGGTCCCAATTAAACAACGAGGGTTAAACTCGATGCGCAAGAAAATTCTGGGCAACACATTTATCAGAAAACATAAATATCAAACTTGTAGTGCAAGGATATTCAAGGCAGAAGATATTAAAGTCCTATACATTAAACTAACGAGGCGTTTCCGCGCAGCGTGTACATTCTATATAAAGAAGCTAAGGATAAATAATCCTAACTTCTTTGCAGCGCAACAAGGAAGATAAACCAACACTCTAAATCCAGAGGATATCAAAATAGAAGCACATTCTAACGATCAAAGCATCATCAACAACAAATATCAGATAAAATTATTACATCAAAAGCTGCTCAAAAGGTGCAGCAAAATCCAAAGTTTCAAGATAATATATGAACTAAGATGACGGAGTAGCAGAAGGTTGAGCAGAAGGAGTAGTAGAAGGCTGAGTAGATTTCTTCTTGGCATACTTGTGGACAATGTCTTCTCCACTTTTATATTCGTGACACCTCTTGGTGAAGATTTCACTGGCTTTCTTATCATACAACTTGTGATTAGGCAGAGTGCTAATCACTAAGTCAGCTGATTTAGCTTCATCCACACCAACGGTATATCCCCTGCACAGCGCTGGAGCTAAAATAATCTGAATTTCCTCATAAGTTTTAGGAGAAGCCTTATACCCGGCAACAACTTTCTGGACAACGTTCTGGGCAGGAGCTTCCTCCATCTGCCTCAAAGTTTAGTCAAAATCGGTTTTCATCTTCTTTGCCGTAGCCAGGTGCTGTTGGTTCTCCTCTCTCATCTGCCTCAGCTGCTCATCTCTAAGTTTTAATTGTTCCTCTTGGGTGAACAATAAACCCTCAGCTTTGGAAAGATCGGCCTTCAATTGCTCAACTTCCAGACGGGCAGCTGCCTCTGAAGACGTTAACAAATGGTTGGCTTCTTCCAAACTAGCTACCTTGGCATTAGCCTCATCCAGGTGCACCACTTTTTGCTGCAGGGCAGCAATATCCCTAGCCATGATAGAGGTCTTCTTATGCAATGACTTGCCCAGGCGGTAGCACTGCAGAAGGCCAAATCTTAGAGGACAGAAATTAAAGGAGAAGCGGATAAATACTATAAAGAAGTACTTACAGAATCAGCAAAATCCTCCGCGGTCATGTCCTCAAAATCAGAGGAAGAATCACTAGCAGACGTCCCAGAGGAAGCAGGCATGTGCCTCTTCTTACTTTTCTGAGAAACAGTTCTCAGTGGCACAACAGCCATAGCAGAAACTGGATCTGTAGGAGGAACCTCCAAGTCGATTGACATTATATTTTCAGCGATGCTCGGTAATATCTGAACAGAAGGTTCCACCACAACCTCCTTATCCTGGGAAGCACCACCAGAGTCAACAATTCTCTCCTCAGTTTCCTTCTGAGCAGAAACCTCACCTTGTTCAGGGATGGCCGATAGAGTCCGCTCAGAATCATCCATCATCTGCTCAGTCTCTTCCTCCTCATCGATATCGATGTTAATCAAATCATCCATGTTGGCCACTACAAGGACAAAAGACAAATAAATTACGATAAAAAATAAGAGCAAAACATAAATACAAGCATAGATTTTCTGAACTGTTTTTTGGAAAACTCCACATAGCCAGTAGGCCCTGCAGTGTGAAGCTGAACAGCGTCTATCAGGGCAGAACTTATAACGTTCAAAGACAGCTCTAAATTCGATTAACATGCGGCATAAAAACATGAAAGAGAACAAGAACAACATAATGAATTAAACACATGAAAAATCCTATCTTTCCGGTAACGGTGATATCCCTCAATTCCAATCTAAGATAATCTTGCATCGAATTAATTAAATTGTGGTTCTCTCGTAAACCTAGATATTTAACCTACGAACTTCCGTTATGTATAGATTAAAAATCTAATCTTTCCTATGGTGATCTAAACTACACCGACTTCCGTCATACGGTAGCATCAAATCATACAATCATCTTTCGATATATATTGCAAGATACAATTGAACATAGAAAAAGAAACAATTATAAATAAAACTTACAAAATATCCATAGAAAGGAATCAAAGTGCTGCAGAAAAAGGATTACATGACTGCTCCATGGATGAAAGCTTCAAGCCTTCATCATGCTCGAACAAGAAGGAAAAAGAACAAAATAAAAGACCTAATCTAACCCCGATCACCCGAGCACAAGGCTCGGGTGATCGGCCTTGAAAGCTCCCAGAAAGCGGCTGCTGTCTGTGTAATTTTCGTATGAAAAATCTGATGTAATTAGGGTTGGAATCACAGCTGCTTTTATAGACTTTTAAGTCGGCTGCTACAGTAACCGTGGCCGGACGCCCGTCCTGTATTTTCAGCAACAGCATCTAAACTTGTAACGCTCATATCTCGGGGCTCGTAAGTCGGAATGGAGTGATTCAAACTCCTGTAGAATCCTCTCTTCAAGCCCTACAAATATTCTCTTGAGGTTGAGAGTCAAATCAGTTTATATCATATCAAGAACTGCGTCGGAAGGTCGTCACTACCCGGAATCCTGATTTTCCGACATTTATCTTGCTTGATTTCTTTCCTTATATCTTTCAATCTTCCATAACTTTGATTGATCCTTTCCAAGCACGAATTTGGCTCTCTAAAATCCTCTCTTCCATCATCAATGAGTATCTACAACAATAGGAAAACATACCAAAGCGTAACGTATTTCCAAAATAACATAAAATCATCATTTAAGCACATAATTCGTTACGTTTTGCAATTAACCTCTTAAAAACATCATTTACTAAATATTTCGATATAAAGCTCGATTTCTATGAAAATCCTAAGAATATGAGGAATATTGACATAAAATATATCCTTATAAAACGTATAAAATCTCCCTTAACAACAGCGAGATTTTGTTGCTGGTAAGATAGTTAACCAGAGTTGCATCTATACGATCTTCCAATTTGTCCTTCATGGAAGAAGTATTCCAGCGACCAAGATTCGCCTCAGTGTTATGCTTCACAAAGAAGAAGCGTTCTGACCATTTTTTCTTGGTCCTATCTTTACTGGATAGAGGAATAATATGGTTTAACTTACCGGATCTACTACAAAAGTGATACCATCCTCCACTACCATGTGTCAGTTTACACTGGTAAAAGTTCCTAAATAATTTTACAAAGAAAGGGGTGGTGTTCAGACGACACCAAATCATAAAACCTACAAGGAATTTGACGCTGTTCGGGTGTATTTGACCAACTCCCAGTTTGTAATACTTCATCACCTCGATATACCCAGGAGAAAGAGGGAATCTTAACCCACTATGAAGCTGATCAGCGTACACTGTGCAGAAACCTGCTGGAGGATTGTAAGCATATTCAGTAGGTTTGGGGAGAGCAACTACAAAAGGGTCAGTACGGATCTGATAGGTTTTCAATAAACCAGCCATCTCCGTTTTGGTCATCTTGCTAGCAACACCATGGCAAGCCATTATAGCTTTGGTTTTATCAAATCGATTGATCTCCCTTTTTAGAGTATTCAAAATGGCAGAGTGATCTTCTGGATATTGATGGACAATAGAAGTGGGAGTAAAAATCCCAGGAGGAGTAGATGAGAAGGCAAAAAGCACAAAGGGTTATCCCTAAAAGTGGAGGTATTTCTCAGATCAATTGAAGAGGACGGATGATCGATGTTTACTACAGTTTCAGGACAAGGAATGGGATTAGAGGAATTCACTTCTTCACTCTCTATTGCTATAGAAATCTTTTCTGGAGACTCAAATAACCTTTCTACAGAACTGCTAGAGGCAGTGTTGACTCTCAAACTCATGAACGAAATGAAGATTCAAAAGAAGTAGAAGAATAACGTAGAAATAGAGACTTACTTGTAATTGCTGGGGTGCGAGTCCAAAGGTCTGAAATAGAGGAGTTGTTTGACAAGAGGGATGATTAACTGACAAGAAGTGGAAGCGACGTAAGGGTTCAATTCACAGTTATAATAATAACCGGCGGCAACTTGGTCTCGTTTCGCGATATAATAATGACGGAAGTTAAAGCGCTTCAGACAAGGGCAGCTGTGAAGCAGTCCACCCCAGTCTGGGGGGACTTATGATGATATTTAGGCCCACTGGGTCAGATTATTCGTAATTGGGCTGGGCCCGGTATAAAGGTTGGAATAAGGCAGGACTCTGCCAACCGCTGACCAGATCAAGCCGCTGGACAGGATAGTCAGAGGAGCAGGAGTCCACTTGGGTCTGGCCAGAACATTCTCTGGACAGAACGATCGGCTGAGCATGATGAAGACCAAGTCAACAACGTCCCAACAACTTACAGACGTGGGTAGACCCCACGTCCAATAATGCCCAGAGATAACTGATAATAAATTCCCAGTAAGCGAAGGATGAGAATCACGATCTACAGATATAAAAGGAACATCCTGAACTACGAGGGGGAATTGATTCCAGTTTACTACAAAAATTGGATACGTAGGCAGCTCTCTCACAGAGTTCAGTCCAAAATTATACATAAATCTTCTTATTCTTGTATTATTTTCCTAACTTGAATTATCCAATTACCCGATTGTAATATACGATCAACATCATACACCTTGTGGATGTACAACTTACAAAATTCTCAGGTTCAATAGAATTTACATATATATATATATATATATATATATTTTCTGAGGACTTTTTTTAATTTTAATAATCCCGAATTCTCGTTTCTGCCAATCATATTCCTCTCTCACTCCCCATCTCCTCAATTTCAGACGCCAACTCACTGTGCGATTCTGGAAATCATCGATCGCAACTAATGGAGATAATTTAAAAAATGTTATCACTGATTCGTGTTGTGATCCTGAACAATTGCTTACTATACTGTATTGACCTTATCCTACACATTTACTAATTTCTTTCATGTGTTTTTGTGACTTATTCCGTTTACTATATCATTTACTGACGACCAACTTGTTCATATTAAGTTTATTGATGGGCTTTGGAAACATACCTTCACGTTGAAAACAATAATTTACGGGCTCAAGATCAGAGCATTTGCAGGAAATATAAAAAATGCTTTAAACATTATATTTTAGAAATTTCAACGATCATATTCACAAAAGAAAACATCGTAGTGGATACTTTATTTTTTTTTTTTAATCGTAAACTACATATTTACTAAAATATCTGTTACATTTATCGCATTAATTCAAATTATGTAAAATTTCATTTATATCTACCACGCTCATTTCGTTTCTGTAAAATTGAAAAATCTGATACATTTCATCTTGTATAAAGTTTTTTTATAAATTTGAAAATATAGAATTTGAAACTGTAAAATAAAGAATTCTTTAAGAATATCTGAATCAAGTGCTTTAGAACATATACAATGGTAACCCTTTACACAACGTTATTTGCCATAAAAAGAATTAGCATAATACTCCATCTGTCCCATAATTTATGAACTTTTGGCTATTGGGATCTGTCCGATAATATAAGACGTTTTAGAATACCAATACAACATTTATTACATTTTTCTTCTATTACCTATAATTTATTATTAATTCAACAACTTTCCCTTACTTTACAACTATATCATTAATGATAGTCAATAGATATTTTAGACTTGTATCATTAAATTTATGACATTCTTCAAATTTCTTAAACTGTGTTGACATTGGTAAAATCGGTCACGAACTACGTGGCACTCATTTGACATAGCTACGAGCATAAGTCCACCATGCACATCATATTGGCCGAACTCAACCATCATTTTGCTTCATTACTTGCTAAGTGTTCGGAGATCGAGTCTGGCGTAAAGGCCGACCTGGCCCCAGCTCGCTACTCAGAGCACCTCACAGAAGGCAGTGTCTTACCCTCAAGAAGGGATTATCTTCGCCAAACAGCGCAGGTTGCTCATGTACAAGAAATAGCCGAGACGGTGCAGGACACTACCGGCCTCAGATACATGACATGACACAATCATCTATAGCATGCATGACACATGTCATTCTCTGTCATATGCAACATTTGCAGTGAAACCATTAGGTTACCACACACTACCACCTGGATGAACTCTTTGCACACGGCATCACCAGTGATTGGACTACCATCTTCACCACGGTACTCTATATAAAGGGATCATCTACCTCACATGTATGGTATGCTTTCTTATATGGTCCTCAGTCTCTGAAAATTACTTTATACTCTATTTTACTGTCAAATCACTGGTTTGTTCATTTTACAGGCACATTCCAAACATCATCATCTGAGGACATATAACATCTCAAACGGCTGGTGATCATCTCTCAAAGCTCATTTAGCAGCATCAACGATCGAATTTAACTTGGACGATTTCTGGCATCGTCAACTGGTGCTTGAATGAAGGCCTATCTTCCTTCCTACTCAATTTTAAGTAACACACAAAGTTGCTCCTACCATTAGCAGAGCTACAAATAGGTAAAGCTCTTTGAAAAGATCTCTTATACGCCAGAGTACCTGCTCCCTCTAGTGACAAGTAACGAAGGACTTGTCATTGAAACAGTTGTGCAAAGCCATTTGGTCAAACGCAAATGCATTGACACTAGCAGTGCAATCAACATTTTATATCAGAATGTATTCTAGCCGTTAAAATTAACATGAGCAGACCTAACTTATGATATACATCCCAATTCAGGCTTGGGGAACTTTTGACATATGTATGACCAAGTGTTAGGAAATCTACGCGAGAACGCAGCGGAATTCAAAAATTTGATTTCCTTTTACCCAAGATCGACTTCGTTTAAGCAATAAACAAATAAGCTAAAGACGGTGGTTACCTTGGTTGATCTAAAAGATCGACGCTTTGACCGTCTAAGGAGAGTAGTTCTGCATAGAGCCGCCCAAGTGTTCGGCCTCTACCGCTAGTCCACACGAACAGCCCGCCGGAATCCCATCATGGATTGCTATTGGAAAACTCCGGTTGCTAGACCGGCCTTTTTCCCCTCTCTCCAACTCTCTATAGGATGCTCTCTATTTTACACAAGAACTATTAGTTCTTGGAATTGTGTTGTACAAAAGAGCTTGACACCCACCTTCTATTTATAATGAAAGTGGCGCCCCATATAGTGTGGAGGAGAAGAAAACATTTTCCCAATAAAATAAGGAAAATATAATTGATTGATTTATCTCATTTATTATAATATCTTATATTAAATAAACCTAGGATATTGTCAATATCTTATATTGAATATTCCAAGATATTGTCAATATCTAATATTGACTATCTTTATTTTATTACCATAAATCAATTTATACATGTATATATCACATATATATTACACAAATAAATCTATATATTATATATATATATTTATATATGCACACTACACTAGTGCGCATGTAATCTCAAATGCACCTCACACACGCATGTGTGTATAAATATATATAAATATTAATATCTTATATTAATATATGGTAACACCATTAATTAAATTGCACAATCCAAGTGTATCTTATACACTTATAAGTGCGCCACCTTTAGCCATAAATTGGCTTCCGGAATATTCTTTAATTAATCTAATTATTATTAATATCTTGTATTTAATTTATTCATAATAAATAAATACCACCATATTAATTTACCACTATAACCTTTATAGTCTCGAGATAAACTTTCCTTATTTGGTTATCATTTATAACCACATTTTAATCCGACTAGATGTTCATATGTGTGTGACCCGATAGGCTTCCGAATATGTTGGCCGTAGACACAAAGTGCAAATTATGAAAATGCCCTTCATACCTAACGATCACGGGATAGCGTCTAGCAACACACCGTGACCCTCAATCATCGGAAGAGTCAAATGCAATGACTACTACCTTTCATGTGAAACGGTTACCGTGTAACTTACAATCCTATCGCTGTAATAATATCCATACGGTCGTTAGTCGAGTGTCAAAACATCAACGACCGTATCTTATAATCTGGATATCAAGCTCTCTCGAAGTAACTCATTTACTCCCACTTTGCAAAGATTCACGAGAGTAAGACATTCCTTATAAGAAGGCCATTTCGGATATTCGATCCCAATCATAGGATACGCGATTCCCGGACGACCAATCATGTATACTCCGCATGCTTCGATATCATACCCAATCACTACCGCATGATCGCCCCGTGGCTGGGAAACCTCAATAGTGTCAAAGCATGACAATCCACACCGTGATGCCATGAAGACTCCGGTCCAAAGGATAATTACACAACCGCCACATAGTGTGACACTTATCCGTGTAAGTGGGTCAGTCTAACGTACGCATTCTCTAATACACGTCCACGTACGTCCAAGTGTCTCTACACTTCGATAGACGAGATCTATCCCCGCCCTTAAAGACGAAGACATCTAATACGTGCTAGTCCGTTTATACTATCAATGCCTTGTTTAATAGTACATCGGCTAGAGACATTTAAGTATCAAACTTATTAAAGTGATTAGAGATCTCATCAACCATAATCGCCTATCATGGTTTCTCTATCACAGTCTAATACTAAGGACGTTATCATATAACAATTCACAATTGGTTCTTTAAAAGAACAAATATATGACAACAGAAAAGCCATTTAATATATGTATAAACATAAAGAAATAGTAGAGATGATCCGACCCGGTCGGATCCGGTCCAACCCGATTGGGTTTAGGACACTATTTCAACAATCTCCCACTTGGCCTAAAACCAATCACTCGCACACACAAGACCAAGTTGAAACACAAGAATCTCATGCAATACTCGCAACCAAACCAGCCTAGCCATAAACGGATCGCTATCCGTGGGGACTCGACTATCTTCATATTACGTTCCAAATGACCAAGTCAAAGGAACCGCCTCAACACACACACGAATCTCTGACGAGACCCTGGTCCTTGCTTCAAGCAATGAATCCACTTACTATATCAGCTATATAGAAAAGGTGGAAGAACCGTACAAGGTTCAAGAATGAACCTTCAAGATCCATGTACTGCTCCCGCTGCGCCTCTAAGGCACTACTGTGTTTTGGCCTAGTTGTAGAATTTACAGTGACCCATCGCTAAGAACATTTCCGTGTCACTGTATCACTTATTCAAAGTGATCGCAAACCCGGACTGTAGCTCCCACTCGCCTTCACAAGACTCAGGATATACGTCTGTATATCTACGTTTATTTAACTCCAAGTTTCAATAAACTAGGAACTCTTCCTTAACTTGTTTAAGGAAATTCTCGACATTCACCAGATTTACATTCATACTTGCTCATGACTATTCATGGACTATGAACATCCGGCACTATTCTTATGATGGATCTTATTGCAGTAGCAAAGGGAACCTTCTGTCACGGATTTTATTAATACAAAATAAACAAGTAATAAAACCGGTTAACCTCAAGTGCAAGGATCGTAGTACAGAGGCTATGCCGGGTCGATCTTACGGGGAACTAGACGAATGTTAACCCTAGCTTTTGTTTTAACTAACTATTGTCACGATTACTAACCTAACGAATAACTAGCTAAACAAATACGCAAAAAATAACTAGACGAGAGGAGATTAATCCAATGCTAGGAGAGATTGAAGCGATAAAGATAAACTAACGGTGCGGAAAGTAGATTAACTAATCTAAACTAAGCTATGAGGATTGTAAATCAAGTTTATAAAAGACAAACGAGGATTGATCCACCTATCAACATGCATTGATCTCCTATCTCGATTTTACGTGGTATTTACTTAGGTTGTGATTCACCTTCTCTAAACATGAAATCCTAATTCCTTAGGTATTTCGTCTATTAACCTAGTATCTTCCAATGCTAGTTTAACGCGTTTAAAAGACCAAAGATGTCAACTTTTATGTTTAACCTAGTGATCGAACCTATTAACTTCCGTTACTATAGATTCGAAGACTATTCCTATTCATGGTGATCTAAAGGTTTAACATGACTCCCGTCAAGCATAAACACAATCAAAAACATGCAATCTTCCGATATAATGCACTAAAAACATGAGTAAAGCATGAATAAGAAACAACCATAAATAAATACTCACGGTAATAATCGAGATAAACGAGATCAAGTCACGTTGATGGCTTCACAACTCTCGTTTGATGGATGTTTTAGCCTCTCGAACATCCTCGGCAACTCAATGAATGTATAAAAACAAAGCATAAAACTAGCCTACTTTGATTGAATTTAAAGTTGCATAAAACTGAAATAAAAAGTGTAAAATCGCAGCCAAAGCCGCCCCTAGGGTTTAGGGTTTTAAGATTGTAAAAACTCGTCCCTCAATGTGTGAAAATAGGCAAGTATTTATAGGGATTTGAGGCGGTTTCACTAAGTCGGCATTCCGGACGCTCGTTCAATTGAGTGGACGCTCGTTCGATATTCCTGAACTCCCCTCAGCCGCTCGTTCAAACTCCGTTCAAACTCTCTCGTATCAAGATTGTTTCCATGGACGCCCGTTCGGTATTTCAGACGCTCGTTCGATATGGACGCTGCATGGACGAACGTTCATCATGACTTGAATGCGATTTTTGCATCTTTATCTCTTTTCTTCTCTCCACTTGATCATTATCTCTTCCTTAAACCTTTGTAGCTCGAAATTTATCTCTTTTGATCACCATTTGAGCACAATAATCATACCTATAACACATGGAAAACATCGCAAACTGTAATAAAGTCCAATTAATTATAATTCATGATGAAAACACATAATTTATTCAATATTGCGAATAAGTCCTTAAAACCTAGTATGCTCAATATTTCCATGTGAGGGCCATTTATCATGCAATCAATCCAATTAAGAGGGAAAATACCGTAAAATATATCATAATAAAACATAGATTTTCACCCTTAACAACTCCCCCACACTTATCTTTTGCTCGTCCCGAGCAAAACAAAACGAAAATTAGGCTCGAGAAAGGAAAGCATGCATCTAAACAAATATAACATACATCCAATAACTTAGATGTCCACCGGTGTGTGAGTGCATAGCCATAGGGAACTTCCACTAGATCCAAACTTGAACAACTCAAGCAAAACTAGCTATTACCCCCTTGCGTAATAGTAATAAATGACACTCATAAGGTGCACCCTACAAACGTGACATATCCCGAAAAGGATGATCGAATATATCTAGGGCCTTTCTGAAATACTCAGAGGATAATCCCTACATCATATCCATCGGTTTATACTGGGGATAAGATTAACGATAACTAAGTCTTATATTCAACTCCGCAACAATTCTTTAGTTAATTTAACTTATTCACTTTAAACGCACATTAGAAGAAGCTATTGCCCTCATAGTAGAATAGGACATTTCGAGATAATCCCCTACCTTACTCCAATCATAAGGCAGCTTTTTCTAACTGTCGTGAGCTTTTAGTCATCATAGTGGAATAGGACATACGTGGTATGCCCTACCTCACTCAAATCATCGACTAGCTTCCGACACACCCATTTTATTCATTTAATTCAACTTTTTCATTAACAACATCGCTACGTGTTACTTATCACATTCAAACCTTCAGACATTCACAGTATAACGTACTTGGAACTAAATACAAACTATCATAAATCTCACGATATGCACGTAGCACTAAGCACATGACTTATAAGATAATCAAAAATTACTAATCCAAAACGGGGTATAACTTTATAAAAATAGCTCATCATCCACTATGGCTCGTGAAATGTAAATCTTGGTGAAACAACTAACTTATCAAACATATGAAATATCGCATAGATGACGCAAAAACAACGAACTTCACGTTGAATTGCCTACTCGGGACTAAACAAAAACACAAGTATAGGAAAATTTCTTGAAAATTGAGCATATTTTTGCATAATAAACAAACTAACGTAGTACTTAAACGTATACGCATCGAACTATCCCCTCCCCCACACTTAAAAACTCAACATGTCCTCATGTTGTGCGAAAGAAAAAAATGAGAAGAAACTTAGCTGTATTTGCGTAGAAAAATCGAGATGTTGGTCAGGCTGGGGCATGAAAAGGCCAACGCTCGCAAAAAGCGTGAAAAAAACGCCCAAACGGAACTCAACGATTACTCGACAAAAACCACCTCTGCAACACGCGAGAAAACAGAAAACTCGGGGGAAACGGGGTATAATATGGCAGTAGAGATAATAAATCAAAACGGAATAAAAGAAAAGATCACCGATAAATATGTCAACACAAGTCAAAGAACGAGAAACTAGAAAGTACAAGAACCATGAAAAGTAACCACAATGTATAGGTACAGCCAAATCGAATGAAATGTATCAAAAAAAAAAAGTGCGATAACAATCGGGAAAAAAAAAAAAAAAAAAAACTCAAGGCAGTCCCGGAGCATCAACCGGAGAAGGATCTGAAGAAGGGGCATCAGCCACAGATGCAGTCTGTGGAGGGTCTGGCTGTGCAACAGGAGCAGCAGTGGACGGCCCAGCCTCTCTAGCAGTAGGAACTCTCTCAGTCCTCGGATCCGCTGAAGTCTCCTCATCATCCGACTCGGGTTTTTCCTCCATCTTGACCACCTCAGCTATTACCCTCTCTATCTGCTCGGAGAAGACATAATCCATATTACTCGCCTTGAATACCCTCCGATCTCTCGGTTGCCTTCCATCAACCATACACTCCAAAACCGATAAGATATTATCCCGGCCATCCCGGATATCACTCAACATCGCCCTCAAACTATGAGCCATACTATGCCGAGTAATCTCGGAAGAAGATAATCCAGAAAGAACTGAGGCTTGAGGCGGTGCCGATGTGGAACCAGGCTCAGAAACGGGAACAGCCTTCTCTCTACGAATAGGGGGGTAACTCTTAGTCCTGTGGTCGGATGTATACTCAGCAACCCCAGCATCTAAACATAACTGATGTATCAAATGGGGCACTATCAAACTCCGGGTAGATACCTTTTGGTTCGCCAAAACGTCATCAAACAAAGCTTGCCCAACATCAACATTCAACCCGAAAACCAACGCATACAACATCCCAAGATCACTGATATAAAAATGTGTAAGATTATTCTTAGGAATCAACCGACTCTGGATAAACCGACAGTAGACTCGCCAATCCTCAGTCCAAGTCGTGGTAATTAACTCCTTCCTATCACCATTCGGTCTCAACACCCATGCCACATCCGGACAAACTGTCAATCGCAGCTCCTCCATCGGATCCTTACCCTCCTCATTTTGCCGTCTAGCGATCTCCTCCTTGTAATCCAAGCCGCGAAACGCCGGCAACTTATATTTCTGGTTGATCACCTTGGCGGAAAAAGGCACTTTGACACCTCGAACCATCACAAAACCGTCATCCAAATTCGTCTCAGAACAATTCGCATAGAACTCTCTCACTATAGAATCATTGACCGGGTTAGGAGGAATTTTCGCAAACTCATCCCATTTCCGAGCCTTTAGCATCTTCACGAAGGCGGGATCAACTTGTTGTGTCTTGACCTCTCTCAAAAATCATACTCCGAGTCACATAATCCTTAGTGTAGGCACTATGAGCTCGTGGATTGACGAATCGACGGGGCATAGCAAGAGGGGCAACATTCTTAGCTTTCTTCTGGGGTGCATGTGTGGCTTCGGTTTCAGCCTCCTCCCCAACGACATCCTCAGTACCAACCTCAGCTCTAGAAGATTCACCACCCCGAGTGCCTCGAGACATCCTAACGAGAGGGACCTCATCATCTTCCTCAGTTTCAGAATTGGAAGGGGAATCATCTCTTAAATTGGTTCTTATTTGTTGAGATGTTCTAGGCGGTTGATCTCGAAAGACTACTCCTCTGTTAGGGTCCAGTTGGGATGGATCAAACTCAGGACGTTGCCGTTTACCGCTCTCCCTAGCCAAACCTTTACCATAACGCTTCACAATTTCCTTCTTTCGCACCATCGTCAAACTTATAATGAAACTAAACCATTCACACAAATGGTTACCCGTTTATCGTCCAAATCGGGATTTCAAGTCAACAAAAATACCCAAACAAACACCACAAAAGGACCACACCATCCACAACCGCCATAAGAACACCATATCATCATCATAACCAGGATTTGGGGAAGAGAAGAGCAACAAAAAGAAAATTAAAACAGTATGAGCGCATATTCAAGAAAATGAGTCGAGCCGAAGATCGAACTCTCAAAAACTTGAATGGAATCGAGAAAAGTTGCTATAGACTTACCAAATGCTATGTAAGGATGATGATTGAAAAGAGTAGAAGCCCAGAAACACCAAGATTGGCCACCAAAATGCCAACTTTTGTCAAAATGGCCGCACTGAATAAACTCTGATTCTTCAAATCTCGTTGATTGTTGGAGGAAATGGACTGGATAAATGAAAAGATGGTGCAAAGACCGTTCTTTTGCAACAAGAATCGCCAAATTTGGTTCAGAAATGAAGATTTTAGGTTTGGAGAAATGGAAAAGTCGGTTTCTCTTTCGAAAATCGTATGGAAATGAGGGTGCACGCCTAGAACAGGTATATATAGGCTCAGAGTGGACGCTCGTCCATCCTTACGGACGGGCGTTCACTAGCAATCGCATGAACTGGACGGGCGTCCAAAAAATTCAGACGCTCGTCCATGAGGCATTTTACATACAGGATAGGAGGGATTTTTGCAGACGGGCGTCCAACATTTTGGACGAACGTCCATAAAAACAAGAAAACTGGACGGGCGTCCATTTTCATGAACGGGCGTCCATCAGAGAGAGTGATAAAAATCAAACTTGTTCACACATAAGCTAATTAAAATTGAAGTGCAATTCTTATTAATGTCCAATAAAATTCAAAAGTACAATGATGAAAGATTAAAGACCTAAAATAGCTTAGAAGTAACTAAAACATAACTAAAACAGTGGGTTGCCTCCCACCAAGCGCTTCTGTTTTACGTCGGGGCTCGACGAAAACCAAACTAACTAAGGATTCACTAGTCTGCGTAGATTTCGTCCCAATCCACTAAGCGAATGAGACGTCGAAGCATGTCGACAGCTGGAGGAAAGTCGTACTCATCCTGCAAACACCAATCCTCACCGGCTACCTCAACACCTCTGAAATGCTCGGCTGCGGCACTAGTGCCAAATCCGTCGGCATAGGATCATTAAGGACCGTGTAGGGACGTCCTATGGCCTCCCGCAACTCCTCGGTCGTGAAATCGCCGCCTCCCGAACAAGGTGGAACTATGATAACGTACGTGATGGTCTTAACACAGGTGCTAATGTCAAAATCTACATGAAGAACTATAGTGCCTCCCGGTCCATCATCTACTGTGATCAGCGGGATCCGACTAATGAGGGGGAACTCCTCAGGAAGAACTCCGTAATCCATACCTAAAAGCACACTAACTGACAGATAAAAACAGAACAACTTAGTTAGCTAAAACTTAATCAAACTAAAACTTAAATAAATAAAACATTAATAGCGTGAACAGAACCTAGCTAATATAATACGGGATATCTAGGATGCCTCCTAGTAGCGCTTTTGGTTAATGTCGTTAGCTCGACACAGTCTAAACTCAGCCTGGATCAGGCCACTTGACTTTTCTGCCAGCCACTACCTCGTGTAAGCCTAGATCAGCAGTGTGGCTGCAGAAACAGCATCTCACACATGGGGGAAAATTTTTAATAGCCCTCCACATACGCTTGAACCTCCCCACGGGTGACCTCTTCATTTTCGAGTCCTCGATGACGCTTCGGTCGCTCCCTTTCAAACTCTTCCATATCGGCACTACCAAATAGAACCTCTTCGGAAGGATCACTACCGTCATCCTCGGAGAACAAGTCGGGTGATAACTCGCTAAATTCTTCGACTCGAGCAACACCACATCCGAGAATATCGAGAAATTTAACAATCAAAGATGTCTCCTTAGGTTCACCGATATAGTGTTTGCACCTTTGACCGTTGACTCGAAACGGGTCACCACTATAACCACGAAGTTCTAGAACGCCTCCGGGAATAATTTGGAGAATCTCGAAGGGGCCGGACCAACGAGTCCTCAACTTTCCAGGGAAACAAATGTAACCTAGAATTGTAGAGGAGAACTTGTTCGCCGACTCGAATTCTCGCTTCTTAATTTTCGCATCATGGAGTAGTTTCATCTTATCTTTGCTTGATCCCGGCACTTTCATAGACCTGGAGTCTGAATTCGTCCAGCTCATGTAACTGCTGTAGTCGATGTTTCCCACAAGATTGGGAATCAAAGTTTAGAAACTTTGTAGCCCAATACGCTCTATGCTCTAACTCGACAGGAAGATGACATGGTTTCCCGTAGACCATTTGATATGGAGATGTACCCATAGGAGTTTTATAGGCGGTCCTATAAGCCCATAATACATCATCCAACTTCAGACTCCAGTCCTTGCGATGACTGTTCACAGTTTTCTCCAGGATCTTTTTAATGCTTTTTTTGCTTCGCTCAACCTGACCGCTAGTCATCGGATGGTATGGGGTGCCGGTCTTATGGCGTACACCATACTTTTCGAGAACTTTTTCAAGAGGTCGGTTGCAAAAATGCGTTCCTTCATCACTGATCAAGGCTCGAGGACACCCAAATCTCACAAAGATATTCTTCTTTAGGAACTTCATGACCGTTTTATGATCATTGTGAGGAGTGGCTACCGCCTCCACCCATTTCGAAACATAGTCGACGCAGACTAAGATGTATTTGTTACCGCAAGATGATGGGAAAGGTCCCATAAAATCGATACCCCATACATCAAAGACTTCACACTCTAAGATGGGTTTCAAAGGCATGTCAAAACGCCTTGTCAGAGTTCCGGTTCGTTGACACCTATCGCAAGCTTTACAGAAAGCTTCTGTATCTTTAAAGATCGTAGGCCAATAGAAACCGGACTGGAAGACCTTCGCAACCGTTTTCCAAGGACCAAAGTGACCACCTGTGGGTCCACTATGGCATTGCTCGATAATCTCTCGTTGCTCAGATTCAGGAACGCATCTCCTAAGCAAACCATCTTTGCAGATCTTGAACAAATAAGGTTCATCCCAAACGAAATATTTCATATCAGAGAAGAACTTCTTCTTCTCCTGATACGACATCTCGGGGTCAAGGTAGCGGGCATGAAGGTAATTCACAATGGACGAATACCATGGAACATCAGGAGAGCGGCCATCGATCAACATGATGTTTTCCGGAGGAAAGTAAAGATCTATATCTTCGGGATCACCCTTTTCCTCACTTATCATCCTAGAGACATGATCCGCCACTACGTTCTCACCGCCCTTCTTATCTTTGATTTGAACGTCAAATTCTTGGAGGGTCGGTATCCAACGCAAGATAGCGCGGTTTAGCTTCCTTTTTGGTCATAAGATAACGCAAGGCGGCGTGATCGGTCCACACGATCACTTGAGCACCTAACAAGTAACTACGGAACTTGTCCATAGCAAACACTACGGCCAATAATTCCTTTTCGGTAGTCGTATAGTTAACTTGCGAAGGATTCAACGTGTGGTCGGCGTAATAGATAGGCCGGAACTTTCCTTCGATGCGCTCGTCCTAGACCGCACCAACAAGATAGTTGGATGCATCGCACATAAGCTCAAAGGGCAAGTTCCGGTCGGGTGAAATAAGAATTGGAGCGAGAGATCGACGATTCTTGAGCTCCTCAAACGCGTGCTTGCGGCTATCATCAAAATCAAAAGTAACGTCTTCTTTTAGTAAGGTAGACGGGGGCTTGGCGATCCTTGAAAAGTCCTGGATGAACCTCCTATAGAAGCCGACATGTCCGAGAAAACCTCGGACTTCCCGAACATTCTTAGGATAACTCATCTTCTCAATAGCTTCTACCTTGGCCCTATCTACTTCTATACCTTTGGCGGACACTTTGTGGCCAAGGACTATACCTTCATCTACCATGAAATGGCATTTCTCCCAATTAAGCACTAAGTCCTTTTCCACACATCTAGACAACACATGATCAAGATTATCGAGGCAATCATCGAAGGATTGACCAAAGACCGAGAAATCATCCATAAAAATCTCCATGCACTTTTCAACTAGCCCGTCAAAGATTGCCATCATACACCTTTGAAAGGTGGCTGGGGCATTGCAGAGACCAAATGGCATCCGCCTGTAGGCGAATGTACCATAGGGGCAGGTGAAAGTGGTCTTCTCTTGGTCAACAGGATCGATGGGTATCTGGAAGTATCCGGAATATCCATCCAGGAAGCAGTAGAATGCGTGCCCCGCCAGACGCTCAAGCATCTGGTCAATGAATGGAAGGGGAAAATGATCTTTCGGTGTGACCTCATTGAGCTTTCGATAATCGATACATACTCGTATCCGAGAACGAGCCTCAATGCTATCTCTTCTCCCTTCTCATTCTTCTCAATAGTGATCCCCCTTTTTGGGGACTACCCGAGTCGGGGAAACCCATTCACTTGTCGGCAATGGCGTAAATGATACCCATATCTAGAAGTTTAATGATCTCCTTCTTGACTACCTCTTGCATGTGAGGGTTGAGCCTTCTCGAGGTCGTCTAACTCGTTTTGCACCCTCCTCGCCTCTTGATCTTGTGCATACAGATGTCGGGGGATATCCCTCGGATATCTCCCACCTGCCATCCAAAGGCTTTTTCGTTTTTTCGCAAGACGTTTAATAGTTTAAGCTCTTCTACACGAGATAGCTTGGCAGAGATGATCAAAGGAAGCTTGTCACCCTCTCTTAAAAACACATACTTAAGATGTTTAGGCAACGGCTTCAGTACCAAATCTATGGGAGGATCCTCTAGACTTGATTTAAGATCGCCACTCTTCAACTCAACATCGCTGAGCTTACTTAGTGGTCCTACTGCCAAGGCTTCTTCTCTTAGCTCATCCTCGAAATCAGCTGCTAATTGGTCTAGATCGACCACACCATGACTATTTAGCTTATCAATTAGTCGCTCATATTCTGATTCTACAGCCATGACTTGCTTATCCATGAAGTCGTCGAAATTATCAGAAGTCTCCTCAACGGAAAAGCCGGTTGGAGCTCCAGAAGGTACATTGATAGATTTTGAAACACTATAGCTCACCTCCTGGTCACCAACTCGAATGGTCACATGCCCTCCATCACAATCGATGAGGGCTCTAGCTGTAGATAGAAAAGGCCTTCCAAGAATTAAAGGGACATTTTCACTTTTCTCAATATCTAAGACGTACCAGTCAACTGGAAAGGTAAACCTATCTATTTGGACTAATACGTCCTTTAAGATCTCTGAGGCTTTCTTAGAAGATCGATCGGCGAACCGCAAATTCATGGTCGTGGGTTCTAGAAGACTTTGTAAACCCAAACTTGCTTGCACACGTACAATGGCATCAAGGCGATAGATGCGCCCGTGTCACATAAGGAATTTGGGAAGACTAGGACTCCCATCCGCAACGTGAGCACAAATTTCCCCGGGTCGCTTCTCTTGACCGGTAAGCTTTCATTATTGACCGAGAGAACACTCCTTACCAACCGCTTGGTCCATTCCTCGCTAACTTCTTCTTGGAAGATACAACATCCTTGATGAACTTTGTATACTTAGGCATCTCGACCAAAACCTCGGATAATGGCAGATTTACCTGAGTATTTTTCAGAAGGTTTAGCACCTTCTCGTACTTTTTGTCTTCAACCAATGGAATGTTGCTCTTCCTCGGTGGAAACGGAAGCTTCTTCAGATCACTCTCGGAGAAGACTCTCTTTGAGGATGCGCTGATAGCTTTGTCTTCCAAATCCTTCCACCGAACCGTCTTTTCAGAAGCTTTCGTAGTCGGGGATCGCCACACCGACTTTCTTTCCCTTTTCGGTCCTCGGGGTCGGCCACTTGAGGATTTCCAACTTGTTCGGTCCTCGGGGGAACAAACACCGAGGATTTCCAACCTTTTCACCTATCGGGGGATCGGCCACTCCGAGTACTTGCTTGCGGCCAAGGGGATGATGGGTGCTCAACTTCCCCTCCCGCCTTATCAATGGCGGGGAGGGGCTAGTGGTTTCCCCGGAAGCCGGGGGACCACTCACCGTGTACCACTTCTTAAACTCATTGTACTTGGCCTCCTCTTGTCCATAATGCGTTGTTGGTACGAGGTCGGTACATTGGCCGCTTTGCTCAAATCGGCTCGAGCAACATGACCACCCTTAGGATTTTTCTCGGTAAAGCGGGCGGATGCCCGGGGGTCTTGATGCTAATTGCTCGGCCAGTACCAATTACTGCCCTATCTCGTCTCTCAAGATTCTTATTGGTACTCATTAGGAGAGTGAATATTCTTGTTTTGCTCTTCTTTGAATGAGTTCCATTCACCTTAAGATCATTTGAATTCGAGGGACCTTGAGAGTGATGGAAGTTTGAAGAGTATGGTAAAAGGTGGGCCGATTTTGAAAATTAGAATTGGAATTAGAAGGCCAATTCGATTGAACCTTTGTGTTTGACTGGAAAAATTAGAGTTTTGGTTTTGAGCGGAACCGGGGTTCGTATTGAAACTTGAATTCGAATTAAAACTCGAATTCGGATTGAAATTGGAAGCTTGATTGAACCCTTGGTTCCGGAATTGATTCGGCCGATGGTTGATTAAATCTTTGGGTGTTCGGCCATAGAACGCATTTACTTCGACATTCGCCCATTCATAGGACGAAATGCGGAAGTATGCCCCATATTATCGCAGTTTGGCATTGGACACGAGTGTCTTGTCCATCGGCATGGACGGTATTGACTTGGTATGAAGAATTGGGGTTTAATGGACATTGGCCATTTACGTGACCGATCGACGGCAAGATTCGCAATACGTAACCCGAGGGTTCTCGCGGAAACGAAGGAGTCGATTCATAGGATTCGGAGTTTGAGGATTGGCCATCTGCCTCTGCAGCATGGCAATCAGACTTTGAACATTTACTTCCTCCACCTTAGGAGGAGGAGGAGCTTGAATTGCCTGATAGGATGGAGCATAGTTATATTTGGCAATGTCTTCGAACAATGCCCATCCTTCGTCCGAGTCTTCTTCAAAAACGCCCCGCCGGATGAACTATTGACCATGCCCTTGGTGAGCTCGGTCAATCCGCTAAAGAAAGTAATGACTAACCTCTCCAAAGGCAAGCCATGATGGGGGCACCTTCTAAGAAGAGATTTATACCTTTTCCAGGCCTCGAAAAACGATTCATTTTCCTTCGAGAAAATGTGAAAATTTCATTTAAGCAATGGGCCGTCTTAGAGGGTGGAAAATATTGACTCAAAAACTCCTTCTCGAGTCCAGGCCCATGTAGTGATGGATTCGGGGGGAGAGAGTGATACCATTCCTTCGCCTCCCCTTTTAAGGAAAAAGGAAAAAGTTTGAGCTTGATAGCATCCTCACTTACACCTTGATGCGCGTAGTACCGCATATCTCTAAGAACGTGTGTAAGTGGGTATGCGGATTTTCCGATTGGTAGCCGTAAAAAATTGATGCATGCTTTGCATCATCCGGATAAGCCCCGGCTTGAGCTCGAAAGTTTGAGCGATAATGGCGGGCAAGACTATAGCCGGGTTGACGGATGGCGCACCGGGCATGGCGTAGTCGCCAACGTACGTTGATCCTCTCGCTTTGCCATTATTACTATTTCTTCGATTTCTTCTATCAACTTTTGTTCAATTTCTTGGTTAGTGAGCTTCCTTCGTCCGAAGGATCGGTGAAACGAAGTTTCCGCCTATTGGGTCGACTATGGTCCGCTCGAGGTCAGGTGTAAAGAGTAATGGCCCTTTCTGACTTCGAGTTTGCATAAACCGAAACCCAACTCTATTGAACAAAACCTAAAAACTACGAAATTAAAAACTTAAACTACGAAAAGGAAACCTAAGAATCTATCTAAAAAGGGTTGAAATCTAGAACTATTATCAAGACCTAGGGAAAAAGAAAGAAAGAGAAAGAGAGCAGACGGACGGGCGTCCAAAAATATGGACGAGCGTCGCACCGGTTTTCGAACGGACGGGCGTTCAACGTATGAACGCTCGTCGATTTTTCGAATTTTTGGACGGGCGTCCAAATGTATGAACGCTCGTCCGTAGGTCAAGAATTGATACGGGCTTGAAATTTTACGGTGGACGGGCGTTCATAGGTATGGACGCTCGTTCATATGCAAAATTTCCCGAACGAAACGATTTCCGAACGAGAGACGAAGTAAAGAAAACGGAGCGGAAAAACGGGGAAAAAGAACTAATCACAAAACAGAAACTTTACCCCTAATCCAAAACACTAAATTCCTAACTACTTAAAGGTTAATCCTCCTAGAAATCGACCTAAAGACAAGGATTAAAACGCAAAAAAATAGAAAGAAAAACTGAACAAAAACAGAAAAACAAAAACACACAAAAACAAAAACTAGGCAAACCGTCCGGTTCCCCGGCAACGGCGCCAAAAACTTGTCACGGATTTTATTAATACAAAATAAACAAGTAATAAAACCGGTTAACCTCAAGTGCAAGGATCGTAGTACAGAGGCTATGCCGGGTCGATCTTACGGGGAACTAGACGAATGTTAACCCTAGCTTTTGTTTTAACTAACTATTGTCACGATTACTAACCTAACGAATAACTAGCTAAACAAATACGCAGAAAATAACTAGACAGAGGAGATTAATCCAATGCTAGGAGAGATTGAAGCGATAAAGATAAACTAACAGTGCAGGAAAGTAGATTAACTAATCTAAACTAAGCTATGAGGATTGTAAATCAAGTTTATAAAAGACAAACGAGGATTGATCCACCTATCAACATGCATTGATCTCCTATCTCGATTTTACGTGGTATTTACTTAGGTTGTGATTCACCTTCTCTAAACATGAAATCCTAATTCCTTAGGTATTTCGTCTATTAACCTAGTATCTTCCAATGCTAGTTTAACGCGTTTAAAAGACCAAAGATGTCAACTTTTATGTTTAACCTAGTGATCGAACCTATTAACTTCCGTTACTATAGATTCGAAGACTATTCCTATTCATGGTGATCTAAAGGTTTAACATGACTCCCGTCAAGCATAAACACAATCAAAAACATGCAATCTTCCGATATAATGCACTAAAAACATGAGTAAAGCATGAATAAGAAACAACCATAAATAAATACTCACAGTAATAATCGAGATAAACAGATCAAGTCACGTTGATGGCTTCACAACTCTCGTTTGATGGAGGTTTTAGCCTCTGAACATCCTCAGCAACTCAGCAATGTATAAAAACAGCATAAAACTAGCCTACTTTGATTGAATTTAAAGTTGTATAAAACTGGAAATAAAAAGTGTAAAATCGCAGCCAAAGCCGCCCCTAGGGTTTAGGGTTTTAAGATTGTAAAAACTCGTCCCTCAATGTGTGAAAATAGGCAAGTATTTATAGGGATTTGAGGCGGTTTCACTAAGTCGGCATTCCGGACGCTCGTTCAATTGAGTGGACGCTCGTTCGATATTCCCGAACTCCCTCGGCCGCTCGTTCAAACTCCGTTCAAACTCTCTCGTATCAAGATTGTTTCCATGGACGCCCGTTCGGTATTTCAGACGCTCGTTCGATATGGACGTTGCATGGACGAACGTACATCATGACTTGAATGCGATTTTTGCATCTTTATCTCTTTTCTTCTCTCCACTTGATCATTATCTCTTCCTTAAACCTTTGTAGCTCGAAATTTATCTCTTTTGATCACCATTTGAGCACAATAATCATACCTATAACACATGGAAAACATCGCAAACTGTAATAAAGTCCAATTAATTATAATTCATGATGAAAACACATAATTTATTCAATATTGCGAATAATTCCTTAAAAACCTAGTATGCTCAATATTTCCATGTGAGGGCCATTTATCATGCAATCAATCCAATTAAGAGGGAAAATACCGTAAAATATATCATAATAAAACATAGATTTTCACCCTTAACACCTTCCATAATCATCATCTTTCACCTTATAATCCTTAGGACCAATGTCCTAATATAGATAGATCTCGAGAACACCGACTAGCAGTATCCCCTGTCGCGACCTATGCTAAACTCTTTTAGCATCACATCTATATAGGTAAACTATAATCTAACAGCAGTTAAATCTATCGCTATAGATTCTTATTTCCAAAAATAAGAACTGCCAATCCAAGTGCTTTCGTAAAGACCTTGAACTACCAAACATTAATTGATGTGACATGGGGTGATGATTCCTAAGAGAGATATCTAATACCTTACTCAAAAATCGTAACACACTCCCACTATCCATCTTGCACATGGGCATATCCTTCTTTTGACTCAATCAAACTCCTTTGATTATCAAACAAAGAAATCGTCTAGAGAAACTTGTATGAGTCCATAAATGGATCTCGTGGGCTCACATATCATGTTATCGTCTATGAACATTGAGCTGTTTGCCCAACGTCTTCAACACTATCATATAGTCATGATACGAAGTTATAACAAGTATTATCTGAACAGGACTGGGCTCAGCCTTACAGGGACATTCCCTCTAGGTAAGACAGACTAGGTTCATAACCTGGTTGTCACTGATGGAATCTAATTCAGATGTTATGCCTCCTGGCCATATCTCTCAATCTTGCCTCTCAAACATTCTTTCATAAGTCGTGAGATATTCATTCTTCGGGATGAACATACCAGTAGCCCTTTTAGGCTTAAGGTTATCCACAGACTTACAGAACTTTTGTGTGCACTGAGCAGTGATCTACACCTCATCGCTATGCGGCGTCTGCTCATGTTCCATTGGTTGAATATATCTTTGTGGTTCTCAAACTCTTTTGAGATCTTATTTACTCCCACTTGTCTCTTTTGGAAGAGACACTTCCTCTAGAAGACACATGTTTGGAGACAAACATTTTGCTCCGCGGACAAGTAAATAATATCCAGCGTGCTAGCTGAGACATTCCACAAAGTTGTATATGTCGTACTAGGCTCCAAGCCTTTCTGACTTAGCTTATGACAACTTCAAATCATCGGTTAAGATAGATTCGACATTATCCTCTTCCATATCTAATATGGAATTTATTCAACCTTTATTCTTTGGAACTAGGTTAAGTATGAGGGCACTCTCCCGAAACGGGTAAGGGATACATCGCATGGCTTGCGTCACACCTTTATCATATAAAGTGTTATTTCCATTTTGGGAACACAATCTAATTGCGTATCCCAAAGATGGTATCCTTCAAGGGAGAATCTTATTCCCTTTCAGACGACTTCGAAACACCCTTCGGTATTAATTACTTCAAATCAATTGAAGATTAATTCCTAAGTAGCTCATCAATCTCATATTCGTACGGCTCGAACTTTTCGGGCTTTCCGAATTATGCACTTCACTGAGTACACTTGACTATTTCTAAAAAATAGTCGTAGAGATTAACAAACAATTATTTGTGGCATTAATTGTTACAAGCCAACAAACATCGGTATGTTTAGGCTTTAGACAATTTTCTAGATTTTATAACCTTTTCATAAAAGGGTATTTTAGTCATCTTTAGATAAGATACGCATAACCCACATGATTCATAATCATATGGTTTAACATCATCAGATTGATGTTTAATTACACGCTTCTCTTCCAGAGAATCGACATCTAGAACAACTACAAATATCAAGGATAACAACCATACAAATATTTAGTTGAGATCTCATCACATATATCAACTATATAGTGACATCAATCTAGTATGTTAGATTCAGTGACCTTTCAACTTTATCGGAATAACATTTATTCTTTACAATTGAATATGTCTACTAAATCCTAACAAATAACTGAAAATATGTTCTTCATAAGAACCGGAACATAATAACATTTATTTAGTTCCCTTATCAGTTTACTAGATCCAGAATGTTGTAAGTGTTACAACGTTTGCTTCACCCTCCATATCTGTATTTAACCTTTCTAATTTAATCACACGTAAGATGTCATATATCTTAGAGTTGACTTTGAACTTAGACAGATTTATCTCAACTCACTTGCCTAGAATAGAAACTTCAATAAGTTCTCTATTTGAGCACATGCCCTAACTTTCCTTTTTAATCCTTTAAGCACTTGAGAAATGTTTCTTATTGTAGTCTTCATAAGACTTAAGAAAGATCACAAGAGCCAAGTTTTCAATTTCCTTTCATAAAGAAAATCTAAAGTTTATTAAATAGTTTATTTAACCTTTTGAATCGTATTCAAAACATTGACTATTTAATTAACCTTTAAGCAATGATAGAATTAAGTCGATACTTAAATCTTACAATTTTGAAAACAACCTTTCCAAAATTAGAGGTGGTCATTCTTATCCAACGTTTGAATTAATTGTCATCATATGACTGAATGATCATATTGGATCGTATCCAATATATGATTAATTCGTTGAAAATGATTCAATCATATCATGAACTTCCGCATTCATTAATAATTAAAGCCTTGGTGTACTCCATCAAATATGTAGTCTCCTTATCTCTAACTACAATAACGGGATGTCTCTTGTCATTGCTTATTTTAAAAGGATTAAAATTTACTTAACCATTCTTGAGAACGTTTCTCAAACAGTCATAATTTGGTTTTACTAATCGAGAAAAACATAAATATAAAAGTTTGCTAAAAACTACACAATTAAAAATGAAGATAAAAGAGTATTGTTGTCTATACACGCAAAATCAAATATGGTCTTTGGGATTATGATTTTGCTCCCACTAGTCAACTACTCCCAATTGACTTTCAAGAATTTTTCAAAGTCCTTTAGTGGCTGGAATCCTATCTAGTTGACTTGATCCCCGACGTGGGCCGATCGACCGGGTCAATTTCGACGGGTAGGTACTTCTTACCAATCGCGTCTAACGCGACTTCCGATGGTTTGACTAGTCAACTCTTTGACAGCTTCACATCGTCTATGTGATAGTCAACCTTATGTCTCTAAAATCGACGGTCCTGACGTGGGCCAATCACCGCAAGATTCTTAGTCGAGTCGTAACCCAAGTATTCATGAGATCTCATAACGATCATATCTCGATAATGACGATATACCCGTGGTAGGTCAACTCCCGACGTGGGCCGATCAGTTGGATCCGAACAAGGGCTCTTCACCGTCACTATAATATTGGGAGACATTATAACTCGATTTTTGTTGTGGGAGTAATTTTAAATTAATTCACTTAATTAATTTCGAATTAATTCTCTTAATTAATTATGGTCTCATCAAATATATTTATCTCTATAGACATACATCCTACACATTTATCTAGATCGTGCCTAGTCATGCATCTATCGTATCACATAAAATAAATACAAGCACAAAATAAATAAATGCGTAAAGTAACCGGTATGATCATGGACTTTTCCTAGGTGCGGTTTCGAATACAAACGACGAAACCGCGGGTCACAATCTAAGGTAGCGCAACCGTCAATAGGATCTTTAATGCGCCATTCTCCAACGGGATCTTTATTCTTCTTTCTTTGGTCTCCATCTTCTCGCTCCATTCTTGTTACATTTAATTCTATCTAATAAAATAAATACACCCGCCGCACACGGGGGGAGCTAACGGGAATGGGATAAATGCAGAAAATAAACTAGGTCACGTTCTTCATAACGGCCTAGGACAATTTTTAAACCAACAAAAAATTAAATCATTCACATCTATCCTATCGGTCGAGTCCATGATCAATCGGGGTCCATATAATCATATTATATCTACTATATCTAATCCATACAATAACATCTTATGAAAAAGATAAAATTAAAATTTAACTACTTGCGTCTTAATTAATCAATTAACATTTAATCTATTAAATAATTTTATCCAATCAATTAACTAATTAACATTTAATTAATTAAATGATTTTAATCGAAATAAAATTAACGATTAATTTTAAACCGATTTTAATTTTAATTTTAATTAATTAGAACTATTCCAAAATAAATCAAAATTAAAATTATTTCTCTTTTGTTTCTTTCCTTTTGATTTGTAATCAAAAGGGATGCCTTTGGTTTCCTAAACCAAATTTGGCTTAGGCCTGACCACTTTTCAAAATCAAAATTTTGGAGCTGGCTTTAGCCTGGCCTTTTACAAATCAAATATTTGAAAAGAGCCTAGGCCTATTCCAAATCAAATATTTGGAAAGGCCAAATAATTTTGGTTTAGGCACGCCACTTTCCAAAATCAAAATTTTGGAAGTGGCCTAGGCCTAGACCTTTTCCCAAATCAAATATTTGGAAAGGGCTTAGGCCTATTCCAAATCAAATATTTGGAAACACCATTATTATTTTAATGCCATATGGCATCCCAATGGACCAAACTATTTGAACCATTGGTTAGCCACATGACACAACTAAACAAAGGAAGATTTACCAATCACAACTATGAACCATATAGAAACACAAAATACACAAAACAAAAATTTGGAGATCCACAACCCTTTGACCAGTCAAACATCGCCGGCAGCAGGTTGCCCTGCCGCCGCCGCCGCCGACCAGCCGCCGGTGGTGGTGCCGCCACCAGTCGGCCGAGCACCACCAGATCTCCCTTTTTTTTTTCTTTTCGTGTATCGTTTTGCAAATCTAAAATCTTTCATCTTTTAATTACGTGATTTAAACGATAAAATTAACTACGCAATTTAACATGCTTATTGCTTAAGCTCGAAGCTCTCTCTGATACCACTGTTAGGAAATCTACGCGGGAACGCAGCGGAATTCAAAAATTTGATTTCCTTTTACCCAAGATCGACTTCGTTTAAGCAATAAACAAATAAGCTAAAGACGGTGGTTACCTTGGTTGATCTAAAAGATCGACGCTTTGACCGTATAAGGAGAGTAGTTCTGCATAGAGCCGCCCAAGTGTTCGGCCTCTACCGCTAGTCCACACGAACACCCGCCGGAATCCCATCATGGATTGCTATTGGAAAACTCCGGTTGCTAGACCGGCCATTTTCCCCTCTCTCCAACTCTCTATAGGATGCTCTCTATTTTACACAAGAACTATTAGTTCTTGGAATTGTGTTGTATAAAAGAGCTTGACACCCACCTTCTATTTATAATGAAAGTGGCGCCCCATATAGTGTGGAGGAGAAGAAAACCTTTTCCCAATAAAATAAGAAAAATATAATTGATTGATTTATCTCATTTATTATAATATCTTATATTAAATAAACCTAGGATATTGTCAATATCTTATATTGAATATTCCAAGATATTGTCAATATCTAATATTGACTATCTTTATTTTATTACCATAAATCAATTTATACATGTATATATCACATATATATTACACAAATAAATCTATATTATATATATATATATATTTATATATGCACACTACACTAGTGCGCATGTATTCTCAAATGCACCTCACACACGCATGTGTGTATAAATATATATAAATATTAATATCTTATATTAATATATGGTAACACCATTAATTAAATTGCACAATCCAAGTGTATCTTATACATTTATAAGTGCGCCACCTTTAGCCATAAATTGGCTTCCGGAATATTCTTTAATTAATCTAATTATTATTAATATCTTGTATTTAATTTATTCATAATAAATAAATACCACCATATTAATTTACCACTATAACCTTTATAGTCTCGAGATAAACTTTCCTTATTTGGTTATCATTTATAACCACATTTTAATCCGACTAGATGTTCATATGTGTGTGACCCGATAGGCTTCCGAATATGTTGGCCGTAGACACAAAGTGCAAATTACGAAAATGCCCTTCATACCTAACGATCACGGGATAGCGTCTAGCAACACACCGTGACCCCCAATCATCGGAAGAGTAAAATGCAATGACTACTACCTTTCATGTGAAACAGTTACCGTGTAACTTACAATCCTATCGCTGTAATAATATCCATACGATCGTTAGTCGAGTGTCAAAACATCAACGACCGTATCTTATAATCTGGATATCAAGCTCTCTCGAAGTAACTCATTTACTCCCACTTTGCAAAGATTCACGAGAGTAAGACATTCCTTATAAGAAGGCCATTTCGGATATTCGATCCCAATCATAGGATACGCGATTCCCGGACGACCAATCATGTATACTCCGCATGCTTCAGTATCATACCCAATCACTACCGCATGATCGCCCCGTGGCTAAGGGAAACCTCAATAGTGTCAAAGCATGACAATCCACACCGTGATGCCATGAAGACTCCGGTCCAAAGGATAATTACACAACCGCCACATAGTGTGACACTTATCCGTGTAAGTGGGTCAGTCTAACGTACGCATTCTCTAATACACGTCCACGTACAGTCCAAGTGTCTCTACACTTCGATAGACGAGATCTATCCCCGCCCTTAAAGACAAAGACATCTAATACGTGCTAGTCCGTTTATACTATCAATGCCCCGTTTAATAGTACATCGGCCAGAGAAATTTAAGTATCAAACTTATTAAAGTGATTAGAGATATCATCAACCATAATCGCCTATCATGGTTTCTCTATCACAGTCTAATACTAAGGACGTTATCATATAACAATTCACAATTGGTTCTTTAAAAGAACAAATATATGACAACAGAAAAGCCATTTAATATATGTATAAACATAAAGAAATAGTAGAGATGATCCGACCCGGTCGGATCCGGTCCAACCCGATTGGGTTTAGGACAATATTTCAACACCAAGGACCCAACATTTAGAACTCATCAGACCTAATCAGGTCATCCCAACAAGTGGGCCGACATGGGCCAGGATCTACACTAGATCTCAGTCAGTACAGTTAGGAAATCTACGCGGGAACGCAGCGGAATTCAAAATTTTTATTTCCTTTTACCCAAGATCGACTTCGTTTAAGCAATAAACTATTAAGCTAGTAGACGGTGTTACGTTGATTGACCTAAAAGATCGACGCTTTGACCGTCTAAGGAGAGTAGTTCTGCATAGAGCCGCCCAAGTGTTCGGCCTCTACCACTAGTCCACACGAACAGCCCGCCGGAATCCACCATTGGATTGCTATTGGAAAAACTCCAGTTGCTAGACCGGCCTTTTTCCCCTCTCTCCAACTCTCTATAGGATGCTCTCTATTTTACACAAGAACTATTAGTTCTTGGAATAGTGTTGTACTAAAGAGCTTGACACCCACCTCTTATTTATAGTAGAAGGTGGCGCCATATCAAAGTGTGGAGGATCGAGAAGAAAACCTTTTTCCAATAAAATAAGGAAAATATAATTGATTGATTTATCTCATTTATTATAATATCTTATATTAAATAAATCTAGGATATTGTCAATATCTTATATTGAATATTCCAAGATATTGTCAATATCTAATATTGACTATGTTTATTATATTACCATAAATCATTTTACACATGTGTACATATCACAAATATATATTACATATATAAATCTATATATCATATACACGCACACTACATGCAATGTGCATGCAAATCACTAATTTGATTTACACTAGTGCACACGCATACATAGATATTTACATATATATTTATTTATTAATATCTAATATTAATATTTGGTAATACTATTAATTAAATTGCACAATCCAAGTATATCACATATACACATATGTGGCGCCACTTATCAATATAAGTGTATTTAATTAATCAACTTAATTAATATCTTGTATTTAATTTATTCATAATAAATAAATACCACCATATTAATTTACCACTATAACATTTATAGTCTCGAGATAAACTTTCCTTATTTGGTTATCATCCATAACCACATTTTAATCCGGTTAGATGTTCTTATGTGTGTGACCCGATAAGCTTCCGAATATGTTGGCCGTAGACACAAAGTGCAAATTACGAAAATGCCCTTCATGCCTAACGATCACGGGATAGCGTCTAGCAACACACCGTGATCCCCTATCATCGGAAGAGTCAAATGCAATGACTACTACCTTTCATGTGAAACAGTTACCGTGTAACTTACAATCCTATCGCTGTAATAATATCCATACGGTCGTTGGTCGAGTGTCAAAACATCAACGACCGTATCTTATGATTTGGATATCATGCTCTCTCGAAGTAACTCATTTACTCCCACTTTGCAAAGATTCACGAGAGTAAGACATTCCATATAAGAAGGCCATTTCGAATATTCGATCTCAATCATAGGATACGCGATTCCCGGACGACCAATCATGTATACTCCGCATGCTTCAGTATCATACCCAATCACTACCGCATGATAGCCCCGTGGTTAGGGGAAACCTCAATAATGTCAAAGCATGACAATCCACACCGTGATGCCATGAAGACTCCGGTCCTAAGGATAATTACACAACCGTCACATAGTGTGACACTTATCCGTGTAAGTGGGTCAGTCTAACGTACGCATTCACTAATACACGTCCACGTACAGTCCAAGTGTCTCTACACTTCGATAGACGAGATCTATCCCTGCCCTAAAGACAAAAGACATCTAATACGCGCTAGTCTGTTTATACTATCAATGCCCTGTTTAATAGTACATCAGCCTAGAGACATTTAAGTATCAAACTTATTAAAGTGATTAGAGATCTCATCAACCATAATCGCCTATCATGGTTTCTCTATCACAGTTTAATACTAAGGACGTTATCACATAACAATTCATAATTGGTTCTTTAAAAGAACATATATATGACAACATAAAAGCCATTTTATATATGTATAAACATAAAGAAATAGTAGAAATGATCCGACCCGGTTGGATCCGGTGCAACCCGATTGGGTTTAGGACACTATTTCAACAATCTCCCACTTGGCCTAAAACCAATCACTCGCACACACAAGACCATGTTGAAACACAAGAATCTCATGCAATACTCGCAACCAGCCCTAGCCATAAACGGATTGCTATCCGTGGGGACTCAGACTATCTTCATATCATGTTCCAAATGACCAAGTCAAAGGAACCGCCTCAACACACACACGAATCTCCGACGAGACCCCGGTCCTTGCTTCATGCAATGAATCCACTTACTATATCAGCTATATAGAAAAGGTGGAAGAACCGTACAAGGTTCAGGAATGAACCTCATAGACTCATGTACTGCTCCCGCCGTGCGCCTCAAGGCGTTACTGTGTTTTGGCCTGGTTGTAGAATTTACAGTGACCCATAGGCTAGAACATTTCCAGCTCACTGTATCACTTAAACAAAGTGACTGCAAACCTAGACTGTAGCTCCCACTCGAGTTCACAAGACTCAGGATATACGTCTGTATAACTATATTTATCTGATTCCAAGTTTCGATAAACTAGGAACTCTTTCTTAACTTGTTTAAGGATATTCTCGACATTCACCAGATATACTTTCATACTTGCTCATGACTATTCATGGACCTTGAACATCCGGCATTACCTTTATGATGGTTCCAATTGCCGTAGCAAAGGAAACATTCCATAAGTATCACCTTTCACCTTATCTTTAGGACAAACGTCCTAACATAGATAGATCTTGAGAACACAGGCTAGTAGTATCCCCTGTCGCGATCTATGCTAAACTTCGTTTAGCATCACATCTATATAGGTAAACTATAATCTAATAGCAGTTCAATCTATCACTATAAATTCTTATTTCTAAAAATAAGAACTGCTAATCCAAGTGCTTTCGTAAAGACCTTGAACTACCAAACATTAATTGACTGTGACATGGGGTGATGATCCCTGAGAGAGATATCTAATACCTTACTCAAAAAATTGTAACACACTCCCACTATCCATCTTTCACATTGGGCATATCCTTCTTTTGACTAAATCAAACTCCTTTGATTATCAAACAAAGAAATCGTCTAGAGAAACTTGTTTGAGTCCATAAATGGATCTCGTGGGCTCAAATATCATGTTATCGTCTATGAACATTGATCTGTTTTCCCAACGTCTTCAACACTATCATATAGTCATGATACGAAGTTACGACAAGCATAGTTTGACTAGAACTGGGGTCAGCCTTACAGGGACATACCCTCTAGGTAAGACAGACTAGGTTCATAACCTGGTTGTCACTGATGGAATCTAATTCAGATATTATGGCTTCTGGCCATATCTCTCAATCTTGCCTTTTAAACATTCTTTCATAAGTCGTAAGATATTCATTCTTCAAGATGAACATACCAGCAGCCCTTTTAGGCTTGAGGTTATCCATAGACTTACAGAACTTTTGTGTGCACTGAGCAATGTTCTACACCTCATCGCTATGCGGCGTCTGCTCATGTTCCAATGGTTGAATATATTTTTGTGGTTCTCAAACTCTTTTGAGATCTGATTCACTCCCACTGCTTCTTTTGGAAGAAATACTTCCTTGAGAAGACAGCTTCTTTGGAGACAAACATTTTGCTCCGCGGACAAGTAAATAATATCCAGCGTGCTAGCTAAGACATTCCACAAAGTTGCATATGTCGTACTAGGCTCCAAGCCTTTCTGACTCTGCCTATGACAACTTCAAATCATCGGTTAAGATATATTCGACATTTTCCCTTCCATATTTAATATGGAATTTATTCAACCTTTATTCTTTGGAACTTGGTTAAGTATAAGGGCACTATCCCGAAACGGGTAAGGGATACTTCGCATGGCTTGCGTCACACATTTATCATATAAAGTGTTGTTTCCATTTTGGGAACACAATCTAATTGCGTATCTCAAAGATGGTATCCTTCAAGGGAGAATCTTATTCCTTTTCAGACGACTTCTGAAACACCCTTCAGGTATTCATTACTTCAATCCAATTGAAGATTAATTCCTAAGTAGCTCATCAATCTCATATTCGTACTAGCTCAAATTTTTTGGGCTTTCCGAATTATGCACTTCACTGAGTACACTTGACTATTTCTAAAAATAGTCGTAAAGACTAATAAACAATTATTTGTGGCATTAATTGTCACAAGCAACAAACATCGGTATGTTCAGGCTTTAGACAATTTTTCTAGATTTTACAACCTTTTCATAAAAGAGTATTTTAGTCATCTTTAGATAAGATACGTATCACCAACATGATTCATAATCACATGGTTCAGACATCATCTGAATGACATTTGATTATACGTTTCTCTTCCAGAGAGTCGACATCTAGAACAACTACAAATATCAAGGATAACAGCCATACAAATATTTAGTTGAGATTTCATCACACATATCAACTATATAGTGACAACAATCTAGTATGTTAAATTCAGTGACCTTCCAACTTTATCGGAATAACATTTATTCTTTACAATTGAATATGTCTACTAAATCCTAACAAATAACTGAAAGTATGTTCTTCATAAGAACCGGAACATAATAACATTTATTTAGTTCCCTTATCAGTTTACTAGATTCAGAATATGGTAAGTGTCACAACGTTTGTTTCACCTTCCATATTTGTATTCAATCTTTTTAATTTAATCACACTCGTAAGGTATCATATATCTTAGAGTTGACTTTGAACTTAGATAGATTTATCTCAACTCACTTGCCTAGAATATAAACTTCAATAAGCTCTATATTTAAACACATGCCCTAACTTTCCTTTCAATCCTTTAAGCACTTGTAAATATTTCTTAATGTAGTCTTCATAAGACTTAAGAAAAATCACAAGAGCTATGTCTTTGATTTCCTTTCATAAAGAAAATCTAAAGTTTATTTAACCTTTTAAATCGTATTTAAAACATTAACTATTTAATTAACCTTTAAGAAATGGTAGAATTAAGTCGATACTTAAATCTTACAATTTTGAAAACAACCTTTCCAAAATTAAATGTGGTCATTCTTATCCAACGTTCGAATTAATTGTTATCGTATGACTGAATGATCATATTGGATCGTATCCAATGTCATGAGCTTCCTCCTTTCATTAATAATTAAAGTCTTGGAGTACTACATCAAATATGTAGTCTCCTTGTCTCTAACTACTGCAACGGGATTGCTCGTGTCATTGCTTATTTTAAAAGGATTAAAATTTACTTAACCATTCTTGAGAATGTTTCTCAAACAATCATAATTTGGTTTTACTAATCGAGAATAAAAACATAAATATAAAGTTTGCTAAAACTACAACATAAAAATGAAAATAAAAGAGTGTTGTTGTTTATACACGCAAAATCAAATATGGTCTTTGGGATTATGATTTTGCTCCCACTAGTCAACTACTCACAATTGACTTTCAAGGATTTTTCAAAATTCTTTAGTGGCTGAAATCCTATCTAGTTGACTCAATCCCCGACGTGGGCCGATCGACCGGGTCAATTTCGACGGGTAGGTACTTCTTACCAATCGCGTCTAACGCGACTTCCAGTGGTTTGACTAGTCAACTCTTTGACAATTCACATCGTCTATGTGATAGTCAACCTTATGTCTCTAAAATCAGACAGTGCTGACGTGGGCCAATCACCGCAAGATTCTTAGTCGAGTCGTAACCCAAGTATTCATGAGATCTCATAACGATCATATCTCGATAATGACGATATACCCGTGGTAGGTCAACTCCCGGCGTGGGCCGATCAGTTGGATCCGAACAAGGGCTCTTCACCGTTACTATAATATTGGGAGACATTTTATAACTCGATTTTTTTTGTTGTGGGAGTAATTTTAAATTAATTCACTTAATTAATTTCGAATTAATTCTCTTAATTAATTTAATTACGGTCTCATCAAATATATCTATCTCTATAGACATACATCCTACACATTTATCTAGATCGTGCCTAGTCATGCATCTATCGTATCATATAAAATAAATACAAGCACAAAATAAATAAATGCGTAAAGTAACCGGTATGATCTTGGACTTTTCCTAGGTGCGGTTTCGAATACAAACTGACGAAACCGCGGGTCGCAATCTAAGGGTAGCTGCAACCGCCAATAGGATCTTTAATGCTCAATTCTCCAATGGGATCTTTATTCTTCTTTCTTTGGTCTCCGTCTTCTGCTCCATTCTCATTACATTTAATTCTATCTAATAAAATAAATACACCCTCCGCACACGGGGGGAGCCAACGGGAATGGGATAATTGCAGAAAATAAACTAGGTCACGTTCTTTATAACGGCCTAGGATAATTTTTAAACCAACAGAAAATTAAATCATTCACATCTATCCTATCGGTCGAGTCCATGATCAATCGGGGTCCATATAATCATATTATATCTACTATATCTAATCCATACAATAAAATCTTATGAAAAAGATAAAATTAAAATTTAACTACTTGCGTATTAATTAATCAATTAACATTTAATCTATTAAATAATTTTATCCAATCAATTAACTAATTAATATTTAATTAATTAAATGATTTTAATCGAAATAAAATTAACGATTAATTTTAAATGATTTGAATTTTAATTTTAATTAATTAGAACTATTCCAAAAAAATGAAAATTATGTCTCTTTTGTTTCTTTCCTTTTGATTCGTAATCAAAAGGGATGCATTTGGTTTCCTAAACCAAAAGGCATCTTCCTAAACCAAATTTGGTTTAGGCCTGGCCACTTTTCAAAATCAAAATTTTGGAAGTGGCCTAGGCCTAGGCATTTTACAAATCAAATATTTGAAAAGGGCCTGGCCTATTCCAAATCAAATATTTGGAAAGGCCAAATAATTTTGGTTTAGGCTCAATGCCACTTTCCAAAATCAAAATTTTGGAAGTGGCCTAGGCCTTTTCCCAAATCAAATATTTGGAAAGGGCCTAGGCCTATTCCAAATCAAATATTTGGAAAGACCATTATTATTTTAATGCTATGTGACATCCCAATGGCCCAAACTATTTGAACCATTGGTTAACCATATGACACAACTAAACAAAAGACGAATTACCAATCACAACTATGAACCATATTGAATCATAAAATACACAAAACAAAAATTTGAAGATCCGCCAGCATTGACCGGTCAACCGACTGCCGGCAATAGGTTGCCGTGCTGCCGCCGCCGCCGACCAGCCGCCGCCGGTGGTGGTGCCGCCGCCAGTCGGCTGAGCACCACCCAATCTCCTTTTTTTTCCTTTTCATGTATCACTTTTGCGAATAAAAAATCTTTCATCTTTTAATTACGTGATTTAAACGATAAAATTAACTACGCATAATATCATGCTTATTGCTTAAGCTCGAAACTCTCTCTGATACCACTGTAAGGAAATCTATGCGGGAACGCAGCGGAATTCAAAATTTTAATTTCCTTTTACCCAAGATCGACTTCGTTTAAGCAATAAACTATTAAGCTAGTAGACGGTGTTACCTTGGTTGACCTAAAAGATCGACGCTTTGACCGTCTAAGGAGAGTAGTTCTGCATAGAGCCGCCCAAGTGTTCGGCCTCTACTGTTAGTCCACACGAACAGCCCGCCGGAATCCACCATTGGATTGCTATTGGAAAAACTCCAGTTGCTAGACCGGCTTTTTTCCCCTCTCTCCAACTCTCTATAGGATGCTCTCTATTTTACACAAGAACTATTAGTTCTTGGAATAGTGTTGTACTAAAGAGCTTGACACCCACCTCTTATTTATAGTAGAAGGTGGCGCCATATCAAAGTGTGGAGGAGAAGAAAACATTTTTCCAATAAAATAAGGAAAATATAATTGATTGATTTATCTCATTTATTATAATATCTTATATTAAATAAATCTAGGATATTGTCAATATCTTATATTGAATATTCCAAGATATTGTCAATATCTAATATTGACTATCTTTATTATATTACCATAAATCAATTTACACATGTGTATATATCACAAATATATATTACATATATAAATCTATATATCATAGACACGCACACTACATGCGCATGTGCATGCAAATCACTAATTTGATTTACACTAGTGCACACGCATACATAGATATTTACATATATATTTATTTATTAATATCTAATATTAATATTCGGTAATACTATTAATTAAATTGCACAATCCAAGTATATCACATATACACATATGTGGCGCCACTTATCAATATAAGTGTATTTAATTAATCAACTTAATTAATATCTTGTATTTAATTTATTCATAATAAATAAATACCACCATATTAATTTACCACTATAACCTTTATAGTCTCGAGATAAACTTTCCTTATTTGGTTATCATCTATAACCACATTTTAATCCGGCTAGATGTTCTTATGTGTGTGACCCGATAGGCTTCCGAATATGTTGGCCGTAGACACAAAATGCAAATTACGAAAATGCCCTTCATGCCTAACGATCACGGGATAGCGTCTAGCAACACACCGTGACCCCCAATAATCGGAAGAGTCAAATGCAATGACTACTACCTTTCATGTGAAACAGTTACCGTGTAACTTACAATCCTATCGCTGTAATAATATCCATACGGTCGTTGGTCGAGTGTCAAAACATCAACGACCGTATCTTATAATCTGGATATCATGCTCTCTCGAAGTAACTCATTTACTCCCACTTTGCAAAGATTCACGAGAGTAAGACATTCCATATAAGAAGGCCATTTCGGATATTCGATCCCAATCATAGGATACGCGATTCCCGGACGACCAATCATGTATACTCCGCATGCTTCGGTATCATACCCAATCACTACCGCATGATAGCCCCATGGTTAGGGGAAACCTCAATAGTGTCAAAGCATGACAATCCACACCGTGATGCCATGAAGACTCCGGTCCTAAGGATAATTACACAACCGTCACATAGTGTGACACTTATCCGTGTAAGTGGGTCAGTCTAACGTACGCATTCACTAATACACGTCCACGTACAGTCCAAATGTCTCTACACTTCGATAGACGAGATCTATCCCTGCCCTAAAGACAGAAGACATCTAATACGCGCTAGTCTGTTTATACTATCAATGCCCTGTTTAATAGTACATCAGCCTAGAGACATTTAAGTATCAAACTTATTAAAGTGATTAGAGATCTCATCACAGTTTAATACTAAGGACGTTATCACATAACAATTCATAATTGGTTCTTTAAAAGAACATATATATGACAACATAAAAGCCATTTTATATATGTATAAACATAAAGAAATAGTAGAAATGATCCGACCCGGTCGGATCCGGTCCAACCCGATTGGGTTTAGGACACTATTTCAACAAGCACAACTCTCTTTCGAGAACTGCAGGCCACACATTCAAATAAACAGTTGATAGGGTGAAGGTCTTCATCTGTCCTTCGTAGACAACATGGTGCAAGTTCACCTCGGTCACTTATATATATCTCAGTACATGTCATCACCAACCTCAGACACAAGTCATAGGCCTTCGGACATTTACCCTAAATTAATCCATATTAGTAACTAGGGGTGAACAAAAAATCACAACCCGACCCAATCCAACCTACTTCAACCTAACTCAACCCGCAATTGCGGGTTAAAAATGGATTTGGGTTGATTATGGTTTAATACTCGCATTTCATGATTTGAGTATGAGCTGTGGAATAAAAAAATATATTTGAACCTAACTCAACCCATATATATAGATATGTAGCGACAAACTAGAATTACTAGAAAATGGAAAGTGTAATGGTTTTTTAACTTTTCAACTTTCAAGATAGACATATAAACAAAACACTATAACCTATTTCCATGCATGGCGAAATGAACAGTCTAAACGAAGTTCAATATTTTTTTCAATGTTGATAGGATTATGCTATATCCATTTATTCTATTACTTGGTTTTAAATGTTGAATATTTTTTTTTATCTCCAATAACTAAACAATTGAAGAAAGAGTATCGAATCAATTAATCAGCTCTAAGAACGTTAAAACCTATTGTCATGCATGCTAACCCGGACCCAACCCGCATTTAACAAAACCCGCACGTGTGGGTTGAACTTTGAATTAGTTTGAATATGGTTTTAAATTTTCATAACCCGCAACATAAATGTTGAGTATGAGTTTTTATGAAACCCGCACAACCCAAATCATTTGCACCCCTATTAGTAACTGCCACAATACTGGCTCTGTGATAGTATGTCATTACGGCACGAGATACATACTTCTCCATGATCTTGGTCACGTGCATCAGAGCGTTAAATCTTGTAACAAAGCTCTATATAAAGGGTCATCATTCTCATTTTAGAAAACTATGTTTGGTAAATATAGGCCGAACAAAATATAAAACAATACCGAATGTCATGATAAAAATATAGGCCGAACAAAATATAAAACAATATTGAATGTCACAATATAACAACCACAACCAAAATAAGATATTTCATGATGAAAAAAATTCGTGAAAAGAGCTTATTTACGTCAATAAAGGCATCCGTGACGAAAAAATTGTCGGTGCGCTTGTGGCGTATATATGTGGCGACTGATATCGTGTGACAAACCTTAATATTCTCACCAATCATGAAAAACTTTCATATTTGTCACCAAAGCTTTCCAGATCTTTCTTGATCAACCTTAGTAATGGTCACCGAAAGGCGTTGATGTGACAATTTTTTCGCCACAAAACAATCATAAGTTAATCACTAAAACGTTTTTGTCACCAAAGGGTAGACACATTTTTGGTTTAAAACGTAATATGGACAAACACATTGTCACTAAAAGTCAATATCTTTTTCTAAATAATAATAATTTCGTAGAAATAATAATAACGTTAATAATACTAATAATAACAACAACAATGATGATTCCAAAAATCGTGAGTAGTGAATTTGGATAATAATTCGGGTAATTGAGTTTCGTGAGGGATGACCTTACTATTGTGCTACCATTGAAGTCGTGGTCGATGACTTGATGCAGTTATGATGGAAGTCATGGCTTAATCATGGTCATGTACATGCATGAATCACAGAGCCATTACGGTAACGTAGATTAAAGTTTTATTTAATGCGTAACCGTTTGTCTGAGTTCGTTGATAACTTATACCGAGTTGAGGGTACGTCCCAGATCGAGGTGAACCTGCATCATGTCGGTGGTATGAGCTGGCAAATATCTTACTTCGGACTGATCACATAAGATAGTGGACAACCTGTGTCATGTCAATGACTTATGAGCATCCCGCGTTCCGTAGTAGTCAATTTGTTTGAGGTTGAAATCTGTTCGAGGCTCATTGTGGTGCTGAGCTCAATAGTCCCATTTAATTTACTTAGAAAATCAAATTGTGCCTTTAAGTGCCACATGCATGAGGTCGTGTCATAGTCACGTCAAACAACAACAACGAAATCTGTTCAAGGCACATTGTGGTGCTGAGCTCAATAGTCCCATTTAATTTACTTGGAAGATCAAACTGTGCATTTAAATGCCACGTGTATGAGATCGTGTCATAGTCACGTCAAACAACAACAACAACATACTGTATTTGAGATCTTCCAAACAAATCTTGCAGCTGTTTTTTTTACACATAAATAGAGAGAGTTTTCATCCCACATCATAGACTAAAGGTGGTGAACATAAAATTCCAAGAAAAGAAAAAATTGAACCGATATTCAAGTTAAAACATGATAGCATCCCGAGCCACATCAAAAACAAGAGAACGCAGTTTCTCGTTTAAGTTTTTTTTTTTTTTTTTATATAGTTTTTATTATAGTTTTTTTTTTAATTTTATAGAGAGCCTGGTTTATAGTTAAAGCAGAGTTTCTCGATTAATTAATTTTTGAAAAGGTTCTCGTTTTCATCGTACTATGGAGAATCATTTACTTATACAATTTTTTTGTGACAAACCAGGTTATTCTCACTAAATTTAAAGCTGCCCTTTTGTGAAAAATCCACCAAATGTTTGTCACCAAAAAAAAAAAAAAAACCATTTATTGTAGTGAACTTTAACATCATCATTATTTGAATTTTATGTTTAGAAGTTTCTCTCTATCTTTTGGCATTCTTACTTTCCATAAAATGGGTATAATAACAAAAGAAATCAAGTGTAGCTAGCGATATATAGTAATTACAACATGAAACCAAATCGGCTATTTAATTTGAAATAATGGTACTGTTCTTCTCTTTGAAGCTAGCTAGAAGTAAGGTACGTAACATAATGAGATTCAGCAGCAAAGACATGTCGGCGCGGGAAGTTGTCCGGTCAATCTGAGTTTATTTGCTTTCTCTCTAACCTTTAACTCTTCATTTCTTTGATTTTCCATAGCCTGTGATCTTGCTCCTTCAGCTATTTTCTGAATTCGTTCAAGTTCGTTATGGTAATGCTCCACTGCCTTTGCTCTCCTCTTTCCCGGTTCTGCCTGAATTTACATAAATATACAAATATATATATATATATATAAGGAAATTAATATATGTATATATATATAACTACAAAGTTCATGAAGTTTCTAATATATATGAAAAGTTCACTACAACCTGTACTTTATCTAGTTGACTCTTGGCCTTGCTCTTCTTCTTTCTTTCCCAATCAAGAATTGTGGAACTTAACTTTCCATACCTGCACCGAATTATAAATAATGCTCTACATAGTTAAAACAACAGAATTCTCACCCCCATATAAGTGTGACACATAAATGTCTTGTCAACTCGGGTAGCCCTTTCAGGCCAAGCGAGGACGACGGGTCTAAGCAATTAACAGGATCCTTTATGACTCAATTAGCATTGCCAGACACATGTTTGAGGCGTTAGAGCTTCTGTCTATATACCAACTTAAACTTTCAATTGAATATATTGGTAATCTAGCAAACATAAGCTGCTGATTTTGATAGTATAATTGTGTAAAGTTATCCCTTAGATGTATATATACTCTACTTAAATTGAATCTAGTGTAGAGATAAGTATAAGTACTTGTCCTTAACCCTGGACAATTCAAGCTTTTCCCATTCATCAGCATCAGTGTCTCTTGCTCCTAGATTTTCAGACATCTTTGTATCGGCATTGGTGGTTAAAGGTGGTGTTCGTTTACGGGGTGCACGTGGAGTATCCATCTTAGGTTCTGATGTCTCTTGACTTTTGTTGAATTCTCTTTTCGGTGTCGTCGTTGGCTTTTTTATTGATGGGATCATTCCAGTATGTTCCTCTTCTGGTAACGCTTGTTCTGGTTGAGACGTCATAAGTGTCGTTTCTCCAAAAGATAGTTTCTTCTTGAAGGATGGAACAAAAGTACTAGGCGTTTTTTCTTGGGGAAGATCTCTTGTTATTGCGTTTGATTGTGCAATTTCGACATGGGCGTCAAAGGTTGGCTTTGTAACATCATCTGTTACAAGAAATATATATATAATTAGCACTATGAAGTATGAAGCATCTTTTTTTTGGGGGGTGAAAGTATGAAAAATGTTTATGTGTGTAAGTGTAACGACCTATATTATTAATAAAAGCTAATATTGTTGTTGAATTACCAAATCTTCCAATATTTTCGGCTAATGGGGAGTAATATTTTATGAGAAATGATAGAGTCACAACGAAAATACGCAACAATGTGCCACAACAATGATCTGCACCATTGATTATTGTGGGATCTAGTTCAATCAATAAAGATCCCACAACAATCAATGGTGCAGATTATTGTTGTGGCACATTGTTGTGCATTTTCGTTGTGACTCCATCACTCCTCATATTTTATATATTTCAACTCGTCCCCCAAATGTGACCTATACGATGGTTTTAAAGAAGCCCAACACTAGATTTTTTATTAGAATACAATGTTTGTAGAGTTGTTAATTTGAACTAATTACCTTTTTTTTTTTTTTTTTTTTTTTTTTTGCTTTATTTGATACTATATTGAATTATCATATTCTCAAAAGCTAAAGTTGATGGAGGGTTGATAATTAAAATTGTATACAGTTCATGGTCTTTTTTTCAGGTAATAATTCACAGTACATCCATCTGAGACATACAAAAATGTCCTATTCATTCCATAATTATATATGTGTTATAAAGATGTTTGTCATGGGCAATGTGAGAGCATTCAAAAGCGTCCTAATAACCTATTGAAACAACATGATAAAAGGCGTTTGCTAAAAACGTCACAAGCATAAAAAAGCCCACATAGGGACTTATTAAGGCGTTTAAAACGTCACTATAGGCCTTTCTTAATGTCCGTAGGTGAGGGTTATCAATACATATATCAGTCTCACATCTACTTAAGTAATAATTTTATCCTTTAGGAGTGTTTGTAATTTATCCATATAGGTATGTTTGTGTCTTTATGTATGTACTTTGTATACATTATTGATATATTGACCCATGTTTATATAGGCGCCGCTCTGGCTACGTACGTACCTGAGAATTTACTAGATCTTGTGCGAGGTTGGGTTGTATAATGTGGTTGAGTCATATTTGTAGTCGGGGAATCTTCTGGTCCGTGATGGTGAATTCTTTGATCTCTTTTTCTTGTTTGATCTTCAAAAGATTTAACTGCAAATGTAGCTGCTGCAATTGCAGTTCGATAATCTCCTTCAGAATTTGATTCATATTCTGAATTCATTTGTTTGGATCGTTGCCTTCGTCTCTACCTCTCACTTCCTTTCCCTGAAAGTTGTTATCAACTTTTTCTTATTTCTTAAGTTGCATGATTAGTCATCTCTTTATGACTCTTATTCGTTCAGAGATCAGAATACTGCGCGTGTTGTGTGAAAATATATGCTTCATTTCTCTATTAGAGTAGTTAGCACATTCACGCCGTATTAAAAACCGAACCAGCATCTTTACTTACATTCGACGTATTATTTTCAAAATAATTCTAATCTTGACATATTCTTGCATCCCCTCTCCGCAAATACTTTTTATCATGTTTCATGTGACCGACCTTGGTTGTATACTTCATTGTTGCTCTTTCTTTTAAAATATCCAAAAACATTGAAAAATGTAGTAATACTTATCATTGAAAAAATATAATAAACGCTATACATGAAGATATAAGGTTGAGCTAGACTTGGTAATTTCTTTTAATTATTTTAAGCCAAACGAGGCGTTGGACTTGAATGGTTATTTGATGCATTATAACTCGAGAAATTAATAAAATCAAACAGCCCGTAGGGCCTTTGCTTTCCTCTTCTTTGTGAGGGTTATTAGTCCTTTAAAAAAAGATTGAAATTCAAATTGAGGGAATTGAATTGTAAAATGACACGTACTACCTCCGTCTCATAAAAAAGTGTCTTTTTTTATGGTGCACAATGAAAAGAAAACAATTAATGTTTTGTATTTTAAGTGTTAATGGACATACAGTAAAACATCTATAAATTAATACTCTTTAAATTAATAACTTCTCTAAAATAATATTTTTCTCCGGTCCCGACTTGGGCCAGTTCAAAAAATGACCAATTTCGATAAAATAATAAGATAATTATTTTTAGAAAATCCCTGTATATATATACAGTCCCAATAATATCATAAATTAATAATTCTCCATAATCACAAGAATATATATGTTATAATTTTGTAAAATATGATGAAACTTATCATCGAGCCACAATTGGAGATCTTTCTGAGTGCATGATGAATTATCTCTTTTGTACTCACATAATGATTTTCTTATTTCATCAGTCATTGTTGTTTTTGCGACAACTTTTAGATGAGAAGCCATTGTTTGGTATGGTTGTTTCTCTTTTTTTTAATCTTGTTTATATACACGGTAGTACATGTTTTCACTATTATACACTAAATATTTTTGTTGTAAAAATACAATGAATCAAATTAATGTATGTACACTGAATCTTGTATGTACAGTACTTTGAATTTGTAACTAATATACATTGAATTAAGTATAATACATAAATTAGTATAGTTCATTCTATTTAAATTTATATAATTAAAATTTAATTTTTTTTTGATATCAAAAACTCTCTATAAATTAATAATTATTAATTTATCGATAAATTAATACCTCTCTAAATTAATAAAATCTTCCGGTCCAACTATATTAATTTATAGAGGTTTTACTGTATATACTTCATCAGAAAATAAATGCTATTTTGGAATATGAAATAAATAGGTAAATATTAAATGTTATCATAAAGGTACATTTGGGAAAAAAATGCATTAAATGATCTATTGGTATTTTAAATAGACACTTTATATGAGACCAAGAATTTTTAAAAAGTGGACATATTTTATAGGACGGAGGTAGCATATATAATGAAACGAAAAACATCATCGCGTCCAATGTATGATGGACGTCAGACCGCTTGTGCTCGACTACTTTGTTGGTTATTAAGATTGACCAATAAAGAAAAGAATAATATGTAGACCATCACTTTATGAGGGGAAAAAAAATTCCTCATAACACATCATTTCGGGGTTGGGAACGCATATTATTATTATTATTTTTTTTTTTTTCGGAAACGAAAGGGAACAAAAGGGGTTCGAACCCTGAACTCCCTACTGGGAGCCTGGTTAAACCCTAGTGGATTATCATTAGGGTATGTACCGAGGTACTATTAATTATTTAATTAAAGGAGATATTTATGGGCACATTTATAAATCTATCATTGTACTTAAAAACATCTAAACATATCTATTTTTAAACATTGACGTGATGCGCACGTTAGGTAGAATTTTTATAGAGTATCCTTAAAAGCTCTATGTTTAAATTAATTTGTTAAGAATTTAGTGTCGATCGTCTAAAACGATATAGCAATCATAAACAGAATACATTAAGTTGGTGATGGGACACACATTCAGACGCTTAACACGTACAATTAAGTATAAAGTAAAAATAAGAACTTTATCCTTGACATGTTGACTTCAATGATATATTCTTATCCGGAAAGTCTTTATATGCATCGATCCGTTGGATTTATGACATGTATACAAAAAGTGAATAGCATTTATCTTCTTATACACAAATCGTAGCTCCAATGGAACGATGCATAACGGAGATCAATGCGGGTAAGAATTTCACGATTTTAATGGAGAAAGAAAGAAAGAAAGAAACCATTCATTCAAAATTTAAAGGTTTAATTGATTGACAGACACTTACCTCAACTTCCTAAACAAGACATCCATCTGCTACGTACGGACCAATAATTAGTCCGAATTCATATTATGGTGGTGGCGCCTTAGTTATTTGAAGATGCAAAGATGATAATGTTTGGATGTATATATATTATATATATGTGGGGGCAAGCAAGCAACAAAGAAATGGACGTAGGATAACTTTGCATGCAAGGTTTAATGCAAAAAAAGGAAAGGTGCACTCCATTCCTTTCTTCTTTAAAACCAGATTCCAAAGCTTGAAAAATGGTCCATGGTGGATCCACGTGCCCCGAAGGTCACGTGAACTCACTGGATTTAAAAAAAATTTAGTATTAAAACTATGTAGTTTTGTTGTTAAAAAGTGTTGTTTTATTGATAAAAAATGATGTTTTAGACTCCGGTAACCCTATTGGAATTTTTTTTAGATAAAAGATTCAGTTTTAGACTCCAGTGACACCACTGGAATAAATTCCTAGATCCGCCTCCATATATTCCATTTGTTAAAGATAAAGACGAATTAAGATAATTCCTCTTCGAATTACGTATAATATATAACGGCTGCTTCCTGTGATATCCCACACTGAGAATGTGGGAATAGCATTACCACTTTATAATTGTGAGATATAAATATCTTGTCAATTTAGTTTTTTTATTACCAAACGAAGATGACGGGTTTAAGCAGTTGACCGGCCGGATCCGGGAGCTGCCTTTGCCTACCGACCGAAAGAATGAAACTAAAACGAATGAGACACGGAAAAAAAGAAACTAGTAATGACATGTTCGGTAGCAGAAGAACGACAATAGACAACACCGCTTCAATTCGGCGGCTGTACACTCCGGCCATGGAGGCAGTGACATCCGTACAAAGTTTCTTCGTAGAACTCCAGAATAAATAATTGTTGCGACTCTTATATCCAAAATGTAATAAAGAAATACTAGTATCTAAAAAGTAATATAGTTGACAAGCGATGTGGTGTGTTCCTTGAATCTAACGTACACACTTTGAGGGACTCTTCTTGGGTAAATAATATGTGGATAGATGTGATTAATCCACTACAAGAAACTTGCCGTTTAATGAGGAGAATTTAATGAGGAGCTGAAACTTTGTCATTAATTGATACATATAATGAGGAGATCTAAATAGTTTTGTTGATTGATGACCAAATCAAAATTCTCCTCGTTAATTGTCCTACTTCTCCTCATAAAATATACTATATAATAAAATCTCCTCATTATTCATAATTTATTTTTTTATTATTAAATTTCCTTAATTTTTTTTACATCTCCTCACTATTTTTTTATTCATAACTTGGTCTACTTCTCCTAACTCCGCCGTCTCTACTGCCCTAATCACACCCGAATTAAATCTTCATTGTAAGAGAGTTGTATCCATCTGAATTAAACGCTTCTTTTCGTTTTCAGCTCAAATTTCAGCCTCGAGGTTCATCCGACCACCAACGCCCTCCAGATTCAGCTCTCCGCCGTTGTACTCATTTCCAGCCGACAAAGTTCTTTACCCGCTTTCCTACCGCCTCCAGCTGCTTCCTATTGTATGTCCATCACAGTCGGAAAGCATTAAGTTCGACCTACAATTACGCAAATTCGCTTTCAGTCTTTTCCCCAAATTAGTTTGCAGGATGAAAATGTTTATTGTCCAATTTAGGTCAAGTATTTTGTGTTTTTGACTCAGAGAGATGGTAAAAGGCAGAGGAGAGAATCACAGAGCATATTGGTTGCATTCAACCAAACGAACCTTCTAAAGAGAGGCGAAACACGGTTGCTAATTATGTGCAGCGACTTATCATGAAATGTTCTCCTTGTCAGGTTGTTTTTTTCTTTATGTATGTTGGTTCTATTGGAAGGGATTGTTTTTGCTTCTCTTGATTGCTAAAGGTTGTGTTTGCTTGTTAAAAAATGAAATGGGGGTGTGTTATAATAGTGCTGATCAGTAGGGATTAAATTACAAATTTTGTGCTGCTTTGCTTTTACATTTACTCTGCAGTTGAAGGAGAAAGAGTGTAAGTATGAATTGTTTTCTTAACTACTGGTAAATGTTGATGCTAAGCCATGACCTTATCGTTGTTAGGCATGCCGTCAGACTGTGATGTTTATGCAAATGATTTGGTTGACGTTTTGAAGAAGAAACATGCGTCTGGGACATATAAAATCTTGGTACTCCCTTTAACTATCCCTTCTAGATCTGTTTGCACCATTGAAAATTGATCAGTGTGATCTGAAGGTTTCCTATGAATAATATGAATAGGTAGGTCTTCTACTTGGAGGCTTGCGAATCCGGACCATCTTTGAAGGACTCTTACCAGAAGGTGTAAACATCTATGCTACCACTGCTTCAAATTTAGACGAAAGTAGCTGGGGAACTTATTGGCCTGACTTCATTCCTAGACCGCCTGAAGAATACACGACCTGCTTAGGTGATTTGTATAGCGTTGCCTGGATGGAATATTGGTAATTAATTACCACTCAAATACTTATGTTATACATGGACATATGTGTTATTTCTGTTATTTTATCGAATAGTGACTGACCGTTTTTGAATTCTGCCTCATCCCATTGATGGGTCATAGATGTTTTAATGTTTTTTTTGTGGCCATTTACAGTGATGTGCAGAATTTGCGGACTGAGACCCTTAAACAATAGTATGAGCTAGTAAGGTTATGTTTTGAGAACTTTAGGTTTATGTCTAGTAGATATAATCTTACGTTCTAACTTGGAAGATGCTAAGCGAAAAGAAACCAATATTTTAGATGATTAAAAAAATATACATATCAGAGTTTGGTATTTCTAAATGCTGAATTTGTAAAATTTCTTATTTAATGTAGTGTTAATTTGGGGTGTCTCTTTATGTGAATTATAGATTTTGATTCAGTGTTCTTACAGGGGTTCTTTCAATTCAAACGACGTCCACATTGTTGGCTACGGAAGATCTAAGCTTTCTGATGATGAGCTAAGAGATCGTATCAGGGAGTAAGATATCGATTTTCCAAAAGCTCTACAACATATATTACTTGTTCATGTTCCTGTTCCAATTTTTCTAACTTTTTGAAGCATATGCGTCCACAACTAAATGGCATTGCACTTTGGAGTCCACTAATGTATGAATAAACATTTCAGGTGTTTGTCTCAAGGAAATCATAATTCTGACGACATATCAAATTTTTTGCAATTGATTAGTCTCCAATTTGTATATTTATTCTTGAACTTTTGATGCTATGTTCATTCTGCTGATAATTGCTTCTTTAGATTAAATATATAAGCGGATCTTGCTTCTGCTGAACTTTTGACTGCAGTGGTGGTTGTTGCCCTCACCTTGTTCTCCTTCTAGGCTGCAAGAAATGGCTATGATTTCAATTTCCTTGGTCCATTCCTTTTTGCTTTTGTTCTTGTTCTCGTGCTATTTGCACTTATCCAGGTACTACTATTCTTTGCTTCATTTTACTCTTTCTCTTTCTTTCTTTCTTTCTTTTGTTTAACTTCTTTAGAGGCCGACTGAGTTTGTTCTTGTTTATGTTGTGCATTTTTTTTCTCAGATATTTTTCCTGCTTGGAAGGTTATCGGTGATGATTTACGGAGGTCTAGCATCATTGATATTCTCAAGGTAATGTGAAACACATTTTTTTAATGGATTCATTTCAGTGAGTTCTTCATTTCCTGTAAAACTATGAAGAATATCACTTCAATGTTCTAAGCTAATATATTTAAGTCTGTCATTTGATTATTTGCTTGTTTAGATGTCTTTCTTTATTTTATTGAAGTGCTTTTTCAATAAATTTCTTGAGCAAAAATATATAGTTTTCCATTTTCCTTGAATGTGTATATCCCAAACCTTTCCCTCGTTTATGTCACGGGAAATGATATTGTCCTTGAAAAGAAGAAACTTATATAGTTATATTAGGTAAGTGAACAGATTCAGCATGCTGTTTTGCTTTTAGCATTTGGAATTCAATGAACTATTGTTGCAATGGACTAAACTAACAGTGCATTCTTTGCTTATTTGACTCGACGCTGATATGTAAATCTGTGTGTATGTGCATGTGCATGGTTTTAGGACCTAATGGGCATAATATACTTCCCTACCTGGAGTATAGCTTGCAGTGTCGCCTTACCATCATGTCGTGAAAAGTCCTTTTTCATTTTGATAATGAGCCAGCGTGTTATGTTCCAGTACTACGAGGGCCCATGTCAATTTATTCTATAATCATAACCTACCTTCAGAGTTTGTCTTCTGTTATCCATTTTTGTGCCAATATGGTTTCAGATTTAATTATTGTCACAATTGAAGATACGATTTAATTCCCACAGTTGTGTTCTGCATTCATATTTTTTGAATATGTTAGGCTCTTTGCATATACGACAAAGGAAATCTTGGTAAAGTTGGGAAATCTTGCTTTTATTTTTCTTCTTGCAGGCATTTGTTGTCATTCGTGGAAAGAATTATCCAATGCCGATGGATTCATGCTTGGTGTGGTTGGCCTCTCTCCGTTTCCAGTTCTAAGCTCGTGAGAGGCAAAATGTTGTGTCCTTTGTTACTGTTTTGTCAAGTCTTCAGAAATAAACAGAAAGACTTTCAAGTAAGTTACTCATATATTACTTGTTTTATAATATATTATTATTAGTTCCAGATATTCATATAGGGTTTTAGAGTGGTCGTAATTGTGTCATAAAGGGTTTTAGAGTGGTCGTAATTGCCATTCGTGATGTTTTATTAGGTGAAAAGAATCAGGGAAGTAATGACTCTGATTCTTTGGTGAATTAACGGCTCTGTAATCAACAAAACATGTGCAAGATCTGAAGCTGTTGATTCTGCATTAAAACGAGGATTGCAGTCATTGGTTTCCAATTCAGGCTAGGCTCCTCATTTCAGACCCTACGAATCGAACCGGTGAGTTGCAACCCACTGATATCCGGTTTAATCATCTGATTAATAGCTGGTTTAGGTCACTGAGCCCTATTAACCTTTGATTAAGGGTCAGTCCACTGAGAGTAAGATCGGTCAAGGTTAAGTTGTTGTGTTAACCCCTGTTTTACTCCTTTGTCTAGTTGGCTGAATCAGTTGAGAAATCCTCTGATTCAGTGTCTTGTTTGAATCTGTGCTTGGCTGTTTTAGTGTGTACTAATCCTGATTCGGCTTCTGTGTTTGTAAGTATTGGCTGTTCTTTTGATTTGCTAATCCTGCTATACACACTGCTGTTGCCTAGCACTGATTGCACTTTACACCTGCACTTTGCACGTTGATGAAGCACACCTTGTTGATCCCTTGTGTGCTGCTGCCTTTTGGCTGAATTATTGTGCACATCACCTGCTGCATTATCACATTTTGCTGAACTCTTTGTGCACTGAAAACCTGTTGGACTGCACCTTAAATTGTTGCTGATCCTTTGCTGGAGTCAGAACCTGCTGCTGAGTGTGCTACCTACACTTATCCTTGGTGCTAAATCTGGTTTGCTAAACATGTTGTGGTGACATATTTGGTGTACTCTGCCTTGTGGCCTGTTGAGTTATATTGTGTAGCTTTTGTAATAGGCTTTAGATCCGTTTTTGTTGATCTGCTGAACATTTCTGTTCTCAGCACCGATTGTCAGTCCTGATAGCCTTACTTCTTGAGTTTGACTATCATTCCTGAAAGTCAGCTGAGAGTTCAGCTTTCAGGCTGATCAGCTCTTTCTTTGTATTTTAATTTGCTGAGTTTTGTACTCATTTGCTGCATAATCTTGTAATAACTTGTGGTCTGCACCTCGATCTAATTTGTAAGTCTGCTCCCCTTGAAATTGGTGTATCTTTTGGACTGGACTGTTTTAGGCCCTTGTAATCTGAAGTGCCTTTGCCATCTGTTGTACTGAAATCTTTTTTATCTGAATTGTATACTAGTTGGGGCTATGGTTTTACAATGTCTTGTCTACAGGGGAGACATGCGACCAAGTTGTTGGAAGTCCAGGTTATGTTGCTCCAGAAGTTGTTTCAAAGTGTTACAGTCTTGAGGCTGATATGTGGAGTGCATGTGTAATCCTATACATTCTTCTTAGTGGTGTACCACCATTTTGGGGAGGTATTTATATATGCTGAAACTCTTTGGGCCCTTTATTAGAATGTCTATGTTGTTTCTAGACTTCATCATTCTTGACTTTACTTATCTTTGGAGCAGAAACTATCGAAGATAATTTTAAGGAGGTTTTGCAATGTAGGCTTGATTACTCATCTGGGCCCCTGGCCCCGTATCTTAGAAAGTGCAAAAGGTTTGGTCCAAAAAATGCTTTTAAGAGATCCTAACATAAGGCTAACCACCTACGAAGTTCTCCGTGAGTTTATATTATGATTTCCAGACTTTTTATCTGCAACTTTATTTCCAGATACTTTTTGGTTCGAAAAACTCAATACTTGGGTTTTCCTGCAGGTCATCCATGGATTCGGGAGGTGTGGCACCAGATAAGCCTCTAGTTCCGTTTGTATTGAGTAGATTTACCAGATTTTGCTATGACAGTTCAAGAAAACGGTTGTCAAGGTATTTGTCAATTCGTTTTTTTTTCCGTTTAAGTTATTGCTAGATAAGTGTATGTTGATGCTTCATTTCAAGAGCTTTTTTTTGTTTATTGCTTTTCAGTTGTACTGCGTCTTCTTTTGCAGGTTCCAATGGCATTTGGAATCGCGGAGGATCTTATGAAAACTGTGCACTCGATTACCGGTGCGTTTATGTTTCAACTATTTTTTATGCATAGGGTTCATTAACCTATTTATGTTTCTTAAAATTACCTTTCATATAAATTTTAGCTGCTTAGAAGACTATGGATGGTCCATAAAGCAAGGCTGTATAGGTGGACATGCTACATCATTTCCAGCAGCACCGGAGCTACCAAGGTACTCTCACCAGTACTTTGGTGTATCATGAAATATTGAAATATGGCTATCCAACTTCCAACTGAGGTTGATTCAAAAATGCTGAAGGTTGGGGCACGTATGATGATTCTATTGTTGTTTTTGTTATGCATTATGGTAAACATTCCATCTTGCAACATTGTAGGATTGATTCCTCAAGTGCGGAGGATATGGTTTTAGTTTGTTCTTACTTGATGTAATTTTACATGCTTTTGGAATAATGGATAAAGTTCTTTTGTCCTCTGGTGATGTGATCTGCCCGGCCTTTTTTGCTTGCTTGATGGGTGGTTATATCCCGCCAGCCGCTTTCTTGTTTTGTGAACATTTGTATTCTTATAATGAGGCTAAAATTCTGTATAATGGGAGGATATGTTGTCAATAATTCATGATTTAATGAGGAGCAAATAACCCTATAATGAGGAGTTATGTTGTCGCATGATCTTTATTTAATGAGGAGTAAATGACCTAATACTGAGGAGGTTATTAGTCACTAAAACTAATTTTTATGAGGAGAATATATCCTCATTAAATGTATGAATAAATTAATGAGGAGTTCCATTTCTCCTCATTATATGTCTTTAGCGGCGGAGGCGGCAATGAGGATTGATTTCTCCTCATTAAAAGTCTTTAATGAGGAGAAATGGACAATTAATGAGGAGAAATCTCCTCATTAAAAGCCTAATTTCTAGTAGTGATCGACAACATTGGTCTTGCTTTGCCTTAACTTTTGAGATCTCTGAATGGCTCGATCGTGAGGTGTCTCAACTGATAGACAAAACAATAGATCTAGGATCTAGAATACCTGATTAGCGGAAGAAATCAACAGGATCGTTCATACATCCGTTGTTATCCGACTCCCTTAGCCATCTCGATCTAAGCCCTGAATCGAAGGAGAGAACCAAATCCATACGCACAACGGTGACGGCATGTGGTGTTTTTAGGTTTTCTGGTCTATGCCTATTTTCTCTATGATCACCAACCGATGGTACACAGGCAGTCTATATATAGGCAAGACTAGGAACCTAAAGCATTATGGAATATTCCGGAGTGAAAACCTTAACCATCATAGGATTTCCCATAATACCCTTGATTAATAATAAACCAATAATATATTTACCGACATAATATTTAAATAACTTAAGGGCCACATATAATTATCTTTTTCCTATATGATAATTCTTACATCAACGTGATCGAATATGTACAAGCATGACAACATCGAATTTTGGAGATATTTTTTTTTGTGAACTCGTTCAAAAAATCTGGTACGTGCGTAACCAAGAAATTCATGGTAGTGTGACACACAACGACCCCCGAAGATTATCTTTATTTCTGAAACTGTACGTAAAGCCTAAGAACTTAGCCTAGCTTAATTGGACGTGATTAGTTTAATTTGGCTAGATCACATTTTGTATAATGTTTTCTTTCTTCAGTTTTGTACAGTTTGTACAGTTCCATTTTTTAATAAAATATTCGATAAAAAAAAATTTTAAAAAAATTAAAAAAAAAAGTCTCAATCTTACCTCATGATGTGGCCAAATGACAAAATAAATACATATCACCAAAGCATCCATCCTACTGCTCCTCCATAGGCTTTTCAAAGTCATTAATGTCTTGCATATCTTCTGGGGGGAAATGGAAACAAAGAAATAACGGTGAACTACGTACGTCTAGCCTAGCAGTGAGTATATGAGCATCAACGTAATGTGTAATATTTGTGTGGTGTCTTCACACGTGTGGTTCACTCAGAACCACACAGTTTTATTCCGTATTTAAACTATGTGGTTATAATCTGATGGATATAAATAATGGAAAATTAGGGATAAGGACACAATCTGAAATATTATTAAGCAACAGGACAACTACATATTTTTTATAGGGAGAAGGACAACTGCATAATTTTTATAGCGAGAAGGACAAACAAATGAATCCCGAAAATCGGTGAATCTCCCTAGTGAATCCCGAAATCGGTGAATTTCGATAGTGAATTTTGACGGTGAATCCCGAAAATCGGTGAATCCCGACAATGAATTTTGAAAATTAGTGAATTTCGACAAAATTTCGGCGGTGAATTTAAACGATGAATTTTGAACACAAGTGAATTTCGATAGTGGATAAATAGTTTTGTCCTTTATGCAAAAGTTTCAAAAGACTGTCCTTCTACTTAATTGATGAAATATTTTTGTCCTTCTCCCTCATTCCCCCTATAAATAAATTCCACCACCTCAACAGTGAGAGACAACCCACTGCGGCCACCCTCCAGCATGACAGGAGAGATCGCAAAAAGGGCGGCCACTGTGTCTCACCACGCCGTGACCAAAGCATCTGCGGTCCCAGGCAAGTACAACAGATCCTGTGAATCTCACCCAGGCAAGTCAAGAGGGGCCGCCGAGGGGGCGAGGCCGTAAAGGGTTTGCTCCATGCGACCTTGGAAAGATGGCCGCCGATTGATCCTGATCTTTCTCCCACTTGTATCTTAGATATTTCGTCTTGCTTAGTATCTAAGTTAAACCTATCTATTAGTAAAATATCTCATAGATTACTTATTCCCTAAGTTACCCACCTCTATAAAAGGGGTGGTCATTGTAAACTAGAAAGAGGATGAAATAAATGAAATATACACTACACTTGCAAGCCAAAACTCGTCCATTCTTATTCCTCCATACCGCCAACCGCCGGAGTATCACACCACCTTAAATCCAAACGGATATCCACCGTCTATACACCGCAAAGACACCCGTGACGATTTATACATCATCGCCTTGGCTCCGTTACCGGGAAAACGAAAGCTTCATAAGCTCATAACTCCACACACAATCAAAAAACGGCGCTTCACCCGACCGGCTCCATCATATAGAAATCACGTATCGATTGACAGAAGTCCGACTCAAGGCGAGTCCTAATCACAAGAATAGTCATAACCTATGACTGGAAGCAAAGGGCAGCTGAACCCTCAAACTCCTACGAGAGGCATTGTACAAACGCATATACAAGCCGATGTCGCGATAGAGACACAAGAAATTGCGCAAGCGGGTGGGGAAGGATCACAAAGGGGAGTTTTGGCCCCTAGCGATGCCCGAAATTTGATAAATCGAAGGCTAAGTCAAGAGAGGTCGTAGCAACATTGGATGGGAAAACCGAGAGGAGCATCTCGATCGCAAAGCAAAGCCGAGAGATCAACCCCAGAAAGAGCCGCATCTTCAAGAAGACCCGGAGATTGCGGAAATAAGGGAATACGCGAGGTATGCGGAAACTATGTACCTAGCCAACTCCCGTCCGGTAGCAAAGGGCCAAGCTCCAATGCCGATACGACCCCCGAATCCCCCCGTAGATGAAATCGCTATCGCGGCGGTGAATAAGGGTCGACAGAGCCGGACTCACGGGGTCGAGATAGAAGAAAGTGTACGCTCCTCAGGCCGCAAAGGACCCAGGAAAAACGTTGTGCAGACTTCGGTTCTCCCAGATCGCGATCACCAGGAGGAAAAATCACACGAAAAAGGTTCGGCTTTCAAAAGGTTGGGTGAGAAGGACAAGGCCTCGGCCCCAAGTCGTCTCAGCCTTCCTGAGGGAGGATTACTTCCCCGACGAGACAAGGACGCACCGGACGCCCGCGTAATTATCCGTGAAAAGAGAGCTCGCCGGGAGGAGTCGGAGGACTGCGGGGAGTCAAAGCGCAGGCCAGAGAGGGCTAATACACAGGCGTTGTTGCGACCCAGTTTCGACCCCGTTTGGGCGTAACGATGGAGATAATGAAAAATGAGCTCGCCGATTTGAAAAAGTCAAGGCCAGCCGAGAGAACCGCCCCAATCTCAGGAATCGACGTGCTCGCCAAGAGAATTACAGAAACATTGCCTACCGGTCGCGAAAAGGTTAGCTATCCCAGCTATAATTACTACAACGGAAATTCTTGCCCAAACGACTGGCTCACCGCCTTCCAAGGTCGCATCACCCTGGCGACACAAAATAAATCTGCCTGGTGCATCGCCTTAGTTGGAAGCATGCAGGATAGGGCCACATCTTGGATACGTGGACTTCCCCGCGGCTCAGTAAAAGGCTGGGAGGATCTCTCCGAGAAATTCGTCAGAGAGTTTGAATCGGCGAGTAGACCAAAGAAAACTATAGAGGACCTATACGAAGTTCGCATGGGAGGACATGAGTCCGGAAAAGAATATTATGAACGTTTCATCAGAATATACGATCAGACAAGGAACATTCCGGATGATGCAGTTGTCACATGTTTCCTCACAGGGATCGCCAAGGGACCAATGAAAATCGAATTCAACCTACGACCCCCAAAAAGCGGGTCTCGGGGAAATGTTGGAAAGGGCTCGAATGATGGGAGTCGGCGAAGCGCCGTCCTCGGGGAGGGCGAAGCCCAAAGCGAAATGGCCTTCACGCGTAGAAGAGGATCGCGCAGAGGAGCATAAGAAGGAAAAAGGGCGAGATGCTAACCACGACCGCGAAACAAAAAAGCCTTATAAATTCAGCGAGGACAATTTTACCCCGCTCAACACTAAAGCATCTCAAATATTGTTCGAAATCCGCGAACATTTAGACAAACCCAAACCTATGAGGGGCGATCCAGACAGTCGCGACAAATCCAAATACTGCGACTATCATAAGGACCACGGTCACATCACAGACGAATGTTTCACGTTAAGGCGAGAAATAGAAAGGTTAATCCGCGAAGGACCGGCGGCCAAGTATAAGCGAGACGGGAACACTGGTACCGGACAAGGTCGCCACCCTCGCGTCTATCAGAAGGAGGTCCAGGTTATCCATGGGGATATCCCCAGCAACAATCAACTGAAATCTCAGATACACCAGATTAATACGCGCGGCTTTGACAGGTGGTATTGGGGGAGAACGAGAAGGGAATCATGTTCACTAAAAGCGAATTGGCCACAAGCGAGGGCCCCATGGAAGTACATCTTATTCTCAAAATCGGAATAAACGACAAACATGGCGTCAACAGAGTAATGATCGACACAGGGGCCGGTCGCGACGTCATCTACTTCGACTGTTTAAAACAGATCGGATTTGGAGAGGCTAAGTTGAAACCCTACCTCGGGGTGCTCGAGGGTTTTACCAACGACACCGTGCGGGTTAAAGGAACGGTCGACCTCGCATCACTTTGGGTGACTACGAGCCATGCGGGACCGAGATGATCACCTTTCGGTCATTGATCTCCCCTCATACTACAACATTATCTTGGGGATCCCGCCATGAAAAAATTTCAAATGGTGGTGTCCGTTCCCCATCAAAGGGTCAAATTTCACATAGGGGAGGAGATTGGGGTCGCCATCAGCCGACCCGGATCTTTCCTCGATTATATGACAAAGAACAGGGTCGACTCCAAGCGACCCAGGCTGGATGGCTTTTGCCCGGTTCGGGATCAGGTCGCCACGTTGAATGAAATGCCGGAAAGAGAAGTAGAGGTTGAGACTTTACAAGTTCGAGACGAGCCCGACTTCACTGCTGAGGACGAGTTGGTCGAGGTCATAATAAACGACAAATATCCCGATCAAAGGATAAAAATAGGATCGCAGACCACCGAGGGAGAAAGGGAAGAATTGATCAGGCTTCTGAAGGTCAACATGAGCGCCTTCGCGTGGGAGGTAACGTATATGAGGGCGTAGAGTCGAGGTCGCTTTGCATTATCTAAGTGCCGATCCCAACTTCGAGCCGATACGAAAGAGCGCGACAGTTCTCTATGGAAAAAGAAATCGCAATAGAAGGCGAGATCAAAAAACTTCTGGCAGCAGGCATAATCAAAGAGCTTCAGTATCCCACCTGGTTGGCAAACGTAGTGATGGTAAAGAAACATAATGGCAAGTGGCGGATGTGTGTCGACTTCACAGATTTGAACAAAGCTTGCCCCAAAGACCCTTACGCGCTGCCTCGAATTGACAAAATGGTCGACGGGATCGCCGGATTCGAAACGCCGAGTTTTCGGATGCATATTCCGGTTACCACCAAGTCAAAATGGCGATGAGGACAAAGAAATGACGGCCTTTAGGGCGACGGTGGACTCTATTACTACGAGATGATGCCTTTCGGCCGAAGAACGCGAGTTCGACCTATCAGAGAATGGTGAACAGAGTTTTTAGCACACAAATAGGCAGGAACATGGAGGCCTACATTGATGATATGGTCGTAAAATCAAGTCGCCAGGATCACCTGGTGGACCTTCGCGAAACCTTCGCCAATATAAGAGACCACTCAATGAAACTAAACCCTGCAAAATGTATTTTTGGAGTCCAGGCAGGAAAATTTCTGGGCTTCATGGTGAGTCAGAGGGGGATCGAGGCAAATCCCGAAAAAATCGAAGCCTTAATCAACATGAGCGAGCCCACCAGTGTCAAGGAAGTACAGCGGCTAAACGGCAGAATCACAGCCTTGGATAGGTTTGTCTCAAAATCTGCAGAAAGAAGTCTGCCTTTCTTCAAAATTTTGAAAGGGGCGGGTACCTTCTCTTGGACAACGGAATGCTCACAAGCTTTTAAAGACCTTAAAGAATACTTGTCAAGCCCGCCGTTGTTAACCAGCCCAAAACTAAGGGATATTTTGTTTTTATATTTGGCAGCCTCAGATAGGGCCGTAGCCGCAGTACTTGTAAAAGAAGAGGAAGGCTCGCAGAAGCCAGTTTTTTATGTTTCCAAGGCTCTAAGCCCCGTAGAAAGTCGTTATTTTAATATTGAAAAGTTAGCTTATTGTGTTGTTATAGTGCCCGCAAATTAAGGGCTTACTTCTCATCGCACACCATCGTAGTCCTATCAAATGCATCGCTAAGACAGTTCTTCATAAACCAGACTTGTCCGGTCGACTGCTCCGGTGGGCTATCGAACTTACAGAGTTCGACATCCGTTATGAGCCTCGGAAGGCTATAAAAGCCCAGGCCCTCCCAGACTTCATAGTAGAAACAAGCTTCAACGAAGAAACAACGGAGCAGGTTTGCCACAAAGACAACCAGGATAAGGTAGCCGCAGAGGACGAGCCTCTTAGGCCAAGTCACTGCTGGCAACTCTACGTCGATGGGGCCGCCAGTCACAAAGGGTGCGGCACAGGGATAATCCTGTTAGAGCCGGGCACATCAGAGGAAATTGAGCAGGCTCTGAGATTCGATTTCACCGCTTCCAATAACCAGGCAGAGTATGAGGCCGTCATCGCTGGTTTAAAGCTCGCCAAAGCCATGAAAGTCGAAAATATACAGGTATTTTGCGACTCACGCTTGGTTGTGAATCAAATCAATGGCTCTTTCGGCATTCATTGCGAAATATTACGGAGGTATATCAACCTCGTCAAAAAAACTCGAAAGCGCTTCGCATATTGCCGGTTCAAAAACATTCCCCGAGAGGATAATCATAGGGCGGACTATTTATCCAAATTGACCAATGAAGATGCGTTGTGCGACCCTAGAATCATGGTCGAGCATCTCTCCGAGCCCGCCATCTCTCAAGTCGAGGTCATGGACTTCCGGCCAAGAATACTTGTTGGGTCGACACCATGAAATCTTACATTGAGCTAGGGGAGCTTCCCGGCGATCCGTGCGAAGCTAAGGCCTTGGTAAAAGGGCTGCAAGATATACGATTATGGACGATGTGCTTTACCGTCATTCATTCTCAAAACCCCTTCGCGATGCGTACGACCCGAGGAGGTAACGGGCATTCTAACGAACTACACGAGGGAATGTGCGGCGGCCACCCCGCCAATCGAACGCTAGCACGAAAAGTACTCCTAGCCGGATACTATTGGCCGAAACTAGCGAGAAGACGCCAAAGCATATGCCCGGGCATGTGATGTTTGTCAGAAGTTCGCCAGTATCCCCAGGCTACCCTCAGTCGAACAAAGCATAGTGGTAGCGGCCTGGCCCTTCGACATGTGGGCAATTGACCTCATCGGACCTTTGAGGAAGGGTCGCTCGAGATGCGAGTATGTAGTCGTCGCAAGGATTATTTTACTAAATGGGTCGAGGCTAAGGCCTTGGTAAAAACCAACACCAGGGATATAACATACTTTTTGCTCGATCAAATATGGACAAGATTCGGAGTTCCGAGAGTTGTGGTTTCCGATCACGGACCTCAATTCAGAGACGAATTCGACAAATTTTGTGAAGAAAACAATGTTAAACATTGGCAATCATCCGTGTGTTACCCACAAGGGAATGGGCAAGCTGAAAATGCCAACAAACAGGTCCTAAGTGTACTAAAAAAGAGCCTAGGTGAGAAAGCAGGTCACTGGCCGGATCACCTCCCGGCGGTTCTATGGGCACTCAGGACGTCGCGAAAAATCACAACAAGGGAAACTCCTTTTGCCTTAACTTATGGATCTGAGGCTATGGCGCCAGTGGAAATGGCCTTACCAAGCCCCAGGGTCGTTTTTTATAACGAGGTCAATAATACCGCGGCACGTAGACTCGAGCTTGATCTAGTAGAGGAACGGCGCATCCAGGCATACAGCCATTTAGTTAATTACAAACAGGCGGCGAAGCGTTGTCACGACAAACGTATTCGCGGGCATCACTTCGCCGTGGGAGATTATGTTTTGCGAAAGAGACAAGCCACCGGCCACGAGGCCAAGAAGGGAAAACTATCGGAAAACTGGGAAGGACCAGAGAGGATCGCTCGGATAGTCAAAAAAGGAACTTACGTACTAAGTGACAACCAAGGTCGCGAGTACAACCGACCCTGGCATGCGGACAATCTGAAAAAATATTATATGTAAAGCGTGTGTATGCCCGCGTACGAACAGGGCATAGGGAAAGGGAAATCGGAATAAAAGAGCCATCTTCGTTTATTATGAGATACAGTTGTTTCCAACAAATCTGCGGCCTACCATACTTTGCGATCTCAAAAAAAAAAAAAAAAAAAAAAAAAAAAAAAAAAAAGAGGATTACACTCTATCTAATGAGTGTACCTATAACGGTCCAGTGAATGCTTCGGCACCCTCGCTAAGCTACATAGCTTCGTTATTAACGAAGCAAAAGGGAAACGACGATGTCGATCCATAGAAACCGCAAAATTAACCGTTTCCCGATGAATCAAGATCCCCCAATCAATATCAACGCGATGATCGCGAATAGCGTGCAAAAGCAAAGCTTCGGCTTCACTAACAGCCTCGTTATCCGTGGACAAGAGGGCGCGTGAGTTGATGAACCTTTTCCACTCACGGTTGCTGCGAGAAAGATCGGACGCAGGTCCCAGTACACGAGGTCGCTCATAATCAGGAAAGGGCTCGCGGAGGGCTCGTCGCAAGCATGATTGTCTACTTGACTCATCGGCAAGGTTCCAAGCGAGCTCATAATGAGATGAGGGGTCGATAGCGGGTATACCCAGGGCACCATTGATAGATTCCGGAGTAAAGGTGACCGCGACGCCACGAAGGGTAATGCGGTGCGGTCCCCTCGAAGCCACTTCGGACAAGATGGAATAGAACTCCCTCGCTATTGAAAGATTGGGAAGTATTGACGAAGGTGGTGCAACAAAATCGCCCACCCGTAAAGACGTACGCGCAAAAGAGAGCCGTCACCCTCAACTTTGCTCTGATTTAAACCCCTCTCCTTCGCAGGCTCAACCCACTCACAATAGCGCCAGAAATGATCTTTAGCAACGTCGAGAGGCGCGTAAAGAAGAAAGGGGATACATCACGAGTAGGACGAGCTTTATATATCCGAACCCGGCTGCTTTCCCCTGGGTGAGACATAGCACAAAGCAAAAGGGGGATAAAACAACAAAGAGGATAATGAACAAATTACAGAAGAAAGAGAGCAAATTCAGTATAAGGCAAGAGGCAGAATGAGTTCCAAGGTACTCCCCTTTTTATACTAAAAGGAGGATATAACCAAGGCAGCAGGAACGCCAGACCATAAAGAGACCGAGATTCATGACTACAGTTACACCTGACACCTATCTACTAGGGGTCATAACTCTACGTTAATGACAGTCAAAGGTCGCTCGAGAGTCTAAATTTCGACAACACTACTCGTAGGGCGGCGAAAATCTTGACAATGGACACCGCTCGGCGACCATGGTCAAGACAAGACGACGACGTTTCGTGACCGCGTACTCCAACAAATTATGTAAAAGACCTCGCACAATCAAGAGGACCGCATACGAGAGGATAAAGTAATACCTATCACGGCCTCTCACTAAAGACCGCCGGATAGTCAACACAAATCGGGGACGGGAAAAATCAAATCTTATAAACGAAAAATGCGAGAGAGTAAATTGTCAAGATATTACAACACAAAATTCAAGCAAATCACAAAGATAAATAGTCAAGGTTACAAGTCAAATTTTAAAAGGGCTCGCAGAAAATCCAAGATCTAGAGATCATGAGGGGTAGGTGGGGTGCTAACGAACTCATCACTTTGCTCGAGAGGACGGCGGTTTCTTCAATGCCTCAAAGTTCACGGGATTAACGGGAGCGGGATCCCGGACAGCTCGCCACGACCGAGTCGTTCGGTCCCGAATCGAGGTAATAAGCTCACCGGCATAGGGAATCTCCGGGTGAAAAACCAACAAGTTAGGATGACCTTGGTGCATGTTCACCCACCGCACCATGTCTGCCAGAGTGATGTGATCCCTGCCTCGGTCGGCCCAAATGCAGCGAGCTATGTGACTAAAGCCCTGATCAAAGCTATGCTCCATGAGGTCAAGGAAGTCATCTGAATTCTTGTAAGCGGCGACAGCCCCAGCCTTGGCCTCCTCAACGGCCTCGGCGGTTCTCCTCGCAGCCTCTTCAGCAGCTTTCTTAGCAACCTCTTTAGCAACTGTATCCGCCTCAGCGAGCTTATCCCTCATCTTGGCAATCTCCTCCTGCGCCCCCGCAAAATCCTTGGTCAAGGTGGAAACTTTCTCATTGATTTCAGCATCCAATTTAGAGTGCTCCTCCAGGATTGATTTCATCTTTTCCACCTCGCCAGCCGCATGCCTAGCTTTCTTTTCGGCAGTAATTCTTGCCTGGTCAGTCGCCCCTAGCTGCGCCGTCACCTTTGTCATCTCTGCCTCCCGCCTCTCAGCGGCCTCGAGCACCCTATTCAAGCGAGCGCCGAGCTGGGAAAAGCGAGGGGGAGTGAGCCAAAAAAAAAAAAAAAGAGGTGGCCTTACCATAGAAGCTGCGATCCCAAACTGGCCGCTCAGGTCTCTGATCTCGGCGATCTCATCTCGAGGAGGAGTATTATCTTGAGCCGCAAAGCGGGCTAGTATACCCCGACCAATCTCCACTTGAACATGATCAGGATAGTCAAAAGGGATCGGCCCAAGAGGAATTACATCAGCAATTGCTTCACCAACCCGGCGAGCTTTGGATAGGTCAAGATCCTGGGTAAAGTTCGGATCCAACCATAGGGCCTCTTTCCCAGAGTGACCTCGAGGCAAAGTTTTTTGTGGCAGTGTCTCAGTGGGCGCGCTCTTCTCCACCGAAATTTCAACCTCTTCAGAATGCGCCGGACTGGGAGCGGACCGTTTGGGTGGGCGATCATCCTTCGCTTTCTCTAGTTGAGGTCGCTTCACGCCGTGCGACTCTTTAGTAGGGGGATGAGTCTTTTTTGAGGCACCAGCCTGACCTGGGCTCGCAACGAGGGCAGAGGAAGTCGCAACAAGGGCAGAAGAGGTCGCAGTTTCCGGGTTATGTGTCTCGGCGACAACCGAGGCATCCACGGTTCGGGGCACTCTCCCTAAAGCTTTCTTCAGAGCCTCCTGTCGAGCATTGGCTGCCTTGTCTGCCTCCGCATTAAGCTTGTTTCGGTGAGCCCTGCGAGCATTTGGATCCATACCTACAAAAGGAAAGCGGTTTAGAGCCCAACAAAACAAAATGAGCATATACAAATAAATACAAGTGGACAAAGAAAATTACAAAGCGGCCTAAGTATAGGATCGCCCCCACATTCCGGACACTCGGAGGGAAAACATTTGTCGATATGACAATCCCCAATCTAGTCCAGATCGCAGCTCTCAGGACCCATTCGTACCAAGGGCGTGGCATTCCCCCTGCCTACTAGGCCCGCCATACATACAAAGGGCTCGGCCAGATCAAGAAGTTCAACCCAGGAAACATTTCTCCGAGATGGCGCCGCCCCGTCCGACTGAATTAACGACATCAGCCCCTTCACATAGCGCCGCTCACTTATAGGGGGGTCAAGAATCAAAAGCGTGGATTTGCCTCCGCGGACTTCTGCCCTAGGAAAAGGCCAACCTACCTTCGACTCGACTTTCAGTACCCGCTGCCCCCATTTGTGAAACTTATTGGGAAGCGGGAATAGTAGGCGGGGAGTCTTCGCCCTCAGGGAGACTTGTCCAGGAATAGACGTCCCACAGAAGGAATAAAATTGCCCCAGTAAAGTTAACGTCGGCTCGATCTTCAGAATCCGGCACATAACTGTGAAAGCCATCAACTGGATAATAGCCCCGACGGCAAAATCAGAGGGAAGCGCCTGCATCTCCTTGCAGATCTTCACAAAGAAGGGATCGAAAGGCGGTCTCAGACCCGCATGCAAGTGATGGAAGTGCAGGATAAGGGTGTCCTCGGAGCGGCGCGTGCTTACGTAATCCTTGTGATCCCCGGGCTTAAATTTGTCGGACTCCTTCTCATAATCGAAAAAAGAAAACCGATACACACTAGTGTCGATTCCAAATATACTATTGATGGTCCTATTGAGGTCGCTGCCCTTGCACAGTCGGGACCATTTCTTCTCAACATCCTTCTCATACGCCGACATGATCCCAAACTCCCGCATAGCTTCAGGGTTGTTAGGTCGAGAGCTCTTCGGCTGGGTGGCGGCCGCGGCAGCTTCACCAACTGTCATGGTTTGGCTCGCAATTTTCTTCTTCTTCTTCTTCTTCTCGCTTTTTGCGGGCACCCGAGATATCCTTCCGAGGCAATCGCATTTTCGTCCTCACTGGACCCCATTAACTCATGAACTGCGGCGTCCTGAACATAAGCTTCGTCGTGGTCGGGAGCACCGCTAGTACTCGGGACCGCAGCTTGTCCTTCGGCCGGGGACGCGATTTTTTCAGCCCCGTGAAAGGTTGGAGATTTTTGAGCCCGTGCTTTCTCTTTAAGGCTCACTCTACGCGGCGGATTTCTGGCAGAGATGAAGGCCTCCAACTCAAAAGGGTCGGCATCCATAGTAGCGACCTCATCGGCGGTAATCTCGCCAACATCTCGCGCGAGTACTTTCCACCTCAACCTCGTCCGGTAGATCGCCAACCGAGGCCGCGGATAATATGGGGTCATCCTCGGCATAATCGTAAATCTCCCTTTCCGCGAATCATCGCCGAATGATCATTCCCCGACATCCCGCAAAAACAAGGGAGGAAAAAGGTGGAGCTTTCGGACACGGTATAATAATGAATTAGCCCGGGAAGGTGATCGCACCCACTTCAATACCGCCTCCTCCGTTCTTGCAAGAAAGGTCGCAAATAAAACTACGAGAGAAAAGCGGGTTTCGAACTGGTGACTTGCGAGTTGGAAAAGCATGACTACCAACGGGTGAAACACCAGTTTTCCCAGGAGAGCTATAATCTCTCCCCAGGAAAAACCCCATTTTTAATCAGAAACGAATCCAAGTTGCATCCCCGTTGAAGAAAGAAAGATGAAAATGATGCCTATTGAAAAATAACGCAGGAATGAATGAATAAAAGAGTTAGAGGCGAGGAATTCTTACCCGATTTACTGAAGAAAAGAGAAAATCCGCGTGAATACTGGGAAATGCTCAAGAAAGTGGCCGGAATCTTCAAAAGAACCACCCTGAAATCCCAAAACCTTCAAAGCTCCGCCGCAAAACCTTAAACAATTCCGGTCGATAAACTACGAAGGAAATAAGGAATGCTAAAAGTGTGAGGAGGTTGAGGGGTGAAAACCTTATATAGGCAAGGGGGCCACGATCGAACGGTTGGGAACCCTTGATCCGACGGTTCGATTGGGGCGGCGGTTGTCGGTTTGAAATTCGAAGGGGCGTCCCATCAATGCTCACGTGCAAATGCCTAGGCGGTTGCGGGCGGCCGCGTTACTCGGCGAGAATGATACCCGTGGGACGACGTCGGCCACGATTGACGATCTCGCCCCACAAAACAGACCCAGAGTTACTCCGAAGGTCGCATGCTTTGAAAGCACGGCCCTTAGTGAACAAGTCGCATCAGACGACAAGGTCGCAAAAACAGACCCAGAGTTACTCCGAAGGTCGCATGCTTTGAAAGCACGGCCCTTAGTGAACAAGTCGCATCAGACGACAAGGTCGCAAAAACAGACCCAGAGTTACTCCGAAGGTCGCATGCTTTGAAAGCACGGCCCTTAGTGAACAAGTCGCATCAGACGACAAGGTCGCAAAAACAGACCCAGAGTTACTCCGAAGGTCGCATGCTTTGAAAGCACGGCCCTTAGTGAACAAGTCGCATCAGACGACCAGGTCGCAAAAACTGACCCAAAGTTACTTTGAGGTCGCTTGTTTTAAAAACACGGCCCTAAGTGTACAAGTCGCATCCGACGACGAGGTCACAAAAGGTGTTGATAATTACTCCATCCTTCATATCCTCAGGGAATATCATTAAAGCACGGAGTAGGGGGCCATTGATGGATATAAATAAATTCCACCACCTCAACAGTGAGAGACAACCCACTGCGGCCACCCTCCAAACATGACGGAGAGATCGCAAAAAGGGCGGCCACTGTGTCTCACCACGCCGTGACCAAAGCATCTGCGGTCCCAGGCAAGTACAACAGATCCTGTGAATCTCACCCAGGCAAGTCAAGAGGGGCCGCCGAGGGGGCGAGGCCGTAAAGGGTTTGCTCCATGCGACCTTGGAAAGATGGCCGCCGATTGATCCTGATCTTTCTCCCACTTGTATCTTAGATATTTCGTCTTGCTTAGTATCTAAGTTAAACCTATCTATTAGTAAAATATCTCATAGATTACTTATTCCCTAAGTTACCCACCTCTATAAAAGGGGTGGTCATTGTAAACTAGAAAGAGGATGAAATAAATGAAATATACACTACACTTGCAAGCCAAAACTCTGTCCATTCTTATTCCTCCATACCGCCAACCGCCGGAGTATCACACCACCTTAAATCCAGCCAGATATCCACCGTCTATACACCGCAAGGACACCTGTGACGATTTATACATCATCATAATCGTTTCACCGGTCTCTTAACCTCAAAGTCTCATCTTCACACAAGTATTTCCCAACGTAAAGACTCTGAGCCTAATAACGACATGTCACCAGTCAAGAATACGTCGCATGACGTGTCCTCATCATGAAAGGTAAAGCTGCAACTTTCATCTCCTGAACTCGAATTTCAGTTTTTAACTTCCCTAACTTCCATCTCCTGAAAGGATGCTACTCTACCATTTTTATGCCTATAAAAGGAACAATCCTGAATGGAAACAAACACATGAATTCTCCCTACCATATACAGAAAATCTGCACAAAATTTTCAGCATTCATTCGTCGAGATAACAAGATCTTATTAGTTTGCTGTTATTTCCTCATTCAAGTGCAAGAATCCGGAAATGTAGATTGTTGTATCTTGGGAGACATATGCCATACACCGTGTACACATAATCGGGGCATTAATGTCTTAATGACAGAGTTCTTAACTCGCCTCAATCTGAATAAGTTTTCGTTTTACTTATGCTTTCTGTCAATTTCATTTAATTGATATGCAGTATTTGGATCATGAATAAAATTGTGTTTGTTTGATTCATGTGTTTTGTTCTTTCTGTTTATTCAATTTTATTGTTCATCAAAATTCAAAACGAATCGACGTAAATAGTTTCCAACAATCTTAAGACATTATACAACTATTATACACATATAATTTAATTTGTTTATTACATACCACAAATTTGAGTTTCAAATTCAACAACTTCAAGTTCATTCAACAAATTCTTGAAATCTCAAGCGGATAGATTCAACTCATCCATAGTCTCCGTGACTATTTCCGCCACATTTGATTGTTGAACTTTCCGAGGCTTACGGTATTCATTAACGCGGTGCCCTTTCTTCCCACAATTATAGCAATTACCATTGAATTGCTTGCCCTCTCGGTTGCCTTTAGAACTTGAAGCACCCTTTGAATTGAACTTTCGCTTCTTGCCTTTGTTTGCATTCGAATTGGATTCCACCATATGTGCCTTGGAATATCCAATGTGCCCTTCTTTGTCAAGTTGACGGTTGTTCTCTTCAACCCGCAACTTTACCACTAACTTGTTCATTGTTATCTCTTTATTCTTATGCTTCAGATAATTCTTGAAATCTTTCCACGACGGTGGAAGTTTCCCAATTATAGCAGCCACTTGGAAAGGTTCATTGAAAATTATACCTTCTTCGTGACATTCCGAGATAATCACTTTCAACTCTTCCATTTGACTAACCACTGTTTTGGATTTTTCCATCTTGTACTCCATAAACCTATCCACAATGTACTTCCGTTTTCCAGCATCTTTTGTCTTGTACTTCATCTCAAGTGCTTGCCATAATTTTTTTGCACTTTTGCACATACTATATATGGTGTATAAAGTATTTTCAAGACAGTTCATAATGTAATTCATGCATAGGAAATAAGAATGTTTCCAAGCATCTAATGCCGTTACAGAAGCTTTGTGATTTTCTCCCTCTTCTATCACAGGAGGGTCATCAGTTAGCCAACGAGTCAGGCTCAATGTTGTTAAGTAAAATAGCATTTTCTGATGCCATCCCTTAAAGTTTTGTCCGTTGAAATTTTCCGGTTTTTCATGGTGTGAGGAGGCACCTCCTTGTACCGTGACACGGGGCAATGCAAAGGCATTCACATCTTCAGATGTACTTTCCATTTCTGTTTTACACAGAAGATCAACAATCAAAACTAACACAAAAAAATCTGCACTTTTTTCACAATGGTTTTCCCAATTTTAAAAAATCAGGAGCACTTTAACAAAAAAGTAAAAACACAATTTTATAGTATACTGCCAAACGAACAACTTTCGTCTTTGTGTTTTCATAAACGAGTGAGTAATTACAAAGATATATGGCCTACAACCAAGGTATGCAGTTTTTCCAATTTTCTGAAAAAGTCGTGACTCTAAATATATTTTTCGTAATAACAAATTTTCCAACCAAATTTCAGATTTTTGTTACCAATAAACTATACTCACATACTAGTAAAACCATGTTAACACAAAATTCAAGTTGTTAACATGATTTTTCAAAAGGTATACAAGACAACATTTTGCATTTTTACACAAAAACATGCAGTTTTTCTACATTTTATGTTGCTGATTTTTAATAGTCGTTTCACATCTCCAGAATTAGTACCAACATACTTTGGAAGATGTTTAAGATCTCACATTTCATGTAAATAAATTTGCAGAAAGAACCGCACATAAACATGCTGTTGTATCATATTTAACAAATAAACATTCGGCTAAACATGAATTTTCTGCTTCAACTTTTGCTAATGTATTTCCTTATTCTTCTTCAGAAACCTTAAACCAGTACATAGATGAACACGTTTCAGAATGCAAATTCAATGTAAAATATGTTTTCCAAACAAATATACATATACAGATTGCATAAACATGTTCATAATTCTAACACGTAATCGTTCTAAGCTAGACACAATTTCGGAATCATTTTACAACAAACTTTCGTTTGAATATGTTGTTTAACATGTAGAAACTTGCATAATCCACTTTGCAATTTTTAAAGTTACAGATTGCAGAAATTGAACCAACCTTCCATATAAATAGAACTAGAAGCAAAACATTCTTTCAACTAAGGAAAGTTTCAAAAAAGAAAAACATTCTTTCATAATTGAATATAAAATCTCTGTTAAGAATAGTCTTTGCAGGCATAATTTTACAAATTAACAAGTTGCCAAAACGGTAAGAATCATTAATTCTGAACATTCTAATTCCTAAAAGGAAAGTATGACTTCTTCTGTTTATATAACACAGAAACAGAATTAAAAACGAACCACAACGGGAAGCAAATATACAAGTACTGATATCATGCAAACTCTCTGTTAAAGTAGGAACAAAAATCTGCAACTAGTTGTGACCAGAAAAATAATTTTTACAAAGTACCGGAAATGTCACGACTGTATTGAAGAAGATAATGCACAAACGGTTCGAAATAAATCTGAAGATAATGCACAAACAGTTTGAAATAAATCTGATAGAGTGAATATTCAAGATAAAGAAGAGAAGCATGAGATTTATCTTGTTCAAGAAGCAGCAGTGTTCAAGTCTCCTTCAAATAGCTTTGAAGATGGAGTCCTGGCAGGGAGTGACAGCGCAATTAGGGTTCAGCATGATTATCCCCAAATAATTTAAATAGCTTTTATGTTTATTTTGAGTCTATTTATATTTATCGTATAAATACAACATAGCAACAGCATTGCAAAGGCCAAGCATTGATGAAATAAAATTTTCTTCTTTTATTTATTTTCTTTATGGTATCGGAGCTCTAAAATCGTGTTAAGCTTCTTCTTCCTCAAAAATGGCAAAAGAACCAGCTCTGACGATTCAACAGTTTCATCAATGCTCAAGTCTAATTTCAATCAAACTTAACCTCACAAATTACCTATTATGGCGCTCCCAAGTTATCCCCTTGATCAAAAGTCTTGGTGTTCACCATCACATTACATCATTGGAGAAAACTGGTGAAAAGACAAAAAACGCTGCTGGAGAGGATGTTGACAACTCAGAGTTCCCTGTTCGGACTGTCAATGATGGTCTACTGGTGTCATGGTTGTTAGGCACCATGAAGGAAGAAATTGTGAGCATGATTTATGAAGAGGAAGCCATATCATATCAGATCTGGGCAGCCTTGGATACGCAACTTCTTCCACACACAGTGGAAAAGGAAGGTAATTTGAAAAACCTATTGATGGGCCTTAAGAGGGGTAATAAATCTGTTGATGAATATCTTAAAGAGTTCAAATATATATGTGATAGTTTAGCTGTTATAAAGAAACCTGTATCAGACCTAGATAAGGTGTTTCAGTTTTCTCATGGCCTAAGCAATGAGTATATGAATTTCAGGACAGCAATGCTCACCAAACCCCTATATCCCACGTTTAGTCAACTAATAAATGCTTTGCAAGGCTATGATCAGACTATTAAGGCACAACAGGTAGAACAGAAACAATACTGATCAAGCACAAGCCTACCTCACTCAAAGAGGAAGAGGTTACTTCAATTCCAGAGGCAGTGGTTTTGCACCAGCAGGAAGGACGGAAGCAGATCCTAAACAACAAGAAAGAGGTGAAAAAGGGGCTGAATCAAAATCCAATGGGCAATCAAACACTGGCAGATTCAATCATACAGCTTTGGAGTGTTGGTACAGGTTTGATTACTCCTATCAATCAGAGGAAGTTCCCAAGGCACTGGCAGCTATGAATATATCAGAAAGTCAGGACCCAGCCTTCTATGCAGATACTGGTGCTACAACTCATATGACTCATGATGAAGGTAACCTCCATACTAAAGAAAATATTCTGGTAATGATAAAATTTATGTGGGAAATGGAACTGGTTTGGATATTACACATACATGAGATGCATATGTTGGAAACCTAAAACTTAAAGATGTATTAGTTGTTCCCTCTTTAACCAAGAATCTGATGTTAGTAGGGAAGTTTGCAGCTGATAATCATTGTGTCTTTGAATTTACTGACTCTGGTTTTGTGATTAAGGATCAAAGTCATCAGATCATTGCCAAGGGACATAGAAAGGGAAAACTATATGCAGTAAATGAGGATTTGGAGAAAGCTCTAAGTGCTGTGAAGTCAGGAAAGGCCCCTACTGCTGTGTGGCATGAGAGATTGGGGCACCCTTGATGACGGAAAAATTCACTGTTATTTTTATAACTTTTCATCCCGTTTCTGATATCATTTTGAGCACTTTTGTATCATTTCGAGTCTTTAATTCCTAAATTTCATAAAAATATATAAGTCATGAATATTTTATAAAATATCGTGTTTTTATGTGTTTTTATTAGTTTTTGTACCGGTTTAGTAACCGGAGTGTCGTGTCGGATTTACGTTTGGTATTTTGGTGGTTTATTGCAGAATTATAGGTTGACCAAAATCCTGAGTAATGACACGTTTTGAGGCCTAAAATAGATATTTTTAGGGATATAAGAGTGTACCACTAACTTAAGTGGTCAAGTGGCTCAGTGGTTAGTGGTACCACTAACGAATTATATCTTCGACGAACAAATGGCTCATTAAAACGGAATTTTCTGAAGAAGTGTCCTTAATGAAAGTTGTAGATCTTTGAAAGAGCTTTCCAACGCATTTTGAATCACGTCAATCGGACTTCTACAACTCAAGTATCATTAAGTCAAGTGGTCAAGTGGCTAATCGATTTGATTAAGTGGTAATCGAGAAACGTCTTCGACAAACGAATGGCTCATCAAAACGACATTATCTGAAGAAGATTCCTTCATGAAAGTTGTAGATTTTCCCGAGAGATTTCCGATGCCGCTTGAATCATGTAATTTGGAGATCTAGAACTCAAGATATGAATTTTTAAAGTTTTATTCCAAAATATATAATTTATATCCGAAACTCGGGAATTAGGGGGGCTGAATGTCATCATTAGGACCGGACTGGTCCGGCCCTTACCCGGACTGGTCCGGCCCCCGGACTTTCCCTATATAAGCACATTCGAAAGCAAGCGAAAGAGTGCACCATTATATATATACATAGCGTATATATATATATATATATATATATATATATATATATATATATATATATATATATATATATATATATATATATATACATATATATATCCTTCTTATTTTCTTTAGTTTTTAGGTTGTAAATAAGGCCTTATGCCGAATTAAATTTAGTAATATTAGTATCGTTGTAATGCTCGGGGAATTATCAGAAGTTCGGTGTTGCTGAAATAGTTGTAATATCAAGCTTTTGATATCGCCGTTATAATAGTAAGCTTGTTTTTTTTTTATCGTTTTCTTCATTGTTGTTTCTTTCATTTTTGTTTCTTTTATATATCTATCTACACATATATATCTATATATATATTTATAGATCTATATACCTATATCTATATATATACTTATGTATTTATATATATATATTTATATATTTATATATATATATTAACTATATGTGTAGCTAAATATATACATAGCCGAATTATGTGAAAACGGGTGAAATCAACCCTCGGGAGACGAGATGGGAGTTGTGTTGTGCTTAATTAAACGTTTTTATGATAAACTCATGTTTTAAACTTGTTTTGATCATTTTGATAACCTTGAACGAGATTGACAACCTTGTTCGTTGTTATATCGAGCTTATAAATGTATTTTGCGGTAAGATGTGGGATCTGAGTATCACTAATCATAGTCTTGATTGTCAGATTGACAACCTGAGTGACAGATCTGAACTATGCCTATGTGAGATTCTTATCTTTACGAGATGAATGAAACATGTTTTAGAATCACTAAACCATAGTCTTAATCGTTAGATTGGCAACCTAAGTGACACATTAAAATTATGTTTTTGTGAGGTTTTTCAGCAGCTTTTTATTCCGGTCAACCATGTTAGGCAAGTTAGCTCTCTAAAGGGAGGGTTAATAAACCTAGTATGGGGGTTAAGTGAGAGTTGTTCAGACCTTAACACCAGAATTAGGAGTTGACACCCGTGAATGTCATATAAACTGAATCAGATAAAACACAAGTTTTTCCTGTGGGGAGATAACCTGTTGGATCATGGCTCGGCTATACTTTTTAATCACCTAGATAAATCCGCTAGAATAATATTTATTTTCTGCATTAGTTATAATACTCTCCACCACAACTTTGATCGCCTAGACTAAGACACACGTTCGCTTTGGTACTCACAACCACATTTCCCTTGGGATCGACCTCGTACTCCTGTAGCCATTCTAACAATCGACCCGGTACTCTGCTTGTTAGAGAGTTGGTTTACCCACAGATTTCGAGTTTTTATAAATTGTATTTTTGAAAGGGGTAAATTTTAGCTCATCAAAAATTGGCGCCGTTGCCGGGGAAATGTGTGATATTGTTGTGATATCTTGTAAGTGAACCGAAGGCTTGGGTCTAGGTTTTTATTTTTGTTTTACTTTCGATAAGAGTCTTGGGATGCTGAAGTGATATTGTCCTGAACTCGGTTTGAATACGACTTTGATACTCAACCCAATCTCTTTACGGGGTTGTAATATTAGGTTGATATCTTGTAAGTCCAGCTAGAACTGAGGCTTAGGACCTTCGGCTACCATATATATATATAAAATAAAAATAAAAATAAACGAAAAAAAAAAAGAAAAAAAAAGAAAAATTTTATTGTTTTCTTGTTGTTTTCTGAGATCTTTCAGTTTGAGCTTAAATGGATGAATTTTTCAATCAATACCACTCACCTGAACAACAATACCCCTACCAACCTTATCAACAACAGTTCGTGTCTGAGCCTCAGTATCAACAGCGGAATAACCAAGGTTCTTGGTCCTATAATTGCCCTAGTGCATACCCGGTTCAGAATTATGGTTATTCGAGTTATGAACCACAATATTTTGAGGGTTATCCGAACCCTAGTGCTTATCAGGATTATGGTGTTCATACTCAGCACGTTGATAGCTTCACCGAGATTCAGCCACCTGATCAGTGTCTGGAATGGCAAGAGGACTACTACTCACCTCCAATGAATCAAAGTCAATACGATCAGTTTTCCCCCATGCCACAAGAAGACTTCACCGACAGTCAAATAGAGCAACTAGAGCGATTGGACCAGATCTTGCAAGAGCGACTGTTGGACATGCAGGAGTTCAAGGTAAGTACTGACTCCGCCATAAGAAATCTTCAAGACAAGGTGGGGAAATTGATTGAATTAGTGAGGTATGTGAAAGAGGCAGAGACATGTGAGTTGGTTAAGGATGATGATGTTATCACTGAAGAAGTTCAGGTCAAGAAAAAGGTTGAGGATTCAGTTTGCTATAATGAGATTTCAGAGTTAGAGGAGCAAGAGATTGATCGGCCATCTTTGGTAGAGCCACCGGGAGAGTTGGTAATATTTGATATAACGGTCCCGGATTACTACATTCGTCGACTCTGTGAGGATGAATTTTCTGCGGTCCAGTTTGTGTACTCCCCGATGGATGAACTTTATGGAATAGTAAAGAAGATGGTTCGACAGGCTGATAACAGAAGATTCTTTGGCTGGGAGGAGGTGACATCGAGAATTAAAAGAGGTACGTTTCTAGACAATTTAATTTCGATGGTTCTCGCTTTGATCACTTTTCTTAAGCTGTTTATCTTCTTAAGTTTGGATTTTGGTTGATTGAATCTGTATAGAGTCACCCTGTCAAGCAAACGACGTTAAACAAAAGCGCTACCGGGAGGCAGCCCGTTAAATAATAATAATTTGGATAAGCCTAGTCTGAATGAAATGTAGAATCTGTATGAAAGATGAACACAAAGCACAACCAAGTCTCAGGATGAATGTTTGAATGTCATTAAAAGGGAACGATTAGGTGGTTATCCGAAAATCCCGATGGAGAAAAAAGAAAACATTCAAATACATCATTTCTTGGACTTAGGTTGTTGAACCCTTGAGGATCTGGGTATAAAAGACTCAATACTCTTTCATACATTTCATTTTATGATCTAGTATGTTTCAAATTTCTGGTCGTTGTAGTATAGTGGTGAGTATTTCCGCCTGCGTGTAATAAAAGGAATCTAGGAATAGCTGACTATGAATTGATGTTTTATGCTCGTTGCTTAGATGTTCTGTGCTTAACCTGTGAAGGTGATTTTTCCATCTAAAGCTATTATGTGATGTGCTATATATTGCTATCGAATTTTCTGACGTAACAGGGCCATTATCTTATTATTCCCATATCCCTTTTGCATATTTTGGCACGAGGACCATGTCCCGTGTTTGCTTTGTTTTGGTTGTTTTGGTACAGGGATTAGTGACGTGCTTTCTCATGGCAGTTACGGGATTCGATAGCACCTTTCTGCCAGATTTATCAGCTAAGTCTTTCTCTCTATCTCTGGGAATAATGCAAAATCGTAAGTGGGGGGTAGAGTATGGTTGGTATAGAAATGGCAATAAGTGTGTTTAAACCCTTAGTTTTTTATTCTTTTTCGAGCATTATTTAGTTGATTAAAATAATCTGTATAAGGTATATATTTCATGGATTTAAACATGTAATGATCAATTTGGATATGTATAACCAATGTGAACCGTAAGTGCATTTTAGCCTAAATTTATTTGTGTAACATGAATTCCTTCACATAAGCCTTTGATATTGAAGCGAAAATTTTAAACTGTACCCATTCAGTATTCTAGTGGTTTATCCTAGAAATAGCAGTAGCTTAGTACCTAATTTCTGAACATGTACTGTGAATATCTGAAGGTTTGAATGTGATAGAAAGAATGTCAAAATAAGTGAGCTATTTATATGCCGGATGTAGCTACCAATGATTTGAGTGTAGTAGGACGTTATCACGAAACGTCCTATATCACTATGAGGTTTAAAAGCTCCCGACGGCCTGATGATAGTAGTCCAGCTAGGGTGTTATCACGAAACATCCTATTGCTGGGAATGAGGGCATATGCTACACATGTGAAATTAAGTGAAAAGTTAGATAGGTATTGATGTATTCGATCTCACCTCATGACGCTTGAAAGATAGTCGATTTTGGCAATAAGTTCGGATATGTTAGTGTCCTATGAATGAAAAAAAAAAAAACAACCTAGTTATCTTCTGACTGATACCCAGTATAAACTGAATGATATGCTTTAGGGATTATCCTAATAAGTACACAGGAGGACGTTGTGTGGAACTGTTACTGCCTATACCTAGGAAAATCATTAGGACTGTCTGAATGGATAATTGTGCGTTTGCTTGAATTATTCAAGAGAGGATAGTGGAAATTGAAAAGGCTTGTCACACACGCACTCTGTTATACATTTATATTGCGGTTAACGTGTAGTTATGATTCGAATAGTTGCATCATCTGATTGTCATTAATATCTTATCTTCATGAATTCATTCATTTTATTTTATCGCTTATTTTGTTCGAGGACGACCAAAAGCTAAGTGGGGGGTTGTGATGACGGAAAAATTCACTGTTATTTTTATAACTTTTCATCCCGTTTCTGATATCATTTTGAGCACTTTTGTATCATTTCGAGTCTTTAATTCCTAAATTTCATAAAAATATATAAGTCATGAATATTTTATAAAATATCGTGTTTTTATGTGTTTTTGTACCGGTTTAGTAACCGGAGTGTCGTGTCGGATTTACGTTTGGTATTTTGGTGGTTTATTGCAGAATTATAGGTTGACCAAAATCCCGAGTAATGACACGTTTTGAGGCCTAAAAGAGATATTTTTAGGGATATAAGAGTGTGCCACTAACTTAAGTGGTCAAGTGGCTCAGTGATTAGTGGTACCACTAACGAATTATATCTTCGACGAACAAATGGCTCATTAAAACTGAATTTTCTGAAGAAGTGTCCTTAATGAAAGTTGTAGATCTTTGAAAGAGCTTTCCAACGCATTTTGAATCACGTCAATCGGACTTCTACAACTCAAGTATCATTAAGTCAAGTGGTCAAGTGGCTAATTGATTTGATTAAGTGGTAATCGAGAAACGTCTTCGACAAACGAATGGCTCATCAAAACGAGATTATCTGAAGAAGAGTCCTTCATGAAAGTTGTAGATTTTCCCGAGAGCTTTCCGATGCCGCTTGAATCATGTCATTTGGAGATTTAGAACTCAAGATATGAATTTTTAAATTTTTGTTCCAAAATATATAATTTATATCCAAAACTCGGGAATTAGGGGGGCTGAATGTCATCATTAGGACTGGACTGGTCCGGCCCTTACCCGGACTGGTCCGGCCCCTGGACTTTGCCTATATAAGCACATTCAGAGAGCAAGCGAAAGAGTGCACCATTATATATATACATAGCGTATATATATATATATCTATCCTTCTTATTTTCTTTAGTTTTTAGGTTGTAAATAAGGCCTTATGCCGAATTAAATTTAGTAATATTAGTATCGTTGTAATGCTCGGGGAATTATCAGAAGTTCGGTGTTGCTGAAATAGTTGTAATATCAAGCTTTTGATATCGCCGTTATAATAGTAAGCTTGTTTTTTTTATCGTTTTCTTCATTGTTGTTTCTTTCATTTTTGTTTCTTTTATATATCTATCTACACATATATATCTATATATATATTTATAGATCTATATACCTATATCTATATATATACTTATGTATTTATATATATATTTATATATATATTAACTATATGTGTAGCTAAATATATACATAGCCGAATTATGTGAAAACGGGTGAAATCAACCCTCGGGAGACGAGATGGGAGTTGTGTTGTGCTTAATTAAACGTTTTTATGATAAACTCATGTTTTAAACTTGTTTTGATCATTTTTATAACCTTGAACGAGATTGACAACCTTGTTCGTTGTTATATCGAGCTTATAAATGTATTTTGCGGTGAGATGTGGGATCTGAGTATCACTAATCATAGTCTTGATTGTCAGATTGACAACCTGAGTGACAAATCTGGACTATGCCTATGTGAGATTCTTATCTTTACGAGATGAATGAAACATGTTTTAGAATCACTAAACCATAGTCTTAATCGTTAGATTGGCAACCTAAGTGACATATTAAAATTATGTTTTTGTGAGGTTTTTCAGCAGCTTTTTATTCCGGTCAACCATGTTAGGCAAGTTAGCTCTTAAAGGGAGGGTTAATAAACCTAGTATGGGGGTTAAGTGAGAGTTGTTCGGACCTTAACACCGAATTAGGAGTTGACACCCGTGAATGTCATATAAACTGAATCAGATAAAACACACTCTTTATCAAGTTTTTCCTGTGGGGAGATAACCTGTTGGATCATGGCTCGGCTATACTTTTTAATCACCTAGATAAATCCGCTAGAATAATATTTATTTTCTGCATTAGTTATAATACTCTCCACCACAACTTTGATCGCCTAGACTAAGGCACACGTTCGCTTTGGTACTCACAACCACATTTCCCTTGGGATCGACCTCGTACTCCTGTAGCCATTCTAACAATCGACCCGGTACTCTTCTGGTTAGAGAGTTGGTTTACCCACAGATTTCGAGTTTTTATAAATTGTATTTTTGAAAGGGGTAAATTTTAGCTCATCAACCCTCATGACAAATTAATTTCTATTTTAAATAAAAACTCTCTTATTGATGTTAGGGATTGGTTTCGGGAATCTAGGATTTGTGCTAGCTGTCAAATGGGCAAAATTTGTAAACTACCATTTAGCAGAAGTAATAAAAGAACTGTTTTGCCATTGGAAAAATCCATTGTGATCTATGGGGACCTGCACCCATAGCATCAAATCAAGGATATCGATATTATGTTATTTTTTTTGATGACTTTACATGCTTTTCATGGCTATATCCACTTAAACAGAAATCAGAATTTTATGAATGCTTTTTGAGGTTTCAAAGGCTGGTTGAAAACCAATTGAATCAGAAAATTAAAACCTTTCAGTGTGATGGAGGGGGAGATTTTACACTCGGTACCTTCCAAAGTCACCTTGCAGATTGTGGAATTGCACTGCAAGTGTCATGCCCTCATACACCAGAACAAAATGGAGTGGCTGAACGTAAGCACAGACATGTGGTAGAAACTGGGCTAACTTTGATGTTTCATGCTAATGTCCCTCAACATTTGTGGGTTGAGGCTTTTCTGACTGCAGTCTATCTTATTAACAGGCTGCCATCATCTCCTCTACATTTTTAAACACCATATTTCAAGCTGTTCAAAAGGGATCCAGATTATACAGGGATAAGAACAGTTGGCAGTCAGTGTTTTCCCACTCTAAGGAATTATGGTCAATCTAAGTTTGTAAAGAGGAGTGTGCCATGTGTATTTTTGGGATACAGCCCCATGCACAAAGGGTACAGATGTCTGGATCCTCAAACAAAGAGAGTATATATCTCCAGACATGTTGTTTTTAATGAAACTGTATTTCCATTTAAACCTTTGCCAGTGCAGGTACCAGAAGCTGCATCAGAACTCATCAACTATCCTACATCAGATGAATGGCAGAAAACACAGAATACTCCTACAATGGATCATGATAATGCTGCTGCACCACATTCACCATCTGTTGATTTTTGTTCTACAGAAAGTCCAGTACAAGAAACTGAACCAGGACAAGACCATCCGGGGGAATCTACTGCAGAAACACCAGGAAATGAAGAAGTTCCACATCCAGATGCCCCAGATATGGAAGGAACCTCTGAATCAGACTCTGAACAAGATGTGCTAGAACAGCCACAAGATCCACAAAACACCAGGACAATCAGAGACAGGAAACTTCCATCATATTTACAGGATTATACACCGGAAGCAATAGATCAGACCCCTATCCCTGAACCAAAAACCATCAAGACAGCTTTAAAGCAGCCTCAATGGGTTCATGTAATGCAAGAGGAGTTAACAGCTTTACAAGAAAACAACACATGGATACTGGTTCCTAGACCTACTAACACAAATGTGGTTGGGTCCAAGTGGGTGTTCAGAGTCAAAACCAAAGAGGATGGCAGCCTTGGGAGATATAAAGCAAGGCTAGTGGCTCAAGGTTACACACAGCAACCAGGGGTAGATTTTGAAGAAACTTTCAGCCCAGTTATCAAACCTACAACCATCAGACTGGTTCTATCTTTAGCATTTTCCTATGGTTAGACAATGAGGCAATTGGATGTGAAGAATGCCTTTTTGCATGGGGCACTTAAGGAGGTAGTTTATATGGAGCAACCACCAGGCTTCATAGACTCCAAGAAACCTGATCATGTATGCCTATTACAGAGGTCTCTATATGGACTTAAGCAAGCCCCCAGAGCTTGGTTTGACAGACTTTCACAGTGCCTCTTACAACTCAATTTCAAGTGCAGCACATCAGATTCATCTATGCTTGTCCTTAAAGATCAGGGTATCATTATAATCATGTTGATCTATGTGGATGATATAATCATCACAGGGAATAACTCAAGATTCATCTTAGGCCTCACTCATAAACTTGGACAAGAGTTTTCCTTGAAAGATTTGGGCAGATTAAGCTATTTCCTGGTTGTTGAAATCAAACCTACCACAACAGGGATCATTCTCACCCAGCAAAAATATGCTCAGTCTTTGCTGACTAGAACTCAGATGCTTGGTTGCAGTTCCATTGCTACTCCTGCAGCAATCAAAGTTAAACCCAAGCCTACAGACTATGATCTATTTGATGCTTTCACATTTAGAAGCATAGTAGGAGGCCTGCAATATCTGACTTTCACTAGGACATATATCACTAATGCTGTCAACAGAGTTTGCCAACCCTACTATAGGAGACTTTAAAAAAGTCAAACGCATCCTAAGGTTTGTCAAAAGGACTGTTGATTCTGGTCTACATTATCTGAGGCAAAGTCCCCATGTCCTATATGCCTATAGTGATGCTGATTGGGCTGGGTGTCCTACAACTCGAAGGAGTACTGGTGGTTACTATGTGTTCTTTGGGGCAAACTGTATCTCTTGGAGTTCCAAGAAGCAACCCACACTGGCTAGGTCAAGTTCTGAAGCAGAGTACCGTTCTATGGCTTATGCTACTGCAGAATTGGTATGGGTTACACATTTACTTTGAGACCTTGGGGTTCAGCTTACTTCACCGCCTCAACTCCTATGTGATAACCTAAGTGCTCTGTATATAACCATAAATCCTATGTTTCACAGTCATTCAAAACACTTTGAAATCGATTATCATTTTGTCAGGGAAAAAGTGGCCGTTAAACATCTTATTACTCGTTTTGTGCCATCTCATAAACAGTTAGCGGATGTGTTTACAAAACCCTTGTCAAAGGAACGTTTTTTGGAATTAAGGAACAATCTCCGTGTTCAATCCCTTTCCCACGTTCGATTGAGGGGGGGATGAAGCATGAGTGAAGATTCCAGATAAAGAAGAGAAGCATGAGACTTATCTTGTTCAAGAAGCAGCAGCGTTCAAGTCTCTTTCAAACAACTTTGAAGATGGAGTCCTGGAAGGGAGTGGCAGCGCAATTAGGGTTCAGCATGATTATTCCCAAATATTTTAAATAGCTTTTATGTTTATTTTGAGTCTATTTATATTTATCCGAAAATATTGAAAATAATATATAAATACAGCATAGCAACAGCATTGCAAAGGCCAAGCATTGATGAAATAAAATTTTCTTCTTTTATTTATTTTCTTTATGTATATCTTGTTTTGTATTGAAAAATGCTTTGTAATTACTACACCGTTTCTGAAAACTTAAAGAATCAAAGTTGTTCGTTACATCTTGTAGATTGTGAATCCATTCATTTTACTTGAGTATTTGGCCCATGAATTTTTAAATTTGACATACACACCATTGTTGAAAAGTGTGCACTACAAAATTTTGTTTAGCAACTTTTAATTGTTGATCTTCTGTCATTGAACAGAAATGTAAGGAACGGTTGGTGAGATGATCCTATCAGCGGTTATATCTGAGTGCAACACTGTTGGAAATCCACGAGAATGGTTTGTAGACACGGGTGCTACACGCCATGTTTGTGCTGTTAAAGCAATGTTTTCTGATTACCGAAAAGTGGATGGTGAACAGTTGTTTATGGGCAATTCGGCAACCTCAAAGGTGGAAGGCCAAGGAAAAATTCTCTTGAAGATGAAATCCGGGAAGCACTTGACGTTGAACAATGTGCTTCATGTTTCGGATATTCGCAAGAATTTGGGGTCCGGTTCTCTTCTTCTAAACAATGGTTTTAAGTTAATTTTTGATTCTGGAAATTTTAATTTGTGTAAGAATGGACAATTTGTTGGGAGGGGTTATGGCGTAGATGACACCTTAAACTTTGTATTTGGTGATGTAACAAAGTTGCGATTATGAATATATATATATATGTATATATATATATATATATATATATATATATATATATATATATATATATATATATATATGTTATTGTTATATTCATGTCAATTATAGTTGTTTCTTTCGGTATTTTGATATACATTTCAAGATATAGAGATAAAGTTGATTATGTGTATGGTGTACGCTTCAATCGAAATGATAAGTTCATTAATCGATTCGTGGCGATCAAGGTGGAAAGTGTAGTTCAAGGTTCAATGAATCTTGTTTCGGTACCAAATTGTACGAATGATGATTAACTTAAGCTTTAACCAAAGCTGTGGGGGAAGAAGGATGTCTTCTTGACTAAAACTTTATCATATTCTTGGATATGTGGGGGTGATTGGTAAAGAGAATTTACCTAAATAAATCAAACAATGAAAGAAAGACATACAATGGAATGTGATTCATTTCGAATTTTGTGTGACGTAATAGTCTATCACTGTTATTGGATGAATTAATCGATAAGTGATAGAATACACACATAATATAGTAAACAATGCTAAGTTACGATCCATACGTCGTAGACACATTCCATTGAATAATGATCTCTAATGGTTTAATCAATTTTATAAAGTCGAAGGAGAATCTTACGGATCCGTTTAAACAAAAGTTTAGCTAGAGATCGAGTGTCAATTCAGACAAACAGAATGGGATAGCCTACACATGACTCCCTTATAATGGCAACCCAACCATGCTGACTGGAGATCCCAAAATCATGGTTCAAAAGGGACAACTAAGTTAAAGTGGGACAGTTAGCACTTAACCATTCTGTTAAAATAAAAGTGTTGTTTGTGATTGATAATTTAAGCTAAAAAGCTTTTAATGATTTCTATATCTTGGTAAAGCCAAGTGGGGTATTGCAGAGTACTCTTTATGGGAGGTCACCTATGTAAGTGGAAGTGGGGCCGCTTCTATGAGAATTTTGAGGCTGAATTCTCTAACACACTTTCTGAAACCAAGGTGTTCCAGGGCCAAAATGGATGCATCCATGAGAACTTAGAGACGGTGAGAGGGTCTGTTGTGTTGATATCATTGTCTAGGCATGCACCAAAGTCTGAGCAGTTCAAGACCTAGTTCACTGCTTAGCCGAGTATGTCCGGTGGTATTCTACTAGGGAAGGTTCAAGGCAGCAAACCACCTCGCCCGATGCAATAGATCTTCGTTTGTTATTGTTAAGGGTGATTTTATACGTTTTATAAGGATATATTTTATGTCAATTTCCCCCATATCTGGATGTTTTCATAGAAATCGAGCTTTATAATTGAAATATTGAGCAAGTGGTGTTTTTAATAGTTAAATTGCAAAACGTAACGAATTATGTGCTTAAATTGTGATTTTATATTATTTTGGAATATCGTTACGCTTTGGTATGTTTTTCCTACATTGTAGATTCACATTCTTGATGGAAAAGATGATTTTTAAAGAGATAAATTCGAGTGGAAAGGAATCAATCAGATTTATGGAAGAATAAAGGATATAAGGAAAGAAATCAAGTGTTGATCCAGCTGAACTCGGACGCCAGTTCTGTTTCAATTAATAATCCAGTTCAGGACGGGCGTCCAAGTTACTGGACGCTCGTCTGCCTGGGCAAAACACAAACAGAGACGATCAGATTTGGACGGACGGGCGTCCAATAGCTCAGGACGCCCGTTTACGTTCAAACTGAAGCACATAAGCGCTGCTAAACACGAAAACAGGTCCAAACAAAACACGAAAACTAAACAAAACCCTAATTGGAACCTAATCACAAACCTAAGAAAAATTAATAATCACTAGATAACACAAACTACCTACGAAAAATAAAACCCTAATTGGAACCTAATCACAAACAGAACTCGGACGCCAGTTCAGCTGGATCAACAGTTGTGATCCAATCAAGTGTTGATCCAGCTGAACCTCAATCAGTTTGTGATTATTAATTTTTCTTAGGTTTGTGATTAGGTTCCAATTAGGGTTTTGTTTAGTTTTCGTGTTTTGTTTGGACCTGTTTTCGTGTTTAGCAGCGCTTATGTGCTTCAGTTTGAACGTAAACGGGCGTCCTGAGCTATTGGACGCCCATCCGTCCAAATCTGATCGTCTCTGTTTGTGTTTTGCCCGAGCGAGCGAGCGTCCGCAACTTGGACGCCCGTCTGTTCTTTCTCCAGGCAGACGTCCGTCCAGTGACTTGGACGCCCGTCTGGCCTGTCTGTCACCAGTTTTTTTTTTTATTTTAAATTTTCCGTAGTTTAGGTTTAGGTTTCTGTTTCCGTATCTTTTTAGGAAGTTTTCAATAAAAGTAGTGTTAAATAAATTGAAGTTTTTTTTTGTTGCCGTGTTTCGATGACCGTTGGGTTAAGAATGTGCAAAAAGTTTTTTTTACTCGATTTGTTAAACGTGAAGTGTAACCTAATCTGTAACCTAGTTTCTACATTAATTCGGGAACATCTGAGGTTGAATTATCTGACTCCTTGTTTTGTACGATCGAACTTTTGGATAAAAAGGGATCGTTTTAGCACTCATTAGTATTTTGGCCATAACTTTTGGCTCGAGTGTCCGTTTGGCGCGCAGGACCCCAATTCGGAAAGCTCGTTCCGACGCCGACGACATGGTGAACGGCCTTAGGCCGTTCAACACCGTTTTCGAGGTCAAAATCCACTGTTTTCCCTTCCATTTTGGGCTTAGAAGATTTCAACACGTTTTCCCCCTTTTGTTATTTTCTGTTTTCTGTTTTAAAATAGATAAATAAAGGATTTCTAGGGTTTCTTAAGTATCTAGGGTTTATGAGGTTAAGGTTTTGTGTTTCTGGTTTGTTTTGAATTGATGATCTTTTAAGCTATTTAGGGTTTGCTGTGTTTTTCCTGCGTTTCTGTTGCAAATTCGATGTTTGAACGGGCGTTCAAGGTAAGTGAACGCCCGTCCAGTCCATAACACGCAGGTGAACGCGCGGCTGAGTTGTTGAACGCCCGTCCAGTTCATAAATTCCAGGCGAACGCCCGTTTGGTATGTTGAACGCACGTTCAGGTTCCAGATTTTTCTTGAATTGATTTTTTTAATGCTTTATTTGACGTGGATACTTCTATATGAGCTTCTGTGGCTAGTTATTTTTACGTAGATGTTCTGAACTTGCATGTGTACATTTTTCCATCTACGGATCCATGTTAAATAATTGATGATTCATCCATGCATGTTATAGTTAATGTCGGTTCTCGTATGCTATAACTGTTCTTATTGTTATTTAGTAGCTAATGTCGGTTTCCTTATGCTACATATCGTTGTGATGAATCCTGTGAGCTTTGAGACCTATGTGCTTTCTTGTTATTTTTGTAACTCATATGGGTAGCTACTGTCGGTTTTCCGTTGCTACTATCTTTGGCTTATGAGTTATATCTGTTTAGTATAGCTAACTGTTGGTTTTCCATAATGCTATCACCTTTGATGAGTCTTAAAGCGCGTCTACACTGCATGTAATGAATAGTACTGTCGTTTATCGTAAACTGTCATTATTTGGTAGACGTTTATTACATACATGTCGTGTTGCAAATGAATGGGCTAGTTTTCTTTCTTTTTATTTTTGCATATCATTTAGATGCATATCATTTAATTGCATATCATGTAGATTGCATTGTAATATATTTTCATGTAGTTGCACCTAGCCTAACTGTTTTGTAATGTTCCATGTATATGTTCCATCTTTATATGAGCTTAATCTGAAAAAATCTCTATGACTTCTTTTCCGTGTGAGCCTCTATGGCCTTTGTATATGCGTAGATGTCCTGTTCTTTCACCGTTATGGTTTTCTTTCCATCTATTGCAATCCATGTTGAGTAATTCACCTAGCTAGACGTGATTCCAAATTTGACGTAATTCACCTAGCTAGACGTAATTCACCTAGCTAGACGTGATTCCAAATTCACCTAGTAACATCTGAGGCTGAGCAATTGTTCAAACTATGTGAATTCGTTTCATCAGGTTCTTTCTTTTCAATCTTGAGTTTGTTTTGTGAATTTGATTCAAGTTGTATCTTTTCTATGCTTATGTGTTATGCAATCAATATCGAAAGATGAATTGTTATTGATGTTTACCATATGACGAGAGTCGGTGTAAACCTTAGATCACCATAGGAAAGATGGGATTTTTAACCTTGACATAACGAGAGTTGATAGGTTAGATTTCTAGGTTGCTAGATTGAGAGATCTTACACCTTGTTTTGATAGCGTCAATATTATATATCGAGAGATGAGAGATTGATAGGAGAATTATCTACGAGAGTAGGAATTCATACCTCCGTTAGGGTGAACCACATCTTTAATTAAATCATCACAAGATAACTTTAGAGAAGAAATTAAGGGTTGCGGGAACGGTGGATTATTACTTGTTCGATTGTTTAATCACCATGATCATCGCTTTTATTGTTTTTACTCGTTTATAGTTTTATTTATTTATTATCGCTTTTATCCTTCCTGGCTTTGGACTGACAATCCTCTGTCCAGTTTATTTTATCGTTTTTAGTTTCGTTTTAGTAGTAACAACCTTAGGAAAATTAATGAACTAGATACCCCGATTCCCTGTGACCAACTCCAGTATTAATCGCTGTACTACGATCCCTACACTTGGGGAATACCGGATTTATAAATTTATTACTTGTTATTTTTCATTGCATAAAATCCGTGACAGTTATCTCAACTGAGTCAGCATAGCATATGCATTGTTTTTCATTCATGTGGGGGATTGTTTGAGTTTTTAGCTATATATGAGATTTTGTACATGTGGCGAACAATGCAATTGTAGCTCGATTCCGAATGGGTTACGGTATGAATTACCAGAAGCTAAAAACAGTTTTGGAAACTACTAAGTTAGTAATTGATTTTAGGCTTTTGAATCACTCGATTCCGATATTAGGTGAATGAGAAATCAATACCTAAAGGTAGAGTAATTTATGTGAGTGTTGTAATGGAAGTGTGTTCAATTTGTCCCACACGGATAATGAAAATCAAAGATACTCACTATATAAGTGGGAGATTTTCATTAGGAGGCAAGCCCTAATGGGCAAGAGATTTTTGTGAATGAGGGAGGACGTAGATGCTTGTTGGTTCACACGCGCACGCGCCGCCGCCATCCGGCGGGCTCGGGCTTGTGGCTTGGCTCGGCTCAGCTCAAGTATTAAATTTTTGGGCCAGCTCAACAGGGATTTCTTAAAATGTTCAGTTCAGTTCGAAACTTGAATTTCAGTTTTTAACTTCCCTAACTTCCATCTCTTGAAAGGTTGCTACTCTACCATTTTTATGCCTATAAAAGGAACAATCCTGAATGGAAACAAACACACGAATTCTCCCTACCATATACAGAAAATCTGCACAAAATTTTCAGCATTCATTCGTCGAGATAACAAGATCTTATGAGTTCGCCGTTCTTTCCTCATTCAAGTGCAAGAATCCGGAAAGGTAGATTGTTGTATCTTGGGAGACATATGCCATACACCGTATGCACATATGTGCATTAATGTTTTAAGGACAGAGTTCTTAACTCGCCTCAATCTGAATAAGTTTTCGTTTTACTTATGCTTTCTGTCAATTTCATTTAATTGATATGCAGTATTTGGATCATGAATAAAATTGTGTTTGTTTGATTCATGTGTTTTGTTCTTTCTGTTTATTCAATTTGATTGTTCATCAAAATTCAAAACGAATCGACGTAAATAGTTTCCAACACCCTTTTGGGGTCACATCGCGATTAATACTCAACCATACCCGGAACAAAAACAATTAAGTGCACTTAAGTAAGGGTTAGTTGAACTTCAACCTCAAAGTCTCATACCTCTGGTATCTTCAAGACTACATGTAATAATCCCAAAAACCATCATATATAGTTTATCTATATGACACCGAATTACGTTAACTTGATCCACCAAATGGTTAATTTAAACCTTACTCGGGTTGGAACATTCAAGATTAAACATCTTTAATTTAATGTGTATTTTAAATGCAATTGAAAGTGAAGCGTATTGCAGTTTAGTTTCTTGTTTTTCACAGAAAATGTTCTCACAATAATTATTCGAATTCAAAACACAGTAAAAAGGTTGGCAACCCAGTTTTTCTACACTATTATTCTTCCATTTCAGTCTCACAGAAGTAATAAAATACATCTGTGCCGTCTTCTTCTTGTTTCTCCTAAATGCACTCACATCCAGAAGGGCAAACTTCTTCCGGCTTCTCGGCATCCAAGTTACAATCACGATCACAAACATCAGGCTCAGGCTCAAGCTCAGGCTCAGGTTCAGGTTCGTGCTCAGACGTTGGATTCAAACTAAAGTCGGTCTTATGAGATGGCTTTTTAGACGGCATTTCATTAACTAAGCCTATTAGTTGTCTTGGTAACATCAACTTTGCTTGTAGCCCTTTGGATTCCTCCAAATCTTTTGTTGCATGAACCATCACCGTTTAAAGGGTAAATATGTAAATGAAAAAGAATAAATTATATTTCATGAACTGAATATATTAATTTAATGAAAAGAAAGTGTTTTTTTTTGTTTTTTTTTGTTTTTTTGTTTTTTTTTGAGGCTGAAAAGAAAGTTTATTAAAAGCTATGAAATGCTAGCTAACTAAAATTGATGATGAATACCAAAGAATAAGATAACATGAAACTGTAATTATGAGAAGGAAGCAAATGAGCTTTGAACTCAATGCAAACCAATGGCTTAAAGCTAAACTTTATTATGGAGACCCACCATGTGAAAGTTTAAATATCATAATACAATGGAAAGTGGACCCAACATTTTTCTCATTATTTTTTGTGTAATGCAAACTGTATAGAAGACGCAACATCTTTCTAATTGTTATTTTTTTGTTTGTTTAACGGATGACGTTGTCCAATTGTTTTCTCTCGGTCTTTCCGACGTGGATATAAGATTCTCCTCTCTTTTCCGTGTTGTAGTCTACTCTGATATAATGTGTAATGCCTTAGAACTGTGTTCTCTCAATTGTTCGATGTGGATTAGGGATGGCAATTTCGATCCAACCCGGTGGATATCCACCCGACCTTATCCGTTGGGGTAGGGTATTTTTAAAGGTAGGGTAGGGTATGGATCTGATTTTTCAAAACCCGCCGTGGGTAGGGTAGGGTATGGATATCTATTCTGTACCCGTCATAATACCCACCCGACCCACCATACAATATATTTTTTATATTGTATTATTTGTAAAAAATAATAATCTGACGGAAAATTGAAACGTCACTTTTTACAAGGAAAAAAAATGTCATTTAGAAAAAAAGCAAATAAATATTAATGCGGTTATGATTTAAGACACGTGCCCCCAATTTTTAGTATTTTACAAACATATCAATTATCAAAGTTATTGTTGTCTACTCTTCTCTTCCTAATTCCTATTGTCTGACAACCCTACCGAACTGCAGAATGCGAGTATTTTATTCTTTTTTTTTTTTTACTTTTTTGTATGATTGCTTATATTGTTTCTTAAAAAATACTCCCTCCGTCCCATTTTGTTTGGGACTTTTGGGAACTCATAAAAAATAAGGAGACATCATTTAATGTCTTGTCTACTCATTAAAAACATAGCTCAATTACAATTACATCCTTTTTGTGTTCTTCTACATTTTTTAATAAATTGTTATATGAGGTCATTTTAGACATTTAAGAGACAAATTTAATTCCACACATTAGAAGTGGGACTAATTTTGGGACATCCCAAAAAGGAATAAGTCTCAAACAAAATGAGACGGGGGGAGTATTACATTTGTTGGTTTGGTTACTATGTATTTTAATACATTTTTTTGTTAATCTTTACACAGTCATTGTTGATCTTGCATTTTTGCCACTCGTGTGTCGTTGCTCCTGAAAAATTGATCATATATACAGAGTTGTGTACTTAGTTGTGAAAAAAATTAGATATTTATGGTTATCTGCAAACTCGTGGATATCCGTATGGGGAGGGTATGGATTTGAAATTCTCTACCCGCATGGGTAATGGGTAAGGTATGGACAAGGAAATTTTTCGATGGGTAGGGTATGGATTTAGCAAAACCCGTACCCACACATACCCATTGCCATCACTAATGTGGATATAACATTATCCCCTTGCCTTAGAAGAGCGTGTTTCTCTCAATTTTTCGACGTGGATATTATAGAAAACCCGAATAGAAGAGAAAGACACTGAACTAGCTGTTTTATTGGATTGATTAACGAATAAAAAATACAACCACTATTTATAATAAAATAATAGTTCAAAAGATAAACATATTATCCTATCCTAAATTATTTAAATAAAATATCAATCTTTTATTTAAACAAACACTTATTTATAGCAACTATATCTATCATTTTATGCACCATGCTTCTCTCAATCTTTTTGACGTGGATATAACATGCCCTACAACTGTGCATTTCTCTCAATCTTTTTGACGAGGATATAACATGTCCTACATCAGTGTGTTTCTCTCAATCTTTTGACGTGGATATAATATTCTCCCATTGCGTTTATCGAAAGCTCTCAATCTTTTGACGTGGATATAACATTCTCCCCTTGCCCTAGAAATGTGTGTTTATCTCCATCTTCGATGTGGATATGACATTCTCCTATTGGATATACCCTAATAGAGGTAACTAGAGGTGACCACCACCGCCTCACGGTGTTGCACTAACAACACCGCCTCCCATGGTGGCACTTAAATTCTCCCTTTGGATATACCCTAACAGAGGAACTAGAGGTGGCCCACGGTAACTAAAGGTGGCCGCCACCGCCTCTCACGGTGTTGCACTAACAACACCGCCTCTCACGGTGGCACCGACATCCTCCCCTTGGATATACCCTAACAGAGGTAATTAGAGGTGGCCACCACCGCCTCTCACGGTGTTGCGCACACTTAGTACTTATGTCTGGTAGACTGCTCTGATACAAACTATAACGCTTTACAATTGCATGTCCGACAGCGCTACTTGAACAATAATTGACCTGGTAACAACTTAGCCCCGTCATCATCGCTTGGTAACGGTTAACCCGAGTTACCAATTCGATTATACATCCACCTTATATTTTAATATTATATCTCCCAATCTTTTGATATGTGATATTACATATATAGCCGAATTTTAAGACATCTTTGAATCTCAATTCGAGCTTAAGTTCTTATACACAAACTCGAACTAAAAAATATTGTGAATTGCTCGACTCGTTTAGAATATTACGAGCTTTATCATATCACTGAATTTAAAATATTACACATTGTCATAGTCTCTTTGTTGATCATGTATGTATCACCGTAAAATCATTGTTCTTAGTATCTTTGACATGGTCGTAGTCTTCCAAGAGTTAAAACGGACAGCTAGTTAGACTGAATGTTTGCTTATTTGTTTACAAAGTTTATACGTATTCTTTATTTATTTTTTTCAATTCAAGTTCTCCAAATACATTGGTCTAGTAATTTTATCTCTTCACCTTTCTCAATTAGACAAATGTTACTCTGCTGTTTTTCAAATATACATTTATTTGTTTTTAATACACTAAATTTTCTTTGTTAACAAACTTTTTATGTTAAAAATTTCTTGCATCGCCCTATCTTGATCAAGGATGGAACCAGAAATTGATGGTGTGATAGGCTAATAGACTATATTTATACGGTCAGGTGGACTGAATTAAGACAACAAAATGTGTTGAATTGGATTATATATATATATACATAAGGTTTTTTATATACCGAAAATAAAAACGGGTGGGATACGCCCCCCGTAGCCATCCCCTAGTTCCGTCCCTGATCTTGATCCTCCCCTGATCAAACTTGTCAAAAAGCATATCCATTTCTCCTCAATACCTATATTTCGGAAAACTCAACATTAAAAAAAGAATCAATAATATAGGAATGAGCTAGTCATCCTATGCCCCGAAAATAACAACATGTAAGTCCCAATATGAAAATAAAAATACAAGAGCTTTACATCATCCAAAACATAGTCCCTAAACCCAAACAAAATCTCTTAACACATGAGAAACATCATGCACAAGAAATAAGAGAGGCCCCATTGAATCCGCCAAGACACTTAACTAATTTAACATAGATGAAATGAGGAAGAGGACTCCAGCTTCCTCATTTGCTGGGAGTCATTACTCTATTAACATTAAAGTTTGTCACACAAGAATTAATCACATAATGACATATGTAAAGTCAGTGGTTTTATGGTGGTCGAGGACCACCATGTCATACTTGTCCACCAATGAAATGTCTTATTAGAAGGGTAAAAACGTCAATACATGGGATTTATATTTTACACGGTGGGCCCTTGTGTTATTTGTCATTTTTTTCTATTGGTCCGGATCACCAAGTCATCATTGTTCCAGGACCATAATAAAATTTCCCATGTAAAGTTGTTGCATAAGATGTCTTTATCTCTTCTATTCACTAGGAATATAATCTAAGAAGTATCTAGTATATCTAGTAGTACTCTTAACCGACCCCTCAAGCTCGATCAGTGTGGGGTACAGACCACATTGATATTGTCTCCGAAAGAAAAGAACTTGATGTTGGAAAGAGGTTTAGTGAGTGTTGGGATAGGTGTCGTGTGTGGAGTGATTTACGGAACAGATCCGTAATTTACGGATTAAATTACAGAATATTAATCTAGAAAATAAATCATGCGAATATTATAACTCATATTATTTAGCAGATCTAACAAGATAGATATCATCATGCATATCTGATTCAAACAATAGACAATAAAATAGTATGCACAAAATAAAGGACTAGAGATCAAACCGAGACGAGTAGTTACTCTTTCCTTAAGACAAATTGCTCCGGTATGGTGCCCACGGTATTAGCAAATGTCTCCCAAGATACAACGGCTTTACGTCTCGGATTTAGAGGCACTTCAAAAACCCGAGCTCCGGCGAACTTACATAGTGCTCCGACTTCTCTTCGACTCAATGTCTAGATCTATATGACTGACTCTTTGTGGTGGAAAGACACAAGAGAAAATTCGATGCTTCAACCTTCATCATTGGGGTTCTTTATATAGTGGAGAGGAGGAACCAATGCTCAAATATGATTGGCCGAGACACATCACCAAACTTTTCCCCTTGGAAAAGTAATGGCCGACTTCTCCCTCAAGGAAAGAAGGTTGGCCGAAATTATTAGGCTAATTTCGAATTATTCCACTCATCTGATTGGTCGGATGATGTGTCGTCTGAAGTCTGATTGGTCGAACGACTCAATGAATTCTGATTGGTCGAATGACACAATAATATTCCAAAATTAATTTATGGTAAATTTCATAAAGAAATTTTGTCCAAAAAATTAATAGTAACACCCGAACCGAGCCGAGCTCGAGCACGAGCCGAGCGGACGGACGGCGGCGGCGGCGCGCGCGCGCGCGCGTGGAATAATCTAAGTCCTCCCTCCTGCACAAAAGTGTCTTGTCCCTTGGGGCACATCTATAAGAGAATACACTAGCTCTTATATATGGAGCACAAGTCTCCCATCTTTCCAATGTGGGAGAATGAGTTGAGGTACTCCATTCAACTCTTATCTCCAACACATTTTCAACCAACTTTTGGCATTAATTTCTCATTCACCCGATATCCGAATCGAGTGATTCAAAAGCCCATCATCAACCACTCTGTATGAAGTATTTAATGATATCATTAACTCTCGATGACATACATCGGAGCCTATCCGTAATTATCGCTAAAGTTGACTATTCAACCCTTCAAAAAGGGCTTTTTCTCCAACAATCCCCCACATGAATGAAAATTAATGCAAATGCAAATGCAGACTCTGAAGAGAAGTCAGGCGGAAAAATATTGCATCAGGAGAGGTAGCTTCTGGCCTTGAACCCGCCTTAGTGAAGTACTATCGGATTTACTCGGCTAATCAGTGAACTAGGTCTTGAACTGTTCAGCCTTTAGTGTAAACCAAGACAATAGCGCTCACACAATATTTCTCCTAGCACCTTTCGGTTCTCATTGTTGTGTCCGTCTCGGCCCTGGACAACACTTGGTTTCAGAAAGTGCTTTAGAGAATTCAAGCCTCAAAATTCTCATAGAAGCGGCCCCACTTCGCACTTACATAGGTGACCTCCTATTAAGGGTATTCTGCCCTACCCCACTTGAATATCAAGATATAGGAATCATTAAAAGCTAAGCTTAACCTCACACCCTCTGCGAGATAGCACTTTTATTCTCTCGGAATGGGTAAGTGCCGGAGCCCGTTCCTTATAGCTTAGTTGTCCCTTTTGAACCATGATCTTGGGATCTCCAGTCAACATGGTTGGGTTGCCACTACAAGGAAACATGCGTAATAGGCTCCAGTCCCATTCCGGTTGTCAAAATTGACATCTGATCTCTAGCTAAACCTTTTGTAAGCGGATCCGCGAGATTCTCCTTCGATCTTACACAATCGATGGAAATCACACCATTAGAGATCATTTATTTAATGGTATTGTGTCTACGGCGTATGTGTCGAGACTTACCATTATACACACTACTCTGTGCCCTTCCTATAGTCAACTTACTACCGCAGTGTATGCTGATAGTAGCTACTAGTACGGAATATCCTCAAGGAAATTCCTAATCCAATCAGCTTTTTCTCCACCCTTATCGAAGGCTTCAAACTCGGCTTCTATTGTGGAACGAGCTATGCACGTTTATCTTGTAGACTTTCAGGACACAGCAGCACCACCAATCGTGGATAAGTATCCACTGGTTCGAATCTTCTCCATCTGATATCCAGTTAGCATCACAGTATCCTTCTAATACTGTTGGATATCGTAATCCCAGACTCATAATGCACTTCATGTACCTCAACAACCTATTTAAGGCTTTCCAATGATTATGATCTGGATTACTCGTGAACCTACTCAATTTATTCATTGCACATGCTAAGTTTGGTCGGGTACATTTGCTTATGTACATCAGACTTCCAATCACTTGAGAATACTTCAACTGATCCACATGTTTACCTCTATTCTTGACTAAGTGCATACTTAGGTCAAGTGGAGTGCTCACTGGACTTCTATCAAAGATATTAAATCTTTTCAAAACAGACTCAATATAATGAGTTTGTCACCACAAGTCCATCAAATATTCTAGAGATTTTACTCCCTAGTATCAAATCTGCAACTCCCAGGCCCTTCATATCGAAGTTCCTTGTCAATATCTTTATCATATTCATGATACTCTCATGAGTACATCCCATTATTAGCATGTCATAGACATACTATCACAAAAGGCGTGTTCTTTAATGTAGACATATATGTGTCATATCCACTTGACAACGTATTGTCAAACTCGATATGCCATTGCTCTGACTATTATTCGAGCCACAAGTCTACACACCTTAATCTCTTGTCCTGGAACTACGAACCCCTCGGGTTGTTCCAAGTACAACTCTTCTTTGAACTCACCACCAACATCCATTTGATGGATTTCCAGGTAATAGACTCCAGCTATATCGATGAGAACCCTTATACGTAATTCTCATAACTGGTGAGTAAGAAGTCAAGGCCTTCTTTCTGTCGATACCCTTGGGCTACCAACAACGCCTTACAATAAATCCATCAACCTTTAACTTCTTCTTGAAGATCCACTTGCACTCGAGTGGTTTATTTCCCGTTGGAAGACCAACAAACTTCCAAATGTGGTTTTGCATGATGGATTTTATTTCTCTATTTGTAGCCTCTTTTTAGAAATGAGCTTCTGGAATTGACATTGCCTCAGCATATGTCATGGGTTCGTTTTCTACCACATAGGTCAGAAAATCAAGAGCACAGGACTTGGAAGTCCTAGCCCTTATACTACAACGAGGCTCCTCAGGTTCTTGAGGATCACACTCTAATTAAGATTCATATGTCCGTTTGCTCGTGCTTGATTCTTGTTTTTTCTTTCTCCTTACAAGGAAAGATATCTGCAATGAACACCACATTCTTAGACTCGGTGATGACATGTTCATGTACATCATTGATGTCTGAGTTATGCACCAAAACCAATAGGCACTAATGATCTTAGATCCTATCACTCACTTTGGTTTAGGTATTTCGACCTTAGCCAAACACCCCCACATTTCCAAGAATCTGTAGTCTTTCCACAGTTCATATGGGGTAGCACCCTTCTTCCTTGAAGGGATGTTGTTCAGAATGAATTCTGCTGAGAGGACTTCTTACCCCCACAAGTTCTGATGTAAACTCGAACTTATCAACATAGCATCCGTCAACTCTTTAAGAGTTCGGTTCTTGCATGTGGCCATACCACTTGACTGAGGTGTGTATGGTGTAGTTGTTTGATGAATGATGCCGGGCCCTTAGCAAGATCAGCTTCATTCTGACAACCTCAAGGCATCACGAGCCTTATAATCGCTTTTCAGCATTTAGACATCATAGTATTTGGTGCTATACTCAACAAAAGTAACAAACTACTTTTATCACCTCTAGTTTACACGAATCTTGAGGTTATGTGTTCCTTTCTACCGTTCAAACGGTGAGTTAGCCGATACGGCTTCAACACACACTGGACACTTGTGATTAGGATCAAACCTCAAATTTGGTAACAACACCATGTTCATCAATGAACGAACAGATTTAAAATTTACAAGTCCTAGTCACAGTGTCACAAGCACGATTACTCAAACATGTAAGCAGATCTTAAAGCCAATCTCACTGGCTCTTTGCGGAGTATCACTTTTGTGCTCAACAGACAGTTTTCACTGTCATCATAATGATCAATCCAGTTTGATCATTCAAAGCGTCAGTCGTTGCACCACCGAACTTCTCTATCCAAAAGAATGAGATCGATCGGTCACTGGTGCTACGTCTAGTGCTTCAACGGGCACGTGCACTTGTCACAAAAGACACAATCAAACGGGCGGTTCGGTTGCAAATAAGCTCAATACAACAGTTGATCTTGGTAGTGAAAGAAATTACAAATTTACAACTTTTATAAGTTCTGTACTGCCGTGATAACAAATATTAGTGCTTCCAATAAATCAATTTTCCACGTATTAGAACAATTTGTACGTCCAGCTCACTCACGAAAACGCCAACTAGGTAGCACCACTATCAAATCGCATGCCATAAACCAATTATATTCAATGAATAAATGAAAGACACACTTATCATTTATTTATGCTCAATATAAGTCCAGCCGCAACACAAAAATCTAGCTCCTATTGAAGTACGTACAAACATCTCAATGTTATACAGTGCAAATATGACGACGATCAACAAGTACCTTAGTACCTTGATGGAGCAAAGGGTTACAAACATGGTTCATCAAAATGAAGTACTTGCCTAATTAATAATAAAGCACCATGAAACTTAATTTAGCAGCCCTGACGTGCACATAACATGTATCGAGACTTTCGTCTATAGATATGAACATTTGCATGCGGTATTTACCACTCGATTTTCGAAATCGGCTTTTTCCTTGTTTATTGTTTTATTATACACAAGACAAACATTATATAATTAGATTATATCACACACCCCTTTGCAAGAAAAGTCCATACGGGTATTCCTCTTTATGAATTAACATACATACCCTAGAAAAAGTTGGAGCGTAACTCCAATGATGCAGAATCATCAATACGATTTATGAGGACTTGTTCAATAAAGATTTTTTCCCTTTTTTTTCTTTTTTTTTTCTTTTGCGACTAACTCAACGTACAGAAGGAAACAAAATATACTGCATACCAATCACATTATTATTCCATAGGCGGTCAAGATTTTTTTTTTCCTCCTTTTTTTTTTTTTTTTTTTTTTTTTTTGTGTGTGGGATCTTTCACCAAAACAATCGACCATACATTTAGTCTCCATAAATTATGATTTAGTGTTGGCTAGTGGAAATTTTAATTATTTCCTTTTCCTGACGAATGAGCAATCAATTACAATTAATTGGTTTGCACAAAAAAGATCAATCTAACAAATAAATAGTACTTCAAATTGATCAACAGCAGCGAAGAAAAACCAGATATTGGGCTCATACCATATATTATCAATTACTGTGCACAGCGAAATTAGTATAGATGCACACAATTGAACAGATCTAAAACCAGCTATTTATCGCATTAACTTAGCAATAAAATTGTTCCATATACGTACGAGATCAAGAGTGGAATTAAACAATTCGACAGGATCTGCAAGTAATCGATTCAAACAATCCTCCTACAACACACGGACAAAAATTTGTCTTAAGCTTGTTGGGATAGGTGTCGTGTGTGGAGTGATTTACGGAACAGATCCGTAATTTACGGATTAAATTACAGAATATTAATCTAAAAAATAAATCATGCGAATATTATAACTCATATTATTTAGCAGATCTAACAAGATAGATATCATCATGCATATCTGATTCAAACAATAGACAATAAAGTAGTATGCACAAAATAAAGGACTAGAGATCAAACCGAGACGAGTAGTTACTCTTTCCTTAAGACAAATTGCTCCGGTATGGTGCCCACGGTATTAGCAAATGTCTCCCAAGATACAACGGCTTTACGTCTCGGATTTAGAGGCACTTCAAAAACCCGAGCTCCGGCGAACTTACATAGTGCTCCGACTTCTCTTCGACTCAATGTCTAGATCTATATGACTGACTCTTTGTGGTGGAAAGACACAAGAGAAAATTCGATGCTTCAACCTTCATCATTGGGGTTCTTTATATAGTGGAGAGGAGGAACCAATGCTCAAATATGATTGGCCGAGACACATCACCAAACTTTTCCCCTTGGAAAAGTAATGGCCGACTTCTCCCTCAAGGAAAGAAGGTTGGCCGAAATTATTAGGCTAATTTCGAATTATTCCACTCATCTGATTGGTCGGATGATGTGTCGTCTGAAGTCTGATTGGTCGAACGACTCAATGAATTCTGATTGGTCGAATGACACAATAATATTCCAAAATTAATTTATGGTAAATTTCATAAAGAAATTTTGTCCAAAAAATTAATAGTAACACCCGAACCGAGCCGAGCTCGAGCACGAGCCGAGCCGGACGGACGGCGGCGGCGGCGCGCGCGCGCGCGTGTGGAATAATCTAAGTCCTCCCTCCTGCACAAAAGTGTCTTGCCCCTTGGGGCACATCTATAAGAGAATACACTAGCTCTTATATATGGAGCACAAGTCTCCCATCTTTCCAATGTGGGAGAATGAGTTGAGGTACTCCATTCAACTCTTATCTCCAACACAATTTCAACCAACTTTAGGCATTAATTTCTCATTCACCCGATATCCGAATCGAGTGATTCAAAAGCCCATCATCAACCACTCTGTATGAAGTATTTAATGATATCATTAACTCTCGATGACATACATCGGAGCCTATCCGTAATTATCGCTAAAGTTGACTATTCAACCCTTCAAAAAGGGCTTTTTCTCCAACAATCCCCCACATGAATGAAAATTAATGCAAATGCAAATGCAGACTCTGAAGAGAAGTCAGGCGGAAAAATATTGCATCAGGAGAGGTAGCTTCTGGCCTTGAACCTGCCTTAGTGAAGTACTATCGGATTTACTCGGCTAATCAGTGAACTAGGTCCAATGAGATTTAAATTATACTCCCTCTATTTCTTTTTATCTGTCACATTTCAGAATTTGCTATGTTTTTATTTATCTGTCATTTTACATTTTCAATGCATCATTTATTATTTTTTTCCTCCTTTACCAATAAAGTATTTACATCTCTAATAAAAAATATACATTTCCAATACTATAAACTCCTTTACCAACAAAGTATTCTTCAATAAAAAAATACATTTCCAATACTATAATTCAGACACATTAATCGTTTTCTTAATCTGTGTGAATCTTCTCTCAGCGACATATAAAAAGAAACGGGGGAGTATATATTTCCTATTTATGTTTAACCTAAATAAAAATAAAAGGATTTAATTAATTAAAATGATTTTCCTTCTAAAAAATTAAAAGGATTTTAATTAGTAGTAATTAAGGAAATAATTTCCTTAAACTCTTCACAATATTAGTCGACGGAAATTCTGAAGAAATATACGATGAAGACAGACGCAGGATGCCTGGAAATGGAGGAAGTGAATCTTCAATCGCGCGGCTAATCAGTAAGGATTTGGGCAGACCACAAAAGACGGAAATCATCGTCACATCGAGACGAACGTTTCCACACCAATCATTTTCAATTCAGTAAGTTTTCGTTTCAGTTCTAAAATCAGAATCTTGGTCGTTCTTGATAAAAGTCCAAGCTTTAAGTGTGTAAAGGGTTGTTTTAATCGTAGAATATCGTTCATGGATCATAGGTTGTTCGTAGAAGTCATGAATCGAAGGATTCACATTGGTTTTCTTTAATTTCGCTTTGGAGTTTGCTTTCAATTGCTAAAAAGATAAGGTGGTGTTCTAAACGGGTTTGTTTTGGGTTGTATTTTTTCGGGTTGTATATGAATGATTGTTGCAGGTATGGTGTTGTATTGGTGCCTAAAAGGTGCTAATTTTGGGTTAAAGTGGCCGAGAATTGAGTTGGAAATCGAACAGTGACAAAAAAACAAGAAAAACTGCTCCCAGACCCCGTAGGCGGTGGCCTATGAATTTTAGGTGCCGGCTATCAAGATCAGAGAGTTCAGAAAGTTCAGGTGTGATAGACCACTCCATAGGCACTGGCCTATGACTCCATAAGCGGTGGCTTATGACCCATGGGCACCGGCCTATGATCAAGAATTTCCAAAAAAATTCCAGGAGTTATGGGCATGCACTTAGGGTTCGCGTGGGCCTATCACCTAAAAGTGATTTTTACCTTATTTTGTGTTCCATTTTATATGTTAAGGGTTTATTAAGTGGTGTTGAGGTGTTGAAGTGTATGACATCACAATCATTATGAATGATGCGGCAATGTTATATGAAGCTAAGCATTGACAATCCAAATGACTGATTTGGAAAGGAGAAAAGTTTGTTCCTTGAAATTTGAAATGTTCGAGTTCATTAGAATAGGTTGTTGAAATGACCCGAAAATCTTATATTGATAAGATGGATAAAAGTTATCCAGGCGAGATTTTGTAATTGTCCTACATGTCAGACATGGAGTAGTTCTCCACAAATATCAGGGTCTTAAGACAATACATAGAGAACAATGGAGAGATGTTCTTTTTGGAAGAGTTGGTCAATGTCATTTAAATTGTATCCATCAATTAATCATTGGATAAATAGTAATGGTAATTTCTCAAGTATTCTTGGAGAAAGAGAATTAGTATATACTAATCAGGTAGTGACCCAATAAGAGACGGTTACACTAATCAAGACAATCGAAAGTTGATTAATGGATCAATGTGTAGTCTTGTCAAAATTGTTTGAAGGGTACTAGCATAAATGTGATGGAAAGACTTAACCCACTTGTTTTAGAGCAAGGGGAGAATGTTGTGATGTAATGGGAGTGCTCTAAAACAATCTATATTGCATTTGTAGTCAAGTGGGATATTGTTAGGCATAATGCCCGGAAAAGTAATAATGTATTGTTTTACTTAAATATAAGTAATATATTCTCATAAGGTTAAAGGTTGTGGATGACTGTTTTTTTTATCTAAAATGAGGAAAAAGGACAAGAAAAAAAGATAGTGGTTGAGAAGGACAAAAACTTGCATGTTACTACATGTGTTACTACATATTCCTACAATCACATGTAGTAACACATGCAGTAACATACGCGTTTTTGTCCTTCTCAACCATTATTTTTTTTCTTGTCCTTTTTTCCCATTTTGTATCTTATTTTGTCCTTCTGACCTCTGGCCCCTTTCTCATAAGTCCTTTTTTTTTTGTAATTGCATAGATATCAATGATACTGCAAGAAAATCTCAAAAGGTCCGGTATGTAACCCTAAATCTCAGTGCATAAGTGTTATGAATTGAGGATTGAGTTTATGGTTTACTATCTTAAACATATAGTCTGTTGTGAATTGACTTTTCATAATTGAATGGAGTTTGGAATCTCATAGTCAAACCACTATTAGTGTCCCATAACACTTAGAGAGTGACCGCCTGATCCGGGCCGTCGGTGTTGGACACCTTATAATGGCTGCACTTATACATGAAAAGGGTTCACGTAGGACTGGACCTATTCAATATAATGATCCCGTATTAAGTCCATAACGAGAGATTCTAATTGAATTATTGGATAAAAATTCATGGATTGAATCTTAATTCTGATGTGATTATAGACTCATGACTTTTCAGGGGTGACGCTTGATTTGGCGGTATGGTTGTCAAAGAAATGTCTTCCTTAATCACGACCATATTAGCATCACTTACTGATTGGTAGCCGGGAATGTAGTCATAAAGATGGAGTCTACTCATTCATCGAAAGAGGAAATAGATAGACGGTTCTCTTGATAGTTAATCCTGATACTGGTCGATAGTGCGCACCTCTAATATGATCAAAGGATATCAATCACTATGGGTTAATGGTAGTTCGAGGATAAGAAGTTACGGAGATGTCTTATGGATGATGCCTTGCTCTGTATACGAACAGTTTGTGGAGGGTTATCCATTGGCAATGGTTATATCAGTGGGCACTCGGTAACTATTATGAGTAAGCAGAGTACATATGTTCTATATTCCGGAAGAGTGCAATCTCGGGTCTATGGTGATACGACACCTAGATTAATGAAACGAGTGATTAGACTAAAGAGTTTGGTCGATCACTTGGATCATTGGAGTTTATGGATATAGGCCCATGGTCCCCGGCTTCTCTCACGTAATTCACATTTGTAAGCACTACTCGAATAAATGGAAAAACTAGTTTTTCCTAACGACTAATTATTTTAGAATGTATGTGGAAAATTGGTTTCTATATGACATTAAATAGTCAATGATTACTTATATAATAAATAATAAATTAAATTAATTGAATAAGATTCATTTAATTTGATATGACTATAAAATTAGCTAAACAATAAATTAATTGAAAGAAGATTAGGATTGTCTTTTAATCATATTACTAGTAAAATTGAACGCCGTGCAACGCACGGCGTGCCCATGCTAGACGTGTAAATGTATTGAGCATTCTAAAATCGGGAGTCTGTTATTTGCAGTTAACATCGACCATATATTTTCTTAAGTGCAAAATGATGCAATGAAATATTCCAGTTGCATCCATATATACAAAACATAACATTATCCATGATTTTACAATAGAACGACTAAGGAAATGTTTAAACCATTGTAACACATAGGGGCGATACATAAATAAAAGTTTCATCCATATGGAAAAGACTAAACATGCTATTAGTAACCATTAGTGCTCATTTTCCTGTTGCAGATACTAATGACTTCTAATATGTCATGTAGGCATCACAAAAGCAAAGTTTTACAGACAAAATAGGCTTTTCATGTTTTCACTTCAGCATTGCGTTGATCAGCTGGGAACTAACTTTTTTTTCAGCTTTCCCTTGGTCTTCTTAACCGGGCTTTCAATTGATGCTGAATCGTCTACAATGGACTATAGTGGAGCATTATCATTAACTGTTCAGGCTTAACTATAGCTGTGCTTTTTTGTGATTCATAGAAAGAGAGGACCCGTTTACAACCAGACTGGCCTGCATCTTCAATACCAGCATTCTGTGAGGAAGTTGAAATCTCTTCAATCAAGACTTTAGTAGACGGTGTGAAGAACTGAACATCATCCTCATCATCCTTAGTTAAGTCTACAGTTCCTTTTATCGGACATCACAGTGATTGATTCAAGTTGATCTGCAATTGGTTCATCCACCGGGAAAACATCAATATACAAATATATGTTCACAAGCGGGAATTTCCTTGTCACCACACCTCTAACAAACCTGTCAAAATACTTGATGTAGTACACAACGTGCTTGTTCTCCAAAGCGGACTCTAATTCCGTCATGAGTAAACGTCCTCGAAATGAATATAAAAAATGTGATAAGTCAAAAGCCAAATGCTATCTCAGAAAATCCAATAAATGAGGGACCTCCCATGATCGTGTTAATAGTATTTACTGGACGGTCATCGATCTGACCGTCCTGATCTGGAGATGGATTTCTTGGCCTTCTCTGTTCGTTGTTTATGTTCCTTTCGTTCTGATGTGTTCCTCTCCTGAACTCTCTGCGCCCTCTAGGCTCTTCATTACGAGATCTGTCAACTACCTCGTCGAGTCTTCCTTCCATAACTGCTGCGTCGATATCCCTAATCAACTCCCTGCACGACTCTGTATCATGACCAACATCCTGGTGGAATTTACAGAATTTAGTCTGATCTCTCTTTTCCCTGGGTCCTTTCATGGGAAGTGGGGTTCTTGCTATTCCCTTACGTTCCATGATAGCCAAAACTTGCTCCCGTGATCTGTTCAACGGGATTAGGTCTCTATCCTGTAGAGCACCTCTCTTACCCAATCTGTCGGTTATAGGTGCCTGCACCCTATCCCAAACCGACTTGCGCTTCCTGTCGGATTTCTCTTCTGCCTTCCCTTTCCTATGGTCTCCTTTCTCCAACTCGCGCTTGGCGCGATTAGCTTCTTCACCCTGACAGTGCTTGAAAGCAATTGCCAAGCACTCTTCCATAGTCCTGGGATTTTTTCCATTTAATTTGGCATGTAACCTTCCCTATCGTAGTCCTGCTACGAACGAGGCTACCAGAAATCGATCGTCAACATCAGCCACCTGGGTTGATTCTGCATTAAACCTTTTGATAAATTGTAGAACCGTTTCGTCGGACTTCTGCTTGATGGTAAGCAAATGAGTGCTGTTTCTTTGGAATGGTCTTGCAGCGATAAACATGCTCATGAATTTCTTTGTTAAAACCGTAAAGCTGGTGATAGATCTGGACGGCAACTTGTTAAACCAGTCCCTAGCCCTTCCAGACAGAAGTGCGGGAAAAGCCTTGCACTTCATTTCGTCACCAGTCCCTAGCCCTTCCAGATAGAAGTGCGGGAAAAGCCTTGCACTTCATTTCGTCCGGGGCGTTGTATAGCTGCATATGCGCTATATACTGATGCATATGATCATACGGGTCTTTTGTTCCATCATACGGACTGATTTTGGGTATCTTGAATCCTCTGGGACAGGGGTATGCTTTAATATGCTCTGCAAAAGGCGAAGCCAGATGGAACTCGTCCTCCTCATCTTCTAGCATTGCGTCATATTCGGCTCTTGCAGCCTTATCCGCTTGACGAGTTTTGCTCTTAACAACTCGGCAACTGGATTCTGCAACTTCTTTGTGACCATCCCTGTTTTCTGGTGATAACTGCCTTTCTTATCCAGGAGTTTCTACCTTTTCCTTCCCCTTTCTCACACTTTCAAATAGAATCTGGAAATCTTGATCTCCCATTGTCTTCAGAGCATCTACTAAGAGTTGTTTCGCCAAATCCTTAGGATTTGGTTGATCCTCTGGTTGTTTTTCTGGATTTCGTTCTTGATCTTGATCCGTATTTTCTGGATTATGCGAGGAACCTGCTAGGTCCTTCCCTTGTTGATTTTTCTTAGATTTCATGTTCACTACTCAATAATTTACCACTAGAAACAAAAAATGACCCTCCTTCTAGCGCCAATGATCGAACTCAGAATGAAACGGGTAAAATATTGGGTCTTTCTTGCTCTAGGATTAAGAAAAGAGTAGTAGTTATTTCTTGTATGGACTGAACTTAAGGAGTAAGCTGCCTACGTATCCAAATATATACATATTTGGAATCAAGTCCAACCGTAGTTCAGGCGGTTATCCGTGATACTTGAGTTAGTGGGCGGTTATGTAGCCTCCCACGTCTCCACATTTACATATGATTGATTTTCATCCCAGATGTGTATATCCCGACCTGCTTCTTCTAATCAGGAACCTGCCGTTGTCTGATCTGCCCTGGTCTGGTCTGTCCGCTTCCTCGTGTCCGGACACCCCCTCCCGATCGGGGATCCTATCCAGTTGGTTGGTCCATCTGGTCTTACTGACCTCCAGGTCAGGCAGGGCTCTATCTTGTCCTGCTGATCCATTGCGTATACGCTTGACACGTGGACCTGTTCGGGTCACCTCCAATCATAGACATTTCATACCGAGAAGATTACCAGAAACACCATGCACGTACTATAAAAGAAGCACACATTAATCATCAGCAAAAATACTAGAAAGACTGAGATCTAATGATAAAAAAAAAACCTTACCTCAGTCGAAACAGTACATATAGCATAAATTCTACAAGCCCCTGAACCAAGAAACGGAATATAATTAGGATAAACCAATCATTTTAGATTATATTGGAATGGAAGAATACATAAACACACACAGAAGAACATAATCAAAGAAAAGAAATATTTGAAATCATTTTTTTGTGTGAATCCAATTAATAATCGTAAAAGGCGAAGCGGAAGAAGCAAAAAAATTAATTATTTTCTCCCTTCTTTACCTGATGAATAATGGAGACAGTGATGAGGTAAATCACATTTGCTCTCTAAATAAACAAGATTTGGTGTTAAGAGATTGATTTGCTGTTGTGATTAGCCCCTTCACTGCCCTAAGAGTATCTCCAATGGTAGGAGATAAAAGCTTTATAAAGCTTTAGCAGGGGTTTATTCACGTACCATTGGAGTGCAAGTGACTGTGCAAAGCTTTTTTGAAAAGCTTCATCTGCACCAACCGCTTCATAGGTGCCAGCTGGACAATTTTTTATTTTTTTTAATACATTTCCTGAGTCGCTGACGGCTTTTGCTTTATTTATTTTTTTTGCATTATTTTTTTCCCCTTTCGCATAGCCGTGTAGTATATCAATTGTACCTTTTCTTTTCCTGACTTTCAATAGCTGTTTGTACTTTGCAATGTTTTTATTTCTTTTCATTATATATATATATATATATATATATATATATATATATATATATATATATATATATATATATATATATATATGAGACAGTTCATTAAACATAATATTTTTTTTGGATATTTGTTTATAAGGACTAATTTGGACACTTAATAGGCATTTAGGACACCCTAAAATCTTATTTGTTTATAAGGACACTTTTCATTTACTTTTCCACTATTACCCTTTAGATCATTTAACACACTTTTCATACCAGAATCTCGCATCTGCTTTAATCCATCGTAAACACTTTTCATACCAGAATCCCGGATCATGTTTACTGAAATTCTGCTTCATTTTGTCGTTGCTTTTGCTTATAATCCAGCTTATTAATCCATCAATTCATTACGGCTCAGAATTTGTCTGATTTTTGTTGTGCTATCGTCTTCAGTGTAATTTTCTGCTGCTTCGTGATTCAATTTCTGCTGCTTGGTTGTGTTGGATTCGTCGAATTGAGCTTTGTAAATCGGCGTTTGGATCGTATTTGTGTTGGATAATCTGATTCCTTTATTTTCCTGGTAATATTCACTATTTGCTATTTAGTTTACATTAATTATCCATCATTGTGCAGCTGGATCTTAATTTGATGTTTTCTGATTCTAATTTATCGATTACAGTGTGCATTACTTGTATTCTGATGTTTTTATATTTGTTCAAATAATCCTTGTTCTGAATATATGATCATTGCTTTGAATATCTGAGATATTTATTTTAATTTTTGACACCAGTGTTTTTTCATGTGTTTATGCAGTGACTGAATAGTTTATCTTACATTAATGATTTCTGTAGTGATATATTATTGATGTGCTATTTCAGATTCAGTGAGTATGATGATTGTTTTGAATATATGATCATTATGTTGAATTGTTATTGTCATATTTGAAGTGTACATTGATTTGGAATTAGTACATCTGTTAGTTTTATGTTAAGTGATTGTAGTTCTGTGAATTTACTGTACATGAACTGTTATTGAATTCTAACCAGGGTTATTTAGGGTGTCGTTGAGTGTTTATTTGTTGCTTTTAATGCAGTGACATGTTTCATTATTGACATTTATTGTTAGTTTTGTCAGTCTGTTGTTTTATGCATTGATGTTTTATGTGATTTATCCCCCATTTTGCATATGTAGTGATATATGTCAGTGTTGCTGGTGAATCTTGTAATAAATGTATTGAAATTTGATTTTATGCTGTGACTTCTGCTATGTAGTTAGAGATAATAATGTTTTTGTACTGATATATTATGTTATCGATTTAGGTACTGGATTAACATATCAGAATTTTTTCAATAATATTTTGTAGTGATTGTAGTGTAATTTGAGTTGGAATTATTATTCATTAGTTGTGGTCAATGCATTGAGTTGTTATTAGTTATGCAGTGACATGTAGTTATGTAGTGACATGTAGTTATGCAGTGACATGTAATTAGTTATGCAGTGACTGTGTTCTTTTTTCTTACATGCATTCATATTTTGTTTGGTTTTTATTGCTTCCAGGATTACAATGTTGATTCTTATGTGCTCCTACAAAGAAGAGACATGTGTCATGACTGCGACACCTACTACTACCTTCAAGTCTATCGTTGATAGAATTTCAAATCGCTGGATTGATTTGAAGGACTTATGTATTAGTCTTTATTACTTTTTGCCTGATAATCTGAAGTGTCTCTTAAGCTGTGATGATGATGTTCAGACCATGATTTGTGTTGCTGAATCTTATAGAGCTAAGCGCGTTAATGTGGAGGTTGTAGGCACTGGTTTGGTTGGTTCTGCATCGTCTTACAATGGTGGTAGCTGTGTTGGAGTGGAGGATAATGTTGATGATGAAGTTTGTCTTTTATCGTCTTGTACATCTTTGAGTGATAGTAATCAGTTAACTCTTGGTTGGGATAAAATATTAATCAGGGAAGGTCAACGTTTTGTTGGTGGTGCTTGTGAATTTAGGGATTGCTTGCAGAAATTGTCTATAGAAACTGGTTTTAAGTACGTGTACACAAAGAATGATAATAAGAGGATTTATGCTGTCTGTGCGAAGAAGGGTGAAGTAAACTGTTGCTGGAATGTTTTTGCTTCAAAACGGAAATCAAATGGATTCTTTTATGTAAATTTATTGTGCAATGTTCATACGTGTGGTACATCTTCCAGATCTTTTGGCCGAGATCGTCGGATGACTTCTGATCTTCTTTCCAAGTTGATTGTTTCTAAGGTTCGTGATGATCCAAGTTATTCTGCAACAGATTTGCGACTTGCGACAGCCACTGATTATAGGAATCCAGCTTCTTATGATGTTTCTTGCTGTCCTGTTAAAAAGGCTAGGGATTCCTTATATGGTGATGTTGAAAACTCATTCAAAAGAATACCAGGTTATGTTGCTAGTGTTCGTGAAACGAATCCCGGTTCTCGTTGTATTTTTTGAAGTGCAACCTGAAACTCGGCGTTTTCATCGGATGTTTATTGCGTTTGATGCTTGTATTCGTGGGTTCAAGTATTGTCGACCAATGCTGTTTCTTGATGGGGCACATTTGAAATTTGATATGAATGGTCATTTGTTGGCTGCAACTGGGAAGGATGGTGAGAATGGTATGTTTTATTTACAGTTACAATTTATTTTTTATGCAGTGACAGTTGATTTTCCTGCCGTGACATCTGATTTAGTGCAGTGACACTTGTTTTTAATGTTTTTTTGTTTTTTTTTTTTTTTCAATTGAGATTGGGAATTCTGTGACCCCTTGTTTTTTCAACTCCCTGTGTTAACTGTCCTTCCATTTATTTTGTGCTTTCTTATGATGATTGCGTTTTTGTACACTCTACCTTTGGTAGTTTTGATTCTTTTGCAGTGACTCCTTTTCTGTTAATTTGAAGTGACATTGTTTTGAAATTCTTGCAGGAATATATCCTCTGTGTTATGCTGTTGTTGATTCTGAGGATTTTCATAATTGGAAATGGTTCTTGTTGCATTTGAAGGATTTACTTATACCAATTCGTCAAATTACGTTCATGACAGATAGGAATACTAGATTATTGGATGCTATACGGGAGGTGTTTCCTGATGCATTCCATTCTTATTGCATTTACCATTTGAAGTTGAATTTGAAGACTTGTTTTAGTGGTAAATCTACAAGTAAAGCTTTGCGTGACAGAATGGTTAATTTGCTTTACAATTGTGCTTATGCTCCGAGTGTTGAAGAGTATCAGAAGTACATGGATGATTTCTTACTTGAAGGTGGAGCTCAAGAAAGAAGGTTCTTGGAGAATTTACATCCTGAGAATTGGGCTAGTGCTTATTTTAAAGGTTGTCGATACGGTCATATGGCGTCTTCTTTGGCTGAATCTTATAATTCATGGGTATTTAAGGAGAGGCACCTTCCTGTATTGAATATGGTTGATGGCATTCGTATCAAGCTAATGACAAGATTATCATGTAGACGTGCTGATGCGGCGTCATTCAAGTCTTTGATATGTCCAAAGGTTGATGCTATTTTATATAAGTCGATGGATTCGGGGAGAGGCTTTAGGGTTGCTAGTTCTACTTATTATAAGTATGAAGTTTTTTCATCTCCTCCAGCAAGTGTTGATTTGGATCGTCGTGCTTGCTCGTGCACCGAGTGGCGCGAATGGCTATCCGTGTGTTCATGGATTGGCTGTCATTAGGGCTACTGGTTTTCCGTTGGTTGACTACGTTGATCCTTGTTTTCTGACCAGTTCTTATGTTGGTTCATATGAGTTTGCAATAAATCCAATTCCTGGTCCCTTTCTGAAGAACAATTCTGAAGATGTTGTTGTGCTTGGTCCTATTGCAAAGAAGCAGCTTGGTAGGCCTCGGACGAAGCGTATTCGATCTTGTGGTGAGTCGTCCAAACGTGTTATCCAATGTGGTAAATGTCATCAGTTTGGGCATCATAATAAGAAGACCTGCCATGCTCCTATTCCTTTATAGTTAATGGATATTTTTTTAAGCATTGAGATTGGAGTTTGTTACTCATGGTTTCTGCCATTTGATGATACGGAACCTGACACGGTCCCATTATCCCCGGTCAACTCGTCTGAGGACATAAGTCAAACTCTTTCCCTGAGCATAAGCGCGCGACGTCGCCAACTTGATGGCCATCCCGCCATCCTCATAAGCATAAGGGGGCCGCCCCGCAAAGACGCGCGGGCCCATTCCTATGAGAATATCGCTTAATGGAAAGTTCATAAGCTTAGATAGAATGCGAGGCCAACTGCCATCTGTCGGGCATCGGCGCCGCTAGCACGAGTAGTCTTTTACAGCTTTATCCTTTCCCTATAAATACCCCCACTGTGACATTAATGGATATAGAGAACAACTTTTGCACATTTATTTCTATCAGCACTGTTCTCTCTCTCTCTCATATTTATTTCATATTACCACCGCGGGCTCATCACCAACATCGATAAACGCCACCGTCCGACGGCGATAACCTCATTGATCGGAGCACCACGAAGAGGCCAGATATCCCACGTCCAAGTCTTCCTTCCAAACTACCTGACGGAAACGGATCACGTCAATTGGCTCCGTTACCGGGAACGTTTTCTTCAAAGGATTCAACACCTTCGTGGACTCCATAGTTGCTCAGCTTGTACCGATCTCCGTCTCCCTTGTATAAAAGGTTTGTTATTCCGCTTTATCATCATCAAATCGGTTATCTTTGTCTTCACAAACCCGTTGAAAAATAGCTCATGTGTTTATGTAGACTATCCCAATCTTGCGTTTGAAGATTCACCACTATTGGGATAATCTTTTATGAACCGCTAAGAAACGGCCGTGGTTAGCGTTTTTCCGATTTGTATGTTGATCGGGACGGTGTGAACGCCATAAAATTCGACTTGTAGCATCTCCGTGTTGGGATCGATTGCTTGTAGGAGGGTAAAAGGTTCATCGGATGTTGCGTACATAAAATCGACGAACGAGATCACGTCACATCAACTACCTTTTGAAAAGGATACTAGAGTTGGCTTGTGTCAGAGGCAATAATCCCACTTGCTACTTTGGAAAGCTTGTTGTCAGACTGGCATCAGACCTCCCATCATGGCTAACCCTTCGCCTAACCCCGTCACACCCAACCCGGCAGAAAAGCAGATCGCCCCAACGAGGCCTCATGAGAGTGACCCCGCCCGTACAACCGTCGATTACCGCGAGTTCTTAGAGTTAAGGAAGAAAAACACTCAGTTAGAGGCAGAGCTCGCCCGAAGACGATTAACACCGAGGGCCCGGACAAAGAGGCCCCCGCCCCGCCGGTTCCTAGCGAGGCCGATCCGGCAAGAATAAAGAGTTATGGTGAATACGCGGCGAAAATGAAGGCGACCAACGAGATCTTAATCTCCGCCGGCCAGCCCGCGCTAGCAATTGATCCTCCCCCAACCGTAGAGGGCATGAACGCCGGACCTAACGTCATCGCCCCTCCGTGGAAAGGGCCAAACATGGGGGAAACAACGCGAGCTCAGCGTCACGAGCATCGAGGGGAAAGCGTATCCTCCTCTCGGCACGGTGAATACAGCCAAACTAGAATATCGGCGCACGACCGCCTGGGAAAACGTAGAGCTTTACCATCACCACCGAGGGATGAAGATAAAGGAACGCGAGGCAACGTCAGACGGAGACTGGGTCCCCTCAGTGAAAATCCCCGGAACATTATCCTGAGAAGAAGAGCACGGGCCGAAACAGAAAGGCACAGCAGTGACGAGGACGACGCCCACTCTCAGGGCGCACCTCGAGCCCAGACCAACCAGCGATTTGAAGATCTGAGGCTGATGGTTCTGGAGATGAAAAAGAACAAACGAGAAGAGGATAAGGAACCTAGCGCTGCTATGGATGCACTTTCAGACTCGCTCATAGCGAGCCTCCCTCGACGCCGAGTCTCCAACATCAACATAACAGATTATCAGGGTAAGTCAGACCCATACGAATGGATAGCCTCGTTCGAGAGCAAAATGATGCTCGCTACTCACCATAGCGCGGCCTGGTGCGTGGCTATGGTGGGTTGCATGAAAGATAGAGCCTCTACATGGCTTCGCAAATTGCCGACCGATCGGTTAACGAATGGGAGGATATGCGCGGACAAAGTTCCCGACGAGAATTCAAGACAACGCATAGACCTCGCAAGACCACAACCGATCTGTTTTTGATAAAGCGAGGACACCTGGGAGTCCGCCCGGTCGTATTACGAGAAATTCGTCCAAGTTTACGATCAAACACGGGACGAGCCCGAACCCACGGTCATGATGGCATTCTTAATCGGACCGGGTGGTGGGCGGCGAACTTAAGACACACTTAACGATGCACGCTCCGACCAACTTGAGGGACATGTTGGAGCAGGCCCGGAAGTTTACTACCGTCGAGGTCATCCCCGCCAGAAACCGGGGCCTTCAATCTGATCCCACGGCCCCGCCCAATAGTACTCGAGGCCGATCCCCAAAGAAAGGAGGAGGCCGTCAATCCGGCGAAAGAACGGACGACCGTGATTTCAAAAGGCCGCAAAAGTTCGACGTAAAAGATTACATTCCGCTGAATGCCCGACCGTCGGCGATCCTGAACGAAATTTCGGAACACATCCGGAAGCCCCGTGACAATCGTAGCGAAGACAGCGTTCGTAAAGCGGACACAAGCAAATTCTGTGAGTTTCATAATTATCACGGCCATAACACGGATGATTGTTTTTCCCCGATAAGGATCCTAGACAAAATGGCCCGGGAGGGAAAGTTAGATCGATTCAAATTGGCGGCGGTGCCAACCGAGACTCGTCGCGGACCGCATGAGCGCGAGCTTAATGTCATCCACGAAAGCCCACCTAGCAACAGCGGATAAAAGAACGAGATCAACTCGATCAAAGAATTTGGACGTGAGCGGCCTAGAACTCGCGGCCGGATGAAGAGGCCTTGACTTTCACAAAGAGCGAGCTTAGCTTTGTTACGGGAGCAATGGAGATGCCCCTCATAATCAAAATCGGGATCGGCAAGTGCGGGGTTAACGAGTCCCGGTGGATACAGGTGCCGCCGGAGACATCATCTATCTTGACCGCCTCAAAGGTTTGAATTTCACCAAGGCCAATCCGAAACCGTACTGGGCTCGCTAGAGGGTTTTACCAACCATGAGGTAAAAGTTAAAGGAATGATTGACCCGGAGGTCTCGCATCGGAGACTTCGAGCCCTTCCGGATCGAAAAAATAGAATTTCGGTGGTCGATCCGCCACTCGCTACCACATGATCCCGGGCATACCGCGATGCGCAAATTTCGATGGTGTCTTCCATTCCGCATCGAGGGTCAAATTTTATACGTAAAATGGCAAGATAGGCCGGCGATTAGCCGACCACGGACTTATCTTGACCACTTGGCAAAATCAAAGGCGGGGTTGAAAAGGGCACGGGAGCCCGAAGTCCAAGGTGTGCTAGGACAAGCTTATGCTACACCTCCCGTCGCACCGGCGGGGACTAACCCCATCACGAATTCAATAAATGCGTTGGGAGAAGCTCTAGTGGTAATCGATACAAACCGAGATCCCAAGTACCGCCGGACGACTCAACCCCCGGATAGGTGAGTCCATGGCCGAGTTAGAGGCGAGCGCTAAGAAAATAGCGCTGGAAGCCCATATCGAGCGGGGACAAGGCACGAACAGCCCTCCGCCGCTTAAGAAACAACAAAAGGAAATTGTATGCGACACATTGCAGATACGAGATGATCCAAGCATTGAAGCAGAGGGGGAGCTCGTCGAGGTAATCATCAATGAGAGATACCCCGACCAAAAGATCAAAGTCGGGGCGCACCTCAACGAGGCCGATATGTCCGCGCTGATCAACGTGCTGAAAGAGAACCTGGAGGCCTTTGCTTGGGAGGTCACCGACATGCGAGGCGTCGACCCCGAGGTCGCACTCCACCGTCTCAACGTGAATCCCCACTTCAAGCCAATTCGAGCGGCGGGCTCGCCAATTTTCAACCGCAAAGGAAGAGGTTAAAAATTGAGATCGCCAAACTACTTGCGGCGGATATCATTGAAGAACTACAATATCCTACTTGGCTAGCCAACGTCGTTATGGTTTTGAAGCACAACGGCAAGTGGCGAATGTGCGTAGATTTCACCGACTTGAACAAAGCCTGCCCCAAGGATCCCTATGAGCTACCCCGCATAGACATAATGGTAGATCGGATAGCGGGTTTTGAAATCCTCAGTTTCGTCGACGCCTATTCTGGATACCATCAGGTCCGTATGGCCGGGGACGAAGGACAACTTACTGCTTTCAGAGCTGGAGGCGGCATGTATTATTACAAAATGATGCCCTTCGGCCTGAAGAATACGGGTTCAACATTCCAGAGGATGATCAACCGGGTCTTCCACACTCAAATCGGCCGCAACATGGAAGCTTACATAGATGACATGGTCATCAAATCCACGAGATGCGACTTCATAGCGATTTGAGGGAAACTTTCGCGAACGTACGAAAAAACAACATGAAGCTAAACCCGGTCAAATGCACGTTTGGGGTTAAAGCCGGAAAATTCTTAGGCTTCATGGTCACACGGCGCGGCATCGAAGCAAATCCCGAGAAAATCGAGCCATTCGACATGGCGCCTCCCACGACCGTGAAAGAGGTTCGAGGGTTGAATGGAAGGATAACCGCTGCGGGGCGTTTCATTTCGAAATCGGCGGACAGTGCCTTCCTTTTTATAAAATTTTGAAAGGCGCCGGCAAGGGGTTTGAATGGACTGGAGAATGCACTGAAGCCTTTGAAGAGCTCAAGCAATACCTGGTCAGCCCGCCTCTTTTAGTAAGTCCTATCATAGGCGACCGGCTTTATTTATATTTGGCGGCCTCGAATGGGGCTCGTCGCCGCGCTTCTTGTAAAGGAAGAGGGGACTCCCGAGAAGCCCGTTCAAAAGCCCATTTACTATGTTTCGAAGGCTCTCAGTCCTGTGGAAGGTCGATATTTTAATGCAGAGAAATTGGCTTACTCTCTTGTTATAGCAGGCTAGAAAGCTCCGTGCATATTTTTCATCACATACGATCATTGTACTATCGGATAGTCCGCCGCGTCGGGTTTTACATAAGCCGGACCTCGCCGGTCGTCTCCGAAATGGGCAATTGAGCTCACCGAATTCGACATCAAGTACGAGCCTCGAAGGGAAATCAAGGCACGAGCCCCGGCCGAGTTCATTCTTGAAGCAAGCTTCCGAGATCCCTCGACAACACAACCCACTTCCCCTTCGACCAACTCGCCCGACAAACCGGCTCCTAGCGGCCCCATGAGGCCCACCACCGTTGGCGCTTGTTCGTTGACGGCGCTAGTGGAATTGGAGCTTGCGGGGCCGGCATCGTCTTGCTCGAGCCGGGAACGTCCGAAGAAATTGAGAAAGCGCTTCGCTTCGATTTCACGGCGTCAAACAACCAAGCCGAATATGAGGCGGTCATCGCAGCCTTGAGCTCGCCCTCGCAATGAGAGTTGAGAACATACACGTCTTTTGCGACTCACAACCGGTTGTCAATCAAGTGAATGGAGGTTATAAGATTTATTGTTCGAAACTGCAGCGGTACATCGACCGGTCCGGGTTACGTCGTCGGTTCGGATATTGCGAGCTCTCTTATATACCACGCACTCGAATTTGAGGGCAAACTATTTATCCAAGTTATCCGACGCCGACGCGGCGCTCGCTCCCCGACTTCCCTTTGGAATACCTCGGGAACCTTCTATCAACGGATGCGAGGTCATGGATATTCAACCCTCCTCGCGCCGCCGGATCGATAAGGTCAAGGATTATATTGAGCATGGAGTTTTGCCTTCGGACAAGATAGAGGCGAGAACCTTGGCTCGCCGAGCGGCAAGATATGTCGTGCAAAATGGGATACTTTACGGGCGCTCTTTCTCCAAACCTCGCTCCGCCGCGTCGGGCCGGAGCAAGTAGAGGTATCCTCCATGAGCTTCATCAAGGAGTGTGCGGCGGGCATCCACTGTCGAACCCTCGCACAAAGGGCGATCACCGCGGATACTACGGCCTACCTTGTTGAGGGATGCGGATATATTCGTTAGGGAATGCGACCCCTGTCAAAGGTACGCAGATATACCCAGGTTACCCTCCGTAGAGCAGAGCATCGTCACCGCTTCATGGCCTTTCGAAATGTGGGGCATCGACCTCGTCGGTCCAATGCCTAAAGGGCGCGGAGGATGTGAATACATAGTAGTAGCGACTGATTATTACACCAAATGGACATAGGCGAAGCCCCTCAGAGAGATTGCCACCACCCAGGTCATCTATTTTTTAATGGATCAAGTGTGGACTCGTTTCGGGGTACCTCGCATCATCATATCTGACCATGGACCACAGTTCAGAACGGAATTCGACGAGTTTTGTAAAGAGCATGGCGTCATTCATGCGACGTCTTCGGTCAGCTATCCTCAAAGTAATGGTCAGGCAGAGAACGCAAACAAACAAGTGCTCGGAGGCCCGAAACGCACTCTATGCGGAAAGAAAGGCGGGTGGGTAGATGAGCGCCCGCGATCTTATGGTCGCTCCGGACCGCCAAAAAGTCCACCACGGGAGAAACCCCATTCTCCCCGACTTATGGTTCGGAGGCGATGACACCGGTGGAGATGTCTCTACCTAGCATCGAGTGTCGCATTTCAACGAGGACACCAACGAACGATCGCGTGAGTTTGAGCTCGACATGCTCGAAGAAAAAAGACTGCAAGCGGCGACCCGTTTGGCTAACTTCAAGATGGCCGCTAAGCGACACCACGATAAGAAGGTACGCCACCATTTTTTCAAGGCAGGAGATTTCGTATTAATTAAATGTGAAGCCGCCGGCCGCAAACCCAAAAAGTTAGACAGCAATTGGGAGGGACCCCTTCAGATCTCTCGCGAGCTAAAGAAGGGGACATATTATCTCAAAGACAGGAATGGCCGTGAATATGAGAATACTTGGCACGCCGACAACCTCAAGAGATATTACATGTAGTCCTCTCGTTTTTTGGAAGTTTTTGTTCCTTGTGTATATATTTTTCTTCCTTTTTGCCCAAAAAAAAAAAAAAAAAAAAAAAGGGGAGTAGGGGGACTGTGCCCAGCGCCGCCCCGACCCCGCGCACAGGCTTGTGTATTTTTGGGTTAGCAAAAACAAAAACAACTCAAAATACCAAAGCGAGAGAACAAAGGCATAAAACGAAATGGCCATGCGGCGGCCCCAATGTGCACGAAGGAAAAGGATCAAAGTTAACGGGGTGGCGAGCCCCACATTAGCCGGAAACAAAAGTTAATATTACAAACCAATAACAAAGTTTCGTCAATAACAAAAGGAGAATCAAACGCTTCCGGAATCAAGGCCGCCTTGCGAATCTCCCGGCCGCGCCCTCCTCACCACCCGGAGCCGCCCGATCCCCCTCTGTATTGGCCCCATCCAAGATCGCCTGCACGAGTGATCGCATGTTCTCTTTTGCTGCCGCTGGAAATATCGCCGCCTGTAAACCATCAACCCTACATCGCTCGCGGTATTCCGCGATCTCCTCCTCGGAGTATGGAACCACGGGATGATATTGAAGGAGCTCGGCACTGAAGGAATTCTCCTGAGTCCACGCCGCCATATCATGTAAGCTGGGGACCCTCTGCTGGTGCATCGACCTACAGACACACCTCGCCATATGATAGCAGCCTTGGTCATAATTGTCACCTAGATCCTTCCAATATTCGGCGCTGTCCTTATATTCAGCAAGGGCGGCCTCGATTTTGGCCCGGACATCCGAGGCAAGGTCCTCGGCCCTTTTGATAGCTTCCTCGGCTTTCCGACGGGCATCCTCGGTTCCCTAGCGGCATCGGCGACAAGCATCCCCAGCGATTTTCAACTTTTGCTCACGAGCACCCGGGCGGCTTCGACCTTCTTGCGATGATTCTTCTCATGAGTAACTTGGCGCTCCAACTCCGCTATCTTGTCCGCCCGGGTCTTTTCTTTAGCGGTATATAGAGCCTTGGCGTCGCCAACTTTGGCCTTCGTGTCCTTCATCGTCCGCACCAACTCCTGGTTCTCCCCGCGCCTTCTTCGCCAGCTCGTCGCTCGTTCGCTGTTCGCTCTCCACCAACTTCTCAACAGTATCTAAAGCGGCAAGCATGCAACGCGAGACCTAAAAAAGACACAGTAAGAACTTGGAAAATAAAAGGAAATTCGTGCGAGGAAACATATTTACCTTATGCGCCGACATCCCGTACTCGGCGACGGCAGCCCTCATAGCCTCGCGGGGATCAATAGAGTTGTTGCCGATGTTGGCGGAGCAATCCTTTTTATCGGTCCGGTCCCCACGGATAGGCGAGCCTCGGCGCTCCATTTTCCGGTAAGTACGGGGAAGAGGAGGAACCGCCGACGAGCGACTCCATCATCACACCCCGGTCGGGCGATGATTGATCGGCGCGAAAGCCTCGTCAAAATATAAAGGAATGTCGGCGCTCGCCGAAGCTTCTTGCCGTGCGCGCTCCCCGCGGCACGAATTCATAAACGAGGTGCAAGGTTGAGAGGGGGAGAGTCAAGACCCTCTAGGTCGACAACCTCAGATGGCGCATCCACTCTTGGTCTTTTCCGGGAAAGGGGGACGTCTTCAAGAACATCTTCAAACTCTACTGGCTGCTTACCAGGGCGGTGCTCAGAGCCTTCAGCTGGCGGGGGGCGGACATCTTCTGTAATCGCTCTGGCGATCGCAATACCAGAGGAAGTCCCCGCCTCAGACGCTGTACCCGCCGCAGCAACGGTCACTCCCTGATTGATCCCCACATGAACAGTCGGTATGATCACGGGATCTGCCCTCGCTAACGCTTCCTCCCGCGTCTTCCTCGCGGCATTAGCAGCGGCAACATTAGCGCTCCTACGAAGACCGGATGCCGGCATCTCGGAAAAAAAAAAAAAAAAAAAAAGGAAGCAATCAGAAATGTACAAGTCAAAAAAAAAAAAAAAAAAAAAAAAAAAGGGGGAGTAGGGGGGCGTGCCCGCGCCGCCCCGACCCCGCGCACAGGCTTGTGTATTTTTGGGTTAGCAAAAACAAAAATAGAGAAGAAATGGTTTTACCCCGGCGGCTCGACCAATCGCCGCCACACTCTTCGCATTGCGTCGGAAAGTTCCTACCCAAGTGGCACTCGCCGACCCGGTCGGGATCACTAAGCTCCACGGATGGCGGGGGAATGTTCACGACGGGCAAAATCCCCGACTCCAAACAGCCCGGGATCCCCGCCATCCTTGCGCTACCCAGCTTTACGTTCGTCAACATCCGAACGCTGATCATGCGGACCTGTGCAGATCTGTCCGCAGAGCTTATCAAGGCCACAATCGCCTCTACTTCTTCAGGGCTTGCTAGAGGAACCACTCTGCCTTTGAGCCACTTGGAGTCTAGTCCCCGTGCAGCCCGACTCCCAAAATGCGGGAATGGCCATCCGACCCTGGATTGCACGCGCATCACTCTTTGGCTCCAGTTGTAGATTTTGTTGTCGGCGGGGTAAAAAGGGCGAGGCCTCCCCTCACGCGCCCTCACGCTCACCTGACCCGGAGTTTGGGTGCCGACGAAATCATGGAACTCCCTAAACAGGCCCAAGGAGGGCTCAATTCCATTAAGGCGGCAGGTCGCAATAAACGCCGCCAGGGCCCTAACAGCATTAGGGTGAAAGTCCGCCGGCAAGGCTTCCAGCAAATACATCACCTCCACCAAAAAAGGATCGAAAGGGGGCCTGAACCCCGCCGGAAATTGTCGAAAGGAACATACAACTCGGTCCCCGGTAGAGCACCCACAAGTATAATCATACGTCGGTGTCCATGCACGGACAAAAATGATAGTCGTCGGAAAGCCGGTATCGGGCGCGGATAGCGGTGTTAAAGTCGGCGCCGCGGTCAACAAAGATCTCCATTCTACATCGGCGGCGCGATGCATGGCCTTCGGCTTGCCACCCTCTTCCAAAGACTGCGCCTCTCAAGCCGATCTAGATTTTCCCCCTGCGCGGGGCGGAGCTAGCGCTTTTGGGTGCCCCCACGGCTGTCCCCCTTCGCCTTTGCGGCTTTGGGGCGGACGCCGTCCGAATCCTTTCACCGGCGGTCTTAGGAATTCGCTCTCTGGGAGCTAAGTGCTGCAAGGATTCAGAAAGCAGCTGAGTGCCCCTCGTTATAAGAAGCCTTTGGGCCTCGCCAGTCGCAGGGCGCGAGTCCTCATCGTCAGAATGGGAAGGTGAAACCTCGCCGCCAGCCCTTTCCTCGGCCCCGCCATCCCCATAACTAAATTCCTCTTGATCGTTGTCGTCCCCATTGTGCGACATGCTGCAAAGTGAAGAGAGGTGGATCAACGCTTCGTTCAGGTCGACACCGCCCCCCCCCCCATTTCCGCGCAAGCCAACAGCACAGGGGGCAACGGGGTCATAAAGAAATACTACACGGAAAAATTGAAAATTGCACCCTAATCCCTGAGGGCTTCAAATTCACAAAAGAAGGGCTTAGGCATACGGATTCTATCACCGGTTAGAAAACCTCAAAAATCCGAATATCTACGGGACAAAAAGCATACTTATGATCTATACAGGCCAAGAATCAACCACAAAAAGACGATCAACAAATAAAAACCCAGCGTTAGATCGGATAAAGAGGGTACCTTTATGATCTGGATGGCAGAAAATTGGGAAGACAAGGATGATCGCTCCGATCGCTGAAAAAGGCTCACTCCGATGAAGTTCAAACACAGCCTCAGCCTCAGAATTCTGGAAACTTGGTTCTAAATCACCACAGGATGCTCTTGATTTCTGGCTTGATCAGCCTGGGAATTTTGGAGGAGGTTTTCGAAAAAGTGGCAAAAAGAGGGGCAACACCCCCTTAAATAGACAGCATTCAACCAACCGGCGGGCGTGATTATCTTCATCCAACGGTTCGGGTTTACGCGGGAAAGCGAAAAGTTTCGAATCCGACACGACGCTTTGAAATTTGAAGTTTGCGTAAAAAACGAAAAGCCATCATTACCAGCCGTCACGTCCTGCGGCGAAACGTCACCTTGTCAGAACTGAAAAGACGCCACATTTAATGATACGCAGCGTTCTGCAGCCCATTTGTATTGCTCCACGTGGCACGCCACCTGTAATAGCTCGCTTGTACAGTTTTCGCTCTCGCCAACACAAATGACTTCGCCATCTCGCCTGGGATCGCAGAAAATGATAACTCCCGGAAACTCAACATGTCGACCTCGGTCGGACCAACGAGCACGGACGATTTACATCGCAAGCTCTCAAGCCGCGGTCGCGGCGACCGGAACGCTCCTCGCGGCATATCCGGAATCGCTCTATGCTGTGCACCTCAACATGTCGACCTCGGTCAGACCAACGAGCACGGACGATTTACATCGCAAGCTCTCAAGCCGCGGTCGCGGCGACCGAACGCTCCTCGCGGCATAGCCGGATCGCTCATGCCGTGCACCTCAACATGTCGACCTCGGTCGGACCAACGAGCACGGACGATTTCCATCGCAAGCTCTCAAGCCGCGCCGCGGCGACCGAACGACTCCTCGCGGCATATCCGGATCGCTCTGCGCCGTGCACCTCAACATGTCGACCTCGGTCGGACCAACGAGCACGGACGATTTCCTCGCAAGCTCTCAAGCCGCGCCGCGGCGACCGAACGACTCCTCGCGGCATATCCGGATCGCTCTATGCTTGTGCACCTCAACATGTCGACCTCGGTCGGACCAACGAGCACGGACGATTTCCATCGCAAGCTCACAAGCCGCGATCGCGGCGACCGGAACGCTCCTCGCGGCATATCCGGATCGCTCTATGCTTTGTGCACCTCAACATGTCGACCTCGGTCGGACCAACGAGCACGGACGATTTCCATCGCAAGCTCTCAAGCCGCGCGCGGCGACCGAACGACTCCTCGCGGCATATCCGGATCGCTCTATGCTTGTGCACCTCAAATCGCGGTCCGCGGTGTCATCGCATCTCCCCGCTGCGTCCACAAACTCGTCGGGTATCCCAACGGATGGAACGGTTCAAAAGCCATCATTGGTGGTCTTCCCGAGTTTTAGCCGTGTTTAATAGGGCTACTTTGACTAGGGACTATTCGGACGAAAAATAGCCCATGATTACCCACCATAAATAACCGTCCCTTCGAATGCTCATAATGACGGTAAACCTCTCGATAACCATCATTACGCCGGTCATTATGACTTGTCTCTTCGATAGCCGTCGTTCGTCCGTCCACCATTATGGTAATCCATGCCAAACACGCCACCTCCCTCTATAAAAGCCAGCCATTTCACTGCCTCCTCCACAGATGCTTCTTCTCCCATTCGAATCATTCGTTTTTTCCTTACAAAATCCCAGAAAAACAAGAATGTCTCAGTCGGATAATGTTGAATACGAATTTATGGAGGATTACAAAGGCAACGAGCATCTGGAATCCAGCTTGCGCTTCCTCCATAACCCTTCGGGGGAAGGACAACCCCCAATTTCAATACCACGAGTGGAAATGGAACGAATCTTGATACCGCCGCCGCCTTCTTGCGCCCGAGATTGCGGAGTTAGAGCGAGAGGAGGAAGCCGAGATAAGTGAATCCGAGTCCCGCGGGCTCACGGGAGGATCGAGGTATTCATCGGCGATCGGATCCACGGACCGCACAAAGCAAGCCGTTCAAAAAGTTTGTGCGTCTAGTCCGGAATGGAAACCGCCGGGGGCCATGGTCGACGCCGTCCGGGAAGAATGGCAAAGCGTCTTTCACCGAATTGGGCCCCTTACAATCACCGAGTCCGCAAGCCGAGATCCAAGATGAGAGAGGATCGCTTCCTATATGAGGGGAAGACGACCCGGTAGGCCGCCGGATGAGAGAAGATCGCTTCCTATATCCGAAAAGGGGCGGCCCGGTAGGTCGGATCCCTTGTTGCTTGCGACCGATCGCGAACTACCGAGCGCGACGACGACTCCGGATCACCACTAACGTGTACTAGGAGGAGGAAACCCGCTTGTAGTGATTGGCAAGCCTTTCGTATAGCTTCAACTTCACGAAGCGCTCGCGGGATATGTTGCATCAACTTCATGTCGCAACCCCACCTCGCCTCGAAGGAGCGGTCTTGAGATTTCGATACAAACGAGAGAGTACTCTTTTCCCTTGCTTAAGATTTTTTCCCACCGGGTTTTTCTTAAGAAAGGTTTTGATGAGGCTCTACGAGTTTGTATCCCTAATCCCGAGTCCGCTCAACTTTTGTCTTCCAAGAGTGTTCGACAACGAAGACTCCTCGACCGATATACTACTCTACGCCGCAACAAATTTCCGCCGCGAGTAGGGGGCCATTGATGATACGGAACCCGACACGGTCCCATTATCCCCGGTCAACTCGTCGAGGACATAAGTCAAACTCTTTCCCCGAGCATAAGCGCGCGACGTCGCCAACTTGATGGCCATCCCGCCATCCTCATAAGCATAAGGGGGCCACCCCGCAAAGACCGCGGGCCCATTCCTATGAGAATATCGCTTAATGGAAAGTTCATAAGCTTAGATAGAATGCGAGGCCAACGCCATCCGTCGGGCATCGGCGCCGCTAGCACGAGTAGTCTTTTACGCTTTATCCTTTCCCTATAAATACCCCCACCGTGACATTAATGGATATAGAGAACAACTTTTGCACATTTATTTCTATCAGCACTGTTCTCTCTCTCTCTCATATTTATTTCATATTACCACCGCGGGCTCATCACCAACATCGATAAACGCCACCGTCCGACGGCGATAACCTCATTGATCGGAGCACCACGAAGAGGCCAGATATCCCACGTCCAAGTCTTCCTTCCAAACTACCTGACGGAAACGGATCACGTCACCATTTTATTTCAAATTTCCCAAATGCAGTGACATTGGTGTCACTGCATCAGTATGGTCATTGAGATTACTGTAATGCATTGATGATATTAAGTTTCTTTGTTAACTCTTTGCTGTTTGTAATCCTTTTTATTTCCTATATATTTTTGGTATTGGTATGTTTTTATTTCTACTGAAACGACGATTTACTTATTGTAGTGACATGAGTGTCACTGCATAGTCATGTTTATGCAGATTTGATTACTTTATTGACTGGCTGTTGTATTTAATGGACTCAGCTGATTATTTACTTAATGTTATCATATTTGTATTTGTTTTTGTTATCCATATGTTATTGACATCGGTAGTTTTGTATTTGTTTTGTGCATACATTGAAATGATTGTGTATTCAGTTCGGTGACATGAGTGTCACTACAGATTAGTGGCAATCTGTTCAGTTGTTGTTGTTGTTGTATTCAATGGAATAAGATGATTATGTACTTAATGACTTCAAATTTGTATTGGTTTTTATCCCCTATATTTTATTGATATGTGTATCTTTGTATTTATTTTGTGAATATATTGAGATTATTGTGTAATTTATGCAGTGACATGTATGGAGATGTAATCTATTTTTAATTCATTGATCTGGTAATGTGTTTAATGCAATTACATTATTATGTACATAAATTGTTAACAATCAATGCACAAAAAAATAAGACAAATTCACAAAAAACATGAACTATCAAATATTTCCAATTTGTCAAATTGCCATGAACCATCCAAACTGAACCATCAAACCCCAAAATAAAACTGTCAATCAGTTATGGACCATCAGTCCACACTGTCATTGCATTTTGTGACTGTATCATTCAAATACTTTACATAAAGGATTGACCATGAATATACCAAAAGTAGTAGACTAGTCAAAATATTTAAAATTCTAGTTACAACCATTTTAGTGCTCTGTGTAAATTCTGTTAAGCACTAATGAATTGACAACCATTCCTTTGAGCTGCTGCACTTGTTGATCATCTAGATGTGGTTGAATTGTGAGATCTTGTGCTAGTCTGTACATGTAATATATCAAGTAAAGGGCACAGTTCCTGCATTAGATTTCAATGATTCTGTTATTATTGTGTATGTTTTGTTATGGTCATTATGTTACGTAATTGCATTCATACTTACGTTTGATTATCCTGTAAAGGTAGGTTTTGAACCTTTTCCACTTTTGTTGATATGTTTTGTTGCCTGGTTCTTGCAAGTCTTGTTGGTGGAGTTGATTTCAAAATAATCTGTATGTGCAAATAAGAGAAGTTTGTGTTGAATGTTTTTTTATGGAAACATATTGACAAGAAAGTGCAGTGACAGTACTTTTTTTGTAATAATGTCATTGATAACTTACTTTATCCTTGCATTCTTTGATGAAAATGTCTGTCTTGCCCTTCCCCACCGGTGCAGAATGAAGCATTTTCCAGGTTGGTTCTCCTAATTTGTATGTTAGTAATACCCAGTGGTATGGCCTTGACTCTTCTCCCATACAGCATAAGGGGATGAAAACTTTATGTCCTTCATATATGCTTTCCACCATTCTTTCCAATTGTTCATTTGATAAATTTTTGTCACGCTCAAGCTCTTCTAGTATAGCCTGAAGCTTCCATATTGATCAGATTATGAATGTAATCTTAAATTTATTTATTCAAATTAATTTGTATGCGTACCTATGTCGCTGTAGAGAATATTTGGTAGTTAGGTTTAACTACATGTGCACTTTTTAAGAGCTCAGCGAACCCTTCAACCACCTGTTTCAAATTTCATTATAGTAAGTTAGTTTATTTATTTGCCGTTGGTGAACATCAAAAGCAATGTTTTTTTCCCTGTATATGTATTTACCATTTGTTGTAATGCTAGATATTCATGTCAACTAATGCAGTGACACCAAGATGCATTGACAGTAATATGCAGTGACAGTATCATGCAGTGACAATACTATGGAGTGACAGTAAGATGCAGTGACAGTTAGATTTTACCGATTCATCTATGTACAAGTGATTTAGAACTTCCATTATTGAGTTGACGGTGACATATGGGTAATCACCTACTGTCTTTGCCCAACCTATACCCCTGCAATAATAGTATGTTGTTAGTATTCTATATATCAAGAATCTTTATGTTTAATGATGTTGTTTAGTAAGTTGTGCTTACTCTTTCCCTTCCTTATCGTTGACTTCCTGAATTCTTTTGAATACTTCTGGAACAATGTGTGGTCCACAATAGTATTCATCTTTGTTGCCTTTGATTATGATTTTTCCCTGAAACTCCGGATTTCCGTCAGGTATGAAGTATTCTTGCTTTTTTCCTTGTTTTGCTTTCTTTTTCTGTTTTGGGTACTGAAAATTAGGATCCTCATTCTTTGGTCTCTTTCTTGCATTTTTCTTCACTCCCCTTTCAATTGTGAAATCTGGGGTGACTTGATGCCTATCCCCATGTTCTTGTTGTTTACCAGGGGTGACTTGTTGAATATCAGCATGTTCTTCATGTAGATTTTGTGTCACTTGATGAGTAGCAAGAGAATCATATTCATCCTGGAGTTGTTGGATTTTGTTTTCCATTTCTTGAATTTTAGCTTCCTGTCTCTGCATTTTCTCTTTCAATCCTTCATTGCTTTCTTTCTTATCTTGAAGGTCAGTTTTCAAATCCCCGATTGTTGTTTCCCTGTCAAGCAATTTTTCCTGCAGGTTTTTCACTTCTTCTCTAAGTCCGTCAATTAATCTTCATTTTTTCTCTTGCTCTTGTAACATAGCAGCCATGTTTTTCCGTTGTTCTCCCTGTTCATTGTAGCTGTCTAACAATGTTTTTATGTACTCATCTTTCTTTTTTTCATTGTCTTTTTGCTGATTAATTGTAGACAGCACAATCTTCATCTTATCATTCAAGTCGGATACTTGCAACTCCAATTCTGTTCTCTGAGTACTAATCACATCTAGTGTCTCATTCAGCTGTCTAGATTGTGCTTCAAGCTGATTGTTTTTGTTCAAGATTTCAGCTTCTACCTTCTTCATGCTTTCCACTTTTGAACTTAATCTTACATTGTCATGCTCTAGCTCTTGAATTCTCTTCTTCATCAACTCAGCATTTACTTCATCAGTCTTCCATTTTTCCTGTAAATATATTTAATATATAGATTATTTAATGAATGAAGTTGCATGTTAGTATGAAGGTTTTTGTTTATTTGGAGTGACATCTTTTGATGCAGTGACATCTGTTGATGCTGTGAGAATGATAGTAGTTTGTAGTACTCATTACCATGTGTTGCTCTAGTTCTTCAATTTTGCTCTTCGCATCTTGTAATTCTTTTGACAAGAATTTGTTTTGCTCCTTCATTTCTCCAATTGGATCATGTACATCCTGCAAAAGTTGTTCGTAGTTTCAAATTCTGATATTCATTTATAATATCATGGATCATGTTTGCATAAAAAATTGAATGAGTAGTTGTACTTGTGGTGGTGATGGTGTTGGTGTTAGTAATCTGAATGAATGAGTGCTTCCAAACTTATCTCCGGATTGTGTTGGCTGTTGTTGAGGATAGTGTTGTTCTTGTATCACTTCATTGTTTTTTTGTGCTTCCAATTCCTCTTGCTTGTCATCTCCTTCCTGGTATCCCTCATTCTCTTCAGCCTCCCTGTTATTTCCTTCTTCTGCTTTCCGGTGTCCCTCATTCCCTTCACACTCTCTGTCATTTCCTTCGTCTGCTTCCCAGTGTTCCTCATTTTCTGCAGGGTCCCCGTCATTTCCATTATCTGCTTCCCGGTTTTCGTCATTCTCTTCAGACTCCACCTCATTTCCTTCTGTTTGCATATCATCTTCTCCAGATTCCAGTTGATTTCCTTCATCTGCTTCCCGGTGTCCCTCATTTTCTTCAGAATGCCCGTCATTTCCATCATCTGCTTCCTGGTGTTCGTCATTCTCTTCAGACTCCCCGTCATTTCCTTCTGCTTGCATATCATCTTCTCCAGATTCCATTTGATTTCCTTCATCTGCTTCCCGGTGTCCCTCATTTTCTTCAGACTGCCTGTCATTTCCATCATCTGCTTGCTGGTGTTCATCATTCTCTTCAGCCTCCCCATCATTTCCTTCTGCTTGCATATAATCTTCTCCAGATTCCAGTTGATTTTCTTCGTCATGCATGTCATGGCTTTGATCATCTGTTTCCTTGTCTCTGCTTCCTTTTTCTATCCTCTCTCTCAAGCTTGGTATCAGCAGCAACTCAGTCAATGTAAGAGTCAGTTCTTCAGGATTAAACTGTTTCATTTTGCAATACACACGTATTCAGTTATGTTGGCATGTGATGTTTTAGGTTGTTGTAGAAAAAAACTGCATTACTAATGCATTTACATGGTATAATAGTGTAGTGACATACAAAGAATTCTAGTGGCATGTAATCTTTCAGCTTATTGTACAAAAACAAGTGCATTACTAATGCAGTGACATGGTCTAATAGAGCAGTGACATACAAAAAATTTTAGTGTCATGTAATCTTTCAGCTTATTGTACAAAAAACCTGCATTACTAATGCAATGACATCATTAAAAATGCAGTGACATGCCTTAATATTGCAGTGCCATAGAAAGACTTGTAGTGGCATGTATCATAAAACTAAATTTAAAACTGCAGTGACAAGAAGCAATTGTGCAGTGAAATGCAATAATTAAGAATGCCTATTCATTGAGCATGAAATTTTATTGATCACAACATTCTTAATATACTTGTAATTATTTACCTTATGTTCTCCCATCTTTTGTAGTTTCCTTTTGGTTAGAATACTTTGTAGATCTCTCAAGTTCCACTTTGTCATCCTTGGAATTCCTCTAGATGAGATACTCTTCTTTCCTGCTTCCACTCTTTTTTTGGTTTTCCTCTTGCACAACATCTTGTATCATATGTGTGTGCTTGCAGAACCAGTACTGTAACATACCATTACATGAACTTCACTTAGAATGCAGTGACATGATTTTTCATGCATCATTTATAATGAAATACATTTATATTGAAATGTTCAGGGAGTAGCATACCAGGAGGAACACAGTGCATCCATTAACATATCTTGCATTTGTCCATTTTTGATTGAGTCCATTTTGTAGTTCTTTGAGTATGTGAGATGACCAATCATATGAACTTAATCTAGTCAAGTCATCCACATAATACAGGAACCCCCATGATATGTGTTGGCCAGAGGTGGCAAAGAACACTGTTGCAAGTAATAGAAGACATAGTAGCTTTACCGTGTCTTCTATTGATGTTGAATCCTTTTCCTTTATCATGTCCTTTATTATTTCTTTGACAGCACTTACCTTGATTCTTTTGACATCAAAGAATATCCTTGTTTTAATGGATATGTCTGTGGATGGGTTTGTGGTCATATCTCCAACCTCTGTCTTTCTATCTTCTATGCCAAAGATTAGCTTTACATCATTTCTAGTTGGCATATAATGGTGCTTGCCAATCTTGAAACCTCCTTTGTCTTTGTTGTATGTATTTATGAGGTCATCCAGCATGTCATTTTTCTTTTTCTCCAATATGACCTTCTTCTTTTCGAATGCTCTAAATATATGCCTGAATGGTGTTTCATCCATCAATTTTTCATGTTCTTTTCTGATTTTTCCCTCTATATCCTTGAATATCTGCTGTATGCTGTTAAGTGTCGATTTATATTGTTCTCTTGTTCTGTAAACATGCAAAAATATGAGTTACTTCCATTCTGTGACATCTAAGTAATTGTAGTTTCAATGTAAGACTAATTGACTGACATGAATTTATTTCCATTCTTTGACATCTAAGTATTTGTAGTTTCAATGTAAGACTAATGGACTGACATTAAATTTTAATGTTATTAGTGCACTGATATGATATTTTTCAGTGTTGTGATTGTAGTGACATGATATGTTGAACATTATGAATGTACTCAGATATTATGAAATGCAGTGACATGATATTTTCAATATTGTGAATGGTGTCACATGTTATTTTCAAGTTTATAATTCAGTGCCATCAAAGTTTTTTACTTCTACAACTATACTGAAACTTCACTCATTATGTAGTGGCATGCCATTTTCATTTATGTAAATGCAGTGAAGTTATATTTTCAATGTTATATTGCAGTGACATTCTATCATTATGCAGTGACATTCTATCAATATGCAGTGACATGATATTTTAGCAGCATTTATAGCAATATAGACGCAATGAACTATACAAACCACTTAAACCAATCAGAATACAGTGACATGATCTCTTGTACATGAATAAACGAACCGAAATTTGTTCAAAAATGCAGTGACCACATATTTCATTATCGAAAACTGTTACAACTTCTTTCTTTGAGAATTTCAAGCACAATTTCAATCTCTGATTTTCTTATAATTTAGTGACATGTAATCAATGACTATTGCTGTGCCCTATTATTGATTTTCCTAGCACCACATTTCAATTTTGCACAAAAAAAACCCTGTTTTCTTCTACTTTTACATTTCTGATTTTTTCTATTGTTGATATTCAGTCATAATGTATACTTACGTATTTTTCTTCGATTTTGATGCTTTTCGTCTCTTCTCCGCCGAAATCACTTGTTTTCTCCTCGCCATCGTCCACGATTTCGTGCCGTCGCTGTCTTAATGCGATTCTTCTCTCTTCTGCTCTGCTTTCGCTACTTCTTCTGTGTGGTTTCTCTTCGATTTACCTGCAATTTTGCTTCGACTTGGCTTCAATTTTGCTTGAATTTGGGTGTTTGTCTTCGCCGTTGAAAGCTTTATTTTTGTATATAGCGGTTTCAACTTTTTTTGCAGCGGTTCATATTTCGTAACTCCTCCTTGTTGGTTAATAGGGTTATTTTTGTCTATGTAGTAATTTTGTGTCCTTATAAACAAATAAGTTTCCTTAGTGTCCTATTTACCCTATTAAGTCCAAAATGTGTCCTTTTGGACCCTTGGCCCTATTTTTTATCGCACATTAAACATAATTGTGTTTTATTTTTTATTTTAATAATGTTATATATAGTTTTAAGAAAAAATTAAATTTATGTTATGAAATAATTAAATATCTATGCAGTAGGTCAATGTTGTAGAATTATAAAAGGTTTAGTAAATGTTTATAAACCGATGATGTGGCGGTGTGAAAAAGCTTTATGACTGTGACGAAAAGGTTTATGAAGAAAAGGTTTATAAGTTGTATGACGTGGCACAAAGGTTCATGACTGGAGATGCCCTAATACATCGTTCACGTCTCATCAACTGCGGCCGAATGAAATCTGACCGTCCATCTCTCTTGGCCGCATACGTTAGATGTGTGATTGAAAAGGCGAGAGGAGAAATTCGACCTCCGAAGACCGTACGGAGTTTGCATAGCCATAAGAATGCATGGGGAAACCCGGAGGCGTAATGATGGCGATGAAGAAAACGTTTCCCCATTATCCTCCTAACTTTTTTTTTCGTTTCCAAAATGCTTCTTTAGGAAGCCAACTACCATTTTGTCATCGAGTAAGGAAAGGAAGCCAACTACAATTATTTCACAGATGGGCATGACCCGTTTCGTAAGTACAAATATGTTGGGCTTTAATGGGCCGTAAAAAATCAAATAGCATGCCAAAACACTACAAGACCAAAGAAGAACAAATACGGAAGACGAAGGGAGCTGAAAGAATTCGAACGGTGAACACGTCACCCAGCCTCTTGTCTTCTTATTATATAGAAGGCAATGAAAGACTACTTTATTGGGCTTGTCATTGATCATATAACAAACGCAACAGAAACTTACATAGTTAGGCCCAATAAAGTAGTCTCGTTGAACCGAACCAGGCTCTCGGTTAAACAACCCAGTGAAGTTCTGGATTTGATCCTGGACATGTCCTTGACAGGTTCTGGGAAGCCCAACAAAAGTTATTCAAACCACGCCACTCAATAAGTCTTAACGAACACATCGAACCCTGTCTTGAAAGCAAGAGTTTGTAATCACTTCAAGATATTGATTAATCCATATATTATCATCTTGTGATTTAATAAGATTTTTTAAATGATAATTAATGAGAAATGCAGATTAAATCGGTCATAGTCTTATATTATTACATAATATGTAAATGCTCTACGTACTTAGATGCCAACATCGACGGTTCGAATAATACGGACACACTATAAAGTGTTTTGGGCACGTTACTGACGGGTTCAATCAATACACTCATACGTTATTTAAGTTTACAAATGACAAACACATTCTAAGTGTATCGCCATTGTGGTTTTGGATTGCCATTATGTTCTATTGGAGTTGTAAATATATTTCTATCAGAAAATGTGATTTTCTACGGATTCAGCCTACCGAATCCGCGGCAAGGGCCCTGCACTTACGGCGGCGCTGGTTTTCTAAATTTGTGCTTAGTGTTTCATCTTTCAGTGTTGAGTCCAGTTCTGCTAATTAATGTTTGTTTTGCTTTCCGCACGTTATGATGAATGTTTTCTTTTCGTTCCGCTTTTTTGTATTATACGTATGTTATTTAAGGCTTACATGGGCATAATCACAAGATATGCACTTGCTGAGCGGCTTGTGACTATTTTATCCTTATCTATGGTTCGTTACGTTACAGATTTATTGACGTATTTCATCGGGATGTATAATCGCGGACTTAATCGTTTGAGTTTCATATCCGAGATGTGATGTTTTAGCTTCAGAACTAATTCCGGATATTTTTAGTTAAAAAAAATTGTGTAATGAGATTTTTATCTCAGAACACGTATGAACAATCTGTTTTTCCTAAAATGCTTGGATTTTTGTATCGAAGCGTTACACATATCCAACTAGGCCCATAATATTTTACTTATTTCATGAGTTACATATATCGTGTATTTCTTTGACATGCACATGTTTTGTACGTATTTAATTTTCCCATTTGTGTCTGCATTGGTAATTTTGATTTGTATAATTTTATCATATAAAGTAATTATGGCATCTTATGATGGCATAGGCATCCAAATTATTATGTGAATAACATGCAGATTTAATGATTGATCCCAAATTATGAAAATATCATGCCCAATTTTATGTGGTTAACATCTGATTTATATGCCTAACATGCCTGATTCAAGATGTTGAACACCAAAATTTCGTTCCTAATATGCCCAATTTCATCAATGCTCAACATTTCACACACGTCACGTATTTTATGCTCTTAATTTGTACATTTTAAAGATAATTCAGTTATAAAATGTTTGGGATCTTCCAAAATAAAATCAAGAGAGACTTTATGGTGCAACGGTTGTAAGAAGGTTGTACCAAGTGGCATACATTAGAGCCTCTCATTTTTACTCTCTTTCACATAATACACTTTTATCGTGTGTGAGAGGTTAGAAATGAATGGTTGTAATGTATGCCACTTGGTACAACCTTGCTACAACGGTTGTATTATAAAATTTGTCTAAAATCAATTATAAATAATTGACCAGTTATTGTGTATGTACAAATCAGTATGTATGTACACATGCACGTAACTGATCCTAGAAACGGACTCCCTACAATGCATCCAACGACTTAAATCGTCCGCTCATGACCTATATTCTCTTGGCTGCCTAGTCAAAGACTGCTTGAACATCAATCACAAAAATTATTTGCCACACGCTCCTTTTCTTTCATAAAAAGTGGAGGCAAAACTCCGACTCACTGTCTTGCCCAAGCAGGTCTGTCCGTCATTGATCTTATCACTTCGGGTACCACCCCCCTCCCCCCACCCCCACCCCTCTCGATGTAATAGATGCCTGTTAAGTAGATTTGGCATAATAAAATAACATTTTCCCTTTAAAAAGATATGTATGTACACATAATTGCGTTTAACATGTAAGAGCAATTGCAATAGATACTGTATAAACTTCAACAACTGTATTTTAGAGATTTCAAAATTGGGATTTAGGAATGAAAAGAAAATATTGCAGCATATACTCTTTTTTCTAAACTAAAATACAGATTCTATAAAATTTCTCCATATCCACCTTATCCATCCAGATTCTGTAAAATTTTCTTTATATCCACCAGAATAATCGAAATTCTGTAAAATAGATAATCTAATGGATTTCCTCTTAGATAGAGATAATGTAATCTCGAAATTCTATTATTTAAAACTGTAAACAGAAAATTCGATAAGATTATGATGCAAGTGCTCTATGTTACCTATCTCTCCAACACTTTAAGTTGTTGGAAAATATGTTAAATCGATATGTTATTTTTGTTTGTTTTTTTTTTTTTTTACGGATACGAAAGATACACACGCACACACTTTTGTTCCCACTGGGACTCGAACCCGAAATCTTCGGGTTAGTAACCACACCTTTCACCGTTGGGCCGATGATATGTTAAATCGATTTGTTACGTTGTCAAAAGTGGAGTTTCAAAATTTAAATGTATCTATCAACATTGGTTTTTCATTTATATTGTATAAGTATTATGTCTTTTTGTTCGCCTACTTTTTTCGTTAATTTATATGATGTTCTGTGTCGTATTGACCTAGCCAGACTCTTTATGCCTTTGTTCCCCATCAATTTCGGCTTTTTAAAAAAAAAAACTAATTTCAGCTTTTAAGAGATGTTAATTCAATAAGATTTATACACAACTATAACTTTATTGATCGATCAACGGTAGATTTATGGTGGTCCAGACCAACAAAATACACATTAACTCTGTATTTTTCAGCCAATCAAGTTTTTTAAATAATTGTTTTTTCCTACGATCAAGATAAAATCCTTAAATCCTACTCATTTCATCCCATAATATAGGGGCTTTTGGGTTTTTGACACAGTTTAAGTAATATTTAATAAATAGTTTACTTATTAATATTCCAAGACAAAATATTGTATTATTTTTAGGGAATGACTTAAAATATTGCATTATTTAATGTGAAAGTGGAAAGAATGCATTTAATATTGAATTGAGATGTGAGACAAATCCAAAAAGCTATTACTTCCTTTTCAAAATATAAGTCATCCTAGTGATTTTCACACAGATTAAGAAAGTAGTTCAGTGTCATAAATTCAAAAGAGAATTAGGGATAAAGACACAGTTTAGAATATTTTTGAGTAACATGACAGCCACATATTTTTTATTGGGAGAATGACAACTCCTATAATTATTATAGGCTAAGGGACAAAGGCTAAAAAAAAAAAAAAAAAAAAAAAAAAAAAAAAAAAAATCGCGCCTCTACCTTAGATAGGTTTCTTTTTTTTTTTTTTTTTTTTTTTCCCTCTTTTCTCCTCCGTTTTAAAACAATCATATTTTTTGATCTAGATCTCCAAACGCGATGAAACATTCATTGAATTTTTTTTTTCATGCTCTTCATGTTTTTCGTGAGATTCACTGTTGAAATTCACTCAGGGAATCTCCCAGTGAATATCGACATTGAATTTTTGGAAATCACGTCGGAATACGATGAATGTGGTCTCAAAATAAAAAACATGAAAAAATAAAAACAAATTGGTGGAAGAATTTTCAAATTTAGAGTTTTAGATTGAGAGATATGAGTATTTAACAAAGATAAATAAGAGAGAAATTATGTTGGTGTTCTTTTTAAAATGCGCCAGAATTTGTTAAAAAAAATAGTTTTTTCCTTAATGCAAAAGTTCTAAAAAGATGTCATTCTCCTTAATAGATGAAATGTCTTTGTCTTTCTCCTCAACTCCCTCTAAATTCATAGGTTAAATCTCTAAAATACACATTGACTATCATAGAATAGTTGTTAAGTAATGAAAATTGGTTTCTTGATAAAAAAATGTGTAAGATATACAGAGAGAAAGGGTAATAAATGTTGTATTGATAACGTATAATGACTTATATTGCAGTACAAATCTAAAGATGTAGGATGTCATATATTTTGAGATGGATTTAGTATATTTGAAACAAAACCAAAAAACTAAAAAACTTTATATTACAGGATGGATGGAGTATTTGATTGGGATCATCATGTTATACTTACGATGAACCACCGTAAAATTTGTGGTGAATCAACGTGTCTCGTTCAATCAATGTGTATTATGTATATTAGTCACGGAGGTCCACAATGACCAAGAGTAATGATACGGGCACAACGGATATGCTAAACGAGTGCCAAGAGTAATGATGCGGGCACCGTTGATCATGTTAGATTTACTCATTATCAATTTAGACACATTATGATCAACAGTGTAGATCACTGTTGTGTCACTCGTTGTGGCATAACTATTATGCCCGTATCATTACTCCAATGACCGACATGTGATCGATCAAACAATCACAATTATTTGAAATGGTTTTGAATTAAGGGTATGGGAAATGCATGCCCCTCCAATAATAAAAAAATAAAACGCCATGCTTTTGCTTCCAATTCCCATGTGCATATGAGTGGTGAGTTTCCTATATAAAGAGCTATTGGGATCAATCTAAGAGTGTACCCAAAACAAGGTTTGCAAAGCACAAGCTTTTTTTCAGCCATGGCTTTGCAAACAAATGCTTTCTTTTACCTAATTTTCTCAGTCATAGTTTTATTTGGGTCATTTGATATTTCTTTCTCCATTGGGACTACACCATCAAATATTTCCACTTTTAATCGCCATAGTTTGCCACCCGATTTCGTTTACGGTGCTTCTTCTGCTGCCTATCAGGTGAATAATTACCATTTTAGCCGTCTCTTATCATTTTCATTTTCACCGGATCGAGAGATATTAAGGTAATATTTGACTTTACAAATACCGAAAACACACATTCGAAAACTATAAAGTCGAACATTGATGTTACATTCGGCTATTAAAATGTTGAATATTAGTGGTGTCTTTTAACAACTTATTACTATATATGGGGCAAAGTAAAATTATTATTTGTATAATTAATTAAGAATTAAGACAATAAAAAGGTGTTTGAGTAAATATTTTTGTTAATTACGTATATTTTTTATTTTTTATTTTTATGTAACACAGTATGAAGGAGCAACATCTGAATATGGGAGAGGACGAAGCATATGGGATTCCTATACTCACCAAGTCCCTAGTGAGTCTGTTAAAGATCAAGCGCTTACCGTTGTACTAAAACCAATTGGTGTCAGTAAAGGCGCTACTTTATTTCTTATACATTAAGAGTGTGGACAATCTGTCCCAACACCCCCCCTCAAGTGTTGGCAATCTGTCCAACACTTGCACAATTTTCATTCAAGAGTGTGGGCAATCTGTCCCAACACCCCCTCAAGTGTGGGCAATCTCTCCCAACACTTGCACAATTTTTTTTTTTTTTAAAATAATGTTCCAACCAGGGTTCGATCCCATAACCTCTGGCTCCGATACCACGTTAAAGATCGTTACGCTTACCGTTGTCTAAAACCAATTGGTGTCAGTAAAGGCGCTACTTTATTTCTTATACATTAAGAGTGTGGGCAATCTGTCCCAACAGAGTCTCCTATTTCTTGTTTAAATGAGAACACATATATAATGATCGGTATTAATCATTAATGCAAAATTATATAATAAAAAAAATTACGATATGATGGGGCTTATTTTAACACATGACATTTGAACAATGTTTGGTATGATATTACAGGCAAAATAGAAGATGGAAGTAATGCAGATCTTGCCGATGATTTTTATCATCGTTACAAGGTAATTAACATGATTAATGCTAATTAATTAATCTAACAATTATACTAAATAGAACAAATAGTGATAGTGTATGTTCTATAAAAAAAAATTTGATAGTGTATATAATTTTTCATCGAAAAATTTTCATATAATTATCACTTTTTTAGTGGATATAATTATTAGTATTTTATTCCATATGTTTCAGGGTGACGTAAATTTGTTGAAATTCATTGGCCTCAACGCCTTCCGGCTTTCAATCTCGTGGCCACGTGTTATACCAAGTAAGATAATTTTAACTAATCTAATTGTTCGTTGTATTTTTTTTTTTTCCTTCCAATTTGTTAGAAAATTCAAAAAGTTTACTTATATTATTTAGAGGAGTCTTTATGCAGATATATGTTATTATGATCGATTTTTAATAAAATAAATTAATTTTTATTGTAACTGAGTTTGATTCTGAATGTTAGATATTTTCTGAATCCAATATTGATTAGAAAACCACATTTGATACCCGACTGGCTGAAATTGAGTCGGAATCGATTCACGAAAACAACATTTCCATTCACCACATTAATATTGTGTTACGTGCAAACTTTATGGTAATGTGTTCGTTTTTCTACTATTTTTTAAGAATCAACTAGCAGATGATTATTATTATTATTATTATTTGGTTTAATCCCTCTGAAATGTGTTTGCAGCGGGTAAGCTAAGCGAAGGAGTTAACCCACAAGGAATAGCGTTCTACAACGATGTCATCAATGAACTTATAGCCCATGGTTCGTTGGATATTATATTTATAAATAAATAAAAAAAACATAAAATTTTATTTTCCTTATTTGATAGTACATAAATTGCATTATGTTTTTTAAAAATTATTTGCGGTGACAGGTATACAACCATTTGTTACAATTTTCCATTGGGATCTTCCTGAACCATTGGAAAAAGAATACGGTGGATTTCTAAGTCCGCGTATTACGTAAGTCTTTTATTGTGTCGAATAAACTGACGTTGTTGTCGATCGGGGCACTACTTCTAAAAGCGAGTGACTTAACTTTGTAATTGCAGGAAGGATTATATAGATTTTGCGGAACTTTGTTTCAAAGAATTCGGAGATAGAGTGAAGCACTGGGCAACAATAAACGAGCCGTGGAACGTTGCCTTCTTTGGTTTTGATTTGGGGTCGGTCCCACCTAGCCGTTGTTCTGCTTGGAGGAACGCTAACTGTACTGGTGGTGACTCTGCTACTGAACCTTACACAGTCACTCATAATATTCTCATTTCTCATGCTAAAATTGTGAAATTATACCGAGAAAAATACAAGGTATTTTCTTAACCTAACTTAATATATGTATCTTAGGATAAAACTGCACATACATCCTCTTGACTTATACTACATCCATCTTTCAATATTAATTTGTCGTTTAAAACAATCTATTTTATTGTAAAATGTACAATTTAGGGGCCGTTTGTTAAATCTGAAGTCTGAAATCTGAAATATGAAGACTCAATGTATTAAGTAACTGAATTGATTAAGTGCTGAAATTGATTGGATTGTTTGGTAACGATGTGCATATGAAATTTGAAAATGATTTATCTAACAAGCTTATCCTTACACATATCAATATAATAAAAAAGGGCACATGTTTCATTATATATATATATATATATATATATATATATATATATATATATATATATATATATATATATATATATATATATATATATATATATATATATATGACAAATTGAATAATGTTCATTATATTAGTAATTTCCCCGTAAAATATGTATGCTATATTTGATAGTCGGGAAATAAATACAAGAAAAATCGAGATAGGAGATATACAAATTATTTTTCGAACAATAAATAAATCATTGATTTATTGATGATTACTATATGAATAATTATTCTATAAAAACATTGATGCTTTAAGAAAGTATACACATGTCTTTTTTTATTTTTTAAATAGAGTATGCACATATCAGTTTGAGTAGTAATAGCGAATTCCAAAAAAAATAGTGGTATGGAACAATTAAAAAAAAAAAGAAAAAAAGAGTAGTGGTATGGAATATCGCCCAGACAATTCAGCGATAAGGACAAAAAAAATAGGCTGAAAATTTATTACGTAAAAGTGAACCAAATTCATATGTTCTGAAACTAATAAGAGGTGTGAAATTTTTTTAACAAACATCTCTTAATTTATTATCACTTAATTTCCTAAGAATATTTACTTAATGGTTTTAACAAACAGGCCCTTAGTCTTTGTTAAATATCTAAAAGGTGATAATAATGGTGTTTTTTTTTTTTTTTGAAGGATTAATAATGATCTTTTGAGAAAATTACATGTGTCACAATGAGAGTAACTTCAGTTGTGTACATTTATTAGGTTCATAAATGAAGATCTCAAATGATAAGCTAAGAAAATAAATAAATAAAGTAGTCTTCATAATGGAGTTGTTGTTACATTTATTGATTCTAGTTTCTACACCCCTACACATAATTTAACTGTACAGAAATGTATTAATTTATTAATGCATGGTAAGGAGGATTTCAGAAGATTAAATCCCAAACTAAATGGTTGGGTGTCCTTCTTGGCCCAATGTCATAGACATTTTGTATTTTTTACAAATAAAAAATTGCATTATTAGTTTGATACATTACAATTTTCTAACTAAGACTTGTCACATTATAATATTACAATAATGTTGAATTATTATCTTTTCTTTATTTTATTCGGAAAGAGTAATGATTCTCATGTAGATGAAGATAAGGATTCGAACTCTTGTTAAAATTTGAACGTGAATTATTATCTTTTCTTTATTTTATTCGGAAAGAGTAATAATTTTTGTATATTAATTAGGACAGAATTAATCTCTGTAAAATTGTTTATTTTTTAATTTGTATATATGTATAAATGAACAGCCAGTTCAAAAAGGGCAAATTGGAATTGTGTTGAATCCATATTGGTTTGTGCCCTACTCTACTCATCCCGAAGATATTGAGGCTGCTCAACGTGCCCTGGACTTCGACTATGGATGGTTAGTGCTACAATTTTTTTCACTTTTTATATAATTTATACATATAATTTATTGAAAATAATAAAGAATAATATAATATATTGGACAAATATAATATAATGATGGATTATATTTTGAAGTACACATGTGACACTCAACTTGTTTAGATGATAGGACTCGTGACCTTAAATATATATATATATATATATGAAACAGACAAGACATTCTTTGGTCCCTCCCTTTAAATTGCAGTAAGAAAATAAACACCAAGATGTTACAACTGCATAGTATATATGTTGACATAGTTTTATCCATAAAGATGTTTGTGGTCATTTTCATATTCATTATGACACATAATATGATAGAGATCCAAAATATGAGCATTTGCATCCGTCGGTTATATATTTTGGGGTATTAATTATCATTTATATTTATTTGATAGAATCTCCATTTAAAATAAATGCATCATAATCTCTAAGATATTTGTTTATAGAATTTGTATTTTATGAACTATATGTAGTACGAATTAATTTACAGATTTTGTATTTTAAAATTTTGAATATATACTCTACTGAAGGGGAAATTTTTGGGTGGTGTGTCAGCATCGTGCGGACACACCTATTTTGCTTTTAAAACACGGGTGTTTTACAGAGTGTTTTGTATTTTTAAATTTTTCTACCAAAACACGGGTGTTTTTAGAGCAAAATAGGTGTGTCCGCACGGTGCGGACACACCACCCAAAAATTTCCCCTACTGAAGATATATAATTTTTTTAGTAAATTTTGATGATTTAAACATTTATTTGAGAGACTTGATGGTCTGGATTTTACCGTATCTACCGCAATGTATTACAAATTTCTTACGAAAATTGTAGTTTTATAACATTTATTTATACATTAATTGTAAACGAGCTTACAAAGTGTTTTTGATGTATAAGGTTTATATTTTTTTAACTACAATATATGGTCTAATATCATTTTATGTATATTTTTTATATACTAAATAAATAGTATAAAAATATCATTTAAATTCCCAACCTACTATGTAAATACCCTTGATTTTAGAAGAGGAAAATGTCCCTGCATAGTATATAAGTTTTTTTAAAATATATTTTTAAAGAAACATGATTTTTGTGTTTTTTTTTTGTGGTGGGGTTGATTTGCAATTTACAGGTTCTTAGACCCATTGGTTTTTGGAGAGTATCCCAAAAGCATGCAGCTTCTTGTTGGTAATAGACTGCCAAAGTTCACACCAGAGGAATCAAAATTGGTGGCGGGGTCCTTGGATTTCCTTGGAATTAATTATTACACCTCCCAATTTGCTAGAAATATCGACTTTAATGTTGGCCCCGACAAGTTGAGTTATGCTACTGATGTTCAAGTTGATCAAACAAGTAAGTTTTAGAACAACATCATGCATGGCAACAATATTGTTTGATTCTCTGTTTTTTATTTATAGATTTTTGTGTAGAAGGATAAAATTATCAAAAAATCGAGATAGAATGACACTATAATTTTATCAGGACAAAAGAATAATTATAAGAACAAATATGAAGAACAAATGTGGAATAAAGTAAATATGAAGAACATTAACACGCGTGAAGAATAAATTTAAAGTAATAATTGATTTTTGTTCTTTATAATCATGAAAAAATATTCTTTTCATATTCCGCACCCATTTATTATTTTTTTTTCGTCTTGCGCTTTTACCTTTTATTTATTATAATAAAGAAATTTTCTCAATTAACGCAAATTAAAATAATTATTTCATTGATTTCTTTGTGATTTGCAATTGCAGCTGTTAGAAATGGAAATCCCATCGGAGAACCGGTATGTAATTTTTTAACAGTCACTATACTTAAAAAAATAATTGTAATTTATACTGATTATATTGTTACATTAACAATATTATCATAACATTATTATAATCTTTATAAAATTACATTATTATAGTAAAAAGAAAACGGGTAGATGTATATAGGGATGATACATAAACACTTCGCAACCATAATTTATATATGCTGTTAAAATAAATTGTCTTATTCATTTAATAAAATATGTGCAGACAGGGGCTTCAATATTTTTCGTATATCCAGACGGACTTGACGAAATTCTGGTTTACACTAGCAAGCGGTATCATAATATACCCACATATATTACTGAGTGTGGTAAGAATAATTAACATATATAATTGTATGAATATTTAAACTTTTTTCTAATTTTTTTTATAAACATAAAAAAAAAAAAAAAAAGCTCGTTATTGAACAATAATTGGGCAAATTGAGTAAAAAAAATGTTATGGGCTTGTTTCAGGATATGCTGAGATCAACATCGATACAGTAGGAGAAGGGATAGCGGATCACAAGAGGGTACAGTTCTATAGAGGCCATCTTTTGGCTGTCAAAAGTGCCATTGAGTAAGTTTCTTTTTCAAGAATTATTTTTAAAAAAAAATTGTGATTAATAAAAAAAATGTATTTAATGAGATTAAATAATTATGTTATTGAATTAATTGCAGCAAGGGGGCAAATGTGAAGGGCTTTTTTTCATGGAGTTTCCTGGATACATGGGAATGGGGTTCAGGTTTTAAATTGAGATTTGGGCTCATCTTTGTGGACTACAAGAATAATTTGAGGAGACATCCAAAACTCTCTGCTATGTTCTTCAAGAAATTCCTAAGTTAATTAAGTCTTGAAACATGAGACTTAATTACTATGTAATTAGCTCTCTTTAAGTATGCCATTATTGCATGGATTAAGGATAATAATAGAGAGCTAATTAGAGTTTTTTGTATTTCACTTCTCCTAATCGCATTAGGAAAGGTTTTTATTTATTTATAATAATGTTATGATCTTTTCAGCTTGTAATTTAATCTTCATGTCCGCATTAATTACTATGCACTTGAGAATAATTAATAAAAGTTGTGTTCAAGTTTTCATTATGTTTACTCGTATGTAGATGACGTTTGTTACAACTAGAATCTAAAGTATGAAATCTCAAATTCTCAAAATTGAAACTGTTTTGTAACATCGTTCATCTGAAAATTTTTAACTTTACAATTTTGTACTTACGACTTTTCATATATTAGATATTTAACAATAATAAAAAAAAAAACATGTGATCGAGTAGGAGTATTGTTTTATTGGTAGAGGGAATGTTGATTGAAATACCAAAAATGTGCAAGTATATTTTCATATAGTATAATACCAAGAACAAATAAAAAAAAAAATCATTAATTGAACAAATATACACATAGACATTCATTTAATGATTTTTTTTTAATCACCAGTTACTTTGGCATCTTTATGGAAACGTAAAGCCCATCACCTACGACATAACATAGACGAATGTCCATTAATTCCACATGGATCGGAGTCTCATGGACCTCTTCCACTGAATATATATACTCTGTGCCATTAAAATATGGAGGCCTTTTTGCCAATGACAGGCCCTCGCGTTGAGGGTGAGTATAGTGAAGCGGATCCCCTACAGTACACGGTGAGCGGTACAAAATATTGTACATCGTTTCCGTCCGAATTTTGGACGGATCCGTTCAAATTTCGACGGGAAGAGAATGAATCAAATTTGGACGGGAAGAAAGTGAAATGATGCTCCTTCCAAATTTGGACGGATCTGTCCAGATCCGTCCGAAATTCGGACGAAAACGGTGCACAGAGATCTTCAAATCATTCAATAGTAAATAATCTCTCAATCAGATTGATTGATTATCTACCAAAATAATATGAAGATTTTGATGGAATCAATCACCATAAGACTTTTAAATTTCGTGCTAGATGGCCTTGGAAGGCCTTATTGGACAACAATAATAATAATAAGACTCCAAATAAAAAAATAAAATAGCAAAAGTCCATATTCTCTTCTCTTGAATTCATGATCCATGCTATTTGGCCCAAATGTGTAAAAATAATCTTAGTAAGAAACCATCCTCTTCATTTGGACATGTACTCCATCACATTGGGCTTCTCTTAGATCAAAGTAGTCCATGGGATGACAAGTGGATCGATAAAAATGTGCAATTTTACCAGAATATGCAAACCTAGCGAATTCAGCCCAATTAAAGGACAACTTGTATTATTCAATAAACCGACCCTTCATAATTATGTGGAACCTTATAAATATGAATATGGATAAATTAAAGTTCCATAAATTTTTCATGTTGAAGGGAATGCGAATCTCATACAAATCTCTTGATATAAGCCTCTAACGGTTAACGATCATCAATGTGACATTGTGGACCATAAGAGATGTGTAGAAAATGATGATGGCTTGATCATCAATGTGATCATCAAATTCTCAACACTTGTATACTTTTCGGAAATCTGAAATTCATATGGCAAGAAATCTCCAGCAACTCGATCAATAACATTTTGGGCTACTCAAGTGTGATTCTGGCGGCGATACTCAATTTTCCGAGGCTTTTCTTCAAACTTCTCCAGAGGAATCAGGTCCGTTGCTAAGATCATCCTTCATTTAAGTCTTATAACATGATTTTCTCTCTATGAATCCCTGTTTATACACAACACCTTGAATTTTCCAAAGAACAAATGTCTAATTCGTCCTCGGTAGGCCTTTCTATGCATGATTCTTTAAATTTCTGATGAATAAACACGTAGATTTTCTTTTGATTACATGTATATGTGCTATTTCTCATCCTTTTGTAGTATACTCAAGGTGGATCTTCATTGCTTAATAGCGATATGAAGATTGCCTCCGTTTGTCCCCTTTTAATCCCGTTAGCATTAGGGTCTAAGAGCCTTTAATTTTGCTGAGATAATAGAGGGACGAGGTGTCGGGATGGGCAGAGATGTTCATCCCGGGCTTACACTTGATATTAGGCGACTAACTATCCACCTCGCCCTTCTGTTTCCATGCGAGACAATGTTTACTCAAAGCAAAAACCGTGGCTATGAATAGGAAGGCATCAACGGATCATCCGGGCGAGATGAGGCTCCAGTAGGCGGGATTGTGCCGGTCGAGCTTGATATTTATCTTATTTCCGCAGTGGTGAGGCAACAAAAACTCCATGAGGGGCGAGTCCAAACTATATGGAGGTCGGCCAGACAAAATGATACGCTGACCGTGACTTTGATGTCTTTGGGGATGAGTATGGAGGTGTATACCAATTCCATTTCATCGTTTCTCTGATGGGCTACAGAGATGTGCGGGATCTCATCATGCTCTACTTCGACATCCTATACAGTGGCCTCGGGCTCCCCCTCGACTCATTCTTCGTATCTTTTATGGAGGCAACTTACAACATGCCTTGTGATTTACAACATCAAGTAGTAAGGGTCATCATATCTTTTACTGTGTTGAGCCGCTTGTTAGGTTTCGAGCTGATCCTTGCGGCCTTGGGCCTTTTGTTCACCTTTTCCATTTTCAAACCTTCCGGACAAATTCAAGTAAGGAGCTCGGCGAGTCGGATGAAACTTTTCTTCACGCCTCTGGGGAAGGTAAAAGACTGGACAAAAGGTGTTTTGGCTTGTAATTTAATCTTCATGTCCGCATTACTATGCACTTGAGAATAATGCTGATGTGTTCAAGATTTCATTATGTTGACATTTGTTAAAACTAGAGTTCGAAGTATGAAATCTTTAATTCTGGTTAATGAAATTAATGAAATATTACGAATGTAATAAATTTCGGCGGGTCCTTCTTGATGATAGATTGCATTGGTTTTTGATTGGGCTTGACTCAACATATGCTTCAATTCGGTCACAGCTGCTTGCCCGGGAACCTCTCCCCGACTTGGACAGAGCTTACCAAGCTCTAACTCAGGAAGAGAGCTTAAGGACAGGGGCATGAACAACTCCGACCATGGACGACATGAAGATGGCATTCCGACTACAGTCCGACGGGAAACTCAAGAAAAACCTGTTGATGATGCTGAGCAGATTTGCTCTTATTGTCACCGCAAAGGCCATGGACAAGAAACGTGCTTTCAAATCCATGGGTACCCCGAGTGGTGGGGTGATCGACCAAGAGGAGTACGAGGTGGGGGGAGAGGCTCCCGTGGTGGAGGAAGAGTTGCGCAACGTGTCGGGGACGGACCGGACAGGGCAAATTCAACGCGGCTTCAACAACGAGAGAAGTGGGCCGACGGGTTCGGCTCGGCCCGACCCACCTTCACAAACTTGCCTTCTTCTTTGAGCAGGTGCCGGGTTCGCGAATCCGAGCCCGGCTCGGTGGCAAGGGATTATGGATCTCCTAAAGGTTTCTAAACCCCGTGATCGGTTGACTGGTAAGTGGATAATCGATACTGGGGCAACTCATCATGTTACCGGTGATCGAACCTTGTTTGTTGAATTGATACCTATCAAGCATTGCCCGATTGGTTTGCCGGATGGGCGTTCGTCACTTGCGACCCATTCAGGGACGCTTAATTTGATGGGAAATTTAAAGCTTTTGAATGTTTTATATGTTCCGAACTTAAATTGTAATCTGTTTTCCGCGTCACAATTCTTGGATGACAATGATTGTGTAATACAAATTAATGATCGCATGTGTATTATGCGTAACCGAGTCACGAGGACTCGATTGACCGGGTGAGCGTGTGGATGGACTTTTTCTCGTTCGTGGGTGTGCCGGAAGTGCGGGCACTTACGCGCTGATGGAGTGCGATGTAGATTTATGGCATCGGCGGTTAGGTCATCCATCGGAAAAGGTCCTTAGGCGTATTCCAAATATTTCTATTCCTAAACATTTGAATAAAGACGGGTGTGATATTTGTTTTAGGGCGAAACAACCACATGAACCTTTTCCCATTAGTGAGAATAAAGCTAGTCGTATTTTTGAGTTGATACATTGTGACTTATGGGGGCCCTATAGTGTCCCCGCCACCTGTAACGCTACTTATTTTTTGACTATCGTTGATGACTATTCCCGTTCGGTTTGGATTTATTTACTATTGAATAAAATGGAAGTCGAGTCGGCTTTCTTGGATTTTGTGGCTTTAGATTCCCGTCAGTTTGAGGTTACCATAAAACGAGTTCGTAGTGACAATGGGACGGAATTTCGACCTTTAATTCCTTATTTTCGTAAAGAAGGTATTATATTTGAAACATCTTGTGTGAGCACCCCTCAACAGAACGGACGCGTAGAACGGAAACATCAACACATTCTTAACGTTGCACGTGCACTTTGCGCGCTTTGATGGACACTTGCCACTTAAGTTTTGGGGGGAATGTGTTATGGCTGCGCGGCTTATCTAATTAACCGAACCCCGTCTAGTGTCTTGGATTTTAAAACCCCTTATGAGTCCCTTTTTGGGAAAGAACCGGATCTCTCCATGCTCGAATTTTAGGGTGCTTGTGTTACGCGCATGACAATCGCCACACTCATAAATTTGACGACCGCGCGCCGTAAGTGTGTTTTTCTTGGATACCCTTTCGGGAAAAAGGGTTGGACCTTGTTTGATTTAGATACGGAGGAGATTTTTGTCTCTGTGGGATGTTAGATTTTTCGAGCATGTGTTTCCGTTTTCCCAACCAACCGTTACCGAACCCTCCGTGGTTCCTTATCCTTTATTTGATGATGTTAATATTACGCCACGGGGGTTCGATCCCTCTCATTCCGGGGTCCTACCTTGCCGGATCCTCCGGTAGGGGGGTCTGACATGGAAATTGAAACTGGTGATACTGGGGTACTGTCACACGGTCACCACCACCTCAACATCCAGGTGACAGCACTGAGGAATTGGGTCGGGGTAAAAGACAGCGGATACCGAATTCACGTTTTCAAGACTTTGTGACGCATACGTTGATTGATCAGAAAAGTCCCATTCCACGCTCTTCTATTCCGTCAGTTTCCTCAGGTACTCTGTATCCTCTTATGCATTATATTAATTATGATATGTTCTCTGATAAACATCGCAAGTACCTTGCAGCCATTACAGTGGGCAATCCTCCTAAATCCTTTCAGGAGGCTATGAAACATGAAGGGTGGCGTAGAGTCATGTCGGAAGAAATCCAGGCACTTGAAGATCAGGGTACATGGGTCTTACAACCCCTTCCCTCCGGGAAAAAGTCTTTGGGGAGTAAGTGGGTGTATACAGAGAAATACGATGAGCATGGCATACTGCAGCGTCTTAAAGCTCGGTTAGTGGCTTTTGGGCATCACCAAGAAGAAGGTATTGATTATACAGAGACTTTTGCCCCGGTTGCGAAAATGGTTACGGTTCGGACGTTTCTTAGTGTCGCCGCGGTGAAACAATGGGATATTCATCAGATGGATGTCCATAATGCATTCCTGCATGGGGACTTGGATGAGGAGATTTATATGAAGATACCTCCAGGGTTTGCGAGGCCGGGCTCGAATTTGGTTTGCAAAATGCGAAAATCGTTGTACGGGTTAAAGCAGGCACCGCGGTGTTGGTTTGCGAAGCTTGCCTCAGCTTTGCGGGACTATGGTTTTCGTCAGTCTTACTCTGACTATTCGTTATTTACTTTGACTCGTGACGGTATTCAACTTGTGGTGCTGGTTTATGTTGACGACATGATAATTGCAGGAAATAAGGCGCTGCAGGTGTTTAAAGCCTATCTGGGCAGTTGTTTTAAGATGAAGGATCTAGGGGCACTCAAATATTTTCTTGGGATCGAGGTTGCACGGAACCCGGAGGGGATTTTCTTGAATCAACGGAAATATGCACTAGACATCATCCATGAGGCAGGTTTACTTGGGTGCAAACCCGTCGATTTTCCTATTGAACGAAATCATAAGTTGGCCCCGGCGACCGGGCCCCCGCTATCGATCCAAGATCGTATCGCCGTCTTATTGGGCGGCTTATCTATCTCGGGGTCACCGACCCGATTTGGCTTATTCGGTTCATGTCTTATCTCAGTTTATGCATGAACCTCGGATTGAGCATTGGGAGGCCGCTTTGCGTCTTGTTCGTTACTTGAAGAAACATCCTGGGCAAGGTATTTTGCTACGCTCGGATAGTTCTCTTCTCCTCGAAGGCTGGTGTGACTCTGATTGGGCGAGTCGCCCTCTTACTCGCCGATCCTTGAGTGGGTGGTTCGTGTTCCTCGGTCTTTCTCCTATATCCTGGAAGTCCAAGAAACAAACCACGGTGTCTCGCTCCTCTGCTGAAGCCGAATATCGATCGATGGCTTCTTTGACGTGTGAATTGAGTAAATGAAATTTGAAAGTTGAAACTGTTTTATAACATCATTCGTCTGAAAACTTTTAACTTTACAATTTTGTACTTATAAATTTACATATATTAGATATATTTAATACAAAACATATGAATGGGTGTATTGTTTTATTGGGAGAGGTGATTTTGATTGAAATACCAAAATGTGCAAGTATATTTTCATATAGTATAATTAAGAGAGCCTTAGGGAAAAGGAAAAAAAAAAATATTACAAAATGAATAAATAGGACACATTATTTTTTTTAATTGTAAAAAGGACAAACAATTTCAGACGGACAAAATTACCCCTTTTATTAAAGGGATGCGCGCCTATGCATTAATCTTCCGCTGCGTCAGGTTTGTTTGTTTGTTTTTTTCTTTTTTTTTTTTTTTTTTTTCAACATTCGTAACTTTTGATTTACAACTCCGATCATCGAAATTTTTTCACCAAAATTCATATCTTTTTTTGCTCTTTAATTTGAGCCCAAATACGATACCCTTCCGACGTATATTTTGAAAGACGAAAAAATATTTGTATTAACCAGAGCGTTTTTTCTTATAAACGACCGTAACTTTTGATTTAGAACACCGATCATCAAAATTGTTCTACCAAAGTTCATATTTTTTTATCTTCATTTTGAGACCGCGTTTGATACCCTTTCGACGTAGTATTTGAAAGCCGAATTTTATCGAAGCGTTTACACTAACACATATGTAAACAGTATCAGTATCAGCATCAGTAACAGTATCAGTATCAGTAAACGGTATTAGGCTCATTTAAGGATTAATTCAAGTGACTACTTCAAGGCACACATATCTGGCTATATAAGGCTCATTTAAGGCTTAATTCAATGGATAAGAGAGAATATAATACCCTAAAAGAGATATATAAGAAAGAAGAATTTATAGATTCAGATAGAGCAACTCAAGAGAGTGAAAGGATAAGTGCCAATGAAATGAGTCAATTGAGAGACATAATGTATTTTGATGACTAGAAATCATAAGAAAATAGGTGTAGAGAGATCGGAAGCCGGAGATACTAGAAATAAAGGAGAGAAAAAGAAATAGTTTGAGGGACTATCACTAAGTAGGTGATTGAATTGTCCATTTTTGTTTTTAAGAGAGAAAGGGAAAGACAGAACCACGTATTGTTGGGGTCTGAAAGATAAATAATGTCAAGAATTGAAAGATTTTTTTATTAGCAGTAGACATTATATAAGATTTTTGCTCATGATACAATAGATAGCAACAAAAACATTAGCCCACAATCATGGTACTGTGGTAACCTTGATACAATTACACTATTGGGATGAAGATCATAGGCATTTCTTGCTGCTCTAACGTTGTGTGCAGCAGCACCACCAGCTACAAAAACAGGCTTGGGAATCCCAGTTGCACCTAAAAGCAATAAATTGTGAAATTAATGGTCAGTTCATCAATGGTAGAAATAGTAACATTGGAAAATGATATAACCAAATTCAGGAACTCTTAATACTATTATTATTTTTGTTCAAAGTGAAATGAAATAGAAACTCAAGGCTAATATCATATCTGGCTCATATAAGACTCATATAAGGCACACAATATCACTAACAGTATCATATAAGGCACACAATATCAGTATCAGTATCAATATCAGTAAACAGTATCAGGCTCATTTAAGGCTTAATTCAAGTGACTACTTCAAGGCACATATATCTGGCTCATATAAGGCTCATTTAAGGCTTAATTCAAGGGACACAATATCATATAAGGCTCATATAAAGCATACAATATCACTAACGGTATCATATAAGGCATACAGTATCAGTATCAGTATCAGTAAACAGCATCAGGCTCATTTAAGGCTTAATTCAAGTGACTACTTGCATCCCTGGCATTGCAGCCTCAACACAATCTTCTTGGTGGTTTTTTCCTAGAGACCCAACCACAACAACAAAAGATTAAAGAAAGACACCAAACCGTTAATAGTATCCACCACTGCCCTTAATTTCACAATGAAGGGTTATAAAACCACCAAGACGAACAGATGCATTGCATAGCTGAGTTCTAAAACAGATTAACAATGATGCCAGAATAATCTACAGTCCTAAAAGCCGTCAATACAAACACCTAATCCACCACAAAATTGATCAAGGAGCAAATCCAACATTCAAACTGATAGTGTACTCAATATTCTCATATAGAGTTAACTCCATGCAACATGAGCGTGTCAAATGGTATGGGCATGTCATTATCTAGACCACGTTGAGAATAACAACGCGTGCATACACGGGAAAGGAAAGGAAGGAAATAGCAATTGAATGATAAGCATATGCTAAGGACACATTCATTAAGGAGAAAAATAACAAAAAGCATACAATTGAAAAACAAGTCCAACATTTTCATATGCTAAGGACACATTCATTAAGGAGAAAAATAACAAAAGCATACAATAGAAAAACAAGTCCAACATTTTCATAGGTTTTCAGAATCAAATTTAATTAGGATTAAAGGGAAGAAATTTCAAGGAACATGAACCATTCTCATATTGTTTGAAATGCCAAGTATGGAGGGTTAAAAACACTTCCAACATTTTTAACGGAATTAGGGCCAACAACATGTTCCTGCATGTCATCTATTGGGTGACTTTCAGAAAGTGTAGCTATGTTTCTTCTCAATGAGCAATGGAGGCTCCGAACCCGTGAACCAGAAGTAAGGGATTATGTGGCAATGAAGCTGTCTTGTCCTGACTTTGAGGTTCTTCTGGGTAAATCAAATAAGTAATGGTGTAGCCTCTCCATAGCCAAGTCTTGGACATCTCTTTAATTTCTTTCAACGGTAAAGATAAGAGCTTTTCCGTGGTGGAGGAGGTGGAGGTGGGGGCAATACATTTTACGGTGCTGGATTCATAATGAAGGAGCGGCAGAGGATTGCGAACAGTTTTGAGGATGTAGTTGAAAATAAGGGTAAAATTGTCCATGACAAAAAAATTGTCCTTATTGCACCTAAAAAAAAGAAGTGTAGATTAATGCTTAATTAAAAGGAGAAAAGTGGACTAATACCTAATTTTTCCTATAATTAATACCAAGAACAATTTAAAAAAAAAATCATTGAACAAATATACACGATATATAGACATTCATTTAATGATTTTTTTTTTAATCACCAATCACCATCACATTATGTGATTCACGTAGTTCACTCAACGTTGGCACTTTTTGTAATAATCTAAGTTAATTTTTCCGGTTTGACATGTAATTGAACCAAAAACTGAGTCGACCCGAACTTCAAACCCAAAATGATAAATTAATCGTTAAAAATATGTTTAATTGGGTGCTTGGAGAATCCTAAGATCATGTTATTTAGGTGATTCATTTATATAAACACATGATTACTATGTGCGGCTGTATGCACATTCCTATAGTCAAAATTTCTAGGTGCGGCATCGTGGGTTTTATAAGAGGTGTTCTTTTGAGTATAACTCTTCGAACTTCTCATATCTTACTTGTGACTTGTGAGTGTGTTTTTACGGGTTTGTTGTGTATAGTGTGCTCGTGTATATATATGAAGGTACTTAGGTGGAATAGGTGATGCATGTTCAAGTGCAATCGGTATTGATTCAAAGACTTTCTTAGAAGATTCAGGAGTAGAACTAATGTTTTAACCTTAACCCCAAAAGGATTAAAAACCCTTCTCTAACCCCAAAATAACTAAAAAAAAACCTTAACTACTGAACTCAATCACTTGCTGTCATTACTTATTACTTTTCTGTTGAGGTCTATCCTGTAGAGGGACTCAAATTGGATCAGTGACCGATTTCTAGGTTTCGTCGTAAACCTAATTGGTTACTTTCAATTACGTAAATCAATAGTTCAAACCGCACTCAAAGGTAGGGCATACGCAGTGTTTAATTTATTTTTTGGGGGTGGTTTAAAAAGACAAAAAAATAGGGGGAAAATAGAAATCAGGACAGTGGATATATAAATTGGGGGATAAAGACAAATCCACTTTCATAACCCTAAATCCATTGTTTGCTGCAGTGAAACATGCCTCAAATCTAATGGTTCGCTACCACAGTGGAATAAGGACATGTCCTTTTTATCCGGAAAAAAATTCCACTTTTCTTTTTACATATTTCTATGTTCAAATTGTTATTTTTAATAATAAACCCTTTATTTTTTTATCCTTTATTAAATAATGTTAAATGCGAGAAAATACATAATAAAAGATGCTTTGGGAACGGAACTCCGTCGAATAAAACCTTTTGACAGTTTTACATCGGTTTTTGAAATTGAAACAATGACAACCTTAAGTTGAAGTGTGTAGTTTCAAACTCCGTAAAAAGGAAATTTTTTCAGTTTTTTTCTTTGTATAATAACAAATCCACAACTCTGAGCCATTGGATTATCTGATTAATCTACCAATCATCCGTGGGACAGGGACTGTGGACCTTAGGGTTTAACCATTTAATAATCAGGAAAATTTTAGTGGATCAAACTTAAATCAAATCTACCCTTAAAAAAAATTAAAAAAAAAAAAAACAACTTATATCAAATCAATGCCTATCCAATTGTAATATATTTTTATATTAAAAGTGAGCCCTAACAAGCGCATTACCGTCAGTCCACCTTAATTTGTACAAAACGAAGAACTCCTCAGTCTGCCCAAAGGCTACAGATTTGCGATGGCGTCAGGTAATTTCATTTTCCTCTCACTCGATCTGCAATGTAATTAACTTTTAAGTCTCGTCTATATATATATATATATCTCCATGAAGTAAAATTTTGAAAAAAAAAAAAAGGGTTTTCTGAGTCAAGGAAATTCTGGTTTTAGGTTTCTCGTATTCGAAGAGCAAAGTAATGAAATTTTAAATTATTTAGATTATTATTGATTAGACTCGGCAGATTTTCTTAAGCATATAAAATGCTTTGTTAAACCCTCCTATTATAAAATTAAAGGTGATAGAATGACAAAACATTTCATAAAATCTGTCGCCTATATATGTCTGTTTGTTATATAATCACAAATCTTTCCTGATATGCTTTTATTATTGTTGCACCAATATATGTATCACCATCCTATTTTTTTTTAGTAATCAGGGAAATATGACACATTTCATAATGTAATCAAGTATATTTTCTTCCCTGTTTTTATATGGAAAATACATATTTTATTTTATAACTTTTATTCCATTATATAATTTTGATCAGGTGCAGAACGAAAGGATGAAAAATGTATCATCAAGCTTAAAAATTTCGACATAGTATCTAATGCATCAGCCTTTTCAGACCATCACTTTGTTAGAGAAAATACGCCATCATACTTCAAGAGTCCAACCAGTTCAACCTCAAAAGCTATTGCAAAAGAGTGGAAAATCCTTGAAAAAAATCTTCCCGAATCCATTTACGTCCGTGCCTACGAGCAAAGGGTCGATTTGCTTCGTGCTATGATTATCGGTCCATCAGGGACTCCCTACCACGACGGTCTTTTCTTCTTCGATATTCTTCTTCCTCCAAACTATCCGTCACAACCGCCGAAACTTCACTATCATTCTCACGGCTATCGCCTTAATCCAAATCTTTATGCAAATGGGAAGGTTTGTTTGAGTTTGTTACACACTTGGAGCGGAAAGGGAGTCGAATTATGGGATCCGAAAAGATCCACCATTCTTCAAGTTCTGGTATCGATTCAAGGACTTGTGCTCAATAGTCAACCGTATTACAACGAACCGGGACGTAAATTACTATCATATTTTAATCCTTATGCAACAAAGGTATCTTTGGATTACAATATTGATGTATTTATAATGTCTTGTAATACATTGTTGCACATATTGCGCAAACCACCTAATGCCTTTGAAGAGGTTGTTTTTGAACATTGTCGCCTGCGTGGACCGTATTTATTGGATGCCATGAGCACTTATAGCAATGGTTGTGCCGCGATTGGTCTACATTTACAAGATGGCACATCATCTTCATCTAGTTCCGGTAAAATATCCACGGTGTACAAGTCAACTTTAAAAAAAACACAGACTGCTCTGGTTGGTGCATTCAACAAATATCATATATCACCGTTAATGATAGTACAACCGTCAAAGATGGTGATTTCTAAGTCTTCGAGAGGTAAAGATGCGGAGGAAAAGACGGAGACGACTACGGTGTTGAAGGCTAAAAAGGAAGTGGCTATCAAGAGGGTAGGGCTAAGTTTAGGTCAGGTTGGGTGGGGTTGGATTGGTTTTTGTATGCTACTAGTCGGTATGGTTTGGATATTTTATAGTTCAAACCAAACCAAAACACCATGACACCAATGGTTCGGGACTTTGGGTTGAATTGTTTTAATTGGGGGCCGATTCGTAGCAACCTTAATTTCTTTTTAGTTGAATTTAAAAATATATATAGAAGTTATTTCTACAATAAAACTAATATTTTATAAATCAATATCAAGTATTTAATGAGTCGAGTTCGATCATGTCCTTTTATGACTTGATTGAGCTCGAGCCGAGTTTCAAACCCAAGTCTTTTTAATCATGTCGAGTTCGAACCTAGAAAGTATCGATTCAATTCAGCTCGATTACCCTACCGATTGAAACAATCGTGGTGTTACAAGCATAAATAAATGAGGCTTTTATTTACAGCTCAATAAATATACGGTGCACCATGATATAATCGACTTTGTAAAAGTGGATTCTAAAGTCACTAACTGATTTCTACGTATTCGATTCTACATCGACCTTGTAAAAATTGATTTTTGACTATAAAATCGATTTTCACAACATTATTTTCTAGGTAGAAAAGTGGATTCTAGACACAAAGTGTCTTGTAGAGAGTCGATCCTAAATAGATTTTGCAAAATCGTAACGTTTTTTGAGTATGTATAGAATCGATTTTCACAAGATTAATTCTATAAAAACAGTATAGTGTGCTAGTAACAATAGACCGACTCGAAGGTAAATAATAGCCCTAAAAAAAGCGTCAATCGTGTTGTTTTTTATATAAAAGAATTGGATCCTTTTCTACTTTCTGTGCTTCTCATTTGCTTATGGTGGCAGGACCAAATTTCAAAATAACGGGAGCTTAATTGATTAGGGTTCATTCATAGTCCCCATTAATTTCTTCGCTTTTATTGTAATCACAATCCACTTGAAGAGCAGAGCAATCCAGTTGAAGAGCACATAATACAGAGCAATTTAAGGTCTCCTTCTGCGTGAGCCTTCTTGAGGTTAGTCCAGCAGTTTATAAATATATGTGCAAACTCAGGATCAAGAAGACAGAGAAAACTCGGTAAGAAAGATCAAACTTTTATTCCGAATGAATCATTTCTTGTTGATGATGTTGTTATGAACATCTTATGCTGGCTTACGGTGTAATATTCCGATTTTCGGAAAATGTCAGACGTGTCATTTTACGAAAACGAAATATTATTATTCTTTACTTTCTTTGATGGAGTTAAATATTATGGCCAAAAACCCAAAAGTATACAAAACGGACTTATTTAACTTATAAGGACAAAAAGAAATCAGTTGGACATATAATGACACAAATTAGATAGATAGACTCAAATACCCTTAATGAAAAAAAAAATAAATAAATAAATAAGAAAAAGGGGAGGACGCTGTTTGTGTTTTTTGTTTTTTTTTTTTTTTTTTTTCCAGGCGTTAAGGTTGTTTTTTTTTTTTTTTTTTTTTTGGGAACTATTCAGGTTTTTTTTTTTAAACGATATATTGACCATCGCGATACAATGACCACCCCCGATACATTGACCACCGCGATTCAATGACCACCGCGACGCATTGACCATCCCGATGCATTGACCACCTCGATGCAATGACCATCCTGATGCATTGACCGCCGCGACGCATGATGCGATGACCATCGCTATGCAGAGACACCGCGATGAAGTAACACCGCGATGTAGAGACACGGCGATGAAGCGACACCGTGATGCAGAGACACCGCATATGAAGTGACACCGCGATGCAGAAACACCGCGATGCAGTGACCATCCCCAATGCAGAGACACTGTGATGCAGAGATGCCGCATTGCAGAGACACCTCGATGAAGTGATACAGTGACACCACGATGCATTGACCACACCAAATCCATTGATCACCTCGATACAGTGACCACCTCCGATGCAGAGACACCACGATGCAGTGACCAACACATATGCAGAGACACCGCGATGCAGTGGCCACCCCCGATGTAGAGACATCACGATGTTATAACATTTGACGATGCAGAGACATCGTGAATAAGAGACACCACGATGCAGAGACACCGCGATGCAGAAACACCGCGATGAAGTGACACCGCATTGCAGAGACACCACGATGAAGTGACACCGCAATGCAGAGACATCGCGATGTTATAACATTTGACGATGCAGAGACACTGCAATGCAAAGACACCACGATGAAATGACACCGCAATGCAGAGACACTGGGATGCAGAGACGCCGCGATGCAGAGACACCGTGATGAAGTGACACCGCGATGCAGTGACCTCAATGTCACTTCATTAATTATCTAATGTATGCAGTGACATCTACAATGACATCAATGTCACTTCATTAATTATCTAATGTATGCAGTAACATCTGCAGTGACATCAATGTCACTTCATAAGGAATGGGATAATTAAAAATATTTAAAAAAAATATGTAGTTTTTTCTTCAGCAGATTGGTGGCAATCATGAACCTGAGGCAGTTTTTCTTCTCTTGTTATATGCGAGATACATCCATGGACTCGAGCTTTTCGGCAAGACGTTCAACAAAGAAAGGACTACGAACTGATTTCTCGAAAAAGCTCAGTAAATTTTCCTGCCTTTGTTCCATGACGCTCACATGTTGAGTTAAGTCTTCAAACTGGAGTTTCCCTGTAGACTGCTGCTGTTGTGACCTTACGAGATTGCCCTCAAGAGAAGTCTTCTCGCGAGACAGTTTTTGGATTTCTTCTTCAAAAGCTGCTCTTTTTGGGTCCAATGTACCTTGAGTACTACTATGGCTATGAATTGGTTTTCTGCGATAAATATTCTTCAGACAATGCTTTTGATCTTTCACAAAATCCTCATATCCAAATTCCCATCTTTCAGGATCAATCTTTCTATATCCCTGTGAATAAGCAACTCTATTTCAATCCAAAGATATAAAAATCTTTCACAAAATCTTCAATTCAAAATTATGTACTGAAAGACTCATAATTGTTAAACAGATATATTCCAGTAGGCATCATGATCCAACCCTTGACAAGATAAATTAACAAATGAGCAATAAAACACCTGCAATCATATAAAATTGAACACAAATCCATGAAACAAATTGAATAAACAAATAAAAACCTATTACAAGCATATACAAAGAAGAGAAATTTAGAACTCACAGACTAAACTACAAAAAGTATAATAATTACAGCAAAGGCAAAATATAGCAATTTATCGAATAAAAACCTGATTCAATCAAAATACACCCAAAAAAAAAAACGAATCAAGAATGCAATATGCTTTTTTCTATGTTTTTATGTGCTTTCCCCTGCTCAAACTAATTCTAGAAGGCAGGCGTTGTAAGAAAAAATATCTTTTTTAACTACCTTGGATTTTGCATATCCGGAGCGTTACAATTCTGTTCAAATGGGTTCGCCGGAGAATCAAGAATCATGGACGCCTCCTGGAGCATAAGCTGTGAGTCAGCAGATGTGGTAGTACCACCATTCCCAAATGGTGGTTTTGTCAAGGATCTCCGGCGATGGAGGTTTATATGGCCGGAAGCTTCTCAGGCAGTCCGTTTATACTGACAAAAACTATACAGCTTGGTCAGAAGAGAAAGCAAACAAGGACGGCTATGCTTGAATCAATACCAGAATATGGGAGCATGTTAATATTCTCCATTAGTTGATTTCCGATACCGGGATGATCCACTTGAACTTTTGTTAGCATTCATAACGCAGAAAGTTTAGGTAAGTGATTTATTCCACGTTGACATAAAGGGAGGGTAAATTAGGTAAGTTGAATAAAATGTGTCCTTATAAGTCCAACAGTATTCCTTTATGTCCTTATTGGGCTAATAAGTATAAAAAAAAAACACTATACTTTTAAGGAATTAACCCTAAATATTTTTGGTATATATATATGTCGAAAATATATGTATATATTTTGGAAAAATCTGATTTTTTGTAAAAAGGAAAAATAATAAGAAATTATTATTTTGGGATTTTTCTATTCAAGAAAAAATTAATCTCATTATTTCTCATAACCTAAAAGAAATTAGAAATCTTCCTACGCTCTCTGAGAACCGTGTGAGAGGTAGAAGTTAGGGCTGAGAGCTTTTCTTCCAGTTTCTAAGGCGATTCTTAACGGTTTTCAGAACGGATTGGAGAAACGGAATCAGTGGGAAAGTAGGATCAATTTGATAGCAAAAGTTCAGAGTTTTGTAAAGGTATGAGTTTTAGCCCTCGATGCGGATTTGATCAAAGTTTGGTGTTTTAGATCTCTTAAATTCATAGAGTTGTTGTATTAGATGGTTGTGATCAAGTCTAATCCAAGTTTGGGGTTGATCAAATAGGTGTTGAGTGAAACCTTTGAAAGTGCTGCAGATTTTCTGAAGGTTTTGGATTGGGATTTGCTTGCTAAAAGGTAAGAAACTCCTCCTAATGCGTAATTAGCTAGGTTTTATGATGTCAAGGTTGAGCGGTTTTGTAGAACTTAAGGTTAGAAACCATGTAATATGTTGTAGTTAAAGTTGTTGGAGTTGCCGGAATCTGAATTAATCCGACCCAAAAACCCGATTCGAATGAATCGAGTCGAGTCAGAACCCACACAGATTCATCTAGATCTTGATTAGATCAAGATCTATTACAGAAGCATGAATTTTACGATCTAATTAACTGATGAACGATTAATTAATACCTTAAAGAGAAGGTTACGAGATTACCCAACCGAATCGAGATGCCGTGATCTTCCGGATTGTATTTTCAAGCGACGACTGATTGACGTAGATCATGTATTCGAACCTCCTCGAATATGCCTTCAAGAAAAAAACTAGTTTTTCTTCTTTCCAATAATGGCGAATACAAGAAAACAAAATTTCTCTCTTTTATTCAAAATAGGCATTGGCTTTTCATCAAAGTTGGTATTGGAGAAACTCTCTTTATAAAGGTTAATAACCAAATCCAATAGAAAAATAAATTCATATTTATCCAATAAGAAAACTAATTTCTTATTTATAATTATTTACCACATAACTAATTATATTATCCAAATTATAATTAATTAGGAGAAAATTTCTTTTCCCAAAATCAAAAAAATGTGGCGCCATTTTTTATGCCATTTGGGATAATAGAAAATATTTTTTCTATATTACATTTTTTCTTATTGAATGCTGGTCCGCTTAGCTCAATTATATGAGAGCACCTTGTAATGAGAGCACCTTATTAACCAAAGAGATACGACTTTGCACTACAGTTAGCTCAGCACCAACCAAGAATCCCCAAGGAATGCCAAGAATTCTTGTTATACATTCGTTCCAACCTTCAATCCTCTTTTCGAGATTTATCGATATTGAATCAATCGAACGTACTTCTAACACCTGTTCCACTTTTGGAAGACCCTGCGTTATATCACATGATCTCGATTTTTCATATATAAATGTAACTAATGTGTCTCCTTCGTAAAAAAATTCCCCATAATGGCCATGAACTTTTACTATGACCGACCCTTGTAATCCAGTTCATATTATGTCTTTTTCAGGAGCCAGAGGAAATGCATCCCAGGTACATCAATTAGTAGGTATAAGAGGGTTAATGTCGGATCTTCAAGGACAAATGATTGATTTACCCATTCAAAGCAATTTATGAGAGGGGCTCTCTTTAACAGAATATATCATTTCTTGCTACGGAGCCCGTAAAGGGGTTGTGGATACCGCCGTACGAACATCGGATCTTTGGATATCTTACGCGTAGACTTGTTGAAGTAGTACAACACAATGTTGTACGACGAATAGATTGTGGCACCAGCCGCGGTATTTCTGTGAGTCCTCGGAATGGGATGGTGTTAGAATTACCAGTATCCGGTAGAAAGGTAGAAAAAGAGTCTAACCTAGCAAATAGGTTTTCAGAATTTTCATTTTTTTGATCTTTGATCATACATAATTACCAAAAAGAATTTGGTTCTTTTTACAAACTTGGTGTCTATAAATCGACAAGTCTAGAAATTCATTTCAGCCAATTGAACCTTCTCAAAATATTTCTTTTTAAGAACCAAAAAGATTGGTTGGACCGTAGGTGCGATGATTTACTTCACGGGCGAGGACTCTGGTTCAAGCCCAGGATGGCCCAGCTGCGCCAGGGAAAAGAATAGAATATAAGAAGCATCCCGACTACTTCATGCATGCTCCACTTGGCTCCGGGGATATAGCTCGGTTGGTAGAGCTCCGCTCTTGCAATTGGGTCGTTGCGATTACGGGTTGGATGTCTAATTCTCCAGGCGGTAATGATAGTATCTTGTACCTGAACCGGTGGCTCACTTTTTCTTGGGGTAAGGTCTTGGGCTAAACAGTCTCTACTACTTATGTTTCCTTTTACTTAATCCTTGTACATAGGAAATGAGAATCAATCCTTTATTTACTGCAAAATTCAAAACCGTTTTATTTCACCCATATAACTATTAACTTTTATTTATCAACCCGAAAGATCAAAGAAAAATAAAAATATAAAATAAACCTATTTAACTTGACTTTCTTATTAGAATTCAAAAGAAAGGGTAGGTGAAATAAAGGATTTCACCGAAACCGGGGAAAGTATACAAAAAAAGACAGCTCTTTATATTCTATTAGATTAGTATTAGTTAGTGATCCCCTTAGTCAGTCCCTTCTTCCGTGATGAACTGTTGGCGTTGGAACCCGTCCTACATTTTATTTTGTCTCTGTGGACCGAGGAGAAAGGGGGCTCGGCGGGAGGAGTGTGCCGTGAGAGAAGCAAGGAGGTCAACCTCTTTCAAATATACAACAGGGATTCTGGCAATGCAATGGAGTTGGACTCTCATGTCGATCGAAGGAATCATCCTTTCTACGGAGGTAAATCTTTGCCTGCTAGGCCAGAGGATAGCAAGTTAAAAATTCTGTCTCGGTAGGACATGATGGATAGTTCAATGTGCTCATCGGCGCCTGACCCTGAGATGTGGATCATCCAAGGCACATTAGCATGGCATACTCCTCCTGTTCGAACCGGGGTTTGAAACCAAACCTCTCCACAGGAGGATAGATGGGGCGATTCAGGTGAGATCAAAATTTTCTTATAATTTTATCCATAACAACTTTCGCATTGAACCCACAAATGCCTATATTTTTGAGTTACATCGAGATCATTAGAACTTTCTCATCGGATAATTATACATGGGAGATGCAAGGTAATACAAAAAAAAAGAACATAAATGAATGATAAAAAGGGCTTTATTTTTTAGATCAGGAATCTAAGTTTGGATTCGGAATGATTAAACGAACTTCCTATGTTATACTATTCCATTTTTTACGACGAATTCATTTCAAAATTCAGATATTGTTATTCATGATATTGATTCGATTTAAAACCATCGAGAGGTAATTCATCCATTGAATTGAAAGGAGAGGGGATTGTCATCTCTATGGGATTAAATCCCGGGTTATTGTTAAATTTGATTTTTTATTTATATTATGGAAGTCAATATTCTTACATTTATTGCTACTGCACTATTCATTTTAATTCCTACCGCCAAACACCTTTTACTAGGATCAATGTAGTTGTATGTAAACCCAGAGCAATGGCATGATGAACCAAAAAGTCTCCAGGACCTATTGTTAAGAATAATGAATTACTATTTTCATTAATAGCATTTAACCAGCAGGGCAACCAGATGCTTCGACCCGCATTGAATGCTGGTCCACTTGTTGAAGATAAAAGTACATCGAACCCATATGAAGTTTTACCATGAGCTGATTGTATCCATTGAGCAATACGTGCCTCTTGAATCCACTCTTTTCCTATTTCCTTTTGAATTTGTTTTTGTGTATAATGTGGATTTTCATTTTTTTTTATTGTATTGATAAGAATTATATTGTTAAGAAACCTATGAATTGATTAAAACCGAAAAATCATTTTATCTTTTTAGTTGAAACTTTCGGCGGTTCTCAAAAAAAGATAGCAAAAAAAATTATTCCTAAAGTCGACACTAAGAGGAATGTATAAACTAGTGCTTCCATAGATTCGATCGCAGTTTACAATTATAGCTTTCATACCTGTTTGTTCCCTTTTATTTGTATTTGTTTATTTGTGGAGGACCATCTACCGGATAAAAAATAAAGAAGGAACACGAGCAAAAAAAGTAGTGATCGAGGTTTCTCTGACCCCTAGGAAAAATTCAAGTCTAGAAATTCATTTCAGCCAATTGAACCTTCTCAAACTGTTTCTTTTTAAGAACCAAAAAGATTTGTGATAAAATAACATATGCCAAGAAGAATAAAAGTCCTTGGACACGTAATGGGTCTTGAAGTACTATTTCTGCATCTCCCTGACCAAATCCGCCTACATTAGGATTACTCGTTAATGGTTGATCCAATTTGACCGATTCACCCTCTGAAACAAGAAGTTCTCGTCCTGGGGGATAATATTAACCAGAGCTTACCTCAAACTAGTTTAGGCTTTTGGCAATGCTTTACTCTTACATTACGGAAATCTACTGCCCTCCCCCGTCCACCCTCTACAGCATTATGTATCACAAGCATGGTGATCCAAAGTTTCTTTCATTGTTGCAGCACACCGTAAAAGCTCCCCATAAAGTAAAAGCAACATTGTGCATCTACCCAACAAGAAATGAACAGAAACAGAAAAAGAAAACATTACTGGCGAAACCAAAGTAAGTATAAACATAGGCCTTCAATCATTATTCAAACCGTAATATTGCACAAAATAAGTATAAACCTAGGCCCTTTTTTTTTTTTTTTTAAAAATGAAACCTTTATATATTAAAAATAGGAGAATGTTCGTACATGCCGTATCCTGGCCTTCCCCTTATATCAACGCCTTTTGGTATTCGCGGAAGAAAACTGATTAGCCAAAAACTCGTATTTCACTGCAGAAACTGATTCAGCGTTGGATATGTCATCCATATGGATGAATCAGCCATTTAGGTGGGTGGGATTGGATACGGTGGGAGGATTGAACGGAGAAGGTTGGGATTCCGACAGAGAAGGGGTCAATGGACGGGAAGTTTTTGTGTGGTATATCACATACATCTAAATATCTAATGGACCAGTAAACAAATCTGGATAACACGGTTCGAATTATGTTTAAAAATAAAAAGTGTACAATTTGGCACATAGGTACACTGCAGATATGGCGGGTGCATCTAATAACTTCCCTCCATGGACGCCATTTCACAACATACGATAGAATTGCTATACATGCGTGTGTTTTTAGGTTTTGTAGGTGAAGGGTAATATTAATTGTCCATTCAGTTTAATGTTTGTTCTTATTGCCTTATGTAATTATATTTGTCTTTAATAATGGTTGAAATTGTGTTATTGTCCTCGGGAGCATTTCTATCTTTATAAATTAACTCATGCTATTTTTTCCGGGAAAACATGAAAATAATGTAGCATTGTTTTTATATGAATGGAATACATTCCATAGTTTAGATATTTTTTCTCACGAAATTTAAGAAGTGATAAAATATAGTATAAGAAAAACATAAACATTGAGGATCATACGTTTCTAAAAAGTTTTGATAAAAAATAACCTGATTGTTAATAATGATTTCTGATTTAAAACAAGGAACAATTATTTAAAAGGACACATATTGGAGTAAAAAGAACGCCCGAAACAAACACTTAATTATAAGGACAAAAAATAGGTAGATAGACCCAAATAGACTTAATTAATGAAAAAAAAAAAAAAAAAAAAAGGAACGGCTGGATCACATTCACGATCCTGAATGTTTATTTACATTTTTTATGTAATGCAGCTGTTGTGTTTTGCTTTCTTCATTTCTTTTTTTTTTTTTTTTCTTCAAATGCTGGGGTTGAGATTTTTTATTTTTTTATTTTTTTTATTTTTTTGCATTGATCACCGCGATGCAGTGACCACTACGATGCATTGACCACCGCAATGCCGTGCCCACTCCGATGCCGTGACCACCGCGATGCATTGACCACCACCATGCAGTGATCACCGTGATGCATTGACCATCCCGATGCAGTGATCACCCGTGATGCAGAGACACCGTGATGAAGTGACACATCGATGCACTAACAACCGCGATTCGGTAACACCATGATGTATTGACCACCGCGATGCATTGACCACCCCCGATCCATTGACCACCGCAATGCAGGGGCTACCCCGATGTAGTAGCCATCCCCGATGGAGAGACACCGTGATGCATCGACCACCACGATGCATTGACATCGGCAATCGTATATGCAGTGACATCGACATATTATGCAGTGACATCAGCAATCATATATGAATGGCATCAACAATTTATATAGTGATATCGGAAATCAAATATGCAGTGACATCAACATATTTGTTGATTTGTCCCGGAATTTGGAAGAATTTTCAAGGGAAATCGAGCTTATGAGCCACGTCGAGGTATATCGAGTACTTAGTTAGTTGAGTTCGATGTTGCCTTTTTATGGCTCAATCGAGCCCGAACTTTTTTTGTCGATTCGAGTCGAGCCCTAGGGAGTATCGAATAACACACAATAACACCAACATTTTATGAAGTGACATCAACACTCAAATTGCAAAAACAAAAACTTTGTAAAATGTATATGTAGTGACATCGACATTTTATGCAGTGACATCGACATATTATGCAGTGACATCAGCAATCATATATGAATGACATCAACAATTTATTTAGTGATATCGGAAATCAAATATGGAGTGACATCAACATTTTTGTTGATCTTTTTGTCCCGAAATTAGGAAGATTTTTCATGGAAAATCCAGCTGATGAGCTGCGTCAAGCTATATCGAGTACTTAGCCAGTCGAGTTCGATGTTGCCTTTTCATGGCTCAATCGAGCCCAAACTTTTTTAGTCGATTCGAGCTCGAGCCCTAGGGAGTATCGAATAACACACAATAACACCAACATTTTATGAAGTGACATCAACACTCAAATTGCAAAAACAAAAACTTTGTAAAATGAATATGCAGTGACATCGACATTTTATGCAGTGACGTCAACATTTTATGCTGTGACATCGACATATTATGCAGTGACATCAGCAATCATATATGAATGACATCAACAATTTATTTAGTGATATCGGAAATCAAATATGCAGTGACATCAACATTTTTGTTGATCTTTTTGTCCCGAAATTAGGAAGACTTTTCATGGAAAATCGAGCTTATGAGCTGCGTCGAGCTATATCGAATACTTAGCCAGTCGAGTTCGATGTTTCCTTTTTATGGCTCAATCGAGCCCGAACTTTTTTAGTCGATTCGAGCTCGATCCCTAGGGAGTATCGAATAACACACAATAATACTAACATTTTATGAAGTGACATCAACACCTAAATATGCTAGAAAACAGATGTTGAATTTTCCTGCTTTGTAGTATGTTTTAAGGTCATCAATTAATTGATTGTGTATCTACTTATGTTAAAACCGCGATATTGAAGTAATATTTTGTGATTATGTTTTTTAGAAAAAAAAAAAAACTATTTCGAACTAAAAGGCCTAATTCGACGACATAATCGAAGGCCTAACATTTTCCAGGGCCGGCCCTGATTGCCCTCCCTCGTCCACCCTCTACAGCATCATGTATCACAAGCATGGTGATCCAAAGTTTCTTTCATTGTTGCAGCACACCGTAAAAGCTCCCTATAAAGTAAAAGCAACATTGTGCATCTACCCAACAAGAAATGAACAGAAAAAGAAAAAGAAAACATTACTGGAGAAACCAAAATAAGTATAAACCTAGGCCTTCAATCATTATTCAAACCGTAATATTGCACAAAATAAGTATAAACCTAGGCCCCTTTTTTTTTTTTTTTTTTTTTTTTTTTAATGAAACCTTTATATATTAAAAATAGGAGAATGTTCGTACATGCCGTATCCTGGCCTTCTTCGCCCATAGCACGCCCATCTCCGCCCATCCCGCCCATGATGGGCGGTCACGCCCATAAATGACAAAACACAGACTTTTTTGTTTTGGTTTTTTTGTATGTGGTCGATGACTTCATCCGCTGCAACAATCACTAAATGTGTTTTGCTGCACAATTACAACAACTATTTGTTTATGAATGCTCGTTTGTTTGAAGAAAATGAGTCGAGTTCAAACAATATAGCCTAATTAATCGAGTCAAGTTTGAATGAAGATTTCAACTCGTTTATTAATCAAACAAACTTCCTCAAAAAAAAAAAAAAAAAAATCAAACAAACTCGAACACGTACAACTAGCTCAAATATAAACCGGAGACATTTGGTTTGGTTTGGTTTGATTTGATTCGTATACACCGCTAAGTAAAAATTCATAACATAAACCTCTTATTTATATAGGAAATCATCATTATTTATAATCTCTTAAAAAATGTCTCCAATGTACATGTTTTAGTCATACTCAAAATCTATAATTCCAAAATTAGTTCATAATAGAAAAATCTCATAAAAGTATGCAATTGGATTTTTACACAAATAGGAATTTATGCACTTCAGATGTAGAACTTTCTAACATGGCTGCTTTGCTTTCTGTTTGAAATTTGGATGCTGACATCATTATATATTTGCTGCTTCTCTCTGTATATAGGGACGGACATAGGATCTCGGATAAAAGGAGGCAATAAAATTTTTAAAGGCAAATAACAAATTTAAGAGACAAACAATATGCTTTGTAAATATATATCCTAGTTTCATTACTCTTACCCGAACACTAAGAATTTAAACTTGTGTACATCTATGATTCAAGTAGCGTCGTGTTACGGGTGGTGTCAGAGCCGACTACTTGACGAAACTGAGTAATGTTTTCGGTTATATTTTGTGTTCTTTAATTCCTTAGCTTTAATGTGTATATATATAATTGAATGCAACTTGAATTTGATCTACATTCTGCAGGATTTTTCCCGGCCCCTGTCAACATTATCCTCCTATATATTTATATTTTTCACATGTTGCGTGTCTTTGATACGTTTGTTGTGTCCTGTACGTGTTTTTTGTGTGTGTTAATGTTGGCAACATCATGACTTTTAGACTAAACTAGCTATTCATCATATTTGGTATTGGATCCAACGTAATGGAAAATGACATTGCATTTTCCGATTAAAATCAAGATTCACCCCTAAATTAAATAAAAAAAAGAAATACAAAACAAACAAACAAGATTCAATCATTGTTTTGTCTTTAAAGAAAAACAATGAATTGAGAATAGTTAGAGTCAAAAATTAAGTGATGGTCAATTTCCAAATTTCTGGAAGTGCTTAAAGAATATTTTAAAAAAAAAACTTTGGGAGCAAATTAAAAGTTTCAAATACTTCCGGATATTGTTAATTATTATGTAAACCTGGCAGATTTTGGACGCCTAGAATAATAAAACTATAATAAAATTAAGTGTTATTTGTTTATAAAAACGTGTTTTATGATTTAATTAGACACATATTACACACTTAAAAGATCATATTCCCTGTTGCAGATCTTCGGGCCCCCCATCCTTCGAAGTGGGAGCCTCCCCATGAAGGAACCATTAAGTGTAACGTGGATGCATCAGTCACAGCAGATTCTTCTGGTGTTGGACTAATTTTTCGTGACCATCTCGGGACAGTGTTGGCAGCGTTTTCCTATCGGTTCGATCCGGGCATCGCAGCGTCTTTTTTGGAGATGCGTGCTATCTATCTGGCGATGCAGGAAGCGATAACGCTGGGGTTCATGACTTTGGTTGTTGAGAGTGATTGTCTCATCTGTGTTCAGCGGCTCTGACAACCTTCTACAGACTTAACGGCATTTGGCTGTTTAGCATCTGATTGTCTTTCTAGATCCCTATTATTTTCTACTATTCAGTTTTCTTTTATTAAGCGTGCAGGGAATGTCCCGGCGCATTTGCTTGCTAGACATGGCCTTTTGGTGGCCTCTTTGACTGCTTGGGGTTCTTCCCCACCGTTTGATGTTATCTCTGCTACTCTGGCAGATCTGAATTAATGAAAAGTTTTTTACTTCTAAAAAAAAAAAAGATCATTAGTTATAAGGACAAAATAACAATGGTTGGACAAAAATAACCCCAATCCCTTCTTTCTCATTTTTCAGTTCCAGCGGCATCGTCCCACCCCTCTCCCCAACAACCCTTTTCATCTCCATTCTTCCATGGCTGTTCCCTTTTCATCTCCTTTCTTCTATAGCTGTATTTCCGGCGTGGCTCAGGTCTTGTTCCACCACGGTGATGATTTTGGGTTTTAAGAGGCTTAATAGCCTCTGTCGAAGCTGCTGAGGTTTGTGGCAGCCGGACATGGCCGTTGGAGAAGAAGACCTACGGCTGTTACGTGCTTCGTGAGGGGTTAATTTCATTTTTAGTCCTCTAACTTTACCTGTTTTTGTAAATAGTCCTCTTTTTGCTCCGGTAGCATTTTTAGTCCTAAAACTTTCTTTTTTCTGGATTTTTAGTCCTTTTTGCCAATTCATCACCGGAGCTCCGGCGAAGTGCTAATTTTCAGTCCTATAACTTTCTATTTTCTGGATTTGTAGTCCTATAACTTTCTATTTTCTGGATTTTTAGTCCTATAACTTTTTATTTTCTGGATTTTTAGTCCTTTTTATACACTTCGCCGGAGCTCCGGTGATGAATTGGCAAAAAGGACTAAAAATCCAGAAAAAAGAAAGTTATAGGACTAAAAATACTACCGAGAGCAAAAAGATGACTATTTACAAAAACAGGTAAAGTTAGAGGACTAAAAATCAAATTAACCCGCTTCGTGAGAGAAGATCTGGCTTTGACATCGGGCTACGATGCTTTGGATGTGGCAAACAAGATTGGAATCATATTAGCTGAATTCAATTGCATTTTTCTAGTTGTATTCTCCCTGACATCATTTCAATTGCTCGTAACAGTCCGATTTTATGCTTTTGTCCTTTAAATGCTAAAAAAAATGTGTGTAGGTTCATGTATTTAATTGCGAAATGTGATGTTAATTGCAAGTGTTCTAAAGAAGAAAAGTGAAACTGATGAGGGATTTCTTCAAGTTTTCAAATAGAAGCAAGCAGCTTGACATCTCAAATTTATATATCTTCTAATTCTGTTTTCTTTTTTCAGACGTTAAATAAGTTCAATTGAATTCCATGCCGTTTATTTGATTTATTTTGATGAAATTGTTTAGTTGAAAGCTGTAGTGTACTAACATTCAGTTAAACACCATCTGGTTTGCACAACTGTGCTACATGTTCCCTTCTATTTTGAGCTTGTAAACGAACTTTTAGTTGCCGATAGTAGCCTTTTCACTTTTAGTACTTACGACACACGGTCCTTTGCAAAGCTTATTGATTTTTATAGAACACCCTTGTTGTATTTGTGGTTGGCAAATGCATTGTATGGTAACTTGATGAGATACAAGTATTGCTTTTATTTCATCTTACCTTTTGACTTGCAGGTAATTCTTGATCAATTAATGGACAAAAAGCAGCAGTTGTAAACGTGGATTTGAAGCATTTTTTCATACAGAAAACCAGATTGGGCAAGAGTTAAAAGGATTAGGTTGATCGAGAAAGCTGCGTGAATTCAAAGCAGGTTCTAAGCCATTCTTTTAATAATATCTCAGAACGTCTTTATATAGCTTAAATGCTGAGAAACTTTGTTTTATTGATCTCATCTGGGGTATTAAATTGAATGACCAATTTCTTCTATGGCCATGTATTGTTTCAACCACTCTACCTTTTTTTTTTTTTTTTGAAGAAGGGTCTTTGGTTAAAAACTGTAGAGAAAATTCACAAAGCAGAAGCTACCTTTTTTTTAATACAAACATGTCACTTATCCGATTAAGATTCCTTATACAAGAATTGTTCTCTATGATGTATATAAGCATACGTTGACTTTTTCAAATATGATGATTCTTGAGTCAAGCCATAAAAAGGCAATTAGTTTAACATGCATCACCTTGAAACAAAGAAAGAAAAACTATACGTTGACGGTGGGTTTGTGTATGATTTAGAATAAAATTGATACGGTGATATTGATGTAACTGCATTTACAGTTAGAGAATTGATGCAGTGACATCGATGTCACTGCATATGTCAATGCATATACAATTTACAAAGTTTTTGTTTTTGCAATTTAGGTGTTGATGTCACTGCATATACAATTTCATACGAAAATTGGTAACTTTGTAAAATAAGTGTAGTGTCATTCACATTAGGGTGTAATCGATCCGAGTTGAGTCGATACTCCTTAGGCTCGAGCTTGAATCGACTAAAAAAGTTTGGGCTCGATTGAGCCATAAAAAGGCAACATCGAACTCGACTGGCTAAATACTCGATATAGCTCGACGCGGCTCATAAGCTCGATTTCCCCTAAAAAATCTTTCTAATTTCGGGACAAAAAGTTCAACAAAAATGTTGATGTCACTGCATATTTGATTGCCGATGTCACTACATAAATTGTTGATGTCACTACATAAATTGTTGATGTCACTGCATATTTGATTGCCGATATCACTACATAAATTGTTGATGTCATTCATATATGATTGCTAATGTCACTACATAAAATGTTCATGTCACTGCATATCTGATTGTCGATGTCACTGCATAAATTGTTGATGTCACGCATATATTATTGCTTATGTGACTGCATAAAAATATGAATTAAAGTGAAAGATTTATGTTGATCGTAGTTTTATAACAAAAGATATAGTCATTTGAAGTCGATTTTATGAAATTAAGTCGGAAAAATATCAAATATCATCACGGTGTTGCTTCATCAAATGTCACTGCATATTTGATTGCCGATGTCACTACAAAAATTGTTGATGCCATTCATATTTGATTGTTGATGTCACTGCATAAAATGTTGATGTCACTGCATAAATTGTTGATGTCACGTATATATGATTGCTGATGTCACTGCATAGTTGATATCACTACATATATGATTACCGATGTCACTGCATAAAAATATGAATTAATGTGAAAGATTTATGTTGATCGTAGTTTTATATCAAATGATATAACCATTTGAAGTCGATTTTATGAAGAAAATAAACTGATTTTATGAAATTAAGTCGAAAAAATATCAAATGTCATGGTGTTGCTTCATCAAATGTCACTGCATCCCTGTGATCAATGCATCCCGGTGGTCTATGCATCGCGGTGTCTCTGCATCGGGGGAGACCACTTCATCGTGGTGTCTCTGCATCGGGGGTGGCCACTGCATCGCGGTGTCACTTCATCGCGATGTCTCTGCATATTTGATTACCAATGTCACTACATAAATTGTTGATGTCGTTCATACATGATTGCGGATGTCACTGCATAAAATGTTGATGTCAATATCTGATTGCCGATGTCACTGCATAAATTGTTGATGTCACGCATATATGATTGCCGATGTCACTACATAAAATGTTGATATCACTGCATATATGATTGCCGATGTCACTGCATAAAAATATGTATTAAGGTGAAATATTTATGTTGATCGTAGTTTTATATCAAAAGATATAGCCATTTGAAGTCGATTTTATGAAGAAAAGAAATCGATTTTATGAAATTAAGTCGGAAAAATATCAAATGGCATCACGGTGTTGCATAATCAAATGTCACTGCATCCCGATGGTCTCTGTTTCGCGGTGTCTCTGCATCGGGGGTGGCTACTTCATCGCATTGTCTATGCATCGGGGGTGGCCACTGCATCGCGGTTTCACTTCATCGCGATGTCTCTGCATATATGATTGCCGATATCACTATATAAATTGTTGATTTCATTCATATATGATTGCTCATGTCACTTCATAAAATGTTGATGTCACTACATATCTGATTGGCGATGTCACTGCATAAATTGCATAAATTGTCAGTGCATCCCGGTGGTCAATGCGTCGCGGTGGTCAATGCGTCACGGTTGTCAATGCATCGGGGTGGTCGATGTATCACGGTGGTCAATGAAAGAAAGGAAAAATAAACTTACACTGTCCATAAAAAAAAAATTTAAAAAAAAAAAAATTGACGTCCATCCTGAATAAAAAAAAAATTTAAAATAAAAAATCAAACAAAACACAACAATAGGTTGACATTGTAATAAATAAATAAAAAAACCATTCAGCGTATGCCGTGTCCCCCCTTTTTTTATTTTTTTCTTCGTTAAGTGTATTTGTGTCCATCTATCTAATTTTTGTCTTTTTAACTAAATGTTTGTTTTGGATGTCCTTTTGCCTAATTAAATCCAATATGTGTCATTTTCAATAATTGTCCCAAAAATTAAATACCTACCACGTAAATATAATTTTCAGCATGACAACTTTAAATTTATTAGATACTAAATAAATATATTCTCCTTTTTTTTTAAGGAAAAAAAACCCCAAGAATTAATGATTGCTAATGAAAATGATCATCAACAAATTCTACGCCATGCAAATTCTACGATCATTTAGATTTGTCTAGCAACATAGATCTATTAATTTGTGGACAACATTTATCTTATTATATAAAAAGACTAAAATTAAATAAACAAAGCTAAAGGAAATATTTCTCATAAGCTTCAGTTTCATACTATACACACACTAGGGGAAGTATAAAACCACTAGGGAAAAATAATTCTATAATATTGGATTGGTATTAGATTATTAGTTACAGCTCAATGATACATAATACCTCCCTTAGGCTTTACGTTATGATAAATTTTATAATACAACCGTTGAAGCAAGGTTGTACCAAGTGGCATACATTACATCCATTCATTTCTAACCTTTCACACACGATAAAAGTGTATTATGTGAAAGAGAGTAAAAATAAAAGGCTCTAATGTATGCTACTTGCATACAACCTTCTTATAACCGTCGCACCATAAAGTTTCGTTACGACAAATATATATATATATATATATATATATATATATATATATATATATATATATATATATATATATATCTTTATGTAGGGGGTATATATATATGTGCATCTTTTGGACGACCACTTTTTGTCCTTTTCCCGGTTTCTGTGTAATTTTTTTTTTTTTTTTTTTTTTAACTCCTGCGGGTTAAACGGCGTCGTTTAACTCTAGGCCACCGTCTTTCTCTGGTTTTCTTTCTTTCCCACTTCGAAATCAAATTGGTGCGGTGTTACTTCTACAATGGTATTTGCTCCACTACCTCTACGAAAATCTGCGATGGCTGGCTCTGATAGGTTGGTGGTTACAGGTGGCTTAGCACCGCCATGCTGCTCCCCACTTGCATATACATCTGGATATTTAATTGGGGCTTTCTCTGCACATTTGAAGCTTGGAGATTTTCTGATTTACGAAATGCTTAAGTTTTTAGGGATTTTTCGTCTCTGCAGGTAATTGGCAGCAAATGTGTTAATCCTTCGTTTTTATGGTTCATTTATGCCTCTGATTGTGTGCTGTATCAGTGTTGTTGTCACATTTATCTTCATTAGCTGTTTGTTTTTGCTCTGCAGATTGATCCTTTTGATCCACTGTTTACTCATTTCCATTTTCAGGTTTGCATTTTGTTCAGATTCTATCTCTTCTTTGGTTGCATGTTCATTTCCTGTAACTTCTCCTCTTTTCCATTGTTTTTTTTGGATATGCAATGATTTTTATCGATTAGAGGGTGGTTGTGGTTGTCATAAGGGTAAATTCTATGTGTTCAATGCCTGCATGTACAGTAGTTAGGATTGTGGCTTTAGCATTGTGTGTTTGTAGAGACCTAGGTGCCTGGTGGTTTTTTTGTTCAGGAATTCATGTTTTCATTGACTATTGTAATTTGTTTCTGTATGTTTATTCGGATATGAAGTTCTGGTACTAAGTCTTCATTTTTACCTCCCGTTCCACAAGAGGAATCGTTTACATTGGAAGAGTATTAGTTGTGGTTGTTATTCTTTATCCAACAAGAGTAGTAAAATGGTGACTAAAGGTCCTGTTTAGTGTATTGATACATAGTTTTACCTCGTCCGTTTTACTTTTCCTGTTGGTTTGGTGCTACAAGGAACTAGGTTTGCTCTGCCTGAATGTATAACTTCATGTATACCTATCATACATTGGAGGGTTATTAGTTGTAAATGTTATTGTTTACTTACTAGGAGTACCTAGGTGATGACTAGGTTTGCCAGCCAGTGTATAGATTTGTGGTATTACTAGGTTCATATTATTTATACGCTTCACTTTCGTGTGATAAGAAATAAGGTTGGGTCTGAGTAACGGTGATACCTAATCTTATGTCTATTTGTTCCTGCTTCCTGGCCAAACTCTGTCCTTCCATTGCTTTCCCATTTGCAAATTTCAGCCTTTTGGTTTCCGACTGTTTATGCTCAGCTCGGGTTTCATGGATGACATCGCGTGTTGTGCTCGTAATGAAAGGAGGAGAGATGCTTATAGGTCAATGGATGGCCAAAGAAGAGCTCAGGTGTCTCTTCAACGCCGTGAAAGAAGGCGATCATTTCGTTCCTCCCGGGTTCAAGATACTTCTCCTGCCCAGTCAGTTCCTGTTCCGGTCTTCGAGGTAGGCGAGTCTTCTGGTGCAGCCGGTGTGGGTTCGAGTAGCAGTTTGCCTGCTTCATCGCCCACATCAGGTTCCTCGAGGAAAAGGGACCGTGCACATGTAAGAGAGAGTTCTTATTTCAGGAGATTTTTAACGGATGTCTCAGCTGCTGTTGAGCGGGTGTCTCATGGCAGCTCGCCGTATGATAGTGATGGAGATTACTGTATGCTACCTGATGCTCCTGATTGTACTTACTGGCTCTGCAAAGAGATTCTTCCATGAACCTCCTTCTTTCTGTTGTTCTGAAGGAGAAATTAAACTTGTGTCCTCCGTTATGCCTCCCGAACTCTTGTTCTTGTTTACCTCTGACGATCCAGAATCAATTGAATTTCGTAAGTATGTCCGTACATACAATAACAACGTAGCCTTCACAAGCTTTGCAGCTAAAACTGATCCAGATTTAATGAAGAATTTTCAGGGGATCTATACATTTGCTGTGCAAGGGAAGATTCATCATTTCATTAATTCAGTACAAAGTACGTCGGATCCTCCCGCAAATCTTCAACTATATTTCTATGACCCTGATGTTGAAATCGATTATCGCCTGTCTATGTCAGAAAAGCTAAGCAGAGGGCTTCTCTTGAAGCTACGAGGCATCCTTAATGATAATCCCTACGTAAAGTTTCTCACACAATTAAAAGATCTAGACAACCTCGAGAGTCAAAAAATATGCTTGGTTCAAACGCCTGTCCTAGATCAGCGTGTTTATAATTTGCCAACCTGCGATGATGTTGCCGCTATTTTGTCACTTGACGATGAGAACGAACTGAATCCCGTATGTCACGTGCAAATATACTCCAAAGATTCCGTCCCTCATCGTATTTCCCAGAACTTTGGCTGTTATGATCCATTGCAATATCCCTGCATTTTCACCAAAGGTGAACCTGGGTGGCATGTTGGTTTGGAGAAGTTGCCTCCTAACAAGAGGAAACGAAGATATACTTGCCCTTCAAGTGTACCGTTATCACTGTCCGGATTGAGTACACCTGAACAACTCATTGGTATGGAGGAAGAAGGTACAGATTTTGTACTTTGTTTTCCTAGCCACATACTCGTGTCCTTTCTTGGTGTTTGTACTCTACTGCTAACACCTGCTTCTTTACTGTAAAATGTCAGCTTTGGCCCAGGGTTCACGTAAGCGTAACATGGTTTCCTGCAGAGAATACTATTGTTACAAATTGCAAATGCGGGATTCGGACGAGTCCGGCATACTGCATACAGGCAGACTATTACAGCAATATATAGTTGACATGTATGTAAAGGTAGAAACATCTAGGCTAGATTACATGAGAAAACAGCAGCACCAAATTAGAACATAAAGTATGCAAGGCATAGTTGACGGGTTAAGCAGCGGTACAACGATGGGTGCTGATATAGGTAGAAGAGTTATTCTTCCTGCTTCATTTGTAGGCGGTCCCAGGGACATGAGAAAGCGGTACATGGATGCAATGGCATTGGTTCAGGAACTTGGCAAGCCTGACTTCTTCATTACTATGACTTGCAACCCGTCCTGGCTAGAAATAACAAAGCATCTATTGCCAGGGGAACTACCGCAGAATAGACCTGATCTTTTGTCCCGGGTCTTTAAGGCCAAGTTAGAAGTCCTTAGAAAGGACCTCATTACTGACCGTGCATTTGGTACGCCAAGTGCTTCTGTCTATTCAATAGAATTCCAGAAGCGTGGATTACCCCATGCACATATCCTACTTATAATGGATCATGATTCAAAGCCCTTAAATCCTGATGCTTATGACCGGTATATTAGTGCCGAATTGCCTGATCCCACTGCTGATCCGCAACTCCATGATATGGTTACTAAGCACATGGTCCATGGTCCTTGCGGTGCATTAAACCCTAAGTGTCCTTGCATGCGTAACAACGAACAAAAAAGTAGATACCCCAGGAACTTTCTTGCTCGTACAACACACGGTGAAGATAGTTATCCCCTTTACAGGCGACGGGACACTGGAATTTCAGCACGCATACGGGGCCACAGGGTTGACAGCCGGTGGGTTGTTCCTTACAATCCGTACCTTTTGAAGAAATTCGACTGTCATATTAATGTCGAAATCTGTTCTTCCATAGAATTGGTCAAATACTTGTACAAGTATATATACAAGGGGCCAGACAAAGTTGCTTTTCGGATAGCAAACAGTAATTGCCAAGACGAAGTTACGGAGTACCAGAGAGGGCGGTGGGTATCCCCGCCGGAAGCAGCTTGGCGTATCTTTGCATTTCCACTCTTTGATATGCACCCAGCAGTTATCGCCTTACAGTTACATCTACCGAATCACCACATGGTATCGTTTAAGCCACAGCAAGACCTATCCACTTTAGCTACGAACACTTTCCTAGGACGGACTATGCTTACCGAGTTCTTTTCCATGAACAGACGTGATCAAAGTGCCCAGCGATTATCTTGTCTGTACAAGGAATTTCCAAAACACTTTGTATGGGATTATGGCAAACGTCTGTGGTCCAAACGAAAGAGGGGAAAGATTGTTGGCAGAATAGTCTCAGCTTCACCGTCCGAAGGAGAGCGATACTACCTCAGAGTACTACTAAGCCATGTACGTGGCCCTACGGGATTTAACGACCTACGGACATTTAACGGTCATTTATACTCTACATTTAGAGAATCTGCATTAGAACGAGGCTTGCGGCGACGGATCACGATCTCCGTAGGTGTACGGATGAAGCAGTTCTCTATCAGATGCCAAATCAACTGCGACGACTATTTGTATCAATCCTGGTACATTACTGCCCTTCGGATCCCTGTACCTTGTGGGAAAAATACAGCACATCTCTCTCCGAAGACTACCTTAGATATCAACCACTAACGACCGCAAATATAGACGAAGCGAAGAAAAAAACACTAGCAAGCATAGGACAGTCGTTGGATGATCTAGGTAAGCACTTGTCAACATACGACCTAGCTTACGAACACCGAACATGGTGACGGTGAGTCCCGTACAGGAAGGGAAATAGCATATGAAAGAGGTCTCGTACCGAACGATGCAGACATAGCTAACCACCTAAAGCTTAACCCCGAACAGAGACAAGCGTACGACCTAATCATGCAGAAAATTCTGGATAACGAACCTGCTAACATATTTATTGATGGCCCAGGTGGCACTGGAAAAACGTTTCTGTACAGGACTATATTGGCGGTTCTTAGAAGCCAAGGTCACATTGCCCTAGCGACGGCAACTTCTGGGGTTGCTTTGCTTCAAAGACGTTGCTGGTGGTAGAACTGCTCATTCCCGATTCAAACTGCCATTAAGCAGTGACGAAGGTTATGTGCCGAATATCAGTAAACAGAGTGGTCTAGCTAGACTACTACGGGAAGCAAAAATCATCATCTGGGATGAAGCACCAATGGCCCACCGAAAATCTATTGAGGCTTTTGCTGAAATGCTAAGAGATATAACTGAAGTAGATCGGCCATTTGGAGATAAGATTGTCGTCTTCGGAGGTGACTTTCGACAGGTACTACCTGTTGTGACTAATGCAACCAAACCACAGCAGGTAGAAGCATGCCTTATAAGTTCGCCGCTTTGGGAATCATTTGAAAAAATTGTGTTGCTGCAAAATATGAGAGCCTTAGAAGATCCCCATTTCACCCGTTATCTTCTGCGAGTAGGAAATGGCACTGAAACGGTTGATGCGATGGGAACATTACTACTACCACGACAGATGATTGTTCCTTTTAATCAGAAAGAAGCTTCTCTCAATAGTCTGATTGCGTTCGTATACCCGGACATACGTTTGTTCAGCAGCAATCCCCAGTCAGTAATAAACAGGGCAATACTAGCACCGACAAATAATTCGGTGGATGAAATTAACGAACAAATGATGCAAAGAATGGCTGGTCATAGTTTTACGTATACAAGTACCGACATAGCAATAAATCCACGCCACCAAGGTGATTACCAAGATTATCTTAATACATTAAATCCGAGTGGCCTCCCGCCGCACGAACTATGCCTAAAGCCGTATTGTCCTGTCATCCTACTGCGCAACCTAAACCCGACAGAAGGCCTCTGCAATGGAACACGCTTGATATGTAAAGAACTTGGACCACACACAATAGTTGCTGAGATCATGACCGGTTCAAATGCTGGTGAGACAACCATACTACATAAAATTCCGCTTGAATCTTCAAATCAGGACAAAAGGTCAGGCATACCATTCAGGCGTTACCAGTTTCCAGTACGGCTATGTTTTGCCATGACTATCAACAAGGCACAAGGGCAGACACTTGACCGCGTGGGAATCTACCTTCGAGAACCCGTCTTCTCGCATGGACAATTGTACGTTGCTCTATCAAGGGCAAAGAAGACGTCCAACATCAAAGTACTAATCGCACCCCCAACATTCAGCGAGACATCTAATTCAAACAAGACGGTGAACGTTGTTTACCCAGAAGTGCTTTTACAATAGAGTGAGCATTCGTAATTGTCGGTTGATTCTTTATCCGAATTAATGTCCCATACACAAATAAAGACGATGCATATTAAATGTAACACATATCAAACTGCTTTTGTAACTAAACTTTTATTATTTCAGTGAAAAAATGGTGCAGCAAATGACAATGACCGAAGTCAGACCAGGAACAACGAAATGGAAGGCAAACATTATGGTGCTCGAAAAAGGTCACGTTACCTACACCAGCACAAAGAAGAAGATACAAAAACTAATCATTTCCGATGGACAGGTACGAATACATGCTTCCTTCTTAGGGAATTACTTACACTGTACTGCCTAAAGTAAAATGCAGGCAGAGAAGTGGCCTGCTATTATACTAATAGTATAAAATAGTCACCTCTTCCTGCATGCACCTTCACATTACCAGACTTACCAACAGCTTCACTAGGTCAACACAATCAGCAATACTTGAGAAACAATAGATGCCATGTTAGGAAAACAATGACAAATTCAACATAGATTTACTACCAATACAGTAAAATACTTGCATGCTTTCCATCTTTTTCTGCCATTGCATTTTTTTTTAATTCTTCTTTTAAAAATTGCCCATTCGGTTCTCATGGCAGAAATTCCCCGTCATTAGTCGCATCTTGTGTTAGTAGCAAACGTATTTTTGGGACATTGGTAAACTATATACCTTTTGACATAACTGAATATATCAGTGAAAAAATGGTGCAACATTACTGCATATTCTGTTTTAACGATTGAGTAATTAGGGACGCATCATGCTGTCTAAATGTACTTCGCAAATTCCAACTATTACTGAATTGTACACTGATTTATTCCCAGTATTACTTATATTGAAAGATTCAGTCTATATTCCACTCAAACTTACAATGCAAACACTACTTTTGTTCTCTAAATGTTCTTGTTGTATTACAAACACCATTTGTTTTAGGTATATCTGTGAAGATAAACATGTATACAAAAAAAGCATATGTACAATTTTTTAAATAACACAGGTACTTGTCGCACTATAAAATTAACTGACATTCCCCGTAAATTTATGCACCGTGATTTTCAATGCAGGGAAATAGAGTCCTAGGGGTAATTTGGGAAGATAAGATTGGCTTGTTACACGAGAGCTTATTACCTTTTAAGAAATACTGTGTCGGAGGAGCAACTGTTGCTGAAATTAAGCCTGAGTTCCTACACTACAATCCTGGAATTACTTGTGCGGTGGACATTTACGCGGTCAACATACATACGCACGCTAAAGGACTCACAAATGGACGCAACATACCCGAAATTCCATACCAGACATGCAGGGACATGATCTCACGTATCGGTGAGAAAGCAAAAATCGGTATGGAACATAAACATATATATTGCATTTCAATAGGTAAGTGTACAAATAACTAATTTTAAAAGTGATTGCACTGCCCAACAGATATCCTCGCAGTGGCAGTAAACGTACAGCCACCACAGAAAAAACCAGTCAAAGGAGAGCTGAAGGACATACAAGAATGCATTATTGTGACTCAAGAGTAAGACAATAACTATTACAAATATTTTGTCCCCATACATTATTAATTACACATCCTCCTAAATGCAGAATGACACCAATAATGCTGAGCCTATGGGGAGACTACATAGATCAGGAAGGCAAGCTGTTGTTAGCTTCAAAAGACAATCTTCCAATTGTTCTTGCAACTAAACTCACCCCTTCAACATTCTCAGGTAAAATCAACATTTACACGATCACTGCCTACCTTGATCAGGCATACATTAAGAGAATGGCTCTAATTTGTAGGAATATCACTAAGTACAACTTCCGCAACTTTCATAGCAGTGGATCCACAAACACCACAAGCAAGACAAATGAGAGCATGGTAAACATTGCCCATCCCCAAGTTAATATATAAGGTTCACACATATCACACAAAAATTACTTCCACTTCCGTGAAACGAAATTTGAACAAAATACAGAAGCATTAACCAAGTTAGGTGAAGGTGACAACAAGCAAAGCCGTAAACACCTCTTAGAATACATTCCAGGTGACCAGATCACATCAGTAATGGAGATAATCCCAGACAAGAAGGTAAACACAACAATTACAATACATCCGTTCACAGTTTCTCCCTTGCAATTGCTAACAATTGACCAAACAGAATGAATGGGTGGTGGTGCAAATGGCTGTCCAAAGTTACACCCAGGAAATCACTTACGTTGCCTGCCCAGGTTGCAAAACCACTATGACAGCCGATCCAGATGAAACATTCTACTGCTTCAAATGCAGGCAAAAAAGGACTGCCCAGTTAAAGTAAGTGTCCGCTACATTCCTTCACACATTCACATAAATGTGTACAACTAAAGTTTCTTAACATAAGTTCCCGTTGTGTTTTCAACCATCGTATACAGGTGCAGACTAGACTTGCAGCTCACTGATCATTCGGGCAAGGTTAGGGCAACACTGTTCGACACGCTTGCAGAAGAAATATTTAACACAACTCCAAGCGAGTTACTACAAATGGATACGAAGGTATGCAACACAATTACTGAGCTACCCCACAATTTTAAACAAACAACTATACTAACATGGTCATACTCAAACAGACCACCACAGCATTGCTGAAAGACATAAATAGTAAGTTGGAACAAAGAACTTTCCGAGCACAGATCAGAGCAGTGAAAGGCAACTATGGTGACGGCATTACACGGTTTTCAGTTCAGCAATACGAACAAGTGAAGGATAGCTCTGAAAAAGCAGGCAACGATGACCTAGCATCAAAGAAGAAGAGGATCGAAGGACCTGAGCTAAGTTCAACATCAGGGACAAAGCAAATTGTGGCTCCACAAAAAACGACTACAGCAGAAGAAGACAGCATGAAATTCCCAGCCACTCCACAGCCGAATGCGCCAGCAAAGCCTAAGAGATATGAACACACAGACTAAAGCAAGGTGGAAACCAGCCACACCAAGAAGGCCATCACCAAACATTTTGGAAGTGAAGAATGACCCAAAGTAACAGAATAGCAGTACGTTTTGAATTTTCCTTCATGCATGTACATTACAATCTAGCTAAGGAATGGTAGTAGCTAAAACCTGACTGCCTAAATGTCTATATGCCCTGTAAAAAAACCCTATGAAAATGTCATCAAAATGACCACTTTTGCACCACGACATCCAACTACACCTATTGCCACCCAACTTCAATACTTACAGTACATATTTACTTTCACAATAATTAAAGGAAAATATCACACACAAAAATGCATTTTTTTACTGCCCTACACTTGTTGGCCTTATGCCAGTTCATTGGACAACAAGGCCGGCTGCAGCCAAACCAATTAAGCCTTGGGAAATTGAATTAATTAGGCTCACTTTCCCTAAAGGTTTCCCATTGGGTATAAATGTGGTGAATTACTGGAAAATGTAACTTTTACTTCCCACTAGCATTGGTTAGAGCAAAATTTGAATGACAATTCATTACCACACTTGGAAACACAAGACCAATTTACTGGCTATTGCATTAGCTAGCACTTATACCACCTATAAATGAACTAACATTTTACTTACAATATATTCAACAGTCTTCTTCCTTACAACAAAAACCTGCACAGATCAACTCCATGAATCCCATGGATTTCAGGAAGGCATACCCAGCCATCATGTATGAGTTTGAAGAGGGAGACTACGGTGTTTACGCACCGCCGTACCCTCTGAAGGAAGATGATGCTCCTATTCTGCCTGGCGATGTACCTAGAATGGGTTCATATCCAGACAGGGTGCCAAAAGGCCTAGCCAAGCAACGAGACAAACTGGAAAAGCAAGTCCACCAAAAAGAGGAACAGGTGAAGTGGCACCAGTGGCATGCAAAGGAGCTAGGCAGGGAGTCAGACCACTGGAGGCAGAAATATATCAGAACGAAGGCATTGTATGAGGCACAAGCAAGTAGCAGCCAGGCTCCAGGAGCATCACACAGGCATGGAAGCAATGCTGGCAGAGGAAATGCTCCACCACCTTACTACACCCCAAGCGCTGCACGAGACGATAATCATCAATTCTAAGACGAAGGAGAAGGACGACCTCAAAATGCTTCCACCAGCCAGACTCCATTTTATGCTTTCTTCAACTTCCTACCTCCTCCAATCCATGAAATAAATGTTACAATTCAAAATCATTACGGTTTTAATGTAACACATTTCTCTTATGTTTAACGTTGTCATAAATACTTCTTCACCACAGATTGTACACCTACACTAGAAAAGAATATCCAGCATTAAAAATACTACAAAAATAATAACTAAAATAACAAACACTAATCTAAATACGTAACAAAAAAAAACAATATAAACAAGATACACAATACACAAAAAAGCAACATAAACATAATATATTTGACATCAAACGAGGGCCCGCCTCGTACGGAGTACGTTCCGACTCTAGTATATATATATATATATATATATATATATATAGTGGTTATTAGTTATAAGGCCGTCGTTAGAGACTTAATGATCATTTAGGACACTCAAAAAACTTATTCGGTTATAAGGACATTCTAATTTTTATTCTTCTTTGTCGAGTGTTTCTTCAACTGCGTAGATCTACCAAATGCGTTGCTTGATCTGTTTAATCTCTTATTTTATAGCTTTACATCCGCCGTTGAATGCTTGCACGGCCATGGCTGCCGGGATAGCTACCTTCCAGATGCTTTTGCTTATGTTGCTGCGGCTTCACCTACTGATGGGGTTTAAATTTTTTTTTTTTTTTTTGAGGAAGGGGTTTAATCTTTAAGTTCATGTGAAGTGAAGCAGCAGAAAACAATGGCTATGGTTCCAGCAGCCCGCCATCTTCTTACCCACTCCATCACTTCCACTTTCCGCCCAAAATTATCAATTCCACTACTCAATAAGCTCACATATGTATTCTCTTCCTTCTCCACATCTTCCTCTGCTCTATGCGTCGCACCCAACGCTCAAAAAGGTCTTTTCTTTTCCTTGCTTTTTTTGATTTCCCCTTTTATTAATAAAAAAAATTCTACCCAATTGCGTAAAAGGAACATCTTCACCTTTCAAAGTGGGTTTTATGAAACGAACGCATTCGCATTCTTTCGAAGTGAATTTAATCAAGTAACTATTTTTTTCCCTTCAGTTATTGCGGGCTCGCGCTTGTGTTGCATACAGATGAGTGGGAGTTGAATCCTGGTGGCAGCTGATTGTGGTTGGATTGTGGAGGTATGATAGGCGATGAGATCTATGCTTAATTCTTCATTTTGTTTGGGTTGCTTAGTTGTAGAATTTCAGCTTGGTGCTGTTGGGAAATTGTTGTTTGTTGGTTCAAGCTGGCATTGGACTTTGGCTCCTGTTATATTGTATTTTTTGTGGTATTTCTGTGGTTACTCTAGGCTGATTTTATGTTGGTGTAGAGTCAGGTTGGGTTGTTGATTATGGCACTCAATGTTTGGTGTTGTTGGTTACAAGCCTAATGCTTCTGTTGTATGCTCTTTTTGCCTCAAAATGGCCTATTTCTTGACTCATTTGAGTCTGTTAGGTTGGTTTTGAGGTTGCTGTTGTTGCCCCATGCCTTTGCTTTGCCCTCTTTTCTGTGGTCATTTATCTTTTAATACAGTATACTGTGTCTTTGTTTACCATTGATCCGTGTATCTCGTTCTGAATTAATATTTTGTTGAATCAATTTGTTTGTGAAGGTCAAGGCAGTGAGAGAGACTATGAATCAGATGGTGGAGGTGTGGAAAGACATTCCTTATTCATTTGATGAGGCCTCTGTATCCCCTGCTCCACAATCTTATTCTAATGTTATCATCAACCCCAACCCCGACTTCCTCTTTTGCTTTCTTTCATTATGATGACAGAAAGGAGATGCAGTGACATTGATGTCTGAAGCAGTGACATTGATAACTTATGCAGTGACATTGATGTCTGAAGCAGTGACATTGATAACTTATGCAGTGACATTGATTTCTGAAGCAGTGACATTGATGACTTATGCAGTGACATTGATGTCCGGTGCAGTGACATTGATGAATGATGCAGGGACATTAAGCTAAACATTCAAGATCGTGTTAAAGAATTGAGGGATTCCACAATGAATCCAATTATCAGAAGGCACAAACAACGTGTGGCCATTACAAGAGTCATAGTGAAGAGTCTTTGTAGTTTCACCAAACTTGTACTTCTATCCATATTAAAAGCTCCACATTTGGAGAAATGCAAAACAAGAGCAGAGCTGACTGATGCAGATGTTAGGTTTTATGCAGTGACATTGACGATTTATGCAGTGACATTGACGACTTATGCAGTGACATTGAAGTCTGATGCAGGGACATTGACGACTTTTGCAGTGACATTGATGTCTGAAGCAGTGACATTGATGTCTGAAGCAGTGACATTGATGACTGTATTTACAATTAGATAACTGATGTAATGATATTGATGTCACCGCATATACAACTTGATACACACATTTGATAACTTTGTAAAGTAACTTTATTTCTTTGTTATCTTTAAATATTTGATTGACGTTGGTTTATTTGATTAATGTTGGTTTAAATTTTCGATAACTTTGTAAATAACTGTATTTCTTTTGTTTTTTTTTGGTTTAAATGCATATTTTTACAACCAAAGGTATGCATAAATTGTTACAATAACACGTCACTGCATAAATCGTTACAATAACACGTCACTGCATAATTCGATATAATAAGACATCACTGCTTAGATCGCTACAATAAGAAGTCACTGCATAAATCGCTACAATGAGACGTCATTGCATAAATCGCTACAATGAGATGTCACTGATCAAGGTTGCCAATGGATCGTGGCGGTCAATACATCATGGTAGCCAATGAATCGCGGCGGTGAATGCATCGGGGTGGTTAATGGATCCCGGTGGTCAATGCATCCGGGTAGGTGGTCAATGCATGACGCTGATCAATACGTCACGTCGATTTTTATGAAGAAAAAAATTGATTTTATGAAATTTATTCGGAAAAATATCAAATTTGATTTTAGAATAAAGAAGACGAAAAAAATATGAATTTTAGTGAAAAAATTATGATGATCCGAGTTTTAGATCAAAATATATGACATTTAGAATATGGTAAATTAAAAATAAAAAAAAAAAAAAAAAAACCTGCGTGAACGTTGGGTTGATTTTTTTTATTTTTTTATTTTTCTTTCTCCCCCCCCCCCTTTGAGCGCTTCTTTTTTTTAATTTTTCCTTTGTTTCCTTTTTTTTTTCTTCCTCTTTATCCACTTAAAATTAGAATGTCCTTATAACTAAATAAGATTTCGGAGTGTCCTATTACCCCTAATAAGTTGAAAATCGATCCTTTTAAATAATTGGCCCATATATATATATATATATATATATATATACCTACTTATAATAAGCAGTTGGGAAATACCGAAGGGGGTGTCCACGTCGATGGTTTGGTGATTTATTTCTGTTTGGGCTTTTGTTTCACAGAGCAAAAAAACGGCCCGTTAAGAAAGAAATTTAGGTAGCATATATACATAATATAATATTTTCGGTAGGGTTTTCAGATTCATTTGTGTTTGCAGATGGGGGCGGCAGCTTCTCTACCCTGCGTGCAAACAATCATCGGCGTGCAAACAATCACGAGAGTGAGGCTCTTCTGCTGCTTTAGATAATCTGAATCATCCAATTTATCTGATCGTTCAAAGCAGCTTCTCAACCGAGCAGTCCTCTCCACCGTCGGCTGCTATTTCTCCGTTGCTGTTCTCCACGGCTCCACCTTCTATTGCTGTCTACCACTGTCGTCCGGGGTTGGTGATGACGTTTCTACGCCACCGTACACCTCTACCCATCTCTGATGTGTTCGATTTGACAAAAAACAGAAGGCTTTACAGCTGGTCCAGGGATGATGCAAGCCAATATCTGCATATTCTTTCAATTTCGATTGACAGCTAGAAGATACATACTCTTTCTTTTCTTTTTGGGTTTCTTTTATTGTTAGATTCGTTTCTTTGGATGAAAAGTGTACTCATTTCTTATCTCTTTAGTGTTTTGTCCGAGAAATGGGTTCTTTTACCCAACGGATTATACAAGGGCTTCGTATTTGTGGTTCAGAAAGGAGTAGACTTAAGTCTATTGGGTAAATAAGATTTTCTCTTATTTCTCTGTCAATATATATTCGAGCCTGGCTTTTGTGAGTTGCACATTAACAGCTCTTATGTTTTGTTCTGTTCTCTTACTTGTTGCAGTGTTTGGAGTCATATTTTTAACAGTGTGTTTTGCGTTTTACAAGTCTCATGCTTTTACGTGGTTACCTTTGGTTTTCAGCCATGTACTTATTCTGTGTAAATTTTGCAGTTTTTGGGTGTTTTCAGGCTTGTTCCATTGCAGCTTTTATTATAGTCCCCTTCATGGAGTTTTTGTTGCCAGTATTCCTCAAATTGTTTCCGAACATGTTACCTTCAACTTTCCAAGGCAAGATGAAAGAACAGGTAGGTAAAGTTGTGAATTTCTATATGAAAGTGCATTTTTTCCCCATTCTTTTTTTTTAAAATGAATTTGAGGGTGTGATATGTAACCTTTGGTTGTGTTCATCTTCTTTTGTTACTGTTATTTAGTAATCAGTATCCCTATTTTAGTAACATTTCCCCGTCTCTTGTATAGGTTGTGGACTACATATTGCCCAGCTGACACTATGTGGTTTATTGTTTATCTTTCTTCATTACATACCACTTTTCTCACATATGAAATGTGGTTTCTAGCTCATGTAGATGGAAAATATTATACTTTGTAGCAAAATGTATCTACCTAGAAGAGATCGCTACAAGCTGTACTTCGGTGTACCCTTTATTATCTACCCAAAAGATGCTCTTTTATAAGTGGAAGTACTTAATTTGTTGGAATCAGGTTGAAATGTAGAAGGTAGTAGGTTATTAAAGATATTGTGAAATGCGGTCACAATTTGAAAATTGGTCGGCATGTGATACTTTTTTCTATGAAGTGAAGTATTGTTACTATTGCAGGAGTCGCTGAAAAGGAATTTGAATGCAAGGATTGAATATGCAAAATTTCTTCAAGAGACGGCAAAAGAAATGGCTAAAGAAGTGAAAGACTCAAGAAGTGGTGAAGTGAAGCACACAGTCGAAGCTTTAGATGAGTTTTTGAATAAGGTACCATCTTTTGAAAGTCCCATATGGTATTATGTGATTGTATTTTTGCTTATGAGGGATTAATCCCAGGTGAATGTATATCATGTAAGTGATTTATCTTGTTATTTGGTGAACCGCGGTTTTTCAAAACGTGATATCGAATAGGTATTGATAGCGGATATTTAAAAGTAATGGCATGTCTGCCTTTCAAACTACGGATGGCCAGCAGCTTCAGGCTACAATTACTGAATCTGCTAACTGTGGTCATGCTTTACCGTCGTCGTCCAAATCTATAGAAGTCACTAGGCATGATTTTATCAAACCAGTAGCACTTGGGGGTGTTCCATCAGTAGCATGTTTCGATTTGATCGAAGCATCCGTATCCCAGATTTGTCTTGCTCTGCTCTGTCTAAGCCATCGAACAAACATTCCGTTTCTATGCTTATGGTGAATTATGTTTGCTGCTATATGCGTTGTAGCATGCATGCTGCGGTTTGCATATTGTAGACCATTGCTTTTGATGCAGTGATGGTTTAGCAATATGTCTTTTGCTTCTATCATTTCTCTTGTTGGGTAATCAGTATATTATAACCAGGAGGTATCCCTAGGCTTTCCATTTTGTTGTTCTTTACCAAGGGACAACTCTGCATCCCTAAGTGTTTTCTATGTAATGTAATTAAAACTTATGCTTTGCAACCGTATGTTATAAACCATTAGAGCTTTTATTCATGCTTTATAAGTTATATGCAGCTTCTACTAAAAAGGGAATGTATATATATATATATATATATATATATATATATATATATATATATATATATATATATATATATATATATATGCACAACACTTTATAATCTCGAATACTTTGCACAGCTTCTACTAAAAGGGAATGCATATATATATATCCCAATTTTGTAAATACTTTCTTTGTCATCATGTACTTCATAACCTCAGAATCAAGAGTATGAAACTCTTGCTAGACTCTTTGTACACGATGTTTTGGTGTTTTTATTTCGTTTTTGTGTTCAAGGATTGCTTCTTGCTGTCTTATGGATTATATATACATGCTGAGCTTGTGTTTTTGATAGATTCTTGGACAAAGGCTGAGCTTGTGTTTTGATAGATTCTTGGACAAATTATCTATTGCATTTGTGTTCCCGGCTTAACTTCTTTGTCATGGTGTGATTTAACATCCCAAACTACATTCTTTCTCGTAATAATTTTTATCATAATTTCTTCCCAGGGCCTTCATTAGCAAATCGTTCTGTTAATTCTATTTTGTTAAGTTCTTGTGTACCCCTTCTACCTGTTACAATTCATTGTTTGTGTGGAGTAGTATGAAAACCAGCTGCTTATGTCTTTTGTTGTTGTACTCCTTCATGATCTCCTTCTCTTCTTACTATTCTTTTTTACACTTTGTATTGTGTTTGCACTATGTCTTTTTAATTGGATAGTTCTTGCTGGGTTGACATTCTCTATGTTTTCATACTATTATCAATTGTGCATTCTAAAGATCGTAACTATGTTCTCCTAAGCAAGATAAAAACCACTTGTTCTTTTATGCATGACTTTGTTTTCATATCCACCGATATATATATAAGTGGAAGTCGGTATAAATATGTCGGCATAAGCTTTATTTTTAGTCTTATATATTGCGATCGATGCCATTTAATAAAGTCACATAAATGGTTTATCAAATTGACATCAACATATTAAGTGTTTATTTATAAGATGATTTTAATGTATTTATTTAATTTGTTTTAAGCCATTAGAAATATATTTAATTACCCCAGGCTCATGTACCAGGTAGTCACTGTCTAGTTATGCCTACTTCATTTTCTTTTCTGGGAAAATAATTATGATCTTTTTGGATAGGTCTCTAATATGTGTTCGTACCAAAATATACTACGTTTCCTTCCTCTATCATTATCTTTATCTTAATTTATTTGATGAAAATTACTTCAAAAAATAATATTTTATATTATAAAAATTAAAAATCTCATAAAAGTATGCAATTGGACTTTTACACTAGTAGGAATTTATGCACTTCAGGTGTAGAACTTTCTAACATGGCTGCTTTGCTCTCTGTTTGAAATTTGGATGCTGACATCATTATACATATATATATATATATATATATATATATATATATATATATATTTATAAATCAGACAATCACAATACCACACATATCACATATACCCAAGTCTTCCCAATGATACACAACGGAATTAAACGAGACAGCCCCACGAAGATAAATCATAAATAAAGCACAACAAAACACAAGAAAACCAACACCACAATTTTAACGTAGAAAAAGATGATACAAAAGTGTTTCAAACACATCAACCAACTCAACTACGTCAAAGCATCAACTAAGAATGCAAAATACAAAAGTTGTTGAAAAATATCACCGAAAACGCAGCAGTCAGGTCACGGACGATTTGCCGGAAATTGAACCGTTGAAACAAAAATTACACCGTTCAGATTGAAGAAGATGAGATATGAACAAGCCCTCAAAATTTCGTGCCGATCAGAGACCGTTTCGATACCCGATCGTCGCCAGAAAGTTCCTACTGTAACACCCAAAAAGCTACGAATTTTGCCTCTATTTTTGCGGTAAAAGATTGTGAATATTAGGGAAAAATTAGCCTAATTTGTTCGTTTAAATACTACTTGACATATTATTATTCTTCCAATTATTTAGTGGGTTTGGGTTCCACAAAGAAGTGATCCACCCAACAAATTTCCCCCTCACGACATTGTGGAGAAATTTGTCATTCTTACAATAGAACGACATATCTCAAACTTCTCCCATGTCAACGCTTTTGTCAATATATCTGCACCATTATCATCCGTGTGCAGTTTTTCAAGTGCTAGCAACTTCAACTCCAACACAACCCGAATCCAATGATAACGAATATCAATGTGCTTGGTCCTAGAATGAAAAGCTGCATTCTTACCAAGATGAATAGCACTCTGGCTATCACACAACAACACATACTGATCTTGCTTCAAACCAAGCTCTCGGAGAAACTTCTCCATCCACAACAACTTTTTACATGCTTCAGTTGCTGCAATATACTCAGGTTCAGTTGTTGAAAGTGCAACACATTTTTGCAACCTCGATTGCCATGACACAGTTCCCCCTGCAAATTTAACCAAATATCCTGAAGTAGACTTGTAAGAATCAACATCTCCAGTCATATCAGAATCAGTGAAACCAACCAACATGGGTTTTTCACCACCAAAAGTAAGGCATAAATCTGTAGTACCCCTGAGATATCTCATAATCCATTTCACAACATTCCAATGCTCTCTACCAGGATTTGAAAGAAAAAGACTAATCTTACCAACTGCATAAGCTATGCCTGGTCTACTACATACCATAGCATACATCAAACTACCCATTGCTGAAGCGTACGGGACCTTCTGCATCTTTTTCTTTTCATCATTGCTACAAGGACACTGTTTGGTACTCAACTTGAAATGAGATGCAAGTGGACTGGAAACTGCTTTAGCATCACTCATGCTAAATCTCTGAAGCACCTTATTTATGTACTTCTCTTGTGAAAAATAAATTTTCACGGCCTTTCTGTCACGAGTAATCTGCATCCCTAAAATATGCTTTGCATGGCCCAAGTCTTTCATGGCAAAAGACTTGCTTAACTGCTGCTTCAACCTTGTCAATCCTTGAAGCATTTCTGACAAAAATCAAAATATCATGAACAAGAGTAAAAAAATGATAAAATCATCCTTTAAGAATCTGCTAATAAACACGCAATGATCTGAAATAGTCTTCAGGTAACCATGCTCCTTCATGATAGTCTCAAATTTCTTATACCAATGTCTAGGTACTTGCTTCAACCCATAAATACTCTTCTTCAACTTGCACACTAGATCATCCTTTCCTTTGACCTGAAAATCCTCTGGATGCTCCATGTAGATGTCTTCTTCCGAAATCATCATGAAGAAAAGTTGTTTTAACATCCATTTGCTCAACCTCCAAATCAAGAGACTAGCTGCCAAGCCAAGAACGGTCCAGATAGAAGACAATTCCACAACATGAGAGAAAATCTCACCAAAATCAATGCCCTTTCTCTGACCAAAACCTTTGACTACTAATCTTGCCTTATACCGAGGTGAAGAATTATTGTCTTCGTTCTTAGTTCTGAAGACCCACTTATTCTTCAAAGCTTTCTTCCCCTCAGGCAATTTCATCAACTCATATGTGCGATTGTCATGCAAAGACTCCATCTCGTCTTTCATAGCATCAAGCCATTTATCTTTATGTTCATCATTCATGGCCTCCTCAGAGCATTTGGGCTCTCCACTATCTGAGAGAAAAACATACATCTAGTAGAAGGGTGTCTCTATCTAGTAGATCTCCTGAGAATAACTGGTGGAGCCTCATCTGGTACTGGTTCCTCAATCATACCATCGTCAATGTTCTAATCGAAATCAATTGCATCATCCTGCTGATTACCCTGGTCATCAATTGCACCATGCTCCTCTAGGGGTGTAGGAGAAATTATCTCCAAGTCAGCTGCACCATCACTAGCCTAAGGTGGACATCCTGCAAAGTCTCATTCTCTACAAACACAACATCTCGGCTTCTAATCACTTTCTTGTCAACAGGATCATAAAATTTGTACCCAAACTCATCTTGACCATAACCTAGAAAAATACATTGTTTAGTCTTAGCATCAACCTTAGTCCTCTCATCTTTAGGAATGTGAACATAAGCTTTACAACAAAAAACTCTCAAATAATGGTAAGATACATCCTTGCCTGACCATACCTTTTGATGAACATCGTTCTGCAAAGGAACACATGGAGACAGATCTAGTACATGAAGCACTGTACTCAAAGCTTCACCCCAAAAGGATTTAGGCAATCAGGTTTGTGAAAGCAAACATCTGACTCTCTCCACTAATGTTCTGTTCATCCTCTCCTCTAAGCCATTCAACTGCGGAGTCTTTGACGGAGTTCTCTCATGTGTGATACCCTGCTGCTTACAGTAGTAATGAAATGGACCTTTGTATTCACCTCCATTGTCAGTCCGAATACACTTCAAATTCTTTCCAGTATCCCTTTCAACTGAAACTTGAAACTGCTTGAACACGTCTAACACTTGATCTTTTGTCTTCAAAGTGTACACCCAAATTTTTCTTGAGTGATCATCAATAAAAGTCACAAAATATCGGGAACCACCAAGTGTCATTGTCTTCATAGGACCACAAACATCAGAATGAACAAGCTCAAGTACTTCTGGCTTTCTTGAAGGTGGATTTGATTTAAAAGAAACTCTAGCTTTAGTCAAGAAAAGTGTAGATGCCTTTGTATCTCTAGCCACAACTAAAGACCCCTTTCTAAGCTTCCACTTATCATAAGAAAATGTTATTATAACCATCATCACACAGTCTGCCAATAGAAATCAAATTCAACCGGATCCCTAGAACATGCTTAGCCCGTTTAAGAATCAGTTTGATACCATTAGACGTCTCCAAACTAATATCTCCAACACCTGCACACTTTAAGATAGAATCATGAGTTGTTCTCATATCACCAAAGTCATCTGGAGTGTAAGATGTGAAAAACTCTCTTCTTGAAGTAGCATGGACCGAAGCACCACTGTCAACAACCCAACTAGTCATATCATCAACCTCCTGAAACACAAGAAAATCATCAGAAGAAGTTGTATTAACTTTATCTTCCTTCTTCTCATCATCTTTCTTGTCACTGTTTTCCTTTTTCTCCCGTTTCAATTAAAAGAAAAATTTCTTGATGTGTCCCTTCTTGCCACAGTGATTGCATTCAAAATTTTTGTACTTGCCCTTGGATTTGCTTCCACTCCTACCTCTATCTTTAGAAGCTCTACATTGACTTCTCCCCCATGACTCAGTAACCAAGACATCCGGCTGTGAGGAAACACCATGTGTCTTTCTCATTGTCTCTTCTTCCAACACACTAGTCTTAGAAAGATCAATGGTCATAGCACCATCTGGGGTAGAATTAGATAGAGAACTTCAAAAAATTTCCCACGATTCAGGTAAAGATCCACAAAGCATCCATCCCTGCACTTCATCATCAAACTTAATACCCTTAGCATTAAGTTGGTTCATGATACCCAAGAAAGTATTCAAATGATCAGCCATAGGAGTTCCATCATGATATCTCAAATTCATCAATTTATACATCAAAAGCATCTTATTGTTTCCAGTTTTCCAGGCATACAAGTTTTCAAGTTTTTTCCATAAAGACCTTGCATGTTTCTGCTCACTAATGTGATTTAAAACATTATCATCAACCCATTGTCTAATATAACCACAAACTTGCCTATGCTACAAACTCCACTCTTAATCTGTTTTATCTTCAGGTTTTTCAGCACTTAAGGCTGGCAAGAAATAAACATACAAAAGATCCTCCATTTTATAGTTAGACCCATTCAAAGTGATCATTCTATTCAAGTTGGCTTCCATTTCACCCCAAAAAAAATTCACCAAAAACTTTCAAAACCAAATCAACTAACCGGGGCTCCGATACCACTTGTTGGGAAAACAGACAACCGCAATACCACACATATCACATATACTCACAAAGTGTTCCCAATGACACGCAACGGAATTAAACGAGGCAGCCCCAACAAAGACAAATCACAAATAAAGCGTAACAAAAACACATGAAAATCAACACCACAATTTTAAACTGGAAAACTCCTCTCGATGTGAGAGAGTAAAAACCACAAGGCCGAGGCCCACAAAACTCCACTAATCAGCAAAAGATGATACAAAAGTGTTTCAAACACATCAACCAACTCAACTACACCAAAACATCAACTAAGAATGCAAAATACAAGAGCTGTTGAATAATATCACCGAAAACGCAACAGAAACGCAGCAGTCAGGTCGCGGACGATTTTCCGGAGATTGAACCATTGAAACAAAAATTCTACCGTTCAAATTCAAGAAGAATGAGAGACGAACAAGCTCTCAAAATTGCGTGCCGATCAGAGTCCGTTTTGATACCCGATCGTCGCCAGAAAGTTCCTGCTGTAACACCCAAAAAACTGTGAATTTTGAAGATTAAGAAAAATTAACCTAATTTGTTCCCTTAAATACTATTTGACATATTATTATTCTTCCCATTATTTAGTCGGCTTGGGCTCCACAAAGAAGTGATCAACTCAACAATATATATATATATATATATATATATATATATATATATATATATATATATATATATATATATATATATTTGCATTATATTCTTTTTTTAGAGAAGATATTTGTATTATATTCATGTACAAATATCAAAATATCGACTATTTTGCCAAAATTCAAAATAGAATAATCAAAGCTAAACATGTTACAAAGATGATGAAATATGCGCGTGTTTATCATAAACTTGGTTAACACATTTATCAATGTTAGGTGAAGAAAGTTAAACTTAATTATTTGAGGGTAATGATACAGTTACTCCCTTAAGTCTACATAATTTTTATTCCAACATAATTTTGTGGTTGTGATTTTTTTATTTTTTTAAAATTTATTTTACAAGTAAAAAACATAGGGTGAGATGATGATGATGTAAAAATGGTGTATATTTAAGGGAGTAACTTTATCACTCCCCGTTATTTGATTAATTATATATTTCATAATTTTTCCATATATATATTTGCATTATATTCATGTACAAATTTCAAAATATCGACTATTTTGCCAATATTCAAAATAGATTAATCAAAGCTAAACATGTTACAAAGATGATGAAATATGCGCACGTTTATCAATGTTAAGTGAAGAAACGTAAACTTAATTACTTTGACTTCTTACTTTGATTTCTTACTATTTATAGCAACATTCCGATCAAAGCTTAAGCACCAAATTCTCAACCATGGCATTTCAAGCAAATGCCTTCCTTTGCCTAATATTCACAATTTTAGTGACAATTGGGTCCTTTGAGATTTCTTTGGCTACTAAACCACAAAACATTACCACTTTTAGCTACAGAAATTTCCCCCCTAAGTTTATTTTTGGAGCTGCTTCATCAGCCTATCAGGTATAATTAACCATTTTAATTACTTGTCATATGCATTTTACACAAGACAATATTTATTAGGGGGCATTTTAGGGACATCCCATTAAATCTACCTGTGGCACCCACTAACAATATCATTGCTTTTTTTGTTAAGGTTAAATTAAAAATTAAAGTCTATGTATAATATGTTTCATGCAAAATGTTAATGAATATTTGTGCATGGTTCATTCAGTATGAAGGAGCAGCATCTACAGATGGGAGAGGACCAAGCATATGGGATGTATATTCTCATCAAGTTCCTAGTGAGTCTAATAAACCTAATTAATATTTTTCTTGGAATTTTATATAAGATCAAGTTCTCCACTATATGTTCTTATCAGTTTAAGATATGATCTGTGAGTCATCGATTCACGTGATATTATAACTCTCTTTTTACGAAATTAGAGTGTTGTTTTTAGTGTTGTAAACGAACTCAACCATATAATTATGTATTTATGTTTGTTTATTATACGAAGGAATGCGAAGACTCACGAACATTTGTTAGGTTCATGAACTTCAATGTACATATGCAAGTGTGTGTGGAGGAGGTGGGTGAAATTGTGAAAATAATGCATATAAAGGCTCAAATAAACTCAAATATTTGTTTAGTTTCTCGAAATTGATCGTGTACTAAATAAACTTAAACACAAACATCTGTATTCGGGTCAGCTTGGTTCGTGAACGACTCTACCCATTTTGATATCTTGATGTCTAGGCTCTCTTGTGTCATCCAACTTTTAAACTACAAACCCTAACCCGTCACATCCTATTTTTATTTGCGATGATGATTAAAATCAAAATCATCGAAATTATACATTACATAAAACAAGTTGATGATGTGTATTAACAAGATAAGTTGATTTATGTTATGTTGTGTTGCAGGTAAAATTGATGATGGCACTAATGGTGACGTTGTTGATGATTTTTATCACCGTTACAAGGTAATGAAAATATTATATATATATCAACATTACACATTTTGTTAAACCCATAGGAGACAAAAGATTAATCAAATTAGTGATAAATAATTTTGCCCTTAATTAATTGTTCCAAAATAATAATAACATTAATATTCCTCTTGTATAAAATTTTAATTTAGAATTAATTGATTATTTTCAGGGTGACGTGAATTTGATGAAATTCGTTGGCCTCAACGCCTTCAGACTTTCCATCTCGTGGTCACGAGTTATACCGAGTAAGATAATTTTCACTATTTTTCTTCATTTTTTAATATAAAAAAAGGTCTGTTAATTTTATAAGTGAAAATATTTTATTTTTCATTGTTAAGAGCAATTTTTTGACCTATTTTTTTTGTCCTCTCAAATGTGATTATAGCGGGCAAGTTAAGTGAAGGAGTCAACCCAAAAGGAATTGCTTTTTACAACAAGGTCATTAATGATCTGATTGCACATGGTAATTTAATTTAACAGAAAATATCTAATAAAAAAAGTATATTATCTTCATATTCATTTATGCATAAATATTGTTAGCATTTATAGTAATAGTTGACTGGCACAGGTATTGAACCATTTGTGTCAATCCACCATTGGGATCTTCCAGAAAAGCTACAAAAAGAATATGGTGGCTTTCTCAGTAAACGTATTACGTAAGACTTCTGTGACAAATTGTATAATTTGAATAGAAAATTTATATTTTATGCATTATAAATATGAAAGAATATTCATAGATTTTGTATTTAAAAAACATATGCGGGAGTGATTCTGTTGCAGATTTTTTTTTCTTCAGGATTATGTTTTACATTTATCTTGTTTTACTGTAAGTAATGCAAGTGCTCTGATACAAGCAGTTTATTGCATGTTGTTTTCAGGAATGATTTTATAGATTTCGCGGAGCTTTGTTTCAAAGAATTTGGGGATAGGGTAAAGCATTGGGCAACGATAAACGAGCCATGGAACGTTGCGGTTTTTGGCTATGATGTTGGCTCCTTCCCTCCCGGCCGTTGTTCTGCTTGGAGAAACTTGAACTGCACTGGCGGCGACTCTGCAACTGAACCTTACATAGTTGCTCACAATATCATCATTTCACACGGTGCATTAGTAAAATTGTACAGGGAAAAATACAAGGTAACTTTTCAACCTACCCATCTCAAACCTTTTTAACAGCTGGTATTGCATAAGTTGTAGCAGATAGACGTTATTCATCAGAATATGCAATGGCTTTCTACCACTAGGCTGAAAATGTAGATATCGAATCCAATAATACCTTTACCAACAGTAAAAAATTAAATGAAAAAAATTGACTAGAACACCAAGGAATTTATTTACCTTATTATTATTATTATTATTATTATTATTATGCAGCCAACTCAAAAAGGGCAAATAGGAATAGTGCTGAATCCATTATGGTTTGTGCCATACTCTAATCACAAATCTGATATTGAAGCTGCTCAACGTGCCTTAGACTTCAACTTTGGTTGGTGAGTATATATTTTCATTAATTTCTTCCTGAAATTATTTAATATAATTATAATTCTGTACTTGATTTGTATTAATCTTGTTTTTGTGGGATTAATGCAATTAATTTGTAGGTTTTTGGACCCCTTGGTTTCTGGAGAGTATCCCAAAAGCATGCAACTCATTGTTGGTAATAGATTGCCAAAGTTCACACCTGAACAATCAAAATTAGTAGCTGGGTCCTTGGATTTCCTTGGAATTAATTACTACACCTCCAATTTTGCTAGAAATGCCAAATTTAATGTGGGTCCAAATATAAGTTATTCTACGGACAATGGAGCTGAACAAACAAGTAAGTTCTTGCAATTTATAGACCTAATTTACATTCTCCATTTTCTTTTATAAAATATATTATTTTATGAAATATATTTGTTATATATAATGTGTTACATATTTTTCTTTTATTTTTTGTTTACAGCTCTAAGAAATGGAAAACCCATTGGAGCACCGGTATGCAACTCCTTTTTAATAGAGAATTAAGCAAATAAAAAATTCATCCCACTTAAATTAATCGTCACGTGAGATTTATCTTTTCTTTTTTTCTAATCCGGTAACTGTTTAACATCGTGTGACTCATTATCAATACGAGTAATTGTCTTTATTTATTACATGTTTTATGTATAACACATCTTTATTTCTAACGAATTTTATATTATTAAAATAATTGCAGACAGGGTTTTCTGCCTTTTTTGTTTATCCAGATGGACTTGAGAAAATCCTAGTGTACACAAGCAACCGGTATCATAAAATACCCATATATATCACAGAGTGTGGTAAGATTAATAACTAAAAAGCAGTTATATACTTAGAGTTGTAGATAAATTAATATGAAAGAAGAAAATTAAATATAATATTTAGTTATAAGTTTTTTATTGGACATTTTATAGGATATGCTGAAGCGAACATTGATACAGTTGCAAAAGGGGTTAAAGATCACAAGAGGGTTGAATTCTATAGAGGCCACCTTTTGGCTTTGAAATCTGCCATTGAGTAAGTTAATTTCTTCACACATTTCTTGTTATTAAAGTAATTAAGTATGTTTTCTTTGTAGTATAATGTAATCTTATTTAAGGGCCTCTCTTGTATTTTGTATTGTGATTTTAAGAATTTTCATATTCCAAAAAAAAAATGAAGAATAGGGATATTGATGATATTTATCTTGACAAAAAAATTGCAGCAAGGGTGCAAATGTGAAGGGGTTTTTTGCATGGAGTTTCTTGGATACATGGGAATGGGGTTCAGGTTTTACAGTGAGATTTGGTCTCACCTTTGTGGACTTAAAAAACAAATTGAAGAGATCTCCCAAACTCTCTGCTTTATTCTTCAAGAAATTTCTAGAGTGATATTTATCAGCAATAGGATTTTCAATTCAATAAATAATGCTGTCATGTTTTCTTTCAGCTTGTATGTCATTGTCTTCATTGTTTCCTTTCTTTTTTTTTTTTTTTTTTTTTTGCAATCAGATTGAGAATAAAAGAGGTGTTCAATATATTGTTTTGAATATGTTTTTATTAATTGATGGTTTACTCTATATCAATTACTTTTTCTACGTGATGTGTTTCCCCTATAATTTTTTTTTTCGAGAAACGAAATATTTTAACACACACTTTGTCTCTAACGGGTTTTAGGGTTCGAACCCTGATCTCCATTTCGGATTATAGTCTAACTCATCACTAAGCCGATACACATTGTGCTATGTCAATTATTTTTTTTGTATAAAAAGAGAAAGTAAAGAAATACCAGAGAGCATGTGAAAAATGGTGTTAACGTTACAAGGAACTAAGAAATACATTTGTATAGTCAACGACAGATAAAATGGAACATTTATGTGGGCATTATGTTAGCACTGAAAAAAAATCAGAATACACAGACGGAAAACTCAGAAACTGTTTTTATTGAATATATAAAAATGCTTACAATGCATCTAACTTATATAGTAGATAAACCTAAATATTTATTTAAATATAATTTGAATAAAATTTAAAAAACAAATAAACAATTTTTTATTTAAACAACAATTTTTTTATGCTTACAATGGTCTCAAACTTGCCTTACCAATTATCATTGCTTTGTTTGACCATTGCACCGTTAGACGGAGGGATCTGCTTTCATTATTGCACCGTCAGATGAGGGGATTTGTTTCATTATTGCACTAGAAAGGATAGAGATAGAATAGATGTCAACAGAGAAATTGTGATGCCATAAAATAATTTATTGATTTATTTGAAAAAGAAAAACTAAAAAGACTTGGACTTTAAGAGGGAGTCGGACGAGAAGGAAAAAAAAAACACTAATTTTTGGCGATGAAGAAAGTTGTAGGAATTTTATGGATGGATAGGTGAAATTAGGTAACATGATTTGATTTTTGAATTTTTTTTTTATTATTATTATTTTTTTTTTTTGAACCTGGACGGCAACCGTATGCAGAAGAGAAATGCAAAATATGCATTATATATATATATATATATATATATATATATATATATATATATATATATATAAATGGGTTCATATACATACCTCTATATCCATGCTTACCGTACTTACTAGTAATTAAAACCCTCAATCCTCGATTTCCTCATCTCAAACAGAACCCACCACGCAATTTCCTCTTCCTTCCTTCGGTTCTGCAACTTCCGAAGTCTACAATTTCCTCCGGTTCTGCAACTTCCGAAGTCTACATCGCTCCAACACCCTTCCTCCTTCCTCCTTGCACTCCGGCGACGACGAGTTCAGAACAACGACATTGCGATTGTTGTCTCATCAAATTCTCTCGAGACGTTTTCCTTTCTCCTCGTTGATCTAAAGGTGCGATTCGACCGATTATTTCAAGCTACTTACTTGTGTTTTTATTCATTTCTTTTTCAATTTTGAAGATAGTCTGATGGATTGCGATGTTTTGATGGCTTAATTTTACGATTTTTATACTCTGGTTTGATCTTTGTCTAAGCTTGTTGCTTCTCTTGGTCTTGGGGATAAAATGTCTGGTATTGTTCATGTTCTTCTTGGTTCTGTTTGTTTTAATTGTTGGTTTACTTTGCTTGTTGAGGACACATTTGCTTTGGGTTATCTTTTGTGATTATGTATGTAAATTGAGGCCTTTTCTGGGCTTTAAATGATTTCATTAGCGTTTCTTAAAGGGGCAAGGTAATTATATCTTGAACTCGCTTGATTTGGGCAGAAATTCTGTGAATAATCGATGAAATGGTTTAAATTTCTCAACTTGGACTGAATTTCATGGGTTCTTGTATCTTTTAAAAAAATTGGGTTAGTTTTCTTTGCAAATTAAATGAAGAAATGAAGGTAATTAATGGAGAATCTTTCCCCTCACTTGTATCCTTGGATGTTTGTTAATCGGATACACTTCTTTGGTACAAATTTGCTCATGTCTACTTGTTCTTTTTGGTTAATCATTGATTTTCCTTCTGGTTAATGGTTTAATCTCTCGAATGTCACATAAACGTTGTGAAACGTCTTTGTAGTGTTTTGTTTATAGGGATTATTAGTATAAGTTTGGATGGTGGTACTTGATTCGACCGGTTATTTCAAGCTACTTAATGTGTTTTTATTCATTTCTTTTTCAATTGTGAAGATAGTCTAAAGTGGTAGGGTTTTGTATTCTTACTTATCAATGCGCAAGTTTCCTGCCGATTCGGTAGCTCATAGGCAAAGTGGTATGTGATGCAAAAAGGGAATTAGGCTTGGACTTTTCTAGATGTGTAATGGAGCCTATTTTGTGTTAGATGTTGAATGCATTACCTCTTTTATGTTCTAGTTTGTTGAGAATCGGTACTTGCCCCTAGCCTTCCCCGCATTAGATGCTAGACACATACTATCTTTACGTATAACAAAAGCTTACTTTGCCATGAGCTATAATAATCATAAGGTGTTGTCTAAAATTTAGATAGTGTTGGTGTACTTTTGCATGATTGTGTAGGGAAATTGCGGCTGTATTGCTCGCTATTAATGAAATTCTTGAAACTTGAAGTAATACGCCGAGTTTTGTTTGTTTACATGTTTTTTCCTTATTGGGGTCGATCTAGGTCACGTGTTACATGTTTTATTGCGATGTTTTGATGGCTTAATTTTATGATTTTTATACTACGGTTTGATTGTTTGAATCCGATTTTAAATCTTGATTTTTGGGGGTTTTTGTTTGAATGCGGCTTGTGACAAATGAAGAGGAAGGAGATTGTGAAGTTAGCTAATGACAATCGGGAGAGTGTGAAGTTCGGTAATGCCAAACAAATTTCGAAGAAGATGAAGCGACATAACAACGATTCACCTTCGACAAGCAAAGCCATTACTTTAAAAACCGGGATGTCTCCTTGTGCCATCACAAAATTTATTGAAAGTTGTCCAAGTGATGAGCAAATACGGGACATTGAGGCCATTGGTTTTGGTGGTCTCGTTGAAGTTGAAAACGGACACGGTTCCTACTTGCCTTAGTACGGCGGGTTGTTGTCGGACTTTAACACTAGTGCATGTTCAGCGATGAACAATCAACTTCAAATAAAAGACACGGACATTCATATTGCGGCGGGCTACCAATGGGTTCCATTGAGTTGTATGAAGCCACGACGAGTGAAAAATCGAAGATTTTTTAGAGGAAAAAAAGAAATGGTTGCTACGGTTTGGTTGTATTCCTAAAGTTTTGAAGAGATCATTGTTGGACAAATTAATTTCACGGCGAGCGGGAGGTGTGGAATTCAAGAGAAATTTTATAGTTTATATCGCATCTACACTTTTGATGGGCGTTAAGGGGGACACGGTATCGCTTCTTGTTTTGAAATTCTTAGGCGGAGATCGGCAAATGCATCGAATTTCAATTGGTGTTCATTTACTAGAAGGCGGTGGTTACCTCTATTTGTAATTGGCAAAAGATGGTTGGCAAAGGTAATCTTGAAGCTAGTTCTACGTTTGTGTATAAGGGTCCGATAATGGTTTTGGTCTTTATATATCTTGACGAGTTGTTTTTAGATGGAGGATCGTTGAACGTATCTTCCCAACGCTTGCAAATTGGGGCAATGATGAAATTAGAAGGAGGGTGAAGGAAGAAAAAGATGTTGGTTTTGGAAAGGGTTTGTGTAGAAGGTCCTATAGTTATGGACGAGATGGATAAAAAGCAAGAGACAATGGAGGATAAGGAGGATAAAAAAGATGAGCGGGAGGAGAAGAACGATGCTAAAGAAGATCGAACGATAATTCTTCGGTTAAGTTGTTGGCTCGGGCGGCATTGGAGTTTGCCAAGGCGTATGATAACTTTTCTTTCCGGTTGAGGAAAGCAATTGTGAAAAACTCGATTCGATTTTGTTAAGCGATGATGGCTTCTACGCGAGAAGCGGTTTGTGATGGGTATATTGCTACCAGACAGGAAGGCAATGTGGCGGCTAGCCAAAAGGAGGAAAAGTTAGATAGACAGGAAGTTGAAAGAGATGAGAAAAATGATGAAAAGGCATATTGCTATTCTCTATCTTCTTATTTATCATTATTGTCATCATCTTTCTTATTCTAAGCTATGTTATCAAATTTTTACTCCCTTTTCAGGTTGAAAATGCTGATCTTCTTGGCGAAATAACTGACGAAGCCATACTGGAGGTGTTCCTCAAGCTTGAAAAAACTTTAGGAAAGCGTGCAATGGAAGAGGGAGAGGTAAAGAAGAAGAAGGTTCATTTTGTCGACCCTACGGTGCCATCTTTCGATCTTTTGGGTTCTGATTTTGGCTCCACCCAAGAGACCACCCAAGGGAGCCAGCAGTGTCCCCCTGAAACAGCCACTCCTTTGAGTTGTGTTAGGCGTTCATCACGAATTGCATTTGCAAGTGGAAGTGGTACACATAGTGGAAATGGTGCATATAACGCATCACCTGTAGCCTTTGAGACCACCCAAGAGACCACCCAAGGGAGCCAGCAGTGTCCCCCTGAAACAGCCACTCCTTTGAGTTGTGTTAGGCGTTCATCACGAATTGCATTTGCAAGTGGAAGTGGTACACATAGTGGAAATGGTGCATATAACGCATCACCTGTAGCCTTTGATGTTGCTCTCAATGAAGAAGACTCATTTTCTAGTCAGCCATCACCAGCACCATTTGCAAGTGGAAGTGGTACAAAGGACACCTCCCCTCAGGAAGTTGAGCATGAGGAAAATTTGAAAACGAAACGGAACGTTGTTCGTTCTAATGTTTATCGATCACCGTTTTTGCAGAGGAACATTGACATCTTCTCTCATTTGACTAAGCTTGAGAAGTATGTGATTGATTATGCTCTCTTAGACAACTCTGATGAGAGGTTTGTTTTTTGTTATATCAACTTGTCATATGCTCTTAGTGTTATTATTTAGCCAAAGGTACCATAATTCAAATTGAGTCTGTGTTCGATAATTCAAATTGATGTAGTTGAGTATGTGTTCGATAATTCAAATTGACCTCTTAAAAAGGTGATGTTTAGAGTCGTAATGTGGAGGTTGGTCTTCTAATTTTACAATTATTTTTATTCTAACATATCAGGTTCACATTTTGAACTACTATATGTATTTTCTTCGTGATATGTGCACTTTTCGGAGTGCTAATGTTTTTGTGCACTTTGTTAAGTAGTTTGGTGCACCTGGTAACTAGTTTGGTGCACCTGGTTATTGTTTTAGATGTCTCTTGGTGAGTTTGAGAAACATGTGCTAGTAGATGGATGCACTTTTTCAAGTACTAGATGCATTGTTTATTATATTAGATGCATTAGAATATTTTCTTTTTTACGCTTTATGCATTATCTACCATGTTGTTTTTGTGTAGGGAAATTCTATTCGGCGGTGGCAAACATGAATTGACCCGCTCGGATTTGAAATCTTTAGTTGTTGGAGATAATGTTTCTCCTTCGATTATATATGTCACGGTGTGACATTTTAAACAAGGGAGAGTATAACAAGTCTAGTGATTCCCCCTACGTTTGTTTCTCTACTTGTCATCATCCGTTGATGTAAGCTCTTATATGCTATGTTTTTTTAAATTTAAAAACGTCTATTTTATGCTTATATTTTCTAACAAACATTGTATTTTTTTGCCCACTGATGGTGTGGAGATCAATTTCAATGATGTAGACCTGGTAAAGAGATTGTAAAGTATATGATTTTTATTTAAAATTTATTTTCGTTTTTTGAAGTCATGTCCACTTTTGTACCTACGATTTTTGTGCCCCACCTTACACACGTCGATCCCAATCCTATTCTCTTTTGTGCAAACTTGTCAAAATCAAAGCTTGAAGTTATTCATGCTATGAAACCAAAGTCGGTCAAATATGGTACCTATGTAAAACATGTGGTATGTGTTTCAACTTTTTTGTACCCATTATCTAATAAGTTTTTTTTATTATAATATGTTCTTTTTTATTCGTATTTGACACAGTTGGCTTTCATGGGTGAGATATTGAAAGGGAAAGCAAAAGCTTGTGAAAACCTCTTTAGGTTTGATGTTCAGGAGTTCGTGCCGAAACCTTATATTGTTGATGGTGTAGATTCGGGTGTTTACATGATGCGGTTCATGGACACCTACAAAGGCATGAAGCAAGGATACACTCCATGCTTTAAAGATGTAAGAACTAGTTTTAAAATTACTTTGTTTTACAATATTCATTTCAATCAAAAAAATTCACTAGGAAGGAACTGTTATATTGTTCGAGTGCTCAATTGAAGAAGTTTAGGTTGTAGAGCATGCTTTCGGATCCGACTTCGACCAAAACATCCTGAATTTTAAAATCAAACAATTTGCTCACTCTATGACTTGCGGATTACGGTAATTTGAACCATTTTCATAACATGTGTTCTTATACTTTTATGTACTAGCTTACTCCGTCTTTTCTAATATAAGACACTTGTTTCCATGTAATAGTCAGCCAGCACCCTCAAATCGTATAGAATACACGGATGCACATCTTACTGAATTTGTTCGTAAAGGCGACCATGCATCAATGTAAGAAATTTTTTATTTATGTGTTTATGTTGCTTATTAGGTTATTTGTCAATATGTAATCATCTTACTTATATTTTTAGTCTTGTCGATACCGAATGGATGCAAGTCACTCGAAAAGGGATGATGAGTTTAAAGCCACGCCAGTGTATAATGTAAGTTTACTTGCATTTACAAACTTTTTTTAGTTTAATTCTAAAGCTTTACTATGTTTATTCTCATTATATATTCGACATCCTTTAATCAATACATTATAAGCATCAAAAAAACTAGTAATCGAAATTTGCACTCAAACAATAACCGGTGCGGTCAAACAACTCTTCATTTCATTCTCATTATATATTCTAACACTTATCGTATTTTAGGTGATTGATATTGTTGGAATTAAATGTTCTTTTACGAATCCGAGTTTCTCTTTATGCCTACAATTGTTAAGGTAAAATTTTAAACACAAACGATTTGTATAGTTTCACGAGAATGTTTTATTCTCGAAATTTAACTTGCATTTTCTACCATTCGGGATTTGAAGCCGGATGGAAGAAAAACACTTGACAATGCATATATAAAGTTGCATTACATGCCTAATGATGGAAAAGACATCAAAAAAGTAAAAAAAAAAAAAAAAAACTATGTATAATGTTTATGCATCAAACAAGAGTTTGTAACGTTATACCGTACCATTTTGTTCATTTGTTTTCTTTTTCTTCACCACTTTGCACGGTGTTTATTCCTCTATTAAACGATGACCATTGGTTTCTTTGTGTTTGTGATTTGGAGAAGAAAACAACATTCATCTTAGACTCACTAATGCATAAAAAGAAAATGGTTGCAAAGAATCGGTTTGCCGGTGAAGTGGTAAGTTTTTTTTTCTTGTGTAAAACATACATATAAGTTTTAAGTATTACGCTAATGATTTACTCATGTTGTGATTATTTTCAAAAGAGTAATTGTTGATGCACTAGTAGATGCATTGTTAGGTGGGCTAGATGTATTGTTAGTTGTGTTAGATGCACTTATTGTTAACCTTGACATATCATGCTATTGTATTAAGGTAAATATGAGAATGTTGGTTGGAGTGTATGTCTTGAAGAATATGAACTTTTGACTTACGATCATCATGAATTGAATCATAATCAAAGCTTTAGTCGGTTACAAATATCAGTAATTGACGATTTTTGACCTTGTTTTCTTGCTAGTAGAAGCGACTTACACGGGATCACCTTGTCGGATCCTTCTTTCAATACCTTGTAATATCATAGGTTGTTGATTGTTTAGGTAGGCGAGTGTTCGGGCCATTCCCTTGTTAATGCGTTGTTGTAATTGACTATTCTCTGCTGATACCTTGATCTGCTATTGTTCTTGAACTTTGTACTCATTTGTAATTTCTTTGTACTTATTGATCCGATTACTCTTTCGTAATATATTAGTACTGATGTGTTTGACCCTTATATGTGCTAGTATATGTATTTATTCAGTTAGTAATTTGACCTTGAATTGTTGATATTCTATAGTACCTGGATCTGTAATCTAAAACTGTGATATAGTTGTACACTGTCTTGTTTCATTCATTTTATCATCAGTTTATACATTGCCTGCTTGTTTCAATTCTGCACTTATATCAGTATTATATACTCTTTCAAAAACTGAATCTGCATGCTTATATTACTCACACCTAAATTATGTGAGTTATGTGTTATGTGGCCGTGGTTGTAGTAAATATAGGTGTTTCTTTGTGTGTGCACCATGTGCGAATTAGATTGTATATATATGTGAAAGATGGAAATGAGGTTTTGTTTTTGATTTGGTGACTGAGTTTATCGTGTTACTTTTGCAAGGTTTATAATGTTGAGCTGGCTATCGACGAAAACTTTGTTGGTTATGATAAGTTAAAAGGGATGAACAAGTTTGAAGTGGTGAATGTTAAGGTGCCCCAGCAAAAGAATGGGTACTTCAGTTTATATATAATTTCCTATGTTTCTTATTCTACATAGGCATGAAACAAGTTTGTTAAAAAAAAATTGCCTGCTTGTTTTCTATGCTCAATTTGTAAGGTATGATTGTGGAGTGTATGTACTAAAATTTTTGGAAGCTACAATGATGAAACGTTATGGACCAACACAAATTATTTCAAGGTATGCATAGTCAACTTGATTTAATGATTTATTTAATTATGATAATTTTGTATCATAATATTATCTATGATTCTTTGTGCAGAAGTTGGATGAATACCGTTCTCGCACAATGCTCGATCTACTCAGATGGGATATGAATTTTCGAAAGGTAACAAATTTTATGTCTTTTAATAATATACATCTAAATCCCGAGAGCAATATTTTAAAAGACCTTTTTAAATTTTTTTAACATTTTAATAAACACTTTTCTTTATGAATTTAGTAGTTACATTAAAAAATGCATTAGGTACATTAAAATTTCTATCAGATGCACTCAGGTTGCACTTTGTAGGATTTATGATTTTTTTTGTTTTTTGTTTTTTTGCAGGTGTTTGATTTTAGTCAGTGTTATTAAAAGGGTTTTTAGTCTGAATTAGTTGGAACAAGGTCTTCAGTATTTGAACAAAGTGAATGGTAAATGTATGCATGTATGTATTTGGAAACAAAATTGTCTGCACAATTTGGATGTCAATGTTTTTATGAGATTGCGTTAGGGATCATATTCTCTAGTTTATATTTCTGCACTTGTTCAATAAATTAGACTAATATTTACTCTTTCTGATCATTTAAAAAGATACCAACATTTGGTGCACTAAAATAGTAAGGAGACGCATTAAAACACCTATCAGGTGCACTCAAACAATAACCAGGTGCACTAAAATAGTGATCAGATGCACTAAAGTCATTAAAAGTGAAATGAGTCTAAATTGAATCTACATATGCACACATTCAGCCAACCCATTAAATAATTCATGCAATTAGGATTTATTCCATGATTATTCTTTTTTCTTTCTTTCCTTTCGAGACGGTTATCCATAGAGATTATAAGATTAAAGGTAAAAGAAAATCGGACCAAAAGTAATCGGTTACCTTTGAAACAATAACTAGGTGTACTCAAACAATAACCGGGTGCACTAAAATAGTGATCGGATGCACTAAAATCATTAAAAGTGAAATGAGTCTAAATTGAATCTACATATGCACACATTCAACCAACCCATCAAATAATTCATTCAATTAGGATTTATTCCATGATTATTTTTTTTTTCTTTCTTTCCTTTCGAGACGGTTATCCATAGAGATTAGAAGATTAAAGGTAAAAGAAAATCGAACCAAAAGTAATCAGGTGCACTGAAACAATAACTAGGTGCACTCAAACAATAACCAGGTGCACTAAAATAGTGATCAAATGCACTAAAATCATTAAAAGTGAAATGAGTCTAAATTGAATCTACATTTGCACACATTCATCCAACCCATCAAATAATTCATGCAATTAGGATTTATTCCATGATTATTCTTTTTTCTTTCTTTCCTTTCGAGACGGTTATCCATAGAGATTAGAAGATTAAAGGTAAAAGAAAATCGAACCAAAAGTAATCAGGTGCCTTTGAAACAATAACTAGGTGCACTCAAACAATAACCAGGTGCACTAAAATAGTGATCAGATGCACTAAAATCATTAAAAGTGAAATGAGTCTAAATTGAATCTACATATGCACACATTCATCAAACCCATCAAATAATTCATGCAATTACGATTTATTCCATGATTATTCTTTTTTCTTTCTTTGCTTTCGAGACTGTTATCCATAGAGATTAGAAGATTAAAGGTAAAAGAAAATCGAACCAAAAGTAATCAGGTGCACTGAAACAATAACTAGGTGCACTCAAACAATAACCAGGTGCACTAAAATAGTGATCAGATGCACTAAAATCATTAAAAGCAGCAGAATCGGAAATATAAAAAAACGCATACAGGCAAAACATCGTTACCTTACAAAGGTCTGGTTGCTTGCAACCCCCACAAGCGACGAGAATCGGAAAACAACACACGCAAAGCAAAAGTTAACAATAAACGAGAATCAAAAGCAAAAGATCATGAGCTAATAGGGGATCCAAATTCATACATAGTAAGAAGGCAAACATAACAAAGTTACAAGCGCATCAAAATCAACTATAGAAACCAAATAGATAACCGGTACTAGGTTGAAACCCAAAAGAGAACGATCACCATACAAAATATTGTATCTTAGGAAAAGTAACGACTACTTGACAACTAGGACATATATAATCATGACGATAAACACCCCCAGTAGCTACGGAACTACTCTAGTTGCTTGATAGAGCGATATCGATCATCTCATATATCTTCCCACCAATGTCGTGTTTTTCGACTTTGCAAAATAAATATACTATTATAACCACTTTAAATATAATGACCCTCTAATTTCTTATGTTCAAATAACCTAATACAAATGCAAATGTGGAATGTTCAACAACACTTTTATGTACTGTTTGCTTCGTTGTGGCATCTTTCTGTAGGAGACGTGTGGGGCAATTTCTGTAGTCATGGTATGACATTTTACCACAATAGTTGCACTTTCTTGGGTCCCTCTTCTGCTCTTCGATAGCTTTTTCCTTTTCCGAAATAATCCTTCTTCCCGATCTTCCAGACCCCTTGGTTTTTGACTGTTTTGGAGGAAGTATAGTAACTTCTTTTGGAAGTTTTGTTCCTAGCAATTTCTCAATCTCATCATCTTTGTTGACTTTTTTCTTCTTTTGATTTTCACAACAATCTTTAACGTCTGTGACATTCTCTCTAAAGTTACGAAGTAGTTTCAACAACTCATCTGCCTTTTCTTCATTGTCTTCAACCATAGATACACAAGCAAATGCTTCAGTGTACAACTCTCCAATCTTTTTGTTTTTAGTGTCTAATGTTGAACAATCAACAAGTAACGTTCCATCTACACTAAAAACCGGCTGACAAGTTGCGTTTTTCATCCACCTATCCAACAAGTACTCTTTCGGAACTTCATCGAAACCCTTATCTTTCAACACACAAATCGCGTGGCGACACAAGAGACCTTCTCTGGTGAACTTCTTGCAAGAGCATACCAATTTATATTCGAGAGATAACAAATTGGACTATGTAATCCTTATTCTGTCCCGGTCCGTGATGATAATAGTATCTACCACACCATCGTAGTGCTATTTTTAAACCCACATCTAAAACAAGCGACCTTTACCTCCTGCGAAACTCGTAAAATATAACGGGGGTGTATATTTTAGAAGCATGCTCCTCCATTTCAAGCGGGGTAATAAGTTGAGGCGATGAATTTTTGGAATCGCTACCAACTTGGAGTGTTTCCATCGTTGAGAATCCATTGCGCTCTCGTATCTCATGTAAAATTCAACCAAGGATAAATTGGGGTTAGTGAAGTTTCCAAAGAAAGCTGTTTTCGATTCCGATCTTGAGGTCGTCCTCATAAGCCCTCCTAAGAACAAATCCCTTGAATATGCAGGGATCCAATAGGCACATAATTTCTTCATGCTATCCAACCATTCATTATCATGCAATTTGTAAGTCGAAATCATCGATGCCCATTTTTGCTCAAACTCCTGTACCTCAATGTCATCGCCCCACACACAAGCATTAATGTCTTTTAGAAAGTTGGTTTCTTTACATGTAGCCGACCCTACTTTCTCTGTCACTTTTTTCATTATATGCCACACACAAAACTTGTGTTGCGTTTTATCTCCAAAGACCCTTTCTATTCCTGCCTTGATCGCCGGATCTTGATCCGTTATTATGAAGTTTGGATAACGCCCACCCATGGCCTTCAAAAAGTTTTCAAAAAGCCAAACAAATGACTCTGTGGTCTCATTTGATAACAGACCAGCTCCAAAGACCACACATCTCTTATGGTTATCCACACCCGTAAATGGACCAAACACCATTTTATATTGGTTCTTATTAAAAGTTGTATCAAACGAAAGCGGATCACCAAAGAGCATGTAGTTTTTTATAGCAATAGGATCAGCCCAGAATACTCTGCTCAAATTCCCATCCTTGTCCACATCAAAATCAAAGTAGAATGCAGTACACATTGCTTTTTTTTGCATAAACTTTTCAATTAACATCTGTGCATCATACTCTTTGATAAATTTCTTGACATCTCTGGAGAAGTTCTTAAAATCTTCTAATGACGCACCAATATTACGGAAACCGCTTACATGTTCCTTGAACATCTTAAATGACTTGGTCGCCCCAAAATTTACCTTTGCATTGTCAATTATCATTTTCTTATGCACGATGTTTATATCTCTAGCTTGCTTCAAATGGACCATGGTATTTGGAGTATTCAGATGGTGTGAGTGGCCTTCTATAAAAGTAGCAACCATGTATTTCACTGTTTTCTCTTCCTCTACACCATCTTCTATTATTTTGAAAACTATTTTAGCCTGACAACCAACCCTAGTTATTGGAACCCTTCTTTGTTTCCCTGTCGGCTTACTTATCCCCGCCTTATTACATACGCAACGCTTGTATATAATATTTCTGTTAGGTCCTTTACCATGTTTTTCTATATCCAACCTGATGTTAAACCCGGCGACTTCACTATACTTCCTATAAAACCGTATTCCATTGTTTAGGTCATCAAACAACATCCCTACAACCGGCTTTAACTTCTCTAGAACATAGGGTATTTGATTGATAGGGTCTCTAGTGACGACGGGAGTAGCTTCATAAAAACATTAAAATTTAATATCGGATGCACATTAAAAGTGACTAGATGCACTAAAATACTAATAAGATGCAATTGAACGTAAAAAGAGAGCATAAATAACTATTACCTATAGTACCATATTGTTCGACTACCTCTTCTCGCTAAAGGTGACTCATAGTTGATTCCTTCCACACTATCTCGCATTATTTGAATGATAAATTAAACACACCCGTTCATTTATTTTACATGATATTCTATCAAAAATATGGAAGAAGAAGTAAAATTATAAGAAAAATTCACCTAGTGTACTTATGTCGGTACAACGTCGGCTACTACCATACTTGTCAAACTAGAAGTGTTGATTTCTTCACTTAATTCTGTAGTTTTCGTAACAGAGTGAAAAGGTTATGATAACGAAAATTAAAAAATAACAACCAGATGCACTAAATCAACAACTAGTAATTCCTGGTATGTCTAGAGTTCAGATTCCCGCCACCCCATTCCCTTGATAAAACCATCTTTCCCATTCGGATAACCAAAGCGAAACGGCGTGATTTTTGGGTCTCAATAAACGACGGGACTTTCCCCAATCCCAACGGTGCATTAAGCCATTCTCGATTCTTTGTTCAAATCTTAGAAAAGCGAACTTCTAGTATATTTAATGTGCAACGATTGGTTCATTGGACATTCCGAGAGGTTAATTGTGAGGATTTCTGGAAGCAAGGGAGCAGGGACATATCTAACAAGATGTTTGTGGGATAAACACCCCCCTCCCCTCTCCTCCTCACACCAATTTTTTGGGGAAAAAATAAGGTACAGTTATGGATTTACAGAATAAGGTACAACATGTCCCCAACTAGATGACTTTTCCTTTTTTTTTTTGCCCTTAAGAAAACTAGACCCCTAATACTAATCCTGGATAAGTCACCAAAGGAGGTTCGTTCTACAAGGTTCAACATTTTTGTCGGTTAGTATCAATGCAAATAGTGATAACTTAACTATGAAGACATTACTAATGAAATCGGCCCACGGACCATGCAACCCTCAAAGAAGTCACGGTTGCATCGCACACCGTTATTATGAAGAAAATAAAGTCTTCCTCGGTTTCATCATGAAATCTATTTAGTTGTTATGAGTGAATCCGGTGATTCACCAAAGACAATCATTAATTATTCTACCGAATCATAGCATACCGGCAACTAATCCATAGCGACGAAGCGCAATGTCAATGATCTCAATAAAGGTGAAAAGAGGAGAGTTTCAAGGTACGTACATGATCAACATTCAAATCAAGCCATTTTTTCTGATTATTAATTTAATACTTGCATTAGGGTCATTCCTTAAACTATAATAAGTACGGAAAGTGTCAGCGACCCACACAGCAGATATAAACCACCTACATGTGACCTTGCCAAGCCTTTCGCCCACCCATCATATCTGCTTGGCTTCATCCTATATTTCCAATTTGCGGAAATACTTGGAAGACAACAAGAAGGTACAGTTTTCTCCCTTTCTCAATTTGTTATATTTTAAGGGTCTTTAAGCGTGAAATCGGGGTCGGGTCGGCTCAGCTCGTTTACACCTGCCTACCTCCTATTTATATTCAGAATCCACAGAGTACAAGGCTACAATCAACTTAAGGATCACTAAACAATAATAAGAAAATTAACAGAGTGTTGTTGCATGCATAACAGCATCATCATGATGCGGACATACTCCAAATCCAAATGCTTACTATTTTTCATAAGCGGTATTTTTGTGTTGCTAGCCCTTGTCAAGGGGTCCGGGGAAGATGAAAGAAAGGTACCATTACCATAATACCATCCCTTGTTTGTTTCACATATTTGCCTATCAAAAACGAGCATTTTTGCTTTATTTCTATTCTTTAAACAACAAGCTGTGAACCTGAATTCTATCTACAACAAGATTCAAAATTTCTTGACTTTCAGACAGGAGATTGTAACAATAGGAAAAAATGCACAAATCGAAAAATTACCTGCTTGATAAGGTGTATTTTGTACTCTTTCATCCAAAATTGAAGTTGTGTACAAAACAATTTGAGTATTCTCCATCGCCAGATTTCCATCATCATATCCATTGCTATGGTACGCAAAAAAACAATAATCAAAAATAGTTATTGTTCGCCATCACCAAAGTCGATTCAGGAAAAGAAAGGCGCGTGTTACAATGCGTAGAGAATCGAAGCATTTATGTTCGATTAACACCAGAAAAGGAAATAGATGTGCAAGAAGGCAACAATAGAGAAGGGAAGAAGGAAGGCTGTGGCAGAATCGAAGGAGGAAGAAGACTGAATAGAAGGAGGAAGGGTAGGAAGGGTAATTCAAATTGGTTTGGGTTATTAATTTAAGTGGTATGTAGGTATGTATGGATAGTATGGTATGTAGGGGAACCCAACCCTATATATATATATATATATATATATATATATATATATATATATATATATATATATATATATATATATATTCCGTGCATAATGCACGGGCCGATTAAAAAAAATTCATGGAATAATTTTGAAATAGAATTGGTGTGATGAGTGAATAACATATGAAATTGCCCAAACTTAAAAATAAGTAGAGACCACAACGAATTTACTACGATCCCATGTGTCACAGCTTATCAACTCAAAGCCATCCATCGATGACTAACACCAGTGGCGGAACCAGGAAAAATTTTCGGGGTGGACTTAAAAGGGTTTGTTCTTAAACCACTAGGATATAAGGTCTTTTGTTCAAGAAAAAGACACATAACATACTAATATTAGCACTATTACTACAATAATAAAAATATGGGGAGGGCTTGGGACCATATGGGGGGGGGGGGCTTGTGACCATTTGGGGGGGGGGAGTTTGAGACCACCCCGGGCATAGGGTGGGTCCGCCCCTGACTAACACTCGTCTTAAGTTTTGAAAAATAAAAGTAAAAAAAATGTATTGGAAATACTGCATCACATTTACAAGACTGAAGCAACATTTTACAAGACTGAAGCAAGACTGAAGTAAGGTTATCAGTGGCATTTGATCGAACACTTTGACCAAAAAAGAAGTTGAAGTTTGTTAGAGCGGTTAGGGACGTTGTAACTGCCATTTGGCACAGCTAGCTGTAGGATAAGTCCATATATACACATATGAAATGTAATCATTTTCAAAAAAAAATTGAATGAATATACAGATTCTTCTTCTTCATTTTTAAATGGCTGGTTTCCCGCCTTTCTGTTTTTCCTTTCAGTTTTGATGTTCATCAAGTTCTAGTTGATTAGAACTTGAATTTCCACATGGTATCAGAGAGTTTTCATTGATGTTTCCGCGTTTTTCCTGATTTTCTTTGAAGATCTGTCGTCTTCGTCTCTTTTCTATTTGTTTTGTTGTGCTTCTTGGAGTATTTCTGAGGTTTTCTGTGAAAAATGGCTCAGAATCAACAAATTTTACCAGGAAATCCACTTTATATACATCCTAGTGAGAATCCTTCGTTGATCTTGGTCCAACCTCCGTTGAACAACAAGAATTGGCATCCATGGAGCTGGTCTATGAAGAGTCAGCTGATTACGAAGAACAAGATTGGGTTCATAGACGGTTCGATTGAAAGACCGGTTGAGAATTCTCCTGATTTCCAGGTATGGCAGCAATGTAATGCATTTGTTACTGGTTGGATTGTTAATTCAGTAATTCCTTCGATAGCACAGAGTATTATGTACAAACCAAGTGCTAGGGTCATTTGGTTGGATCTTGAATCAAGGTTTTCAAGGTTGGATGTGTTTAGAGTTTCGGATTTGTTGGAAGAAGTTCATACTGCTAAACAGGGGTCCTTGGATGTAACTAGTTATTTTACCAAAGTAAAGACACTTTGGGATGAAATTGATCTCATGAGGCCTACACCTACTTGTAAGTGTGAACCTAGGTGTACCTGTGATGTAATCAAGGTGTTTGCAGGCTATGCTGAAACAGAAAAAGTGGTTAGATTCTTGAAAGGCTTGAATCATGAGTATTCTCAAGTCATGACACAGGCACAGTTAATGCATCCTGTACCTGATCTTAATACTGTGTTTGCTATGGCATTGAAGCTTGAGGCACAAAAGGAGTATGAAACTTCATAGATGTCACATCAGATCCTTTATAATAGGTCTTACAATGCAAACACAGGTCCTTCCAATCCAAATACAGGTCCATCACAAGGTCCTGCAGGCTTTACTAGGACTGCTAATACTGGAAATAATGCATATAAAAAGAACTATCAGGACAAGAAGAAGCTGCAGTGTACTTTCTGTGGCCTCATAGGTCATACAGTAGATAAGTGTTACAAGAAGCATGGATTCCCTCATGGTTTTAAGCCAAGAAGCAGAGTTAATATGGTAGAAACTGCTGGAGATACTGTTGAAGAGATTTGTGGTGGGAATGATACACAAGATTATGAGTCTTTTACCCTCAATAAGATGCAGTATCAACAGCTCATGAAGTTGCTGGATCCACAAAGATCAGAGGGTTTTTCACACATGGCCAATCAAGCTACTGCTCTTACAACAAATTTTGCACCAACACAAGATGCATCAGGTTCTTCTAATCCTTCAGTCATATGGGTAATAGATAGTGGGGCTACTGATCATATAGTTAACAGGATTGAATTGTTGGTTAATGCTAAACCTGTTAACAATATGATAGTAGGATTGCCAAATGGTTCTACTGTTAAAGTTTCACACATAGGGCAAGTACATGTCAATGCTGGTTTAATGTTGCCTAATGTTTTGTGTATTCCAGAATTCAAGTTTAACTTGATATCCTTGGCTAAACTAACAAATGATCCTGTATTATCTGTTGTTTTTGTGCTTAACAAATGCTTGATACATGACAAGAAAGCTGGGAATCTGATTGGATCAGCTAGTAAGAAAGATGGATTGTACATGCTAGATGCTGGTTATTCCACTTTGACTGACAAGCATGAAGTTTTAGCTGTTACAAGTAGTATTTCTGATGAGCAACTTTGGCATTATAGATTAGGGCATCTATCTCACAAAAGATTAGTAGATTTACATTTGAATAATTGTCCTAATTCTGTAAAAACTGTTTGCCATATTTGCCATTTAGCCAAACATAAAATAAGTTCTTTTCCTTTGAGTTCAAGTTCTGTTAATGGCATTTTTGATCTGGTTCATGCTGATATATGGGGGCCTTATAGGCAAGCTACAGTGCATAATCAAACCTATTTTCTAACTATTGTTGATGATTTTTCTAGATTCACATGGATATTTCTGATGAAATGTAAATCAGAGGCAAGGGAGCTTATTAAGGTTTTTTTCCAGTATGCATATGTACAGTTTAACAAACACATCAAGGTGTTAAGAACTGACAATGGTCATGAATTCAACATTCCTGAGTTTTATAAAGAAAAAGGAGCAATACATCAAACTTCTTGTGTAGATACCCCTCAACAAAATGGTATAGTAGAAAGAAAACATCAACACATCATGAATGTAGCTAGATCCTTGAAGTTTCAGTCTAATTTACCATTGAAATATTGGGGGTATTGTGCATTAGCTGCATCAAAAGATTGGCACATACACCAAATGGATGTGAACAATGCATTCCTTCATGGAGAATTAGATGAAGAAGTCTATATGGATTTACCATTAGGGTTCAAATCAGACAAGCCTAATCAAGTATGTAGATTGACCAAATCCTTATATGGTCTTAAACAAAGCTAGCGAGACGGTGGAACACAAAGTTAACGATGCATTAACGAAATTGGCTTTGTGCAATCACCACATGATCACGCCTCTTTACTAGAGGATCGGCGGATACATTTGTGGCTCTACCGGTGTATGTAGATGACATTATAGCTACCAGTGCATCAATGAATCCTATAAATGAAGTCAAGCAAGTTTTACACAGAAAGTTTCAGATTAAAGACATTGGCAGTTTGAGATACTTCTTAGGAGTTGAGGTGGCTAGAACAGACAAAGGGATTTCCATAAATCAGAGGAAATATACTGTAAATCTTCTTCAAGATTATGGCTTTACTGAAGCTAAACCAGTCAATACACCTCTCCATTCCAAACAGAAACTTACTGCAGGAGACTCAGAAGTACTTTCAGACAATACATCATACAGAACATTGGTAGGAAAACTCATATATTTGTCCTTCACAAGACCAGATATAACATATGCAGTACAGCAGTTAAGTCAACATTTATCAAATCCAACAGTCAATCATATGCAAGCAGCACATAGGGTACTAAGGTATCTTAAGAAGAACCCTGGCCAAGGTTTATTATTCCCAGCAAACAATGATCTACAGCTGAGAGGCTACACAGATTCAGACTGGGCTGGTTGTGAAGAATCAAAGAAATCTATATCTGGTTATATTATGTTCTTAGGGGGAGCTCCAATATCCTGGAAAGCCAAAAAGCAGACCACCATAGCTAGAAGTTCTTCAGAGGCTGAATATAGAGCAATGGCTAGTGCCACATGTGAATTACAATGGTTAGTTTACATTATGAAAGATTTACAGACACCTGTGCATTTACCACTGTTACTATTTTGTGATAATGCAAGTGCAATTCACATTGCTAAAAATCCTATATTCCATGAGAGAACCAAGCACATAGAACTGGATTGCCACATAACAAGGGCCAAAGTGCAGTCGGTTTCTTAAAACTAATGCCTGTTAGAACTCAGTACCAACTAGCTGACATTCTAACAAAACCATTAGATGCTCCTATGTTCCAGTATTTCTTGAGTAAAATAGGAGTTCATTCCATTTTTCAACCAGCTACACCAACTACTACATCCTGAATCCAATTTAGTTACAAGCATTGGAAATACTGCATCACATTTACAAGACTGAAGTTCAAGCTGTCACTTTGCCAGCTTGAGGGGGGCTATTGGAAATACTGCATCACATTTACAAGACTGAAGCAACATTTTACAAGACTGAAGCAAGACTGAAGTAAGGTTCTCAGTGGCATTTGATCGAACACTTTGACCAAAAAAGAAGTTGAAGTTTGTTAGAGCGGTTAGGGACGTTGTAACTGCCATTTGGCACAGCTAGCTGTAGGATAAGTCCATATATACACATATGAAATGTAATCATTTTCAAAAAAAACTTGAATGAATATACAGATTCTTCTTCTTCATTTTTAAATGGCTGGTTTCCCGCCTTTCTGTTTTTCCTTTCAGTTTTGATGTTCATCAATTTCAAGTTGATTAGAACTTGAATTTCCACAAAATGTAACTATGCAATCTCCCCATTAAGCATGTCATGGCATCCACTTTGAACGAAACACAAAAATGTACTTTATTATTTTTCTCCTTCTAATAATACATTATGTACCACTTCACTGCCAAAGCAAAGAAAAAATACATCTTACGCTACCAATTACTTTCATCACCATGAAAGATGACACCACCATTGCCGTTGTTGGATATTGTTTAAGCACCATACACATCAAATCCAATGATATGCGCTTAACATGATGTCAACAAAATATAACTATCATAAGAAGATAAAGAGAAGTTCGTCACAAACGCAATTGTCTTTATTACAACAACATCAGTTTCATAACAACAATAAACTAACAATAATGAAAAACCACCAAAGATATCAACATCGTCTTTCTTTCTAGATTCTCTTTAAATACCCTAACGCCAAAGAAAATCGTAGATGCATTCCCATGCCGTCAAAACATTTCGTTCGTTGCTAGCTTTGTTGAGTCTCAACCATCGCTCTTTTTCGTTTTTAGTGAGAAGATGACTGCAAGCACAGATGAAGGCGGGCGATTGGGTGGGGAAATGACTCCAACCTTAGCAAGCATATCATAATACTCAATTTTTGACAAATGCAACTGTTCGAGATCATTATCATTTCCCGTTGTATTCTCTGAGGAAATTGAGCTATAATTGTCAACCAAGTGTATTTTCCACTCTTCATCACCGAAGATAGCCAAAACAGTAAACATGTTGTTGATGCTTTCATGGTTTTTCTTAATCTATTTCCCGGTGGAACTCGTGATAATTAACGAGTGTCGTGGTTCGCCTGCTTGTGGCGGTGAAGTCGTAAACAATATGACACAATTCAATATTTCATTTTTCACCTTACTCAAAACAAAAATTGATTTTACACTTGAAAAGTTAACACCAAGCTCCAAAAAGGAACACACAACCAGGCAATCCCATTTTCTCTGGAGTCTACATCAAGAATGGACTACCAGGCAAACTGATATATAATAAGAATAAACTAATACTAAAAACAACTCAATAACCCTCCCTAAAGAAAAAGGTACTAAAAAATAAAAACAAACATATAGTTTTAGTATTACAAATGAAGCTCAATCATATTAAAGTTACCAATTTTCGGTATGAGAAGATCCTTATTAAGCAAATGAATCTCATAACCCAATTTGCAGCCTAAAATTTTCCCATGCCTCACTAATAGGTTTATTCCTACAATTTCTAGAACCAAACAATTAAAAAAACATCTACATGCTATCAGGGGCGGCTGCATGATTTTCGACATGGGGGTTAGAAATTTGTCAATTTTTTTCCATATCACACATATATTTACATATTCAATTGCATACATGTAATAATGGAAAAATAGATAAAAATAGGGGGTCAATACTTAAAAATAAGGGGGTCCATTTCACATATGTGTGTGTTTATTAAAAAAAATCTCTACTATTTATACACAATATTTTTATTTTAGGGGGTCGGGCGCACCCCGGAACCCCCAATGTAAAGCCGCCCGTGCATGCTACACTTCACCACCAACACATATAATTACCAGATTTTTTTTTCCAAATTTCTGTAGGACACATGAATAAAGCGATATTTATATAGGAAGTAAAAAAACTCATGAAAGGGATGTGGATAAAATTTCCAATCTCACACAGACAAAAACAGATAAACTTGAGGAGATAGAGGTACCTTCTTGTACGGTATGGAGACGAAGGCAAGATAAGCATAGACTTGTTTTATTTTATACTGTACTGACGGAACCAGGAATTGATGGTCGGATGGGCTAATGAATTATATTTATATGGTCGGGTGGGCTGGATTAAAACAACAAACTGTGTTTAACTGATTTATATAAGGTTTTTGGTGTACCGAAATTAAAAACCGGATGGGCTACGCCCACCCAAGCCAAGTGCTGGTTACGTCCTTGACGTCTGTACATTTATTCCAAAAGTAATACATAGCTCTCCAAATACTCTTATATTATTGTCATTGCACCAAGATGTATCCATCCATGCCACATCCTGAACTATTTAGTCATAGCAACCATCACAAATTCAGAAACCAATACACACTTGAAAGAATATAAACATGTGTTAGAAAATGTAATGGAAACATGCCGGTTAAACAGAAAAAATGAAACACGAACAAACCAAACCATCAAAAGAGTCAATACCTCAAAATCACATCGTGTACACTATATGCCGACCTCCATTTCCACCTAATTCCATAAACTCAAATATTATTTCCATCCAAACAATTCTTACACCAAACAATCATGTACATGATCCGATTACAAAGGAAATTTTTAAATGCTTCTGGTGTGATTTTGATATGTATGGATGAGACCAAAAAAAAAAAAAAAAGAAGAGTTTCAGCTCCTCAAGTTCATAATCATCAGCAGAATGTGGCTGAGAAAGGATTTACTCTATAGGCATAATTGGAGAACTACGAAGGTGAATGCAAAAAGCATCAATTAATAAATTTTTGATACATTAATACCAGGTGATCCAAATAGTTAAGGGAGAGGATGTCTTGAGGAATATTTTCAGGCTAAACTCAGTTATTCAAAGTGGTGGGACTTGTTGGAGGAAAAATGAAAAATGATTTAATCGATTTTATTGATTTTTAATCATTTTTTACAACTACTTTTAAAAGCGAGTTCGATAAGAATTTTATTAAAGTTATCGAGACTTTATTAAAATCATTGGAAACTACGTGCTATATAGTTGACAATAGGATTTTAAATCATTCAATTCGGAGTACGGGTGAATGAGATATTAACGTTTTAAGTTGTTGTGAGATATGGGAAGTAAAGTAGTGTGAAACTTTTCCCGCATTGGAACATGAGTGTTCTAATGTCAAGTATTTATATGATGGTAGTTGATAATTGGTATAAGCTCCTAGAGAAAGGGAGAGAGTTCATAATGGTTTTAGACAGACGATGTTCTGCTAAAATTGCCACAAGCGCGCGCGCGCCGCTGCCGTCAGCCCGCCCGTGCCCCTTGACCTTGGGCTTGGGGAATTGCTCCTTCGTGGGCCTGAGGGCCTTGGGCTGGGCTAGTATTATAATTTTTGGACAAATTCAGCGGAGTGGCAAACTGAATAATTCAGCTGAGTGTCAGCAAGGCTGCTGATGAAGCAATTTAGCCGAGTGGTGCTGAAGCAATTCAGCCGAGTGGACATCATTAAGCAAGGCTGCTGTGTTCAGCATTCACCAGGGCTGCGGAAGATTCAGCAGGATGACTCAGCTAAGGCAATTCAGCCTTCAGTCAGCTGGAACTTTTCATCTTCTGCTGAGACCTTTCATTTTCGAAACCGATATCATCAATATTTATATTAAAGTTGATGTAGTGGGAGTTATGCAATAATGAAATTTATTGTTGAGACTCTTCCACTGCTTGCTTAGTCTCTATATAAACAGGCCTCTACAAGATGGAAAACATACAAGTAAAAGACTTGTATTCAAGCAATACAACAGCATACATACACTCCATTGCATAAAATATTTTCTGCATTCATAGTTGAAGAGTTTCTAGGCATTGTCAGAGTTCGACGAAGTTCAGAGTTGAAGCACTTCTCCATCTGAACAGGTAAACTGAGTTATCCTAGGAGACAATTGCAACAACCGTGGGTACAAGCCGGTGCAAATTTGTCTTAAGGACAGAGTGCAACTCGTCTCAATTTTGCATATCCTTTTATAATTTTTACACCTATTGTAATTATATTTATATTTTGAATTGGAAATAAAATTGTTCTTTATTTTTTCTGAATATTTATTTTAGGGGGAAGTGTCCATAAGGACACATTTTAAACTTAATGGGTCTGGAAGGACAAGGTAACACTTTCGTGATTATAAACGACATAAATCACAATTGTTACTTCAAGATTGATACTTTATTTGTTAATGTTACTTCGTGTTTCGTAATTGTTAGTACATAACTACTTCATTCGACACTTGTTACCTCACGGTTATTACTTTACGATTGTTATTTTTGTCCTTATAAACACATTTTTGTGTTACCTTGTCCTTCCAGATCCATTAAGTTTAAAATGTGTCATTTTCAACAAAAACCCATATATTTTATTCACATACAGGAATAAAAATCTTAAGACATATTTTTCAGAACCTCTTTTGTTCTGAATTTTTTCTGTATGCAACATTAATAAAATAAAATTTTCAGTTGGTTCTGAACAATTTTTTTTTCAGGAGCTGAATATCATTCGGTGATATTCAGAAAATCGTTTTCATCTTTTTGGTCTCGATTTTTTGAACCAGAACTGAATTGTTTATCTTCTGTTTCTGAACAGAAATGACTACTGTTAATGATGCGTCATTGACACCATCTCCTGATGCTGCAACAAGTGGAAGTCTGAATCCACTATCAAATTCAACTGTGCCTACTACTGTTGTGACACAATCAATTGTTGCGGTGGCTGGTTCTTCTCATGGAGAGAAACCAGAAAAATTTAATGAGCTGAATTTCAAGCGTTGGCAGCAAAAGATGTTGTTCTACTTGACTACACTTGGATTAGCCAGAATGCTCACTAAAGAGCAACCAGTCGTGCCTCCAGACAACCTTGAACACAAAGCTTTGCTTTCTCAAGAGAGTTGGAAGCATAGTGATTTTTTATGTAAAAATTACATTCTGAATGGATTAGACAACACTCTGTATGGTATATATTGTATGTTTGAGTTTGCTAAAACACTGTGGCTTGCCTTAGATAAAAAATATAAAACTGAGGATGCAGGTGCTAAGAAATTTATTGTAGGTAAATTTCTAAAGTATGAGATGGTGGATTCCAAAACTGTAATTAAACAGGTTAAGGAACTACAAATAATTATATCCGAACTCTTAGAAGAGGGTATGATTATTAATGAGAATTTTCAAGTAGCCTGTGTAATTGAGAAACTACCTTCTTCATGGAAGGAGTATAAAAGTTATCTCAAACACAAGCGAAAGTAGATGTCTATGGATGATCTGATTGTCCGACTCCGTATTAAGGAGGACAATAGAGGATCCGAAAAGAAAAATTATGTGCTGGTTGGACAGGCCATAGCTCATGTTGCTGAGGTCAAAAATCAGAAGAGGAAGAAAACTGGACAATCTTCCAAGAAACCACAAACTATATTTAAGTTTAATAGTGAGTGCTACAACTGTGGCAAATACGGGCATCGTACGGCTGAGTGCCGTGGAAAGAAACCATTTCAGCCAAGGGCACATGTGGCTGAAACTGATGGTGATGATGACATATTCTGCGCTGTGGTGACAGAATGCAACACTGTGAGGAATCCAAGACAGTGGTTTGTGGATACTGGAGCCACAAGACATGTATGTGCTGACCGTGTGATTTTTCAACCTATAAGGCTGGAAGCGGTGAGAAACTGTGGATGGGAAACTCTTCTTATTCAAACGTTCTGGGAACAGGCAATGTGATTCTGAAGATGACTTCTGGGAAGAAGCTGACATTGACCAATGTTCTCCATGTTCTTGAAATTCGTAGGAATCTAGTTTCTGGTGCTATGTTGAGCAAGGCTGGGTTCAAGATGATGTTTTGTTTTGATAAGGTCATTCTGACAAAAAATGAAGTGTTTGTCGGTAGAGGCTATCTCACCGAGGGTATGTTTAAGTTGAATGTAATGTCTATTATGCCTAAGAATGTTGTGCCCGATGAGGCTAATAAAATTGCATCTACTTCTGCGTACTTACTTGAGTCTTCTTTTTAATGGCAGAATTGATTAGGACATGTGAATAATACATCAATTCGTAGAATGATGAATTTAGATTTATTACCCAATTTAAAGTTTAATGAAACTGAAAAATGCCAAATATGTGTCGAAGCGAAAATGACTAAGGCACCGTTTCCATCAGTGGAAAGAAACACAGAACCGTTGGAATTAATTCATACAGATTTATGTGATTTAAAATTTGTGCAATCGAGAGGCGGTAAAAAATACTTTGTAACATTTATCGATGATTGTACAAGATATGTTATGTCTATTTGCTAAGTAGAAAAGATGAGACAATTGAGGCTTTAAAAAAACTATAAGAATGAAGTCGAAAATCAACTTAGCAAACGAATCAAAAAGGTTCGTAGTGAAAGAGATGGCGAATATGATGCACCTTTTAATGAACTATGTTCATAATCTGGCAATTATTCATCAAACTATTGCTCCGTATACACCTCAATCAAACGGTATTGCTGAACGCAAAAACCGCACATTGAAAGAAATGATGAATGCTATGTTGATAAGTTCGGGTTTACCTCAGAACTTGTGGGGGGAAGCCATCGTCTCAGCAAATGTCATTCTTAATAGAATTCCATCCAAGAAGATGGATAAGACCCCATATGAGTTGTGGAAAGGCCATAGGCCAAGCTACAAACACTTGAAAGTGTGGGGGAGTTTAGCAAAGGTAGAAGTGCCTAAACCTAAACAAATAAAGATTGGGCCTAAAACGACAGATTGCGTATTTATCGGTTATGCGATTTGCAGAATTTGCACCGGTCATAACCAAAAACATCGAAGGAAGAAAAGGGTCGATGGAAAATTTAACAGAGTTAAGGATCAAGCTAATGGCAATCATCTACGAATGTACTAAATTTGACTGGGCAACATTTGTATTCAATAGGTTGAAATACCATATTCGAAAGGAGATTGATTTGTCCATTACGGAACCAAGCAAGGGTTTGGAGAAGAAGGGTGATTTCTGGGAGAGGAAATCTTATGGGTTCCCTCTCCAACACCTGTTTGACGCATTGAAAGTACAACCCACAAATCTGTAGGCTCCACACAAATCAAATGTAATGTTTACATACATTAAGGCATCCATGAAACCCAAACCAACCGTCGGAAGGAAAAGGAAACAACCTGAAAGTAGCAGACCAGGAGTGGGACGAAGAACCAGATCCCAGAAGACACAAGAAAACATCAATGTGATAGGTACCGGCAACTTAAATAAACCTGTGACAATCAGTGATGATATAGGAACAGAAGAAGAAAAACAACAAGAGGAAATCACCTACCTGGAGGAAGGTGAAGAAAGATATAGAATTACTTCATCTGAAGACGATGATATGGATGAGGAAGAAGCTGAGGCAGAGGATGAACATTCTGAAGGTGACCATCTTGAAGCTGATCCGGAAACCATGGAGACATCTGATGATGATCTAACTCTTCAAGAGGTACTTTTCAAGAGCCTCAACAAAGTTGACGAACAGACGAGTGAGCCAGCTGATCAAACTCACTTCGATGAACTTGTCAACTCCCCCACTATTGACCAAGGGGGAACACCGGCAGAAGAAGATGGAAAAGTAAGCATTCCTCCACAACCTCTCAATGATACTAAGGTTGAAGAGGAACAAGAGGAAGGACAAGAAAGAGTGGAAGATAAAGGAGAAGAAACAGAAGGTAAACAGGAAGAGGAGGATGAGGATGAGGATGAGGATGAGGAGAAAAACGAGAAAGAGGAAGATGGAGATGAAGAGGAGGTTAATGTGGCACCAGAGCAAATCAATCCAGAAAGAGTCTTCAACCTGGACATCCAACCCCTCATTGTGGACATGGAAAGGCTATATCACAGCAGGCAAAACCTGAAGACTGCCTTAAGGAGTGGAGCAACCTCCTTGAACCACAAGATTGAAGCTCTCATCAGTCATATCAAGATGCAAGATGAGGTCATGAAAAGACAAGGAAACTTGCTTTGCAACCTCCATCAACTTATCCCTCATCACTTCCAAACCAACCTTGATTTTCATGCTGAGACGATTGACAACAATCTCAAACCTTTGGGGGACACTTTAAATGCTCACACTCATCAAATTCAGCATCTGGATGAGATCATGGAGCACTCTGGGCAACAACTTGACACCCATCTCAAAATTGGGGAGGCAACCAACAAGATTCTGGAGAAAAAGTATGGTCATCTCCCTGAGTCTGATGCAGCAACTGCAAATCTTGAAGCACGTTTTGGTGCTGCCAAAAAGGGGGAAGGAAGCTCAAAGCCTGAAAGCTCCAGTGAAAATGAGGCAAGCCCAACAGAAAAGGGCAAGGGCAGCAAAGGCAAATGCATCAGGTTTTAAGAAATGAAGAAGTAGACCTTATACTTAATTTGAATTATTTCTATTAAGCCTGAAAGCTCCAGTGAAAAGGAGGCAAGCCCAACAGAAAGGGCAACAAAGGCAAAGACATCAGGTTTGAAGAAATGAAGAAGTAGACCTTATACTTAATTTGAATTATTTCTATTTGCCTTTGTCTTTGAATAAAAAAGATGCAATATTTTATTGCCCTTGAATGGATGAATAAAATTGTTGAGTCTTATTCTGTTAATTATTATGAAAAATTTGGCTTACTTATATTCAGGCTTATGAGGGTTTTGACATCATCAAAAAGGGGGAAATTGTTAAGAACATTTTATTATGTTTTGATGATGGCCATACTAGCTGTTATAGCAAGCCTGAAATAAGTTATAATTCTCTGTATAAGTCTTTACTTAGAGTCTGACATATTGTATAAGTTAAGTCAGACAACTATTGTACTAGTTGGTAGGATGGCAAAGTAAAACAGACATTCGGCAGAGTGAAGCCAGCCAAGTACATGCAGAAAAGCAATGAAGACTTAATGGTATGACTTATAACCAAGGAAGTCTGTGATGACCTTGGATAAGTCTAAGTTATGGTTCAAGTGATGAAACTTAATGTTCAAATATGGTGTACACTGATCTCACCCAAACCAATGATCAGTGAAGTACAAAGATTCTCCTTAAACTGAAGTAATGAAGGAAACAATGAATCGATAGAGTAAACTACTTTCGGCTAAGTGAAGGCAAAAACAGTGAAGGAAGATCTAAACGGCAAAGTCAGATGGATCACTCGACCGTTCAGAGAACGGCGAAGTAATCCTTATCAGAACAGAATTGAAATATGATGAAGATTCAGAGGATCATGCATTTAATGCACAATCAATAGAGGATCAATCAAGGACGGATTTTCTGCTATACATTTGAAGAAAAATCAGATCACTGAAATCAAGGAGAATATAATTAAGGGGGAATCAAGAATAAAATCAAAGATTATTCCCCTCATTAATATAGCCAACGGACAGAATTTCAAATCAAGGATACTCAAGGCTATAAATAGAAGGTATTGACAGATAGATAAAAACAACGATCAAGAAAAAGAAAACCAAGCAGAAAATCTGTCAATTTGAAAAGCCTTCTCTCTGAACTTACAAGGATTCATCTAGAGATCAACTCAGACATCAGAACTACAATTTTATATTTAGCACTAAGATTGATCAATCAAGCTTGTGAATCTCATTCACAATAAACTGAAGCAACTGAATCAGAAGTCATCTGAGAAGGAGTCGTGTTTGTGATAGCTGCTGAAGGATTTGATCTCAAGGAGCAGTGAAAGAGATCGAATCACCGAAGGCCGTTGCGGCCAAGGAGTGATAGTCTTGTAGATTGTGAAGCTTGGGAAGTCAAGGACAATCTTACTATTGTATCTGTGAAAACAATAGTGAATTCCTCCAATCATCACAGGAGAAGAGTGGATTAAGGGATTACACCATCCTGAACCACTATAAGCCTTGTGTCAATTTACTTTACTGCATTCATTTAAATTGCCTAGATTATAATCTATATCTGTGATTGTCTAAACTGCTTTGAATTAACATAGTAAGAAGGGACTTATCCGCTGCCCAAAAGCTTTTAAACACAAGAAAAGTTTTTGAAACTCCACTATAGTCATTCACCCCCCTCTGACTATAGTAATACCCTACTCTGGGACCAACAGCTCGGGTATTTTGGGCCCTAGTTATCTGTTCCACTTCCACCATTAAGAAGTTTTGCAATTTCCTTTGTGCAACCGCAAGATATTTCTTCATGGGGCCTTCCTTAGCTTCGTATTCTCCTTTGTTATGATTGGTTACAAGCTGCGAATCATGTACACTTTCGGGTTCTATACACCTAATTTCGTGCTAGGTTCAATCCGGTTATCAAAGCTTCATATTCCGCTTCATTGTTAGTGGCTTGAAATTCAAAGTGAAGAGTATACGGGGATTCTTCGCCTTTTGGGCTAATGAGTAGGAGACCTGCTCCTGCTCCCTCTTTGTTTGAAGCTCCATCTACATATAGTTGCCACTGTTCAGCCTTTTTCTGCTCTGCCTTTTGCTCTACAGCCAAAGCTTTTTCTTCTGCTAAGAAATTGGCTAATGCTTGAGCTTTAATTGCTGTTCTCGGTTTGTATTCGATGTCAAACCCTGCTAATTCGACTACCTACTTTGCCAATCTCCCAGACTTGTCTGGTTTATCCAAAATTTGCTTTAAGGGTTGATTCGTCAATGCAATTACTGGATGACTTTGGAAGTATGGTCTTAGTTTCCTTGTGGCATGTACCAGGGCTAGAACCAATTTTTCCACATCAGAATACACGATCTCGGGGCCTTGTAGGGCTTTGCTCACAAAGTACACGGCCTCGTACCGTGTTGTTTCACCAACACGGCACTTACTTGCTTCGTTGCAAAAGGATAAATATAAGAATAATACCTCACCTTCCTGAGGAGGAGTCAAAGTTGGTAGGTGACTGATATGATCCTTTAAATCCTGAAAAGCTTGTTGACATTCTGCATTCCACTCGAATGGGCTAGCCTTCCTGAGGATTTTAAAGAAAGGTAGTGACTTTTGCACGGATTTTGATAAGAAACGATTTAGCGCTGTTGATCTTCCTATTAATCGCTGGACTTCTTTAATATTCTTCAGTTCGGGCATAGTTTTCAAAGCTTCCAATTTATCAGGGTTGGCCTTGACACATTCTTTGGATACCATGTAACCAAGGAATTTGCCTGATCTCACTCCAAAGGTACATTTTTTTGGGTTCAACTTCATTCTTGTTTGTCTTAACACTTGACAAACTTCTGCTACATCTTTCAAATATTGGTCAATAGTCCTGCTCTTGATCAATAAGTCATCCACATATACCTCCATGGATTTGCCAATTTGTTGGCTGAAAATGGTATTGATGCCCTTTTGGTAGGTAGCCCCCGCATTCTTTAATCCAAAAGGCATAGACACATAGTAGTAGGAACAAAATTCAGTAATAAAAACAGTTTTTACAGCATCCACAGGGTCCATCATAATCTGATGATATCCCTTATAAGCATCTAAGAAAGCAAAAATTTCATATCCAACTGTAGACTCTACTAGCCTGTCAATTCTAGGGGAAGTGTAACTATCTTTAGGGCATGCCTTATTTAGATTTGTGAAATCCACACACATTCTCCAACTTCCATCTGGCTTCTTGACTAGTACCGAATTTGCTAGCCACTCTGGATATATAACTTCTTTAATCATGTTGGCCTGCAACAACTTCTCCACCTCTTGCTGGACAGCCTGTATCCTTTCTGGTGCGAAAGATCTTTTCTTTTGCTTCACTGGTTCCTGGTTGGGTCAATGTTAAGCTTGTGAACAGCCAACTCTGTTGACAGTCCAGACATATCACTTGCTTTTCATGCAAACACATCTTTGTAGTCTTTCAAAATCCTGATCAGGATCTACTTCTTCTCAGCAGGTATCCATGATCCTACACTGATTGCGGATTCAGGGTTGATTTCGTCTAGCATTACTGACTCCACAGGATCATTAGATTGCCAACTCTTTTCCTCTTTTGGGACGAGATCTTCCATCGTTACCTGTTGCACTTTCATCTTTCCACTGATCGTGGTTGTATAGCGATTCTTCACGGCATCCACATCCCCTTTAACAGTAGCTTCTCCTTCACATGTTGGGAATTTCATACTGTTATGTGCCGGTGATACCACTGCACTGAGATCGATCAACGCCGGTCTTCCCAAAATCACATTGTATGCCGATGAAGCTTTTGCTACCACATAATTGACCATCAGAGTCCTGGTCCGTGTTCCATGACCGAAAGTTGTTAATAATTTTAACATACCCACATGATGAATGGGGGGTCCTGTGAATCCAAAGAGTGGAGTTGACACAGGAGTCAACTCCGAGTCTGCTAACTTCATTACCCAATTTAAAGTTTGTTTGGAGATGGTGGACGCTCGTCCAGTCTGGACGCTGATTCAAGCTTCTGGACGCCAGTCCAGAATCAACTTCATCTTGATTTTTTTATACTTATCCCTTTTTCTTCAATGTAAATCATCGTTATCTCTTCCTCTTTAATTAAATCCGACTTGATCATCTTTGAATCACCTCTTGAGCTTGAATTTGTGCATCTATAACACATCAAAACATCGCAAAATGTAATATCATCCAAAAAAATCATAAAATCACAATTAAAACACCAAAATCAACCAATTTTGCGATTAACTCGTTAAAAACCTCATTTACTCAATACTTCCGTTAAACACTCGTTTCTTATGCAATTTTATACGAATATGAGGGAAAATATCATAGAATATAGCGTTATAAATCGTATAAATTCACCCTTAACATTCTACACCTGTGCCTGGAAGTTTCAGCAGAGTAAAGTCTGCTTAGCATCTGGTGAACATGTCTGAGGTTGAGTTCTCATCTGGAGTTAAGTCTCATCTGGAGGAGTCTAACCTTATTTTTGTTTTGTTCACATCTGATGAATTTAGATTTATTACCCAATTTAAAGTTTAATGAAACTGAAAAATGCCAAATATGTGTCGAAGCGAAAATGACTAAGGCACCGTTTCCATCAGTGGAAAGAAACACAGAACCGTTGGAATTAATTCATACAGATTTATGTGATTTAAAATTTGTGCAATTGAGAGGCGGTAAAAAATACTTTGTAACATTTATCGATGATTGTACAAGATATGTTATGTCTATTTGCTAAGTAGAAAAGATGAGACAATTGAGGCTTTAAAAAAACTATAAGAATGAAATCGAAAATCAACTTAGCAAACGAATCAAAAAGGTTCGTAGTGATAGAGATGGCGAATATGATGAACCGTTTAATGAACTATGTTCATAATCTGGTATTATCCATCAAACTATTGCTCCGTATACACCTCAATCAAACGGTATTGCTGAACGCAAAAACCGCACATTGAAAGAAATGATGAATGCTATGTTGATAAGTTCGGGTTTACCTCAAAACTTGTGGGGGGAAGCCATCCTCTCAGCAAATGTCATTCTTAATAGAATTCCATCCAAGAAGATGGATAAGACCCCATATGAGTTGTGGAAAGGCCATAGGCCAAGCTACAAACACTTGAAAGTGTGGGGGTGTTTAGCAAAGGTAGAAGTGCCTAAACCTAAACAAATAAAGATTGGGCCTAAAACGACAGATTGCGTATTTATCGGTTATGCGATTTGCAGAATTTGCACCGGTCATAACCAAAAACATCGAAGGAAGAAAAGGGTCGATGGAAAATTTAACAGAGTTAAGGATCAAGCTAATGGCAATCATCTACAAAGGTACTAAATTTGACTGGGCAACATTTGTATTCAATAGGTTGAAAGACCATATTCGAAAGGAGATTGATTTGTCCATTACGGAACCAAGCAAGGGTTTGGAGAAGAAGGGTGATTTCTGGGAGAGGAAATCTTATGGGTTCCCTCTCCAACACATGTTTGACGCATTGAAAGTACAACCCACAAATCTGTAGGCTCCACACAAATCAAATGTAATGTTTACATACATTAAGGCATCCATGAAACCCAAACCAACTGTCGGAAGGAAGAGGAAACAACCTGAAAGTAGCAGACCAGGAGTGGGACGAAGAACCAGATCCCAGAATACACAAGAAAACATCACTGTGATTGGTACCAGCAACTTAAATGAACCTGTGACAATCAGTGATGATACAGCAACAGAAGAAGAAAAACAACAAGAGGAAATCACCTACCTGGAGGAAGGTGATGAAGGATATAGAATTACTTCATCTGAAGACGATGATATGGATGAGGAAGAAGCTGAGGCAGAGGATGAACATTCTGAAGGTGACCATCTTGAAGCTGATCCGGAAACCATGGAGACATCTGATGATGATCTAACTCTTCAAGAGGTACTTTTCAAGAGCCTTAGCAAAGTTGACGAACAGTCGAGTGAGCCAGCTCATCAAACTCACTTCGCTGAACTTATCAACTCCCCCACCATTGACCAAGGGGGAACACCAGCAGAAGAAGATGGAAAAGTAAGCATTCCTCCACAACCTCTCAATGATATGATGACGTGGTCAATCAGGTTATAATATACTTGACCACCATAAACCAATACTAGCAAGAGGACTAGGCCCATCGTAGTATAGCTATAGTGAATCAAGGTCGATCCCACAGGGAACCAATTGTGGGTAATTCCATATATAAACAATTAATTATACATGTCAAGGACATAAAGGCGGTCTCCGACCAACATAGGACAAGAAAAGTAAAGACACGACTCGACACAATGTAATTAACCTCCCCAATTATAGTCTTTATCGTTTGGACCTAGATAATTTATATAATAAACTGAACTTATTAACTGTCAATCCGTTTGTATCTATCTTAGATTGGCTACGGGAGTCATCCTCTTTAACTTGACTTAGCACCGGTAAGTCACTAAATCAACGTGGTATTGTTACGTGACTTCGCCTTTTGGTGCCTCCATCTCATATAACTCACACGCTTACGACTCTAAGGATGCCGATATTAATCGTACACCTCGTCTAGGCAACATTCCTGTGGTTAGGCGTACTTCCTAAACGATCGCTCAAGCCCTCGTCCAACTAACAATTACCTTTTAGGTCTCATGCTAGTCTACGACCTACGTATAACTAGGTGTGCACAATTCCCAAATACAAAACCTGCCTAGATCTCGCTGAAAGCCCCGGAAAGTCATTCATAAGCCGACCTAGGAGTCCTATATTGGTATTTCCTAATCGTACGCGAATTAAAACTGACGAGCAACGTAGCCGTGGCCATACCTACTGAGATAATAAATTCTATTAAGTTAACCTAACCATAAAGACGTGGCTATTTAACGGATAAAACGGGGGCTCGGTCGACCGAATAGATGGCCTCGGTCGACCGAGTGAACTCATTCGGTCACCCGAATCAATTTCATCCCCGCATTACATCCTAGAATATATTTCTCGCGTTTCATCATACGAACGCATTAAACGGTAACTCGTAAAGAAATCATATAAACTACTTAGATACACATTAATTAAACCAAGCAGATTCATGAATAGACATTAAACATATGACGTAGGTTATGGGACCCTCATAGACAAGGCTTCGCCACATCCCTAACGTCATAGCCTAGATCTACATCATCTAGCTATGAATTAACTAACTCAAACAATAAAACATAATTGGAAGGGATTAATTACTTAAAATAAAAGAAACAGAAAATAAAGGCTTACATAACTCGCAAAATGCCTTTAAATTGCTTTGAAACCTTCAATCGACTTATGCTACATTGTATTAAAATATCAAAGTAGAATTATATTCTAAAGTATCAAAGGTGTCTCTTTACAATTTCGTAGGCTAGCTTGCTTATATAGAGGTTTTTGCCGACTTAGGGTGGTTCTAAAAGATAAACACGAGTAAAGCCGAAAACCGACCCAAACCCGAGGCTCGGTCAACCGAGAGGTGACACTCGGTCGACCGAAGCACTAGGCTCGGTCGACCGAACCTAAACTTGGCATATTTAACACGTTTTCTTCGTTTGCCTTGTTCCCCACTGCACGCTTGCATGTTGATCCGATTAATCTTCCACTTAATGCTCCGATTTCCTTCCTTCCTTATCTTGAGATAATTGATTGAATGACATTAATCCTCTCGATTTGTTGTGATCTGCAAAATCAATATTTATCGCACAATAAATCGGCGTTTTATAATAAAAACGGCTAAATACCAAATTACATAATATAAATCATATAACATTAAATAATAAATATAAACGAGTGATTTAATATGAAATATATATTATTAATCTCGATTTAAGGTCAACGTTGATGACTTTTACGGGTATAATTTGACCGTCATCAACTACCCCCCACTTAGACTTTGATCGTCCCGAACAAAGCGTCAATAAGTCATTCCCCAAGACAACATTTTCTATGGTCAAATCATACTTACACAAGAAACTCAAGTCAAATCATACTAGTCATGCTCGTAAGATATCCATTATTCACTACTTACTATGAATCGAAGTGATGTGTGCATGTGCATTGGTTTTATATAAATGTGGCAAGATTAGAGTTTATGCAGACCTCATATCAAAATTCACCAACATCAGCATTCATACTTCTTAAGCCTCGCAATGGTTAAAGCACTAGAACAATAAGCAAGAGCGTATCTATAGGGTTTTTGGACTTGGAGACCGAGTACTACTCAAAGCCTCTTAAAGAGTTGAATATTCTTTTCATATCTTCATATTTTTCAAATACTATCAATCTCAAGGAAGAAAACTTTTTAAAATATCCCCCTATCTTAGATCAAATGTAGCATTGAATATTACCACAAGCGCAAGGCTACTTTGGTAATTTACTACAAGCCCAGTGTCTAACATTTTGCTAAAACACAGGTACGTCTCAAGCTTATTACTCCGCTTTAATGGCTAAAAGATAAGAATGCATCAGCAGATAGATATTGATACTAAGTTTACATAACCAATCATCTACGCAATGTACACAATAATTTCTTCAGTTATTATGATTTGCGCGGTATAACTCGATTCATAATTTTTGTAATTGAATAATAAATAACTACTCGCAACAACCAGCATGAATATCCTTAATTTTACTTAACATAAGTATAAAATGATCACGTACTTATGAAACTTGGTTCCTTTCCTATCAATTCTTAGCTAGGAACTCACAATTCTAAGGGTACGAGATATATAATATGGTATTTATTCAATTTTTTCAATCATGTGCCGTTTCATTCAATTTTCAATCATAACATAACATAGCTAAGTCTCCTACCCCCCACTTAAACATGGCATTGTCCTCAATGACAAAAATAAATGAGAAGGTAAGAAAAAGACTTAGCTCTGGAAACGGCTCTCAAGTAAAGGAAAAAGATCGGAGTAAATTTCAGCACGTTGTGGAGAAGCAAGTGAAAACCTGTATAAGCAGACAAACTCCACGAAACCGTTAATAACACCATGTCTGTGGAAGTTCTAAAATAATGTGGCAGTAATGAGGTATAAATACCTAAAAACAGTTTAAGCCACTTTATTTTATACAACCAATGACAAGGGAAACCAAAAAGAAAAATACTAAATAGAAAGAAAAATAAACAAGCAACTAAAGATGGTAGTCTTCATCTAAAAACCGGGTGGATAAGACAAAGATCAAAAAGCATAACCCCATGTGGGAAAACACGAGGTGGACTGGCTCACTATGTATTTATTCCAGTATAAAAGAGAAACTTGGTAAGGCATAACGATTGAATGCGACCTATTGGCTAAAGATAAAATCAAATACTTAGCGCGAAACTTCTCGCTTGCATTGGATATCAACAACTTAGGGAGATGTAGCTACTCCTCGAAATTACTAATAATCCAATGTATCACGTAAAAGTCATAACCGTCATCAACAAGTTCAGATCGGTGTGATAGTTCAGAACAAAACTTATCATCTAGAAATACCGGAATAGACGGAAAAAATGTGAAATTTAAAACTTCCGGTAGAAAGATAAGTTGTACTTTGATCGAACCAAAAACCTTTAAAATCTAGCTAGGGTCAGAGCTACACTTCCCCCAACTAGGATCATGAAAATCAAAATGATAAAAAATAATCAATAAAACATAGCAATATTTCAAATTCCGCAACACAAGGGTATTGTGTAAACAAAATGGAGGTTGAGAGTATGATGGGTTTAGAAAAAGATATATATATAAGGATGGGAAGAAAAGATAAAGGGTGGGTAAGAAATTGTGTTTTTGGGATTGAGAATTGTTTAAAGGAATGGGATTGGGTGGGAGAGTGAAACGGATGGAAAGAAAGAGAGGCGATGAAATAATGGTTAGAAATGTGAACTGTTGGGGCAGATTGGTGAGAGAATCGAAAAGGTTGAAGGGTGAAAAGGTATAAATGAAAGGATAAGGGTGGTTGCAGAATGAATTGCGCACCACTTTGAATTTTCACTTGGATCACCATTCTAAAAGATGTTGGAAGTTGACCAAAATTGTTCTTGTTCGCACCAATCATTCTCTGTTACATTTTCAGTAATTCTCAAGCTCTCTTAATGCTTCCATCTTAAGGTTGTTTGCTGAATTTCCTTTTCTTTAGCAATTTCTTGACTCTCCTACGGAACTCTATTTCACGTGGCCTATATTGAGTAAAAAAGTTTTGCACATCCTTAGCCCAATGGCCATCGGAACACGGCAAAATAAAAAACCTCAACATACGTCACGTTACTCTTATTGGACTCAAAGAAAGAAAAACCTAAAATCCTAAAAAGAAATCCTAAGGGTTTTAAAGAAGTAGTTCTGAGTTTAATGTCCTCAGCTCGACTTTCCAAAAAAAATATCCTTGTCAGTCATCATTCTTGGAGCACAAGATATTGACCCCTCTGAGCACTATAAGAGGTGGGCTTTTCGCTTTTGCGGATTAATACCCTTCCCTTGGTTGTGAGACCTAGGAAACGACATTTATCCATACCATTTATCCAAAAGCTCTTACCTCGGCTCTCGTTTTAGGAATTAGTGAATTCTAAGAAACTCGGTTGAAATTACGGTTTTGGCCTTGACAATAAGAAACAATGAATCTAAGTACTCCGAATAAGGTCGGTTATGTAGGCAAGCCTACGACGTCTTATTCGTTGGAACATATGTGACGAGTTCGGGCCAATCCGTCAAGATTAAGCCCCGTTTAGCTTTGAAGGCTTATCGGCTATGCTAAGTCTTGTTGAACTGCTGTAACGTACATCACACATGGAGGGGAGTTGATTGAGCCGAAGCTCGTTTGAACTCGCCCAGCCATGGTTAAACCATTTCCGAACCTATGTACAAAGATTCTTCGATTTCTAAATTGTCACCCAAAGCGTAATCTCGTTTTTGTTTAAGGTGGGTTCACCGAGAAGCCATCACCATAAACATCAACGAAAGCCGAAGATTGCGTTCTTTCAAAACTCAATGTCTTCTTTAGATTGTGAATGCTTAAACTACACAATTTGTTGCTCCCCCGGCCGCGTAGAAGCAATTTCATGCATAGGACCATGAGATTTTAATAGAACTACGAGGAACTCTTTATTCACTTGCTTCCTTCAACTACTACATGTTTCCCTACACCCTCTACAGATGAGATAGATTTGGGGGCAGAACCTTCCACACTAATAAAATTATTCTTACAAACCAACTCCGGGCTAAGATTCTTACTAAGATTCATGTATAGGCTAACTTATGCTCAAAAAAAACCAAAAGGTAATAAAACATAAGCAAAAAAAAGGTAGTACCTTGCCTTCAACATTGTACCACGAAGAATTTAAGCCTTAAAATTTTTTCGGAGCCATCTTGGTGCTTTAAAGGTATTGCTTCCATCGCTTTTCCCATCTTAGATTCGTAGCTCCACATGTTTGCTGGGTTATTTTCTCAGCGCCCGCGAAAAATTACTGACTCAGATTATTGCTTCCCTGGTTTCTGCAAACAGAAGAAAAACAAAACAGACCGTAGACTGATTTTAACATGGTTTCCCATGCTGCTATCAGACCTACGGATTAAACATACGGGGATAAACGGACACGCGAAATTCCGGACTCGAAAAACACAAATCGAAACCGTGTAAACAGAACAGGACAAAACAAAAATATTATAAGTGCTCGGTCGACCGAATGAGGTCTCTCGGTCGACCGAAAAATTTTTTTTTTTTTTTTTTTTATTTATTATTAATTTATTTATTATTATTATTATTTTTTATTTTTTATTTTTTTTTTATTTTTTTTTTTTTTTAAGCCGGAATTTTCGGACGGAGCGGACAACCGAGAGGGACTCAAAACGTAAAAACAGACTCTAAAACAGAAAACTCGACATGAATAAAAAATTATTTATATATAAAATTGACCGTTGGTTCCCCGGCAACGGCGCCAAAAACTTGATGACGTGGTCAATCAGGTTATAATATACTTGACCACCATAAACCAATACTAGCAAGAGGACTAGGCCCATCGTAGTATAGCTATAGTGAATCAAGGTCGATCCCACAGGGAACCAATTGTGGGTAATTCCATATATAAACAATTAATTATACATGTCAAGGACATAAAGGCGGTCTCCGACCAACATAGGACAAGAAAAGTAAAGACACGACTCGACACAATGTAATTAACCTCCCCAATTATAGTCTTTATCGTTTGGACCTAGATAATTTATATAATAAACCGAACTTATTAACTTGTCAATCCGTTTGTATCTATCTTAGATTGGCTACGGGAGTCATCCTCTTTAACTTGACTTAGCACCGGTAAGTCACTAAATCACTGTGGTATTGTTACGTGACTTCGCCTTTTGGTGCCTCCATCTCATATAACTCACACGCTTACGACTCTAAGGATGCCGATATTAATCGTACACCTCGTCTAGGCAACATTCCTGTGGTTAGGCGTACTTCCTAAACGATCGCTCAAGCCCTCGTCCAACTAACAATTACCTTTTAGGTCTCATGCTAGTCTACGACCTACGTATAACTAGGTGTGCACAATTCCCAAATACAAAACCTGCCTAGATCTCGCCGAAAGCCCCGGAAAGTCATTCATAAGCCGACCTAGGAGTCCTATATTGGTATTTCCTAATCGTACGCGAATTAAAAACCGACGAGCAACGTAGCCGTGGCCATACCTACGAGATAATAAATTCTATTAAGTTAACCTAACCATAAAGACGTGGCTATTTAACGGATAAAACGGGGCTCGGTCGACCGAATAGATGGCCTCGGTCGACCGAGTGAACTCATTCGGTCACCCGAATCAATTTCATCCCCGATTACATCCTAGAATATATTTCTCCGCGTTTCATCATACAGAACAGATTAAACAGTAACTCGTAAAGAAATCATATAAACTACTTAGATACACATTAATTAAACCAAGCAGATTCATGAATAGACATTAAACATATGACGTAGGTTATGGGACCCTCATAGACAAGGCTTCGCCACATCCCTAACGTCATAGCCTAGATCTACATCATCTAGCTATGAATTAACTAACTCAAACAATAAAACATAATTGGAAGGGATTAATTACTTAAAATAAAAGAAACAGAAAATAAAGGCTTACATAACTCGCAGCCTTTAAATTGCTGGAAACCTTCAATCGACTTATGCTACATTGTATTAAAATATCAAAGTAGAATTATATTCTAAAGTATCAAAGGTGTCTCTTTACAATTTCGTAGCTGCTTGCTTATATAGAGGTTTTTGCCGACTTAGGGTGGTTCTAAAAGATAAACACGAGTAAAGCCGAAAACCGACCCAAACCCGAGGCTCGGTCAACCGAGAGGTGACACTCGGTCGACCGAAGCACTAGGCTCGGTCGACCGAACCTAAACTTGGCATATTTAACACGTTTTCTTCGTTTGCCTTGTTCCCCACTGCACGCTTGCATGTTGATCCGATTAATCTTCCACTTAATGCTCCGATTTCCTTCCTTCCTTATCTTGAGATAATTGATTGAATGACATTAATCCTCTCGATTTGTTGTGATCTGCAAAATCAATATTTATCGCACAATAAATCGGCGTTTTATAATAAAAACGGCTAAATACCAAATTACATAATATAAATCATATAACATTAAATAATAAATATAAACGAGTGATTTAATATGAAATATATATTATTAATCTCGATTTAAGGTCAACGTTGATGACTTTTACGGGTATAATTTGACCGTCATCATGATACTAAGGTTGAAGAGGAACAAGAGGAAGGACAAGAAAGAGTGGAAGATAAAGGAGAAGAAACAGAAGGTAAACAGGAAGAGGATGAGGATGAGGAGAAAAACGAGAAAGAGGAAGATAGAGATGAAGAGAAGGTTAATGTGGCACCAGAGCAAATCAATCCAGAAAGAGTCTTCAACCTGGACATCCAACCCCTCATTGTGGACATGGAAATGCTATATCACAGCAGGCAAAACCTGAAGACTGCCTTAAGGAGTGGAGCAACCTCCTTCAACCACAAGATTGAAGCTCTCATCAGTCATATCAAGATGCAAGATGAGGTCATGGAAAGACAAGGAAACTTGCTTTGCAACCTCCATCAACTTATCCCTTATCACGTCCAAACCAACCTTGATTTTCATGCTGAGACGATTGACAACAATCTCAAACCTTTGGTGGACACTTTAAATGCTCACACTCATCAAATTCAGCATCTGGATGAGATCATGGAGCACTCTAGGCAACAACTTGACACCCATCTCAAAATTGAGGAGGCAACCAACAAGATTCTGGAGAAAAAGTATGGTCATCTCCCTGAGTCTGATGCAGCAACTGCAAATCTTGAAGCACGTTTTGGTGCTTCCAAAAAGGGGGAAGGAAGCTCAAAGCCTGAAAGCTCCAGTGAAAATGAGGCAAACCCAATAGAAAAGGGCAAGGGCAGCAAAGGCAAATGCATCAGGTTTAAGAAATGAAGAAGTAGACCTTATACTTAATTTGAATTATTTCTATTAAGCCTGAAAGCTCCAGTGAAAAGGAGGCAAGCCCAACAGAAAGGGCAGCAAAGGCAAAGACATCAGGTTTGAAGAAATGAAGAAGTAGACCTTATACTTAATTTGAATTATTTCTATTTGCCTTTGTCTTTGAATAAAAAAGTTGCAATATTTTATTGCCCTTGAATGGATGAATAAAATTGTTGAGTCTTATTCTGTTAATTATTATGAAAATTTTGGCTTACTTATATTCAGGCTTATGAGGGTTTTGGCATCATCAAAAAGGGGGAAATTGTTAGGAACATTTTATTATGTTTTGATGATGGCCATACTAGCTGTTATAGCAAGCCTGAAATAAGTTATAATTCTCTGTATAAGTCTTTACTTAGAGTCTGACATATTGTATAAGTTAAGTCGGACAACTATTGTACTAGTTGGTAGGATGGCAAAGTAAAACAGACATTCGGCAGAGTGAAGCCAGCCAAGTACATGCAGAAAAGCAATGAAGACTTAATGGTATGACTTATAACCAAGGAAGTATGTGATGACCTTGGATAAGTCTAAGTTATGGTTCAAGTGATGAAACTTAATGTTCAAATATGGTGTACACTGATCTCACCCAAACCAATGATCAGTGAAGTACAAAGATTCTCCTTAAACTGAAGTAATGAAGGAAACAATGAATCGATAGAGTAAACTGACTTTCGGCTAAGTGAAGGCAAAAACAGTGAAGGAAGATCTAAACGGCAAAGTCAGATGGATCACTCGACCGTTCAGAGAACGGTGAAGTAATCCTTATCGAACAAAATTGAAATATGATGAAGATTCAGAGGATCATGCATTTAATGCACAATCAATAGAGGATCAATCAAGGACGGATTTTCTGCTATACATTTGAAGAAAAATCAGATCACTGAAATCAAGGAGAATGTAATTAAGGGGGAATCAAGAATAAAATCAAAGATTATTCCCCTCATTAATATAGCCAACGGACAGAATTTCAAATCAAGGATACTCAAGGCTATAAATAGAAGGTATTGACAGATAGATAAAAACAACGATCAAGAAAAAGAAAACCAAGCAGAAAATCTGTCAATTTGAAAAGCCTTCTCTCTGAACTTACAAGGATTCATCTAGAGATCAACTCAGACATCAGAACTACAATTTTATATTTAGCACTAAGATTGATCAATCAAGCTTGTGAATCTCATTCACAATAAACTGAAGCAACTGAATCAGAAGTCATCTGAGAAGGAGTTGTGTTTGTGATAGCTGCTGAAGGATTTGATCTCAAGGAGCGATGAAAAGAGACCGAATCACCGAAGCATTGTTGCGGCCAAGGAGTGATAGTCTTGTAGATTGTGAAGCTTGGGAAGTCAAGGACAATCTTACTATTGTATCTGTGAAAACAATAGTGAATTCCTCCAATCATCACAGGAGAAGAGTGGATTAAGGGATTACACCACCCTGAACCACTATAAGCCTTGTGTCAATTTACTTTACTGCATTCATTTAAATTGCCTAGATTATAATCTATATCTGTGATTGTCTAAACTGCTTTGAATTAACATAGTAAGAAGGGACTTATCCGCTGCCCAAAAGCTTTTAAACACAAGAAAAGTTTTTGAAACTCCACTATAGTCATTCACCCCCCCTCTGACTAGAGTAATACCCTTCTCTGGGACCAACAGCTCTGGTATTTTGGGCCCTAGTTATCTGTTCTACTTCCACCATTAAGAAGTTTTGCAATTTCCTTTGTGCAACCGCAAGATATTTCTTCATGGGGCCTTCCTTAGCTTCGTATTCTCCTTTGTTATGATTGGTTACAAGCTGCGAATCATGTACACTTTCAGGTTCTATACACCTAATTTCTGTGCTAGGTTCAATCCAGTTATCAAAGCTTCATATTCCGCTTCATTGTTAGTGGCTTGAAATTCAAAGTGAAGAGTATACGGGGATTCTTCGCCTTTTGGGCTAATGAGTAGGAGACCTGCTCCTGCTCCCTCTTTGTTTGAAGCTCCATCTACATATAGTTGCCACTGTTCAGCCTTTTTCTGCTATGCCTTTTGCTCTACAGCCAAAGCTTTTTCTTCTGCTAAGAAATTGGCTAATGCTTGAGCTTTAATTGTTGTTCTCGGTTTGTATTCGATGTCAAACCCTGCTAATTCGACTACCTACTTTGCCAATCTCCCAGACTTGTCTGGTTTATCCAAAATTTGCTTTAAGGGTTGATTCGTCAATGCAATTACTGGATGACTTTGGAAGTATGGTCTTAGTTTCCTTGTGGCATGTACCAGGGCTAGAACCAATTTTTCCACATCAGAATACCTGATCTCAGGGCCTTGTAGGGATTTGCTCACAAAGTACACAGGCCTCTGTACCGTGTTGTTTCACCAACACAGCACTTACCGCTTCGTTGCAAAAGGATAAATATAAGAATAATACCTCACCTTCCTGAGGAGGAGTCAAAGTTGGTAGGTGACTGATATGATCCTTTAAATCTTGAAAATCTTGTTGACATTCTGCATTCCACTCGAATGGGCTAGCCTTCCTGAGGATTTTAAAGAAAGGTAGTGACTTTTGCGCGGATTTTGATAAGAAACGATTTAGCGCTGTTGATCTTCCTGTTAATCGCTGGACTTCTTTAATATTCTTCAGTTCGGGCATAGTTTTCAAAGCTTCCAATTTATCAGGGTTGGCCTTGACACATTCTTTGGATACTATGTAACCAAGGAATTTGCCTGATCTCACTCCAAAGGTACATTTTTTTGGGTTCAACTTCATTCTTGTTTGTCTTAACACTTGACAAACTTCTGCTACATCTTTCAAATATTGGTCAATAGTCCTGCTCTTGATCAATAAGTCATCCACATATACCTCCATGGATTTGCCAATTTGTTGGCTGAAAATGGTATTGATTGCCCTTTGGTAGGTAGCCCCTGCATTCTTTAATCCAAAAGGCATAGACACATAGTAGTAGGAACAAAATTCAGTAATAAAAACAGTTTTTACAGCATCCACAGGGTCCATCATAATCTGATGATATCCCTTATAAGCATCTAAGAAAGCAAAAATTTCATATCCAACTGTAGACTCTACTAGCCTGTCAATTCTAGGGGAAGTGTAACTATCTTTAGGGCATGCCTTATTTAGATTTGTGAAATCCACACACATTCTCCAACTGCCATCTGGCTTCTTGACTAGTACCGAATTTGCTAGCCACTCTGGATATATAACTTCTTTAATCATGTTGGCCTGCAACAGCTTCTCCACCTCTTGCTGGACAGCCAGTATCCTTTCTGGTGCGAAAGATCTTTTCTTTTGCTTCACTGGTTTCCTGGTTGGGTCAATGTTAAGCTTGTGAACAGCCAACTCTGTTGACAGTCCAGGCATATCACTTGCTTTCCATGCAAACACATCTTTGTAGTCTTTCAAAATCCTGATCAGGATCTACTTCTTCTCAGCGGGTATCCATGATCCTACACTGATTGCGGATTCAGGGTTGATTTCGTCTAGCATTACTGACTCCACAGGATCATTAGATTGCCAACTCTTTTCATCTTTTGGGATGAGATCTTCCATCGTTACCTGCTGCACTTTCATCTTTCCACTGATCGTGGCTGTATAGCGATTCTTCACAGCATCCACATCCCCTTTAACAGTAGCTTCTCCTTCACATGTTGGGAATTTCATACTGTTATGTGCCGGTGATACCACTGCCCTGAGATCGATCAACGCCGGTCTTCCCAAAATCACATTGTATGCCGATGAAGCTTTTGCTACCACATAATTGACCATCAGAGTCCTGCTCCATGTTCCATGACCGAAATTTGTTAATAATTTTAACATACCCACAGGATGAATGGGGGGTCCTGTGAATCCAAAGAGTGGAGTTGACACAGGAGTCAACTCCGAGTCTGCTAACTTCATTGCCTTAAATGGACTGTAATATAACACGTTCACTGCACTGCCAGTATCTACACAGATTCTTCTGACCAAGTTTTTCTATATAACCGCTTCTACCACCAGTCCTTCGTTGCTCATGACGGCTGGTAATGCATCTCTTGGGCCGTACTGAACGGTTCCCATCACCTTTTGTTTCTTTGCTTCTCCATCTTTTTCTGCACTGCCACTTTTTTCTTGCTAGGCAGCCTTATTAACTCCTTCTGGTCCTCCAACAATTGTGTTCACTGTGTTGATTGAGGCATTTTCTCTATGCCCATCTGCATCAGGAGGTTGGTCTCTATGCCTCATTTGATTATTTTTGTCCTGATTGTTGTTGAATTTCCTGAATTCCCTCATTCCTCTAGGGTTGTCACCTTGCGTACGATCGATGCATTCATCGGTCTTTCCTTCCATGGCTTCTGCATCTATATCTCTGATCAGATCCCTACACTGCTCCGAGTCGTACCCAATGTCTTTATGGTACTTTCACCACCTTGTATGGTCTCTTTTTCCCTTGGACCTTTCAGGGAAGGAGGAATCCTGGCAATTACTTTTTTTTTTTCCATTATTGCCAGAACTTGATCACGGGATCTGTTCGGAGGAATAAGGTCTCTGTCCTGCAAAGCACCTTTCTTCCCTAATCTATCGGCAATGGGAGCGGTTACCCTGTCCTAGACCGATTTTCTTTTTTTTGTCAGATTTATCATTAGTTTTTCCTCTTTTAGAATCCCTGTGGGATTCCTCTCTCTTGGATCTGTTTGCCTATTCTCCTTGACAATGTCTGTATGCAATTTCCAGATATTCTTCCATCGTGCTTGGATTCTTACTGCTTAACTTTCCATGTAACCGCCCTTCTTTCAGACCTGCCACGAAGGACGCCACTAAGAACTTATCATCCAGATCCGCTATCTGGGATGATTCTTCATTGAACCTTTTGATGAATTGTAGCACCGTTTCCTCACTCTTTTGTCTGATATTCAGCAAGTATGTTCGGTTTCTCTAAAAGGTCTTGCTGCAATAAATGCATGCATGAATTTTCTGGTCAGAGTGGGGAAATCTGGTATGGATCTGGGGCTCTACTTGTTGAACCAATCTCTTGCCTTTCCTGTGAGAAGAGTTGCAAATGCCCTGCATTTCATTTCTTCTGGTGCATTGTATAAACTCATATGCTGTATGTATTGATGCATATGATCGTATGGATCCTTAGTGCCATCGTATGACTGGATCTTAGGGATCTTAAATCCTGGAGGACAAGGAAATGCATCAATGTCCTCAGTGAAAGGAGATACCAGCCTAAACTCATCTTGTTTAGGCTTCAGAATAGCATCCAACTCTGCCTTGGCGTTATCACCCCCTGGGTGAGTAACAACCACCCTTACACTGGATTCTGCTTCGTGTTTTTGTTTCTTTGCTATATGACGAGGAGAAGGTGTTTCTGAGATATCACCGTCCTGATTTCTGGCTTTTAATACTTCCTCAAAGATGGCTCTTATCTCCTCACCTTAAAGATTCGCAAGGTTTTCCACCAACATTTGTCTAACTGCATCTGGTGTGCTGGTTTGTCCTTCTTCCAGAATTTTCTTTACGGGTTCTAGGTCTTTTTTCTCTGGGTTCGTTTCCCTGGTCTGATTTTCCTTTTCTGGTTGATTTTGTTGCTTCTTCGAATTTCCTTGATTTTTTTTGCCATTTTTACTATAACAACAACTCACTAACTAGAACCGGCCCTCCTTCTAGCGCCAAATGATGATGCTTAAGATCACAATCGGGTAATTAAATGATTCGAGTTAGGAAAATAATATCAAGACAAATATGTTTGTGTGAATTTGGACTGAACTCTTCGAGAGAGCTGCCTACATATCCAGTTCAAGTATTGAATAGGAATCAAGTCCCCCGGTAGTTCAGAATGTCTTTTTATCCTTTCTGATCGTGGGGATAACCCCCCTCTTCCATAGTGGGAAGTTATCAGCAGTTATTCTATCAACTACAAGGCGTGGGATCTACCCACGCTTGTAAACGGTTACGCCGTTATTGACTCAGTCTTTGTCATGCTCATCCGATTATCCTGTCCAGAAGCGTTTCTGACCAGAACATGGCGAAGTCCTGCTCATCCTACTATTCTGTCCGGAGGATCTTCTACATAGAGTCTGGTAGAGTCCTGCTCTACCAATCCATTTATCTTATCGTTGGTTCGGCCCAATCGTATATAACCCGGCCCAGAAGGCCCACGTATCATCACCACCATTAAACACAACACCTCATATTTTCAATTGTTGCTCCTAAGCTCAATAAATTTCAGGTCCATTTCTAATGGTGCCTAAAGAGACAAATAATTATCCATTTCCTAATTGGGAGCTACAAAGTGTAGCTTTTCCAGGGAAAAAAAATACATTTTTTCTTGAAAAATTGGCAAAATTAGACAAACTTTGGAGCATTGTTCCACTTTGAATCCATGAAGCTTGAGAAACATAAGCAACGGAACCATTTATCCTCACCTGGATACAAAAAAAAAAAAAAACAATCATTATGAATCATTTCTTCGAAGCGAACAGAAAAATCTCGATAATGATGGAGTAATCGCAAAGCGTCGGAAGAGGGAGAGCTCATCGTACCCTTAATGTTGAACCGGCGGCTGAGCCACCGTCTCCTAAAGTGTCGGGCTGTGATTTTGGAAGATGTTTTGGACTTCTGAAAAATCTCGTGTGTCTTTGCCGGAGCTATCAAAAGTTATGGAATCCACCTATGCAATGAGGGTATTTTAGTCCGAACGAAATTATTTTATCCTTATTGCAACTAAATAAAGGAGTGTGGATTAAAGTTTAATATATGAGAGAAATGTGGATTTATAACTAATTTTTCCTTGTTTTCATACGAATGGGAATACATTGCATAGTTTAGATATTTTCTTTCACGAATATATATATATATATATATATATATATACTATACTAGCCATTAACCTCTGCATCATTCACGGGTGATATAAAATTAAAAGGCAACTTATAAACTAAAATACTAAATTGAAAAATAACTCAGCAAACTTGATATTATAACAAATTCAAAATATCATCAAGCTATTAGTTGCAAAATTCCTGCAGCACCAACATCCCGTAATGAACATGTAATCATTTCTTCTCCAAGCATATATGAAGTAGTATGATGATATTAGTAGGTGAAAACAAAACCCAACAGTGCGTTATACACTAAGCATGCATAACTCATTAATTGTCTCATATAAATCCCAAACATCACATTTATTAATTAATAAACACCCAACATGTTATTAGCTTCACAATAACACTGTAACTTGATTAATGATTGATACAATGGTTCAAACTTGAATCAAAATTATAGAGTTTAATTATAGAGTTCAACCTTGGCCTCTATTTTTTTTTAGTCTGTTGTTATTCATAGCTTGTTGGATTCTTTCTAATCAGCCCTTGTGCCATAATGTGATACCGTGATATCTGCATCTAAGGAATAAAATATTGTCATATCTAAATGCAAGACTATAAAGAAACAAATCATCAAATATTTAAATTTTCAGCGAGGTATGAATGTTGTAACAATGACTCACATTACAACCTTTTATTTTTAACTTGTCACACCACACATAATAAAAGTGCATTATATAAAAGAGAGTAAAAATGAAAGACATTGATTTATGTTTCTTGTTAAACCTTTCATAGAACCGTCGTACCATAAAATCTCTCTTAAATCTTACTCTAGTGCCCATCATATGGTGCAATTATAAAATAATGTGCACTGTTGCCTAAGCCAGATTTAAAAAAATGATTTGGAAGACCAATTGTTGCTTCTACTTTCCACAATAACATGCGCGTCATCAGAATATCTCCCATCATGCTTCTACAACATACTTAAAGTTGAAAGATCGTTTATTGACAGTTGGTGGAATTGTTTAATTTGAATGCTCAGTTTCAAAAGGCAATCTTTTTTTGCATCAATAAATTAATTCTTGAGAAATATGCTTAACATCTATTTAAAATAAAATAAAATAAAAATCCTAGAACAACTTAAGAATACCAGCTACCTACAGTCGGGACTGCAATAAGCTTTAACACACCCAGATTTGCAACAAACATTATGAATACATTTCACTATCTTGTAACATCAAATAACACAAACAACTGATGCAGAAACATCAAAGACAACAAAATATGTACGAAAAGTTAACACATCAAAGTAAACAAATTAATTCTTGCAAATTATATATACATAATGAGAATTATATATTGTGAACAATTTGGAAGATGACACAATAATAGGAATAAACGTATAATTGAAATAATCATTATTCAAAATAGTATTAACCAAATACTTTGTATTACAAAATCCTCAACCCAATATTCAACGGCAAATTTTATGGTGGTCAATGACCACCAAACTCAATCTTGAATTCAATGATTGTGAATTAATACACATCATCACAATCACCCTTGTGGTGACATGTGATTGAGTTTGATGGTCATTGACCACCATGAAATTTTACAGTACACTTTTCATTATGTAAATATAATTTGTTTGCAGCCGGCTTTTAATTTGTTTAACAAACGTTTCTTATGTATATATAATTCACAATTGTTATACAGTTGATAAAAGCAGTTTTATCTTCATAAACGATTTGAGAACTTGACGGGATTGGTTTGTTACGATTTGGATTGTTTGTTTCATAATTGGAATTTGAATAATTGATCAGATGCAGTGGTTTTGCGGAAGAGGTAGATGACTATTGTTAAGAAAAGGCTAATTTGTTTGTTAAGCGTTTTCCGAAAATGAAATGCTCAGGATTCGCGTATTGTTAAAAATAAAATAAAAAAATCATGTGTTTGTCTTCGGGTCGGATAAGTGAGAAATACGGGTAATTGGGTTAAATCCCTCCCTTTTATATATATATAGGGGGAAGGGGCGACAAGGACAAAAAAATTAATAAATGGGTCTGGAAGGACAAAAGTAACGTTTTCGTGATTATAAAGGACAAAAATCACAATTGTTATTCTTTAAAATTGTTCTTCGCGTGTTAATGTTCTTTGTGTTTCACAATTGTTATGAAGATGTCTAAATCGTCACGGGTGTCCTTGCGGTGTATGGATGGTGGATATCTGTTTGTATTTAAGGTGTGGTGTTACTCCGGCGGGTGGTGGTATGGAGAGAGTTAGAATGGAGAGAGCTTTGGCTTGCAAGTATAGTGTGTATTTTTTATATCTCATATATCCTTTAGTTTACAATGACCACCCCTTTTATAGAGGTGGATAACTTAGGAAATAAGTAATCTATTAGATATTTTACTAATAGCTAGGTTTTACTTAGATACTAAGCAAGGCGAAATATCTAAGCTACAAGTGGGGAAAAGATGCGGATCAATCGGCGGCCATCTCTCTGCGAGGTCGCAAGGAGCAAGCCCTCTCGGCCTCGCCGCCACAGCGACCATTCTTGACTGCTGGATGAGATTCACGGGATCTGTTGCACTTGCACAGGGACCGCAAATGCCTTAGTCGCGGCGAGGTGAGACACGGTGGCCGCCCGCTTTTGCGATCTCTCTTGTCATGCCGGAGGGTGGCCGCGGTGGGTTGTCCACTTCTTGTTGAGGTGGTGGAATTATTTATACCCGTCAATGGCCCCTACTCCGTGCTTTAATGACATTCCCTGGGGATATGAAGGATGGAGTAATTATCAACACCTTTTATGACCTCGTCGTCGGATGCGACTTGTACACTTAGGGCCGTGCTTTCAAAGCAAGCGACCTCAAAGTAACTTTGGGCTGTTTTGCGACCTTGTCGTCGATGCGACTTGTTCGCTAAGAGCCGTGCTTTCAAAGCATGCGACCTCAAAGCAACTACGGGTCTATTTTTTGCGACCTTGTCGTCGATGCGACTTGTTCGCTAAGAGCCGTGCTTTCAAAGCATGCGACCTCAAAGCAACTACGGGTCTATTTTTTGCGACCTTGTCGTCGATGCGACTTGTTCGCTAAGAGCCGTGCTTTCAAAGCATGCGACCTCAAAGCAACTACGGGTCTATTTTTTGCGACCTTGTCGTCGATGCGACTTGTTCGCTAAGAGCCGTGCTTTCAAAGCATGCGACCTCAAAGCAACTACGGGTCTATTTTTTGCGACCTTGTCGCCGTCAATCGTGGCTGACGTCAGTCTTCTAGGTTTTCCTCCGCGGAACGATGCGGCCGTTTTAGCAACTGCCTAGGTAGTTGTACGTGGATGCTGATGGGACGCCTTTTCGTATTTCAAAGCCGACAGCGCCGCCTGTCGAACCGTTGGATGAAGCGTTCCCAACCGTACGATCGTGGCCCCTTTGCCTATATAAAGCTTTCGCTTCTCACCCTTCACACTTTTAGTGTGTCTTATTTTCTCCGTTGTTTGTTGTTTTTAGAATTCTCTAAGTTTTTTGGCAGAGCTTTGAAGGTTCAACGGCGCTCCTGCGGTGGTTCTAGGATTTCACGGCGGTTCTTTTGAAGATTCCGGTCACCTCTTTGAGTATTTCCCAGTTTTCACGCGGTTTTCCAATCTTTCTCAGCAAATCAGGTAAGAAATCCTTTACGTTAACTCGTTTACTCATCCATCCACTGCCTTGTTTTTCCATACATATCAATTTTGTCATTCTTTTTGCTACGGAGATGCAACATTGCCTTGTTTACGATTAAAAACGGGGATTTTTCCTGGGGAGAGATTGTAGCTTTCCTGGGAAAATTGGGGTTTCACCCGCTCCCCTGCTATCCTCTGTAATTTTATTTGCGATCTCTTGCAAAAACGGAGGAGGCGGTATTGAAGTGGGTGCGATCACCTTCCTGGGCTAATTTATTATTATACCGGGTGCGAAAGCTCCACCTTTTTTCCTCCTTGTTTTTGCGGGATGTCGGGGAATGATTATTACGGCGACGACTCTACGGAAAGGGAGATTTACGATTATGCGAGGATGACCCCGTACTATCTGCTTTGCCTCGGTTGGCGATACGTTGGACGAGGTTGAAGTGGAAAGTAGTCGCGCGGATATTGGCGAGATTACCGGCGATGAGGCCGCTCATATGGATGTCGACCCTTTTGAGTTGGAGGCCTTCGTCTGCGCCGAAATCCGCCGCGTAGAGTGAGCCTTAAGGAGAAGGCGCGGGCTCAAAGGTCTCCCGACGGTTCGTGGGGGAAGAAGAAATCGCTTTCCCGACCGAAGGACAAGCTGCGGTCCCGAGTACTAGCGGCGCTCCCGACCATGACGAAGCTTATGTTCGGGACGCCGCGGTTCATGAGTTAATGGGGTCCGGTGAGGACGAAAATGCGGAATTGCCCCGGAAGGATATGCGGATGCTGCGAAAAGCGAGAAGAAAAGGAAAATTGCGAGCCAAACCATGACGGTTGGTGAGGCCGGCTGCGGCCGATACCCGGCCGAAGAGCTCTCGTCCCAACAATCCCGAAGCTATGCGAGAGTTTGCGATCGTGGCGGCGTATGAGAAGGACGTTGATAAGAAATGGTCCCGGCGTGCAAGAGTAGCGATCTCAACGGGACCATTAATAGCATATTCGGAATCGACACCGGTGTGTATCGGTTTTCTTTTTTCGATTATGGGAAGGAGTCCGATAAATTTAAACCCGGGGACCACAAGGATTATGTAGGTGCGCGTCGCTCCGAGGACACCCTTATCCTCCACTTCCATCATTTGTGTGCGGGTACGAGACCGCCTTTCGATCCTTTCTTTGTGAAGATGCGCAAGGAGATGCGGGCGCTTCCCTACGATTTTGCCGCCGGGACTATTATCCGGTTGATGGCCTTCGTCGTTATGTGCCGGATTACGAAGATCGAGCCGACGTTAACTTTCTTTGGGGCAATTTTATTCCTTACGTGGGACGCCTATTCCTGGACAAATCTCTCGAGGTCGCGGACTCCCCGCCTCTTATTCCCGCTTCCCGATAAGTTTCACAAATGGGGGCGGCGGGTGCGAAAGTCGAGTCGAAGGTAGGTGGCCTTTTCTAGGGCGGGGAGTCCGTGGAGTCAAATCCACGCTTTTAATCTTTGACCCCCACGTGAGTGAGCGGCGCTACGTAAAGGGGCGATGACGTTAATTCGGTCGGACGGGGCGGCGCCATCTTGGAGAAATGTTTCTGGGTTGAACTTCTTGATGCGGCCGAGCCTTTTGTATGTATGGCGGGCCTGGTGGGCGGAGGGAATGCCGCGCCCATGGTACGGATGGGTCTGAGAGGCTGCGATCCGGACTGGATTGGGGGTTGTCATATCAACAAATGTTTTCCCTACGAGTGCCTGGAATGTGGGGGCGACCACATACTTAGGCCGCTTTGTAACTTTCTTTGTCCACTTGTATTTATTTGTAAATGCTCATTTTGTTTTCCTGGGTTCTAAACCGCTCTCTTTTTGTAGGTATGGATCCAAATGCTCGCGGGGCTTACCGAAACAAGCTTAATGCGGAGCGGACAAAGCGGCCGGTGCTCGACGGGAGGCTTTGAAGAAAGCTCTAGGGATGGTGCCCCGAGCGCAGACGCCTCGATTGTCGAAGAGACACGTAACCCGGAAGGCTGCGACCTCTTACGCCGCACTTGTTGCGACTTCCTGCGCCCTTGTTGCGGGCCCGGGTCGGGCGGTGCCTCAAAAAAGACTCATCCCCCTACTAAAGAGTCGCACGGCGTGAGAGCGATCTCAACCGAGAGAAGGCGAAGGATGATCGCCCACCCAAACGGTCCGCTCCCGGCCCGGCGCATCTTAAAGAGGTTGAAACTCCGGTGGAGAAGAGCGCACCCGGCGAGACGCCGCCACAAAAAACTTTGCCTCGAGGTTACTGCGGGAAAGAGGCCACATGGTTGGATCCGAGCTTTACCCGGGATCTTGACTTATCCAAAGCTCGCCGGGTTGGTGAAGCAATTGCGATGTGATTCCTCTTGGGCCGATCCCTCTCGGTTATCCCGATCATGTTCAAGCGGAGATTGGCCGGGGCATATTGGCCCGCTTTGCGGCTCAGACGACTCTCCGCCTCGAAGATGAGATTGCTTTGAAATCGAGAGATTTGAGCGGCCGGTTTGGGATTGCGGCTTCTGCGGTAAGACCATTTTTTTTTTTTTTTTTTTTTTTTTTTTTTTTTTGCTAATTATCCCGTTTTCCACGGCTCGGTGCTCGTTTAAACGGGGTACTTGAGGCCGGCGAGAGGCGCGATGCGAGAGGTGAGGAAAGTGACGGCGCGGTGGGAGCGGCCCGATAAGGCGAGGGTTACCGCCGAAAAGAAAGCTAAGCATGCGGGCGGCGAGGTGGAGAAGATGAAAGCAATCATGGAGGAGCACTCTAAAATAGATGCGAGATCAATGAGAAAGTTGCATCTTTGACAAAGGATTATGCGGGGGCGCGGGAGGAGATCGCCGCGTTGAGGGTTAAGCTGGCCGAGGCGGAGACGGCGCCAAAGAGGCTGGCGAGAAAGCTATTGAGGAAGGCTGCGAAGAAAACGGTGAGGGTCGAGGAGGCCAAGTACGGGGCCGTCGGCGCTACAAGAATTCGGATGACTTCTTCGACCTTATAGAGAATAGCTTTGACCGGGGCTTTAGTCACCTAGCTCGGCGTATCTGGGCCGATCGAGGCGGGGGCACATCACTCTGGAAGATATCTTTGCGGTGGGTGAACACGCATCAAGGTCATCCCGATTTAGTGGTCTTTCACCCGGAAATCCCTTATGCAAGCGAGCTCGTTACCTCGATTCGGGCGAACGGCTTAAACGCGGCGAGCTGTTTGGGATCCTGCTCTGTTAATCTGTAAACTTTGAGATGTTGAAGAAGCCTCCGCCTCGAGCAAGGCGACTAGTTTACCGACACCCCGCCTACTCCGCGTGCTCTCTAGATTTCTTGGACTTTTACGAGCTCTTTGAAAATTTGATTTGTAACTTTGACTATTTACTTTTGTGATTTGAGTGAATCTTGATTTGTAATATCTTGACAATTTATTTTACGCATTTTTTCAATTTATAAAACTTGGCTTTTCTGTCGATTCGATGCGGCGGCCTTTCGCGAGGCGTGATTTGTGCGAGGTTGCTTAATAATTTGGCGGCGTCAAGCGATCATGAAACGTCGTCGTCTCGTTCTAACCATAGTCGCTACGCGGCGCTAATTTTTCAAAGTTTCGGCGGCCTTATTGAGAGCGGTGCTTTTGCCGGAAGATAGAGCTGTTAGAGCGACCTTTGATTTGTGTCATTAACGCGAGTTATGACCCACAATGACTAGGTGTCGGTTATGCTTGTAGCCATAAATTTCGGTCTCTTTATGGTCGGCGCTCTGTTGCCTTGGTTTTCGGGTCGGTTGCATATCGGCCCTAGGATCCGATTAATCCCAACCGTTGATTATACCCGCTTCTGGTATAAAAAGGGGGTTACTTTGGAACTCACTCTACCTCCTCTTGCCTTTGTCTTGAATTTGCTTTCTTTCTCCCTCAATCGTTCTCCCTCAATTGTTCATTATCCTCTTTACCGTTTATCCCCCGATTCTATGTCTCATCCGGGGAAAGCGACCGAGGCTCGGATATGGAAAGCTCGTCCTATCCGGGATGTTTCTCCCTTTTTCTGCCTCCCCCCGTAGCCAAGGATTATTTACGGGATTATTTTAAGTGGCGTGATATTATGAGGGAGAGGGGCTTAAATGAGCAACGAATAGAAGACGGCTCCATGCTTTGCGCGTTCGGCTTTACGGTGGTGGGAATTTATTCTTTGAGCCTACGGGAGCGGTTAATGTTACCATGATACGGGAATTTTATTCCGTGTTGTACGAGGTAGCCCCTGGCGGGGCGCGTGAGCGGCATTTCTCTCCGGGGTGTCCCCGTTATCTTTACTCCGGAGAGAATTAACCAAGTTTTTAACATACCCGCCATAAATCCCTCCTCCCGTTATGAGATCGCACGGGACCTTGCGGATGAGGAAAATAGGCGGATTCGTCTAGGTATTGCAATGTGCGAGCTGTTCCCCGAGAACCGGCGGGTTTGGTCTTTAGGAGTGGCTTGCGTCCGACCTCTCTCGCGACGACCGTGAGTGGAGGAAGTTTATAAATTCCCGCGCTCTTATCTCTGCGCCGATGCGATGATGTTGTTAGTGAGAGCGAAGCGCTCCTTACGCACGCCATTCGCGACCATCGAGTGGATATAGGCGGGAGTGTTGATCCATCGCGAGGTACTAAAATATGCGTGCTCGGTGGTTCAAGGTCGCCGTGGTGCGGTCGCCGCATGCCTTTCGCATCGGCGATAACCAAATTATGCGGCGGCGCCGGGGTCCCCTTCCATACTCTCGACCGATATGTTTGAAAAAACTTATCCGGTGGAGCCCTTTGCAAGCGTGGTGTCGTTTTTGGACCTCCATACATGTGATCGGAGGAAGATAACCATCCTGCGAGTTGATGGAAGTTTGTCCGGGCTTGATCGATATGTTTGAAAAAACTTTTCATCGTTTTTTTTTTTTTTTTTTTTTTTTGATGATGACGGAAAGACAAGAATGTAAATACAGTTTTGAAAGAACAGCTTTATTTGAATTGGCTTGTTACATATAGTATTTTTTCAGATTGTACGCATGCCATGGTCTATTATACTCGCGGCCCTCCTTGTCACTTAGCATGTACGTCCCCTTTTTGATAACTCGCGAAATCCGTAGGGGCCCTCCCGGTTTTCCGATAGCTTTCCTTTTTTTGCTTCGTGGCCCGCGGCTTGTCTTTTTTGTAGAACGTAATCCCCGACGGCGAAGTGATGATTGCGAATACGTTTGTCGTGATGACGCTTTGCCGCTTTGTTTATAATTGACTAGACAGTTGTATGCCTGGATGCGCCGTTCCTCTACTAGATCAAGCTCGAGTTTACGCGCCGGTGTGTTATTGACCTCGGCTTGTAAAAAACGACCACTAGGGCTTGGTAAGGCCATTTCCACGGGCGCCATAGCCTCGGATCCATATGTTAAAGCAAAAGGAGTTTCCCTCATTGTGATTTTTCGCGACGTCTGAGTGCCCGTAGAGCCGGCGGAAGGTGATCCGGCCGGTGGCTGCTTTCTCACCCGGGCTCTTTTTCAACACACTTAGGACTGTTTGTTGGCATTTTCGGCTTGCCCATTTCCTTGCGGGTAGCACACGGATGATTGCCAATGTTTAACATTGTTCTCCTCACGAGAATCTGTCGAATTCGTCTCGAATTGAGGTCCGTGATCGGAAACCATCACTCTTGGAACACCAAATCTTGTCCATATTTGATCGAGCAAAAAGTATGTTATGTCCCTGGTATTGGTTTTTACCAAGGCCTTAGCCTCGACCCGTTTAGTAAAATAATCCACCGCGACGACCACGTATTCGCAACCCGAGCGACCACTTCTTCAAGGGTCCGATGAGGTCGATCGCCCACATGTCGAAAGGCCGGGCGGCTACCACTATGCTTTGTTCGGCGAGGGTAGCACTGGGGATACTTGCGAACTTCTGGCAAGCATCACATGCTCTGGTATAAGATTTGGCGTCTTCTGCTAATTTCGGCCAATAATATCCGGCTAGGAGTACCTTCTGTGCTAGTGTTCGATTGGAGAGATGGCCGCCGCACATTCCCTCGTGTAGCTCTGTTAGGATTCCCGTTACCTCCTCGGGTCGTACGCATCGCGAAGGGGTTTCGAGAATGAATGACGGTAAAGCACGTCGTCCATAATCGTATATCTTGCGGCCACTTCTTACTAAGGCCTTAGCTTCGCAAGGGTCGGCCGGGAAGCTCTCCTAACTCAATATAAGACTTCATGATGTCGACCCAACAAGTGTTCTTGGGTTGGAAATCCATGATCTCGTCTGGGAGATGGCGGGTTCCGATAGGTGTTCGACCATGATGCTAGGATCGCACGATGCGTCTTCGGTTAATTTGGATAAGTAGTACGCCTATGATTGTCCTCTCGAGGGATGTTCTTGAATTGACAATATGCGAAGGCTGCTTTCGAGTCTTTTGACGAGGTTAATATACCTTTGTAAAATTTCGCAATGAATGCCATATGACCCGTTGATTTGATTCACCACCAAGCGTGAGTCGCAAAATACTTGTATATTTTCGACTTTCATGGCTTTGGCGAGTTTCAACCCGGCAATGACGGCCTCGTATTACTGCCTGGTTGTTAGAGGCGGTGAAATCAAATCTCGAGCTGCTCTCAATTTCTTCGATGTGCCCGGTTCTAACGGGATTATTCCCGCGCCACACCCTTTGTGATTAGCGGAGCCATCAACGTAGAGCGCAACGGTGACTTGGCACGATAGGCTCGTCCTCTGTGGTGACCACTATCTTGGTCGCGTTCGGAGCAGAGCTGCTCTTTCACCTCGTCGTTGAAGCTTGTTTCTGCTATGAAATCTGGGAGAGCTTGGGCCTTTACAGCCTTCCGGGGCTCATATCGGATATCGAACTCAGTAAGCTCGATGGCCCATCGGAGCAATCGACCGGACAGGTCTGGTTTGTGAAGAACCTGTCTTAGCGATGCATTTGATAACACTACGATGGTGTGCGATGAAAAGTAAGCCCTTAATTTGCGGGCAGCTATAACAACACAATAAGCCAACTTTTCTATATTAAAATAACGACTTTCAACGGGGCTTAGAGCTTTGGAAACATAAAAAGCGGCTTCTGCGAGCCTTCCTCCTCTTTTACAAGTCTTTGCGGCTACGGCCCTATCGAGGCCGCCAAATATAAAAACGAGTATCCCCGAGCCTCGGGCTGGTTAGCAACGGCGGTCTTGACAAGTATTCTTTGAGGTCTTTAAATGCACGGGAGCATTCCGGCTGTCCAAGAGAAGTACCGGCCCGCTTTCGAATTTTGAAGAAAGGCGGACTTCTTTACGCGGATTTCGAGACAAACCTACCCAAAGGCGTGATCCGCCGTTGAGCCGCCGTACTTCTTTAATCTTGGTAGGCTCGCTCATGTTGACCGGGGCCTCGATTTTTTCGGGATTTGCCTCGATCCCCCTTTGACTTACCATAAAGCCCGAAATTTCCCTGCTGGACCCCAAAAGTGCATTTCGTAGGGTTTAGTTTCATTGAGTGATTCTTCACATTTGCAAAGGTTTCGCGAAGGTCCTCCAAGTGATCTTGGCGACTTGATTTCACGACCATGTCATCAACGTAGGCCTCCATGTTCTTGCCTATCTGCGTGCTAAAAACTACGTTTACCATTCTCGATAGGTTGAGCTGCGTTCTTTAGGCCAAACGGCATCATCTCATAGTAATATAGCCCGCCGGCGGCCCCGAAGGCCGTCGGCTCCTTATCTTCATCGGCCATTTTGACCTGGTGGTAGCCGGAATAGGCGTCCGAAAAGCTTAAGGTTTCAAAACCCGCGATCCCATCCACCATTTTATCTATTCGAGGGAGCGCGTAGGGGTCCTTGGGGCAAGCTTTGTTTAGATCGGTGAAGTCGACGCACATCCGCCACTTGCCGTTGTGTTTTTTCACCATTACTACATTTGCCGGCCCGGTGGGATATTGAAGTTCTTTGATTATGCCTGCTTCTAAAAGTTTCTCGACCTCAATTTTTATTGCGACCTCCTTTTCCGTAGAGAATTGACGCGCCCTTTGTTGTATTGGCCTGAAGTTGGGATCGACACTCAGGTTATGCAAGGCGACCTCCGATTCCACACCTCTCATATCAGTTACCTCCCAGGCGAATGCGTCCAAGTTTGCTTTCAGAAGCTCGATCAGTTCCTCCCTTTCTTCCTCGGTAGTCCTCGATCCTATTTTTATCTTTTGATCGGGATATTTGTCGTTTATTATAACCTCGATCAACTCGTCTTCGGCAGTGAAGTCGGGCTCGTCCCGAACTTGCAACGTTTCTACCTCTACGGCCTTCTCCGAGATTTCTTTCATCATAGCAATCTGATTCGTAGCCGTGTTAAGACCATCCAGTCGGGGTCGCTTAGAATCGACTCTGTTTTTGGTCATATAGTCGAGGAAAGCTCCGGGTCGGTGATGGCGACCCCAACTTCTTCCCTACGTGAAATTTGACCCGTTGGTGGGGAACGGATGCCACCATTTGGAACTTCTTCATAGGCGGGATTCCCAAAATCATGTTGTAGTAAGAGGGCGGGTCGATTACCAAGAAAGTTATTATCTCCGTTCTACGGGGCTCATAGTCGCCCAAAATGATATTGAGGTCGATCGTGCCTTTGACCCGTCTTGTATCGTTGGTAAAACCTTCGAGGACCCCAGGTAGGGTTTTAACTTGGCCTCCCCGAATCCGATCTGTTTTAAACAGTCGAAATAGATGACGTCGCGGCCGGCCCCTGTGTCGACCATTACTCGGTTGACGCCGTGCTTGTCGTTCACCCCCACCTTTAGAATGAGGGGTATCTCCATAGGGCCATTGATTTGTTGTCGGCTCGCTTTTTGTGAATATGATTCCCTTCTCATTCTCTCCCAAAACAATGCGCTTTTCGAAGCCGCGGGTATTGATTTGATTTATCGAGATTTCGGTTGATGGTTCTTTGGGAATATTCCCGTGGATGACCCGAACCTCTCTCGATAGACGCGAGGTTGGCGTCCACGGCGGGGGAGTGTTGTTCCCCTCGCGTTTATATTTATTGGCTGGTCCCTCACGGATCAGCCTTTCTATCTCGCGCCTTAGGGTGAAGCATTCATCGGTGATGTGGCCATGGTCCTTGTGATAGTCGCAGTATTTGGATTTATCGCGGCTATCGGGATCGCCCTCATAGGCTTGGGTTTGTCGAAATGTTCACGAATTTCAAACAGTATTTGGGATGCTTTGGTGTTGAGTGGGGTGAAATTATCCTCGCTAAATTTGTACGGCTTCTTTACCTCACGATCGCGATTAGTATCTCGTCCCTTTTCTTTTTTACGGTCATCTACGCGATCCTCCTTCGGCGAACGTGGCTCTGTCTTAGGCTTTGCTTTCCCCGCGAGATGGCGCCTCGGGACCCCCATCATTCGGCCCTTTCTAACATCTCCACGAGACCCGCTTTGGGGGGCCGCGGATTGAATTCGGTTTTCATCGGGCCTTTGGCGATTCCGGTGAGGAAACATGTTATGACCGCATCGTACGGAATGTTCCTTGTTTGATCATATATTCGACGAACCGTTCGTAATACTCCTTTCCGGATTCATGCCCTCCCATACGAACCTCATATAGGTCCTCAATGGTTTTCTTTGGCACTGCTTGCCGATTCAAACTCTCTCGACAAACTTTTCCGACAAATCCTCCCAACTTTCAACCGAGCCGCGAGGAAGCCCGCGTATCCGGGACGCGGCCCTATCACCGCATGCGCCAACCAATGCGATGCACCGGGCGGATTTATTTTGTGTAGCAAGGGTGATGCGACCCTGGAACGCGGTGAGCCGATCGTTTGGGCATGAGTTTCCATTGTAATAGTTGTAAGCGGGATAAGCGACCTTTTCTCTGCCGGGAGGCAATGTTTCGGTAATCCGCTTTAGCGAGTACGTCGATCCCCGAAATTGGGGCGACTTTCTCGACGGGCCTCGACTTTTTTAATTACGCAAGCTCTTTTCTCATTACCTCCATCGTTTCCGCCAAAATAGGGTCGATTACGGGTCGCGGCGTGCTTGCGTATCGGCTCGCTCCGTTCTACGCTACGATTCCCTATGATCTCGTGATCCCTCTTGGCGGGCCCTCTTTTCCCGATAATTATGCGGGCATCTTGTGCGTGTCTATCTGTTGGATGGGCATTTCTTCTCTAGGAAGGCTGAGACGACTTGGGGCCAAGGCCTTGTCCTTCTCACCCAACCTATTAAACGCGGACCCTTTGTCGATCCTCTTTCCTTTTTGATGGTCGCGATCTTGGGGGGCCGAGGTTCGTGGAATTTCTTTCCTCGGTCCATTGCGACCCGAAGAGTGTACGCTCTCCTCTACGTCGATCTGCTGAATTTGGCTCGGCGGCCACAGTGCGGCGCAAGAGGGATTTCGTTTACGGGAGGATTCGGGGTCGAATCGTCATAGGGGCACGGCCCTTAGCCACCGGCGGGAATTGGTGAGATACATAGTTTCGGCGTACACAGGCGTATTCCCTCATCTCGGCGACCTGCGGGTCCTCACCGAAAGCCCGGTTGTATTTACGGGATCGATCTTTGGCTTTCTTTGTGACCTCTCTCTGCGAGTTCCATCCGGGGCAACAACGGCCTCTTTCGACTTGGTTTTTTGATTAATGACATTTCGAGCATCGCTAGGTGCTAAGACCCCTCTCTCGGGATCCTTCTCCTTACGCGGGGAGATTGTCTAGCGTTTCTCCTGCGCCTTCCCCACGAGCTTGATGTAGCATAGTACCTTTTGCAGGGGTTTGGGGTGTTAGATGTCCTTTACTTCCGGCCATCTCTGCGGGGTGGCCTTTTGAGCGATTTCTTTGGTAAAGGGAAGAAATAAAGGCAGTTTGAGGACTTTCTTTGTAAGATTATCTCCTCCTTGATAAGAGCTCTAGGTGATTTTTTACACAATCGGTTTCCCGGTAACGGAGCCAACTGAAGATGTCTAAATCGTCACGGGTGTCCTTGCGGTGTATGGATGGTGGATATCTGGCTGTATTTAAGGTGTGGTGTTACTCCGGCGGGTGGTGGTATGGAGAGAGTTAGAATGGAGAGAGCTTTGGCTTGCAAGTATAGTGTGTATTTTTTATATCTCATATATCCTTTTAGTTTACAATGACCACCCCTTTTATAGAGGTGGATAACTTAGGAAATAAGTAATCTATTAGATATTTTACTAATAGCTAGGTTTTACTTAGATACTAAGCAAGGCGAAATATCTAAGCTACAAGTGGGGGAAAGATGCGGATCAATCGGCGGCCATCTCTGCGAGGTCGCAAGGAGCAAGCCCTCTCTCGGCCTCGCCGCCACGGCGACCCTTCTTGACTGCTGGATGAGATTCACGGGATCCGTACTTGCACAGGGACCGCAAATGCCTTAGTCGCGGCGAGGTGAGACACGGTGGCCGCCCCTTTTGCGATCTCTCTTGTCATGCCGGAGGGTGGCCGCAGTGGGTTGTCCCTTACTGTTGAGGTGGTGGAATTATTTATACCCATCATATATATAGATAGATATTTTTTGAAAAACTTCTCTCACGAAATTTAAGAATTGATAAATATAGCAGTATAAGAAAAACATAAACATTGAGGATCATACGTTTCTAAAAAGTTTTGAGAAAAAATAACCTGATTGTTAAAAAATGATTTCTGATTTAAAACAAATCCCAACAAAAACTAATAATAATACAAATGACTAAAAAAAAGTTACATAGATATCACTCAAACAAAATTCCAAAATATAATCCGTTTAGCTTTTTAAATTTGTCTTATAATATTTGTCTATTTAGAATATCAATGGAACATTTATTAAATTTTTCTTCCTTTTTACCCCTAATTTATTAAGGGAAATTCGAATTATACTCTTTTTTTCAAAATTTAATCGAATTCTACACCCCAAAAATAAAAACCCCTCACTATCCCCACTATCCCCCCGCCTTAAGATGGCGAAATCGCCCATATATGGACGTGATCGTCCATATTACGCCCTTAAGCATGCCCATCTCCGCCCATAAACCCGCCCATGATGTGGTCGATGACTTCATCAACATCAATCATCACTAAATGTGTTTTGCTGCAGAATTACAACAACTATTTGCTTACGAATGCTCGTTTGTTTGAAGAAAATGAGTCGAGTTCAAACAATAATCTGCAGGCAAGTTTGAATGAAAAATTCAACTCGTTTATTAAACAAACAAACTCGAACATATATATGTGTTAAACTAGCTCAAATATAAATCGGAGGCATATGGTTTGGTTTGTTTTGATTTGATTCGTATACACCGCTACTTACACGATGTACGATGGGGAGTCAGTACTAAGAAATTACTTTTTCCAATTGCAAAAGAGCTTATTTTAAAGAGTTGTACAATACAAAGAACTACTTAAATAAATAAATAAAAAAAAGTTAGATCATGTGAAGTGTGCCGTTTCAGATTATGTAACCGTTTCAGATCAGGTAAAGTACGTAGTAGTTAAAAAATGCATTGACCATTGAGTTTTTATTATCCATACATATCTCCATCTACCCATCTCCATGAACCAGTAAACAACATTCAAAATTTACATTATTTATCTACCAGTCATCAAATTATTTCTATATATTGTCTTTGCACTATTACATGCATTTATTATCTTTATACACAAATTTCTAAAGTTTCATAAGAATAATGAAGTGACGAGATTGCAATAGCAACGACGTGGCCGGTGTCTGTTCGGGTACACGTACTGATTCTGAAAATCAACCAAATGTTGGGTGTCTGTTCGGGTACACGTACTGATTGTGAAAATCAGCCAAATGTTTTTACTATGGCTGGCCTGTGTGGAGAAAGAAAGATCTGAACCAACCCCGTATACCATACCGACGACCACAACGACAAGATCTGTTTTCATGATATTACGGTAATGTATTTCATACGTTTAACTATTTTCTTTAAACTTTATGATAAAGAAAAGGAAAAAAAAAATTATGACCAACAACACATATGGTGTTTTAGTAGTTAGTTAGATCATCCATCTGAAAACAGCCTAAAACTTGATGAAATAAATGCATTGGATCTACTACTTTTCTCCAATTCACTTCTTATATATATATATATATATATACAGATGTTGTGTAGCGAAAATAATTTCTGAAACACTACTTGCTACAGATTAGCCAACGCAATATTGCAATCTTACGCTACTGTAGGATTATCAGGGCCGGCCTTCGCTTTTTTTGGACTTAAGACCAAGTTCCGAATTGGGTCTTTTAGTTGAAGTTGTTTTTTTTTTAAAAACATACTTATTGTTAGATATTTTTTCATAAATAAATATTTTAGTTATCGTTTGCATACGAGTTGCCGTACGAATTCATGAAGGGAAATGCATTTTCAGATACATGCATTTCGAACTGATATGTACTTACCCTTTCGTGTAAGGGTTGCATGGTTTCATCCGGTGAACAGTGACAACCCTACCCTTTCATGCAAGGAGTACCCCCATTCGTTTATGGGGTACTTGCAACCTATTAAAGACATAAGTATGCAGACGTAAATTCATAAGTTTGACAACATCATCAGAAAAATTTTGAGTGTTCTCGGGTTTGATTCAAACAAGTCACTGTTTGAATCAAACACCCCCCATTGTATCCTGAAAGAGATTTTCATTTGATCCCTTAGTGACAAGTCGTGTGGGACGAATTGAAACATCTCTTAAAAGACAACGTTATTAACGTGCCTTGGAGTTTTTAATTCTCTGTCAAATCCTAAGTACTACATTTTCTCCAACACTTATCGCGTTTTTAACATCTGAAAATGCAAAAAATTAATAAAACTTGTTTGTATGTCTATTTTTTTTTTTTGCCAAGTAAATTTTTTTATTGGGACCTTTATCGATTGGAGTAAAAAAAAATTGGGCTTTTATCAAAAGAAAAATTAACATATTATATTAGGTTGGATCAGATTAAATCTACAAGAATTTTTTTTTCTCTTTTAACGAAACATATACCGTTGGGCCCTCCGACAAACGTTGACGACACCTTTTTGGCCAAAACAATATATCCGCCCAAGACTTTTTTTGAAGAAACCCAGGGTCTCGCCGGCCTCACTATAGGGCAGGCCCTGAAGATTATCATCGATGCAATCCACAAAGTAGTTTCTTTCTGCTTTCTGTAAACCTCAGCCTGGAGCCCCATGACCGACCAATCTGCATCAACAAAAATACAAACAGTCAATCATAAAAGCTATCCAACTGGCCAAAAGAAAGAAGAATAAACCATCCTGTACAAATAAAAATAAACATTCTTTTCGGTTTATAACTTTTCTCCGGTTATTTTATCTTTCATCATTCATCCCCGTAGCTACAATATTTTCATCTACCATTCTCATAATCCTTTAAATTACCTTTGCATTATTGCCATCTTCATTTACCATTTCGAAAACCTGGCCACATCCAAAGCTTTTCTTCATGATGAAGGCACAAGGGCTAATACAGACACAAAGCGCTGTTGTTATGATGAACTCACAAGGGCTTTCTTGTGTATGATGGTAGTAGCTAGTATCATCAATAAATCTCATTCGGACTTTTTTGGGCAAAATTAGGATTTTAGTCCTCTAACTTGGCCTATTTTGGATTTTAGTCCTGCTCATGCTCCGGTGAGGAAAATAGTCCTCTAAGTTGGCTATTTTTTGGATTTTAGTCCTATCCGCCGGAAATAGCTGATTGGACACCGGAATCTTTAAAAAATACTTACGTGGCAGCCTAGTTAGAGGACTATTTTTAAAAATTCCGGTGCCCAATCAGCTATTTCCGGCGGATAGGACTAAAATCCAAAAAAAAAAGCCAACTTAGAGGACCATTTTCCTCACTGGAGCAGGAGCAGGACTAAAATCCAAAATAGGCCAATTTAGAGGACTAAAATCCTAATTTTGCCGACTTTTTTGTGTGTGTGTGTTCGTGTGGATGACATATACTATTAAATATTTCTTTTTTTTTTTTTTTTTGGTTTAATGAAACTTATATTTCCACCCAAATACATTTGCTGAATTATACCCACATAACTAAAATGGCTTTTTGAATTGTAGAATTTGCTGGTAAGTGTCATTCTAAGCAGTGATCAATGGCGGTGGCGTATTTGATGTTTGAGGAAGATTTAACATCACAAATCACATTAAACCTTCCCACAAAATATTGGGCGTCAAAATTAGCGATTTACAGCACTTTGATCATCCCATCACAAAGTTATCTCAAAAAAAGTATGTCATTATCGTTGCTACAATCATTATAGCGATCAAATAACACCTCTGTTTCACGGTGCCGGATTACTAAAAAGGATACTGATTAGATCATTATTGCTCATCAGCATGCTAGTGGAGGCTTGAACTATACCATTTTTGGTTATATCATGGCATTTATTGGTATGTTTTCGGGCACAAGTCTTTCAGTCATGTTTCCTTGCATATGCTACCTGAAGATCCATAACCTCCTCAAGAAATTCGACTGGGAATTGTTACCGATTATTCTTATAACATTGTCGGGGTTTTTTGTTTCAGCGATAGGAACGTACGCTAACAATTCCCAGCTGAAACAAAATCCCACGATAGTATTATAAGAACAATCGCTAACAATTCCCAGCCGAATTTCTTATGGAGGTTATGGATCTTCAAGTTGCAAAGGCAAGGAAACATGATTGAAAGACTTATGCCCAAAAACGAACCAATAAATGCCATGATATAACCAATAAACGGCATAGTTAAAGACACCACTAGCGTGCTGATGACCAATATTGATTTAATGAGCATCCTTTTTGGTAATCCGGCACCGTGAAACAGAGGTGTATCCTCAATCGCTATAATGATTGTAGCAACAATAATGGCATACTTTGTGATGGGATTGATCAAAGTAGTGTAAATTGCATTGATCAAAGTAGTGTAAATTGCAAATTTTGACGCCCAATATTTTGTGGGAAGGTTTAATGTGATTTGTGATTTTAAGACACTGAAGGGAAGCGAAAAATGCGGGGGACTTGGTTTCAGAAAGTTATCAGAAATGAATTTTGCATTTCTAGCAAAACTCGTCTGGCAGTACATGACTAATAAATAGGCGTTCTGGGTGGAGATCTTTACAGCGGAGTATGGCGATATCCACCAGCCTCCTAAACAAGGATGTTCGATGGTTTGGAGGAGCATCCAGGGAGCGGCTCGAATTATAGATGAGGGCTCGGAAATACTAAATGGAATGCTTGTGTGGAAGGACAATTCGAGACGACAGTTCGCAATTAGCTCAGGCTACTATCAGCAGACTCACCTTCTTCCCATTACTGAGTATTTAATATGGCAAGATATTTGTAGACTGAAAGGCCCTAACATAAGGGAATCACTTCATTTGGACTCTCTGTCATGATGCTTTACCGGTTAATGCACAACTTTATAATTGCCAGGTTGTTCAAACTAGCTCATGTGAGCTCTGTGGATTAGAAGAAGAATCCTCGTTGCACGCCTTAAGAGATTGTCAGTGGCCCAAGGCTATTTGGAATAGATTTCTAAAGCCCCACTACAAAGATACTTTCTTCGGTGCTGCAACAACGGTAGAATAGATCAAAATAGTTCTGAAGACGGTCCACCCCCCCCCCCCCCCCCCCCATGGGAACGACTAAATGGAGATACATCTGGAGGGAAATGATCTATGGTACAACATAACCTCGATAAATGAATACCCTAGGGACCGAAAAAAATATTTGTTTAGCGAGGTTATTTATTTATCGATAAATAAATATGTTATTCATTTATCGATAAATAAATATATATTCATTTAGATAGTATTTTTATTTTATTTTTTTCTTATGATTAGTATTTTTACATTTAATGTACAAATGTATCTAGAGGGTAATGATCAAATTCTTAGGAAAAACTTAATTACATCTATTTTCTTTAGACTCTATATTAGGAATACATGATTTGCTGGCCGATTTTCATTGCGCAAATGGTAGATAGGGCGAGAAATATTAGATTAGCTTGGGACTTAAAGAAACAATAAAAGCCCGATTTTGCGTTTCCCTTTTCTTTGTAATAGCTTTGACTTCGAAGTATTGAATAAAACAGATCGTTTCTCAAAACAAAAAAAAACAAAACAAAACAAAAAAAAAAAAAAAAAAAAAAAAATATCTTCCCCGAACATCAAATACCCCATGATAACCATTAACCCATGATAGCCATTAAAGTCATTTTAGTTATGTATGTATAATAACTGTATTAAATCAGAATCAGCAAAAGGAGTTTTATGTATTTGAGTGGAACATATATGTTTCATTAAATAAAAAAAATATTTAATAGCATGCGTATATTTTTCGACTCTATGTAATATCAAAAAGAGATACGCTTACTGGATTTCAAAAAGATACGCTTACGTTTTCTCATTTGTCTGGTTTCATATCATGAAACTAAGTCTTGGTGGCAAGCTTCGGTTTGACAAGGACTTAGATTTCAGGATTTGCTGGTCATTCTAAAATCAAGTCATGTTGGCAAAACTTCGGTTTGACAAGGACATAGATTTCAGAATATGAAACGCCACATGATTTGGGGGCCATTGTGAGATATCCCTATGACATGTCGCCAAAATCAAGTTCACCGGAGCTTTCATCCCGGCTTCAATAAAATTGACTTAATAAGGTTGTGTCGACGTAAGCAAGATTACAGCATAATAGAAAGAAAGTGTTGTTCAAATCTTGTGTTTTGGATCCGGTGAACACAATTTTTTATTGTGCCTAAAGAAGTCTGATATTTTTCAAATGATTACCACAGTTTCTCAGTAGTTTTTTTTTCCTTAAATCCCTTGCCGTTTGACTTAATTACTTGCACGTACCAAAACCAGCATCTGCAGAATCACCACAAACAGATATACACATTGTTACCCATTCAAGTCGTTTTAGAGTTGCAAAAAAAAAAAGTAAATTTTTTAATGCAGAAAATTTTTATATACCATTAACTAATATTTGTTGCTTTTATTCATTCAATCCATCTAGTAAAATTTGTTCGTTCATTCGATTAAGTATATATGGGAGCAATGCAAGAACAAAAGTGCATCTTCAAGAATAAACTATAAGAGTAATGCATGATGAAACAGGGCACAACCGTTGTGTCACTGGAAGTATTTTGTATCTTTCAAGTGACGGCCTAAACAACATCAAACAGTTTCAGCTTCGAAAGGATTCACGTTAATCGTGCAGTGTACAACATGAGCACTTATGACAAGACTGGAAGAGAAGGACTATTTTACCCTTACCGATAATTTATAGGACGACGTGAATCTAGAGAATTGGGGGGCGCAAGGTTGGTTTTGAAATTTTATGAGGGGTATATGAGTTGAATAGACCAGACATAAGGCAAGAAAAAGTAGTGTCCCCTATTTTTTTAGTCTTAAAATGCACCAAATCAAACTTACCAAGAAACCAACCTATCAAGGACCAGGCTACTATTCTATGTTGAAGTTACAGCTGAAGTCTAAATCACTCTTCAAATTCATGAAGAACTTCATATAATGGGAACAATAATTCTTTTCAATCAGTAACGGTACCACCTTTCGGTTTCAATATTCTTTGAGGGTTAGGACCGGAAGGTGGTACTGTTACTGACTGAAAAGAATTACTGTTCCCACTATATGAAGTTCTTCAAGAAATGAAGAGTGATTTAGACTTCAGCTGTAACTTCAATATAGAATAGTCTCATACCCTCAAGAGATTTAAAATCATAACGATCAGAAAACAAATAGGTGCGCACCGGACCAGGGAACAAAAAGCACCCTGACACAAGCGTAATGGGGTCCATTTGGAGAGAATTTGAGAACAAGACATTCAACTTCATAATTCGAGTTGATTAACGTTATTCCCACTTCTTTCATCTATATATAGTAACTTTTTCATCCGAATAAATCTGACCTCCCTCGGAGTAAAGTATCTGAAGATGAGTTGCTTCAAGTGAAATCATGTTACTTTTTAGCATTCCCTGAACATATATAACTTGCATCAGTAAATTCAAAATACTCTCATCTATTGTTAAAAGCACTAGAAATATGAAGAAAATTCCAACCAAATACAATAAAATGTGCTAGCTTTCAACAAATATACATTTACAAAAAACAAAAACAAAAAATTGTGCATGCAGTGATATCATCATTGAGTATTAAATTTACTTGGCAGACAACGATAGAAAGGGAGCAATATAGTCATTCAAAATATATTGTGCATGTCAATCTACATTGCAACTACTTTAGAACGTAAACCAAGAAGCCGGAGCTTCAGCAAGCACGAAAAAAGGCTTCTTAACAAATTAAAAGCATTATCAACAGGACTTTTAATTTGCCTATGTTCAACGTTTATAACATACGTAAGGCCATGACAAGCATAGTAAACAGTCTTACCAATTACTAATGGCAATCATTTACACTAAATAGCACTAGTAAACCTGTTAGAAATAGTGACTTGACCTCTCAGCAGGGCAAGTCAGTTGAGTCTTGTCCGGCGGGGGTATATCAGCAGGGGCAATGTCAGCAGGGTATGCCAGCAGGGCAATGTCAGCAGGGCAAATATCAGCATGTTACGTCTGGTGGAGTCAGCAGAGTTCACATCTGGGGTATTTTAGTCAATCCATCAGTATCTAGTTATGGCGGTTAGGTCTAGGGTTTGTGACTATAAATACAAGTCTGTTGTAACCTAGAATATTTGCAGTTAACATCAGTAGCAGCAGCAATTGCATATGCAATTGTAGAGTCTGTAAAATCTCCAGTGATAATATAATCTCCTCGTTTCTGCCCGTGGACTAGTCGGCATATTGTCGGAAACCACGTTAAATCCTGTGTTATTGTTCTTATGTGATTTATTCTTTCTCGTTTATTCTTGATTATTGCAATCCGTTTTTATCCCTGACGGTCCTGTCATAACAAGTGGTATCAGAGCGAGGTTTAGGTTATCATCAGGGATTCTATTTGAACAAAATTTTATCTTCACCAAGACCTTCACCGGTGCTAGGATTCTGTGATAAAAGTTCTGTTCTTTGGCAAGATCAAGATGTCTGGGTTAAATGTTGAGATTGATAAATTCACAGGAAGGAACAATTTCAATCTGTGGCAAATCAAGATGCGTGCTCTGTTGAAGAAACTGGGGCTCTGGGCTCTGTTGTCAAAGGCGGTGGATGACAGAAACGCTGAGATGGCCGATCTGGAGGAGAAAGCACATTCAATGATTTTATTGTGCTTGTCTGATGATGTTATCACTGAAGTTGCTGAAGAGGATTCAGCAGCAGGGTTGTGGCTGAAGCTTGAGAGTCTGTATATGACAAAGTCATTGACCAACAAGTTGCTGATGAAGCAACATCTGTTTAGTTTAAAGATGCATGAAGGAATGCCTCTCAGAGATCACCTTGAAAAGCTGAACACAATATTGCTTGATTTAAGGAGTATTGGTGTTAAGATCGAAGATGAGGATGCAGCTCTAATTTTGTTGGTATCACTGCCAGCATCATGTGAGAATTTTGTGCAGTCTTTTATTGTTGGGAGAGACAAAGTGTCATTGGAGGATGTTAGGGCATCTCTCCATAATCAAGAGCTAAGGCATAATTCAGCAGGCACAGGTACAGACAATCGGGCTGCTGCTTTGGTTGCTTGTAGCAGTTGCAAAGGGAATACAAATCTGGTCTGAATCTGAATCTAGGGTGTTGACAAGCAGGTGGAGCTTCAGGTCCATACTCAGCTGAGTCTGTTGAACTCTGCTGAGAATAGTCAACACTAATCTGGCACTTGGTTATGCATCTGAACCTGAAGAATCAAGAGCTGAATATGGTAGAACTAAAATCTGGGGTCAGCAGGGTGAAGGTCTGCTGATCTAGTATAAGCTGAGTGAAAGTCAGCTGAGTAGAGTGGAATGTTCAAGTCTGGGAAGTCTGCTGATAAGAGTCAGATGATTCCATCTGTCACCAGGGTGGCATCTGCTGAATCTGTTGAACATGTCTGTGTTGGTTCTACACCTGTGTCTGGAAGTCTCAGCAGAGTAAAGTCTGCTTAGCATCTGGTGAGCATGTCTGAGGTTGAGTTCTCATCTGGAGTTAAGTCTCATCTGGAGGAGTCTAACCTTATTTCTGTTTTGTTCACATCTGGTCAGCTCATAATCTGAATCTGAATCTGCAATCTGTTTGGTTGAAGTTGAATCCGAAGAACTTAGCTGAGTGTTCTCAACTGAGGTGGTTACATCTGAATCTGTTAATCACATCTTGTCTGGTGATCAAGTCTGAATCTGTTGATCACATCTGTTCTCAACTCAGTCAAGTCTGAATCCGTTAGCAGTAGAGGATCTCATCTGAATCTGGGAGGTTCTCATCTGAAGTTGGTCTCTCATCTGGAGTTAACTCTCATTTGGAGGAATCACACCTAGAGCTGTTAAGTCTGAAGAAAGAGGAGGAATCTGGTACAGTACATCTGGCATTGATGAATGCATCTGGTACAGTACATCTGGTTATACATCTGTTTGAAGTAGAGTTCAAGTCAAGGTGGAGATTGTTAGAAATAGTGACTTGACCTCTCAGCAGGGCAAGCCACCGGTAAGTCGTCGGCGGGGTATATCGCGGGGGCAATGTCGGCGGGGGTATATCGGCGGGGAAATGTCAGCAGGGTATGCCAGCAGGGCAATGTCAGCAGGGCAAATATCAGCAGGTTACGTCTGGTGGAGTCAGCAGAGTTCACATCTGGGGTATTTTAGTCAATCTACCAGTATCTTGTTATGGCGGCTAGGTCTAGGGTTTGTGACTATAAATACAAGTCTGTTGTAACCTAGAATATTTGCAGTTAACATCAGTAGCAGCAGCAATTGCGTATGCAATTGCAGAGTCTGTAAAATCTCCAGTGATAATATAATCTCCTCGTTTCTGCCTGTGGACTAGTCGGCATATTACCGGAAACCACGTTAAATCCTGTGTTATTGTTCTTATGTGATTTATTCTTTCTCGTTTATTCTTGATTATTGCAATCCATTTTTATCCCTGACGGTCCTGTCATAACAAAATCATTTGCCAAATTTCAGCTACAAGGTATTGCACTTACATCTTGAATCTTTGATATGTCCTCCTAACACTTACATCTTTGTTCTTCGTTATGTTTTTCCTCTTTTTCCTTTCTATATAAAGAAGTCGAAGGTCTACGCCTCTTTGATTGCTCCTCGACAGAGTCTGAAGGATTTTTTGATCTTGGGTGCTTCATCTACAAACAAACGAAACAAATGTCACCAATCGAAAAATTCCAAGATTGTATAATCAAATGTCACCAACCATACCCCATGTTGAATCAAAACCATAAAGCAATTAATGTAGTTATTATGCAATGATAATCTCATAAATTGTGTGGTGCTTAGATATCAAGCAAAAAGTAAAATGAATGAGGGTAAACACATGTTAATTTGACCTCCTTAAAGTATAATCAAAGGACATACAATCAAGCAAATGTTCAACCTTAAAACAGACGAACCTTTAGGTTCGACTAAAACACAGACGAACCCGGGTTTGACTTTGAGACAAACAATTATATTATTTAACAGTTCTATACCTCTTTCAAACTATGTACCATTCAACAAAACCAACATGACACATAGTAAGACATTTCTTTGGTGCCCAGGTATCAAGAAAATGTAGGGGGAAATTAATGAGAAACAATAGGTTTGACTCATAAGTGATGGACTCAGAAAAGGTCTACTATCTACTCACAAGTCTAGGGCCAGAATATGGGACTTTCACTACCACCATGCTCAAGCCACAAGACCCTCATACATGGAACTAGTCTCACAGTTACAAAATCTGGATCAAATGAGAACTTGGTTCTCTGTTAAAGACCCTGAAACTCAACCCCTGACTCAAGTGGCCTTTTATGGACAAATACAACAACAACAACAGGGAGCAAGCACATCAAAATTCACCTCTGCAGGAAGAGGATTTCAGGCTCAACAGATGAAAGGAGGATCCAAGACCAACAACAATCAAGGCAAGGTATTTAGGAGGATGACAAAGGCTGAAAGAGATCAATACAGGAATGAAACATGTCAGCATTGTGGAGTAACATGACACATTGCCAGGATCTGCTGGTGGCGCACACAGACACATGAGGACAACATACTTGAGACACTGTCAGCACTTACCATAGACAAATCTATTGCAGACACATAGTGGGTCATAGACACAGGAGCTCGAGCAACCAACCATATCACAGGTAATGCCTATATCTTACATAAAATTGCAAAATATGATGTCTTAGATTCAGTTTTAATAGGCAATGGAGAATGGTTAAAAATTCAAGGAGTAGGAGAACTGCATATAAATACTAATACTCCAAAAAACATAATTATAAAAAATGTTCTTTTAGTCCCTAACATGAAAAAGAACCTTATCTCTGTCAGTCAATTAACACTGCAACACTCTGATGTTTGTATATTTACTAATAATGAGTGTGTGTTTAAGCAACAGATTGATCACATGACAGGTCTTACTGAAGGGAGAACTTAAGGGGCATCTATATGTCATTCCCAACAAGAAAGAGGTGCGCTTTTCTCAGAGGTTCAAGTCTGGTTCAACTGATTTATGGCACCAAAGATTATGGCACATACAATTTCCCACAGTTCAATTATTGCAGAATAAAGGCCTCATCAGGCCCTAGGCAAAAATAAACAGGAACACTTATGTGAAAGCTACCAACTTGGCAAGCTTAGTAGATTTCCTTTTAGTTCCTCAAACATTCTAGTGCTGGTAGTTTTGAATTAATTCACTGTGATTTGTACGGCCAGCCCCTGTTATTTCTTTAGGCAAATTTTAAGTATTATGTAGTTTGGTTGATGATTTTACTAAGCATATATGGTTCATACCTTTAAAGAATAAATTTGATTTTTGTAATGCTTTTATTGCCTTTGAGAAATATGTGCTCACCCAATTTAATAAACAGATCAAGAAATTTCACTCAGATTGAGGGGGTGATTTATCAGCACTAAACTAGGCACACACTTCACTAATCAAGGCATTGTTCACCTCATTACTTGCCCTCACACACCTCAACATAATAGCACTGTTGAAAGAAGACACAGAACCATCAGAGAATTAAGTCTCACCATGCTGTTTCACAGTAGAACCCCATTATACCTTTGGGTAGGAGCCTTTTCCACAGCTGTTGATGTGAACTAACCTGGATGTCCAATCTAACCGGCAGTGTACCGGGTCAAATTAGTCTAGTTTAGTGGTCAAGGTCGTCTCCTCAGGGAACACGATACAAAGTGTGGTTAAACACCAATTAGCTATTATTATTATCTTGATCTAAGTCGCAGTTTTAACATAAAAGTAATGATTTTAAGTCACTAATAAAATTAACAATTAATGATAAATATACTAACCAAGGCAATTTCATTGAACAACAGTCTCTTTTAGTTTCATGGATGTGATCAATTGATGGGAGTCAACTTTACGTGACTCCGGTGCATTGTTCATCCCCATTTACCATACTTTCAGCACATTTTTGGGTGAATTAGACCGTTTTCGGGGTGTTATAGTGAGCTTATGGCACGGGGAGTGAATCCGTTGCTTTGATGGATTATTACCCCTTTTTGTTGATATTAACCCCATTCCCGAGCACTTTTACCCTCCGGAATTGTTTGGATGTTTTTGGTTGTTTATGATGTTGAAGGGTATTGGTGTCTCGAGGACCCGGAAGGTGATGATTTGTGGTGAAAAGCATGATCGAGGCAAGAAGAGGTATCAAAAAGGGAGAAAAGTGAAGTTTTGGGGCAACAGGGGTTCAAACGCGCGTTTGAACCTCCCAAACGCGCGTTTCAGAAGCTGCCATTTGATTCAGAGTTGAACCCCTTTAAACGCACGTTTGAAACTATCCTAAACGCGCGTTCCAAGTACTTCAAACGCGCGTTTGAACCTTCTAAACGCGCGTTCCAGATGAAGATCAGCCAAGAACATGCCCAGAATTGAAGCGAAACGCGCGTTTCAACTATGCGAAACGCGCGTTTGAAGATTTCGAACGCCAGTTCCAGCCCTCCAAATGTGCGTTTGGACCAATTTTCTGCAGATTTTTCTCCCACCTATAAATACCCCCCCTTAGACTATTTCTTAAGGAGGAATCATTCTTTTAGCAAAACCCTACCCATTTCTTGCTCGATTTTTGTAATAGCTTAGAATACTTTCTCTTAGTGTAAATCAACATCATCTTAGCTTAATCTTTCCATTTCTTAGCTTAGATTTCCATTCCAAACACTAAGACACCACCTTTTAATTACTTCTCTATTTTGCACTTTTTGGATCTAATCTCGAATCTCTACAAATTAATGGTAAATTTCTCCTTTCTTTTACTTGTCATGGCTTACATTTACTGCTTTGTGTATGTTTTGATTAGCATAATGAGTAGCTAAACCCTTTTCATAGTCGAATCATTGATGGGTATAAATAATTCCACCACCTCAACAGTGAGAGACAACCCACTGCGGCCACCCTCCGGCATGACAAGAGAGATCGCAAAAGGGGCGGCCACTGTGTCTCACCTCGCCGCGACCAAGGCATTTGCGGTCCCAGGCAAGTGCAACGGATCTGGGAATCTCGTCCGGGCGGGTCAAGAAGGGTCGCCAGGGGGGTGAGGCCGGAGAAGGCTTGCTCCTTGCGACCTCAGAGAGATGGCCGCCGATTGATCCAGATCTTTTCCCCACTTGTATCTTAGATATTTCGTCTTGCTTAGTATCTAAGTTAAACCTAGCTATTAGTAAAATATCTAATAGATTACTTATTCCACTAAGTTACCCACCTATATAAAAGGGGTGGTCATTGTAAACTAAAGAGAGGATGAAATATATGAAATACACACTTATACTTGCAAGCCAAGGCTCTGTCCACTCTCGTTCCTCCATAACACCACCCGCCGGAGTAACACCACACCTAAAATACAGCCAGATATCCACCGTCTATACACCGCAAGGACACCCGTGACGATTTAAACATCTTCAGTTGGCTCCGTTACCGGGAAGAAAAAGCTTCATCAGTTCATAAAAACTACACACAATCCGAAAACGGCGGTCCATCTGACCGACTCCATCATCTAAAGATCACATCAGGTTGCCAGGAAGTCCGACCCAAGGCGAAATCTAATCACAAATAGTCAACCTATGGCGGGAAGCAAAGGACAAGCTGGACCCCCAAACTCTGCGAGAGGCGTTGTACAAACACATATACAAGGCGACGCCGCGATAGAGACACAAGAGATTACGCAAGCGGGTGGGGAAGGATCACAAAGGGGAGTTTTGGCCCCCAGCGATGCCCGAAATTTGATAAATCAGAAGGCTAAGTCAAGAGAGGTCGTAGCAGCTTTGGATAGGAAAATCAGAGGATCATCTCGATCGCGGCAAAGCCGAGAGGTCAACTCCCGGGGCGAGAGCCGGATCTCGGGGAGGATCCGGAGGTTGTGGAAATAAGGGAATACGCGAGGTATGCGGAAACTATGTACTAGCTAATTCCCGTCTAGTGGCTAAGGGCCAAACTCCAATGTCGGTACGACCCCCAAATCCTCACAGAAATGAAATCGCTCTGCGCGGGCGTGAATAGAGGTCGGCAAAGCCGGACTCGCGGGATCGAGATAGAGGAAAGCGTGCGTTCATCAGGTCGCAAAGGACCTAGGAAAGACGTTGTGCAGACCTCGGTTCTCCCAGATCGCGATCATCAGAGGGAAAAGTCACACGAAAAAGGTTCGGCCTTCAAAAGGTTAGGTGAGAAGGACAAGGCCTCGGCCCCAAGTCGTCTCAACCTTCCCGAGGAGAGATTTCCCCCCCCAAGATAGGGACCCACCGGACGCCCGCATAATCATACGTGAGAAAAGAGCTCGTCGGGAGGAGTCGCAAGGCGTCGGGAGTCGGAGCGCGAGGCCGGAAAAGACGAATACACGAGCCTTTGTTGCGGCCCGATTTTGACCCCGTCTTGGCGAGCAAATGGAAATAATGAAAAGTGAGCTCGCCGAATTGAAAAAGTCGAGGCCGGCCGAGAGGGCCGCCCGATCTCGGGAATTGACGTACTTGCCAAGAGAATTACGAAACATTGCCTACCGGTCACGAAAAGGTTAGCTACCCCGGCTATAATTACTACAATGGAAATTCTTGCCCAAACGGCGGCTCACCGCTTTCCAAGGTCGCATCACCACTGGCGACCCAAAATAAATCCGCCTGGTGCATCGCCTTAGTCGGAAGCATGCGGGATAGGGCCGCCTCTTGGATACGTGGACTTCCCCGTGGCTCGGTAAAAGGCCGGGGAGGATCTCTCCGAGAAATTCGTCGAGAGAATTTGAATCGGCGAGTAGGCCAAAGAAAACTATAGAGGACATACGAAGTTCGCATGGGAGGACATGAATCCGGAAAAGAGTATTACGAACGTTTCATCGAGAATATACGATCAAACAAGAAACATTCCGGATGATGCGGTTGTCACGTGTTTCCTCACGGGGATCGCCAAGGGTCCAATGGCGAGTTCAACCTACGGCCCCCAAAGCGGGTCTCGGGGAAATGTTGGAAAGGGCTCGAATGATGGGAGTCGGCGAAGCGCCGTCCTTGGGCGGGGCAAAGCCAAAAGCGAGCGACCTTCACAAAAAGAGGAGCGCAACGAGGAGAAAAAGAAGGAAAAAGGGCGAGGGGCTAGTCACGAGCGCGAGGTAAAAAGGCCTTATAAATTCGGCGAGGACAATTTTACCCCGCTCGACACCAAAGCATCTCAAATATTGTTCGAAATCCGCGAGCACTTTGACAAGCCCAAACCTATGAGGGGCGATCCCGACGGTCGTGACAAGTCCAAGTCTTGTGACTATCACAAGGATCATGGTCACATCACGGATGAATGTTTCACGTTAAGGCGAGAAATAGAAAGGTTAATCCGCGAGGGACCAGCGACTAAGTATAAGCGAGATGGGAATACTGGTACCAGTCAAGGTCGCCCCCCCCCCCCCCCGCGTCTATCAGAAAGAGGTCCAAGTTATCCATGGGGATATCCCCGACAACGGTCGGGCGAAATCTCGGATACACCGGATCAATGCGCGCGGTTTTGAAAAGCGAGGTGGTATTGGGGGAAAACGAGAAGGGAATCATGTTCACTAAAAGCGAATTGGCCACAAGCGAGGGCCCCGTGGAGGTACCCCTTGTTCTCAAAATCGGAATAAACGACAAACATGGAGTCGGCGAGTGATGATCGACACGGGGGCTGGTCGCGACGTCATCTATTTCGGCTTTGTTTAAAACGGATCGGATTTGGAGAAGCTAAGTTGAAACCTTACCTCGGGGTGCTCGAGGGCTTTACCAACGACACCGTGCGGGTCAAGGGAACGGTCGACCTCAACGTCAACGTGGGCGACTATGAGCCATGCGGGCGAGATAATCACATTTTTAGTTATTGATCTTCCCTCGTACTACAACATTATCTTGGGGATCCCGGCCATGAAAAAATTTCAAATGGTGGCGTCCGTTCCCCACCAAAGGGTCAAATTTCACGTAGGGGAAGAGGTTGGGGTCGCCATCGGCCGACTGGAGCTTTCCTCGACTATATGACCAAAAACGGGGTCGATTCTAAGCGACCCCGGCGGATGGTTTTAACACGGCTACGGATCGGATTGCTATGATGAAAGAAATCCCGGAGAAGGCGGTAGAGGTGGAAACATTGCAAGTTCGGGACGAGCCCGACTTCAACGCCGAGGACGAGTTGATCGAGGTTATAATAAACGACAAATATCCCGATCAAAAGATAAAAATAGGATCGAGGACCACCGAGGAAGAGAGGGAAGAATTGATCGGGCTTAAAAAACAACTTGAGCGCCTTTGCATGGGAAGTAACAGATATGAGGGGCGTTGGGTCAGAGGTCGCTTTGCATTATCTAAATGCCGACCCCAACTTCAGACCAATACAGCAAAGAGCACGCCAGTTCTCTGCGGAAAAAGAGATCGCAATAAAGGCGAAGTCAAAAAACTTCGCGGCGAGGCATTATCAAGGAGCTCCGATATCCCACATGGTGGCAAACGTAGTGATGGTAAAGAAACACAACGGCAAGTGGCGGATGTGTGTCGACTTCACGGACTTGAACAAAGCTTGCCCCAAAGACCCTTATGCCTTTGCCCCGGATTGACAAAATGGTCGACGGGATCGCCGGATTCGAAACAACGAGTTTTACGGACGCGTATTCCGGTTATCACCAAGTCAAAATGGCGGATGAAGACAAGGAAATGACGGCCTTCGGGGCCGCGGTGGACTCTATTACTATGAGATGATGCCTTTCGGCCTAAAGAACGCGGGTTCGACGTATCGAGAGAATGGTGAACCGAGTTTTCGGCACACAAATAGGCGGGAACATGGAAGCCTACATTGATGATATGGTCGTAAAGTCAAGTCGCCGGGGTCACCTGGTGGACCTTCGCGAAACCTTCGCCAATGTAAGGGGCCACTCAATGAAACTAAACCTACGAAATGTACTTTTGGGGTCCGGGCGGGGAAAATTTACGGGCTTTATGGTAAGTCAAAGGGGGATCGAGGCAAATCCCGAGAAAATCGAGGCCCTGGTCAACATGAGCGAGCCCACCAATATTAAAGAAGTACGGCGGCTTAACGGCGAGAATCACGGCTACGGGTAGGTTTGTCTCGAAATCCGCGAGAAAGAAGTACGCCTTTCTTCAAAATTACGAAAGGGGTTTGGTACCTTCTTTTGGACGGCGGAATGCTCCCGGGCATTTAAAGACCTCAAAGAATACTTATCAAGACCGCCGTTGTTAACCGGCCCGAGGCTCGGGGATATTTTGTTTTTGTATTTGGCGGCCTCGGATAGGGCCGTAGCCGCGGCACTTGTAAAGAGGAGGAAGGCTCGCGAGAAGCCGATTTTTTATGTTTCCAAAGCTCTAAGCCCCGTTGAAAGTCGTTATTTTAATATAGAAAAGTTGGCTTATTGTGTTGTTATAGGCGCCCCGCAAATTAAGGGCTTACTTTTCATCGCACACCATCGTAGTCTTATCAAATGCATCGCTAAGACGGGTTCTTCACAAACCGGACTGTCCGGTCGGCGCTCCGATGGGCCATCGAGCTTGCGAGTTCGATATCCGATATGAGCCTCGGAAGGCTATAAAGGCCCGAGGCTCTCCCGGATTTCATAGCGAGAAACAAGCTTCAACGAAGAGGTGAAAGAGCGGTACGCTCCGAATGCGACCGGGATAAGGTCACCACGGAGGACGAGCCTATCGGGCCAAGTCAACGTTGGCGGCTACGTCGATGGCGCCGGCCCAATCACAAAGGGTGTGGCGCGGGAATAATCTGTTAGAGCCGGGCACATCGAAGAAATTGAGCGAGGCTGCGAGATTCGATTTCACCGCCTCTAATAACCGGGCGAGAATACGAGGCCGTCATTCTTTGGGTTGAAACTCGCCAAAGCCATGAAAGTCGAAAATATACAAGTATTTTGCGACTCACGGTTGGTGGTGAATCAAATCAATGGGTCCTTTGGCATTCATTGCGAAATTTTACGAGAGGTATATTAACCTCGTCAAAAGACTCGAAAGCGACTTCGCATATTGTCAATTCAAAAACATCCCTCGAGAGGACAATCATAGGGCGGACTACTTATCCAAATTAACCGGCAAAGACGCGTCGTGCGATCCCGGCATCATGGTCGAACACCTATCGGAGCCCGCCATCTCCCGGTCGAGATCATGGATTTCCAACCCGGTAACACTTGTTGGGTCGACATCATGAAGTCTTATATTGAGTTAGGGGAGCTTCCCGGCGATCCTTGCAAAAGCTAAGGCCTTAGTAAAAAGGCCGCAAGATATATGATTATGGACGATGTGCTTACCGTCATTCATTCTCGAAACCCCTTACGCGATGCGTACGACTGAGGAGGTAACGGGAATTCTAACGAGAACTACATGAGGGAATGTGCGGCGGCCATCCCTCCGATCGAACACTTGCACGAAAAGGTACTTCAGCCGGATATTATTGGCCGAAATTAGCGAGAAGACGCCAAATCTCATACCCAAGCATGTGATACTTGCCGAGAGGTTCGCAAATATCCCCGAGGCTACCCTCGGTCGAACAAAGCATAGTGGTAGGCACTGGCCTTTCGACATGTGGGCGATCGACCTCATCGGACCTTTGAAGAAGGGTCGCTCAGGTTGCGAATACGTGGTCGTCGCGGTGGATTATTTTACTAAATGGGTCGAGGCTAAGGCCTTGGTAAAAACCAATACCGGGGACATAACATACTTTTTGCTCGATCAAATATGGACAAGATTTGGTGTTCCGAGAGTGATGGTTTCCGATCACGGACCTCGGTTCGAGAGACGAATTCGACGGATTTTGTGAAGAGAACAATGTTAAACATTGGCAATCATCCGTGTGCTACCCGCAAGGAAATGGGCAAGCCGAAAATGCCAACAAACGGGTCCTAAGTGTGTTAAAGAAGAGCCTGGGTGAGAAAGCGAGGCCAACGGCCGGATCACGCTTCCGGCGGCTCATGGGCACTCGGGACGTCGCGAAAAATCACAATGAGGGAAACTCCTTTTGCTTTAACATATGGATGCGAGGCTATGGCGCACATGTGGAAATGGCCTTACCAAGCCCTAGGGTCGTTTTTTACGGCGAGGTCAATAATACGGCGGCGCGTAAACTCGAGCTTGATCTAGTAGAGGAACGGCGCATCCGGGCATACGGTCGTCTAGTCAATTATAAACGGGCGGCAAAACGTCATCACGACAAACGTATTCGTAATCATCACTTCGCCGTCGGGGATTACGTTCTACAAAAAAGACAAGCCACGGGCCATGAAGCGAAAAAAGGAAAGCTATCGGAAAAGCGGGAGGGCCCTGCGGATTTCGCGAGTTATCAAAAAGGGGACGTACATGCTAAGTGACAAGGAGGGCCGCGAGTATAATAGGCCATGGCATGCGGACAATGCGAAAAAATACTATATGTAACAAGCCAATTCAAATAAAGTTTGTTTTTCCAAATTGTATTTACATTCTTGTCCTTTCGTCATCGTCAAAAAAAAAAAAAAAAAAAAAAAAAAAAAAAAAAAGAAAAGTTTTTTCAAACATATCGATCAAGCCTGGACAAACTTCCATCAAGCTGCGGGATGGTTATCTTCCTCCGATCACATGTGTGGAGGTCCAAAAACGACACCACGCTTGCAAAGGGCTCCACCGGATAAGTTTTTTCAAACATATCGGTCGAGAGTATGGAAGGGAACCACAGCGCCACCGCGTAATTTGGTTATCGGCGACGCGAAAGGCATGCGGCGACACGTACCTCGGCGAGCTTGACCCACCGAGCACGCATATCTTAGTGCCTCGCGATGGATCAACACTCCCCGAGTCTATATCCACTCGATGGTCGCGAATGGCGTGCGAAGGAGCGCTTCGCTCTCACTAACAACATCGGCATCGGCAAAGATAAGAGCGCGGGAATTTATAAACTTCTTCCACTCACGGTCGGCTGAGAGAGGTCGGACGCGATCACTTCCAAAGACCAAACCCGGCGATGCTCGGGGAACGGCTCGCACGTTGCAATACACAGACGAATCTGCCTATTTTCCTCATACGCAAGGTCCCGGGCGATCTCGTAATGGGAGGAGGGATTTATAGCGGGTATGTTAAAAACTTGGTTAATTCTCTCCGGAGTAAAGATAACGGGGACACCCCGGAGAGAAATGCTACTCCTTTGTCCCGCCGGAGGCTACCTCGGACAACACGGAATAAAATTCCCGTATCATGGTAACATTATCCGGCGCCGAGGCTTAGCAATAAATTCCCACCAGCCAGAAAGCCGAACGCGCAGCATGGAGCCGTCTTCTATTCGTTGTTCATTTAAGCCCCTCTCCCTCATAATATCACGCCACTTAAAATAATCCCAGAAATAATCCTTGGCTATGGGGGAGGCAGTGGTGAAAAAGGGGGAAACATCCCGGATAGGACGAGCTTTCCATATCCGAACCCGGCTGCTTTCCCCTGGATGAGACATAGAGTCAGAGGATAATGAACGATTGAGGAAGAAAGAAAGCAAATTCAGTATGAGGCAAGAGGTAGAGTGAGTCCCAAAGTAACCCCCTTTTATACCAGAGAAGGGACATAATCAACGGTTGGGATTAACTGGATCCTAGGGCCAGATATGCAAACTGCCCCGAAAACCAAGGCAACGGGAGCGCCGGACCATGAAGAGGCGAAATTTATGGCTACGGTTACAGCGACGCCTAGTCATTAGGGGTCGTAACTGCTGCTTTAATGACGGTCAAAGGCTGCTGCGAGAGGCTCGTTTTACGGCAAAGCATTTGCTCTCGTTAGGGCCGGCGAAACTTTGAAAAATTAACGTCGCATAGCGACTATGGTTAGAATGAGACGACGACGTTTCATGAGCGCGACGCCGCCAAATTATTGAACAACCTCGCACGAATCAAGAGGACGGCACACGAGAGAAAATAAAATAACTGTCGCGGCCTCGCGAAAGGCCGCCGGATCGAATCGGGGACGGGAAAAACCAAGTTTTACAAATTGAAAAATGCGAGAAAGTAATTTGTCAAGATATTACAACTCAAGATTCGGTCAAATCACAAAAATAAATAGTCAAAGTTACAAATCAAATTTTCAAGGGGCTCGCGAGAAAAATCCAAGAAATCTAGAGAGCATGAGGGGTAGGCGGGGTCTTGATAAACTCGTCGCCTTGCTCGGAGGGCGGCGGCTTCTTCAACATCTCAAAGTTTACGGGATTAACGGGAGCGGGATCCCAAACGGGCTCGCCACGTTTAAGGCTTTGTTCGGTACGTATCGAGGTAACAAGCTCGCTTGCATAAGGGATTTCCGGGTGAAAGACCACTTAAATCGGGATGACCTTGGTGCGTGTTCACCCACCGCAGCATATCTTCCAGAGTAATGTGCTCCCTGCCGCGATCAGCCCAGATACAGCGAGCTAGGTGACTAAAGCCCTGGTCAAAGCTATGCTCCATAAGGTCGAAGAAGTCATCCGAATTCTTGTAGGCGGCGACGGCCCCGGACTTGGCCTCGCGACGGCCTCGGCCGTTTTCTTCGCGGCTTCCTCAATAGCTTTCTCGGCGGCCTCCTTGGCGGCCGTCTCCGCCTCGGCAAGCTTACCCCTCAACGTGGCGATCTCCTCCTGCGCCCCCGCGCCAATCCTTTGTCAAAGATGCAACTTTCTCATTGATCTCGGCATCCAATTTAGAGTGCTCCTCCATGATTGCTTTCATCTTCTCCACCTCGCCGGCCGCGTGCTTAGCTTTCTTTTCGGCGGTAACCCTCGCCTTATCGGTCGCTCCCGGTTGCGCCGTCACTTTCCTCACCTGCGCCTCGCGCCTCTCGGCGGCCTCGAAGTACCCGGTTTAAACGAGCACCGAGCGCGTCGAAAACGAGAGGACGGTTAGCAAAAAAAAAAAAAAAAAAAAAAAAAAAAAAAAAAAGCGGGTCTTACCGGAAAGCGACAAGCCCAAGGCGGCCCCTTTGAGAGATCTCTAATTTCGGCAATCTCATCTTGAGGCGGAGAGTTGTCTTGAGCCGCAAAGCGGGCTAATATGCCCCGGCCAATCTCCACTTGAACGATATCGGGACGGTCGTAGGGAAGTGGCCACAGAGGAATCACATCGGCGATTGCTTCGCCAATGCGGCGAGCTTTGGACGGTCGAGACCACAGGGTGAAGCTCGGATCCAACCGAGAGGGCCTCTTTCCCGAGAATAGCCTCGAGGCAAAGCTTTTGGTGGCGGTGTCTCGGAGGGCGCGCTCTTCTCCACCGGAATTTCAACCTCTTCAAGACGTACGGGACGGAGCGGACCGTTTGGGTAGGCGATCATCCTCCGCCTTCTCTGTTTGAGGTCGCTTTACGCCGTGCGACTCTTTAGCGGGGGATGAGTCTTTTTCGAGGCACCGGCGACTGGGCTCGCAACAAGGGCGGATGATGTCGCGGCCTCCGGGTTAGGTGTCTCTTCGACAATCGAGGCGTCCACGGATCGGGGCACTCTCCCAGAGCTTTCTTGAGCCTCTGTCGAGCATTGGCTGCCTTGTACGCCTCCGCATTAAGCTTGTTTCGGTGAGCCTGCGAGCATTTGGATCCATACCTACAAAAAGAAAGCGGTTTAGAGCCCAGCAAAACAAAATGAGCATTTACAAATAAATACAAGTGGACAAAGAAAGTTACAAAGCGGCCTAAGTATAGGATCGCCCCCACATTCCGGACACTCAGAGGGGAAACATTTGTTGATATGACAACCCCCAATCCGGTCCGGATCGCGGCTCTCGGGACCCGTTCGTACCAAGGGCGCGGCATTCCCCACTGCCCACTAGGCCCGCCATACATACAAAAGGCTCGGCCGGATCAAGAAGTTCAACCCGGGAAACATTTCTCCGAGATGGCGCCGCCCCGTCCGGCGGAATTAACGTCATCGGCCCCTTTACGTAGCGCCGCTCACTCACGGGGGGGTCAAGGATTAAAAGCGTGGATTTGCCTCCGCGGACTTACGCCTAGGAAAAGGCCAACCTACCTTCGACTCGACTTTCGGTACCCGCGCCCCCATTTGTGAAACTTATTGGGAAGCGGGAATAGTAGGCGGGGAGTCTTCGCCCTCGGAGAGAGACTTGTCCGGGAATAGACGTCCCACGAAGGAATAAAATTGCCCCGAGTAAAGTTAACGTCGGCTCGATCTTCGAATCCGGCACGTAACGGTGAAGGCCATCAACTGGATAATAGTCCCGGCGGCAAAATCAGAGGGAAGCGCCTGCATCTCCTTGCAGATCTTCACAAAGAAAGGATCGAAAGGCGGTCTCAGACCCGCATACAAATGATGGAAGTGGAGGATAAGGGTGTCCTCGGAGCGACGCGCACTTACATAATCCTTATGGTCCCCGGGTTTAAATTTATCGGACTCTTTCTTATAATCGAAAAAAGAAAACCGATACACACGGTGTCAATTCCGAATATGCTATTAATGGTCTGTTGAGATCGGCTTGCTCTTGCACGGTCGGGACCATTTCTTGTCAACGTCCTTCTCGTACGCCGTCACGATCCCAAACTCTCGCATAGCTTCGGGATTGTTAGGACGAGAGCTCTTCGGTTGGGTATCGGCCGCGGCGGCCTCACCAAGCTTGTCATGGTTTGGCTCGCAATTTTCCTCTTCTTGCTTCTTCGCGCGGGCCTCCGGATATCCTTCCGAGGCAATTCGGCATTTTCATCCTCACTGGACCCCATTAACTCATGAGCTGCGGCGTCACGAACATAAGCTTCGTCGTGGTCGGGAGCGCCGCTAGTACTCGGGACCGCGGTTGTCCTTCGGCCGGGGACGCGATCTTTTCGGCCCCGTGAACGGTTGGGGACTTTTGAGCCCGCGCCTTCTCCTTAAGGCTCACTCTACGCGGCGGATTTCTAGCGAGAGACAAAGGCCTCCAACTCAAAAGGGTCGGCATCCATAGTAGCGACCTCGTCGGCGGTAATCTCGCCAATATACGCGCGAGTACTTTCCACTTCAACCTCGTCCGGTAGATCGCCAGCGCGGGCCGCGGATAATATGGGGTCATCCTCGGCATAATCGTAAATCTCCCTTTCCGCGAGAATCATCGCCGAATGATCATTCCCCGACATCTGCAAAAACAAGGGAGGAAAAAGGTGGAGCTTTCGGACACAGTATAATAATAAATTAGCCCGGGAAGGTGATCGCACCCACTTCATACCGCCTCCTCCGTTTTTGCAAGAGAGATCGCAAATAAAATTACGAGAGGATAGCGGGGAGCGGGTGAAACCCCAATTTTCCCGGGAAAGCTATAATCTCTCCCCGGGAAAAACCCCCGTTATTAATCGGAAACAAGGCAATGTTGCATCTCCGTGGCAAAAAGAATGACAAAATTGATATGTATGGAAAAACAAGGCGGGGATGGATGAGTAAACGAGTTAACGAAAAAGGATTTCTTACACGATTTGCGAGAAAGATTGGAAAACCGCGTAAAAGCGGGAAATACTCAAGGAGGTGGCCGGAATCTTCAAAAGAACCGCCGTGAAATCCTAGAACCACCGCGGGAACGCCGTTGAACCTTCAAAGCTACGCAAAAAACTTGAGAATTCTAAATCAACAAACAACGGAGAAAATAAGGAACGCTAAAAGTGTGAAGGGTGAGAAGCGAAAGCTTTATATAGGCAAGGGGGCCACGATCGTACGGTTGGGAACGCTTCGTCCAACGGTTCGGATTAGGGCGGCGGTTGTCGGTTTCGAAATACGAAAAGGCGTCCCGTCGGTACCCACGTACAACTACCTGGCGATTCTTTGAAACGGCCGCATCATTCCGCGAGAGGAAACCTAGAGGACGACGTCGGCCACGATTGACGGCCTCGCCCCACAAAACGAGACCAAAGTTACTTTGAGGTCGCTTGCTTTGAAAGCACGGCCGCTTAGAGAACAAGTCGCATCGGACGACAAGGTCGCAAAAACGGCCCTAGAGAACCGCATCGGACGACAAGGTCGCAGTTACTTTGAGGTCGCTTGCTTTGAAAGCACGGCCCTTAGAGAACAAGTCGCATCGGACGACAAGGTCGCAAAAACGGGCCCGAGTTACTTTGAGGTCGCTTGCTTTGAAAGCACGGCCCTTAGAGAACAAGTCGCATCGGACGACAAGGTCGCAAAAACGAGGCCCGAGTTGAGGTCGCTTGCTTTGAAAGCACGGCCCTTAGAGAACAAGTCGCATCGGACGACAAGGTCGCAAAAACGGAACCGAGTTACTTTGAGGTCGCTTGCTTTGAAAGCACGGCCCTTAGAGAACAAGTCGCATCGGACGACAAGGTCGCAAAAACGGACCCGAGTTACTTTGAGGTCGCTTGCTTTGAAAGCACGGCCCTTAGAGAACAAGTCGCATCGGACGACAAGGTCGCAAAAACGAGGCCCGAGTTACTTTGAGGTCGCTTGCTTTGAAAGCACGGCCCTTAGAGAACAAGTCGCATCGGACGACAAGGTCGCAAAATAGGCCCGGAGTTACTTTGAGAAACAAGTCGCATCGGACGACAAGGTCGCAAAAAGGACCCAAAGTTACTTTGAGGTCGCTTGCTTTGAAAGCACGGCCCAAGTTCGAGAACAAGTCGCATCGGACGACAAGGTCGCAAAAACGGCCCGAGTTACTTTGAGGTCGCTTGCTTTGAAAGCACGGCCCTTAGAGAACAAGTCGCATCGGACGACAAGGTCGCAAAATAGGCCCGAGTTACTTTGAGGTCGCTTGCTTTGAAAGCACGGCCCTTAGAGAACAAGTCGCATCGGACGACAAGGTCGCAAAAGCGACCCAAAGTTACTTTGAGGTCGCTTGCTTTAAAAACACGGCCACTAAGTGTACAAGTCGCATCCGACGATGAGGTCATAAAAGGTGTTGATGATTACTCCATCCTTCATATCCTCGGGGAATATCATTAAAGCACGGAGTAGGGGGCCATTGATGGGTATAAATAATTCCACCACCTCGACGGTGAGAGACAACCCACTTGCGGCCACCCTCCGGCATGACAAGAGAGATCGCAAAAGGGGCGGCCACTTGTGTCTCACCTCGCCGCGACCAAGGCATTTGCGGTCCCGGGCAAGTGCAACGGATCTGGGAATCTCATCCGGGCGAGGTCAAGAAGGGTCGCCGGGGGGTGAGGCCGGAGAAGGCTTGCTCCTTGCGACCTCGGAGAGATGGCCGCCGATTGATCCGGATCTTTTCCCCACTTGTATCTTAGATATTTCGTCTTGCTTAGTATCTAAGTTAAACCTAGCTATTAGTAAAATATCTAATAGATTACTTATTCCACTAAGTTACCCACCTCTATAAAAGGGGTGGTCATTGTAAACTAAAGAGAGGATGAAATATATGAAATACACACTATACTTGCAAGCCAAGGCTCTGTCCACTCTCGTTCCTCCATAACACCACCCGCCGGAGTAACACCACACCTAAAATACAGACGGATATCCACCGTCTATACACCGCAAGGACACCCGTGACGATTTAAACATCTTCTTCGCTTTGGTACTCACAAACACTTTTCCCTTGGGTTTGACCTCGTACTCCTGTAGCTATTCTAGCAATCGACCCGGTACACTGCCGGTTAGAGAGTTAGTTTACCCACGGTTTCGAGTCCTTATAAATTGTTTTTGGAGGGTGAATTAAGCCTCGATCATCAATCGGCCTATTAAGGGTGTCCAAGTGTGTGAAACGGTGTATGCCTATTCTAACAATTTCCCCTCATACGAGTGTACGAAATTGTTCTATGCCTACTCCTTGGTTTAAGAGCCCTAAACCTAATGATTTGACATGATAAACTCACGAGTACAAACTAGTTCATTCCCCGGATAAGAAATTGAACTCCGATAACAGTCAAATTTACCTTCCGGTTTTTCTACCTCGTTCTCACACCTAATATCTCCGTTCGGTATCAATTAAGTGTGTGTGTGCTAATATTGGTTAATTACTCCAACATAAACAAACAATCAGTACATGTAGAAAAAACTTCAACACAATTGAAATTAAAACATACATAACACAAACTGAAGGATGTAGGATCTTAGATCTAAACGAATTAGATCTACGCGCAGCGGATGGATCACGATTTATATATCACAATACATAAATAAAGGATTTAAACTACTACAAGGGGGTTAAGATTATGTTACCAATATCGGGAAGAGAAGCCTTGATCTTCCGATGTGTTCTCCAAACGGCGGTTGGTGGACACCCTTCTTGATAAACGAACCTCCTTGATATGCAACACCGAGAAAAACTTAGAGTTTTTCTACTTCTAAAAACCCTAGACAAGAAAACTAATTTTTTTTCTCTCTTTTTAAGTGTGTAGGTCAAATTTTTCATTGCCAATACCCTTGGAATAACTCTCCTTTTATAGGAAAGTAAATCTTTGGTCTCTAAGTATTAATTAATTAAATAAATAAATAATTATACAAAATAAAAAGATATTTTCCTTAATGACTAATTGTGACATGTACTGACCAATAGGAAATCAAATAACAAGTCATCCAACAAATCATATAACAAAAATATCTTTTATTTTCCATAACACAAGAAAATTAATTCTTGTGCTAAATAAACTCAAATTGGCGCCACACATTAGGTCTAGAAGCCCACATAAAATGTCTTTTATGTGTATTATATTATTTAGCTCAACTAAATAATATCCATGCATATCAATTAATTAGCTCAGCCAATTAATTATCACTGAGGCCCAAAGAAACAAGAATATCAGCCCGAATTATAGAAGCCACATCGGGGACCATGGACCTATAACCAGTAGCTCCAATAATTAATTATTCATCGAACATAATAAGTACATTAATTATTAATTCTGGGATTACGCCACCATAAACCGAAACTGAACTCTACCGATTATAGATGTATACTTATACTCAACCCATAGAGTGAATAAGCGTCCACTGATATAATCACTACATACGGATTAACCCTCCATATACTGTCCATTCTGAGTAGGAAGTCTCCGTGAACCCGACTCAGAATATTTTATCCTTATTTACCATTAACCCCCTGATGATCAATTAGTTCACATATCTGACTAGTGATCAATTAGTCTAATATGAACTCGGCCGATCGATCACTTTCTTAGGGTTAACAAACAAGGGGATTGTCTCTCTACTTCCCGCAGGAAGGAATGGATTCCATGTCTGTTAAAATCAGAACTACTCACTCATCAGGAGATAGTGCCAATGAGAAGTGGCTTGGAACACATATTTAAATGAACCGTAACTAACACATCAAACACTACCCCGAGACAAGCAGTGCCCTGTGATCACCTCAGGATTAAGGTTGATCCATATATGATCATCTAATGATTTAATAAGATTCCTCGATTACGGAATTATATCGAGAAATTCAGATTAAATCGGTCCATCTATATGAATGCCACCATATATAAATGCCCCACGTAGGTACCCTCTACCGATAGTCCGGATAAGACTATCACACCCTAAGGTGTTCGGGCGCATTATTGGTGTTTTAATCAAGAGACCCTAAACTCGATTAAGTTCACCACGGACTAACGGTTTAAGTATATCACCACTAACTCAATCCTCACGTGCATGCCATACACCGAGTTAAGCGGTTACATACTGATATACTTAGGGTTTGCAGCAGTGTATTACTTACAAGCACAAAGCAAGTAATAAGGTGAGATAAATTTTGTCACCAAAAACAATTACACAAATTGTCTTTCGGGCACTACACCTAACAATCTTCCACTTGCACGAAATGACAAGTAATAATTGTTTTAGAGCACACCCATTCTCATCTTATTCACAACACTCTCCCACTTGCTCTAAAAGCAGATGAGATATATCCCTCATTGCCGTACCCTCCAAGCACTCGACTTGGTACACTGATTAGTTTGGTTGTCGGCTCGATACGATCTTTTGGATCGAAACGTCGCCGGTCCATCTAATCAGGCGGTACACTTTCTCAATATGCTTTTGACCTCTAGTAACTGAGAAGATCCTTCTAAGCTATCTCTTCACTGTTTTCACAATAAAGTGATATTAGCTCACTAAACCTGGAATTACTCCCAGATCAGAAAGGAAATTCCTAAGCCATATCGCCACTCTAGCTGCTCCGAAAGCTGCTACGTATCCGACTAACTAAAATCGAATTGGCGGTTCTGGATTTCTCCAGACTATTGCTCTATCACAATGAGTAAACACTGAGCCCGAGATCATCCCAACGATCATCCTTAATCTGACTATAAGTCAGAATCGGTGTAGTCAACCATATTCAAGTTTGCACCCGAATATACAAGCACATTAATCCTCGTTCTTCAAAGATACTTGAGGACGTATTAAACCGCTATTCAAAGCTCGAATCCGAGATTCGACTACTATTGACTTGTGATAACCTGACTTGCCGTTATCCAAGAGAGACTATATCCCATTTTCTCTTTATCCGAAGATTTAGAGAATCATTCCTGAGAGGTAGGGTAGGACTACTCTCGTTGAATGTTGCATATGTATATGCAAGATCATCTTAACCAATAAGATGGATGGGATAGCCAATGACTCATTCTTGTGAATTTGACCGAATCAAATTCTTAGAATATAGTCCAATTCTCTCATCCAGAGAATCTTGGCGTGTCAGTTTCCGACTTCAGATAGCACACCCATGTTGTTTCCAACCGTTTCAGTGTTATCATTCATGAACACTAATACTACTACTTCACCAATATTGATATCCAGTCTACAAAAGACTTATCAATATTCTGGTCAAGTCCACATATTTTAAAACATGTGACTTTAAAAGATCGAGAGGTTCTCTTAATTCCACAAAGGATATAAGCCCCGGAAGTCATCATGCCGTTTGTTCTAACCAAGGCCCTTCAGTTCCGAATGAATCCAGACTCCGTTTTTCGGCAAGAAAGTCTGAAGGAATCACCCTTATTTTCTTGTTTCTAACGAAATCTAGCAAGATTGAGTGGTGAGAGAGTTCAAGGTGGTTAACTCTCTACTTGTCAGGGAATCACCTCTATACCACTCAGCTTTGCGCTGAAAGTTTAAACTTTCTTATTCGACTCTTTTCCGTGTAGACCCAATTGCTCCCACTAGGTCTGAGACACTCAGGTGGTTCTACAAGAGGCTGAACAGAACTGGAGTATCAAAACTTCATTCACAGGGTTAAGGCTTTCAAACCAACCTCTATGATCAGAATCCTATACAACCCACTAAGAGCCATAGGTTATCAATCTCCCCAGCAGACTATAAAGTCCACAAAACCACAATGGGTCAACGGTTAAACCATACTCCCACTGCGTTTTGGGTGGATTGACATTCTGATCTAGTAGTATTTATCAGTGTAATCACCAACAACTGATGTTGGACATGGTCTGATTAAATCAGATAGTAACTACCTTTGGGTAACCGTACTCCAAAGTTTAAGGCTGCTTCTTATAGATTCTATCAGAAGCCTTGTGACAGTTCAACCGTCACTTTCTGATCTCAAGAATCTTATAGTCAACCTTCACTCGTCTCATTAAGGCATTTCACGAACAGTCAAAGTCTGAACGTATGCGCAAAATCTCCAGTCCTACCTTCAAGCATTAAATGCAAAATGCCTACATTTACGGAAGTGGTGTGAACCGAATTCACTCCTTATCCATAAATTCACTAGCATCTTCTAGGTAGACTTCTAGGTTTACATAATAATGTTAACCGTTATTTTGCAACGAATTATATTAATCGAGTTTAGCAGTGTATTGTAGCACATCAATAACTATATAGGGCAAGTCTATGGTTTCTTCCTCAGTGAGAAACATTCCACTAGGAGGCAGGCCGAGCATCAGTCCCAAGACTATGCGATAGCCTATTTCTGAGCATGGAATACTCTATTCTCTGCTAAAATCAGAGACTCCTCCTCGTATTATTTCGATAAACTAAATCGTGTTTCGAGTAGTTATCAGACAAAATGTCACCACTCAAAAGCCCCCATTAGCTTGTATCTTTCACTAGACCCCGAAGGTCATTGTGAACAATCTACGTTACTTCTTCAGATCTATTACCCTTTTCTAATAGAAAGGAAACTTAGTCATTGTTCCTTTGAGACAGTGTTCCGAGACTGGGAGATAAGAATCACCCTTAGCCAGTCGTTAGGTCTTATCTCTGGGATATATGCATTAATTAATAGATTTTGAAGAATCGTTTATCTTAATACGGAAACCGTTTGCCTATAATAGTTTAAGATGTGTTACATATAACTTTTCAGCATTTCTTAGTGGTTCTGACTTTATCAAACAAAAGTCCGAGTCTCAGATTCATACTACAAATGTCATATTCACTTTCTATGAGGCAACAATATATCGAGTTGAAAGTGAATCCATTTGTTTCAACGAATACGTAAACGAGAAAAATAAATTTTTCTATGTGATATTCGAGGATAGAATCCGAAATTCATTTCCTTATATCACTCCCACTATTCTAGCTGAAATTACTGCCCGTTGTTACTCTATTAATCGTTAATGCACAACTTCCTTGTTCTTCTAAAGAACTAAGCTACCGAGTCAAGTTACTCGGTTAAGAAAGTCGCTAAGGATTCATTGGTTAGTGATCCGAAATCACTTTCCTTATCCTATACTTTCTTTATTTAATGTTTCGGTTTAGCCTCAAAACTTCAGTTAAGATGATTAACACTTATAGACATTCTTTCCCATTCTTAACTTTCCTTAAAAGGAAATAGTCTATCCTAAGTATTTTATTTTCAACTGTTAGGATAGACTATCCTAATTCTTTCCCATTAGGAATTATAAAATGTCTATAATTCTTTCCCATTCTTAAATTTCCTTATAATTCTTTCCCATTAGGAATTATAAACTAAGTACTTATAGTCTATCCTACCGTTCCAAGGATTTAATCTAATACCTCAGTGCCGCCTTAGGGTAGGTCAAAGAGGTTTTGATTAATATTGAAGATCAGATAGAGAATCGAACATCTCATATGTGATCATCAATCACCTTTCCTTTTTTAGCCAAGGTATTACCAAAATACCCTTTATGAGTGTGACCTATTGTTTCAGATTTTTAGGTAGACCCCGAGTATGTCGCCTTAGGGTCGGTCAGTGACCCGGCGAGTACCCAAAATCCTATCCTTTCGGAGACCAAGCCTTGAATTTTGATAGCGGTGAAGGCCTTCCTTAAGGGGCCGAAATCAAAGCCGGCACGAGGCGTCACCATTCTCTCACGGTGCTTGAGTCAACAGTAGAGGCCGTGGGGTAGGTTGTCGCCTCTCCCGCTCCCAGTCAATATTTTGAAAAAGTGGTGGGTTTACTTATCACGTTTTTGGACTTGAAATGCTCAATAAATGCTCGATCCTTAAAATCTTAACATCCGGCTTAAGCCAGATTTCTTCGGTCTGAGCCGGCATCTTCATGTCAGGTGTAACGAAATTTTATAAAAATTATTCTGATAATCATATTTCCGTATCCATCGAGCTTTACGTTACGACCCTAAGGCTTTACCATGTGGTATCCGTAACAAAACAAAACGAGAAAAACCACGGGTAATTCTGATAACAAAAGTAGACTGATAAGCCTCAAAATATGTCAAAATAATGAGATTTTAGGATATCTACTATATACAAAAATAAAACGTACCATCACAATATTTACTATAATTGACACGAAAACGTTGCTAAAAACTCAAGAAATGGATTTAAAACACATTAAAATACAACATCTGGTTGACATATATCAACCAATCCCACTTAGCTTTTGATCGTCCTCGAGCAAAAGAAGCAACAAAACAATTAAAGCCACAACCGATAGTTATGCAATGTCAAGAAATGAAGTTTCAACTAGATGATGTAACCAATCAGAATTAAAGCTACATGTTATCCTGTTATTTAAGAGAGCAGTGTGGTGTGTGGACGAACGTCCTCACATTTTTGTTATTCATTCAACCAATTGAGAATTCATGCATGCAGAACTTAATAAATGCAAACCATAGGCTTAAGAGTGATACCAATCTCCATTAATCGAGGTACTTGGAGTCAAGAAGATAGATCAGGTAGGACTTGCAAGTTTATAACGTTAGGCTCAGGTATTGGCTAAGAGAAGGGTAAAATGGGAGTATTAAAGAGAACAATCCAAGATAGCAAGCCTCTACACCTTCACTTAAAAAAATGTCAAATTGGTATCTCTTATTCTTCTTTGCATAAATCGTCGATGTGGCCACTTCAACAAGGAACAAAAGATATAAGAAACACCGCTTCAAATCAATGCAATTTCCCAAAGCTCAAGTTACTTGACTTTGATAAACTTGTCTTTTTATTGTCTAACCATTTATTGAACTTTATTGAATTCGAAACTCTTCTCTTTTTCTGTTTTTTTTGTTGTTGGAAATAAACTAACAATAATGGACTCTGAACTTGATAAGATACCATCTCAACTTTCAGTCAAATGTTATCCAACTCTTGCCGAACTTCTAATGTCGTCGCTACAATAAATCATAAAAACTTGCTAAACTTGCGGGACAACAAGGGAATGTAGACCAAAATTAGGGTCAGTGTTGGATAATAATGGGGTTAATTACGAATGGCTAGTTCGAGTAGGGTCTCACCACTCTACAAAGGCTGAGATGGGGACAGGTGGAAATTATGTTCGGGATGGCCGTTTGGCTATGATTAAGTCAAAGAAATGCCAGGACCGTCATCCCTAAATTCAACTCCAAACACCTTTCTATTTTGCCTCAAAAGGATATCAAACCTACGTTCTAGTTGGTACTGAGGCATGTGTGCATAATTTCACAAAAGTTTGCATGTTAACAAAAGCTAAGGATTCACACTATTGTCAAAGAATTGCAAGATAAAATGTACCTTTAATTTTTTTAAGGTTGCTCGTTTTTTTGAAATATTCATTCTATTAATCGCAAAGCTAAATGTTGTGCCAAAAATTATTTTATTCTAGTAATCATGCTCAAAAAATAATCAAAATTAAGCGCTTCTCGAGTATTTAGTGAAATTATTCCTTATTAGACTAACTACGTCTCCACTCCCCACTTACGAACTGTCATCGTCCCGATGAAAAATTGAGTAGTAAAGAAGTGGTTAGGGAAATAAGGAAGAATCAAAATTAATAAATTTTTTGATGTTGGGTTCAAAATGACCTCAGCATAAGTCGGGTTTATCTTCGGCGTAGGCCGGAATTTGTAGGGCAAAAAGTGGTGGTGTGCGCCGAACCATTTATGGCGCAGACCGTGTGGAAATCAAAACATGTACAGAGAGATATTTACAGTCTATCTGGGGCAAAATATGAACCAAAATGGAGTGCAGTATAAATATGAAGATGTAAGTGCCAATTTGAATATTATAATACTTAACACGCAACCTTGATTTATTCAGATAATTCAACATTATACAACTGAACGAAAGAAAGTGGAAGAAAGACATTACGATCAACATGTTCGGAAGCCTATCGGGTCACACACATATGAACATCTAGTCGGATTAAAATATGGTTATAGATGATAACCAAATAAGGAAAGTTTATCTCGTACTATAAAGGTTATAGTGGTAAATTAATATGGTGGTATTTATTTATTATGAATAAATTAAATACAATATATTAATTATATTGATTAATTAAAGAATATTCCGGATGCCAATTTATTGGCTAAGGTGGCGCAATTTGTGTGTGTATAAGATACACTTGGATTGTGCGATTTAATTAATGGTTTTACCAAATATTAATATTAGATATTAATATATATATATATATATATATATATATATATATATATATATATATATATATATATATATATATATATATATATATATATATAATTAATACTTATGAGTGCGTGTGTATATATATATATATATATATATATATATATATAAAAATTAATACTTATGAGTGCGTGTGTGCAAAAGTGCCAGTTGGTACAATGCATGCGCATGTATGTATAATATATATTTATGTGTGTTATATATATATATGATATATACACATGTGTAAATTGATTTATGGTAATATAATAAAAGATAAATATTGTCAATATAAGATATTGACAATATCTTGGAAATATTCAATATGAAATATTGACAATATCCTAGATTTATTTAATATATATTATAATAAATGAGATAAATCAATCAATTATATTTTCCTTATTTATTGGAAAAATGTTTTCTTCTTCTCCACAACTATTTGGGGCGCCACTTCTACTATAAATAAGAGGTGGGTGTCAAGCTCTTTTGTACATCACAATTGCAAGAACTCATAGTTCTTGTGTAAAATAGAGAGCATCTTTTAGAGAGTTGGAGAGAGGGGAAAAGAGCCGGTCTAGCAACCGGAGTTTTCCAATAGCAATCCATGATGGGATTCCGGCGGGGTGCTCGTGTGGACTAGCGGTAGAGGCCGAACACTTAGGCGGCTCTATGCAGAACTACTCTCCATAGACGGTCAAAGCGTCGATCTTTTAGATCAACCAAGGTAACCACCGTCTACTACTTGTTTGTTTATTGCTTAAACGAAGTCGATCTTGGGTCGATAGGAAATAAAATTTTTAATTCCGCTGCGTTCCCGCGTAGATTTCCTAACAGTGGTATCGGAGCGAGCTTCGAGCTTAAGCAATAAGCATGTTATTGTGCGTAGTTAATTTTATCGTTTAAATCACGTAATTAAAAGATGAAAGATTTTTTATTCGCAAAAGTGATACATGAAAAGAAAAAAAGAAAAAAAAAGGGAGATCGGGTGGTGCTCAGCCGACTGGCGGCAGCACCACCACCGGCGGCGGCGGCGGCGGGGCAACCTGCTGCCGGCAGTCGGTTGACCGGTCAATGCTGGAGGATCTCCAAATTTTTGTTTTGTGTATTTTGTGATTCAATATGGTTCATAGTTGTGATTTGTAATTCCTCATTTGTTTAGTTGTGTCATGTAGGTAACCAACGTTCAAATAGTTTGGGCGATTGGGATGCCACATGGCATTAAAATAATAATGGCATTTTCAAACTTTGTTTGGAATAGGCCTAGGCCATTTCCAAATATTTGATTTGGGAAAATGCCTAGGCCATTTCCAAAATTTTGATTTTGGAAAGTGGCCAAGCCTAAACCAAAATTACTTGGCATTTCGAAATATTTGATTTGAAATAGGCCTATGCCCTTTTCAAATATTTGATTTGTAGGCCACTTCCAAAATTTTGATTTTGGAAAGTGGTCAGGCCTAAACCAAATTTGGTTTAGGAAGATGCCTTTTGGTTTAGGAAACCAAAGACATCACTTTTTATTACGAATCAAAAGGAAAGAAACAAAAGAGAAATAATTTTAATTTTGATTTTTTTTGGAATAGTTCTAATTAATTAAAATTAAAATTAAAATCGGTTTAAAATTAATCGTTAATTTTATTTCGATTAAAATCATTTAATTAATTAAATGTTAATTAGTTAATTGATTGGATAAAATTATTTAATAGATTAAATGTTAATTGATTAATTAAGAAGCAAGTAGTTAAATTTTAATTTTATCTTTTTCATAAGATTTTATTGTATGTATTAGATATAGTAGATATAATATGATTATATGGACCCCGATTGATCATGGACTTGACCGATAAGATAGATGTGAATGATTTAATTTTTCTGTTGGTTTAAAAATTGTCCTAGGCCGTTATGAAGAACGTGACCTAGTTTATTTTCTACATTTATCCCATTCCCGTTAGCTCCCCCCGTGTGCGGCGGGTGTATCTATTTTATTAGATAGAATTAAATGTAACAAGAATGGAGCAGAAGATGAAAACTAAAGAAAGACGAAAATAAAGATCCCATTGGAGAATGGAGCATTAAAGATCATACTGGAGGTTGCAGCTACCCTTAGATTGTGACCCGCGGTTTCGTCAGTTTGTATTCGAAACCGCACATAGGAAAAGTCCATGATCATACCGGTTACTTTACGCATTTATTTATTTTGTGCTTGTATTTATTTTATATGATACGATAGATGCATGACTAGGCACGATCGAGATAAATGTGTAGGATGTATGTCTATAGAGATAGATATATTTGATGCTACCGCAATTAAAATTAATTAAGTGAATTAATTTACATAAATACTTCCACAACAAAAATCAAGTCGAAATATTGTCTCCTAATATTATAACGACGGTGAAGAGCCTGTGTTCGGATCCAACTGATTGACCACCGCCGGGAGTTGACCTACCTCGGGTATATCGTCGTTATTGAGATATGATCGTATGGGATCTCGTGAATATTGGGTTATGACTTGACTAGAGTCTTTCGGTGATTGGCCACCGTCAGGGCCGTCTGACTTTAGAGACAAGGGTTTGACTAACACATAGTGATGTGTATCGCCAAAGAGTTGACTAGTCAACCACTGAGAATCACATAGAGATGTGAATGGTAAAGAGTTACCTACCTTTCGAAATTATCTTGGTTGATCGACCACCGCCGGGAATCGAGGTAACTAGATTGGATCTCAACCACTAAAGAATTTTTGAAATATTCTTGAAAGTCAATTGGGAGTAGTTGACTAGTGGGAGCAAAATCATAAACCAAAAGACCATTTTTGATTTTGCGTGTATAAATAACAACACTCTTTTATTTTTCAGTTTAGGTTGTAGTTTTAGCAAACTTTTATATTTATGTTTTTATTCTTGATTAGTAAAACCAAATTATGATTGTTACCTTTTGAGAAACGTTCTCAAATATGGTTAAGTAATTATAATCCTTTTAAAATAAGCAATGACACGAGCAATCCCGTTATAGTAGTTAGAGACAATGAGACTACATATTTGATGGAGTACTCCAAGGCTTTAATTATTAATGAAAGCGGAAGCTCATGACATTGGATACGATCCAATATGATCATTCAGTCATACGATGACAATTAACTCAAACGTTGGACAAGAATGACCACATCTAATTTTGGAAAGGTTGTTTTCAAAATTATAAGATTTAAGTATCGACTTAATTCTATCATTGCTTAAAGGTTAATTAAATAGTCAATGTTTTGAATACGATTCAAAAGGTTAAATAAACTATTTGATAAACGTTAGATTTTCTTTACGAAAGGAAATAGAAGACATGGCTCTTATGATCTTTCTTAAGTGTCATGAAGACTACACTAAGAAATGTTTACAAGTGCTTGAAGGATTAAAAAGGAAAGTTAGGGCATGTGCTTAAATAGAGAACTTATTGAAGTTTCTATTCTAGGCAAGTGAGTTGAGATAAATCTATCTAAGTTCAAAGTCAACTCTTAGATATATGATATCTTGCGAGTGTGATTAAATTAGAAAGATTAAATACAGATATGGAAGGTGAAGCAAACGTTGTAACACTTACCATATTCTGGATCTATTAAACTGATAAGGGAACTAAATAAATGTTATTATGTTCCGGTTCTTATAAAGAACATACTTTCAGTTATTGTTTGGATTTAGTAGACATATTCAATTGTAAAGAATAAGTGTTATTCCGATAAAGTTGGAAGGTCACTGAATCTAACATACTAGATTGATGTCACTATATAGTTGATATATGTGATGAGATCTCAACTGAATATTTGTATGGCTGTTATCCTTGATTTGTGGTTACTCTAGGCACAGCCTCTATGGAAGGGAAGCGTGTAATCAAACGTCATTCTAATGATGCTAAACCACATGATTATGAATCATGTGGGTTATACGTATCTTATCCAAATAGGACTAAAATACCTTTTTAAGAAAAGGTTATGAAACCTAGAAGATTGACTAAAGCCTAAACATATTGATGTTTGTTGGCTTGTGACAATTTATACCACAAACGATTGTTTGTCTCTCTCTTGGACTATTTTTAGAAATAGTTGAATGTACTTATTGAAGTACAACAATTTGGAAAGCCTGAAAAGTTCGAGCTAGTACGAATATGAGATTGATGAGCTACTTAAGAATTAATCTTCAATTGGATTGAGGTAATTAATACTTGAAGGGTGTTTCATAAGTCGTCTGAAAAGGAATAAGATTCTCCCTTGAAGGATACCATCTTTTGGTTACGCAATTAGATTGTGTTCCCAAAATGGAAACAACACTTTATATGATAAAGGTGTGACACAAGCCATGCGAAGTATCCCTTACCCGTTTCGGGATAGTGCCCTCATACTTAACCGAGTTCCAAAGATAATGGTTGAATAAATTCCATATTAGATATGGAAGAAGATAATGTCGAATCTATCTTAACCGATGATTTGAAGTTGTCATAGGCTGAGTCAGAAAGGCTTGGAGCCTAGTACAACATATGCAACTTTGTGGAATATCTTAGCTAGCACGCTGGATATTATTTACTTGTCCGCGGAGCAAAATGTTTGTCTCCAAACATGCTGTCTTCTAAAGGAAGTGTTTCTTCCAAAAGAAACAGTGGGAGTGAATCGAGATCTCAAAAGAGTTTGAGAACCACAAAGATATATTCAACCAATGGAACATGAGCAGACGCCGCATAGCGATGAGGTGTAGGACACTGCTCAGTGCACACAAAAGTTCTGTAAGTCTGTGGATAACCTCAAGCCTGAAAAGGCCGCTGGTATGTTCAACTTGAAGAATGAATATCTCACGACTTATGAAAGAATGTTTGAAAGTCAAGATTGAGAGATATGGCTATGAGCCATAATATCTGAATTAGATTCCATCAGTGACAAACCAGGTTATGAACCTAGTCTGTCTTACCTAGAGGGAATGTCCCCGTAAGGTTGAGCTAGAGGTGGCCAAATGGTGTAACCGCCGGTTTATCTAACCGCCGGTTTTTCAAACCGCCGGTTTGAAAAACCGGCGGATTACTGTTCAAAACCGCCGGTTGCCGGTTTGGGCCGGTTCCGGTTTTCTCCCGGTTTTCTCCCGGTTCAGATCACGGTTCCGGCCACGGTTTTAAAATTTCATTTTTTTTTCTTTTCATTTTTATATAACACTTATTATTTTCACTACAATAACAAATTATTATTATTTTAATTATAATTATTAAAGCGAATGTAATATATATATTATTTTAAATAGATTTCTATTCGGTTTTTTAAAAATAATATTAATATTATGTTGTTTGGTATATAATATATATATTACCGTATATTGTGTTGTTTTTATTATATGTAAATTGTGTTATCTTTTCAACGCTTGTACCGATAATTCGGTTGCCTACGTATTTTTTATATGTAATCGTGTCGGAGGCACAACACATATAAAAAAATCAAAGCGAACGTAGTTCTAATTCTTTATTTTTTTAGTCTTTTATGGTTATGTTTGTTATTGTTTTTTTAAAGTCTTTTATGGTTATTTAATAAGTTTTTTGAGTCGGTTTAAGTATCCGTTGATTATAAATGTTGTTTTGTGGTATTTTGAATAAGTTTTTTTGAGTCGGTTTAAGTATACGTTGATTATAAATGTTGTTTTATGGTTTTTTGAGTCGGTTTAAGTATACGTTGATTATTAAGTCTTTAATGGTATTTTAATAAGTTTTTTGAGTCGGTTTAAGTATACGTTGATTATAAATGTTGTTTTATGTATTTTTGAATAAGTTTTTTGAGTCGGTTTAAGTATACGTTGATTATTAAGTTTTTTATAATTTTTTAATAAGTTTTTTGAGTCGGTTTAAGTATACGTTGATTATTAAAGTCTTTTTATTAGATAATATGTTTGGTATATTGTGTTGTTTTTCTTATATGTAAATTGTGTTATCTTTTCAACGCTTGTACCGATAATTCGGTTGCCTACGTATTTTTTATATGTAATCGTGTCGGAGGCACAACACATATAAAAAAATCAAAGCGAACGTAGTTCTAATTCTTTATTTTTTTAGTCTTTTATGGTTATGTTTGTTATTGTTTTTTTTTAAGTCTTTTATGGTATTTTAATAAGTTTTTTGAGTCGGTTTAAGTATCCGTTGATTATAAATGTTGTTTTATGGTATTTTGAATAAGTTTTTTGAGTCGGTTTAAGTATACGTTGATTATAAATGTTGTTTTATGGTTTTTTGAATAAGTTTTTTGAGTCGGTTTAAGTATACGTTGATTATTAAGTCTTTAATGGGTTTTTAATATGTTTTTTGAGTCGGTTTAAGTATACGTTGATTATAAATGTTGTTTTATGGTTTTTTGAATAAGTATTTTTTTAGTTATTTTTTTTATATGTTTTTATAGTTTCTATCGGGTTTTTTTTAATGGTTTTTTTCATTGTTTTCTATAGTTTTTTTTAGTTATTAGTAGTAGGTTTCTTATAATTATTTTTAAGATATAAATTGCGTACCTTTAATCGACGTCGGTATTTCGAGAGCTTGTTCCTGCCGAAGTTTCAGTGTCACCGCCTTCGAACTGTGACTCCTCATCTTCTGACTGAATGTCTTGCACCCTCTGCTCAGCTCGTACCCAATCTTGACTAAGCATCTGCTTCTCTAAAGTGGTGGGATGAAGCGCACATCTTTTGTTGTTTAGCACATACCCTGCCATGCTGAAAGTGCGTTCCACAGTGACGGTCGAAACAGGGCAACTTAAAAAATCCATCGCCATAATTGCTAGAACTGGAAATTCCTTAACGTGTCTCTTCCACCACTTCAATAAGTCGAATCCGAAATCATAGTTATCGCCATCACAGCCTTCAAATGTAGTGTTTAGATATTTTGATATCTCTGTACGTTGATCAGATGATGATGTCGCTCCCTTCTGCCGTTTCGAACTCATTTTCTCCATAACTTTTTTAAGTCCCTTCAGGACACCTGCACGGTTAGTAGAAGCACTTGCGGATGGATTGGGAACCGCGTCGATTCTCAATCCATACATACCTTGTAAATCGTATTCCTCAAAAATATCAACTAATACAGATGCAATGTTAGAAGCACTATGGGTCTCGTTAAATAAACGAAAAAAAAGTAACCTTTTTTGGACAATCCAAGTGTTGTCAATCCAGTGACCCGACACGCCCAAATAAAAATTGTTCGTCCTCCTATCCTCCCAAATATCGGCACATACACATATTCGGTATTTATTGTTCTTCAAAGTTTCTATAATAATATTTTGTCGTTTAATAAATTTATTTTTGAAATCCCTAGTCACCGTTGCACGAGGGATACGAGTAAAAGCCGGCTGCAAAGCCCCTTGTATCTAACTTTCAAAAATAGGATTTTCAGGAAAGCTAAAAGGAAGACCCATACCCGCAATAAGATCCGTAGTTAGATCTCTACAGTTATCACGAGTGTAAATAAAGAGTGGATTAGTGTTACCTCCGCTAGAGCTCGGCATGTTTAGCTGGGATTGAGAAGAGCCGTCTTCCAATTTTTCCGGGTGTTTAGTTATAATGTGAGTCCGCAACGTTCCATAATCACCGGAATGTTTAAATTGATTTTTTTCCCACAGAAATTGCACACCCCGTAGAACAATTTTCCGGGGTTAGCTAAACCTATTTCATCAGTCCGAGGAACCTTTGTGAAAAATTCCGTAAAAATTCTCGATGATAACTTTTTTTCTTGTGTTGTGGCTCCGGCACTTTCACTAGCATGTAAATCGAATGACTCGGGAGTAGGAGTAGGATCAGCACTAGAACAACTATGACGACGCTGACTCCCACCACGTCCTTGTCTAGGTCCTCTATGACGGGAAGCATTAGGAAATACATCAACATCATCATCAACGTCGACTTCATCATTATCTTCAACTTCGTTAAGGTTGATGTTAAAATTTCCACCTTGAGACATTATATCGCTGTAATGACTATCAAACTCATCTTCATTGTAACCTGGAGGTGTTTCGAACGAGGAATCGAAATGCGACTACCGGTGATAGGGTTCGTGTAATATTGGGGTCTATAGCCACCAACAAGATCATCCGATTCCGGCACAAACGTATCATCACGGAAAGTAACATTTCGATTTCCTCTTGATGATTCACCTCTTCTTGACATTTTAAAAAATCTAAATTAAAGAAAACTGTTATAAAAAAATTTAATTTAACTAACCAATTTTACTTATAACTAAAACCGAATTGAAGTAACGATTAAATCATAACAACTTCAAATTTCGGTCTAGTAAGTAAATTTGATTATAAAAATTAATTTTTTTTACAATTGTAAAAAGACTAGTTGAATAAAATACAAAACCAAATTTACTTATAACTAAAACCGTATTGAAGTAACGATTAAATCAGAACAACTTCAAAAATCGGTATTGTAAAGTAAATTTAATTGTTGTTTTTAACAACTAAACAAACTTGATAATCAAAGAAATTTATATAACATGTAAGAAATGAGTAGAAGATTGAGAGAGAATGAGATTGGTTTGGTGTAGGAATGAGGTAGTATTTATAGGAAATTTTTTGGGGTGAGGTTGGGAGGAAAAAAAAAAAAAGGAAATAGCCGTTGGAATTTGGAAATAGACGTTGGAAAAAGAAAGGGAAAAGTAACCTTTTTTTTTATATGCACCCGAAAAAAAAAAAAAAAAAAAAAAAAAAAATTGGGCCGGTTAAACCGGCGGTTCCGGTTCCGGCCATCCGGTTTGAACCGGCGGTTCCGGTTCCGGTTACCAATAACACAAACCGGCGGCAAACCGGCAAACCGGCGGTTAAAAAAACCGCCGGTTCCGGTTTCGGTTTGGCCACCTATAGGCTGAGCCCAGTTCTATTCAGATAATACTTGTTATAACTTTGTATCATGACTATATGATAGTGTTGAAGACGTTGGGCAGACAGCTCGATGTTCATAGACGATAACATGATATGTAAGCCCACGAGATCCATTTATGGACTCAAACAAGTTTCTCTAGACAATTTCTTTGTTTGATAATCAAAGAAGTTTGATTTAGTCAAAAGAAGGATATGCCCAATGTGCAAGATGGATAGTGGGAGTGTGTTACGATTTTTGAGTAAGGTATTGGATATCTCTCTCGAGAATTGTCACCCCATGTCACAGTCAATTAATGTTTGGTAGTTCAAGGTCTTTACGAAAGCACTTGGATTAGCAGTTCTTATTTTTAGAAATAAGAATCTATAGCGATAGATTTAACTGCTGTTAGATTATAGTTTACCTATATAGATGTGATGCTAAAAGAGTTTAGCATAGATCGCGATAGGGGATATTGCTAGCCGGTGTTTTCAAGATCTATCTATGTTAGGACGTTTGTCCTAATGATAAGGTGAATGATGATGCTTATGGAAGGTTTCCATCGCTACTGCGATAGGAACCATCTTATAGGTAATGCCGGATGTTCATAGTCCATGAATAGTAATGAGCAAGTATGAAAGTAAATCTGGTGAATGTCGAGAATATCCTTAAACGAGTTAAGGGAGAGTTCCCAGTTTATCGAAACATGGAATTAGATAAATATAGTTATACAGGCGTATATCCTAAGTCTTATGAAGGCGAGTGGGAGCTACAGTCTGGGTTTGCAGTCACTTTGATTAAGTGATACAGTGAGCTAGAAATGTTCTAGCCTATGGGTCACTGTAAATTCTACAACCAGGCCAAAACACAGTAGTGCCTTGGAGGCGCAGCGGGAGCAGAACATGGATCTAGAAGGTTCATTCCTGAACCTTATACGGTTCTTCCGCCTTTTCTATATAGTTGATATAGTAAGTGGATTCATTACTTGAAGCAAGGACCAGGGTCTCGTCAGAGATTCGTGTGTGTGTTGAGGCGGTTCCTTTGACTTGGTCATTTGGAACATGATATGAAGATAGTCTGAGTCCCCACGGATAGCGATCCGTTTATGGCTAGGGCTAGTTGCGAGTATTGCATGAGATTCTTGTGTTTCAACTTGGTCTTGTGTGTATGAGTGATTGGTTTTAGGCCAAGTGGGAGATTGTTGAAATAGTGTCCTAAACCCAATCGGGTTGGACCGGATCCGACCGGGTCGGATCATTTCTACTATTTCTTTATGTTTATACATTTATTAAATGGCTTTTATGTTGTCATATATATGTTCTTTTAATGAACCAATTATGAATTGTTATATGATAACGTCCTTAGTATTAAACTGTGATAGAGAAATCATGATAGGCGATTATGGTCGATGAGATCTCTAATCACTGTAATAAGTTTGATACTTAAATGTCTCTAGGCTGATGTACAATTAAACAGGGCATTGATAGTATAAACAGACTAGCACGTATTAGATGTCTTCTATCTTTAAGGGCAGGGATAGATCACGTCTATCAAAGTGTAGAGACACTTGGACTGTACGTGGACGTGTATTAGAGAATGCGTACGTTAGACTGACCCACTTACATTAAGTGTCACACTATGTGGCGGTTGTGTAATTATCCTTTTGACCGGAGTCTTCATGGCATCACGGTGTGGATTGTCGTGCTTTGACACTATACATGATTGGTCGTCTGGGAATCGCGTATCCTATGATTGGGATTGAATATCCGAAAGGGCCTTCTTATAAGGAACGTCTAGCTCTCGTGAATCTTTGCAAAGTGGGAGTAATGAGTTACTTCGAGAGAGCATGATATCCAGATTATAAGATATGATCGTCAATGTATCGACACTTGAGATATGATCGTATGGATATTATTACAGCGATAGGATTGTAAGTTATACAGTCACTGTTTCACATGAAAGGTAGTAGTCATTGCATTTGACTCTTCCGATGATTGGGGGTCACGGTGTGTTGCTAGACGCTATCCCGTGATCGTTAGTTATGAAGGGCATTTTCGTAATTTGCACTTTGTGCCTACGGCCAACATATTCGGAAGCCTATCGGGTCACACACATATGAACATCTAGTCGGATTAAAATGTGGTTATAGATGATAACCAAATAAGGAAAGTTTATCTCGTACTATAAAGGTTATAGTGGTAAATTAATATGGTGATATTTATTTATTATGAATAAATTAAATACAAGATATTAGTTATATTGATTAATTAAAGAATATTCCGGATGCCAATTAATTGGCTAAGGTGGCGCAATTTGTGTGTGTATAAGATACACTTGGATTGTGCAATTTAATTAATGGTTTTACCAAATATTAATATTAGATATTAATATACATATAATTAATACTTATGAGTGCGTGTGTGCAAAAGTGCAATTTGGTACTATGCATGCGCATGTATGTATAATATATATTTATGTGTGTTATATATATGTGATATATACACATGTGTAAATTGATTTATGGTAATATAATAAAAGATAACTATTGTCAACATAAGATATTGACAATATCTTGGAAATATTCAATATGAGATATTGAAAATATCCTAGATTTATTTAATATAAGATATTATAATAAATGAGATAAATCAATTATATTTTCCTTATTTTATTGGAAAAAGGTTTTCTTCTTCTCCACAACTATTTGGGGCGCCACTTCTACTATAAATAAGAGGTGGGTGTCAAGCTCTTTTGTACATCACAATTGCAAGAGCTCATAGATCTTGTGTAAAATAGAGAGCGTCTTTTAGAGAGTTGGAGAGAGTGGAAAAGGGTCGGTCTAGCAACCGTAGTTTTCCAATAGCAATCAATGATGGGATTCCGGCGGGGTGCTCGTGTAGACTAGCGGTAGAGGCCGAACACTTGGGCGGCTCTATGCAGAACTACTCTCCATAGACGGTCAAAGCGTCGATCTTTTAGATCAACCAAGGTAACCACCGTCTACTACTTGTTTGTTTATTGCTTAAACGAAGTCGATCTTGGGTCGATAGGAAATAAATTTTTTAATTCCGCTGCGTTCCCGCGTAGATTTCCTAACAATATGAACATCAAGTCGGATTAAAATGTGGTTATAGTTGATAACCAAATAAGAAAAATTTTATCTCGTACTGTAAATGTTATAGTGGTAAATTAATATGGTGGTATTTATTTATTATGAATAAATATAATACAAGATATTAATTATGTTGATTAATTAAATACACATATATTAGATATGTGTATGTCGATTTTATGTGTGTATATGATATACATGTTACGAAGCCAACCTTGGATGCCGGCCAGGGCCGGCCCATCTATGAGGCTTGTGAGACCCGGGTCTTAAGCCCAACGGTACCGGAAGGCCCAACGGTACATGTTTAGCTAAAAAAAAAATTCCGTGTAGATTAAATCCAATCAAACCTAATATAATATGTTTTTTTTTTGTTTTGATGAAGGTCCAATTTTTTTGACTCCAATTGATAAATGTGTCGATAAAAAAATTTATTTGACCCAAAAAAATAGATATACTGTACAAACAAGTTTTTTTTTTCTGTTTTATCTATATTATTAATTTATTATATATATCTATATTATATAAAAAACAAAAGCACACACAAAATAAATAAAACAAACAAAAGTTCCGGCCCCCCAACCCTAGCTTCCCTGCTTCTTCGTTTCCCCCCAACCCCAACTCCCCTGCTTCGCCTGTTGAGCTGTTCCTCCTTTTTTTTTTCCTTTACTTCTTTCAATTTTCCATTAATAAATTCTAATCTCAAATTCTCAATCTTCAAGAATCAAGACTTAGACTACACCAGGGGGCGGATCCACGTGCCCCAAGGGGGGGTCACGTGACCCCACTGGATTTTTTAAAAAAAATTAGTATTAAAACTATATAGTTTTGTTGTTAAAAAGTGTTATTTTGTCGATAAAAATTGATGTTTTAGACCCCGGTGACCCCACTGGATTTTTTTTTGGATAAAGATGTAGTTTTAGACTCCGATGACACCACTGGAATAAATTCCTGGATCCGCCAGTGGACTGCACACTAACACAAGCCCTAGTTCTTAAGTGGAGGTAATTTTCTATTCTTCATTTCTTCTAATAGTAATTTACTATTTTTCTTATAGTTTAAGTGTTAATAATGTAATCAAATTTTTAATTAGTAAGATGAATAGTCAGAATAGATGATTTAATATCTCTGTTTGAATATCATAATTTTTTTGTATGTAGAAAGATTGGATTATTGGAAGATACCATAGCAAGGAAGGATTAGGAACAAGAAAGAGCCGAAGAGGGCTTTCGTTTTAACTGAATAAGAGGCACATATTATAGTCATTACTCATTACATTAATCAGGTATGTTTTGTTCGTGATTCGGTAATTAGCTTTGCCGGCGTACTTTATGTTTTGTTTTATTGTTTACTTGATGGGGTGATTCCGTGATTGTTTACTTGATGGGGTTATACCAAAGTTTGAAAAAATTTAACTAAAAAGCGCAATTCGGGAACTTTGTCTTAAACCCAACAAATCCGAGGGCCGGCCTTGATGCCGGCCGTGACAAATATGCATAACCAAGCGCAAAAGCAAAAGAGAAACCACAAGAAAAAACGCCCTTCATTAAAAATATGGGTCGTTACACTTATATACACACATCAACATGCTTCATACTTTCGCGATTAAAAAAAAAAAAAAAAAAAAACACATGGTTTATACTTCATACTACTAATTATATATATTTCTTGTAAGTTGTAACGATAATGTTACAAAGCCAACCTTTGATGCCCATGACAAAATTGCACAATCAAACACAAAAACAAGAGAGATTCCCCAAGAAAAAACGCCTAGTACTTTTGTTCCATCCTTCAAGAAGAAACTATCTTTTGGAGAAACGACACTTATGACTGTTGGAGAAAATAGAGCAAAAGTGATTTTATCGATTTTTTAATCATTTTCGACAACTAATTTAAAGAACGAGTTCAATGAGACTTTTATTAAAGTTATCGAGATATTATTAAATCATTGGAAATTACGTGCTACGTAGTAGACAATAGGATTTAAAATTATTCAATTCGGAGTACGGATGAATGAGCTATTAACGCTTTAAGTTGTTTGTGAGATATTGGGAGTTGAGTTGTGTAAACTCTTTATCCCACATTGGAACATGAGTGGTCCAATGTCAAGTACTTAAATGATGACAGTTGATGATGGGTATAAGCTCCTAGAGTAAGGGATGAAGACTCAGAATGTTTTAGTTAGACGATTATGCTGAAATTACCACACGCGTGCCGCCCGCCCGTGCCCATGCCTGAGCCAATTGACCGTGGACATGGGCTTTGGCTTTGGGGAATTGGGCCTGAGGGCCTTGGTCTGGGCTAGTATTATATTTTTGGATAGATTCAGCGGAGTGGCATTTCAGCTGAGGTCAACTGAAGCAAATCAGCAGGGCCCGAAGTCAGCTGACAGCTAAGGCAATTCATCAGGGGTGAGATTCAGCAAGCTGAAGCAAAATCAGCAGGGTGATTGAAGTCAGCTGAGAGTTGAAGTCGGTGAATGTGTCGACGAGCCAAATTCACCGAGGTCGAATATTTCGACCACCGACTCAGTTGAGACCTTTCACCTTTCATCTTCTTTAGCTGAGACCTTTCACCTTTCATCTTCTTTAGCTGAGACCTTTCACCTTTCATATTCTTCGAAACTGTCATCATTAATACTGATATCAAAGTGGGAGTAAATGCATTAATGTTTATCAATGCGACCTTTCACTTTTCATCTTCTTCAAAACTGTCATTATTAATACTGATATCGAAGTGGGAATAAATGCATTAATGTTTATCAATGCTGAGACATTTCCATTGCTTGCTCAAGCCTCTATATAAACAGGCCTTCACAACATGGAGAAGACACACAAGTTACAACAACAGAAATATTATACACATCCATATAGTTGCATAGAAAGTTGAAGAGTTTTTCTAAAACACTCAAGAGTTCGACGTTGTTTAGAAGTTGAAGTACCTCTCTTTTGAACAGGTAAACTGAGTAATCCTGGGAGACAATTGCATAAACCGGGGTACAAGCCGGAGCAAATTTGTCTTAAGGACAGAGTTTCATCTCGCCTCAGTCAAGATATCCTTTACTGTTGTATTTTATTTTCATTTTTCATTACAGTTGTTGTAATATCTTTCAGGATTAATGTATAAATTTTTCTTCTTCTTTCTTTTATTAATTTTATTTCGTATAAAATAATACAGGTATAACAATCTTAAGACAAAATTTTCAGGGCTTTCTTATGCTCTGAAAAGTATCTTTATGCGAAATGAAAAAAATAATTTTTCGACTTTGAACAATTTATTTTATTTATTCTACTGAACCTGAATATCTCGTTTGATATTCAGTAAAAATCGTGTTGTTGTTTGGTCTCGTTTTAACGAACCAAAATCTGATTGTTGATCTTCTGTTTTGAACAGAAATGACTACTGTTAATGATGCGTCATTGACACCTATTGCTGATGCTGCGGCAAGTTGAAGTCTGAATCCACTATCAAATGCAACTGTGCCTACTATTGTGTCACCTAGTATTGTTGTGACACAATCTACTATTGCTCGTGGCTGGTTCATCTCATGGTGAGAAGCTAGAAAAATTTAATGGGCTGAATTTAAAGCGTTGGCAGCAAAAGATGTTGTTCTACTTGACTACGTACACTAGGATTTTCCAGGATGCTCACTGAAGAGCAACCAGTTGTGCCTCCAGACAACCTCGTACACAGGGCTCTGCTTGCTCAAGAGAGTTGGAAGCATAGTGATTTTTTGTGCAAAAATTACATTCCGAACGCTTTAGACAATACTATGTATGGTGTCTATTGTATGTTTGAGTCTGCTAAAGCACTATGGCTTGCCTTAGATAAAATATATAAAAATGAGGATGCAGGTGCTAAGAAATTTATTGTAGGTAAATTTCTGAAATATGAGATGGTCGATTCCAAAACCGTAATTAAACAGGTTGAGGAATTACAAATCATTATATCCAAACTTTTAGAAGAGGGTATGGTTATTAATGTAAATTTTCAAGTAGCTTGTCTGATTAAGAAACTACCTTTTTCATGGAAGGAGGATAAAATTTATCTCAAACACAAGTGAAAGCAAATGCCTATGGATGATCTGATTGTCCGACTCCGTATAGAGAAGGATAATAGAGCATCCGAGAATAAACGTGTTGTGCAGGTTGGACAAGCTAAGGCATATGTTGCTGAGGTCAAGAACCAAAAGAGGAAGAAAACTAGTCAATCTTCCAAGAAAACTGGTGAATCGTCCAAGAATCCACAAACTGCATACAAGTTTAATGGTGAGTGCCGAAACTATGGCAAATTTGGGCACCGTGCAGCTGAGTGCCGTGGGAAGAAGCCATTTCAGCCAAAGGCACATGTGGCTGAAGCTGATGGTGATGATGATATGTTCTGCGCTGTGGTGATGGAATGTAATGCTGTTAGGAATCCAAGGCAGTGGACACTGGAGCCACAAGACATGTTTGTGCTGACCGTGGAATGTTTTCAACCTATAAGGCTGGAGCTGGTGACAAACTGTGGATGGGTAACTCTTCCCATTCGACCATTCTAGGAACAGGCAATGTGATTCTGAGATGACTTCTGGGAAGAAGCTGACATTGACCAATGTTCTCCATGTTCCTGACATTCGTAGAAAACTAGTTTCTGGTGCTATGTTGAGCAAGGTTGGGTTCAAGATGATGTTTGGTTCTGATAAGATCATTCTGACTAAGAATGAAGTGTTTGTCGGTAGACGTTATCTCACCGAGGATATGTTTAAGTTGAATGTAATGGTTATTATGCCAAAGAATGTTGTGCCCGATGAGGCTAATAAAATTGCATCTACTTCTACTTACTTGCTTGAGTCTTCTTGTTTATGGCATAATCGATTAGGACATGTTAATAATAAATCAATTCATAGAATGATGAATTTAGATTTATTACATAATATAAAGTTTAATCAAACTGAAAAATTCCAAATATGTGTCGAAGCTAAAATGACTCAGACACCATTTCCTTCAGTGGAAAGAAACACAGAACCGTTAGATTTAATTCATACAGATTTGTGTGATTTAAAATTTGTGCAATCGAGAGGCGGTAAAAAATACTTTGTAACATTTATCGATGATTGTACAAGATACTGTTATGTCCACTTGCTAAGTAGCAAAGATGAGACTATTAAGGCTTTTAAAAACTATAAGAATGAAGTCGAAAATCAACGTAGTAAACGAATCAAAAAGGTTCGTAGTGATAGAGGTGGTGAATATGATGCACCGTTTAATGAAATATGTTCACTATCTGGCATTATTCATCAAACTACTGCTCCGTATACACCTCAATCAAATGGTATTGCTGAACGCACTCTAAAAGAGATGGTGAATGCTATGTTGATAAGTTCGGGTTTACCTCAGAACTTGTTGGGGAGGCCATCCTCTTAGCAAATGTCATTCTTAATAGAATTCCATCCAAGAAGATGGATAAGACCCCATATGACTTGTGTAAAGGCCATAGGCCAAGCTACAAATATTTGAAATTATGGGGGTGTTTAGCAAATGTAGAAGTGCCTAAACCTAAACAAATAAAGATTGGGCCTAAAACGATAGATTGCATATTTATAGGTTAAGCGAATAACAGTAGTTCATATAGATTTCTAGTGCATAAATCTTACATCCCTGATGTACATGTGAATACCGTCATGGAGTCAAGAAATGCTGTGTTTTTCGAGAAGGTCTTTCCTAATGAAGACAGAAACAATGAAGACACGAGTCCAAATAAGCGGACACATGAATCCACAAAGGACACCACTCTAGAAAATGAGGAAATCGAACCTCGTAGAAGTAAACGGGCTAGGACTTGAACGTCATTTGGTCCGGATTTTCTCACCTATATGGTAGAAAACTATCCAAGAACATATGCTGAGGTTATGTCAAATCCAGAAGTGCCTTACTGGAAAGAAGCAATAAAAAGTGAAATAGACTCCATTATGCAAAATCACACTTAGGAATTGGTTAATATTCCACCAAGTCATAAAGTACTCGGTTGTAAGTGGATATTTAAGAAGAAAATTAAAGCTGATGGATCTATTGATAAATAAGGCCAGACTGGTAGCCAAAGGTTATCGACAAAATGAGGGTCTTGATTTTATCGATACATATTCACCGGTAACTAGAATCACTTTGATAAGGGTTCTTATTGCGATTGTTGTAGTCTATAACCTTGAAATCCATCAAATGGATGTTAAGACTGCTTTCCTAAATGGTGAATTGGAGGAAGAAATATACATGGAACAACCCGAGGGGTTTGTAGTTCCAGGTCAACAACACAAGGTGTGTCGACTCATTATTGTATGGGCTAATACAAGCACCAAAACAGTGGCACCAAAAATTTGATCAAACGATGTTGCCAAATGGGTTTAAAATTAACGAGTGTGACAAATGTATCTATATCAAAAACACTTCTAATTCTTATGTGATAGTATGTCTGTATGTTGATGACATGTTGATCATGGAAAGTACTCGTGATATAATCATGAATACTAGGGAGATGTTGACACGGAATTTCGATATGAAGGATATGGGAGTTGCAGATGTTATTTTGGGGATTAAAATCTCTAGAATGTCTGATGGGCTTGCTTTGTCACAGTCACACTATATTGAGTATGTTCTAAAAAGATTTAATGTCTTTCATGAAAGTCCTGTAAAAACTCCAATTGACTTAAGTTTGCACTTAGTCAAGAACAAAGGTGAACTTGTGTCTCAATTGAAATATTCACAAATCATAGGATGCCTGATGTACATAACCAACTGTACTAGACCAGACGTAGCTTGTGCTGTGAATAAACTAAATAGGTTTACGAGTAATCCAAGTGAGGATCATTGGAAAGCTTTGAATAGGGTACTGAGGTACTGAAAGTTTACAATGAATCTGAGATTATGTTATACACAATATCCAGCAGTATTAGAAGGATACTGTGATGCAAATTGGATATCTAGCTTCAAAGATTCGAAATCCACAAGTGGATATGTATTCATTATTGGTGGTGCAGTGGTGTTATGTAAATCCACAAAGCAAACATGCATAGCTCATTCCACGATGGAAGCTGAGTTCATTGCATTGGACAAGGCATGAGAAGAAGTATAATGTCTTCGTAATTTCCTAGAGGATATTCCATGCTGGACTAAACCTATTGCTCCAATAAGCATACATAGTGATAGTCAGTCGGCTATAAGTCGAGCACAAAACAGTATGTATAATGGTAAGTCTCGACATATATGTCGTAGACACAATACTATTAAACAATTGATCTCTAATGGTGTGATTTCTATCAATTTTGTTAGATCAAAGGAGAACCTTGTGGATCCGCTTACAAAAGGTTTACCTAGAGATCAAATGTCAATATTGACACTCGGAATGGGACTTAAGCCTATTACGACAAAAACTTCATAATGGTAACCCAACCATGTTGACTGGAGATCCCAAGATCATGGTTCAAAGGGACAACTAAGTTACAAACCTTTAGTGAACACTTACCCATTCTGTGAATAAAAGTGTTATCGTCAGTGGTGTAAAGGTTAAGTGAAAACTTTAATGATTCATATAACTTGATTAAATTCGAGTGGGGTATGGCAGAATACTCTTGATAGGAGATCACCTATGTAAATGTGAAGTGGGGCCGCTTCTGTGAGAATTCGGAGACAAGAATTCTGAATGGTGAAGAACAATGGATGAATGCTCAATTCATGGATGAAAATACACAAGTTTTTTGGGTGTTAATGTGATTACATTATTGTCCAAATGATTTTTAGTTTACTGTTTGTTTCCGTTTTAATCCATAAAGTAATATTGGTGTCGGAGTTGTTGTAAAGTTTGCCGAGTCCATGATTTTTGTCGAATCTCACATTGCTATTGTTAATGGTAATGGTGATGGTATTGATGTTACTGATATTGTGTTACTGTGTTAATGTAAACGCTGCGATTAAATTCGGCTTTCAATAACTACGTCGAAAGGGTGAGATCTCAAAATGAAGAGAGAAAAAAATATGAACTTTGGTGAAAGATTTTTGAAGATCGGTTCTAAATCAAAAGTTACGGTCGTTTATAAGGAAAAAACTCTGATTAATGCAAATGTTTTTTCGGCTTTCAAAATTTATGTCGGAAGTGTATCGTATGAGATCTCAAAATAAAGAGGAGAAAAACCATGAATTTTGGTGAAATTTTATTGATGATCGGAGTTCTACATCAAAAGTTACGGTTGTTAAAAAAAAGTAAAAAAACATCATCAGTTTAATCACAGCAACATCAGTTTGTTGCGCGCGTAAATTAGTATAAGGGTATTTGTGTCCAACGAAAATTATTTGTCCTTATTGCAACTAAAATAATAAATATGTCATGTTTATTTATTTTATATAAAAAAGTGAATTTTTGGCTCAATCACCCATTTTATTACCGGGAATCTTGAAAAAATATGCTTCAAAAGTTAATTATTTGTGTGATATGCCTCAAAATAATAACATTTAAAAAATATGACTGAAAAACAATTTGTTGCGTATTCGCTACTGATTTGCTACGTAATCGCTACGAATTGCTTTACAGACATATTTTTTTAAATGTTATCTTTTGAGGCATACCACACAAATAAATATATTTTTAAACATATTTTATCAAGTTTCCCTTTATTTATTACCCCAGGCTCATGTACCATGTAGTCACTGTCTACTTATGCCTACTTCATTTTCTTTTTCTGGGAAACTAATTATGGTCTTTTTGGATACGTCTCTAATACGTGTTCATATCAAAATATACTACGTTTCCTTCCTCTATCATTATACTACGTGTTGATGAAAATTACTTCACATAAGAATGCAATTGGACTTTTACACTTACAGGAATTTATGCACTTCAGGTGTAGAACTTTCTAACATGGCTGCTTTGCTTTCTGTTTGAAATTTGGATGCTGACATCATTATAAATTTGCTGCTTCTCTCTGTATATGCTGACACCATATGGTTAAAGAGAATAATACCTCTCAAATTATTAATTTTTTTAAAACAAAACTGCTCAATGCCCACCTTCAATACCCACGTTCAGTGTACAATTTTTGGGCAATAATATATATGAGAGTATTGTTGCGATATATATATATATATATATTGTTATATTATTGGACATTACTACATGACACTATCATTTGACATTGTTATACTATGTAACACTATTATTTGAAACTACCATTTGACATTAATATACTATGTGACACTACTATTTGACACTATCAATTGATATTGTGATATTATTCAACACTACCATTTGATATTATTATACAATGTGACGCTACTATTTGATATTGTTATATATATATATATATATATATATATATATATATATATATATATATATATATATATATATATATATATATATATATGATCGAACTCGAATGAAACCATTAAACAATCGGGTCTTTCTTGTTCTAGGATTATACGAGAGAGTAATTGTTGTTATTGTAATGGACGAACTTAGAGAATAAGCTGCCTACGTATCCAAGTATATATTTGGAATCAAGTCCAACCGTAGTTCAGGCGGTTATTCATAAGGGTGGAGCTAGTGGGTGGTTATATAAGCCCCCACGCCGCACGTTTAGTCATAACTGCTCTTTAGTCCAGATGAGTATGTCTTCGATCTGGCTTCCTCTGGTCGGGGACCTGCCCTGGTCTGATCGATCAGCCTTCTTCTACTAGTCAGGGACCTGCCTTGATCAGCTGCTTGGCCTGATCAGCTCGCTTCCTCTGATCAGGGACCTCCCTGGCCTGATCAGCCTACTTCTTCTGGTCGTAGTGGTACCCAGATCGGGTACAACTATGTCCTGTTCTGCCGGTTCGCTTTATATCTGCTTGACACGTGGACTGAGCCGGGTCACCCCCAATCAAAGCCCCCCAGATCTTAATCGATCAGGACTGGCCTTTGATTTGGATTAAGATCTGAAGTTCAAAATTGTTCCACGTGTACCGTCCAGATGGCCCATCAACCCTTGTCTCGGTTAACTCAAACGTCACCATAATCACACACGCTTTGTCTCTCCGATCGACGCGTAGTCCAAGCGTCCCATCTCTTGGTTAAAGGCTATTAAATCTATCAGATTCTGTAAGCGCCCATCATTATTTAAAGCTACAGACGTCCAATTTGGCAGATTTGCTCCCTCGATTAACAAGTAAGTCCTTCATCTTTGTGCGATAATAATTTTTTTCTTTTTTACTCCTTATGAATCCAAATCAACCTGAAATTTCCAATCCCGGTGAAAATCCTCTCTTCTCTATTCTTCCCCCTCATCTGATTGCTTCTATCGTTCCTACTCTTGTCGAATCGCCTCCGACCGAGTATAATATTTCCGGCTTGTCCGCGCCGATACGTGCGTTGAGGAGGACCTACGAGACTAAGAAAATGATGGCTTGCCATGCAATCGACTCCAAACTAAAGGATTCGGAAATCACTGACATATGTGATAGGTTTGGGTTAAATAAGAACGTTTATGCCCCTATCCGACCCGCACCTGGAAAAAGTGCTGCTGCTCCTCCTCCGCTCTTGCCGCACCGTTTATAAAGAACAACGCTTTGAATGCGGCCTCGATTTCCTCTTCCTCCAGCTTTCCTGGAAATACTCCGATATTATGACTTGGGGCTTGGTCAGATAGTTCCCAATAGTATAAGGGCCATTACAGGTTTTTTGATTTGGTGTAGGTGTTTTGTGACCCCCTTCTCTTTACAACTTTTCAGAACCTTTTACCAATGCAAACAAGTTAAGAAGAATCATGGCTGGTATTGCTTCTGTAGGAGAACCGATAATTTGAGTGGGGTTCGTTTGATTAAGAAAACTGACCAATCTTTCTCTGATTGATAGAAGCACTTCTTCTTCATTAGGCACCACACCACTAGGGATCTAGGAAAGTGGAATACCTCAACTAAGAATAGTGATGTGTTAGAGAGCAAAGCGGATAAGAAGTTGTTGAAGGATATCAGTGTGTCCCCGATATATCTGGGTCTGAGAAATTACAGTTCCAATCTAATCGATGCTGCTCATTTTGAGAATGCTGGCCCAGAACCTTACGTTGAGCTATCAGAGGAGAGATATAATTTGAGTAGGACCTCTTATTCTGAACACTTACGTTTTTCCTCTATGGCATGTCTTTAATTAAATTTTTTTTGTTGGCATTTGCAGTGGCGAGCTTTACTGATATCATCCAGATTGCTGATGAGACATCACCTCCCCGTGGTCAGGGTGCATCCGATCCTGGTGTCAACCCAAATATGCCAGATCAGATTGCCAAGCCTGTTGACAATCATCCAATTGAGCCCTCAAATGAGACAGATCAGGCCGATGGTGATTCTGAGGAGACCAATGATTATCAGATTGTTTCTCATAACGCTCTGGTAGAGACTACAGCTGAGACTAAGCGTGCTTCGAAACATATTAGATCTCAAGATCACACTGGTGGAGATGCTGGGGCCTCTGAATGAGCTCAAGGGGAGAGATACGATTGGAAAGAATGGACAAACCAAGATCTGTCCAAATTTGTAAGATTCTTTTTCATAAGTAGCAACCTGTTTCTTTTTTTTTTTTTTTTTTCTGACTTTGCTCCTTGTATTCCTTTCCAGGGAGCCAAACTGGGTAAAGAGATCTTGTCCAGACTAAGGAGTTCTGGACTAGTTGAGGAAGACCTGTCCAGATCTCTGGCAGAGTGGAAGGCCAAGTATGAAGATTTGTTGAGCACCTCTGCTGCGGAGAAAATGGCATTATCTGACGAGTTGAAGGCCAAAACTGATGAGTTCCAGGCCAACCTTGCTACTTTTAATGAAGTCAAGTCCGAGCTAGAGAAGATGGTGGCCACTCTTGAAAAGGAGAGGGATAATTTGAAAAGCAAGGCGCTGAGCACATCGCTGAAGCTCTTGCTAATTATAGGAAATCCGATGAGTTAGCCAATAACATCAAGATGCTTTTTGCCCCCATTATTTGGTTTGGGTACTCTTCAGCTATTGAGGACATGAAGGCTGCTGGTCTAGCTGTTGATGCTGCCAGACTTTCCCACTCGAGCTGGAACAGGCATGATGGGTCTCAAATTTACGAGACCAGATTCAAAGAATTTACAGATGGAGTAGACATGGTTTCCAAATATGGCAGAAAGCCTCCACAAACTGGCTCATCTTCTCAGTCCGAAGCTCCCCCCAACTCGAAATGAGATCGTTTAGCTTGTTCTTTTATTCCAATTTTGATTTGAAAACATTATTGTTTGTTGTTGTTGCCTTCAAACTTTGGTATTTTGCTTACCCTCATATGGGTACTTCTTGACCTTGGGTGCCTCTGGCACCTTGCACAATTTTTGCACAATTAGTGAAATATGTTTGCTTATGTGCCTTATATTTTATTATGTCCTTATCCTGCCCCCCCCCCCCTTCGTATGACATGTGATTGGTCTGGGCAGCACATGTCATACTATGGTTATTAGCAGTCAAGTTATACCCAAACTCAATAAATTTCTTTATTTTCAGGGATATTGACCTGACTTGAGGTATGAAAGTTTGCGACCTGACTTGAGGTCTTACATGTCTGATTTTCAAACGACCTGACCTGAGATCCTAATTAAGAGACCTGACCTGAGGTTTAGGAGCGGTCTGGTTCTTCAGATTTAATAAATCTTATCTTTTGAAGAATTTTCGACCTGACCTGAGGTCTACAAACGATCTGATTTTTCAGACTTAATAAATTTTCTCTTTTGAAGAGTTTTCGACCTGACCTGAGGTCTAAAATAAACGACCTGACCGGAGGTCTACAAACGATCTAATTTTTCAGACTTAATAAACTTTCTCTTTTGAAGAGTTTTCGACCTGACCTGAGGTCTAAAATAAACGACCTGACCTGAGGTCTACAAACGATCTGATTTTTCACACTTAATAAATTTTCTCTTTTGAAGAGTTTTCGACCTGACCTGAGGTCTAAAATAAATGACCTGACCTGAGGTCTACAAACGATCTGATTTTTCAGACTTAATAAACTTTCTCTTTTGAAGAGTTTTCGACCGGACCTGAGGTCTAAAATAAACGACCTGACCTGAGGTCTACAAACGATCTGAATTTTCAGAATTAATAAATTTTCTCTTTTGAAGAGTTTCACAATGGAAATATATTACAGCCATGACATAATTCAAAGGTTCAAGATAAAGTCATAATGCATAATAAACTTGCAAAAATAAAAACGACTGTCACTTGCCTTAAACACAAAATTTCTTCAGATTAACCGCATTCCAACTTCTAGGAATGGTCTTCCCTTTGCTATCAGCCAATTGGTATGCTCCTTTTCCATGTACCTTAATGATTTGATAAGGACCCTCCCAGTTAGGACTGAGATTTCCACTTGGTTCCTGCCTGCTGACCTCATTTTTGCGCAACACCAGATCGCCAATCTTAAAATAGCATTGTTTCACCTTGGAGTTGTAATACTGGGAAACCTGTTGCTTATATTTGGCCATTCGGATCAAAGAAATATCTCTTTTCTCCTCCAGTTCATCCTTAGTGTGCCTTATTTCCTCTTCTTGGATCTGGTCATTATGTAGCGTTGTTCTAGGGGATGGCAATCCAATTTCTGCTGGAATAACAGCTTCACATCCATAGGCCAGTGAGAATGGAGTTTCATGTGTTGACATATTTGGGGTAGTCCTATAAGCCCAAAGAATGTTTGGGAGATGTTCTACCCAGTGCTTTCCCTCTTGCTCCAGCCTCTTCTTCAAACCAAGCTTGATCTGCCTGTTAGTTTGTTCCACTTGACCATTTGCTTGTGGGTGACCAACAGAGGTGAAATGTTGTTTTATGCCCAACTTTGTACACCATTCCTGAACTCCACTGTCTTCGAATTGGGTACCGTTGTCCGAAATTATGGTCTTTGGTATCCCATACCTGCATATCAGATTCTTCCACAAGAATTTTTGGATCTGTTTGGCTGTGATAGTGGTTAATGGTTCAGCCTCCACCCATTTAGTGAAATAGTCAACGGCCACTACTAGGAATTTATAACTTCCTGGTGCTGTTGGAAGTGGTCCCACCAGGTCAACACCCCATTGATCAAAGGGCCAGGCTGAGATTACTGGAGTTAAATTTTCAGGCGGTTGATGGGATAGATTACTATGGACCTGACATGACCAGCATGCCAAGACTAACTCCTCTGCATCCTGCTGCATCTTAGGCCAATAGTAGCCAAACAACCTGCACTTCCTAGCTAAAGCTCTTGCTCCCAAATGGTTTCCACAGATCCCCAAGTGGATCTCTCTCAATAAGTAATTGCCTTCTTCTATAGTAACACAACGTAACCAATGGGATATGAACGATTTCCTATACAGAATGTCATTGAATAGGGCATATATACCTATCAGATAAGCGTTGGATTTTGCGAGCTTGCATCTCGTCCTCTGGTAGCAGGCCGTCTTTTAGATATGCTACAATGGAATCCATCCATGTTTCCTCTCGTGTAATTGGTTGCACCTCAGATACCTCATAACTCGGTTGATGTAATTGCTCGACCAGGACCTTCTTGTCTGACAGAAAATTCAATGCTAATTTGGACAAGGCATCTGCTCTAGTATTCTGTGATCTGGAGACCTGCTCCACCTGCACTTCCTGAAACTGGTTTATCCTCGATTGGGCCAGAGATAAGTACTTCTTCATAGGTTCCTCCTTTGCTTCGTATTCCCCCCTGATATGGTTTACTACCAATTGAGAGTCACTGTAGACTTTGAGTTGCTTAACCCCCAGCTTTAGAGCTAAGTTCAAACCGGTAATTAGTGCCTTGTACTCTGCTTCGTTGTTGGTTGCGTGGAAGTTAAAATGCAGAGCATAAGGGAATTCCTCACCCTTTGGACTTATGAGGAGGAGCCCTGCTCCTGACCCACTCTTGCTAGATGCTCCATCAACAAATAACTTCCACTGACCTGATTCTTTCGGATTCACTTGTTGATTGATAGAAATGGATTTCTCTTCTGCCAGAAAATCTGCTAGAGCCTGAGCTTTCACTGATGTTCGTGGTCTGTATTCTAGATCGTATCCTGCTAATTCCACGACCCATTTGGCTAAGCGACCTAAAGTGTATGGCCTACTCAGTATTTGCTTTAATGGTTGATCGGTCAAGACGACCACCGGGTGACTCGAAATAAGATCTCAATTTCCTGGACGCATGTACCAATGTTAGTACCAATTTCTCCGCATCTGAGTACCTCACTTCATGTCCATGTAAGGATTTGCTGGTGAAATAAATCGGCTTCTGGAGTGAATCCTGTTGCCTAACCAAGACAAAGATTAATGGCCTCATCACAGACTGATAGATAGAGGTATAACACTTCTCCTTCTTGTGGAGATGTCAGAGTCGGCAATTCCAACAAATATTTCTTCAACTCATCGAAAGCTTCTTGACAATCTGCTCCCCAATGAAATGGTGTAGCTTTCCTTAAAATTTTAATGAAAGGTAGTGCACGCTGTGCTGATCGTGAAAGAAATATGTTCAACGCCGCCAACCTTCCAGTTAATCTTTGAACTTCTCTAACATTGGTGGGTGGTGGCATCATCTTCAGCGCATCTAACTTGTCTGGATTGGCCCTGATTCCATCCTTAGAAATCATGTAACCCAGAAATTTCCCAGACCTAACACCAAAGGTGCATTTCTTGGGATTCAGCTTCATTTTGGCATTTCGAAGTACTTCACAGACTTCTCTGACATTTTGAATATATTGATCTAAAGACCTGCTTTTGATCAGTAAGTCATCAACATAAACCTCCATAGACTTGCCTATCTGATCATGGAAAATTCGATTAACTGCCCTCTGGTAGGTGGCACCTGCATTCTTCAGCCCAAACGGCATGGTAACATAATAATATGTGCCAAATTCTGTTATGAAAGCCGTTTTCTCTGCATCTTTTGGGTCCATGAATATCTGGTGATACCCTTTATATGCGTCCAAGAACCCAAAAATCTCAAAACCCACATTCGAATCCACCAGCCTGTCGATTCTGGGTGAAGTGTAACTGTCTTTAGGGCACGCCTTGTTCAAGTCCGTAAAGTCTACACACATTCTCCAAGATCCATCTGACTTCTTCACCAAAACCGGATTGGCTAACCATTCTGGGTAAACCACCTCCTTGACAATCCCTGCTTGCTTTAACTTGGCAACTTCCTGTTCGATGACTGAGATCCTTTATGGTGCAAAATGTCTCTTCTTTTGACGAACTGGGGTATGTTCTGATCCACATTCAAAGTATGGACTATGAACTCTGGTGATAAGCCAGGCATATCATCTGTCTTCCATGCGAAAACATCTCGATATTCTCTGAGCAGGTCTGTTAACGCTCTTTTATGGGGGTCTGGAATCCATGAACCTATACTGACCACTAATTCTGTTCTTGGTTCTCCGATCTGAACAGACTCGGTCTGATCTGCAGTTACCCAAGTCTTCTCTTCTTCTGGCAATAGCTCTTCAAGAGTTACCTGTTGAACCAACTGTTTCTCACCAACTACAGATGTGTAACAGCTCCTGGCTATTTCCACATCTCCTTTAATTTCAACCGATCCAGAACCGACAGGAAATTTCATACTGTTGTGGGCTGGGGAGATAACAGCTCGCAGATCGATGATTGCTGGTCTCCTCATATTGACATTGTACGCTGAAGGTGCTTTAACCACAATGTAATTTACCATGAGGGTCCTGCCCTTAGGTAATTTGCCATAAGTTGTAGGTAATGTGACCATGCCCATAGGATGGATAGGCGGGCCTGCGAATCCGAACAGTGGTGTGGATACTGGTGTTAAACTGGAATCTTTTAACTTCATGGCCTGGAAGGCCCTGTAATACAAGATGTTAACAGCACTTCATGTATCGACACAAATTCTTTTCACCCAGTTCTTGTTGATTACGGCCTCAATGACCAGCCCTTCATTGTTGATGACTAGCGGTAGTGGATCCTCTGGTCCATACCTCACTTCTCCTGATACCTTTTGATGTTTACCAGAACTCTGACCCTGATCCGTTTGTCCTGTTGAGCTTACTTCTTTCTCCTGGTCTGTCCGCCTGGGACCTCCCATGATCGTGTTGATCGTATTTATTGGATGGTTATCAATCTGACCATCCTGGTCTGGGGATGGACGTCTCTGCCTTCTTTGTTCGTTGTTCTTATTCCCCTCGTTCTGGTATGGTCCCCTCCTAAACTCTCTGCGCCCCCTGGGATGTTCGTTACGAGATCTGTCCACGACCTTGTCAAGTTGTCCTTCCATAACTGCTGCGTCTATATCCTTAATTAATTCCCTGCATGACTCTGTATCGTGACCAACATCCTGGTGTAATTTACAGAACTTGGTCTGATCTCTCTTTTCTCTGGGTCCTTTCATGGGAAATGGAGTTCTAGCTATGCCTTTATGTTCCATGATAGCGAGAACTTGTTCCCATGATCTGTTCAACGGAATCAGGTCTCTGTCCTGCAGAGCACCTCTTTTGCCCAATCTGTCAGTTATGGGTGCCTGCACCCTATCCCAAACTGATTTACGCTTCTTGTCAGATTTTTCATCTGCCTTTCCTTTCCTATGATCTCCTTTCTCCAACTCGCGCTAAGCACGATTAGCTTCCTCACCCTGACAGTGCTTGAAAGCAATTGCCAAGCACTCTTCCATAGTTCTGGGATTTTTGCCATTTAATTTTGCATGTAACCTCCCTTCTCGTAGTCCTGCTACGAACGAGGCCACCAGAAACCGATCATCCACATCAGCCACCTGGGTTGATTCTGCGTTAAACCTTTTGATGAACTGTAGAACCGTTTCGTCGGACTTTTGCTTGATAGTAAGCAAATGAGTGCTGTTTCTTTGAAACGGTCTCGCAGCGATAAACATACTCATGAACTTCTTCGTTAAAACTGTAAAGCTGGTGATAGATCTGTATGGCAATTTGTTAAACCAATCCCTAGCCCTTCCAGAAAGAAATGCGGGAAAAGCCTTGCACTTCATTTCGTCTGAAGCATTATACAACTGCATATGCGCTATATACTGGTGCATATGATCATACGGGTCCTTTGTTCCATCATATGGACTGATTTTGGGTATCTTGAATCCTCGGGGACAGGGGTATACTTCAATGTTCTCTGCAAAGGGCGAAGCCAGGTGGAACTCGTCCTCCTCATCTTCTAACATTGCATCCAATTCGGCCCTTGCAGCCTCATCAACTTGACGAGTTTTGCTCTTAACAACTTGACCACTGGATTTTGCAGCTTCCTTATAACCACCCCTGTTTTCTGGTGATAAATGCCCTACTCCTCCAAAAGTTTCTACCTTTTCCTTCCCCTTTCGCACACTTTTGAAAAGGACCTGAAAATCTTCATCTCCCATTGTCTTTAAAGCATCCACTAGGAGTTGTTTCGCCATTTCCTTAGTATTTGGTCGATCTTCTGGTTGTTTTTCTGGATTTTTCTCTGGATCTTGATCCGTATTTTCCGGATCGCGTGAGGAACCTACTAGGTCCTTCCCTAGTTGATTTTTCTTAGATTTCATGTCTGCTACTCTGTAATTCGTCACTAGAAGCAAAAATGGCCCTCCTTCTAGCGCCAATGATCGAACTCAGAATGAAACCAGTAAACAACCGGGTCTTTCTTGTTCTAGGATTATACAGAGAGTAATTGTTGTTATTGTAATGGATTGAACTTAGAGAATAAGTTGCCTACGTATCCAAGTATATATTTGGAATCAAGTCCAACCACAGTTCAGGCGGTTATTCATAAGGGTGGAGCTAGTGGGTGGTTATATAAGCCCCCACGCCGCACGTTTAGTCATAACTGCTCTTTAGTCCAGATGAGTATGTCTTCGATCTGGCTTCCTCTGGTCGGGGACCTGCCCTGGTCTGATCAGCCTTCTTCTACTAGTCAGGGACCCGCCCGATCGGCCCGCTTGGCCCGATCGCCCGCTTCCTCCGATCGTGGACCTCCCCGGCTCGATCGGCCCTACTTCTTCGGTCGTAGTGGTATCCGGATCGGGTACAACTCCGTCCCGTTCGCCGGTTCACTTTATATCCGCTTGACACGTGGACCGGCCCGTCACCACCAATATATATATATATATATATATATATATTAATTCATTGCAAATGAGAGTTGTGGGGTGAGGTACTGGGTGGTTTTGTTTTGTTTTTTCTTTTTTGTTTCCTTTTTTTAGGAGCATTAGTAAATAGAGCAGCAAAATTGTCTAAATACAAGATATTTGTCTTTTTTATTGAAATACAAATGTTCCCATCCTTTTTATAATTTCACAATGTTTTTTTTTTCTTGTCATTTTTCATAATTTTGCCATATATATATTTGCATTATATTCATGTACAAATATCAAAATATCGACTATTTTGCCAAAATTCAATATAGATTAATCAAAGCTAAACATGTTACAAAGATGATGAAATATGCACGCGTTTATCATGAACTTTGTTGACACGTTTATCAATGTTAAGTGAAGAAACGTAAACTTAATTACAAATGCCTTTGTAGGAAAATAAATTATCAAAAAGATAAGAGTTTTGTGGAGGGAAATAAAAATAGCTCTCTGATATTTATTTTTTCCTATTGATATAAATAAATGGGACCATCAGAAGAAGGAAAAAATAGGAAAAAATAAATATCAGAGAACTATTTTCTGATTGTCCCATTTATTTATAGCAAAGAAAAAAATAAATATCAAAAGCTATTTTTATTTCCCTCTACAAAACTCTTATCTTTTTGATAATTTATTTTCCCACAAAGACTTTGTTGACACGTTTATCAAAATAGATTAATCAAAGCTAAACATGTTACAAATATCAAGTTTATTCCACATATTAAGTTTACACATGCATCTGTGTTGACTTCTTACTATATATATCAACACTCCGATCAAAGCTTAAGCACCAAATTCTCAACCATGGCATTTCATGCAAATGCCTTCCTTTGCCTAATATTCTCAATTTTAGTGACATTTGCATCCTTTGAGATTTCTTTGGCTACTAAACCACAAAACATTACCACTTTTAGCCACAGAAATTTCCCCCCTAAGTTTATTTTTGGAGCTTCTTCATCAGCCTATCAGGTATAATTAACCATTTTAATTACTTGTCATATGCATTTAATACAGGACATTATTTATTAAGGTTAAATTAAAAACTAAAGTCTATGTATAATATCTTTCATGCAAAATGTTAATGAATATTTGTGCATGGTTCATTCAGTATGAAGGAGCAGCATCTACAGATGGGAGAGGAACAAGCGTATGGGATGTATATTCTCATCAAGTTCCTAGTGAGTCTAATTAACCCTAATTAATGTTTTTTTCTCGGACTTTTATATAAGATCAAGTACTGCACTATATGTTCTTATCAGTTTATGATCTGATCTGTGAATCATCGATTCACATGATATCATAACTCTCTTTTCACAAAAACCGAGTGTTGTTTTTAGTGTTGTAAACGAGCAGAATTGTTCATATATGATCTTACGCGAGTTTGACTCATATAAACTCACATTCGTTTATTTGTTTGAATACAAGTATCGAACACAACCATATAATTATGTATTTATGTTTAGCTCAAAAAAAAATTATGCATTTATGCTTGTTTATTATACGAAGGAATTAATGTGAAGACTCACGAACATTTGTTTAGGTTCATGAACTTTAATGTACATATGCAAGTGTGTGTGGAGGAGGTGGGTGAAATTGTGAAAATTATACATAGAAAGGCTCAAATAAACTCAAACATTTGTTTAGGTTCTCGAAATTGATCGTGTACAAATAAACTTAAACACAAACATCTGGTCTTCGGATTGGCTTGGTTCGTGAACAACTCTACCCATTTTGATATCTTGATGTCTAGGCTCTCTTGTGTCATCCAACTTTTTACACTACAATCCTAACCTGTCACCTCCTCTTTTTATGAATAATTCGAAATGATGATTAAAATCGAAATCCTCGAAATTATACATTACTACATAAAACAAGTTGATGATGTGTATTTACAAGATAAGTTGATTCATGTTATGTTGTGTTGCAGGTAAAATTGTTGATGGCACCAATGGTGACGTTGTTGATGATTTTTATCACCGTTACAAGGTAATGAAAATGTCATATATATATATCAAAATTACACATTTTGTTAAACCCATAGGAGACAAAAGATTAATCAAATTAGTGATAAATAATTTTTCCTTTATTAATTGTTCCAAAATAATAATAACATTAATATTCCTCTTGTATAAATATTTAATGTATAGAATTAATTGATTATTTTCAGGGTGATGTAAATTTGATGAAATTCCTTGGCCTCAACGCCTTCAGACTTTCCATCTCGTGGCCACGAGTTATACCAAGTAAGATAATTTTAACTATTTTTCTTCATTTTATAATGTACAAAATTGTTTGTTAATCTAAATTTTATGAGTGAAAATATTTTTTTACATATTTTTCCCTCAAATGTGATTGTAGCGGGCAAATTAAGTGAAGGAGTCAACCCAAAAGGAATTGCGTTTTACAACAAAGTCATTAACGATCTTCTCGCACATGGTAAATTAATTTATGAAAAATTCTCTAATAAAATTAAATATATTATCTTCATAATTATATATGAATTAAAATTTTGCTAGCATTAATGGTAATGGTTGACTGGCATAGGTATTGAACCATTTGTGACAATCTACCATTGGGATATTACAGAAAAGCTACAAAAAGAGTATGGTGGCTTTCTCAGTAAACGCATTACGTAAGTCTTATATGACAAATCGTATAATTTGAATTGAGAATTTATATTTTATGCATTATCATAGATTTTGCAGTTGAAAAACATATGCAGGAGTGATTCTGTTGTCGATGATTTTTTTTTTGTAGGTCTGAATGATTTGGATTTATATTTTATATTTATCTTGTTTTACGGTAAATAATGCAAGTGTTGTGATACGAACAATTTATTGTTATTGTTTTCAGGAAAGATTATGTGGATTTCGCAGAGCTTTGTTTTAAGGAATTCGGGGATAGGGTAAAGCATTGGGCGACAATAAACGAGCCATGGAATGTAGCATTTCTAGGCTATGATGGAGGCTCCTTCCCTCCCAACCGTTGTTCTGCTTGGAGAAACTTGAACTGTCCAGGTGGTGACTCTGCTACTGAACCTTACATAGTCGCTCACAATATCATCATTTCTCACGGTGCAATAGTAAAATTGTACAGGGAAAAATACAAGGTAACTTTTCAACCTACCCATCTCAAACCTTTTTAACATCTAGTGTTGCATAAATTGTAGCAGACAGGCGTTGTTCATCAGAAAATGCAATGGCTTTCTACCACTAGGCTGAAAATGCATATATCGAATCCAATAATGCCTTTAACAACCGTAAAAAATTAAATGAACACCAAGGAATTTACCTTCTCTGTTTTATTATTATTATTATTATTATTATTATTATTACTACTATGCAGCCAACTCAAAAAGGGCAAATAGGAATAGTGCTGAATCCATTATGGTTTGTGCCATACTCTAATCACAAATCTGATATTGAAGCTGCTCAACGTGCCTTAGACTTCAACTTTGGTTGGTGAGTATATATTTTCATTAATTTCTTCCTGAAATTATTTAATATAATTATAATTCTGTACTTGATTTGTATAATCTTATTTTTGTGGGATTGAAATGCAATTAATTTGTAGGTTTTTAGACCCCTTGGTTTTTGGACAGTATCCCAAAAGCATGCAACTCATTGTTGGTAATAGATTGCCAAAGTTCACACCTGAACAATCAAAATTGGTAGCAGGGTCCTTGGATTTCCTTGGAATTAATTACTACACCTCCAATTTTGCTAGAAATGCCAAATTTAATGTGGGTCCAAATATAAGTTATTCTACGGACATTGGAGCTGAACAAACAAGTAAGTTCTCCATTTTCTTTTATAAAATATATTTGTTATATATAATGTGTTACATATTTTTCTATATTTTATTAAAGATATTTGTTATATATAATAATGGGTTACATATTTTTCTTTGATTTTTTGTTTACAGCTCTAAGAAATGGAAAACCCATTGGAGCACCGGTATGCAACTCCTTTTTGATAGAGAATTAAACAAATCAAAAATTCATCCCACTTAAATTAATAATATCATCGTCACGTGATATTTATATCTGATTAGACCAAACGTTCTTGTTTTCTAATCCGGTGACTATTTATCATGGTGTGACTTATTATCAATACGGGCGAGCATTTGTCTTTATTTATTACATGTTTTATGTATAACATATCTTTATTTCTAACGAAATTTTATATTATTAAAATAATTGCAGACAGGGGTATCTTCCCTTTTTGTTTATCCAGATGGACTTGAGAAAATCCTAGTGTACACAAGCAACCGGTATCATAAAATACCCACATATATCACAGAGTGTGGTAAGATTAATAACATTATTTAAAAGGCAGTTATATACACATAGAGTTATAGATAAATTACTATGAAATAAGAAAATTAAATATAAAATTTAGTTAAAATTTTATTATTGACATTTTGTAGGATATGCTGAAGCTAACATTGATACAGTTGCAAAAGGGGTTAAAGATCACAAGAGGGTTGAATTCTATAGAGGCCACCTTTTGGCTTTGAAATCTGCCATTGAGTGAGTTAATTTCTTCACATAATCATTTATTTTTAGGGTTTATTGTTAAAAATGACAATTGAATATAGAAATATGGAAAAAGGACCTTGGAATTTTTTTCGGGTAAAAATGACATGTCATTATTCCACTGTGATAGTGAAACAATAGATTTGAGGTCGGTTCCACTGCAGCAAACATTGGATTTTGGGGTTATAAACAGTGGATTTGTCCTTATAACCCAATTTATATTTCCACTATCCTGATTCTCAATTTCCCCCTCTTTTTTATCCTTTTAAACCACTTCCCCTTATTTTTATTAAAGAGCTAAAGTAGGTTTATTTTGTAGTATAACATAATCTTTTTTAAAATCTTTCAAATTTTAAAAGGAGAAAGTTATGATTATATTGATATATTATATCATGTTTATATATCTAGTAAATCAGTTTTACTTATGGATGGGTATACATGTGTAAATGTAACATGGTCAATGATAACCATAAAATTTCCTGAATTTGAAAGAGTTATACCACAATCAGGGGTGGCACCACAACGAGCACTAATGGGTCAAGTGACCTTCTAAAAATAATCTATTTATTTTTTTACTAGTTACAATATTTATCTACTAAAATCAGTAATTGATTCACTGTTCTCTTTAAATATTATCCATAGACTCATAATCATACTTGGATATTTAAAATAGAGGGAGTCGGAATAAAGGACAAATAAGAGGGGGAAAAAATAAAAATCGGAACAGTGGAAATACAAATTAGATAATAAGGACAATTCCGTTGTTCTTTATCCCAAACCTAATGTGCGCTACAGTGGAATTGACCTCAAATCCACTATTCCCCTGTTTCACTGTGTCGTTATTTTTGACGAAAATGACCTCAAAATGATATCGAAAAAATATCAAATGAGATGTCTGAATAAAGAGAATGCAAAAAGAAAAATATGGTGAAAGAATTACGATCTTTTAACGTTCAGATCAAAGGATACAATCGTTTTTGTAATAAATATGAGAGAATTGAAACTATTGTGGAATAAATATTTGTCATTTTTTACCCAATTAAAAGTTTCACCGTGCTATTTACATATTTTTAGTTTTAAATTGTCTTTTTTTAACAATAAAGCATTTAAAATATTAGGTGTTGTGCATGTTATCGATTATTGAATCGTATGTCACAATTCCTGCAGCCGTTTCTGACCACCGTATTAAAATTGTCAAGTTACAAGGGTCTCTCTTGTATTTTGTATTGTGATTTTAAGAATTTTCATACTCAAAATATAAAAGAAGAATAAGGATATTGATGAAATGTAGTAATATTTATCTTGACAAAAAAATTGCAGCAAGGGTGCAAATGTGAAGGGCTTTTTTGCATGGAGTTTCTTGGATACATGGGAATGGGGTTCAGGTTTTACACTGAGATTTGGCCTCACATTTGTGGACTACAAAAACAAATTGAAGAGATCTCCCAAACTCTCTGCTTTATTCTTCAAGAAATTTCTAGAGTGATATCAAAAGGCTTATGCCAAAGATCAATTTTTAGTTTTAAATTCTCCTTCTGCTATTTTATTTTGTGATGATTTTTTAGGATTTTCATTTCAATAATTAATGCTGTGTTTTCTTTCAGTTTGTATTTCTTTGTCTTCATTGTTTCCTCTTTGCAAACAGTTTGAGAATAAAAGAGTGGTTCAATATATTGTTTTGAATTTACATTTTCTTTCGCCATTGGCATATGATGTTCACTTAATTCTCTTTCTTATATGAGGAGGGAAAAGTATTTATACATATAATTAATCCACATATACACAAATAATCCAATCATACGATGTTTATGATATAAAAAAAGGAAAAAAATTAATATCAACCCTTATATATTAAGTTTATGTTATTTATTGTGTGAACAAAATATATGTCTAAATCATTCTCTTGTCAAGAATAATTTAAGCACCGACTCTTATCCCCCAAAGAGTACCGAATGCTATCATCAACCATACAAATTTTCTATACAAAAAGTAAAAAAAAAGAAAAACAAAAGCACATGGACTTCAAACAACACATTCGGGGGATAGATGAGGATAAAAATATGTACATTAATCATTGGAGACTTCTATTGACACTACACATTTTACTATATCGACACCATTTCACTTCAAGTATTGAAAAAAATACTTCAGAAGCCACGATGTTAGTTATGAAAAAATATCATAACTATCTCATTCAGCAATTTGTTTTTAATAATTGATGTCATTTACTGTTGAAAAACGAATTAAGAATCAACAGGTCACCGGAAAGCAGAAAGTATTAACCGGAGAAGATGAACTATGCAACATAATTCAAAACTAAAAAAGGCGGGAAACTGAGATTTTGGTAAAATTGCTTTCATTAATGATTGTAGCAAGAATTAAACTCAGATTACACTTTCTAGAGTGTTCAAAAATTAACTTCCAGCTGTGTATCCTTAAACACCCCCCCCCCCCCCCCCCCCCCCCCCTCAAGCTAAACTGGGAACAAAGAGACCAAGTGAAGCTTGCCAAAAATAACTTCCAGGTGTGTATCCTTCACCTAGGTTTTGTGCTTATAAAGGTCCTTTTAGTGAATAAACTTGCAGTGGCCTTCGGAAGGTATCTATGCATGTAGGTTTAGTTAAGAGGTCATCAGGTCGATCCTGGGTGTGTATAGGTAAGGGTTTAAGGATACTTTTGCCTAACAAAGTGACGATCAATTTCTATGTGCTTTGTCCTTTCATGAAAAACATGATTTTCAACTAAGCCCAAAGTACTTTAACTATCACAATATGAAGGGACAATGTCTGTATGATCAATGTGGAAATCCTTCAAAAGATACAATATCCACTGAATGTCACAAGTAGTGACTACCATGGCCCTGTATTCTGCTTCACTGGAGCTCCTAGAGACTGTAGGTTGTTTATTTGATTTCCAGAAATTAAAGCATCACCAAGAAAGATGAGGAATCCAGTGACAGACCTTATTGTCTGTTTACATCCAACCCAATCTGAGTCACTGAAGGCTTCAAGTTTGAGGGTGTTGTTACTTGGGAAAAATAGTCCTTTTCCTGGTGCAGACTTGAGAAATCTTAACAATATATGAGTTGCCTTGAGATGTGCTTCATTATGTTTGTCCAGAACTTGACTTAACTGTTGTATAGGAAAAGCAATGTTTGGCCATGTGTTTCCTATATAAAGAAGCTTCCCTACAAGACTTCTGTATGTAGTGTTAGATTCTAATGAATGTGCTTGTACTTCTGTGAGGTTTCGAGATGTGTACATAGGTGTAAGAATAGGTTTGTAGTCCAGGAAACCAAACTCCTTGAGGAGATCTAAATAATATTTCTTTTGATTGATGACAATGCTAGCCTTGGATCTTGCTACCTCAAATCCTAAAAAATACCTCAATTCTCCCAGATCCTTGATCGTAAAAGCTTCATGTAAAATATCTTTGAGAGACTGAATGACAGACATGTTGAGACTTCCGACAATTATATCATCAACATACACTAATAGGGCTATGGAGTCTTTGCCTGAACCCTTAGTGAATAAGCTGTGATCATTTGGGGATTGTTTGTAGCCATAACATAGTAGTTTGTTGGTGAGTTTTGAATTCCATTGTCTACTAGTCTGCCTTAATCCATATAGTGATCTATTTAGCATGTAGACCATTCCATTTGCCTATAAACCCTGTGATGATGTAGGTTTCCCAACCATTTTGATGTAGGTACCAACCCTTTTGAGTAGCTAGAGCCATGAAAAGTCTAATACTAGTTTGTTTAGCAACTGGAGAGAAGGTTTCCAAGAAGTTAATACCTTCTGTTTGAGTAAATCCTTTTCCTACTAGCCTTGCTTTATACCTTTTTGTTGTTCCATCTGATTTCCTTTTGATTCTATAAACCCATTTACATCCAATTGGTTTTACACCTTTAAGTAATGTAACCAGTGTCCGTGTATGTGTTTTATCCAATGCCTGCAGTTCCAGATTCATGGCATCTTTCCATTTAGGATGTTGAGATGCTTGTGCATAAGTACTTGGTTCTATTTCTTCATTGACATTTGCAATAAAACCCTGATAACTTTTGAAGACAAATTAGCATAAGACACAATAGAATCAATAGTGTGTGGTGAATTTCTTTTTACTACATTAGGACAAATGTAATCTTTCAAATAGGTAGGTGTATGCCTTTGCCTAATAGGTCTCTTGGGAACCTAAGGATCTTGATTAGAGTGTGTGACTTCAGAAGATATACCAGTATGTATAGAATTTTGTGGAACTAATAACGCTCTAAATAGTACCATTAATTATACTTTATTTACCCTGAATTATGCTCAAGAGAGAAGAGATAGGCTCATTATCGTATGGAATATGTGTTAAATACTATGTGCATGTTCCTAAGATCATAATTCTGCATCTGTGTTATTTTCCTCAAGATTTGGTACTGTTTTGCCTTGTTTTATGTATTTTCAGGATGTATCAAATCCGGAGCTTGTAAGGATGGAGCTAGATCAAGGGAAGACTATTGGGCCAAGTGAAATGAGTCCAGGAAGAGATCTACAGAAGAAAAAGAAGAAAGTCAGGCCCGGTTTACCGTGGGCTAGGCCCAGTTTACCAAGGGTCTTGGGGAGCAAGAAATCGATTATGCCGCATCTACTAGGTCGGCTAGGGTTTATTTGAGTCGAAGTCGGCAAATGTATCTACATAAGGCCACAGAAACTGATTATAATATATTCTTGAATAGTGTTACAACTATTACTATACAATTTTGATGCAATAAAGGTCATTTAAACTTTTGGAGTTTATTTTCTAGTTTTATTCCCTTCCCCACCGTCTCTAGCTTGAGTGGATCAAGCTAGATCTCCATTGTTGAAGGTATGAAGCTTTGAATGTTCCTTTATGTCTTTAATATGGTAGATCCGCTTGTATTTACGTGTTTTAGTTAATCTGAATGTTTAACGACCCCATAATTTACTTAGATTAATCTGAGCTAAGCAATGTAGACCCAAAAATAGGAAAAGCCGCCCCCGGTAAACCGGCGGTCTATACCGGTTTACCAAGGCAAAATTTAGAAAACCTAATCTGGAGGTTCAGCGTCAGCTATGTTGATAGACATAAATAATTAAAACGAGTAATAGGTCTGGTCAATCAAGTATTCATGATTCGTAAATTAACATGAAGTACTGATAGTGAAGTGTTAGTTTGGACATAGTCATATGGACCCTAGGAACGTGCTAATCAGTGTCGATAGCTGCCTAGGCGGGTTAGCGATATGAGTTAGCGCTCAATACTGGAAATTCTAGTTTTTTATACGTATGGGCTATTACGGACCAATTAAGGAGGGTAGCAGGCGTATAGATTATCTACTACCATGGTCGGAGTAGATAGGGTTAGGAATTGTAACCATACCTTAAAACCGAATTAAAAGCTCAATTAATTTAAGGAAATTATTTGGGGAAGTAAACATAAGGATTAACTAAGCCAAGTTAGTAGATAGATGTGATGAGGGGGAGGAATACCACGTTTCTTTTATGATTATTGTTGGTCAAAGACCATATATGTGTCTTCTTGATTAGATTAGAATCGTTTATGCTTAAGTTGCATTGTCTCTGGGGGATCGACCTTGACTCGCCCTTGCTATACTACGATTGACCTAGTACTCTTGCTAGTCATATCGACGTTAGTGACTTACACGCGATCAAGTTTTTTTGGCGCCGTTGCCGGGGACAATGGCCAATTTCAAGAATAAACGTTTTAATTCTAATAAAGAAGTCATTTTCTTTTAAATTTATTTTCTTTTTGAGTCTTGAGTCGTACTGGATTAAAACTTGTACTGTTTAACTATCAGAATAAGAAATTCTAGGCCCGGTTTTCCGTGGATTGATCCCGATTACCGAGGTCCAAAAATTGAATTCTGACAGCCCTTGTTATTCTGTGTATATCCCAGTCGATTTTAGTTAGTAGGTCCGCAACAGTTGGGTTCATCCCCAACTGAAGCGGAAGTTGCTAACCTTATTTTTGTTTTATTTTGTCTTTTTTGCAGGAAGAATCGGGACACTTCAGAAATTCGGTCAAGCAGGAGTTGAAAAGGCAAGGAAGTCAACCAACATGCCTCGAATAGTGTTGAATACCAAGCCTATTTCCATGTACCCAGGATCAGCACTCAGAGAACAATACGAAGCGGACAAGAAGGGGGTGGAAAATGAAAAATAATCACTTAAGAAGGAGCCTGAAGAGAGCTTAACGGAATGCAATATGTATCGTCCATATGAGTTTCCCTTAGAGTTAATTGAAATATATTCGTCTGATTACGATTAAGATGATCCAGAAGAGGATCTGGACACTATGTTTTCTGAGCCTAAGGATTACCCAGACTCAGATACCGTTGTGGAGTTGGGAGACCCTGGGACGTTCCGACTCCCGATCTCTATAAATAGTGTATCGGTAGGTTTACGTCTCTGCAACTCCGGCTCGAGTTGTAATATCCTTCCTTTTTCCCGTAGCCAGATGATTAAGATTCTGGTTATTGAACTATGACCTATGTTGATCGAACTAGAGATATACCTGCCGGTCTGCTGAGGAATTGCACGATTAAGGCAGGAGGAATCACCTTTCCAATTGATTTCACGGTTATAGACGTACCGGAGGATGCAAGTGCCCCAGTTTTATGGGTAGACCTTTCTTAGCGACCAGCCGGGCGATCATGGACTTTTACAATGGGGAAATAACTCTGAGGACTAATAACGATGCCGTTTCCAACAAGATCCTAGAGCCCCTAGATAATAGGCCGGAATGTTGGAAGATGACTTATGTTTCGGGGGAAGTGAAAATCATGGAGATAGAAGAGGAAAGGCATAGGTACCGAGAGGTTCTAGTAGAAACCATTGAGCTTGAATTCATGAGAGTACTGCTAAGAGAGCATGAGGATAAGGGCCACGACCAGACGTTCATTGAAGTGAGTGCTTCTGAGAGACGTAGTGAAATGGAACTTACAGTGAAAAGTGTGGAATCCCTGAGCATAAAAGTTAAATCTCGACGCAGAGGTAGACCTAGTGCACAAGCTAAGAGAGAAAGGCATGCCAGGAAAAGAGCTCAAAAATGTTCTACGAAGGTAAAAACCTTTGGAATGAAGGTTTGGCGAGTTAAAGCCCCAACCCCTGAGTGAGCGAGGATCTGAAGAAAGTCGAGCTGGCGACTATAAACTTAAAACTATTTATCTCGAACCCTTAGATAGGATAGGAGTCAATAAAAGTATCCGGATGAAATGACGAGCTTTTCTTCATCCTACCACACCCTTAGCCTTGAAACCGATGGTTCTTGGGAAGGTTTTTTTATTCGTTGTGGATTCTAATGAAGTAGGTTAGAATTGAGTCGGGAGTAGCAACAAAAGGAGTAGAAACTAGTGATTTTTGAGGTCAGGATTGTGCAGTAAGTTATTATAAGGTGTGCAAAGCAGAAGGACAGAAATATATGGGGAAAATAAGCCCCGTTAAACCGGGAGTGACCTTCAGGTTACCGAGCTAGGTTTTTCAGTTTCTGAGCGTCGGATTAAAAAACAGATTTTTCGGTGACACGTGATGGACACACGTTGCATCAATAGTCCACCAGTCAGAAAAACTACCCCATTTTCCCTATTTTCCATCACTTCATCCTTTCCCACACTCCACCATAACTCCACCTCAATCCTATCAATCAAACCCCTCAAATCCCTCACCCTCTTTACTCCTCTACCCATTATCCCACCAAACTCTTCCACCTTCTACCCATTTCTCCTATATAAACACCTTGCCACAACCATTGTTCATCATCTTCATCAATCATCTTTTTCATCTTCAACACCAATTTCTCCATTTCCTCTTATTCTAAAATCTAGGCCACCATCACCGCCCCTATCACCACCAAAAGCATCCATTTTTCCTCCAATTAAACACCCAAAATACCATTTTTCCATCCATGTTACTGAGTCGTACTTCTACAACAATGTAGTTGCTGCAGTTCATCATCTTTCATTTTCAGAAGCAGAGTCCCAAAAGAAAATAGGAAAAATCAGCTCCGGTAAATCGGGGGTACGTACCGATTTACCGAGGGTCCATTTTCTATTTCAGCATCATCAGCAGCCTTTTTTAGCACCAGAATGGCCCCCAAGCGTAGCAGAACCGCCCGTCGTCCAAGTGGTCACCAGCATGTGTACGGAGATGCTAACCCCTTAATAGACGGGGTTGAGCAATTTCATTCATTGGAGATCTGTGAGTCATTCTGAGCACATTGGAATGGATGACTTGTTGCCCGAGAGCGTGGCGTGGAGTTGGACGACTATGGTACTATCTTGCCAAGAGCCCTGAAGGTACAAGATATTTTGAATATGGTTGGGGCACCAACAAGGTTTAATGTTACAGTGGTGCGAGAATTTATGCGTATCTGGCGCATAACCCCGGTGCTACATTTGCTATGGTCCGGGGAGTCAAGGTTGATTTTACAATTGAGCGGATCAACTAGTATTAAGGGGTTCGCAATCCATCAGTGGGCCCAGATGAGTATACATCCTCTACCAATGTTGATGATTTAGAGAGGATGGAGATGATTGCTGATTGTTTCGGGGTGCAATGGAAGCGCAATCCTATGGGAGCCCCCACCATATTCCTAGAAAATGATTTATCTTAGGATCGGAAGATGGTCAACAGATTCGTATGTTCCCGCCTTCATCCTACCAAGCATACGGTATCGGTCACCCCCAAAAGGGCGGAGTTGATGTTTTATCTGGAGCAGGGATCTCCAGTCAACATCGGCCTACTGATGCACATCCGCATTCATGAGATTGCCGCAGAGTCCGAGTGAGAGCAGCTGCCTTATGGGACTATGATAGATATGTTCGCTACGGAGGACGAGGTTCCGGTTCTGGTTAGTGATGATTGGGAAGAGCCTGAACCGATGATCAGTTCACAGTCAGTTCTAAGAGTACCGAGACGGGTCAGACAGAGAGCTAAGAGAGAGCGTACTCCGGTCCACGGAGGACCTCGGTCTCAAAGGGCTTTGATTGAGGAGAACGCAAGAGAAATTGTGAGTCTACATTGCAAAATGGACAAAATTATAGACTTTTTCGGCGTTCCTCCGGTGACCCCGCCATCTAGAACTGCCCCACGTCACGGAGCATCCTCTTCCGACGCTACTGCCTCAAGTTCTGGACCAACTCCAGGTTTTGAGCCTAGAGATGACTGTGAGGATTATTATGACGAGGACTAGTTTTCTTTCTTTTTATTGTTGTTATTTTCCATTTCTGTTTTTTTCTTTTATTTTATTTCCTATCTAGTTATATAGCAGATTTTTAATAATATAATGATTATGTTGGCTTAATTTGTTTGGAGTTATTTAATTTCTCTTTTACCGCCGCCCTATTATTACATGATTTGTTGTCACCCCATTCTTCTTGGATTGTTTGAGATACTTAGCGCAGATTATTCAAGGCCTTCTTACATAAGCCCATTGCATTAACGGCAATCCAGTTTCTTACTTGGCTCCAAGCTTAACCGAAGCTAAGTTCCTTTTCATTTTAAAATTTTCATCTTACACATTGGGGACAATGTTTCGATTAAATGGGGGATAAAGGAATGTCACTTAGCTTTTTAGCATTATATTCCGTTGATTGCGTGACTATCTTGATTCTCTTTGACGCATTTTTCACAACCTAGACTTTGATTCATTTCGACAGAATGTTGAAAAATATGACATCTTTGATCTTTTGGAGTTAATTAATTTCACTTTTGGCCCATTATATACAAGTAAAGTTGTGCCCACATCTGAAGTAGTGACGTATTAAGCGCATATTCTGTTATGAGCCACCATTTTAAAGCACGTATATCTCACTTTCCTTGGTGTGTAGTAGATAGCGCATTGCTTTGACTAGAGTTGACCCTGGCTTTATCCCGAATCATGTTCCACCAACGATTATAAGGGCAAAGGAATTTCGGATTCGGTAGTTTATCAAGAGTGAGACCGTGAGGGTAGATAAATTTATGTGTGTTCACCTGCCAAGAAAGAGAAGTAAATTGCACGATATATATATATATACTCTCTTTGGCAAAAACTGAGTCGATGGAGCGTAAGACGCATGACCTTTGCATAGACCGATAAACGCGAGCCTGAGAGAAATACTCGGTTCTCAATCCGCCTTGCCCAACTAATTTGATCTAATTAATAAAAGCATGTTCGAGACTGGTTAGTTCGACTACGGTTTGACGTAATGTGAGATTGTCTGCATTACTAAGCGATCGAGGAGTTATTGCACACACACATTGGTTCATGACATGAATATTGTTTAATGCGTTACTAATGGATATGAGTTGACATGATCTTTATCTTGACTTTGTGAGGCGTTTTTGTTTTAAATTAACTCGTATACTGATCAGGATGTCGTTTTCTTTTCGCCTTTTTGCTCGGGACGATCAAAAGCTAAGTGGGGAGGTAGTTGATAACGCTCTAAATAGTACCATTAGTTATACCTTTATTTATCCCGAATTATGCTCAAGAGAGGAGAGATAGGCTCATTATCGTATGGAATATGTGTTAAATACTATGTGCATGTTCCTAAGATCATAATTCTGCATCTGTGTTATTTTCCCAAATTTGGTACTGTTTTGCCTTGTTTTATGTATTTTCAGGATGTATCAAATCCGGAGCTTGTAAGGACGGAGCTGGATCAAGGGAAGACTATTAGGCCAAGTGAAATGAGTCCAGGAAGAGATTTGCTGAAGAAAAAAAAAGTCACGCCCGGTTTACCGTAGGTCTTGGGGAGCAAGAAATCGATTCTGCCGCATCTACTAGGTCGGCTAGGGTTTATTTGAGTCATAAGTCGGCCAATTTATCTATAAAAGGCTTCAGAAACTGATTATAATATATTCTTGAATAGTGTTACAATTATTAATATAAAATTTTGATGCAATAAAGTTCTTTTAAGCTTTTGGAGTTTATTTTATGGTTTCCTTCCCTTCCCTACCGTCTCTAGCTTGAGTGGATCAAGCTAGATCTCCATTGTTGAAGGTATGCAGCTTTGAACATTCCTTTATGTCTTTAATATGGTAGATCCGCTAGTATTTATGTGTTTTAGTTAATCTGAATGTTTAACAACCCATAATTTACTTAGATTAATCTGAGCTAAGCAATGTAGACCCAAAAATAGGAAAAGCCGCCCCCAAACCGGCGGTCTATACCGGTTTACCGAGGCAAAATTTAGAAAACCTATTCAGGAGGTTCAGCGTCAGCTATGTTGATCGACATAAATAATTAAAACAAGTAATAGGTCTGGCCAATCTAGTATTCATGATTTGTAAATTAACATGAAGTACTGATAGTGAAGTGTTAGTTTGGACATAGTCCGATGGACCCTAGAAACGTGCTAATCAGTGTCGATAGCTACCTAGGCAGGTTAGCGCTCAATACTGGCAATTCTAGTTTTTTATGCGTATGGGCTATTACAGACCAATTAAGGAGGATAGCTGGCGTATAGATTATCTACCATGGTCGGAGTAGATAGGGTTAGGAATTGTACCCGTAGCTTAAAACTGAATTAAAAGCTCAATTAATTTAAGAAAATTATGTGGGAAAGTAAACATAAGGATTAACTAAGCCAAGTTAGTAGATAGATGGAAAGAGAAGGAGGAATACCACGTTTCTTTTATGTTTATTATTGGTCAAAGACCATATATGTGTCTTCTTGATTAGATTAGAATCGTTTATGCTTAAGTTGCATTGTCTTTATGGGATCGACCTTGACTCGCCCTTGCTATTCTACGATTGATCTAGTACTCTTGCTAGTCATATCGACATTAGTGACTTATACACGACCAGGAACAACAGTAGTAGTGAAGATCATCTAACATAGGAATAGGAAATTAGGGATCTTCTGAAGTGAACAAATGAGGGTTATCAGAATAGGGAAAAGTGTTTTCATGAAAAACAACATTCCTTGATACAGAAATGGATCTATTATTAATATCCATAACCCTGTAACCATTTATATGATGTTCATAACCCAGGAAAATAGATTGATTACTTGTGTTTTCAAATTTACCTCTACCTTGGGCATTAGTGGAAATAAAACATAAACAACCAAACACCTTAAGAGAATCATAACTAGGATCCTTGCCAAAAAGCACAGAGTGAGGAAATTTGTTGTCTAGCAAAGGTGTAAGTGTAAAATTTATCAAGAAAACAACATGGTGTACACAGTAACCCCAATAATCAATAGACACATTAGATTGTATCCTCAAAGCTCTAGCAACATATAATATATGTTGATGTTTTCTCTCAATCAGGCCATTCCGTTCAGGTGTTCTAACACATGATTTTTGGTGTACTATACATTTTTTCCTGTAAAACGGAATCATGTTAAATTCACCACCATGATCTGACCTAATAGTTTTGACACACTTGTCCAATTGAGTTTGTACAAAAACACATAAATCATGTAAAACAGTATCAGCCTTAGATTTAGCTTTTAACAAAAAGATCCATGTGCGCCTACTAAAGTCATCAACAATTGACAAGAAGTAAGATTCACCATTTACGGTAGGTACCCTATTTGTGTCCCAAATGTCAAAATGAATGAGATCAAAACAACTACTACTGAAAGAAGTTCTAACTGGAAACTTAGGTTTCCTTTGTTTCGCTAATGGAAAAATCATACAATCATGAATAGGTAGTTTTATTCTAGAATCTATTGCTTGTAAAACCTTCATTCTTTGTGTGGAAGGGTGTCCTAATCTGAAGTTCCATAATAAAGAGTCTGAAACAACATTACAAACTTAAAGTGAGGGAGAAACAGCTGCGGGAATGACAGGGTCAACATACATAATGTATAATCCTTTCATGTGATTAGCTATACCAATCTTCCTCATACTTTTGTGTTCTTGTACCAAGCCACAATTAGCTCCAAAAACAACTGATATATTACTATCACTTACAAGTTTTTTGACAGATATTAGGTTATAAGTGAAAGTAGGAATACAAGAAACATTATATAAGACTATAACTTTGTTGATGTGAACTTTGCCAATATGAGTAACTGCAACAGATGCACCATTTGGAAATTTAACAAACAGACTTGTAACATGTTTCAAATCAAAAATTAAAGCTATTGATCCGGTAACTTGTATTTTATAATGTGGCTTCCAACTGAATTGTCACTACCAGCAGAATGCTGATCCTCGTCTACCATCTCATTGTTGGTAACATGACCATTACCCCTGCCATATCCCGTGAAATTTGGTGGGTATCCAAACTTCTTGTAGCACTTATCAACTGTATACCCTTTCTTTCCACAATAAGTGCACACATGCCTCTTAAAACCCCCTTGGGCACCCCTACCTGCACCTCTGCCTTGAACTTTTCCTTGAGAAGGAAACTTGGCCTGCTAACTAGATACAGCATTACAATCCATACCAAACAACAAAAATTGAGAAGCTGAGGCCAAGACAACAGATTCTGAACTTGCAGAAGTGTAATTCAACTGTTGCTCATGATTTAAGGCCATCACAAATGCAGTTTTGATGCCTGGGAGTGGTAAAGTCATTAAAACCTGCGATTTTATTGTGCTAAAATATCCATTCAATCCATTGAGAAATCTTGTGGTATAAACTTCATCATAATATTGCCTCATAATTTGTAAAGCAGGACATAAGCACGGAGGGATAGGCCTTAAAACAAGGTATTGATCCCACAACGATTTGAGTTATGTATAACAATCTGTAACTGAGAGACTACCTTGCTTGGTTTTCTCTATTTCTTCTTCAAGATTTGAGAGTTTGTAGGCGTTCTTTCTCCCAAACCTATCTTGCAAGTCAATCCAAATTTCTCGTGCAGTATCAAAGTATATAACACTCTCAGCAATCGAGGGTATCATCGAATTTATCAACCAAGAATGAACAAGATCATTCAACTGCATCCAGCTTGAGTAACCTGCATCTTCAACATAAGGCATTGTTGAAGATCCAACCACAAAGCACAATTTTCCACGAGAAGACAACGCCTTCGTGATAGATCTTTTCCAATGATTATAGTTGTCCACTCCCTTCAGAAGTGGTTGAACAAGAACAAGACTGGGATTATCGTTCCCGGTACTTGCAGAATTGACAGTAGCCATTGTAGACAAAGCAAGAAACTGATAAAAATTGTAGAATAGAAGAAAGTTTTACAATGCCAAACAAGAATTCTGAAACTTAACGGTTACCAAGAAATCACAACAACGGAAACAATGTTTTCTCCGATACCATGTTGAAAAACGAATTAAGAATCAACAGGTCACCGGAAAGCAGAAAGTATTAACCAGAGAAGATGAACTATGCAACAGAATTCAAAACTAGAAAAAGGCAGGAAACTAAGATTTTGGTAAAATTGCTTTCATTAATGATTGTAACAAGAATTAATCTCAGATTACACTTTCTGGAGTGTTCAATTACAATATATATATAGGCTAATTGATCAAGCAACTGATTTACAATTGCTCCTAACAAACTTAACCGACTGCACCCTAAGGTGTTCGACCAAATGCCTCTTATGCCAAACACTAACTTCCAACTGTGTATCCTTCAACATTTACTTTTTGTATAAAAAGAAACGGTAAAAAAAACATCGGAGAGAATGTGATAAGTGGTGTTAACGTTGCAAGGAAGAATTATATTTTTATAGTCAATGACAGATAAAATGGAACTTGTATGTGGCATTATGTTAGCACATACACAGATTATTTTTAGAGGCAATGGTTTAAAAGGACAAAAAAGAGAAGAAAATAGGAATCGGGATAGTGGAAATAAAAATTGGGTGATAAGGACAATCCACTGTTCATGACCCCAAATCCACTGTTTGCTGCAGTTGAACTGCCTCAAATCCAATGTTTCACTATTCCACTGTTTATGTGCTTTTTACAAAAATGGCCTCGAAAATAACGTAAAAAAATATCAAATTAGATGTCTAAATAAAGAGGACGAAAAAATGAAAAATATGATGAAAGAATTACCATCTTTCCACAATCAGACCAAAAGATATATTCGTTTTGTATTTGAATACGAGAGAATTTAAATCACAGTGCAATGAGGACATGTCCTTTTTGCCCGAAAAAAATTCCACTATTCTCTTTGTGTTGTAGTATTTGTTTTTTTAATTATATTATGTATTGACTAGTCAAGGTTGTTTGCCTAGTATAAAAACATGTTTGCTCAATATTGTAAACTAAGAAAAATAGTTAATAAAAAATAGAGGATCTGGGATTCTGTCTGCCCCGATCTTCATCTTCTCCATTTCATTGGAAACTCTAGGTTTCCATTTTAGATTCCTGCAAATTTCTTCATGGTATCAGAGAAGGTAATCGCTTAGTTCTAATCACGTTTTTTTAGTTACCAAACAAGAATCATTGACGAATTCGGATGCTATTCCTATTTCCAGTCCGCTAAATGTTCATCCAAACGAGAGTTCTTCTCACATCCTTATGCAACCGCCACTAGAAGGAAACGATTATCATGCATGGAGTCGATTTGTGTGAATGGCACTCATTACGAAGAACAAGGTAGGAATTATTGACAGAACCCTACCTAGGCCAGCTGAAAGTGATAAGAACTTCGATGCGTGGAACTAGTGCAACATGATGGTGAATTCATGGATTTTGAACTCGGTTAGCAAGACAATTGCTCGAAGTCTTCTTTGGATCAACAGTGCTCAGGAGGTATGGGATGATCTGAAGGACAGGTTCTTAAATCTGGATTTGTTGGTCCGAGAAGGGTGAAATATAGTCAGAGGAGAGGTGAACGACTATATTGTGAGTTTAAAAACTTTAAACCTCAGGAGTTGCAAAAACTTTTCTGATGAAAAGCTTTTAGGCAGCGGAAAAAATAAGACCCTTCTAAAGCGTATTTTCAAACTATTTAAACAATCACACATATATAAGTAAAGTGCAGAAAGTAAATACTGTAAATAAAAAACACAAGGTTTATAGTGGTTCAGGGTGGTGTAATCCCTTAGTCCACTCTTCTCCAGTGATGATTGGAGGAATTCACTATTGTCTTTCACCAATACAATAGTATGGTTGTCCTTGGCTACACAAGCTTCACAATCCCAAGACTATCACTCCCTGGCTACAAAAGCTTCAGTGACTCGGTCCTCAACACTGCTCCTTGAGAACGAACCCTTTAGTAGCTTTCACAAAAGGGTGCAATTCCTTCTCAGACGGTCTGATTCAATTGCTTCAGTTTGGTGTGAATAAGATTCACAAGATTTGATCAAACTCAGTGCTTGATGTACACTTGCAGCACTGAATTCTGAGTTGATCTTCTACTATTTCTTGTAAGAACAATTAGAAGGCTTGTATTAATTTGACAGAGTTTCTGCTCATATTTTCTTTCTTGTGTGTTCGTCTCACTTTGTCTTTCTGTTAATGCCTTCTATTTATAGCCTTGATCTCCTTGATTTGAAAATCTATCTGTTGGCTATTTAATGCAGAGAATAATCCTTGATTCTTCCTTGATTTTATTCTCCTTGATTTCAGTGATCTGGATTTTCTTCAAACATTCCTCATAAAATCCGTCCTTGCTTGATTCTTCATTAATTGCTTGATTTCCTTAATTTCCACGTTCTAAATATAATGCAGATAGCATACTTGACTCGCCTGTTGCTTCACTTTGTTAGGATATCAAACGAGTAGCGCGAACGGAAAATTAAATTTTGATTTCCGATCCAAGGATCGACTTCGTTTAAGCAATAAACATACAAGAGGAGGACAAAGATCATACCTTTCTGATCTATATAGATCGAAGCTTTGACCGACCGGTAGAAGTAGATGCGCCTATGCCGTCCAAGCATACGGCCTCTATCAGTTATTCACACAAACGCCTCGCTAGAATCCTCCTCGGATTGCTACTAGAAAAACTCGACTGCTAGGTCGACCTTTTCCTTCTCACAAAACTCTCACAAAGTAGCTCTCTATTTTTCTCAAGAACAATTAGCTTTTGGAATAATGGTGTACAAAAGAGCTTGACACCCACTTCCTTTTTATAGAGGAAGTGGCGCCCCAAAGCCCCAAAAATCCTTGGGGATTAAGTCTTGTGCTAAGTAAGGAGAAAGAAAATATTTTCCTAATAAATCAATCGAAATGGTCCCTTCCTGACCAAGGATGCACGAAATTCAATGTGGATGCCGCTTTCGAGAATGGAGTTGCGGCAGTTGGGGGTGTCCCGATGCCTATGAAGTGCTAGTCGGGGAAGCTCTTTCTATGTACCACGCCATATTTTACGCCATCACATGGAGTTTTTTTGCAGTGACTTTCGAAGGAGATTCTACACCATTTATCAGAGACTTCTTCCACAAGCAGAATATATTTCGCCTCTTGGGAGCATTCTTGAGGATTGTCGCAATTTACTCTCGTGTTTCAGTCAGTTCTCTTTTTCCTTTGTCAAAGGAGAGGGTAATGTCCCCGCTCATTTTTTGGCTAAGGAAGGTCTTAAAATAACCTTGGATAAGTCCAAGTTACATTCCAAGTGATGAAACTTAATGTTTAAATATGGTGTACACTGATCTCTCACAAATCAAGGATCAGTGAAGTACAAAGAATACTTTAAGACTGAAAGAAATTCAAGAAACAGTGAAACGGCAAAGTGAACTGACTATCGGCTGAGTAAAAACAAAGCAGCAAAGGAAGATCCAAGTGGCAAAGTCAAAAAGATCACTTAACCGTTCAAGGTAGCAAAGTCGAAAGATCACTTAACCGTTCAAGGAATGGCCAAGTAAACCTTACTTGATCAGATTTTGAAATAAGAAGAAGATTATGAAGATCAAGAATTAAATGCACAATCAATTAAGGATCAATCAAGGATGGATTTTCTAATAGACGTTTGAAGAAAAATCCGATCACTAAAATCAAGGAGAATATAATTAAGGGGGAATCAAGGATTATTCTCCTCATCAATATAGCCAACGGATGGAAATTCAAATCAAGGATTATCAAGGCTATGAATAGAAGGCATTGACAGAAAAAGAAATACACCAAGGTGAACGAAAAAATCTAAGCAAAAACTCTGTCAAAGTGAAAAGTCTTATATCTACACTTAAAAGAAATATCTAGAGATCAACTCAGATCAAAACTACATCAAGCACTGAGATTGATCAACACCGTTGGTGAATTATATTCACACCAGTCAAGCAACTGAATCAGAAGCCATATGAGAAGGGGTTGTGTTTTTGTGATAGCTGTTGAAGGACTTGTTCTCAATGAGCAGTGATAGATACTGAGTCACTGAAGCTTTTGAAGTCAGGGAGTGATAGTCTTGTAGATTGTGCAGCTTGTGAAACCAAGGACAATAGTACTATTATATCTGCGAAGACAATAGTGAATTCCTTCAATCATCACAGGAGAATAGAGGATTAAGGGATTACACCACCCTGAACCACTATAAACATTTGTGTCTATTTACTTTCAGCAATTTACTTTACAGTACTTTATTATATTGCATTCTACATATCTGTGATTGAATAATCTACTTTGAAACACTATTTTAAGAAGAGACTTATCCGCTGCCCAAAAGCTTTCAAATATAAGAAAAGTTTTTGAAACTCCACTATAGTCATTCACCCCCCCCCCCTCCCTTCTGACTATAGTTTTACCCTTCTCTGGGACCAACAAACCTAATTACATGTTCCATCTACGTCTTCCGGCGAAGAAAGGCCATCAGAAGAATAACCCTTCTGTTGCCCCTCTTTTTCTGAAACCGTGAAAACATAAATAAAACACAAAATGGCAATAGGATCAAGCAGAATCACAATCACTTCAGCACTAAATTAGTAATATACGATATAAGCATTAAATCGGAGAAATATGACCTATTTATGCACATACGATTTCCTTTCCATCTACATTTTCCGGAGAAGAGAGGCCATCACAAGAGTTACTCTTATGTTGCCTCTCTCCTTATGAAACTGAAAATCCCTAAATCAAACAAAAAATGGCAATAACATCAGGCAAATTCACAATCACATGAACATAAAAATCGGAAAATAGGATTTAAGCCTAAATTCCTAGAAATACGAACTGATTATAGACACATACCATTTCCCTTCCATATACGGTTTTCGGAGAAGAGAGGCCAACAAAATCGAAAATTTTTTACTCTTCTAACGCCCATCTTTCACTTTGAATTCGAATCAGCCATAAAGACTGATACTTTTTGGAAATCGGAACCTTCCTCAACTGTGCTTGGCCGATTTAACATGAAGTCTTCACAGATTCACCTGTGTTATTTCGATGACCAATTTAATTTTCAAAATCCAAAATTTCAGGACCAAAAGGAGACTATTTCATGCTGAATCATTGCCGAAAATTAGGGTGATTAAATCCCGATCTTATCGCAAAAATAGAGTCATTAAAGGCACGATTAAATTCGAAAATGAAAATCAGAAAATAGATAGGGATAAGATTTTGTTGCTCAGACTCAAGCCATCGTTTTTATCACAACGTGTTGCGGATTGAGTAAGCAGGAGAGATGATGAGCCGAAATCCCATAAATCTCTAATAATTGAAGAACGAAGCAACGATTCTCGGATAACTTGCAAGATAGCATCAAAATGGCTAGAAGATGAAGAGGAGAGACTGATTTTGCTGGACTTTGAACGGATTGAAAGAGAAACGGCCATGGAAATCGGACGAAGAGTTGAGAGGATTTTAGGGTTAGGAGCTTTTCACCAAAAACGGCAGGAAAGTGATAAGGGGCTCGGATTGTAGGGTTTGCTGGAATATAAGGAATTTTTTTTATTATAAAAAAATGGGCAGGCAGAAAATACATGATAAAAGGGCTGAAAAGTCTTTTGGTACAATGGACCAAAAAAAACAAGATGGACCAGAGTAAAACAGCATGTTATGTATATTGGACCAGCAAAAACAAAATCCATTAAATTGATCCATCAACCGATTAATTATAAAATTAATTAATAAAATTAATATACATATAAAACATAATAACAATTTATTCAATACTAATTACATGTAAATAAGTTTACACACCCCCCCCCCCCCCCCACCCCCACCGAAAAAATCTACTAATTACAAATATACCCCCTAACATTTACTAACAGTCCAATATGCTAATTACAAAACTAGAACTACATTTGTGGAAACTAGAACTACATTTGTGGAAAAAAATAACTTGTAACTGCTGTATCGAGGACATTAAGTGGAGAATAATTAAACGGATGTTTCTTGGGAGATGAAAGGTGGGGCGTTAACTTATTTTTAAAGTTTATATCTTCTTTTTGACCATTTACAAAAATCATGTAAATCATACGGACAATTCACATTTTTATACGACATGTTTAAATTGATATGAATGAGACACAATTATTTTTACTTATCATGTTATTCACCATATCACCTAACACAGTATGGAATCATACAAGTATCAATCAATTGGTTCGAAAAGGCGACATATCGTTATATCAGACGATGAGTCTACGCTGTCCCCTCCTATGTCAACCGAAGGTACGTTACCCTCCATGATTTCTTCCTTACTGCAATATTATTTTTTAAAACAACACATTTTCATTTCACCTAATATTTTATATCTTACTGTGTTGCATATAGTTATTTCACATTCTTCCGAAACGGACTGCGATGAATTTGTTCCGGCATCTCCGATACATAATCTCCAACAGCTAGGTAACATTTCAATATCAAAAAGTATCATTAACTCATTCAAACTGTTCACGTGTGTGGTTCGTCGCACACATCCAATAATAACACATATCATATCATTCTTAATAAACACCACAAAAATCATTTAAATCTTTGGTTATTAATACATTCTCATTCCGTCTATTTACAGATGACACTTTGTTAGATGCCCCAGTGACCATGGACGCTGCGAATAATTCACATTTTGAGGCAACTCCTGTGGATGTAGTACACCTTACTACTACTGAGACACTTCCACCTACATGTATGACAATGTACACTAAAAACTACATACAATATACATTCCTTTCTATTTACCGGATTAATTTTGTATCTTACCATCTTTGTAACATCCCAAAATTTGAGGATTTTTTTCCAAAAGTTTTATTCAGTTGCATTATAAGATAAATAACTACTTATGTGAACGCATTTAGTAAAATACTTGATGGTTTTCTTCATAAATTATAATATAAATATAATGTATGTTTTTTTTTGAATGATCCGTAAATTCATTTGTTCGGCATATGAGAATTTTCATTATGGCATCTTATAAACTATTGATAAAGGAGAAAAGAAAAATCGGTCAAAATGAATATTAGTCTAAATATTTAATATCATTCAATTACCCCATTAATCTTATAGTTTTGCATCACATTTATTTCTCTACTAGTGGCGGCAACGTGCCCCGCACGTTTTTGGCCCTCGTTGCCGCCGTTATTGTTCAGCTTTATTCAGTCTTATTGAAGACAGACAGAGGCCTGGAATTCAACGTTTATTTAGAGCATATTGAAGTGATTTTGGGTCGCAGTGTTTTATCGGGAATAACGATAAGAAGAGGTGGTTTGAAGGTTCCTTTGCTCTTATCGATAAGATTTTTAGATCTTCCTCTGCTAAGGGGAAGAATTCTTGATCCGCTATTATTACCGTAGACGATGAATCGCCTAAAAGAAACGCAATAGTCCGTGCATTTAGACGAACATTGGCGCGTTTATAACTCGCTCTCCGGACATTGGGACACCAAAATGAGCTTCGAACATGGTTGCCACGTTAGGTGCAATCACCGCCACCCGCAAATTTTGAAGACATGTATTGCAATTAGAGAAAAGACGACAACTACTTTTCACAACCCAAAACAAGTGAAAACAAATTACTTTCTTCTATAAGCAACTAAAGAAACACAAGAACCAACCGACGCCTCTAAGAACCTTGATTCCTAATACAATGTTAGTCTCGAATCCATTGCTCATAGATCACAACGTGGTGATCTAGCCACAAAACTACACATCACGTATTGCAACGGTGTCAAATGTACGAACAAGGCCATCAACACTTCCAAAGAACCATCTCAGTTTTAGTCACACAAACAGACATAATACTATCTAAAAATGTATCAATGATCTGCAAACCAATATAAGTAACTGGAATCAAGGTAACTGACATAAACAACAAAGAGCGAAAGAAAAATCTAGATAAATAAAAACACAAAAAGAAACAAAAAAATTCTCATATGGATTGCACACTAAGACTTTGTGCACGTTCAACGCTTTCCAAGGAGGAATATCCTTAAAAATCGAGATTCATTATTCCAACAAGATGAGAACAGTACACACAGCACCCTAAGTTCAATTTTGTGCTCAAAATGTGAAAAATTTCTTTCAATCGATTCTATGAAACACAATTAGAACAAAGCCTAAATGTTCACTTACCATCATGCCGAACACAAATTTCTGGTATGCTTTTGATTTCTCCATTGATACTGTCATTGTAGACTCCGGTCTCCAAGTCACCCTCAACATACACCGACGAGCTGGGAAATTTTCTGTCGTTAGTCTGAAACTTAAGAAAAAGGGAGAGAATTTATTGAAATAAACTTTTTGATACATACTTTTTCACAAGTTGTTGAACTGAATAAGCCTCTAAATCTTCATTGTGAACTACAACACGATGCCACTGAGCAGGTCTTGATAAATCTTTACTATCAAAAAGCCCGTGATCATACATACCCCTGGGCCCAAAGAAGAATATTGTTACAAGACACCATTTCTTAAGAGCTTTTGGATTGGTGCCTCGCCCGACCTTGCCACAAATAATTGCCTCGCGACGTGAATAAATGGAGGAAAAAATTATAAGAAACTTTAGTTTTGTCAATATACAAAGAAAAGTATTTTGAAAACAAAGAAGAACAAGGACTTTGAAACACAAGAAGATAACAAGAAGTAAGATACCGGGGAAGTGACCATTCCCGCCACCAAAACGGCAATATCTAAGACTATACTTATGGGTAAAAAGAACATAACACACCTAAGAGCCGGCCTCAAATGTCAATGAATTAGAACGAGTATTCTAATCTTTACACTCTAGATGGGTACACATTCAAAAACAGGGATTGCGCTTTAATTTAACTTCTTGATAGCTAAGGTGCCGCAAAGTACAGGATCTAATTCAAAATAAAATGCACCGTAAAATAATCTTATAGTTGCGTAAAATATGTACCTTGTGGACACCCCGGTAATTCCACCCTCGTTTTGGATCCACATTCTGAACCTCTAATGCTGGCTTCTCAGCAATAAAATCATTGGCGTCAATGCCAACATCATTGTCATTCTCACTATCAAACGATCTAAGTAGAGCAAAATAGCTTTGAGCTTTGTTGCAGAACTAATCCCCCATTTCCTGGATGGTTTAAAAATGGTAAGAACATGCGGCCACCATCATTGCAGCAAATAGCAGCACAACAGAGTAACCCAATGCTCTCCAAAATCATTCTAAAGAATAAGATATGTAGCGTTCTTTGTCTCGGAAATAAATCAATAGAGCTTCGATTTTGCACTGGACCATTATAGATAATACCTTAGAAAAATGCAAAATCAGTCCTTTGATTAAGATGGAAATCACAAAATCATAGAAAGATAAGTACATGAATAACCATATAAGTTTATGCACAACTGTTAATTTTTCTGAAACAAAATGCACATAGTACAAGGGAGGAGAGATGGGAAAGGCGTGTTAAAAACAACAATAACTTAAGTAGGAAATCGGTAATTGGTACAAAATAATTACCATCTAAATGCTAGTGAAGGCCACAATTAAAAATTTTCTTTAACAGAACAAGAATGATAGTAAATACACATGGTGATCAAAGATTACAGTAAACTCTAGCCTTATCCTACGTAAGTACACCACATTAAGCGTGTGAAAATCTCCAGCTTACAACTCTTATTTTTTCTTCCTTATCGATATACAAGGAAGAATGGCACCCGTAATATCAAGATAATAAGGAACGAGCCGATCCCCACCAAGCTTTACGAACTCGTTTATCCGCACAAACAGAATAGCACAATGTGAATGCATTAAATAAAGCAAACACTTCAACAAATACCGAACCCCGTAACTAAAATATATAAGAACAAATAAAAAAAGGGACAAACTACAAATACAATACCCAAGTAATCGCCGTCGACCTAGTGAACTCATCCGGAGAAGCCGCCTTTTGCACCGATCTCGGTCATGCGACCATAATCTACGACTTGAAGAATAGCACTGCTCAAGTTAGAGAGGTGGAAGCGTAGTTATCAAAAGGCTGTATGCTTTTATTCACAGGATCAGGCAAGAGAATGATATAGGCTACCTAATGGTAAGATTTCTGTCTAAGAAAAGATCATCTATGCACAGAATGGTATCCCATAATTCATATTAGAATGCAGCTCTCAACAAAAAATAATTTTCTCAACTAAAAAAACAAGAATTAAGCAACTATGAGCCCAAGTAAACTGCAAGGTTCTCTTGACTACACTATAAATGACGATGATAACCTTTGAAGGCAGCTGCAATCATATGAATTCTGTCCATTAACTTTTACAAGAATGATTACTAAGAGTCCTACTACCTAGTTGCCAACTGCATCATTCTGAAGGACAGGTAATGTTGGGTGCGAATAAGAAAAAAGTAAAAAGAAAGAAAAGAGAGGAACACAAGAAGAAACCTAGAATTATCTTATTAACAGAGTTCTTATAAACCGTAAAATAAACCTGAATCCCCACACACGCCCCCTCCCCCCCACCCCCCCACCCCGGGCCACTTTTTTCCCTTCTATTGCGTATAGAACACACATCATCAGGTCAGCCAAAAGAAATAAACAAATGACTTAAAAGCAAACAGGAATGACACAAACATAAAATTGTAAACTGCTACACATCTTACTGGCGATTTTTTTATTGCCTAAAGGAATTCTGAAAGGGCTGAATAAGCTTGTTGGCGTATTTCATGGCTATTATCACTTAGCATGTTGAATAAGCCTCGCAATTTCATTAACATGAGTGCAAGGAATATCTCTAAAAATAAGGAGTTAATCGTAGGCTAAGACAACCGACATTTTTCAAAATTCTCTCAAAGCATTGAAAAATCGTTCTTTTGAAAGAAAATAAGAACTAAATACTCCCGTAGTGAATAACGTCCGAAACATACCATCAAGAAAAACAGGGAGGAAGCCCAAAGATATCTATGTCCGGAACGCCGTCTAAAACAAGAATCCATCCTACCAAGAATTGCCTTACATATGGATTGAGGACATTCATTCGCTCTCTCGCAAAGGAATAAATTCCTCTATGCCGTTTCAAGAAAAAAAAAAAAAAGGCCAATAATGAGAACAAACAAAGAACACATGCAATAGATCGCAATGCAAGAGATTTTAGAGAGAGAGAGAGAGATGAAAAATCGACTTCGAATTGATCACTTTCTATGACAATGTCCCGCACACACAAAACGAGCACCCAACATGTTCATTAGGGAAAATTTCAAAGAAGTGATGAAGACTGAAGACAAAGCCATGGGAATAAAAAAAAACATCAGCCAATACCTTCACAAGCCTATCTAAAAGATGAGCAGCACTCTGCACATTGGCATCCGAATCAGCCGAGAGCTTGCATAAGGCGTCAAAAATTTGATTGAAGAAGATAATAAATTCTCCTCGTACCACCCGCATAAAAAAAAGAAAGAATAAAACCCGAATGTTCCAAAAATTATCCATAAATGAATTCAAGACATGCTCACCTTAGCTATATTATATAGAGCTTCACAAGCATAATAACGAACCCGACTATCCGTGTCGAAAATGAACTAAATAATCAAAAGCGTAACAATTGCGAGCAACGGAACAAAGGCTTACCCGCCGGAAGCGAGAGCGGAAAGCCCGCAAACGAAGACAACAATTGAAGACGGTGGAAGTGTGAAATGATCCATGACCGAACTCAAAACCTCCTATTCATACCCCCGAGCCGAGGGCGGTGCCAAAAAACGTTAGTGGATCATCCACTAACTTCGGCGAGCGGTGGGGCGGCGTTGACGTCGGTGCACCGAAAAGGGAAGCAATTGTAAAACGGCGTCGTTTCCAACTCGCTTGTCGTTGGTCGTACTCAATTTGGTGGTATGGTCGTACTCAAGGCAGCAAAATTAATAAGGTTACTACCTAATATGATGAATTTTATGTTGACCATTGTTAACACATATCCCATGCCGAGAGTTTAGGAGAATTCAATCATACAAGCACATATATAGGAATGGTTAAGTATTAATTCTGTGTTGGTCAACTCGAATATATATATATATATATATATATATATATATATATATTCTTTCCTCCATTCTCTCCCATAATTTGCTCCTCCCCTTGCTATATAAGAGACTCATCATACACTGATCCTCTTAAACCAGACTCTCCTCACCTTCCATGTCCGTACTATACACGCTACAGTGTAATTTTCAATTAGCTACCCGTAAGCCACTTGAATTTCAGGCCGAAACAACCACATACTCACCCTCCGTTGTGATATGGAAGCCGACTTGGCTGTAAATGCCACCGTGTCTTTCCCTATCACCGGAATTCCTTTCGTAGGCTGATTATGGTCCATCTCCCCTATGCGATCTCGTCGTCGTCAAACTAATCGTTTTATATTCTGCATCAAATCATCACAGCTATCTGTAGTCTCTTCTTCGTTGATTCACCATTGTCTCCCATCGAATAATAGGTAAATGCATGTTTTTTGTGTTAACGGGTTGATAAAATTTAGAAAAAGGAATAAAATAATAATCGCAACTTCCGAATATTATCGCTGTGACTGAATGTTTTACTATGTTATTTTCATACCCTTATTTTACATTGGTGGATCTCGACAGATAATTCGCTATATATATATATATATATATATATATATATATATATAAGACTTGCACGCACTTGAATTTGATCATTTGTTTGAAATTGGTGACTAGATAGACAGTAACATGCCAGTAGATATTTTTCCTATATTAGGATTATAATGTCATCCATGTGTATATTTATATGTATACATAATACTTTAGGTTTATTAAACCATGTTACCCAATAGAGATTTAATTTCAATAACACTCATATCTAAATGCTACAATTGAATATCCTTCAATATATGTATATAAGAATGTTCTGATTGCAGGTTTAGTGAATATATAGTATATATGCATCTATGATATAAAATTCATGTTATTAGGCTTGGGCTAAGGTGCTAGAGTGACTCGAGACTTTTGTTTATCTAACGCAATTACGGTGGTGTCAGGTGAGTTCTTATTTTAAGTAAAAGCCAAAGTGTGTTTTTATCAAAGTATTTTTAATTGAATATATTATCGATATATATACGTATGTAATATACATTGTAAAAAAGGATTCAAGAAATCTTCTCGCTTTAAAGATAATAACGTGATGAAACGAATATTGTGCAAATGTCATTGCATGTCCCATCTTGGTGACATGGTACCGTACTATCCGTTTCGCGCGGTATGGTATATCGTACTCATACCCTTCCCGCTTCGGCGGCACTGCTTGATCCTGCTTGCTTGCTTGCTTGATGGGCCCGCCGAGGGTTTCATAATCGGGTTAGCTGCGCGTCGGGCCTGTGACCGCGGTTGTGGAACTTGAGGCAAGTGGACTCTCCGGAAGCCCCAGGAGATTGGGTGTCGGAAGGACGGACTCCACTATAAAAATTACTTGTTGTGGATATAAGGTGCGTGAAATGGGAGTCATAAGGCAGAGACTATCGTATCATCTGTATCGATGTCTAGTAAAGGAACTTGAAGAATTGACGGACTTGCCTATACTTGCTTGACTGGTAAATAGTGCACAAATGATCTTGAGCAAGTAAACTTTTGCTTATATAAATCAATGAATCTTTCAAAATGTGAAAAGATTAATCCATTCGTGATTTTGAGACTTCTTAAAACATGTATATAATAAAGTTGTCTTTAAATGTAACACTCTCACACACGGCTCATACCAGCCTTTTGCTGACGACTCTCTTTTCTTTTCCTTTTGTTCTTTTGTTCGTGTTGTTTTCCTTTTCTTTTATATTACAATCTTACTTGTAGTAATTTCACATTCATCCGATTCGGATTGCGATGAATTTGTTCCGCCATCTCCGATAGGTAATATCCAACAGCTATGTAACATTTCAATATCAAAAACTATCATTAACTCATTCAAACTATTTATCGTGAAGTTTTAGACTTAAACCGTTGATTGTAATAAATGCTATTATATCTTATTATACTAGTGAGTGTTGTTTACTTTGAAGTTTTAGACTGCAACCATTGATTGTAATAAATATTGTTATTTGTGCCTTTGTAATGTATAAACGTGAAGTACCTTTATTTTTTGACTTTTTATGAGGTTGTTGTATTCTATTTAATTCAACTTATTCATATTCCATTAAATGTTGTTCATAGACGCCTCCTTACATTACACGCCTCTTGGTGCGTTATACCCACGTCCTAACGATTGGCGCATCAAGGTTCGGTTTTTGCGGCTGCTTAAACTTCACTCACATCGACTTATTACATTGTTCGTTGACTGTGATGTAAGTAACATACGAACCATACTTTAAACTAACTCATTACATTTCATAAATAAGTGATAAGATATAATCGTTCCATTTGTTAGAATACATTGATGCAGGGAACGGTTCGTGATAATGTTTCTCTTGCCACACAATTTGTCGAAGGCAATGTATACTATTTGTCAGGAATACAAGTTGAACCGCGGACATCTGGATATCACTTTTCATCGTTACCGTACCAGCTTCTTTTTACGACTCGGACTAAAATCATCAAATTCTTCAAACAATGTGATACCATACCTCGATTTAGGTTCCCTTTGCGAAAGTTAAGTGCCATTACACCTGAAATGCATGGCAAGCAAACACTTAGTGGGTATGTATATTTACAATGAATATTGATCTTACTTTGTCATCATAATATACACTTACACTATAACATTGCAGATATTCGTGGTTTGGTGGTGTCTGCGTCTTCCTGTCAGCACACCAAATTCGGACAGGTTACGCGTGAATTGTTGGTTGTGGACAACATGTACGTATGAATTTGCCATTAACTCATTCGCAATTTTACACTTGGCCACATGCATATTTTAGTCCCATGTACACTTTAGACTTGCTTGTTGCATCATAATGTAACACAAAACATATAACAGCATGACAATGATGCACATGACATTGTGGGGAAATTTTACCAGTCATGATGGGGACATTTTATCAAGCAATATTGAGGCCAACCAATCATTACTAGCATGTGGTGTCTCAATAAAAGACTACGAGGGCATGACTATTATGTTTCAGTTATTTATCTTATTAACAACTTTGGTAACCAGTCTCCTTTATTTATATTGTATAGGGAAAACATTGTCCACAACACCGTTTACTACATTATATGTTAATTCTGAGTGGAACTTATGCGAGACCGTCCGTACATGGTATGTGTTGTAATTCTGTATTTATTATTGTTTTTTGTAAATAATATCTCATATATAATATTATATTGTCAATGTTAAACAACATTACATGTATAAAGCCAATGCATGTCCCCAAAGTATGGTGAGATGGATACGCGACTGACCACAAAAAACCAACATCAAACTTATGATTGCTAATTCAAAGCCAACTACAATAGCCGACCTTAAGTTTGTCCCAAATGTATACTTTTACGTTTTATGATTATTTCTATAATTATATATTCATTAATGCTATTTATATTTTTTTTTAAATGTCATTTTATTGCAGGTCAAACATTTCCGTTGTGCAGCTACAATCAAGCATATTCACACGAATGACATGTTTTACGAGGCATGCATGCATTGTAAGAACGATGTGATTGATGTTGATGGTTACATTTATTTCTATACATGCAAAAAGCAAGTGACTCCCATCGTGCGGTACATACACATTATTATACTCCACACCATCTCACATTCATTGTTCTCTCCTAACGTGTTTACTTTTTTAGCTACTGTGTTCATGTTGATATTATGGACCAATCCGAAACCACAACCCTTCGCTTGCTTGACGGAAGTGCTGACTATGTGCTTCATTCCCCCACTCAGTCTTTACAAATATGTTGACATTGGTACTTTTCTCTCCACTTTATATTTCAACAACTATTTTCAATAATCATTGTTGGACTTTCAGATTATTAAATTTTACACAATTGCAGGGAGATGGTCATCGCACTTTCGAGGATCATTTGCAACGTTGCTTAGGAGCACGCTATACATTCATTGTACACGCTCCATCAATGCCACAGTTTACAACACCACTAAAAGTTGCGTATGTTTTGAAAGTAAATTGGTTTGATGCATGCACTCAGGCTTACGTGAACACAACATCACCTCATGTAAGACGTTTTATCTCCTTTAAATATAGATTTTTGAATTTTTTTTTTCCCCATTTATCTTTCACATGCTCACATATTTTCTTTTACTTGTTTATTTCAGGTGTTAACTAAACTTTATTGGGATGGTTGTTGTGCAATTTCACGTTCGCTTTTCATGAACCTAGGCTACATTTCATTCTTATTAATTTGACATATGTCTACACTTTTATATTTCATTGTAAATATTTCATTCATGCCATCTTTTTTTTTGGTTATTTTTGTTTCACTTACATAGCTCTTAAATTACTACAATATCTACAAATTTCTACATACACATATCATTGTAAATATTTCATTCATGCCATTTTTTTTGTTATTTTTGTTTCACTTAAATAGCTTTTAAATTACTACAGTATCTACAAATTTCTACATACACATATATGAATCATGTATATTCAGTATTTGGCAACTTAAACATTACATATCAACAATACTTAAATGTGTATTGCTTGACTACGATTTTCAGTACCCCATGACAACAACAATCATGCTAATCATTGACAACAACATTCATGATAATTAACATCCATCCGTGCATCGCACGGGTTTTCCTACTAGTATATATATAAAGAGAAGCACATTTAACCCAATTACCCGATTGACTCGCTCCGTACCTGTAAATAATCGGGAAAAAACACAAACCTTAAGGTTTATAAATAAATAAAACACGCCTAAATCATCAGGCAACTTCCGCACCCACGTATCCTCCACCCACTTTCTCTTCTAAAAATGAAAAACTTCTCCACCCACGTTTTCTCCTTTCTCTATGTCCCTACCTCCGCATTGTCACCAATCTATCTACCTTTCCCCCAAAAAAATAAATCGGCCCTCAATTTTCATCTCCCTTCACATCACCATGCTCTCCATTCATTCTCTCAATTGGCCGACCTGATTTGGGCTTTTTCTCGCTCCCGCAATAATTGATTGATTTGTTCTCCGTCTTTATAGTTTTATTTTTTGTCGATTTTGTTGCTTATGTGGTGAAGTTTTCTTTCGTCTTCATCTTCTTATGGAAGAAATTTTTGTGATTGACAGGTTCTGCGTTGAGATTACCATCTAATTCCAATACGTTCAATTCCACATTCTTCAAGGGACTTCACGTCACAGCACCTAATGCTCATGTGCTAATTTGGCTTGCTTCTATTTTCTCCCTTAAGGTTTCTTTCCATTCATTTATATTGTTTTACACCGATTCCTTAATTTGTTCGATAAATCATTACCTTCAAGGCATTTTTCTGCTTTTTCTTATATTCATTTCATTACGATATTTATTTGGTTGGCGATTGAAAGACGGCTTGACTGGATTCAACAATTGAGGGATTAATTGCTTGGGTTTTTACTTATTATTTTTCTTCTTGAATTTATTATGTATGTCGTATACTCCTTACATGGTGTGATCTAATTGGGGTTAATTTGTATGGATGGTAATGGACTTACAGTGCAAAAATTCAGTATGCCACCTATAGAGATCATGTCTTCGACATTTGAATGATTTCAAAGTCTACTCACCAATAAATTGCAAGTTTCTTTCCTTTTTCTAATGTTGCGGTTAGTACTATTGTTTGAAGTATTGTCATTTTTTTATGTTTTTATTTAAGGTTCTTTGAGGCCATGTAATGGATGTATGCATCGCAAATGTGGTCTATGATAGTTTTAAGGTACATTAGTTATTCACTTCTTAATCATTTTGATTATGCCTTTTCCATTTGTTACTTGAGATAAAGTAAACTTATTTGTCTGCATGAAAGTCATCATTAGTCATTATTTTAGGATGACGGCCCATCCCATTTTAGTAACACTGGATTAACACGAATTAGTTCTTAACTTACATAACCTACACCGTTTTGTTGTTATTGATGTTTGTGGGATCATTATGAAATCTTGGGGAATTTGTTATATGAAAATCTCCTTTTTTTTTAGATTTACTTACTTTCTTTTTGTACCTAAATTTTGTGATCCGGTTGCCTTTTGTTCATTGTGTCAGATTACTTGGTATATCTTAAGTTTTTTCAAAAGATGTTTAACACATTGCTAATTTGAAACTGCTTCAGTGCCGTTATTTGGAAAGACCATGACCGATTCTAATGCTCATATTCAAGAGAAGGCAGTTGATGCTCTCAGTTCTTACTTACAAAACTGCCAATGGACAATATTTTGCACTCTTATATATATAAGCAGATAGGTTTACTTCAAGTTTGCTGAGGAAGTATGTAATATTATAGTGGCATAGTTCCCCACGGGAAGGACCAACACCGTTGAGAAGGCTTAGATTGCATTCATACTTTAGTTAGAGTTGGAAGCGGTTGAGCTTTTTTTCATATGTGATAATCCACTAATTTTAACATTCTATACGTATTCAGGTACAACATTGGCTTTAAGTTCGTTTTAAATTCAATGAATACCATATTCGTTTTACCGAGGTAAGAAAAGTAAAAAGAAATTAATGAGTGATTGGCCACGTGTAATGTAAGGATTTGTTTTGCGGTCTTTCATTCAATCGTCTTTTGACAGTAAGCAAATCAGTCTGTTAGCTTTAAAAGATTAGCCTGGTTGGCATTAGCTGCAATTTTGTTATAGAGAAATGAAAAAGTAAGATTCATATACCTAAAAAAAACTTTTTGTTATAAGAACGTAACGACACAATCATTTTCGTTGTAGTTTAAAAGGCTATTATGGAATAGGAGAGCTAAGGCCCTCTCAAGATGATAATGGATGAAGATTGTTGCGGTACATGGATCGAAGAGAGGGTATTTTCTTGAAAGAAGGCATGTTAATGTTAAGACAATGGACTGTTTCTTGGCGTAAAGTGATCAGAAAAACAGAGCGGCTCTCTCTTTTTGCTTGAGAATAATGTAGAAGAGGATTTTGTATAGTATGAATAGAGCACAGAGTGCAAGTAAGTCATGTTATTCTCGTATGTGAATAAAATAAATATTCAGAAAAAATAAAGAACAATTTTATTTCCAATTCAAAATATAAATATAATTACAATAGATGTAAAAATTATAAAATGATATGCAAAACTGAGACGAGTTGCACTCTGTCCTTAAGACAAATTTGCACCAGCTTGTACCCATGGTTGTTGCAATTGTCTCCCAGGATAACTCAATTTACCTGTTCAGATGGAGAGGTACTTCAACTCTGAACTTCGTCGAACTCTAACAATGCCCAGAAACTCTTCAACTATGAATGCAGAAAATATTTTATGCAATGGAATGTATGTATGTTGTTGTATTGCTTGAATACTAGTCTTTTACTTGTATGTTTTCAATCTTGTAGAGACCTGTTTATATAGAGACTAAGAAAGCAGTGGAAGAGTCTCAACAATAAATTTCATTATTGCATAACTCCCACTACTTCAACTTTAATATAAATATTGATGATAACGGTTTCGAAAATGAAAGGTCTCAACAGAAGTTGAAAAGTTCCAGCTGACTGAAGGCTGAATTGCCTCAGCTGAGTCATCCTGCTGAATCTTCAACAGCCTTGCTGAATGCTGAACACATCAGCCTTGCTTAATGTTGTCCACTCGGCTGAATTGCTTCAGCAACAACCTTGCTGACACTCGGCTGAATTATTCAGTTTGCCAAACCGCTGAATTTGTCCAAAAATTATAATACTAGTCCACCCAAGGCCCTCGGGCCCAATTCCCCTAGCACAAGCCCAAGGTCAACGAGCACGGGCGGGCGGGCGGCGTGGGCATGGGCGCGGGCGGCGCGGGCGCGGGCGGCGCGGGCGCGGGCGCGGGCGGCGCGGGCGCGGGCGCGGGCGGCGCGGGCGCGGGCGCGGGCGGCGCGGGCGCGGGCGCGGGCGGCGCGGGCGCGGGCGGCGCGGGCGCGGGCGGCGGGCGCGCAAGCGCGGGGGCGCGCGTGTGGTAATTTTAGCAGAACATCGTCTGTCTAAAGTCATTCTGAACTCTCTCCCTCTCTCTAGGAGCTTATACTAATCATCAACTATCATCATATAAATACTTGACATTGGAACACTCATGTTCCAATTTGGGAAAAGCTTTACACTACTTTACTTCTCATATCTCACAACAACTTAAAGCGTTAATATCTCATTCACCCATACTCCGAAGTGAATGATTTAAAATCCTATTGTCAACTACGTAGCACGTAGTTCCCAATGATTTTAATAAAGTCTCGATAAATTTAATAAAAGTCTTATTGAACTCGCTTTTAAAAGTAGTTGTAAAAAATGATTAAAAATCAATAAAATCGATTAAATCATTTTTCCTCTATTTTCTCCAACAATCCCCCACATGAATAAATATTAATGCAAATACAGACCCTGAAGAGATTTCTGACAGAAAATATTGCATCAGGATAGGTAGCTTCTGGCTTTGAACCTGCCTTAGTGAAATACTATTGAATCTACTCGGCTAATCAGTGAACTATGTCTTTAATCGTTCAGCCTTTATTGTAAAATCAGACAATAGTACTCACACAAAATTTCTCTATGAACCGTATTTGGTTCTCATGATTGTGTTCATTTTGGCCATGAATCACCCCTGGTTTCAGAAAGTGCGTTAGAGAATTCTAGCCTCTGAATTCTCACAGAAGTGGCCCCACTTCACACTTACATAGATGACCTCCTATCAAGAGTATTCTGCCATACCCCACTCGAATTTAATCAAGTTATAGGAATCATTAAAAGTTTTCACTTATCATTTACACCACTGACATATAACACTTTTATTCACAGAATGGGTAAGTGTTCACGTAATCTTCATAACTTAGTTGTCCCATTGAACCATGATCTTGGGATCTCCAGTCAACATGGTTGGGTTACCATTACAAAGTTTATGTCTCAATAGGCTTTAATCCCATTCTGAGTGTCAATTTTGACATTTGATCTCTAGATAAACATTTTGTAAGCGGATCCGCAAGATTCTCCTTTGATCTAACAAAATCGATAGAAATCACACCATTAGACATCAGTTGTTTAATAGTATTGTATCTACGACGTATATGTCGAGACTTACCATTATACATATTGTTTTGTGCTCGACATATAGGCGACTGACTATCATTATGTATGCTTATTGGAGCAATAGGTTTAGTCCAGCATGGAATATCCTCTAGGAATTACGAAGCCATTCTGCTTCTTATCCTGCCTTGTCTAATGTAATAAACTCAACTTCCATCGTGGAACAAGCTATGCATGTTTGCTTTGTGGATTTCCATGACACCACAGCACCACCAATAGTGAATACATATCAACTTGTGGCTTTCGAATCTTTGGAGTTAGATATCCAATTTGCATCACAGTATCCTTCTAATACTGCTGGATATCATGTATAACATAATCCCAGATTCATTGTAAACTTTAAGTACCTCAGTACCATATTCAAAGCTTTCCAATGATCCTCACTTGGATTACTTTGTAAACCTGCTTAGTGTATTCATAGCACATGCTAGATCTGGTCTAGTACAATTGGTTATGTACATCAGACAACCTATTATTTGTGAATATTTCAACTAAGACACAGGTTCCCCTTTGTTTTTGACTAAGTGTAAACTTAAGTCAATTGGAGTTTTTACTGGACTTTCATTAAAGACATTAAATCTTTTTAGAACAGACTTAATATAATGAGACTGTGACAACGCAAGCCCATCAGACATTCTAGAGATTTTAATCCCCAAAATTACATCTGCAACTCCCATGTCTTTCATATCAAAATTTTGAGTCAACATCTTCTTAGTATTCATGATTACATCACGAGTACTTCCCATGATTAACATGTCATCAACATATAGACATACTGTCACATAGGAATTAGAAGTGTTTTTTATATAGACACATTTGTCACACTCGTTGATTTTAAACCCATTTGACAACATAGTTGGATCAAATTTTTGGTGCCACTGTTTTGGCGCTTGTTTTAGCCCATACAGTGATTTAACGAGTCGACACACTTTGTGTTCTTGACCTGGAACTACAAACCCCTCGGGTTGTTCCATGTATATTTCTTCCTCCAATTCACCATTTAAGAAAGCAGTCTTAACATCCATTTGATGGATTTCAAGATTATAGACTGCAGTAATCGCAATAAGAACCCTTATCGAAGTGATTCTAGTTACCGGTGAATAGGTATCGAAGAAATCAAGACCCTCTTTTTGTCAATAACTTTTGGCTACCAATCTGGCCTTATATTTATCAATAGATCCATCAGCCTTTAACCTTTTTCTTGAAAATCCACTTACAACCAAGTGATTTATGCCCTAGTGGAATATTAACCAATTCTCAAGTGTGATTTTGCATAATGGAGTCTATTTAACTTTTTATCGCTTCTTTCCAGTAGGGCGCTTCTAGATTTGACATAGCCTCAGCATATGTTCTTGGATCGTTTTCTACCATATAGGTGAGAAAATCCGGACCGAATGACGTTGAAGTCCTAGCCCTTTTACTTCTACGAGGTTCGATTTCCTCGTTTTCTGAAGTGTTATCCTCTAAGGATTCATGTGTTCTCTTATTTGGACTTGTGTCTTCATTGTTTCTATCTTTGTTCGGAAAGACATCCTCAAAAAACATTGAATTTCTTTAATCCATGACTGTATTCACATGTACATCAGGGATGTCTGATTTGTGCACTAGAAATCTATATGAACTACTGTTATTCGCATAACCGATAAATACGCAATCTGTCGTTTTAGGCCCAATCTTTATTTGTTTAGGTTTATGCACTTCTACCTTTTCTAAACACCCCCACACTTTCAATTATTTGTAGCTTGGCCTAGGGCCTTTCCACAACTCATATGGGGTCTTATCCATCTTCTTGGATGGAATTCTATTAAGAATGACATTTGCTGAGAGGATGGCTTCCCCCACAAGTTCTGAGGAAAACCCGAACTTATCAACATAGCATTCATCATTTCTTTCAATGTGCGGTTTTTACGTTCGGCAACACCGTTTGATTGAGGTGCATACAGAGCAGTAGTTTGATGGATAATGCCAGATTATGAACATAGTTCATTAAACGGTGCATCATATTCGCCACCTCTATCACTACAAACCTTTTTGATTCATTTGCTAAGTTGATTTTCGACTTCATTCGTATAGTTTTTTAAAGCCTCAATTGTCTCATCTTTGCAACTTAGAAAATAGACATAACAGTATCTTGTACAATAATCGATAATGTTACAAAGTATTTTTTACCGCCTCTCGATTGCACAAATTTTAAATCACACAAATCAGTATGAATTAATGCCAACGGTTATGTGCTTCTTTCCACTGATGGAAACGGTGCCTTAGTCATTTTCGCTTCGACACATATTTGGCATTTTTCAGTTTCATTAAACTTTAAATTGGGTAATAAATCTAAATTCATCATTCTACGAATTGATTTATTATTCACATGTCCTAATCGATTATGCCATAAAAAATAAGACTCAAGTAAGTACACAGAAGTAGATGCAATTTTATTAGCCTCATCGGGGCACAACATTCTTAGGCATAATAGCCATTACATTCAACTTAAACATACCCTCGGTGAGATAGCCTCTACCGACAAACACTTCATTTTTTGTCAGAATGACCTTATCAGAACCAAACATCATCTTGAACCCAGCCTTGCTCAACATAGCACCAGAAACTAGATTCCTACGAATTTCTAGAACATGGAGAACATTGGTCAATGTCAGCTTCTTCCCAGAAGTCATCCTCAGAATCACATTGCCTGTTCCCAGAACGTTTCAATGAGAAGAGTTTCCCATCCACAGTTTCTCACCGCTTCTAGCCTTATAGGTTGAAAAAATCACACGGTCAGCACATACATGTCTTGTGGCTCCAGTATCCATAAACCACTGTCTTGGATTCCCCACAGTGTTGCATTCTGTCACCACAGTGCAGAATATGTCATCATCACCATCAGTTTCAGCCACATGTGCCCTTGGCTGAAATGGTTTCTTTCCAAGGCACTCAGCCGCACGATGCCCGTATTTGCCACAGTTGCAGCACTCACCATTAAACTTAAATGGAGTTTGTGGTTTCTTGGACGATTCACCAATTTTCTTGGAAGATTGTCCAGTTTTCTTCCTCTTCTGATTTTTTACCTCAGCAACATGAGCTATGGCCTGTCCAACCTGCACATAATTTTTCTTTTTGGATCCTCTATTGTCCTCCTTAATACGGAGTCGGACAATCAGATCATCCATAGACATCTGCTTTCGCTTGTGTTTGAGATAACTTTTATACTCTTTCCATGAAGAAGGTAGTTAATTTCTCAATTACACAGGCTACTTGAAAATTCTCATTAATAATCATACCCTCTTCTAAGAGTTCGGATATTATTTGTAGTTCCTCAATCTGTTTAATTACAGTTTTGGAATCCACCATCTCATACTTTTTCTTAGAACCTGCATCCTCAGTTTTATATTTTTTATCTAAGGCAAGCCACATTGTTTTAGCAGACTCAAACATACAATATACACCATACAGAGTGTTGTTTAAGCCGTTCAAAATGTAATTTTTACATAAAAAATCACTAAGCTTCCAACTCTCTTGAGCAAGCATAGCTCTGTGTTCAAGGTTGTCTAGAGGCACGACTGGTTGCTCTTCAGTGAGCATTCTGACTAATCCAAGTGTAGTCAAGTAGAACAGCATCTTTTGTTGCCAACACTTGAAATTCAGCTCATTAAATTTTTCTGGTTTCTCTCCATGAGAAGAACCAGCCACAGCAACAGTTGATTGTGTCACAACAGTAGTAGGCACAGTTGCATTTGATAGTGGATTCAGACTTCCACTTGCCGCGGCATCAGGAGATGGTGTCAATGACGCATCATTAACAGTAGTCATTTCTGTTCAGAAACAAGATAAACAATTCAGTTCAGGTTCGAAAAATCGAGACCAAAAAGATGAAAACGATTTTCTAAATATCACTGAATGATATTCAGCTCCAGAAAAAAAAAATATTCAGAACCAATTCAAAATTTTATTTTATTAATTTCGCATACAAAAAAAAATTCAGAACAAAAGAGGTTCTGAAAAATTTGTCTTAAGATTGTTATTCCCGTATGTGAATAAAATATATGGGTTTTTGTTGAAAATGACACATTTTAAACTTAATGGGGTCTGGAAAGACAAGGTAACACAAAAATGTGTTTATAAGGACAAAAATAACAATCGTAAATAAATAACCGTGAGGTAACAAGTGTCGAATGAAGTAGTTATGTACTAACAATTACGAAACACGAAGTAACATTAACAAATAAAGTATCAATCTTGAAGTAACAATTGTGATTTTTGTCGTTTATAATCACGAAAGTGTTACCTTGTCCTTCCAGACCCATTAAGTTTAAAATGTGTCCTTCTGGACACTTCCCCCTAAAATAAATATTCAGAAAAAATAAATAACAATTTTATTTCCAATTCAAAATATAAATATAATTACAATAGGTGTAAAAATTATAAAAGGATATGCAAAATTGAGACGAGTTGCACTCTGTCCTTAAGACAAATTTGCACCGGCTTGTACCCACGGTTGTTGCAATTGTCTCCCAAGATAACTCAGTTTACCTGTTCAGATGGAGAGGTACTTCAACTCTAAACTTCGTCGAACTCTGACAATGCCCAGAAACTCTTCAACTATGAATGCAGAAAATATTTTATGCAATGGAATGTATGTATGCTGCTGTATTGCTTGAATACTAGTCTTTTACTTGTATGTTTTCAATCTTGTAGAGGCCTGTTTAAATAGAGACTAAGAAAGCAGTGGAAGATTCTCAACAATAAATTTCATTATTGCATAACTCCCACTACTTCAACTTTAATATAAATATTGATGATAACGGTTTCGAAAATGAAAGGTCTCAGCAGAAGATGAAAAGTTCCAGCTGACTGAAGGCTGAATTGTCTCAGCTGAGTCATCCTGCAGAATCTTCAGTAGCCTTGATGAATGCTGAACACAGCAGCTTTGCTTAATGATGTCCACTCGGCTGAATTACTTCAACACCACTCGGCTAAATTGCTTCATCAGCAGCCTTGCTGACACTCAGCTGAATTATTCAGTTTGCCACTCCGCTGAATTTGTCCAAAAATTATAATACTAGCCCAGCCCAAGGCCTTCAGGCCCACGAAGGCCCAATTCCCCAAGCCCAAGGTCAACGGGCACCGGCGGGCGGGCGGCAGCGTCGCTCGCGCGCTTGTGGCAATTTTAGCAGAACATCGTCTGTCTAAAACCATTCTGAACTCTCTCCCTTTCTCTAGCAGCTTATACCAATCATCAACTATCATCATATAAATACTTGACAATGGAACACTCATGTTCCAATGCGGGAAAAGTTTTACACTACTTTACTTCTCATATCTCACAACAACTTAAAGCGTTGATATCTCATTCACCCGTACTCCGAATTGAATGATTTAAAATCTTATTGTCAAATATATAGCACGTAGTTTCCAATGATTTTAATAAAGTCTCGATAACTTTAATAAAAGTCTTATCGAACTTGTTAGGTGTGATGCCCGAAAGACAATTTTGTAATTGTTTTATTTAATAAATGAAATGATGTTAGTATTCATATTTATTATTCTCATATTCACCGATGTGACAATAGTATTTACACTACAGAAAACCCTAAAGTATATCGTTTATGTAATCACTTAACTCAGTGTATGGTATATACACAGGAGGATTGAGTTAGTAAAGATGTACTTAAAATACAATTAGCCCGTAGTGAAGTTAATCGAGAGTATCGGGTCTCTCCTTTAACGTGCTATTAATGCGCCCGAACACAATAGGTGTGATTGTCTTATCCGGACTTTCGGTTAAGAGAACCTAATGGGGCATTTATATATGATAGATATATCATATAGGTAATTTGGACCGATTTGATTAGAGTTCACCATATAATTCCGTAATCGAGAAGTCTTATCGAATCAATGGATGATCATATTTATGGATATATCTTAATCCTGAGGTGATCACAGTCAACTGCTTGAATCAGTATAAAGTTTGACTTGACGGTTAAGGATTACACCGAGTCCGTGGTCCGAATTACCCCATCTTGGCATTGTACTTGGATTGAGTGAGTAGTCCGTGTTATCACGGATACGGAATCCATTCCTTCCATTTATGGAAGTAGATGACGCTTCCCTTATTTGTTAATCCTAGAAACCGATCGATCGTACGAGTTCATATTACACGATTAGCTACCAAAGGTGAGTTGTATGAATTAATTGATCACTAGGGGGTTAATGGTAAATAAGGATAAGAGGTTCTAAAAAGGGTTAACGGTAACTTCCCGATTTAGAATGAACGATCTATGGAGGATTAATCCATATGTAATGATTATATCAATGGACGCTTATTATTATTCTCGTGAGGAGATAAATATAATTTTATAATCGGAGGAGTGCGATCACGGGATTATGGTGGCATATTCCCGTGATTGATTTATCGAATATAATTATTCTATAATTATTTATTTGATTTATCGGAGCCGCTGATTATTAGTCCATGGTCCCCGACGTGCCTCCTAATATAGCATAGCTATTCTCGGACGTCGAATCCTAATAATATTAATTTAGTTCTTGTTGGACTTTATTAAAACGATATGTGAATTAATTGTTTAGTGGACTATTAAATTAGTTGGACTAAATAATTAAATACACGGAAAAGACATTTTTCGTGGACTCGGACCAAATTAGGGTGTTGACAATTTTGACCCAATTGGTCAAATATGGAAATTGCGTGTGACCTTTTATTTGATCAAAGGTGGCGCAAGTTTGATTAAATATTTGTTAAGAAATTAGTTTTATTGGATAATTATTTAATGTGTGATTTATCTTTTATTTGTTAAATGATAATTCATGAAATATTAGATAATAATATGATTTATCCTAATTTGTTTGGGATAATTATTTTATTTATATTTTATTTGGAAAAAGGATTAATGTAATAATTATCTCTTAATTATTTAATCCTTGGAGGCTAAGTTTTACTCTCCTATATAAAGAGAGTTCTCCCAAGCCTTAACACACTTTGCATATTTCGACTTCTCCCTATAGTAGAGAGAAGAAAATATTTCGGCCAAGGAGAGAGTGGGAGAAATCTTGGAGATTTTTCCGGTAGCATATCGGAAGGGTTCGAGTCGAGAATTCCTTCCACCGGGAATTCTTGGATCACACGATCGAAAGACTGTGGTGCTCTTCACACCTTCACATTCATCCTTTTGCGGTTCTTCAACTTGAATTTTGAGATTCAAGAGGTATGATCTACATCCCCCTTGTAGAATAGATCTAGTTATTTTATTACGTGTATTATATAGATCTAGATCCATAAAATCGCTTCCGTTGCGGATGGTATTACTAACAGAACTTGCTTTTAAAAGTAGTTGTAAAAAATGATTAAAAATCAATAAAATCGATTAAATCATTTTTCCTCTATTTTCTCCAACAAGTCCCACCACTTTGAATAACTGAGTTTAGCCTGAAAATATTCCTCAAGACATCCTCTCCCTTAAGTTTTTGGATCACCTGGTATTAATGTATCAAAAATTTATTAATTGATGCTTTTTGCATTCACATTCGTAGTTCTCCAATTATGCCTATAGAGTAAATCCTTTCTCAGCCACATTCTGCTGATGATTATAAACTTGAGGAGCTGAAACTCTCTTTTTTTTTGTCTCATCCATACATATCAAAATCACACCAGAAGCATTTGAAAATTTCTTTTTTAATCGGATCATGTACATGATTGTTTGGTGTAAGAATTGTTTGGATGGAAATAATATTTGAGTTTATGGAATTAGGTGGAAATGGAGGTCGGCATATAGTGTACACGATGTGATTTTGAGGTATTGACTCTTTTGATGGTTTGGTTTGTTCGTGTTTCATTTTTTCTGTTTAACTGGGATGTTTCTATTACATTTTCTAACACATGTTTATATTCTTTGTATATTGGTTTCTGAATTTGTGATGGTTTCTATGACTAAATAGTTCAGGATGTGGCATGTATGGATACATCTTGGTGCAATGACAATAATATAAGAGTATTTGTAGAGCTATGTATTACTTTTGGAACAAATGTACAGTATAAAATAAAACAAGTCTATGCTTATCTCCTCAAGTTTATGTGTTTTTGTCTGTGTGAGATTGGAAATTTTATCCACATCCCTTTCATGAGTTTTTTTTACTTCCTATATAAATATCTTTTTATTCGTGTGTCCTACAGAAATTTGGAAAAAAAAATCTGGTAATTATATGTGTTGGTGGTGATCGAAGTGTAGCATGCACGGGCGGCTTTACATTGGGGTTCCGGGTGCGCCCGACCCCCTAAAATAAAAATATTGTGTATAAATAGTAGAGATTTTTTTTTTAATAAACACACATATGTGAAATGGACCCCCTTATTTTTAAGTATTGACCCCCTATTTTTATCAATTTCTTCATTATTACATGTATGCAAATGAATATGTAAATATATGTGTGATACGGAAAAAAATTGACAAATTTCTAACCCCCATGTCGAAAATCCTGCAGCCGCCCCTGGTAGCATGTAGATGTTTTTTTTAATTGTTTGGTTCTAGAAATTGTAGGAATAAACCTATTAGTGAGGCATGGGAAAATTTTAGGCTGCAAATTGGGTTATGAGATTCATTTGCTTAATAAGGATCTTCTCATACCAAAAATTGGTAACTTTAATATGATTGAGCTTCATTTGTAATACTAAAACTATATGTTTGTTTTTATTTTTTAGTACCTTTTTCTTTAGGGAGGGTTATTGAGTTGTTCTTAGTATTAGTTTATTCTTATTATATATCAGTTTGCCTGGTAGTCCATTCTTGATGTAGACTCCAGAGAAAATGGGATTGACTGGTTGTGTGTTCCTTTTTGGAGCTTGGTGTTAACTTTTCAAGTGTAAAATCAATTTTTGTTTTGAGTAAGGTGAAAAATGAAATATTGAATTGCGTCATATTGTTTACGACTTCACCGCCACAAGCAGACGAACCACGCCACTCATTATCACGAGTTCCACCGGGAAATAGATTAAGAAAAACCATGAAAGCATCAACAACATGTTTACTGTTTCGGCTATCTTCGGTGATGAAGAGTGGAAAATACACTTGGTTGACAATTTGAGCTCAATTTCCTCAGAGAATACAACGGGAAATGATAATGATCTCGAACAGTTGCATTTGTCAAAAATTGAGTATTATGATATGCTTGCTAAGGTTGGAGTCATTTCCCCACCCAATCGCCGCCTTCATCTGTGCTTGCAGTCATCTTCTCACTAAAAACGAAAAGAGCGATGGTTGAGACTCAACAAAGCTAGCAACGAACGAAATGTTTTGACGACATGGGAATGCATCTCCGATTTTCTTTGGCGTTAGGGTATTTAAAGAGAATCTAGAAAGAAAGACGATGTTGATATCTTGGGTGGTTTTTCATTATTGTTAGTTTATTGTTGTTATGAAACTGATGCTATTGTAATAAAGACAATTGCGTTTGTGATGAACTTCTCTTTATCTTCTTATGATAGTTATATTTTGTTGACATCATGTTAAGCGCATATCACTAGATTTGATGTGTATGGTGCTTAAACAATATCCAATAACGGCAATGGTGGTGTCATCTTTCTTGGTGATGAAAGGAATTGGTAGCGTAAGATGTTTTTTTCTTTGCTTTGGCAGTGAAGTGGTACATAATGTATCATTAGAGGGAGAAAAATAATATAGTACCTTTTGTGTTTCATTCAATGTGGATGACATGCTTAATGGGGAGACTGCATAGTTACATTTTTTTTACTTTTATTTTCCAAAACTTAAGACGAGTGTTAGTCATCGATGGATGGCTCTGAGTTGATAAGTTGTGACATATGGGATCGTAGTAAATTCGTTGTGGTCTCTACTTATTTTTAAGTTTGGGCAATTTCATATGTTATTCACTCATCACACCAATTCTACTTCAAAATTCCATGAATTTTTTTTAATCGGCCTGTGCATTATGCACGGGTTTTTAGCTAGTATATATATAGGCCCTAGGCCTTGGGTCTCTTTGAACTATACCCGGGGCTGGCCAGAGTCCATCTCTCTTCGAAGTTTCCAAGGGTGAAAAAAAAAATTCATTCAAAATCTTGTCTTACGAGTAATGTTAGTTTTATAATATAACAGTAACAACAAAGTTACGCAATACATTTTTTACACAATTATTTATAATATGAAGCCTATTAATTGATATGATTCTCATAATAATCATCAATGGTATAAAAATATGTCGCGTAACTTTGTTGTAACAATTTTTAGATGAAACTAACATTTCTATGTGTTGAGAATTGATTTGAATTTGGTTATATGTTTTATAATTTAAGTCATGCTATTTTTTTTTCCAGTAAAACATGAAAATAGTGTAGCATTGTTTTTATGGAGAATTAGGGTACAGGTTTTGGAATATTTTTGAGTAACAGGACAGCCCAATATTTGTTATAGGGAGAAGGACAAAACCAAAAAAAATAAAAATACAAAATGCGACGCGCTGCTGAGTAACGCTCCAGTTTTTTTTTTTTTTTTCTCTTTCCTCCCCAATTTTCAAATACTCATATCTCTTGATCTAGATCTTCAAACGTAATGAAAATTTCACTGAATTTTTTATTTTTTGATGCTCTTCGTTTTGAGACTTGTTTCGATATAATTACATTGTTTTTCATGAGATTCACTGTCGAAATTCACTCAGTGAATCTCCCCAGTGAATCCCGAAAATCAATGAATATCGAAAGTAAATTTCGAACAATAGTGAATTTCGACAGCGGATTTTCTGAAATCAGGTCGGAATATATTGAATGTGGTATAAAAATAAAGAGAATGAAAAATAAAAAATTTGGTGAAAAATTTTCAAATTTGGAATTGTAGATTGAAAGATATGAGTGTTTAAAAAGATGGATGAAAGAGAAAGTGTGTGGAGTTTTTTTTTTTTTTTTTTGAAAAAAAAAAGGCGCAGAATATTAAAAATAAAAAATAAAATAGTTTTGACTTTTATGCAAAAGTTTCAAAAGACTGTCATTCTCCTTGATTGATGAAATGTTTGCGTCTTTCTCCCTCATTCCCCCTTCTTTTATACGAATGGGAACATGGCATAGTTTTGATAAAAAATAACCTGATTGTTAAAAATGATTTCTGAGTTAAAACAAATCCCAACAAAGGTTCTGGAACCATTGCCAATACAGACACACAACCAGCCTAGCTGTTGATCCATTGACAAAACCCCTAGTCAAAACAACTTTTCACAGATTGCACCAGGCATATCCTTTAAAGGATAGATCTTTACACTCCAGCAGCATAGTCAAGTTGGAAGTGTGTTTGCCTTTGTGGTATTTTATCAAACACCAAGCAACAGAATTAGTTAGAGTTAGTTAGCGTCGGTTACAACTCGTTAGCGTATAAAACTTCAATTGAAGGTGTAATTAGGCATAAGTTCAGCTCAATATTGTAATCCAAGTAACAATCATCAATGAAATTCAGTTTCGGGTTTTCCCGCCTTTCTCTTTTAATTTGAATTTTCTGCACTTGTTCTCAGGGACGGACCCAATGTGTAATGGGTGGGGGGCAGTGCCCCCACTGAGATCCGAAAATCGACGTATTTTTGTAGGGAAAAAATGTAAAAACATTATTGATGCCCCCACCTGCCTTTTGAATTTGTCCGGTGCCCCATTGAAATTTTTTTCTGGGTCCATCACTGCTTGTTCTTCATCTTCTTCATAGCTTCGTTTTCTGTTTCGATGGTGTTCTTGGATCAGTGATCCTGCCTTAGTTCGATTCTCAGCACCGGGCCGGGTGTGCATACTAGACTTTCTTCAAATTAGTGTGGTACCATATATAGTATATATACTCGAACATGAGAATCATGAATGGTTCGTTTCTGCACGAGTTGATTCGCGTTATTCCCACTTATTTCATCTATATATAGTAACTTTTTCATCTGAATAAATCTGACCTCTCTTGGAGTGAAGTATCTGAAGATGAGTTGCTTCAAGTGAAACCAATGTTACTTTTTAGCATTCCCTGAACATATATAATTAACTTGCATCAGTAAATTCAAAACACTCGTCTATTGTTAAAAGCACTAGAAATATTAAAAACAATTCCAACAAAATGTGTTAGCTTTCAACAAATATGCAAGGAAAAAAAAAAATACTCATTTGTGCAGGCAGTGACGTCAACATTGAGTATTAAAAATTACTTGGCAGAAAACGATAGAAATGCAGCAATATAATCATTCAAAAGATAACATTGTTCACGTAAATTTACATTGAAACTACTTTAGAACGTAAACCAAGAAACCGGGCGCTTCAGCAAGCACGAAAAAGACGTCTTAACACAGGGTCCTCGACTCGGTGAATGTCGAGGATATATTATCTACAGATTAATATTTGTAATTGTATTCTATTATTATTTATTTATTGCCTTGGAGCCCAAGCCGTTGTACCACTATCTAATCACCTAGTACTCAAACATTATTGAAATAGTGAAATACCACAAATTACCATCGTTCATATTATGTTATGGTATCAGAGCGATAACGATCCTCTCCTGTGTTAATACCGAAATACCCTTTTTTTTTTCAAAACACAAAAAAAAAAAAACCTGCGCAGCAACACAAAACCCTATTCTTCAAAAAAAAAAACCCCGTTGTCGTCTTCCTCAAGCATGTCGTCCACCACTGCAACTTCCGGCGTCACTGCTGCTGCTCCTCGGCTGCCGTCCTTCACCCCTTCTTCTGCTTTCAGATCACTAAAAAATTAAACCGCAATAACTACAACCTTTGGCGAGCACAAATTGTGCTCTATCTACGCGGTCAAAGTGTTTATGGGTTTGTTGATGGCACAACTCCGGCACCTTCCAAAACCATCACCGGCGCCGATGGCACCTCTTCTGCAAACCCTGATTATGCTGAATGGCTCAAAACGGATAACTTAATTCTAAGTACCATCACATCCTCCTTAACCGAAGAGGTGTTGATGCAAGTTTACACCGCAACGCCGGAATATGGTCAGCCCTACAAAAGTCGTTTGCATCTCAAAGTCGAGCCCGCTTGGTCAAATTACGTGCTGACCTTGCTGCAACTCGCAAAGATGATCTCACTGCTGTTGCCTATTACTTTAAACTCAAGAACATAGCTGATGAATTGGGCTTGGCAGGTCACCCGATCGGAGATGACGACTTCATCGCCTATTTGTTGGCTGGTCTTGGTTTTGAATATGACGCACTGGTTACCATGATTGCTGCTCGCGATTCGATCTCCATTGATGACGTTTATGCTCTCTTGCTCACGTCCGAGTCTAGGCTGAACCGTCACAAACCCACGGTCATCACCTCCGGTTCATCTACTCCGGTGGCTGCCCCACAGGCCAATCTTGCACATGGAAACAGTGGCTCCAACTATCAACAGCAGCAGCACCGTGGCCAGCAGCCCTCCAACCGTGGCCCCACCAATTACCATAGTCGTGGTGGACGCGGTGGTCGTGGCCGAGGCCGTCCTCAGTCAGACCCATCTACTGTTTGTCAAATTTGCGCGAAGACGGGTCATTCTGCAAATGAGTGCTACTATCGCTATGAGCAATCTAATGATCCCGCCGCCATTCAGCCGCCTTCGAGGTCTCCTCCCCCACCTCAAGCTTATGCCACTCAACCGTATCCCCAACCCGCCACTGATTGGATTGCAGACACTGGAGCTAAACATCATCTCTATCAAGACTTTCACAATCTTAATCTCTCTTCTGAGGCTTATGACGGTCCCGAAAAGGTCCGCATAGGTGATGGTTCAGGTTTGTCTATATCTCATTACGGTTCCTCCTCGTTCCCTACACCTACCCACACCTTTCACTTACGTAACATACTTGTCTCCCCTTCCTCACCAAGAATCTACTTTCGGTAAGTAAATTTTGTGCTGATAACTCCGTTAATTTCGAATTTCACGCTACTTACTTTCTTGTGAAGGATCATTCGGGTCACGTCCATCTTAGAGGCTTAGTTCGGGACGGTCTTTACCATCTTTCTCCCAACCTTGGATGCTCTCCAGTTCAAGCCCATGTCGTCACCTCTGGTCCCTCCAATAAATGGCACTTGCGTCTAGGCCACTGCTCTCATCAAGTGCTCCGTCAAGCTTTAGGTCGTGTTTCCATTTCTGTTCCAAATAAAGCACCCACCCACGTGTGTGCACCTAGTCAGTTAGCTAAAAGTTGTCGGCAACCACTTTATACTTCTGAATTTACGTCTTTTGCACCTTTGGATTTGATTTTTTCCGATGTATGGGGACCGTGTACTGAACCCTCGCTTTATGGAAATTATTATTATGTTAGTTTTTTGGACGATTATACAAATTTCTTATGGTTATTTCCGATCAAAGTCAAGTCTGATGTCGAAAGAATATTTCCTAATTTTCTTGCCCAAATTGAACGCCTGTTTAACACCAAATTAAAATCTATTCAAACTGATTTGGGGGTGAGTATCGTCACGTCTCTCAATACTTTGCCCACTTAGGCATCCAACACCGTCTCTCGTGTCCTCATACCCACGAACAAGTCGGCGCCATCGAAAGGCGTCACCGCCAAATTATAGAAATGGGTCTGTCCTTACTTGCCCACTCTAACCTACCACTAACATATTGAGAAGATGCTTTCGTTACCACTACCTATATTATTAACCGCCTCCCTACCCATGTCCTAGATGGTAAGTCTCCCTATGAGGTCGTTTATGGACGTGTCCCGGACTACTCCTTCCTCCGTGTCTTCGGTTGTGCTTGCTGGCCTTACCTCCGTCCCTACAATCGCCACAAAATGGACTTCCGCTCCAAATCCTGCATCTTTCTCGGATACAGCCCATCCCACCATGGATATAAGTGTCTTGATTTGTCGACGGGTCGTGTTTACATTGCCCGACATGTCATCTTTGACGAGAACTTGCTTCCCTACACTCCGAGTCCTACTCATCTCTCTTCTATCCCCACTACTGTACCCCTCCCTGCTTCTCTTTCCTCCACTGGCCTCCCCACCTTCGGCCTCCACCACCTTCGGCCTCCACCACCCAACCCACCCCACCTTCGGACTCCACCCACCAACCTACACCCCCTTCGTCACCTCCCCCTTCTCCACCCTCCTCCCTGTCCGAGTCACCCTCTCCCTAAACCACCCCTACTCCCCCCGCCCCCGACCCTCCTCAACGACCACACCATATGGTTACCCGCACCAAAACTAACACTCTTAAACCCAAAGACCATCCGGACTTTATCCGCTATCCATTACCCAAAGCCCTCCTAAGCTCGGCCACCACTGACCCCACCTCCTACACCGAGGCATCTTCATCTGTTGTTTGGCGTGATGCTATGCGAGAGGAAATTAATGCTCTCTTACGCACCAACACTTGGGATTTTGTTCCTGCTCGTCCTCACATGAATATCATTGGTAATAAGTGGGTGTTTCGCACCAAGCACCATGCGGATGGTTATATTGAGCGCCACAAAGCACGTCTGGTGGCCAAAGGTTTTCACCAAACCGATGGCGTTGATTTTTCTGAGACATTCAGTCCGGTTGTCAAACCGGTCACTATTCGGATCCTTTTATCACTTGCAATCTCTCAGGGGTGGTCCCTTCGGCAGGTTGACATCCAGAATGCCTTCTTACATGGCAACCTTGTTGAGCCGGTCTACATGCAGCAACCTCCGGGCTTTGTCCACCCTGACTACCCGAGTTATGTGTGTCGCCTTAAGCGCAGTTTATATGGTTTACGCCAGGCTCCTCGGGCTTGGTTTTCTAGATTTACCGCTGCTCTCTCTGGCTTTGGTTTTGTGGGATCCACAGCTGACACCTCGTTATATATATATTCTTCTGCAAGGCATCGGATTTTTGTCCTAATTTATGTTGATGATATCATTATTACTGGCACTTCTTCATCTCTTATTGAGCAAGTTATTCAGTATCTTGGCCGTCACTTTCCTGTCAAAGACCTTGGGACTCTCAATTATTTCTTAGGGGTTGAGGTGTTATTGTCACGGATTTATCTAATGAAAACAACAAGTAATAAAATTTATAAATCCGGTATTCCCCAAGTGTAGGGATCGTAGTACAGCGATTAATACCGGAGTCGGTCACAGGGAATCGAGGTATCTAGTTCATTAATTTTCCTAAGATTGATACGATTATTATTAAAACCTAAAACGATAAAATAAACTGGACAGAGGATTGTCAGTCCAAAGCCAGGAAGGATAAAAGCAAAAACTAAATCTAAACTATAAACTATAAAATAAACGGTAAACAAGGAGATGATCTGGTGATTAAACAATGAACAAATAAATATTCCTCCAATCCCGCAACCCTTAATTTCCTCTCTAAAGTTGTCTTGTGAGGGTTTAATTAAAGATGTGGTTCACCTAACAAAAGTATGAATTCCTACTCTCGTAGATAATTCGCCTATCAATCTCTCATCTCTCGATATATAAGATTGACGCTATCAAAACAAGGTGTAAGATCTCTCAATCTAGCAACCTAGATATTCAACCTATCAACTCTCGTTATGTCAAGATTAAAAATCCCATCTTTCCTATGGTGATCTAAGGTTTACACCGACTCTCGTCATACGGTAAACATCAACAACAATTCATCTTTCGATATCGATTGCATAACAAATAATCAAAGGAAAGATAACAACTTTGAATTAAAATCACAACATAAACTCAGATTGGAAATAGAAAAACCTGATTGGAAAAGATTCAAATCGTTTGAACATGTTCAGCCCCAAGCGTTGAGCATAAAACGCAAAGAAAGAAAAACGAAATAAAACGGAAAAGAAACGACCCTCGGCCGGCCAAGCACCAAGGCTCAGCCGGCCGAGGTCACTTGGCATGAAAAACTAGGGTTTTCTCAAGTAATATGCGTATATGGTCTATGTCCTAGGGTTTGATAATGCATTGTATTTATAGGGAATAAAGTCGGTTTGTCGTAAGTCGGCCGCGGACGCCCGTCCGCATGGATTGGACGCCCGTCCAAGAAAGTTTGGAACTCTCGATCCGTTTTTCACCTCTTGGACGCCGATCCGCTTTGATGGACGCCCGTCCGCCGGACGGGAAAAATAGACGAACGTTCAGCTTCGACTTGAACTTGATATTTCCATCTTTATCTTCTTTTTCTTCAGATCAATCCGATTTTAACACATTCTAAATCCTTTTCCAAGCCGGAATTGAGTACCTACAAGTCATCAAACATATTGCAAAATGTAGTATCTTCCAAATCAACATAAAACCATCAATTTTACACATAATTCATACGATTTTGCAACTAACCCATTAAAAACATCACTTGCTCAATATTTCAATATAAAGCTCGATTTCTATGAAAAACATCCAAATATGGGGGAAATTGATATAAAATATATCATTATAAAACGTATAAAATCACCCTTAACAGTTATCTTTCCCGGAAGGCCTTTATCTGACTCAGAGGAAGTACATTGTTGAGCTCTTACAGCGTGCGGCTATGACAAAGGCCAAACCTTGCCTAACACCTATGTCTGCATCCACTCGGTTGTATCAGGATGCCGGCCCACTATTCTCTGATCCGGCACTCTATCGCGCTATTGTTGGTGGTCTTGAATATCTTAGTTTTACGAGGCCTGACATTGCCTTTGTTGTTCACCGTGCCAGTAAATTCATGCAACGACCTACGGAGGCTCACTGGATGGCAGTGAAGCGTATCCTGCGTTACCTGAAGCACACAGTTTCGGATGGTTTGTTCTTCTCCCGGGGTTCTCGACCTATCCTTCATGCATACTCAGATTCGGATTGGGCTGCTGATCCGGATGATCGTCGCTCTATGGGGGCGTATTGTGTTTTCTTTGGCTCTCACCTGGTCAGTTGGCGTGCTAAACAACACATGACAGTTTCAAAGAGTAGTACTGAGGCTGAGTATAAGACGCTGTCCAATACCGCTGCGGAACTTCAGTGGCTCTGCAGCCTCTTGGTTGATATGGGTGTCTCTCTTCCATCTCCACCCGTTTTGTGGTGTGATAACATCGGTGCAACGTATCTTGCTCACAACCCTGTGTTCCATGCTCGCACCAAACATATTGAGATCGATTTCCACCACGTTCGGGAGTTAATTGCTTCCAAAAAGCTTTTGGTCTCCGTTTTAAGCTCCAAGGACCAAATTGCTGATGTTATGACGAAACCCTTAGGCAATCCACGGTTTTCCGCATTAAAGACCAATCTCCGTGTTCACCAGTTACCCACGGGATTGCGGGGGCGTGTCGAGGATATATTATCTACGGATTAATATTTGTAATTGTATTCTATTATTATTTATTTATTATCTTGGAGCCCAAGCCGTTGTACCACTATATAATCACCTTGTACTCAAACATTATTGAAATAGTGAAATACCACAAATTACCATCGTTCATATTATGTTTGTGAAAAATAAATATAGGGTCCTCAACTCACTGAAAAAAATAAATATATCACAACTATTTTTTGTTGGAAAAAAATTATTACCTAGGATTTGACAGAGAAGTAGAAACTCTAAGGCACGTTAAGAACATTGTCTTTTAAGAGATGTTTCATCCCACACGATCTGTTACTAAGAGATCAAACGAAAATCTCTCTAATGATACAATGGAGGTGTTTGATTCAAACAGTGATTTGTATGAATCAAACCCGTAGGACACTCAAAGTTTTTCTGATGATGCTGTGACTCGTATATATTTTTCATCTACATACTTGTTCCTTTTATAGGCTGAAGGTACCCTATAAACGAGTGGAGGTATTCCTTGCACGAAAGGGTAGAGTCATATCAGTTCGGCCTAAAAAATGCAACTCTTGAATTTTTCTGAGTTGCATCCATTCGTAGGTTCATGAATCTGCATGAATCTGTTCACGAACCGATGCATGGATTCGGAAAAATGCATGAATCTCGTTCATGAACTGATAACATTATTTCGTTCGGCAACTAGTATGTAAACGATTATAAAAATATTTATGAAAAAATATCTAATATTTTTTAGGTATACTATGTTGATGAGCGTTATAAAAAATGTGACGGAATTCGATTAGACTTTTTTTCATTAAATTCGGTTATAAATTTGGGTCTTTATCGGTTTTTTAACTTGAGTAAAAAACAAAAATTGACCTAAAATACACTTCTACTACATATAAACAGAGACCTAAAAATTACAAGTTTCGACGGGCCCCTAGACCGCGGGCTTGTTGGCCTGCCCTCGGAGACGGCCCTGCTTAACCGAAAAAATTATTAACATACGTAAGGCCATGACAAGCATAGTAAATAGTCTAACCAAATACTGATGTGAAATGATTTATGATTTAAAACAAATCCCAACAAAAACCAATAATAATACAAATAACTATAAACAAAAAAAAAAAACATAGATATCAATCAAATAATGTCAAAAAAAATATAAATTCGTTTAGCTTTTTAAATTTGTCTTATAATATAAGTTCATTTAAAATACAATGGAACATTTATTAATTTTTTTCCTTTATTATGGGAAATTTGAATTATACATTTTTTTCCCAAAATTTAATCGAACTCTACACCCCAAAAATAAAAAACTCTCACTATCCTCCATTTTAAGATGGCAAAATCGCCCATATTATGCCCTTAAGCACGCCCATTTCTGCACATATATGTGCGGTCACGCCCATATTTGAAAAAACATGGACTTTTTCGTTTTGGTTTTTTTTTTTTTTTTTTTTTTTTGTACGTGGTCCTACTCTGCTTGCATCGATGACTTCATCAACAAAATCATCACTAAATGTGTTTTGATGTACAATTACAACAACTATTTTCTCATCCGATTATGAATGCTCGTTTGTTTGATGAAAATGAGTCGAGTTCAAACAATATAGCCTAATTAATCGAGTCAAGTTTGAATGAATATTTCAACTCGTTTATTTAACAAACAAACTCGAACACGTATATGTGTTAAACTAGCTCAAATATAAACCGAAGACATTTGGTTTGGTTTGGTTTGATTTGATTTATATACACCGCTGCTCACACGATATATGATGGGGAGTCTGTACTAAGAATTTACTTTTTCCTTCCTCTTTTCTTCTCTCTCTATATATATACTAGTATGATTTGGACCATGCAATGCAAGACCCTGATAAGGCCCTCCAGGGCCGTTCCTGACCTTTAATAGGCCCGGGGCAAGATTAAAGCAAAGGCCCCCATTTATTAACAAAAGCAATATCCATATATAAATGACATGAATCAATCGCGTATAAGGAAAAATTAAGGCGAAATTATAATAATGGTATCTAACAACATTTTACAAATGTCAAAACAACAAAATTATTGAATCAGTAACGAGAATATAGCAATAGTAGAGACAAAATAGCGCACCCTTAATTAAAAACATCAACGGATTGAAATAGAGTTCGATTTAAAAAAAACTAAAAAAAATAATCGTACCCAAACACAGAAGCCACGAACAGCAGACGGAGGAAGGATGAATTAAATTGTTGATATTTTTTTTTCTAAGGTAGCAGGAAAACAAAATTATGAAAATCTTTGTTTTTTTTCGGTTGAATGTTGTTGTGGAAGTGGAAGTGCTGAAGTGGTAATACAAGATATAGATGAGGCTGATAGGATTTGATATGCAGTTACAACATTTATATATACATTTAAATATATATAAGAACTAAAAAAAAAATTATATACATTTAAATATGTAAAGAAATAAAAATAAAAAAAAGGAAATGTTAAAAACTGTAGGCTTGGTCATCAAAAAAATTATATATACATTTAAATATGTATAAGAACTAAAAAAAGGTTAAAAATTGTAGGCTTGGTCCCAAAAAAAAAACATTTAAATATATATTAGAACTTAAAGAAAATGGTTAAAAATTGTAGGCTTGGTCACAAAAAAATTCTATATACATTTAAATATGCATACGAACCAAACAAAAAAGGAAATGGTTACAAACCATAGGCTTGGTCCAAAAAAATTTATATATACATTTAAATATGTATAAGAACTAAAAAAAAGGAAAGGTTAAAAACTGTAGGCTTAGTAAAAAAAAAATTTAAATATGTATAAGAACAAAAAAAAAAAATTAAAAAAAATTGTAGGCTTGGTCCCAACAAAAAAAAAAGAAAATGTAGGGAGAGGGATTCGAACATGCATCAATAAGATCAATAACAACAGTTGGTCCACTACACCAACACGACTGAATGCATAAATTACTTATTTCGCTCATCTTATATAAACCATCACAATTGTAAAACATGTAGTTACGGGCCCCTCTTGTATCGTGGGCCCGGGTCGGTCGCCCATCCCGCCCGGGCCCAGGGCCGGCCCTGAGGCCCTCGGTATAGAAACATTGCTTCAAAGTAAACATTAAAATATAAGACATAAAACTTGATTTGGGTAATACATTTTGGATATGACTTAACCACAGTATTGTTCTATTTTATGCTTCTCAAGATTGTACGCAACTTAACGTGCATCATTTATCGTTGCTGTAAGCTCAATACTAAAAAAAGATCATTTAAATGATGTTCTTTTGTACGCAACATCGCATCTACGCAACTTAAATGAAGTACCTAACTTAAGTAAGCATATGAATCAGGTGTGGCTAAGTATTTGTTAGTGCACAAAATTTTCAGTTCGTTCATCATCGGTTTCATCATAAAACAAGCACATCTATAGAGAAGAAATCGTTTGAGAAATCCTTCAATCCCTTCAACCACCTGCAATGATCAAATCTATTAGACGAACATCCTCCCCCTCAAAGTATAAGGTGCTTGCAAAGATGTTAAGAGATGGCATTTTCTTGAAAAGATATAACATTAGAAGCACATTGATGTAAAACACTACATACATCAGATTTCAAAGTAATTGAACACTTGGTTATGAATTTTGTATTGGTTTAATAAAAGGTCTGCTTATTGCCTTCTTCTAAGAGCACTTGCATCAGTGTCTCGAATAGAGTCCTACCTTCTGATTCTAACATCATTTACGAATCTCTACATATACACCCATCGTAATCTCTACCGTACTACAATAATAAAGTAATCGTAAACCAAAATAATTATGACATATTTACAAAAACAAATACACATATAAATAATTTATTTTCTATTATTATAGTGATAAATATTACCTTGTATGGATATTCAAAATATGTATAGAAGATCTTATTAATGAAATATTTCTAAAAGCATTTTTTGTGACTCGAAATATATATATATATATATATATATATATATATATATATATATATATATATATATATATTTGATGTTAGAAATAAGCAAAAACTTGAATCGTAAAAAAATTCGGATTGCGGTAGATATAGAGTATGATGTCCATTTTATCCGAATCCGTTGAATAGAGATCATGTATACGATTCGATGCGCACATTTTAGTTGGATCGGAGCCGTATATACAGATTTACCACTTTTTACAGATTCTAATGCGAGTGCTCTAAGATAGTTAAATTTAAAGAGAGTATCGCGAGGAGCAAAAAACGGCATCAGAAGGTAATCGCCACCTCCAACTCCGCAGCTGCAACTGTGTCTTTGTACTCCCCTCTTTTATTTAGACGGATTCTACCGGCATCACATTAACTTTCGGCACACTTTATTGTTTTTGGCACCACAAGAATATTTTTATTATTTTTTACAATACAAACACCACAAAAATAATAACACAATTACTCATTATACTACAATTTTTAAAAAACACAATCGTCCTCCATTAATTGAAACCCTTCTTCTCAACTCTTCTTCTCTTTCACCCAAAAAGCTACCATCTCCTCGACCTTCTCCTCAACTTCTACCACCAATTTTCTTCCACCTCCTCCTTCCCAAAAACCGCCCCCGCCGCCCCGCCGCCACAACCTTCATCTCTTCCAACCATCAAACCCTGCTCCTCTTTCACCTTAGCCACAAACCAAGCCGCCATCGTCTATTTCCCCTACCCCAGCTGAAACCACCATCTCCACCCATGATTCCTAGGGAAATTTTCAATGGTTACCCCTCTTCAAAGATCCCTCCCATTTCATGGTTAATTCCACTTCAAGGACCCCAATCAGCGCAAGCTTTCTTCTTTATAGACTTAGTGCACCCTCCCGAGCTAGACCCAGATACTAACCTCCGGATTTTCCAAACCGATTTGAGCACAAAAGATTAGAAAGCTCTCTCTATATGTCAACATACTAAGCATTAATTCAATTCAATATACAAAAAAAAAAAAAAAAAAGGAAAGAAAAAAAACACAACCTTACATGAGATCCATATGAAAATTTTGGAGTCATTAAGCTTCAAAGCTATAGGGGCTGAAGTAAGAAATGGGGATGATTAAATTCTTAGGAAAAATGAGCATAGAAATATGGTTTTTAATCTTCGGAAAAAAAATAAAAATAAAAAATCTTCAGGCACTTTGATGGCCGAAAATTTGAAGGGATGCTTCGTTTGAGAGGAGAATGGGAAATATTATGCAGGTGAAGTGAAGAACTTTTGTGAATGGAAATTAAACATGTAGTCAGGAGAGGGAGGGGGGTCATCTGAAAATTCTATCGGCAGCGGAAGAAATGGCAGGAGAGGAATCATAGTGATGAAGAAGATGGCATTTGTGTACATTGCAGGTGGTTGAAGGGATTGGGCTGGGATTATGCATATTTCTACAGTAAAAATAAATAAAAATACACGTGGAAGAGAAGGAATTATTTTTGCTGAACATTTTTGGGACACATGGAGGGAAGGGGTTAAACCCTTCTTTCTTCTAAGATAGTTAGATTAGATTAGATTAGAAGATTAGATATAACAAACATTGTGAAATAAACTATCATCGTCCGAAAATTCCCTTCTTGATGGCTCCATATATATCTCCATCTTACCCATCTTCATGTACCCGTAAACAGCACTTATAACATTTCCAACTTCTTACTCCTTATTTACCAATCAAGTGACGAGCAACGAGCAACGAGCACTATTATTCTGTAGGTTAGTGTTCTCAATTTCTCGAGTTAAATCTCAAACACACTACTACTATTTAGCTAGCTAGCAGAATTTTCGTAACGAAGATGCTTGTGGGTATAATAAAGCAACAAAAACGCAGGATTTGAAAGAAAAAAATTTATTTCTTTTGATGAGCTGTGTAGATATAATCCGAGTTAAAATTATGGAAGGCAATAGATGGTATCACGTCATAACAAAGTATTTGGCTAAATAGAAACAAAGTGTCGTTCAAATCTTGTGTTTTGGATCCGGTGAACATCTTAATACAATTTTATAAAGTCAATCTTGCTCACGTCGACACAACTTTATAAAGTCAATTTTAATTATTGAAGCCGAGACGAAAGCTCAGGTGAACTCGATTTTGGCGACCATGTCTTATGCATACCTCACAATGCCCAGCAAATCATGTGGTGTTTCATATTCTTAAAACAAGACATGGTCAGACGACATGTGGCAAGCTTCGGTTTGTAGGGACTTGATTTCAAAATATGAAACGCCACATGATTTGCTAGCCATTGTGAGGTATCCATATGACATGTTGCCAAAATCGAGGTCACCGGGGATTTCGTCTCAACTTCAATAAAATCGACTTTATAACGTTACGTCGACGTAAGCAAGATTACCGGATAACAGAGTATTTGGCTAAATAGAAAGAAAGTGTTGTATAAATCTTGTGTTTTGGATCCGGTAAACATTCAACTCTAGTATTGCTTCGAATTATGAAGTTGAATGTCTTGTACTCAAATTCTTTCCAAATGGACCTCATTACCCTATTGTGTCAGGGTGCTTTTTGTTCCCTGATCTAGTGCGCACATATTTGTTATCTGATCGTTATGATTTTAAGTTTCTTAAGTGTCGGAGACTATTCCCACTCTCATTTCTATATAAAGTTCTTCTTCAAGAAATGAAGAGTGATTTAGTATATGTTGCAAGCCTCTCAAACACTTGAGAGACTTAAAATCATAACGATCAAAAAACAAATAGGTGCGCATCGGGTCAGGGAACAAAAAAACACCCTGACACAATAAGTGACACAATAAGGGTAATGAGGTCCATTTGGAGAGAATTTGAGAACAAGACATTCAACTTCATAATTCGAGTTGATTAACGTTATTCCCACTTCTTTCATCTATAGTAACTTTTTCATCCGAATAAATCTGACCTCTCTCGGAGTGAAGTATCTGAAGATGAATTGCTTCAAGTGAAACCATGTTACTTTTTAGCATTCCCTGAACATATATAACTTGCATCAGTAAATTCAAAATACTAATCTATTGTTAAAAGCACTAGAAATATGAAGAAAATTCCAACCAAATACAATAAAATGTGCTAGCTTTCAACAAATATGCATTTGCATAAAGAAAGAACAAAACAAAACAAAACAAAATTGTGCATGCAGTGATATCATCATTGACTACGATAGAAAGGCAGCAATATAGTCATTCAAAATATAACATTGTGCATGTAAAACTACAGTGCAACTACTTTAGAACGTAAACCAAGAAGCCGGAGCTTCAACAAGCACGAAAAAAGGCGTCTTAACAAATGCATTATCAACAGGACTTTTGCCTATGTTCAACATTATAACATACGTAAGGCCATGACAAGCATAGTAAACAGTCTTACCAATTACTAATGGTAATCATTTACACTAAATAGCACTTACATCTTGAATCTTTGATATGTCCTCCTAACACTTACATCTTTGTTCTTCCTTATGTTTTTCCTCTTTTTCCTTTCTATATAAAGCAGTCGATGGTCTACGCCTCTTTGATTGCTCCTCGACAGAGTCTGAAGGATTCTTCGATCTTGGGTGCTTCATCATACAAACAAATGAAACAAATGTCACCGATCGAAAAATTCCAAGATTGTATATGCAAATGTCACCAATCATACCCCATGTTGAATCAAAACCATAAAGCAATGTAGTTATTATGCAATGATAATCTCATAACATTCTGTGGTGCTTAGATATCAAGCAAAAGGTAAAATGATCCTTAAAGTAAAATCAAGGACAAATAATCAAGCAAATGTTCAACCTTAAGACAGACGAACCTTTAGGTTTGACTACAATACAGACGAACCCGGGTTTGACTTTGAGACAAACAATTATATTATTTAACAGTTCTATACCTATTTCAAACTATGTACCATTCAACAAAACCAACATGACACATAGTAAGACATTTCTTTGGTGCCCAGGTATCAAGAAAATGCGGGGGAAAAATGAGAAACAATAGGTTTGACCCGGAAAACAGTCGAACCTAAGTCGGTAAAATAAACTCAACACTCGACCGTATCCCATATAGACCTCACCATGTTCGACAAAGCCATGCTTCATTCTCATGTTTTCCGGTTCTATAGCCATGTTAAACCCAAAAGCCTATATATAAAAGTACTTAGTATACAATAAAAGCAACATGAAACATAGCAAGGCATTGATTGATGTGGTGCTTAGGTATCAACAAAAGTGTAATCGACTCGGTGAATGTTGAACCTAGAAAGAAACAAAGCCTTGTACAATTTTAAAGAAATGAATATCGATTGTACAAGTACAAATAACACTTTCTAACAAAACAACCATATACACAAGAAATTGCATTGCTTACACATTTTATCAAACAATTGGGAGTACAAAGTGAGGCATCACTAATACATTACATGAATAATAATGAAAAACGTCCAAAGCACATAACAATTTTTAGTTAACCATACCCTAACTTACTGAAATTGTGAGTATTAAAAATTATCTTATTGCTTGAAGTCTCCTCCTTGATTTAAATCCACTTTTGTTAGAGTTGACTTCAAATCTTATTATGATTAAAAAAAAAAAGACAAAACACTAAGAGAAAGATAGAACAATAAAAGTATAAATGAAAGAGAAAGGGAGAGTACAAAAAGAATGAAGAGAGTGAAGAAGATTAAGTGATGTGGATGGAGAAGTTATAAGGGAGTTCAAGATGAAGGAAATGGAGTTTTTTTTAAATAAGTCATGGGGAGGCAAGGGAAAGGGTGGGGGGGTCTAAATGCAAATTTTTAGGGGTTATTTTTTTTAGGGGTGGGGGGTTTTAAGTGCGGTTTGTCAAGTAGAAAGAGTGATGTGTCTTACAAGGCCCCAAAAAGTGACATCAAACGGTTACTATATGACTTAGCTTATTCAGCATCTTATAAATTCAGCTATAAAAGACAATTTCCACTCAAGTTGTGTGCCTCAAGATAATAGCCAAGAGCAAAAAATATAGATCTCAAAAATCATCTAGACTAGGAAGGTCAGCGATTTGATGGAGGTGGTCTAATTAATCACCGAATCAAATTCCAAAACTCAAATACAACCCAAAATTTGCCGTAATTGATCCTAATCATTCATGGTAAACTACGTTTATTCAACACCTAGAACAGAGCTAAACTAGAAAATAATAATAAAAAAACGAGTCTACAAGCAAAATCCATAAGTATCTTAGGGATAGTGTTAGAAACCTCACTGGAAAAAAGTATGAGTTGGACAGACAGAAAGCACAATCTTCAGAAGAAGAGAAAATTATAATATAATAGTGAAAGGTGCTCACACAATATCATATTTCACGTATAATAATTAATATAAGATAATTTGTTGAGATCCCCGTCACGACATTCTAGAAATAGTTTACCACCGATCATCCATCACATACATCAACGCATAGCCAACTAATGTTAATGAAACATCGGAACAACGATCATAACCTCCTTAAAGCATCACCATCAGAATACGATCACTAAGCATTTGATAATGAAAATTCACAAGACAACCGGTGTAAATTTTGGTTTATTCGTAGCCCAAAATAGATAGATTAAACACACTTCAGTTTGAAAGCATTCACATTCTATTGGTTCAAGACAATGGTAAGAAAAAGGAAATGAGAAATCATGGCTTAGACTGTTTTCTATATGTCTTAGTTAACAGACAAATCTTGCGTATCCTTCAGAAAATCACCTAGATGCTCGCATGTGTTGCACTTTTTAGAATGAAAAGAATTGACATTCAAGAACAGGATATTCTCAAAGGTTTTGACTCGTGATATAAGCATGTTCGACTTGCTCAATTTTCCTTCTCAGAATCAGGATTTATAGATTATATGACGACTAACTCCTAACGTTCTCTATATCATTTCTCATTTTAATCTTGTAGCCATAAAAAATGCTAAATTTACAAATTTCATCAAAAAAAGATAATTTTTTACCTCAGACGGAACCGTAATAATTGTTATATACTTCATTCCTAGTCAGTTCATAAGATAAACTGCATTTGTATCATGTGCATAGCTTATGATGTGGAAAAGAAAGGGGACAGAAAGAAAAAAAATGTGTGCACAAACCTCAAAAGTTATTGGACCGAGAATAAGGCACACAAAAGAGCGATCAGCTCCACAAAATAGTGTCAGCAAAAGCAGTCAAGTTTGCGGTATCAGCTCTCCAATATTTCAGAAAGAAGATCCTCGAGCGTTTTTTCTGGAGACCTACAGAGATAAAAATCACAAACACGTCCCCACCCATTCAATAAATCATCACTAACACAACTAAACGTAAAGAAACAAGAAAACCCAAAAGGATGTTTACCTTGACAGGTGGACTATACCATCGGCTTATTCCATTTGTCTAAAAAAGCTAGCCATGCTTTATGGTGAATACTGTCAGGATTAAATGCTTTGAGATCGTAAAGATCATAATATTCCTCAATAAGGAAGAATCGACGTGATTTATGACTTCGGAAAGTACTAGATTTTATGTAACCTAGCATCGTCATAACATCTTTTCGGCTCTGTACAACCCATTGATAGTAACCATTTTTACTACTATCAAAGTAGATATTCCCTCCGAACACTACCTTAAAAGACTCTACATCTTGTAGAAGTCTATTAGTTACTCGAATACTTAACTGAGGCAGAAGATTATTCATAGTGATATCAACGGTACCATCCGCATCAAAGAATCCCGCAAACCAATTTGAACAAGCATCTAGTGTAACTGGTGAAATTACAGGAATATCCAGTACTTTACAGGCACGATGTACTTGAGGTAGTCGTGCTGAATGTCGAATATGACCATTTATATAATTCATTAACTTGATCATACCAAGTCGATTGTGTAGTCGAAAGCGATAAGCTTTAGCACCTGCACGCATTTTAATACTTCCACCAAGCATATGTTGAATATATCGCAACAATCGTAGATCTTCGAGTCCCACAGTAATTTCCAGAGATGTTTTTCCTTCTTTATTAACTTGAATATTTCCCTCACCATCAATTATTCCAGCAAGCCACTGACAGAAGGATTTAGGACAAGCTGTTCCTTGCTTCAACATATCTTTTACCTCAGATAACCCGTTAACTGTGGACCCTTTTTTCCCGTGGGCAAGTTTCTGATTGCATGAATCAACACTAAGTTTAACTCCTTTTTCTGCCAATTTATCACGTATACTGTGAGCCTCATCGATCATACCCTCCTTACAAAGCCATCCTAGCACATTATCATATGTAAACGAACTAGCAATACCGTCCACGATTGCATCATTAAGTAGTTTTATGGCCTCATCAGGCATTCGAGCTTTAAAAAAACCTCTGATTAAAGAATTTACAATGTACACATTTGGTTGTATCCCAGCAAGTTTCATTAAGTTGTTCAATTCAAGTGCCTTGTCCATATTCCCATGATTACAGCATCCTTCAATCATTACAGAGTAAGTGACCTTATCGGGACAAAGTCCATATTCATCGATCTTGTCAAACAAATCCAAAGCACTGCTCAAATCTCCCTGAAGAATGTATCCCTTCATCAGGCTTGTTACCACAACCGTATTCAGTGAATGTCCACTATTCATCATCTCTTCTTTAATCTTTAAGGCAAGAACCATATTCCCCTGCTTCACACAGGTGCAGAACATGCTCGTAAATGTTCCCTCAAAAGGAGTACATCCCACTTTTTTCATCTCACACAACAACTTATAAGCACCCTCTGAATCTAACTTGTCGCAAGCAATACGTATAGCAGCACTATAAGACACGGTATCAAGCATAATACCGTGAGCTTTTGCATCAACGAAATACTTTTCTGCATCTTCCACCTTCCCTTCTTTCAGAGATACACGCATCATAATATGAACAGTCTCACAATCGTAGTTAATCCCTTTAGAAACTATATCATCATACAATTTTTTCCCTTCCAAAATCATATTTTTCCTAATTAATAAACGCAACACAGCATTTATAGCAACAGCAGTTGGCACAATATCTTGACTAAGCATCACAGTAAAACAATCAATTGCGTCACTACACTGACCAGCTCTAGCATATGCAGTCAACAACGCGTTAAAAATAAATGGGTTGAATCCAAAATCAAATCTTTCCGAGCATTTAACAATGTGATCATAAAGCAAAAGGGCAGCAGGACGTGGATCACTGGACACATAACTATCAAGCAATTTTCTAATTACACCATGATACACCGAAAATCTCACCAAAATATGAAGCAAAACACAAAGAGGGTCGGGTGTTCCCTGCAAGTAACCTGGCTGTTTCTGGGCCCAGTTATAATATTCCAAAGCTGAATCGGGTTCGTTTCTTAAGCTCAAAAGGGATTCGACAACATGGGCTTGAGCCAAAAATGGATTATCCGATTTGGTTTTGCTGATATTTTGCTGTAGGTCATCTATAACAGGTTTTTTGGAGGAAAATTGATGATCTTGTTTTGTAAAGTGAGTGTGTGGAATGCAGGTATTCGAGTAAGGGATTTTGGGATTAACAGAATCAGGGGTGGAAACTGAGGGAGAAGAAGAACAGAAGCAACGAGGATTTGGGATCTTACCGAGAAACCATGAGGTAGAAGGTAAGCAACGTCTCATTGTTTCTGTGGTTCTCTGATTCTTCTTCCTTAAAAGTAGACTCGGCCTGCAGCCAAGCTAAACTAAAGGTAACTCAAACAGCACAATTTGCTTTGTTTTCTTGAAAAAATTTTGAATCGAATATGATGAGTACGCCTATGTTTGGACAATAATCGAAGGCTCAAGGGCAACTTTTAGAATATTTTAGTTGGGTTCTCCAAGACATTTTACTTCGGTATTATCTTTTCACACAAATGTTGTTTTGCACTTATCAAGAGTCGAGAGTGGGCTTCGTTTGGATATTCCAAACGCCCGCCATTCCGACCGTAAATGAGTACGGAAAATATATACTATTCTCAGACAATTTATGGTCAATTCACATAACAATGTACCATTCGACCCATTTGAGTCGAATACGATCATTATACCGATTTCATTCTAGTCGTAATTTTGAATGTTTTTCATACTTCAATACCGGTCGAAAGACATTCGACTAAAATTGAGTACAAAAACTTTTAATATTCGTCGAAATTCGGTCGAATCAATAGTGGTGTTCTTATATTGTTGTTGTTATCCCGACCCAATTCTAGTCGAATTTTGTAGAGTATTCGGACTCAATATTGGTCGAATGATGCTCGACTATGTATGAGTTTGGAAAACTTCAAACATTCTACACTAAAATATGGTCGGGAATCAACCAACATGTGACTCTCTCACACGTATATTCGACCATATTTCAGTATGGATAATGTGTCATATTCTGACCAAACTTTGGTCAGAATGAACGCGCGTAAAATAAAAAAAATAAGGGCAAAATTGGAAGAAAAAAATCAGTGTGGTAAGATAAAAATTTGTGTGAAAAGATATTCCCTTTACTTCCGGCCGTTTTTTCTTCATTATTTTGCTTTTTACTTACACACCGTACACTTTTTTTTCGGCACATCACATAAAAAATTAAATAAATATTACTTAACTACTAACTCCCTTCTTATAATATAAATTCATTTAGCATTTTTGTTTTGGAAGAAAAAAATCAGTGTGGTAAGATAAAAATTTGTGTGAAAAGATATTTCCTTTACTTCCGGCCGTTTTTTCTTCATTATTTTGCTTTTTACTTACACACCGTACACTTTTTTTTCGGCACATCACATAAAAAATTAAATAAATATTACTTAACTACTAACTCCCTTCTTATAATATAAATTCATTTAACATTTTTGTTTTGTCTCATAATATATGTTCAATTAGAAAACCAAGGAAAGATTTATTATATTTTTCTCTCTTTTGCCCTTCATTTATTATCTACTTATCCACTTTTTACTACTTTGCATTAATAATAGTCAAATGTCATTTTTGAATTTTCATCATAATTAATGATAAATAACTAATTTAACCAACTTTTTTAATCTATGTGAAAAAAACTCAAATAGACTTACATTTTGGGATGGAGGTAGTACATTTTAGTCCTTATATTTTAAATTATTGTAAATACAAATTTTCACGTATCCTCTTTTCCTAACCAATACTCTAATTACTCGAGCCGATGTCGTCTGCTGTGAGTACAGCAGGCTGTACTCATTTTGTAGCGTTTTTTTTTTCTTTTTATTCACAAATTCAGCTTGAATTGTCCTTTATGCCCCTCAAATTCACAAATCCACATTGGTACAGCAGCCTGCTGTAAAATGTTGTACAGCAGGGAATCCTGAGTGCTAATTACTACCACCTCCACCGCCCTCCTCCTTTGAAAATCAGCCACCATCCTTTTCCCTCAGCCGCCCCTTTCCCCCTCCCCCAGCCGCTCCAATTTTCCTGCTGTAAACAAAACTCCTTCTCCGCTACGAAATCAGCTTCACCTTCTCCGGCCATGCTGCAAATCGCGTCTCCTCCCTCTCACACTGTAAATCGCGCCTCCTCCCTCCCCCTCCTCTAAATCGCCGCTTCTCCCCCGCCTACTGACCTCCAAATCGCGAAATGGCTTTCAATTGTGAATCGCGCCTCCTCCCTCCCACCTGTAAATCGCAGCTTCTCCCCCGCCTACTGACCTGTAAGTCGCGAAATGGATTAATGATTTTGGGTTGGTCTGATGGATAAAAGGACGGTGGCGGGTTCATGGTGGTTGGTGGTGGGAAGAAGATGATGGTGGGGAGAAGATGATAATGACTACTTGTTGGAGGGCTGGTGGGAAGAAGGTGGCAGTGGCGGTGGCGGCTAAAAATGAGGCTGAGAGCATTAGGTTTTTTTTAAGGCAATATTAGGTTTTAGTCCAATTTCCCTTATGTATATAAATTTTAATCCAGTTTATATTTTTTTTGTTGATTTAAGGACAAAATAATTTCGTTCGGACTAAAGTACTCTTACCAACACAAATGTGTGTTCAGCCTTCCTTTGCTTCTCTCTCCACCACCCATAATACTAGAACCCCAACCAACAACAACGAAGCAGAGGAACCGACACTTCCGCCGGACTCACCTATAGCACCACCGATTCCGCCAGGTGCGGTGGAGATCCGGTTCAGAAGAGGATCGAAACGTAGAAGAATGCAAATTGGAGGAGAATTCGCATCCATTCAAAGAGAAGAAGAAACCTCCACCTAAAGATTGGGAATCCATGACTTTCGCTGAAAAAATCAGCAGAACATAAACTAAAAGTTGATAGAAAGAAAAAAAGAATTACAAGTCACCGCAACATGCTGAGAGCATCAAATTAGCAGGTAAGCTAAACAGCACTCAGATTATTGATTTGTGTGAATATTTTTTTTTAAAGTGTGAAATGGGAAATGGGGTATAACGTTGGTGTAGTTATCAAAATGCGTTTTTGATAACTGGTGTTTATTTTTTACCAATTTATTTTCTATCAACATCTTGTTGTTTTTTGCAAAGCAAATTGAGGAAAAAAATGCTATTTTTTGCCATGAAAAAGATATGTCCCTTTTGGTTTGGGTTAAAGATGATAAGTTGTGGTCTCAGGGAACTGTTCACAAAAATGAAGGAAAAAAAGCAAGCATCGCATCTCATCTTTTTCTTTCTTTGTTGATTTGGATGGATTTAATTTCAGCATATTCGATCCCAACCAGCATCTTTGTTGATTTGGATGGATTTAATTTCCTCATCTTGTAAAAAGTCTTGCTTTATTAGCTCATGGTTGTGGTTGATATGTATTAAATATTAATGCAAATTTTTGCAGTACTTTTATTTACGAATCTCTTGTTTTTCTCTGCTCCACCTCAAGTACCTTAATTATTTCTGGATTCTTGGCACTTGAGTAGGCATTCAATATCATGCTCTCTTGTAGTCATTGTTTTTTGGTTTATGATGTTCTTTTTGAATTCATTCATTGATGTGGTGTACAGGGTGAAGAAACCCATGGTGTAGGTGGTCTTGTAAATTTGTTGTGCTGTGCATATGTTACTTTGTTAGTGTGTTACTTTGTTGGTGTTAATAGTTCTGTTGAGAACAAAAATAATGGTAGGTCTGTTGTGGTTGATCATATTGGTGATCCCACAGTTTAAGGTTTCGTTTAAGGATGCATCTATGATGTTTTAAAGAAGATTGATTGTGTTTTTACTTGGTTCATATCTTTAGCTTTCTAATAGACTAGTGTTACTTTGTTGGTGTGTTATTGTGTTACTGTGTTACTGTGTTACTGTGTCATTTTCAGCCATATATAAGCCAAATTTAAGGCTGAAAATTAGATTTTGGAGCAAAAATAAAGTGTTTAAGGATTGAAAAACTTGAAATACTCTTGTTGACTTTATGTTGTTGCATTTTTCTACTTTCTTCAAATATACCTTTAAATATACAATGTTGCAATGTTTTTTTTTTTCAAAAAAGAATCGATAGTAGTGTGATTCAAACCCCCTCCCTTACATTGGAAAACATACTAAAGATGATATTTCAGTCATTAATGGATAAGAAATGCAATGGATATTTGGCCTAGGTGGTTGAAGATTGTTGATTCAAATGGTTATGTTTGTGTTTTTTTGTCTTTAGAAAATTGGAGGAGCTGATTCTCTATTGATGAGGCCGAACCGATGATATTTGATGCATTTTCGATTCATACATCTTTCATGGAGTTTGATGTGGTGCGGATTTGAAGGATGAAGGTCCATAGATGGTAAAACAGATCGCTTTCTTGTCTTGAAGAACTTGAAGAATGTTTTAATTGATAGGCTTTTTGATTACATCAAATAGAATTAGGCTTTTATTCTCTTGATTCCCCCGGAGTTGCATCTCCATAATGCTTTGATAAATTGTTTCATTAGGATATGAAGCATTTTTTATAGATTGTTGTATTACGCAATGGTAATGGTGATATTTTGGATGTTAATAAAATGTGTTACTGTGTTACTTTGTTGAGAACAAAAATAGACTAGTGTGTTACTTTGTTGGTATGTTATTTTGTTGGCGTATTACTTTGTTGAGAACAAAAATAGACTAGTGGGTTACTTTGTTGGGAACAAAAATAGACTAGTGTGTTGCTTTGTTGGTGTGTTACTTTGTTGGTTACTTTGTTGGTGTGTTACTTTGTTGAGAACAAAACTAGACTAGTGTGTTACTTTTTGTTGGTGTGTTACTTTGTTGAGAACAAAAATAGACTAGTGTGTTACTTTGTTGGTGTGTTACTATGTTTGTGTGTTACTTTGTTGAAAACAAAAATAGACTAGTGTGTTACTTTGCTGGTGTGTTACTTTGTTGAGAACAAAAATAGACTAGTGTGTTACTTTGTTGGTATGTTACTATGTTACTGTGTTGGTGTAAACGCTTCGATAAAATTCGGTTTTCAAATACTACATCGAAAGGGTATCAAACGCGGTATCAAAATGAAGATAAAAAAAATATGAACTTTGGTGAAACAATTTTGATGATCGGTGTTCTAAATCAAAAGTTACGGTCGTTTGTAAGAAAAATGTTCCGGTTAATACAAATATTTTTTCGGCTTTCAAAATTTACGTCGGAAGGGTATCGTATTTGGGCTCAAATTAAAGAGCAAAAAAAAACATGAATTTTGATGAAAAAATTTCGATGATCGGAATTATAAATAAAAAGTTACGGGTGTTTGAAAAAAAAAAAAAAAAAACACTAAACCTGGAAACTGAGAAGCGATGGGAAGCGGAAGAAACTGTATATATGCGCGCCGGGTGTATTAAAGGGTATTTTTGTTCGTCTGAAATATTTTTGTCCTTTTTACAACTAAAAAAATAAGTGTGTCCTATTTATTCATTTTGTAAATATTTTGTCCTTTTTCCTCAATCTCCCTTTTTTTAATTAGAAAAATTAGGTTTGTAATAGGTGATGTAGTTATTTATTGTTTTTTTATTTATTGTTTTTTTTTTTAAGTATTGGATTAAAAGAGTATTTTACAAAATGGTGGTATAAGAAGTAATTATTTTATTTATTGTGGTGTTCGAAGTAAAAAGATAATAAAAATACTGTTGTGGTACCGAAAGTAATAAACCGTCGTGCCGAAAAGAAAGGGTGTCAAAAGTAGAAAGTGTGGTGTGAATAGAATCCCGCTTAGTTTATTCCCAATGTACCCTCAAGTGTTGTGTCGGGCGGTTGTGCCTATTTTATTCAACACGCTACAAAGTCTACTATTTCAAATGGAAGCATTTATTTGCACCACCAAGACTATCGGTATGTCATCGATCAATGTGAAAGTCAAATTTATAGCCAACAGTTGACCTTGCCAGTGTTGATCCTGGTTCGACACTGCTGGAAGTCGCGTTTATTTGCACCATCACGACTCTATCGCGCGGTGTGTCACACTACTTGAGCACCATTGCAGAATCAATCATATGAAAGTCAAGTCTATAGCCAACAATCGACCTTGTCAGTGTCGATCCTAGTTCGGAACTGCAGGAAGTCAAATCTTAGCTTTCGACTTTCACAGGATCGATTCTATGAAAATGATATGGTGCACCGATAGGTGGGGGACATCGGGTAAAATAGCCGTGGTGCAAATAATAACCCTTTTAACAACACAAAAAGAATATCTTCTTGACTCGTACTACTGTGTACATGGTTCGGTTCGGTACGAATATATATACTCCATAGGAGTATGTATATTTTTTTTTTTTTTAAAAGACAGAGAGAATGGATAGACACATATAAACACAAACCCATAGAAGGCGATTTACTTGCAAGACGTACATGCATTATCGGAGAATTGAAAGGTGTAACATCCCGAATTTTCAGAAAGGGTAAAATAGTAATTGGGTATGTGTACTATGACCTAATTATTATTTAACCTATTTATTGAATTAAAAATGATTTAATTAAAAACAATTCATCTTAATTGATTTTAATTAATGGTATAAAAAGAAAATAACTCCTAATTCCTCATTTATGTTTCACGGCAATTTCTTCTTCTGAGAGTTAAGAATGGACGACGCACAAAAGAAAAATATATATATTCGGACGCCGTTTTTCTAATTCGGGGTTTAACGGTTGATTTTCGGGGCAGAGCATAGTAGAAGAAATTGATCACCGCGAGGAGACGATCGTTTCGATACCAACCGTTCCTTTTTTCGGTAAGTTTTCCTTCATAGCCCTAATTATAGATCCGTTAATAATCGCAGTGTAATGGTCAATTATCGTAGGTGATTCGTAGAAGATGTTGGAATTGAGGATTGAAGCCTTTTTACTATCCGTTTTGCTTTCGAATTCGTTTTCGAAATACCAAAGGTAAGGGGGTGTTCTTAAACGGATTTGGGTGTTCAACCGGATTTTATTATGTGTTTAATTAATTATTATTGTTGCTACAAGTTGTTTCTTTATTTTTAATTTTTTTTATATATTGTTGTGGATCTAGTCCGAAAGAAGAAAATAGGACATGGCTCAAATATGTTGCGGTAGTTGTGTGTTGCTGTAGAAAAAGGAAAGGAAAATAAAAAGAATAGAGGAACTTGCAGACGCATTGGAAAAGAAGAAGAAAAAATATATATATATATAAACATAATAAAAGGGATGCAACATCAGTCTGGTAGACAAAAAAAAAGAAGAGGAAATCGGTTTCCAGGAAAAAAAAAAGAATTATTGATTTAGTTGATTTAATATATATTATGTACGGTAATTAATTTTATCTGATCTATATACTAAAGGAAAAGTATGCATAACAAGGTGATGTATATGTCTAAAGGATTTAGTAAAAAGGTTATTTTAAAGTGTTGGGGTATTATATTAATTTTGTGATTTTAAGTGTATTACACGATACGATGTGGATTGTATGTTCCTGTGGAACATTATATGTTGATTGACAATGTCTAACATTGACTTCTGGTAGCCTTGGTATCAAATCGCACCATAATCGAGGCCTGCGGGGGGAGAAGGCGGGAGCACGGAAGGCTTTGTTTAGGCCTTGTGGGACATTGACTTAGTAGTCAATGATCTCTTTACAACGTCTTTAGGTAGTGTAATTAGTTGTCTAGGACTAGAAGTCCCTAAGGAGCCTTATACGTGAATGAATCGGGTGGTTAGCACTTAACTCGTAAATACATATGTGGTTGTCTAAAAGTAAAAAAACGTCAATATCATTGGTAAGGCACGTTTAAATCGAAGCATGGGAACCTTGCAACCCTTTTGAGTTATGTGTCAAGGGACAACGTGCAACTTCCCACACGGAGACCTAAGTCCATGCCCCTTGAGAGGTGCTTAATATCTCGGTGCATTCTCACCATGCACAGTGTCTTTTGATATTGATGTAACAAACCTTATTTGTGTGAGGATATACTATGGAGCTAGTAGAGGGTGAGAGAGCTCTACTATTACAACATATGTGGTAGTGATTGTAGCTATGTCATGTTATAATTATATACGTTTATTGCTATTTATTGTAACCGTTTCTTCTACCTCTTACTAAGTACGTATGTACTTACCCCCTCTTCTTTATTGTCCCCACCCCGAGAAGTTGGTGTTTTTGTAGGTCGTTTTCGAGGCCACGAGGAGTGACCCGGAGATGATGCGGATGAAGTTCTTGTTCTATATTTTCCATTGTAAGTCCTTATCCGGAAAAGAACGCCCGGCACGCATATAATTAAAATTTAATCTAATTATATACGTAAGCCTTACGTAGTCAAACATTAGAGAACAAGCGGAAGGTAAAACGACCGACTCGGGTAATTAAAACTCTACTAAACGACCGAAGGTAACACATGCTGCATTTAGTACAACATCAAAATGCTTTTCTATAACCATCAAATACAATTAACCCATACATATTGGTATCCACAAAGTCAACTCACTGATTTCTATCATGACAAAGATTAAGAGAATCTATACCAAATTACAATGGAAAATATAGAACAGTAAACTTCATCTGCATCATCTCCGGGTCACTCCTCAGTGGCCTCGAAAACGACCTACAAAAACACCACCTTCTCGGGGTGGGGACAAGAGAGAAGAGGGGGTAAGTACATACGTACTTAGTAAGAGGTAGAAGAAACGGTTACAATAAATAGCAATAAACGTATATAATTATAACATGACATATCTACAATCACTACCACAAAGGTTGTAATAGTACAGCTCTCTCACCCTCTACTAGCTCCATAGTATATCCTCACACAAATAAGATTTGTTACATCAATACCAAAGGACACTACGCACGGTGAACAACTGCACCGCAACACGGGAAGCACCTCAAGGGCACGGGCTTAGGTCCCCGTGTGGGAAGTTACACGTTGTCCCTTGACACATAACTCAAAAGGGTTGCAAGGTTCCCATGCTAAGAAGAATAGACGTGCCTCACCAATGATATTGACGTTTTAGCTTTTAGACAACCACATATGTATTTACGAGTTAAGTACTAACCACCTGATTCATTCACGTATAAGGCTCCTTGGGGACTTCTAGTCCTAGACAACTAATTACACTACCTAAGCGCGTTGTAAAGAGATCATTGACTACTAAGTCAATGTCCCACAAGGCCTAAACAACGCCTTTCGGTGCTCCCACCTTTTCCCCGCAGAGGCCTCGGTTGTGGTGCGATTTGATACTGCTACCGAAGTCGTAGTTAGACATTGTCAATTAACATATAATGTTCCACAGGAACATACAATCCACATCGTATCGTGTAATACACTTAAAATCACAAAATTAATATAATACCCCAACACTTTAAAATATACTACCTTTTTACTAAATCCTTTAGACATATACATCACCTTGTTATGCATACTTTTCCTTTAGTATATAGATCAGATAAAATTAATTACCGTACATAATATATATTAAATCAACTAAATCAATAATTCTCTTTTTTTTTTCCCTGGAAACCGAATTTCCTCTTTTTTTTTACCAGACTGATGTTGCGTCCCTTTTATTATGTTTATATTTTTTTTCTTCTTCTTTTCCAATACGTCTGCAAGTTCCCCTATTCTTTTTATTTTCCTTTCCTTTTTCTACAGCAACACACAACTACCGCAACATATTTGAGCAATGTCCTATTTTCTTCTTTCGGACTAGATCCACAGCAATATAAAATAAAATAAAAATAAAGAAACAACCTGTAGCAACAATAATAATTAATTAAAGACATAATTAAATCCAGTTGAACACCCAAATCCGTTTAAGAACAACCCCTTACCTTTGGTATTTCGAAAGAGAATTCGAAAGCAAAACGGATGGTAAAAAGGCTTCAATCCTCAAATCCAACATCTTCTACGAATCACCTACGATAATTGACCATTACACTACGATTATGAACGGATCTATAATTAGGGATATGAAGGAAAACTTACCGAAAAAATGAACGGTTGGTATCGAAACGATCGTCTCCTCGCGGTGATCAATTTCTTCTACTATGGTCTGCCCCGAAAATCAACCGTTAAACCCCGAATTTGAAAAACGGCGTCCGAATATTTTTTTTTCTTTTGTGCGTCGCCCCATTCTTAACTCTCAGAAGAAATTGCCGTGAAACATAAATGAGGAATTAGGAGTTATTTTCTTTTTATACCCATTAATTAAAATCAATTAAAATGAATTCTTTTTAATTAAATCCTTTTTAATTAAATAAATAGGTTAAATAATAATTAGGTCATAGTACACATACCTAATTACTATTTTACCCTTTCTGAAAATTCAGGATATTACATCCATCCTCCCTTAAAACAAGTTTCGTCCTCGAAACTGAACATAACTGGGAGGTACTTGAACTCTGAAACTTCACAAACGCCTCGTCTTCTATAACTCATGTTGCCACTTCCGGTGTGACTGCTTCTACGACCCCAGGCTAGTTGTACGTCTTCCTTTTTAGCTTTCTTCTTCTTCCGCTATGAAGTGCACTCGATTCTTCCGCATAGGTCAAAGTCTCTTCAACCGTCTCAAGGTCAAAGCTTGACTCACATCAATATTGGCTAACCATTTCCATTTCATTGACCGGACATTTATGACTCATTTAGCGCTACCAGGCCCGGGGTCTGGGGGGCGTTACAGAATGGTATTCAGAGCCGACTATCAGACGGAACTATGCGCTGCACTGTACAAGAAGACGGTGTAAGGATGACCTCTAGTTACCTCTGGTAGGGACGATCCGGGACAAGTCTTGGCCGTCCTGGCGAGGACGCCAGTCCCTTATAAGGGGGGGAGAATGTGATATCCCACATCGGTAAATTAAGTGAATGCTCACCTCCATATAAGTGAGACATAAAGGTCTTGTCAACTCGGGTTAGCCTTTTAGACCAAGCGAGGACGGCGGTCTAAGCAGTTGACCGGACATTTATGACTCATTTAGCGCTACAGGCCCGGGGTCTGGGGGCGTTACAAAAGGTGTTCTTATTGAACAGACTTGCACATATACCCATATATTAGGGACCTCGATCCTAGCAGACGGTGCTGTGACGCAAAACGGCGTCGTTTCGGGCGGTTCCGATCTTATAAAATAAAAATTCACGCTCGAAACGGCGTCGTTGCGGCCTGAAACGACGCCGTTTCGGGCTTACAGCACCGCACGGCAGAGGGATTTACAGCAGAGGATCCCAATTCATATATTAGAGCCCCGTATCAAATCACTCTTTCTTTATTAACTACGCACAGGAGAAGAAATTCTGAAGGACAAAGTCTTGCCACCTCTCTTTATAAATTCAATGAGTTCAGTCTAACAATTATACAAAGCTTAAACACTACTACTGGTATTATAAAAGGGAAAATCATCTACAAAAGTAGTAAAAATAATCTGGCCGAAGAAGCAATAAGATGGGGAGTCGTCAATGTCATCTTCCTAAAGATATCATTGTTAAGTTACCCGTGAAATCAATCATCCGTTTTAAGAGCATAAGTAAATCTTGGTTTGATCTCATAATAAGTAAGCGTTTTATACACAAACACCCTCATCAAGAGTGAGGAGTGTTTTCTTGCTTTGTTTTTCAACGGACGGTCATAATGTATCGTATGACCGGTGGTTTTTCGACGTATGCCGATATGATGACCCCTAAATTAAAGAAATATCAGACCCAGTAGTAGTGCTTCATTTTCAGTTGCCATCTAATCTTGACTACGCATATTGTGCTTTACAGATTACGATATTATCGTGTTGGTTAATCCATCGTTAGCAGTGGTGAAAACGCTCAACATCCCGTTTGTGCGTGGAGAGAAATGCAAACTGGTTGGCTTTGGATTTGAAAATCTAGCCATGAACTTGAGCTTTTATTCTTCAGATGATGATGATGGTCATGTAAAACACCAGAGAGCTGAAAGATCTCATCCAAGGGAAATAACAAAAGAGAATATTACACATGTGAACCAAGACAGACATGCAAGCTTATCACATGATAAGGCTACCTACTTATCAATAACATAAATTATTATATTATATTATAAATATTCAACAGTGACTAATTAGCACAAGCTATTCCTTGCTTCAACATATCTTTTCCTTCAGATAAACTGCTAACTGTGGAACCCTTCTTTGCAGTGGCCAAGTATCTCACTACTTTGAATCAACAACACTACTATTCTCAACTCCTTTTTTCGCCAATTTATCCCATATACCGCAAGCCTCGTCGGTCATAACCTCTTTACAAAGACATCCTAGCACATCATCATACGTAAACGCATTAGCAATACCGTCCACAATTGCATCATTAAGCTGTTTTAAAGCCTCATCAGGCATTCGAGCTTTAAAAAACCCTCCGATTAAAGAATTTACTATGGACACACTCGGTTTTATCCCAGCAAGTTTCATTGCCTTGTTCAACTCAAATGCCTTGTCCATATTCCCATGATTACTGCATCCTTCAATCATTACAGCATAAGTGTCCTTATCGGGAAAAAGTCCATATTCATCACTCATCTTGTCAAACAAATCCAAAGCACTGCTCAAATCTCCCTCAAGAATGTATCCCTTCATCAGGTTTGTTACCAAAACTATATTCAATGAATGTCCACTATGCATCATATCCTCCTTCAACTTTAATGCAAGAACCATATTCCCCTGCTTCACACACGTGCAGATCACGTTCGTATATGTTGCCTCAAAAGGAGTACATCCCAAATTCTTCATCTCACACAACAATTTATAAGCACCCTCTGAATCTAACTTGTCACAAGCAAAATCTATAGCAGTTCTATAATTATAAGACAAAGTATACTGCACAGGAGGATGAGCGATTGAATCCATGAAATACTTTTCTTCATCTTCCACCTTCCCTTCTTTCAAAGATAAATTCATCATAATACGAACTGTCGCACAATCGTATTTAAGCCCTTTAGAAACTACATCACCATACAGATTTTTTGCTTCCAAGATCATATCTTTCCGAATCAATAAACGCAACACAGCATTTATAGCAACAGCAGTTGGCACAATATCTTGAGTAAGCATGGCATTAAAACAATCAATAGCATCACTACAACGATCGGCTCTAGCATACGCAGTCAACAAGGCGCTATAAACCCATGGGTTGAATTTGAAATATGAAGCAAATATTTTCCAGCTTTGAAGTTTAAGTAATTGATCATAAAGAGAAAGGCCAACAGGACATGAATCACTGGACACATAACTATCAAGCATTTTTGTAACTAGACCATGATACATTGAAGATGTCGCCAAAATATGAAGCAAAACACAAAAAAGCACGGCGTTTTCTGGCAAGTCACCTTTCTTTTTCTTTTTCTGAATCGATTCATATACCTTCAAAGCAAAATGGGGTTCGCTTTTTTGATACATAAGGTATTTCACATCTTCCCTATCTTCCACATCAGCCAAAAATGGATCCGGTATGGTTATTGTGATATCTTGGTTTATGTCATAAAAAATAGGTTCTTTGGAGGACAATTCTTGATCTTTAGTAGAGTCAGTGTGTGGAATGCAGATCTTCGAGTCGGGGGTTTTGGGATTCACAGGATCAGGGGTGGAAATTGAGGGAGAAGAAGAAGAAGAACAACAGTAAAAGCGAGGATTTGGGAACTTCCGGAGAAACCATGAGGTAGAAGAAGAAGGCAAGCAACGTCTCATTGTTTCTTCTTCTTCTTCGTTATTGAGAATGCTTCTCTACGCCCTGTGCTGCTCTGCACCACCCTCCCAAAGGCCTTTCAGACTTCACCCTCTTGTTCTCACTAGTTTATTAGGGCTTAAGACATTCGTGTAATCAAGTCGAGTCGATATTTTATAAGGTTTAAGCGTGATTCGATTTAAAATTTTTGGGCTCGAACTCAATTGAGCAAAAGTTAGACGAGATTGAACTCGAGTCGCTTAATATTTGATATAACTTGACTCGACTAATAAACTCGATTTTTTTGTTTAGAATTAATTTAATTTTTATAAAAATATTGCAACATCGAAGTCGACTTGTCTAATACTCGACTCAAATAATGATTAATAATTTGTTAACAAAATAATGTAATAATAATAGTGTATATAAATGTAATTAATTAAATAATTTTTAGGGCCAAAGACCCAAAAGTACACAAAACGGACTTATTGGACTTATAAGGACAAAAAGAATCAGTTGGACTTATAAGGACAAAAATTAGATAGATAGACTCAAATATCCTTTAATGAAAAAAAAAAAAAAAAAAAAAAAAGGGAGAAACTTTGACAGCCCATATTTCCCCAGCTGAAAAAGATTGAAGACCGTCTTCAGGAATTCTGATGCCAGGGAACATCAAATCCGCTCCTCCAATAACAAATCGAGAAACTTCACCCTCTTTAAGAATAAATGCCGGCAAAAGATCAGGGACCTTCCAAAGAGCATAAACTGCCAGGACGTCTACATGATAACTTCAAACTTAACTCAAGTTCCGAGAAAGAAGAGAAGGCAAATGATGAAATCAATACCTCTTCTAACCATGAAAAGGCTGCTAATGAAACAGTAACAGCTAGCTCCAAGAATGAAAAGGCTGACGAGATAAGAAATTCCACGTCATCAAGAAAGTATTTGAAGGAGACCACGACACAGCCAGCAGTGCAAAACCAACCAAGCAGCAATTAGCTCCATGAGATTTTGGATGATAGCTTTGTGGGCAGTGTTGGTCCCTTGGAAAGGCTAACACAAGTTTAGAGGGGGGGTGAATAAACTTGTCACCAAAAACTAATCTGAGCCGGAAAAGTCCCGGGAGCGAGTTTCTACGAAACTCAAACGATCTTCGGTTTTGTTCTGTCCCTAAACTTGTGCGGAGTTCGGTTAGCTCAGCGAATATAAGTTATTACGACTTATATTTAGTCTCGTTAACTGGCAGCGGATATAAAATTAGCCTTTAACAACTAGTAACTATAATTTCAATATGAAAACCATTATAAGGAAATAAATGAATGCATAAAGTAAATAGACAAGAATTATAGAGGTTCCAGGTGGTGTAATCCTGTACGTCCTCTCTTCCCCTGTGATGCGGAGGAAAATTCCACTAGAACTTCTTTGAGATGGCCAGTTACAAAAAGTCCTAAACTGATAGTCCTTGGCTAATCCCTAGCTTCACTATCTAAACACTTGTAGAACGGGTAGGATTCTTGCTCTTCAATTGTTTGAACCACTTTGGTCCTTGGAGGGTAGAATTGCCTCTTCACCACTCATCACAAACACGGTCTTCTGTTGCACTCAACCTGTCCTTCACACCTTCTTGGTGTTTCACGATCTAAACCTTTGATAGAATCAAAGTTGAGATCTTGAATCAATGACTATGATTCAAGCTTGTGATTTGAGCTTTTCTTACGGATAATTAATTTAAGCACGGCTCTGTATTTCTTCAAATATTAGATCTTGAATTTGCTTGAATATGCTTGAACACTTTGAAGAAATTTTCTAGATCTTGCAATTAAGTATTTAGCGGTATTCTTTTTTAATTTAGCTTTCCCCTCAATTTGATCTTTCTTGACTAGATGGATTTCTTGCTAGTTATCACATATCCTGCTCTCTACTCTTTTTTGAAGTTGTAGAGGCAATCTATTTATAGGGGTTTATTCAACATTCATCCTGCTTTGTAACGGCTATATTTTCTGACTGTTTCTGCTGTGTCAGTGACTCATCCAATGAAATTTCTTTCTTTACAACGTTCGATTGTACTTTCAGTTTGTTGGATGACTAACTTGTAAAACTGAGTTTCCTTGTTTTACGAGTTTTTCATTTTGTCGGTTTCTTCGACTTGGAGCGTTAACTGAAATTTTTTATTCTTCTTCAAATATCAGTACTCCAGTTTTCATCTGATTATAATTGACTTAATCAGAGTACACCATGATACATTTATCATCTAAGAATTCATTGTCCTTATGATTCTTAGGTCTTCATACAAGATCCATAAAGTCAGTTCAGGTCACCACAATCTTGCCTGAAGTCCAACTTTATAGTCTCGACTTTAATCTTCACAACTGAGTTTGTGCCCTCAGTTCTTCATTCTTCAATAACTGAGTCTGTGTCCCTCAGTTCTTCATTCTTCTAGATAAGCCAACCGAGTCTGTAACTCTCAGCGAACTTATCTTCTTCAATCTTCTGTTGGTGTGCTCTATTGTCAGTTTCTCGTAGAGTCTCAGCTAGTCAAAGTATCAGTTTCTTCATTTCTCGGTTCCGGTCAAGAACTATTACGGTGCTTGTCGATTTAACTTATACAAATATCAGACTTTAATAAATCCTATACATTGGTATCTAGACTTCTTTTTGATTTGCACTTATAACGACTAGTTATGACACTTCATCAATGGGGTTAAGAACAATTAATAAACTAAGTGATGAATCATCATCAAAACATAAATTTTATTTCCAACAATTTCCCCTTTTTGATGATGTCAATACCCTCCTTAAAAGCAATGCAAAAAGATAAAAGACAAAACATAGTAAGTAACACCATGAACGAGAAAGCGAAACTTTATTTGATAGCTGAGTTACAAGGTTAGAATACAACATAAGTAAAACGACTGAATTTAATGTCCTGGTTGATTATCATAGTTCTCTGCAACAATTCTCATTTCCTCATTCGTGGCCGAATGTTCAATTCCATGAATGCTTGCCCAAATGTTCCAAGACTGAGACAAATTGTTTTTCTTGAAAAATTTACTTTTGAATAGAGTTGCAAATGTGAAGGCTGATGTCCTTAGTCTTTCATTGGTGGCTGTTCTCAGTAGAGTTTGAATAAATTCAGGTTCAGCCTTTTCAACTTTCTCTGAAACTTTATCTATAGTACCATCTGCTTCCCATTTCTTCAGTTTATTCCAATAGTACACAAGTATCTTTTGCATGTGTAGAAATGTTTCAAGAGATTCTTCTTTTGATACTCCTTCTTTCTCTGGTAAGTCCTTGAACAAATTGTAGAGACGAGCATCCAGACCAACTCTTTTGTCAGTTGGTTCTGAGTATTTAACAATTAGTTTCATCTCATCATCAGTAAAATCTCCTCTTGCTTTCCTCAGTTCACTCAACTTATCATCAACATTTGTGAGAGCTTGTGGCATTTCGGTTTGCATGGGCTTTTAAGATGTCCAAACTTTCCCCCTTATTGACATCATCTTTATTAATCGGGCTTTTGATGTAAGCATTCAATGTTTGTTGAGTTGATGCCAATATGGTTTGAGCCACAACCGAGTCCTTTAAGCCTGTTCCATTAAGAACATTTTGTCCACTAGATTCGAGAATGCCTTCCCATCTTTGTCTTGAGTTTCATTTTTCTTCGTGACATGTTCGGTGGTTGTTTTTCGAATCTCAAGCGAGTAGTTTGACAATTGTCATTCACGGTATCCATCTTCTTTTCAAGTTTGGATCGTTCATCTTGGTAGGCTTCTAAAGATTTTAAAACTTTTCCGAATAAGCTCATGTCATCCTTTTGAATTCTGAGTATCTCATTGTGATAATATCTGATGAGATCAATTTGAGTAGGAACATCTTGTGAACTTCTTTCTTGTTGTTCCTTTGACTTGCTTGTTTCAGCATCTGGTAGATTTTGCTTTAGAGGTGAAAGAACGATTTCCTTCAATTTCTCTTTACATTCAGCTGATTGTCTTCCTTCTTCCGACTGTTTCTCAGCTTCCTCCAGTCTTGATGAATCAGCAACTTTTGCTGGTGACAAATGTACTTCCATTTCATCATCTGTTTCTTCTCCGGGTATGTACGCCAATGTTCTTGCTATTTCAAGTGTGGATTTATCGGTGGGAGGCGGTAACCTTCTTGTGCTTCCTTGTCCGGCGGAGTTTCGGATAAGTTTTCAGAGCTTGAGCTTTCACTGCTTCCACCAGAACTACTTGAGTCTTCATTAGTGTTTCGTTCTGTTGCAGTTTCCTTTTCTTGTATAGAGGCAAGAATCCCTTTTTGTAGGTCAGGATCTTCCTCAAAATCATCATCATTTTCCTTAGAGCTTCTACCGGCTATGGCTTCCTTCCAATAGCTGTTTCTGATTAACGCATACCCTTGATTTAGGAATTCTTCGGTATTGATTATCTCCATTAAGCTTGTGATGTTGTATAGATCGAATACCCATTTCTCAATGATCTCCATTTCTGCACGTTGACTTCTCTGATCATTTATGGAACTGAACTTCCAGGTTCTGTATCTTTGCAATCGTTCATAATCAGCTTTCAATAGTTCTGTATGAGCAGATGGAGGTTTGAATGGTGTGAGGGTATCTTCGGAATCCCTTGTGATCTCATGATCTTCTCCTTGAGTAGGAATTTCAATTTGCATGGGATCATCGGTTTGCATAAGATTTGTTCTGCTGGTTTCTCCTTCAGCAGTAGCTGTGACAACTGATGTTCCTTTTTCAATCTCAGAAAGCGAGATTATCGGCTCGGTTGTAAAACTTTTTCACTTGCTTCTTCTTCAACGGCTTGTTTTTCACTTGTCTCAGGTTCCAATTCAACAATTGGAACTTCTTCCATTGTGTGCCCTGTGGGTTCAGCTTCTTGAACTTGTTCATCCAATAGAATAAACTTGGTTGATTCTGTTGTTGCTTCAGCTTCCTTTTCTTCAACTTGAGGAGCTGTAAATTCTTTGTAGTTTCTTCTTGTTCCAAGCTGGGTACAAATTTTTGAGGAGTAGCTCTAGACTTTGAAAGCAACATGAGCATGTTCAATGTTGTTTCATCAATCAGTCTTTCATCACTATCTGACTCTTCATTATCGGGATCAGTTCTCAGGGTCTGTTCCCCCTGAGTTACAGCTTCTTCCTGCAAGTCAGTTTCAACAGTCTGTCCTCTGTTGATAGCTTCAGTTTCTTTCATTATATCCATTCCTTGTATAGCTTCTTCTTGAATTGGTAAGATCTCAGCTACTGAAGTTGAAATGGATTTGGTGAGATTGATTTCAGTTTGCACTTCCGGTGCTGATCAGTCAGCAACTTCAGTTCTAGCTTCTTGAGTTGATGGCATTTCCATTGGTTTCTCAGTTACGCCTTTTCCAGTTTCTTCCAAGCTTGCTTTCTTCTTTTCTTCAAGTCTTCAATTTGTGCTAACACTTCATCTCCAGTTGCAGGTGCTTTTGATTTCCTGCTTCTCTTCTTTTTGAGTTCGGTCTCAGTTTTCTCAGCTTTCCTTTTCCTTGGCTTTTCTTCCTTAATATCAATCTTTCCATCGACAACGGTGTTTCTTTCCTCTTAGCAACTCCAAAATGATCGAGTATCCTTTGGACTACTAATGCTAGAGTTTTCTTGTGATAAAATCTTCTTGTCCTCACGTCGGTCTTCTTTTTGGGTACATCAATTGATTGTGCTATCAATTGATCAAATAGATACCTTGCCCAATTGAAATCCTTTTCAAACCAGATTATGTAAAGCAAATCAAGTTTTGCTCCAGATAAATTGCTGAAGTTTCCAGCATTCCCAATTATGCAATTTGCCAGCAACTTCGAGAGAAAATTAAACTCCGGCTTGAGCAGGCTTGTGCTCCCTGTCTGTAAGACAGTAGATTCACCATCAATTGCTATATCTTTCCATAACTTCTCTTTTTGTTCTTTAGTCAATTTAATGGCTGCTGATCCTCCGGATTTGTCAAACCCAAAGATTTCTGCAATTAATTCTTCAGTGACTTTGATTTCTTTATTACTGACAGTGGTGATGAAGGTTTGTGTGTCTTCTCCTTCCACAAATGTTCTTCCAAATTGATAGAAGTCTCCGATGCTTTCTAAACAAACACTCTTTAGATCGATGTTGAAGACTGCTTCCAATCCTTTGATTTTTCGAATTTTTGTCGTGATAGAATTAACTAGAGTTTGATCAACATATTTCGCAATATATTGATCAAGAGAAACGATCATTCCGGGTTCAACACGAGTGAAGGTCATTTTTACGGATTTGATTAAAGATTTGAAAATTTGAAATTCGAGAGAGTAGATTCGAAATTCAAGCGTAAAGAATTTATATAAAAGAAAATTTTGGATATTTATAATTTGGAGTGGGGGTAGTTAAGAATTGAGTGGGACTTAAAACGTTCTGTCATAAATGTGTTGAGATCGCGAAAAAGTGGATGGGTGGAAATTATGAACGGTTTAGATTGAGAAGGACCACGTCTTTTCTTGATAACCGTAGCTAGATAAAAGTGAATAAAGAAGGTACTATGTGGTGACAGCTGTATATTTTCAGTTTTTGTCCTCATGTTGAACTCAAAAACTTGGTTGTGAAAACAACTCAGTTTTGTGAATTACATTGTTCAGTTCTCAGCTGGTTGTGTTTTTCCTGCAAAACAAAATGAGAAATTTTTGGTACCCATATCTTTTTGGGTCTAGCGATTAGCTCGTGATGATACAACTTTGTACCTTTCTTGATATTTTGACTGTGTGAAGTCAGTTTTCACAAACTTTTCCTGTTTTGTCATAACAGTTTTGAATTTGTTTTGATTGTGAAACCGATGTGATGGTCTATTCCAATCTTCATATGTGGGAAATAATCTTCCTTTCCTCCTGATCCTTGAATGATCTTTATCCTTAGATGGATATGACTTGAAGATTTTTCTTACTGATATTGGATAAGTTTTACTGTTTTCAGCCTTCTGAGTTTTTTTGTAAAATCTGCTGGTTTGGTGAATTTTACTAACAGATTTTTCAGTTTTAGAAACTTGTGCATTTGGCTGTGCTGAGTGTCTGTCAGTTCTAATAACTTTATCAGTTTTCTGAGTTTTTGACGGTTGAGAAGTTACAAATTTTATTGCAAGCGATCTTGGTCTTAACTTAGAATTATGCGATTTTCAAATCTAAACCAGATCTATCTCCAAATGGTTTTCCTGGTTTGAATTGAACTTTGGAGATTGGATCAATTGATGGTTCACTGATGTTTACAACGTTTGTTGATTTATCAGTTGGTCCAATCCCTTTGGTTCCATTATTAGTCTTGATTAGGTTGATTTCAGCATTCAATCTTGAAATTTCAGTTTTCAATAACTTTTTCTCCTTTTTGACATTCTCATAATTCTTTTGAATTGTCTCTAATTGCTTTATGAGTATGTCCAAGGTTTCATTGAAATCTTCATTTCTTTGATTGTTTAGGATAGTGTGAGATTTAGATGTAGATGCACTTACCTCCTGATGTTTGATAGATAAACTGGTGTTGAGGAATCATCACTGATCAGAACTTGTTTCCCTTTATCAATAGCATTCGCCTTTGTAGCTCCCAGCAATATGATTTCTTCGTCGCTTTCTCCTCCATGGCTTGTAGGTAGAGTTTCATCAATATTCATGACTTTTATACTGGATGGATCTTTGGTTAGCTTTTCTTCTATAGAGTCAGCCACCCGTATTAATTCTCTTTCTGCTTCTTCTGAAAGATCACTTAAGGATGGAAATCCTCTGGATTCATCTTCAATATTCGCATTAAGCTCAATGTCTTCATCATAACTGAAATGAGGTTCCGGATTTGTGTGAGAGCTTGTAGTACTGAATCTTTCAAATACTTGATCTTGGAAATCATAGACAACATTCTGCAAGTAGTCAGTCAGGGGGTTATTTAGCCAATTTCTAATTCTAGATGTGTCCATTGTAATGGAGTACAGTAAGGGTTTTCAACAGTTGGTTTAAAAAGTATTCTTGGATCTTCTTTCAAATGAAAGAGTTGCTCCGATACCAATTGTTGGTCCCTTGGAAAGGCTAACACAAGTTTAGAGGGGGGGTGAATAAACTTGTCACCAAAAACTAATCCTGAGCTGGAAAAGTCCCAGGAACTGAGTTTCTCTGAAACTCAAACTGATCTTCAGTTTGTTCCTGTCCCTTTAACTTGTGCGGAGTTCAGTTAGCTCAATTGAATATAAGTTATTACTGACTTATATTTAGTCTCGTTAACTGGCAGCGGATATAAAATTAGCCTTTAACAACTAGTAACTATAATTTCAATATGAAAACCATTATAAGGAAATAAATGAATGCATAAAGTAAATAGACAAGAATTATAGAGGTTCCAGGTGGTGTAATCCTGTACGTCCTCTCTTCCCCTGTGATGCGGAGGAAAATTCCACTAGAACTTCTTTGAGATGGCCCGATTACAAAAAGTCCTAAACGATAGTCCTTGGCTAATCCCTAGCTTCACTATCTAAACACTTGTAGAACGGTAGGATTCTTTGCTCTTCAATTGTTTGAACCACTGGTCCTTGGAGGGTAGAATTGCCTCTTCACCAGCTCATCACAAACACAGTCTTCCTGAATGCACTCAACTGTCCTTCACACCTTCTTGGTGTTTCACAGTCTAAACCTTTGATAGAATCAAAGTTGAGATCTTGAATCAATGACTATGATTCAACTGTGATTTGAGCTTTTCTTCTGGATAATTAATTTAAGCACGGCTCTGTATTTCTTCAAATATTAGATCTTGAATTTGCTTGAATATGCTTGAACACTTTGAAGAAATTTTCTAGATCTTGCAATTAAGTATTTAGCAGGTATTCTTTTTGAATTTAGCTTTCCCCCTCAATTTGATCTTTCTTGACTAGATGGATTTCTTGCTAGTTATCACATATCCTGCTCTCTACCTTTTTTGATGTTGTAGAGGTAATCTATTTATAGGGGTTCATTCAACATTCATCCTGCTTTGTAACGGCTATATTTTACGATTTGTTTTTACTGTTGTGTCGGTGACTCATCCAATGAAATTTCTTTCTTTACAACGTTCGATTGTACTTTCGGTTTGTTGGATGACTATCTTGTAAAGCGAGTTTCCTTGTCGACGTTTTTCATTTGTCGGTTTCCTAACGCGACTTGGAGCGTTAGCGAGATTTTATTCTTCTTCAAATATCGGTACTCCGGTTTCATCGATTATAATTGACTTAATCAAGTACACCATGATATATTTATCATCTAAGAATTCATTGTCCTTATGATTCTTAGGTCTTCATACAAGATCCATAAAGTCGGTTCGGTCACCACAATCTTGCACGAAGTCCAACTTTATAGTCTCGACTTTAATCTTCACAAGCGAGTTTGTGCCCTCGGTTCTTCATTCTTCAATAACTGAGTCTGTGTCCCTCAGTTCTTCATTCTTCTAGATAAGCCAACCGAGTCTGTAACTCTCAGCGAACTTATCTTCTTCAATCTTCTTGTTGGTGTGCTCTATTGTCAGTTTCTCGTAGAGTCTCAGCTAGTCAAAGTATCAGTTTCTTCATTTCTCAGTTCCGGTCAAGAACTATTACAGTGCTTGTCTGATTTAACTTATACAAATATCAGACTTTAATAAATCCTATACATTGGTATCTAGACTTCTTTTTGCTTTGCACTATAACAGCTAGTTATGACACTTCATCAATGGGGTTAAGAACAATTAATAAACTAAGTGATGAATCATCATCAAAACATAAATTTTATTTCCAACAGGCAGTTACAATAATTGGTTTTGTTATAATGATGTGGGTGTGTTGGAAAGGTGTCCTAAACCCAATCGGGTTGGACCGGATTCGACCGGGTCGGGTCGTTTACAGTCTATTTAGTTCATGTAATAACTTTATTATGATTAATAAAAGCACTTATGTTATTATATATTGTTTATCTTCATATTATTTGTTGTGTATATATAGTAACGTCCCTAGTATCAATCTGTGATAGAGAAACCATAATAGTGATTATGGTTGATGGGATCTCTAATCACTATAACAAGGTTGGTACTTAAAATGTCTCTAGTCTTATGTATTATCAAATGGGACATTGATAGTATAATCAGACTAGCACGTATTGGATGTCTTCTATCTTTTAGAAGGTAGGGATAGATCTCGTCTATCGAAGTGTAGAGACACTTGGACTGTACGTGGACGTGTATTAGAGAATGCGTACGTTAGACTGACCCACTTACTTTAAGTGTCACACTATGTGGCGGTTGTGTAATTATCCTTTTGACCGGAGTCTTCATGGCATCACGGTGTGGATTGTCATGCTTTGACACTATTGAGGTTTCTCCTAACCACGGGACGATCATGCGGTAGTGATTGGGTATGATATTGAAGCATGCGGAGTATACATGATTGGTCGTCCGGGAATCGCGTATCCTATGATTGGGATCGAATATCCGAAATGGCCTTCTTATAAGGAATGTCTAGCTCTCGAGAATCTTTGCAAAGTGGGAGTAAATGTGTTATTCCGAGAGAGCATGATATCCAGATTATAAGATACGATCGTCAATGTATTGACACTCGAGATACGATCGTATGGATATTATTACGACGATAGGATTGTAAGTTACACGGTAATCGCTTCACATGAAAGGTAGTAGTCATTGCTTTTGACTCTTCCGATGATTGGGGGCCACGGTGTGTTGCTAGACGCTATCCCGTGATCGTTAGGTATGAAGGGCATTTTAGTAAATTGCACTTTGTGTCTACGGCCAACATATTCGGAAGCTATCGGGTCACACACATATGAACATCGAGTCGGATTAAAATGCGGTTATAGTTGATAACCAAATAAGGAAAGTTTATCTCTAGACTATAAAGGTTATAGTGGTAAATTAATATGGTGGTATTTATTTATTATGAATAAATTAAATACAAGATATTAATTATATACAAATTATATTAATTAAAGAATATTCCGGAAGTCAATTAGTTGACTAATGGGGCGCCACTTTTATGTGTATAAGATACACTTGGATTGTGCACTTTAATTAATAAGATTGCCATAATATTAATATAAGATATTAATTGATTTTTGGAAAAATAGATTTATGGTAATAAGATAATTATAATCAATATAGGATATTGGCAAAATAAATTATAATTAAAGAGATAAATCAATCTAGTTGATTTTCCTTATTTTATTGGAAAAATGTTTTCTTCTCCTACACACCTTTGGGGCGCCACCTTCTACTATATATAGGAGGTGGGTGTTTTTGTACATCACCATTGCAAGAGTTCATAATTCTTGTGTAAAATAGAGAGCCTTCCATAGTGAGTTTGTGAGGGAAGAAAAGGTCCGGTCTAGCGACCGGAGTTTTTCCGATAGCAATCCAAGGAGGATTCCGGCGAGGGGTTCGTGTGGATTAGCGATAGAGGCCGGACGCGTGGACGGCTTGCGCATTGAACTACTCTCCGTTGACGGTCAAAGCGACGATCTAGTAGATCATCAAGGTATAACCGTCAAACTACTTAACGTGTTTATTGCATTAAACGAAGAACGATCTAGAAAAAGGAAATCAAATTTTAAATTCCGCTGCGTTAAACTAGTGATTTCCTAACAGGGTGATGCTTTCAGGCAGGAAAAGATCAAAACTTAACTAAGACGCATGTTTTTTAATTACATATCATTTTACTAAGGATATAGCAAAGAAAGCATGTGCAAGATAGAGCCTAATGCATATATTCAAAATACAACATAAACATGTACAGCTGGAAAACACTTTCACCTCTGGTGATACAATTCAAATATTTCATAAACAGCTAGTCTAGCAGTGGGGCGAGTGCCCATACCCTAGTAGTTATCACTAGGGTCTACCCGGGCTCCAGTGTGAGGAGACCGGGTTCGATTCCCCCCTCCCCGTAGTTTAGTAAAAAAGCTTTCGTCCCAGTGAAAAAAAAAAAAAAAAATAGACTAGCAGTGACCTTCTCTTGAACTTTTAAAACTTATGTTGTTCAATCCCCACAGGGACAGAGGACCCGTCGAAAACCCCAGGTTTGAGAGGATAAATACATACAAAGTGCAATGAACAGATCAAAGCAGAGACATCACGATGTTCTAGTGACCACCCCCGATGCAAGAACATCACGATGTTATAACATTTGACGATGCAGAGACATCGCGAATAATAGACACCGCGATGAAGTGACACCGCATTACAGAGACACCACGATAAAGTGACACCACAATGCAGAGACGCCACATTGCAGAGACATCGCGATGTTATAACATTTGACGATGCGAGACACCGCAATGCGGCGGAGACACCGCATTGCAGAGACACCACGATGAAATGACACCGCAATGCGGGAGATACCGCGATGCGAGACACCGCGATGAAGTGACAATGTGATGCAAAGACACTGCGATGAAGTGACACCGCAATGCAGAGACACCGCGATGCGAGTGACCCGTGACCACCCCCGATGCAGAGACGCCCCCGATGCAGAGACACCGCGATGCAGAGACACCGCATTGCAGAGACACCACGATGATATGACACCGCAATGCAGAGACACTGCGATGCAGAGACACCGCGATGAAGTGACTGCGATGCAGAGACACCGCGATGAAGTGACAATGCGATGCAAAGACACCGCGATGAAGTGATACCGCGATAAGTGACACCGCGATGCAGAGACACCGCGATGAAGTGACCACCCCCGATGCAGAGACGCCCCCGATGCAGTGACACCGCGATGAAGTGACACCGCGATGCAGAGACACCACGATGCAGAGACGTCTTATTGTATCGGTGTACGCAATGACGTCTTATTTTATCGATTTATTCAGTGACGTCTTATTATATCGATTTATGTAGTGACATCAATGTCTACTTCATTAATTATCTAATGTATGCAGTGACATCTACAGTGACATCAATGTCACTTCATTAGTTGTCTAATGTATGCAATGACATCTGCAGTGACATCAATGTGAAAGTTTTTGCATAATTGCTGTGCCAGATTAAGACACATATTTCGAAAGGAGAGAGCCCCCAAAGTTCTTGACTTTCAAGATCAAGAAAACAAAATCACTTCCCCATGGCTCAAAAGAAAGTGCTAGCAAAAGTGATACTAGTGAGAATGATTGTTAATACAAAGATAACTCCTTTCTTCAAGGTGCTACATTTATACATTTAGTGGGTCAAGAAAGTGGAAAGTAGAAGAATGGACCCATATTTGAAGAAGTCTGCATCTAACAGCTATCTCCTAAAATTCACTGTGAAGAAGTCTGCAAAAAAAAAAAAAAAAAAAAAACATTTTGAAGCAATTAACTTACAGCCCAGTAATGGACATTGCTTATATTCCATCCTCCAGTGTATTTCTTAAAATTATTTAGAGGATCTTTTCTGTAAGTCCTCTTTGCAGCTAATATAAGTGATGATGAATTAAGTGGAGCCTCGTCATTAGCAGATGCATCTGAACTATTATTCTCTATCTCAGTAAGAAACCTCTTCGCTCCCCAAGAAACCATCGACCCATAATTCTGTCCAGCAAAACCCCCTGAAAAAATAAAAATCAAATCACTTTGTAATCAATTTCATTGGGAAACAAAAAAGAAAAGAAAAAAAGAAGCAGAGTAATTACTTGTAGGGAGCTGTTCATGTTCATGATATGACTGTTGGGTAAACGACAATGACAAAGGGGTAGAAATGAAGAACAAGAATGTTAGGAGTAATGGTGTTAGGCGGAACATGGTTGTTCTAAGAAACAATGGGAACGGGTTGTGGCTGTTTCCGGTAAAGCTTGAATCTTGAAGGCAATGTCTCCGGAAAAACAGAATTGCTCTCAAGTCTCAACTAAATCCGCGTGTTGTGTAGGAGAGAGACTGCAAAAAAAAGTGCTTTCTTCCTTGAATTCTTCAAGGTGAATTTTAACCCAGTGATTTATTCCATGTTGACATAAAGGGAGGGTAAATTAGGTAAGTTGAATAAAATGTGTCCTTATAAATCCAATAGATTCCTTTATGTCATTATGGGGCTAATAAGTATAAAAAAAACTATACTTTTAATGAATTAACCCTAATTTTTAATATGGGTCGATTAATTCGTGAGCTACTCGATTATTATATTTTGGAATTCGAGTCTAGCTCGAATTATGAACCGAGTAGCTCAATTCGAGCTCAGACTCAAAATAACCGAATCGAGTTTAATTCTACAAAAGCTCATGAATAACACGGTTTACTTATACCCGTAAGCAAGATTATAAAATTGACGTTCAAATTTTATCTATTTGTGTCAACATGATGTTGATAATAAAATAAAAAAAAGGCTCATATTTTTACTAAGGTTACATGACATAGATTTGTTGGTGATAAAAGGGAAGACTTTCTGCTAAAATTTCCTCTTTTTTTTTTGTTAACGAACTCATTGACACTTCCGCATCACGTGTATGGTTTTTTACCACGACAAATGAGTCACAAGAACTGACACAAATCATTTTTATACGGTTGATTATAATTATTAATGTATATCATAACATTAATATAAAAATAAGTTATATTAATCGTATGACACAATTATTGTTGCCAAATCATTTTTCTAGGTCACATTATGTTGTACACATTATTATGACTGATTTGTTCTGGTTATAAGACTTCCCCATACTTATACGACCGGCAATCAAGACAATTAATTCTTTGCCAATCGCCATTTCATCCACAAATTCCGTTTTTTTTTTTTTTGTTGTTGAGAAAAGTAATTTTATTAATCGCAATCAGCTAAACAAACACAAATTCCATGAGAAGAAAACAAGTCTCAATCATATATCCAACCTGATGGAGACTTTTTTAGCTAAAAGATGAACTTATATATTATCATTTTTATTGACAAAAGAAAATGATACACCTTTAAAAATAGATAAGAAAACACGACAATATTTGACTACACTTCATTTCATGTGTTAGACATATCTTCTGGTTGGTCTTTGAGATTGTAAGAGTGACCCCAATTGATTGAATTTATCTCCTCTAAATCTGATATAAAGGCCTTGACCCACCCTTAAACCCACAATAACACCCAAAACCTCTCCCTATCCCTAAATAAAATTAAGCCACACTTCAAATATAAAGTGTCTACTAATATGAACAGTGCACAAATCCTCTCTCATCCCACTCAACAAAATATTTTCAGTTTCAGCGCCATTTTTTTTTTCATTGCGGCTCCAAAAAGAATATGTATATCTAGCGCCAAAAAAAAATGTATATCCCTAGAAGTACAGTTCTGACATCAAAAATTGAAGTTTTGTTGTAGAAGAAGAGAAATTTGTAAAAGAAGAAGAGAAATCATTGTTCATCCAATTGAGGTATGCATCTGTGTAAAATTGAGAAAGTTGTTTTTAGGGGGTGTATAGAGGTTGCTTATTGGAGTGAATTATTTTTTGGGTGTTGAAAAAGTGTAACTAAAACGAAAAACGATGTGTTTGAAGGGTGTAATTGGGGGTTATCATTGGGGTCAGGATAAATTAAGAGTCTTCTTCAAAGATGACAGAAAAGAAAACCCACTTACGAGCGAACACAATAACATGTAAGAATTCCATTTGGACAACATTTTTTCCTTTTTTTTCATTGAATAAAATGATCTACAGTAATTACTGGCTCAAGTTGCAGCTGAAGTTACTTGGCTCAAGTTTCTTCTTAATGAGTTGGGCATTTCCCTGCCACAGATTCCAGTGCTGTGGTGTGATAATACAAGTGTCACCTTCCTGGCTCATAATCCTATGTTCCATGCTAGGACCAAACACATTGAAGTGGATGTCCATTTTGTCCGAAATCAAGTTCTTGCCAAACAACTGGCTGTTAGATATGTACCTCCAGCCTCTTAACTGGCTGATACACTAACTAAACCACTGGGTTCTACTGCGTTTGCTGCTGCTCGGTCCAAACTCAATTTGGTGGACACCAAATTTCGTTTGAGGGGGGATGATAACTATGATGTTTTAGCATGTGTAACACTTTGATCTACATAGTAGTGACATGTGTAATATTCCCTTTATGTTACAGCCATTGGATCTTTTACTAGCATAGAGATGTGTGCTAGTTAGTTAAGCACATATCTGATATATATGCAAAACAATGTAATCCTGCACAATCAATGAAGATCCTATCTTTTTGCTAAATTCTGTTTCTCTCATTTATTTAAGTGTGTAAAATTGAGAAAGTTGTTTTTAGGGAGTATATAGAGGTTGCTTATTGGAGTGAAATATTTTTTGGGTGTTGAAAAAGTGTAACTGAAATTGAAAACGATGTGTTTGAATGGTGTAATTGAGGGTTATCATTGGGGTCAGGATAAATTAAGAGTCTTCTTCAAAGATGACAGAAAAGAAAACCCACTTACGAGCGAACACAATAACATATAAGAATTCCATTTGGACCACATTTTTTCCTTTTTTTCATTGAATAAAATGATCTACAGTAATTATATTTATTTTATTCGACATTAAAATTCAATACAATCGTAATATCTTTTCATTATAAATTCATACGCCGGACATGAATTAACCAAAATAAATTGGGCAATTATTTAAAATGAATTGATTTTCAACTTATTAGGAGTAATAGGACACTTCGAAATCTTATTTAGTTATAAGGACATTCTAATTTCAAAAGTATAAAGAGGAAGAAGGGGAAAAGAAAAAAAAAAGGAAAAATAAAAAAAAGAAGCGCTGAAAGGGGGGCAGTTTTTTTTGTTTTTTTTGTTTTTTTTTTTTAATTCACCATATTCTAAATGTCATATATTTTGATCTAAAACTCGGATCATCGTAATTTTTTCACTAAAATTCATATTTTTTCGTCTTCTTTATTCTAAAATCAAATTTGATATTTTTCCGAATAAATTTCATAAAATCAATTTTTTTCTTCATAAAAATCGACGTGACGTATTGATCACCGTCATGCATTGACCACCTACCCGGATGCATTGGCCACCGGGATCCATTAAACACCCCGATGCATTCACCGCCGCGATTCATTGGATACTGACGTGGCCTTTTCTAGTGCTAATACCAGTCCTTAACCGACAGTGTATCGGGTCAAACTGTAGTGCTAGTATGGTGAGTCAGAGTATCGTATCCTCAGGGAACTTTGTAATTCTTCTAAGTGTGGTTAAACACCAAAGAGCTTTTATTAACTCGATCTAAACCGCAATTTTATAACACGATCACTACTATTCTAGTCAACATAAAATAAATACGTAAATTAAAATTTATTCTAATATAATATATATAGATATATAAATATATATAGATGTGCATAAGTTGCAAAGTATATATATAGATATAAATATATAGATGCCCAAATATATTATTAGAGAACTAGCCAAAGTTTATATAATTGATTTATACGATCTTTTCAGTGAATGGAATGTGCTCGATCTTTAGGTTCAATTGAGTAAATGAAACGGTATACTCCTAAGGTTAACAATTCGTCCTCACATTAGCGTACGAAATTGTCATATGTCCATTGTCATCAGTCCAAATCCACAACTGTTACGGTTTTTCGAACAAAGGTCCCGAGTACGATTCTACCTTTGAATAAAAAGGAGTCATTCCGTTCGTCAAACGGTCAATTTTATTTAAAGGCTCCGGTTGTCAAGGCCGGGCGATTCAACTTTCCGGTTTAAGTTTCAATTAACGATGATTTTAACATTATTACGATCTTGAGTACAAATTTTAATAAGATTCATCTTTTTAGGACAAATCGCCCCCGAATAGGAAATTGGATTCCGTTGTCACGTTTTCACTCGGCCAATTTTTACCCTCCGGTTTTTCTATTAACGAGTTCATAACTTAATTACGAGGCGTCAATTCATAATTAGATTATGAATTCTTTCAAGTCAAACTTTATCAATAGAAAAAGATTCAATTAGCTCAATTTTATTCAATTTTACTTAGACAACATTCCTTTACCGAAAAGATCGAAATAAAACGATTACATAACTTTGGCTAGTTATTAGATTTAGCCTACTAACATTATACGAAAAGATAAAAAACAAACATAATAAACATAAATACTTTAGAAATTTTACCCGATTACAACGATTGGATCGTAAGATGTATTCGTCTCGGATGCTACAACAACTTCAACAACATTGATCTTCTGATAATTTCTCGAGCATTATGACGATACTACTTTATTTATGGCATAAGGCCTATATATATACATACTACTACTACTAGAAAGAGGTAAAAGAAATATATTTGGTACACTTTTTGTGCCCGCAATCGCCTTTTATAGGCAATTTTTCCCTTGCCGGATCGATCCGAGAAAGGGCCGGATCGATCCGGGAATAAAAAATCTTATCCCAGGATTTTCTCTGCAGGGGCCACATGCTTTGGATAATCATTATGCCTCCTCGGATCGATCCGAGGTAAATCCGGATCGATCCGGATAGATTTTTTTCCAATCTTAATCCGAAACTTGATAAAATCATAACTTGAGCTCGGATCTCCGAATGACATAATTCAAGATGCGTTGGAAAGCTCTTGAGGAGATCTATAACTTCCATGAAGACTTCTTTTTCAGAAAATGCCTTTTTGCTGGGCCATTTGTTCGTTGAAAATATAACTTGATACGGCGTCACGAACCACTGATCCACTTGAACTTTAAATCTCGTGGCACTTCCTTTATTCCTTCAAAAGATATGATTTTACTCCATAAAATGTCGTCACTCGGGGTCTTGGTTTACCTAAAGTCTGTAAAATACCAAAAATACCCACGTGAATCTGACACGACACTCCGGTTATTAACCCGGTACAAAATTTATAACTTTTTATCATTTTTACTAGATTTTTATAGTATTTAGATTTATTCATAGCTATTAGTATTTTATAAGATTATCTGTTATAATTACTTATATTTTATATAAAAAGAGTCGATAACGTATATAAAACATCGTAATTTTTATCATATAAATGTTACACATCAACTACTCCCCACTTAAATTTTTTGATCGTCCTCGAGCAAAATAAGCGGTAATACATAAAAATTACGATAAAAATAATATAAGTAGTAGATACAATTTTTAAATTAGTAAAATATCATTTCAATATTATAAACATATTAATTATATCTTTCTTAGAAATTAATAAGATAAAAAGTGTAGATAACTTTGATAAATTATTTATCAACTATTATTCAAATGAAATTTCACAAAATCTACTCAATAAATATAATTAAAATTCTAGAATTATTTTCCTATCTCAACTTATATGAAATATTTGGAATCAAAGACTAAGTCAAGTAATTGACAAGATGGCTTTTTAGGATAGGACATTGGTTAATCGAAAAGATAGAAAAAGAAATCAAAAAGAGAAAGAGCAGTCGTACGTACTTACACCTTCACGTTTGATCAAAAACGCTTTCGATTAATAATATCTCCTTTTCCAACTATTTTTCGATTTTCTCTCTTCTTTTTCAATATTAAGAACTAAAAGCGTGAGTGTGTGTAGAAAATCAAATTTACAAGCATTGCTTCATCAAGATTGATCGGAGTAATACTCTTTCGATCTAAAATTACGAGTCCGGTTTCCTTAAACTCGTAATCATTCTTGAGATCTTATGATTCGAATTTTTATCGGGAGCTTTATACCTCATAGTGATATAGGACGTTTCTAGATAACACCCTACCGCACTCAAATCATTGGAAGCTACTACCGATATCCGTCGATCAAAGATAAGGAAGATACTGCGTATTCGATTAATTCTCTCGTAAAATGGTGCTTCGTTCTTATATATATCTTTTCTTTTCTTTTTCTTTTTTTTTTTTTTTTTTTTTTTTTTTTCACCTCGCTACTACACCATCCTTAGCTTCGTGCTATCATCTCCTTTCATAAGTACGTACAAGCTCGTGGGATTTTTAGGAAATGTAGACCAAAATAAGCCAAGGGTCGGTTATGATAAAAAAAATGGCTATTTCGAGTGAGGTCTTGATCACTCTAATCAAGGTTGAGGTAATTTTTGTGGTGTCAAAAATCTCATCATTCCTAATCCGATTCCATATTCATATTTCGTTTTACAAAGAAACTTATTCTAAAAAATTCATTATAAATATAAGTATATTTGCTAAAATTTCATATGAAACTTACTTGATAATATTTATGTATAGTTACATATACTTAAAATCTTATAAAGATCTAAAATTGACATATATAATATAATTATAATATATCTACTTTATTTTACTTAATTAAAATCTATTCTTACCAATTTATATTGTTTTTATTCATATTAATTATATATTATCTAGTTATTTTGTTCCAAGAAAAATTAAACTAAGTATTGAGCAATTAAGTATACATTTATATAAGAAAATTTTAATTTTAATTTACTAACTTACTTCCACTCCCCACTTACGAACTAACATCGTCCCGATGTTCAGTGAGTAAATAAAAAGTAGGTTGCAAATAAAATTAAAATTTTATATGATTTTGATTATTATTTCTTATTTTAAGCAACCATATATTATTTTGATTAAAGAAAATGACATATATATTAAACACTATTACAAACTATAAATAAAAGTAATAAACAACAAAAAACAATTAAACAACTAATTTAAACAACTACCATCTTAACAACACAACTTCTAACTGATTATCAAACCGTAGATGAACATCCGGGAGTATCCACCGGAAGTAATCCTAACTGAGAATCACGAGATGGAAAAATCTCGTCAGTAGCAAACTCGGCACGTGATTCAAATGGATACAAAGGTGAGAGAGATAACCCAGGCAAATGGTAGCGGTTTTCCCCTATTACGTCTTTCTACCGCAAAATTAATTGCGCCTTAAAAATCAAAACTCCCCAATCAATGTATGCTCCCACAAAAATGCATACAACAACGAAGCGATCTCATCATCCGTAACCCCATAAAAATCTCTCGGTTGGATAGATCCGAGAATTAATGAAGCGTTTCCAAGCCCTTAAATGAGGGGTAAAGCCGAGTTGAAGAATCATAGTTATGATCAAACAACGGAAACACGAACCGAAAGGCTTCGCAAGACGGTTTACAACATTATACGCATCCCCAAGTTCCCAAAGAAACTCGAAGTGTGGGTTTCGATCAAAAGTACATGGTGGAATTTGATAGATTTGATTTATGATGACTGGTGAAAATGAAATAACGATTCCCCTAACTGTAATAAGTTGAGATGAGGCTACTGTCGTTATCTCAGTGAGAGACGCAAAGAAATCTCTAACTATCGAAATGTTTACTCGACCTCTGGGAGTCCTTATCAACTTTTTCCACCCGCAACCTCGGATTAGATTACGTCCCCACCGATCAATTTTTTCGTTGTTTAAGCCTTTCTCCATCGAATAGGAGAACCGACGAAATTTAGATGTCTCGGGACGTTATTATGAAAACAAGAGGCATGCCCTTCGGGGACCACACCATCGGGCGTATGTGGTTCATAACTATTAACCGAAGGAGAGGAGCGGTTAGACATTTCGAAATAGAGATTAAAATAGAAGAAAGGAAAGAATGAGCAAAAGGTTGGTCGTTGCTCTTTCCTTTTATAGAATACATCCATCAAGCAAAAGTAGAAAAGATCTACTTTCTCGCGCGTTTTTGTACTTTCCGGATCGATCCGAGAAAGGGCCGGATCGATCCGGCCTCCGAATCGCAATGTTGTCGTCGGTATACTCACGTCGGATCGATCCGGTGAAAAGCCGGATCGATCCGGAACATTACCGTTCACGGACGAGTCGATTTTTCTTGAAAAAAACTTAGTTTTTTCTAGGTGACAAGTTTTCTTCCTATTTTTGGTTCATTTTCATTACGTTATAACGATAAATTTTTCTACACGATGCTTAATACCATAATATGCAATGAAACATGAAAATCATATTAAAATAAAATCCTACTATGATCAAAACAACTTAAAATTTAACGAAAAAAAAGAAAAAGTGCACGATAATAAAATTGTTTCAATGTCAAAAACCATAGAATGTTTAAAAATTATCACTCCTCTTCATCACTCAGCTCGACGTGGCTTGAACTTGGCATAGCTTGAGAACGGGTCGATTCTTGGGATGGATCTTGAAAATAAGTTGACATCCGTACCGAGCTATCTAGTCCCATCGAGCTCATTTCTCTCGTGATATCAGAAAAAGTGCTTCCCCATCTCGTCGTGGTATGTCCAAATGATCCAGATCCAGTCCATTCTGATGTCGCAGCTGCCGTAGTACCTGTCGAAAAATCTCCTACACCACTAGTTTGAAATCCAAAAGAATGTGGCATTTGTTGGAAATCGAGTGAGGTGGCATCGGTGGAATGAAATCGGGCAAGGTATAAGGCCGGGTTTGGCATTGCGGAATATCCATCTCGGCATAGGTAGGGTTTTGCGGTATATTCATTTGATATAAACCTCGTATGCCTTGACGTAAATCTTCGACCATAATTTATTCCTTTCCGCAAAAACACCATATTGGCATTAGCACGATGAACATCATAGGCCATGGATTGAAACATATCGTAAGTGATGGTATTGGGAAGATGAGTTTGAGTTTGACTTTGGATGAAGGAGGGACAACGAGTGGATGGAGTAGGCTGAGGTCGCTGACGGTTAGGGTCCAAAAAGTTTATTCTTCCTGCCGGCCTAAGTGGTAAACTAGGACTTATAAGTGTGTCATCCACCATCATCAAATTATCATTTGGGAGCTCAGGGACTCCTATCCGACGACACAAGGAAGAAATAAAACACGGAAAAGGCATGTGATCGCACGGTCTAGCGATCAGGGCAAATTCCTTGGCCCTTCTACACATTACTCTGCCTATATCCACAGGTACATCATTAACTATAGCCCAAGCAATACACAAATCCTCTTTACCAAAAGATGTAAAATGCCGAGTCGGGTAAAGAGTGTGACTAATAAAACGTTTAATGGCTTTCATATCCCGGATACATTTCCCATAGGAAAATCTGTTTTCATGCCAGACGGCAGTGGGATCTAACTCATTCTGGGCTACCGCAACAATATGATCAAAGTCTGCTGGCTCATCCAAATTCCAAACTGTATAATAATCCTCATTCTCCGGTATATCAGGAATACCATAAATAGTATTAATAATGTGAGGAGTAAACGGCATTGTCCTAGTTCTCAGGCTGACAGAGGTTAACTCACCATCTTCCGTAGCATTGTGAGTTGCTACCAAAGAATAAAATTCAGCTACTAAGGTGGTGTTAATTTCTCCCGACCTTAAACCGGCTAATTCCATCCAATGTCGCCTTTCAAAAATTTCCTTCACCTCCCTTCCCAAATCTTTGAAGTCTAAGCCCCTCTCTATTGCAACTAAACACCGTCCAAATTTATTTTTCAATGCTTTCTTAGCACGCACGAACGCGGTTCTTTCAAAACTAACGCCAATTCTTCTTCTCGTTAAAGGCCTAGTTTCTATAACTCGGAATTTGGGTAGGGATATGCGGTTTGCGTTTTTTACTAGCTTTCGATGATTCGGCCATTCTACGATAATGACAAAATAACAAACAACACAAAACAACACAAAACAACAGTACAAATGTGAGTGACAAAACAGTTGAAAATAAAAAATTGCATAAAATAAAATAAAACGAAATTAAGAAAATAAGTGACTACAATGTTACCTTACAAAGCTTAAAAAGGTTGAAATTTGGCCGTAAAAGATGGAAAGTCGCCGGAATGAAAGTTGAAGCTTTCCCTTGAAAATTACTTCAATGTAAATGCAAATTTGAAGAGAGGAGTGGAAATTGAGAAAAGTTTAAGAAGTGGTGTAGTTTAATGGTGATAGTGTGTGATGATTTGAAGAAAAAATTCGAATTGAGGGGAAAAGGGGAGGGGCGGCTGTTTTTAGAAAAATGGAAGAAGAAGAAGAAAGAGGGATCCCGTCCCTTTTTTAGGTTTTTTTCAGGTTCCGGATCGATCCGGGGTTAGGTCGGATCGATCCGACCACTTTTTTTTTTTTTTTTTTTTTTTTTTTTTTTTTTTTAAACTTCTACAAAAATAGAAAAAACTTTTTATAAAAACTTTATAAAACTTTTAAGTAATTTCATAAAGATCCTATTTATAAAATTTTCAAAAGTTATATAAAAATTTTATAAGTACTACAAAATTCACGAGGGTCCTAATTCTAATACTTCTAAATCTTCCAGAGTTCTGATGTAACGTTCTATCAACCTAACCTTAAGAAATGAGGCGTTCGAATTTTCTCTTTGATCTCCATCGGGATTTTCGGATAACCACCTAATCGTTCCCTTCTTAACGGTATTCAAACACTCATCCCGTGATTTGGTTGTGCTTTCCCTACATTTCCCTTCATGCTCACTTTTTCCACAAACCTTCTACACCTTCTTAAAAACTTTGCCCTTCTCTTTATCGAACTTCTCGATTTTCCATTACATAGTTCTTTCGGTCGATCTCTCTCAACAATTGCTTGTTTTTCTCAAAAACTCGAAGCTTCTATTTTAAACGCGACATCTTTATCCAAGCCTAATTTCAAAAGCGAAGATAAAAATTTCTATTCTATCTAAAAAAGACATCCGGTTCTTTTACGTCTATCCGGTAAAAGACGAAACTACTTTAAACATAACTAAAACACAAAAAAGTAGAGTAAAGATAAATAGCACCCGGTATTCGGCCGAGTTTAACTCCTCTCCTTTTCGGTTTCTCGATTTCTCTCGCTTTTTACCTTGTCGGAGGATCGGTCGGTAGCATTATTTCTTCTTTCGGTGCGGTTCCTTCTCCTTCCACAAATAACTTTACTCTATGGCCATTGGCTATAAAAGTTGTATTTCCATCGCTTAGTTCAACAATTCTCCGCATTTGAAAACTCTCGTTACTTTAAATGGACCCGTCCATCTTGATTTAAGCTTTCCCGGAAATAACTTTAAACGTGAATTGTACAAGAGCACTCGATCACCTACATGGAACTCACGACTAAAGATTCTCTTATCGTGAAAGGATTTCGTGCGTTCCTTGTAGATTCGAGCGTTTTCATAAGAATCGAGACGGAATTCTTCTAGTTCTCGTCAATTGAAGCAATCTATGATCACCGACGGCCTTAGGATCGAAATTCAAAAATTTAATAGCCCGAAGGCTCGGTGTTCTAACTCAACCGGGAGATGACACGACTTGCCAAAAACTAACTTTTGTAGGGAGAACAACCAATTGGTGTTTTAAAAGCGTTCTATATGCCCATAATGCATCGTCTAGTTTAACTCGCCGCTTTTTCGATTTGAATCCACTCGTCTTTTCTACAATTCTTTTGATCTCTCTATTAGACACCTCTACCTGACCACTGGTTTGCGGATGATAGGGCGTTCCTAACTTATGCGTTACACCATATTTTTCAATTATCTTGGTAAATGGTCTATTACAAAAGTGTGAACCTCTATCACTAATGATAGCCCTCGGAATGCCATAACGTGTAAATATATTCTTTTTAAGAAATCGTATGACAACTTTGGTATCATTAGTGGGAAGAGCTTCAGTTTCTACCCATTTCGAAACATAATCTACCATTACTAGAATAAATCTTTTTCCAAAAGATATAGGAAATGGTCCCATGAAATCTATACCCCAAACATCAAATAACTCACATTCTAAAATAGGTTGCATAGGCATTTCATGTTTTTTAGATACATTTCCCCATTTTTGACAAGATTCACAAGATTTGACATATTTATAAGCATCTCTATATAGCGTAGGCCAATAAAAACCACATTGTAAAACTTTAAAAGCGTTTTCCATCCTCCATGATGACCTCCTCGCCTCACGATCATGACAAAATGATAAAATACTTAAAATTTCATTATCGGCACACACTTTCGATTATCCCATCCGAACATTTACGGAAAAGGTCCGGTTCCTCCCGGTAATAAAATTTTAAGTCATAAAAGAATTTCTTCTTCTGCTGCCAAGTCCAATGAGACGGAATATAATCACAGGTTAAGTAATTAATGATATCTCCAAACCAGGGTGACATTTCCTTAGAAGGAATTCTATTCTTTAATAACCGAATGGTTGAAGGAGTATCTATTCTAAAAAGTTGTTCATCGAAATGAATCTTTAATTTCTATTCCCTTTTCTCCATCATTTTCCATTCTACTTAGATGATCCGCTACTACATTCTCACTTCCCTTTTTATCTTTAATTTCCAAATCGAACTCCCGAAGTAAGAGAATCCATCTAAGAAGACGTGGTTTCGCATCTTTCTTACTCGGTAAATACTTCAAAGCTTTGAATGGTCCGTATAAATTATTACCTTAGAACCAACAATATACGATCTAAACTTATCTAAGGCAAAAATTACAACCAACGGTTCTTTTTTCGTAGTTGTATAGTTCGGTTAGCCGCATTTAACGTATGAGATGCATAGTAAATAGCTTTGAGAATTTTGTTATATCTTTGACCTAAAACTCGCTCCTACAACTAAATCACCGGCATCACACATAATCTCAAACGGTAAATTCCAATCGGTGCTATTAGCACTGGTGCAAATAGTTAATTTCGCTTTTAAGGTCCGAAAAGCTTCCTTACATTTACTATCGAAGTTAAAAGGTACTTCCTTTTCAAGCAAATGACTTAGGGGCTTTGCTATTTTTGAAAAATCTCGCAATAAATCTTCTATAAAATCTCGCATGTCCAAGAAATCCTCTTAGAGTCCTTAGATTAACTCGGTGGTGGTAATTTTTCAATTACTTCAACCTTAGCTTTATCAACTTCAATTCCTATTTCGAGATTCTATGGCCTAGAACAATTCCTTCGATACCATTAAATGACATTTTTCCCAATTTAAGACCAAATTGGTATCCTCACGACGTTGCAACACTCTTTCTAAGTGCGATAAACATTTACCAAAAGAATCTCCGTAAACACTAAAGTCGTCCATAAAAATTTCCAAGAATTTCTCAACCATATCGAAAATATAGCCATCATGCATCTTTGAAACGTAGCCGGAGCATTACATAAACCAAACGGCATTCTTTTATACGCAAAAGTTCCATAAGGACAAGTGAAAGTAGTCTTTTCCCTATCTCCCGCCGCAATGAAAATCAAATAACCCGAATAACCATCTAAGAAGCAAGAATATTTATGACCACTTAACCGTTCCAACATTTGAACTATGAATGGAAGTGGGTGATGATCTTTCTTAGTATGATCATTTAGTTTCCTAAAATCAATGCACATTCGATATCCCGTAATTTCTCTTGTTGGAATCCATTCATTTCTATCATTTTCTTTCACCGTGAAACCTCTCTTTCTTTGGTACCACTTGAGTTGGACTTACCCATTCACTATCCGATATGGGAAAAATTATTCCCATCTCTAATAGCTTAATGACCTCTTTCTTAACAATTAACGCAAATTTGGGTTGAGGCGGCGTTGCGGTTGAATACAAGGCTTAGCATCTTCCTTCGTAATTATCTTATGAACGCAAATCTCGGGGCTAATACCTCGAATATCAAGAATCGTCCATCCAAAAGCTTTCTTATGCTTTTTCAACATTCTAAGTAATTGATCTTCTTGTTGCTTAGTTAAAGCTGATGAAATAATAATCGGTAATAGATTATCAGTTTCAAGAAAAGCATATTTCAGATTTAAAGGTAATGGTTTCAATTCCAGGTTCTTTGGCGGATCTTCTATTGACGATTTAAGAACCGGTCCTTCTAGTTCTAATTCCAAGTACTTATGCCATGGTGGCTTAAAGGTAAAACTTTCGTATCTAAAGAAAGAATTATCTCTTTCATTTCAATGTCTTCCTCATCTTCTTTATAGATAGACGAGTTAAGCATTCTTCTAATCGTCTTCAAAAGTTGGTAACCGATTATCATAGACGAATGAATATCTTCTATAAAAGAACATGATTCCGATGATGCATGATTCATAGCTTTGAAAATATTGAAAGTAACTTCGTCTTCATTGACTCTTAAGATTAATTCTCCTTTCGCACATCGATTAAAGTTCTTCCCGTAGCTAGAAATGGACGACCTAGAATAAGAGGTGCTTTGAATAACCATCTTCCATTTCCATAACTACAAAGTCTACTTGGAAAATAGAATTTGTCTACTTTAACCAATATGTCCTTTATAATTCCTTTAGGGTACTTAATCGATCTATCTCGCCATCCGCAGTCATTTCGCCGTAGTAAGCTTTCCTATGCCTAGCTTTTTATAATCCTCATAAGACATGAGATTTATACTCGCTCCTAGGTCACATAAGACCTTCTTAAACAGAAATCCTCCAATTTCACACGGAATGGTAAAACTACCTGGATCTTTCAGTTTAGGTGGTAACTTATGCTGTAGAATTGCGGAACATTCTTCATTTAGGCATATATTCTCATATTCCTCTAATTTTTTCTTGTTTGACAGAATTTCTTTCAGAAATTTTCCATAGGCTGGTATATTAATCAAAGCTTCGATAACGGGGATATTAACTTGAATATGACGAAAAGTGTCAAGGAAACGAGCATACTTCTTATCGCTTTTTGCCTTTTTGATTTGATCTTTAGGAGGGTAAGGTAAAGATTCTAAATCTATGACCTTTGGCTCCTTTGTCGGTTTCTCTTTTCCTTTTTCCTTAAACCTTTGAGTATTACTCAGTCGCCATGTTTCAGGTTCTTGAATTCTTTCTTTTAAATTGTTCCCTGAATCAATCTCTACTTCAGATTCCTTCATTTCTTCATGTTTTTCATCCTTGTTTTCATTTTCTTCCATTCTAATATGTTCCTTAAATAAAGTCCTTAAATCTTTATCCATGGGATCTTTCAGAATTCTAGGGATTTTTACCCAATTTTCCTTTTCACTTTCAGGTTCCGAATTTTTATTTCTTTTTAAGAAATTGTCTATAATTTCTTCTTCCTCGTCTGTAAATTCAAGTTCATCTTTAGTTTTATCATTCTTACCATCTAAGTCATCTTCTACTTCATTATTCCCAAAGTTTTCAACTCCATTACTTCCACTGAGCTTCCTACTTCTCGTAACTACAACATTTACCTCTCTTGGGTTCCTTTCGGTGTTACTTGGTAATCCTCCCGGGGGTCTCTTGTTATTACGTTCACCGCCCTACTCAAATGATCTTCCATATTCCTTAATGAGGCTTCTATCGTTCTCATCCCGGTATCATGTCCACTCATAGATGTTTTCATTGAACTCATGTCCTTAGTGATTTGTACCAATAGAAGTCACCATCGTTTCTATATTTTTAGCTTGAGTAGATACTACACCCATCATATTTTCCATTAGTTTTTCCCATTTTTCAACTCCTTCTGAGGGTTAAGTTGAACTTTAATTTATTGGTATACTTTGAGTGGTATGTTGAGGATAGGATCTAGGTAATGATTGTAAATTCGATTAGACGTGTTTTCTTGATAAACTTGATTATTATTCATGTTCCTATATGGAACTCGGATACGGCGGTTGTCCTTGCTTGCTAGGGTTTTCAGACCATCGATAAGTAGGGTGATCTCTTCTAATAGCATTGAACGAGTTTGAATAAGCATTGTTTAAATTTCTATGCTGCTGAAGAAAACTCACCTCCTCTCTTGAACATCCTGTCGGTTCTTCAATCCCTAGTGGTATTTTATCCTGATTTGAGTATTCAGTTGATGCACTATTTTCTGAACTTTGGTTCTTATTCCTGTTGTAATCCATCAAATTTCCTACTCAAATTTTCTAAATGTGCTAGAACTTCCGTATTAGACGTACATTCTCCTGCAAAAGCTACTTTTCTGGTGCTAGAACCGGTTTCCCACATTCTGTTATTTTTGGAAATCTTTTCGATGGCATCGTAAACTAATTGAGCTTCACTCATCATTAAAGAACCACCACATGCATGGTCTACATCAGCACGTGAATCTTTTCTTAATTTACGACAGAAAAGTTGAATTTGCATGTCTAAGGAATAACCATGGTCGGGACACGCTCTTAGTAATTTTTTAAATCTTTCCCACGCATTCCCAATCGTTTCTTCAGATCCTTGTCTAAAATTAGCAACCTCGACTTTTAATTCCAAATTCCGTCCAGGAGTGAAGTATTGTTTCAGAAATTCAGTTTGAATCTCCTCCCAACTTGTAAGTGAATGATGCGGAAGAGACATAAACCAATCTCGGGCTCGTCCTTTTAGAGAAAAAGGAAACATAGTCATCCTTGTTAATTCCTTGTGTGCACCTTGACTTTTGGCCGTATTGCACGCTTCTTCAAAAGATAGAGATGATGATGCGGATCTTCATCATCTTCTCCTAGGAATTGGGCTCTAGCGTCAATTAAACCAAAAAGATGAGATTTAATCTCGAAATTATTCGCTCCTTCATTAGGCAAAAGTATGGGATTATTAGTCGATTTCTTCTTATGGTTTGGTCACGAGATAGGCCTTGGGTTTACTTGGGTTGTTACGATTATTCGGTTCCGATTCGATTATTTCTATTATTATTATTATTTTGATTATTAAGGTTAACGGGGTTTTGTCCATGCCCTAGAGCATGTTCCGGCCTTGTTCGGTGTTTCATCACCGATTTCGACCATTCTCGTATTTACGTTTGAAGATGATTCGTCGGGATTTCCCGACTAGTATGACCACGTTTTCTCTCTACTCTTAACTTGCCTTTCGTAAGTGTTTATGTCGGGCTTATAAGGAGTGAGTGGGGCCTTACCACTTCTGGTCATCAACTAACGAAATTAGAAAATAACACGAAATTGATGGTAGTAAAATTTGGTAACTTACCTATAAGGTAAGTACCGACGAAATTAAAAATAGAAATGAGATAAGAAAAGTGTTGACTTATTCTCGAGAATTTTGAGCTAATACAAGTAGTAACCATAGACACAAAAAAGAAATTAGCGTCGTTCCCCGGCAACGGCGCCAGAAAGCTGACGTGGCCTTTTCTAGTGCTAATACCGATCCTTAACCGACGAGTGTATCGGGTCAAACTGTAGTGCTAGTATGGTGAGTCAGAGTATCGTATCCTCAGGGAACTTTGTAATTCTTCTAAGTGTGGTTAAACACCAAAGAGCTTTTATTAACTCGATCTAAACCGCAATTTTATAACACAGATCACTACTATTCTAGTCAACATAAAATAAATACGTAAATTAAAATTTATTCTAATATAATATATATAGATATATAAATATATATAGATGTGCATAAGTTGCAAAGTATATATATAGATATAAATATATAGATGCCCAAATATATTATTAGAGAACTAGCCAAAGTTTATATAATTGATTTATACGATCTTTTCAGTGAATGGAATGTGCTCGATCTTTAGGTTCAATTGAGTAAATGAAACGGTATACTCCTAAGGTTAACAATTCGTCCTCACATTAGCGTACGAAATTGTCATATGTCCATTGTCATCAGTCCAAATCCACAACTGTTACGGTTTTTCGAACGGGTCCCGAGTACGATTCTACCTTTGAATAAAAAGGAGTCATTCCGTTCGTCAAACGGTCAATTTTATTTAAAGGCTCCGGTTGTCAAGGCCGGGCGATTCAACTTTCCGGTTTAAGTTTCAATTAACTCGATGATTTTAACATTATTACGATCTTGAGTACAAATTTTAATAAGATTCATCTTTTTAGGACAAATCGCCCCGAATAGGAAATTGGATTCCGTTGTCACGTTTTCACTCGGCCAATTTTTACCCTCCGGTTTTTCTATTAACGAGTTCATAACTTAATTACGAGGCGTCAATTCATAATTAGATTATGAATTCTTTCAAGTCAAACTTTATCAATAGAAAAAGATTCAATTAGCTCAATTTTATTCAATTTTACTTAGACAACATTCCTTTACCGAAAAGATCGAAATAAAACGATTACATAACTTTGGCTAGTTATTAGATTTAGCCTACTAACATTATACGAAAAGATAAAAAACAAACATAATAAACATAAATACTTTAGAAATTTTACCCGATTACAACGATTGGATCGAAGATGTATTCGTCCGGATGCTACAACAACTTCAACAACATTGATCTTCCGATAATTTCTCGAGCATTATGACGATACTACTTTATTTATGGCATAAGGCCTATATATATACATACTACTACTACTAGAAAGAGGTAAAAGAAATATATTTGGTACACTTTTTGTGCTCGCAATGCTTTATACTTTTATAGGCAATTTTTCCACTTGCCGGATCGATCCGAGAAAGGGCCGGATCGATCCGGGAATAAAAAATCTTATCCCAGGATTTTCTCTCGGGGCCACATGCTTTGGATAATCATTATGCCTCCTCGGATCGATCCGAGGTAAATCCGGATCGATCCGGATAGATTTTTTTCCAATCTTAATCCGAAACTTGATAAAATCATAACTTGAGCTCGGATCTCCGAATGACATAATTCAAGATGCGTTGGAAAGCTCTTGAGGAGATCTATAACTTCCATGAAGACTTCTTTTTCAGAAAATGCCTTTTTGCTGGGCCATTTGTTCGTTGAAAATATAACTTGATACGGCGTCACGAACCACTGATCCACTTGAACTTTAAATCTCGTGGCACTTCCTTTATTCCTTCAAAAGATATGATTTTACTCCATAAAATGTCGTCACTCGGGGTCTTGGTTTACCTAAAGTCTGTAAAATACCAAAAATACCCACGTGAATCTGACACGACACTCCGGTTATTAACCCGGTACAAAATTTATAACTTTTTATCATTTTTACTAGATTTTTATAGTATTTAGATTTATTCATAGCTATTAGTATTTTATAAGATTATCTCGTTATAATTACTTATATTTTATATAAAAAGAGTCGATAACGTATATAAAACATCGTAATTTTTATCATATAAATGTTACACATCAGATACCATGATGTATTGACCGCCGAGATCCATTGGCAACCTTGATCAGTGACATCTCATTGTAGCGATTTATGCAATGACGTCTCATTGTAGCGATTTATGCAGTGACTTCTTATTGTAGCGATCTATGCAGTGATGTCTTATTGTATCGAATTATGCAGTGACGTGTTATTGTAACGATTTATGCAGTGACGTATTATTGTAACAATTTATGTATACCTTTGGTTGTAAAAATATGCATTTAAACCAAAAAAACAAAAGAAATACAGTTATTTTACAAAGTTATCGAAAATTTAAACCAACACTAATCAAATAAACCAACATCAATCAAATATTTAAAGATAACAAAGAAATAAAGTTACTTTACAAAGTTATCAAATGTGTGTATCAAGTTGTATATGCGGTGACATCAATATCATTGCATCAGTTATCTAATTGTAAATACAGTCATCAATGTCACTGCTTCAGACATCAATGTCACTGCATAAGTCAGCAATGTCACTGCTTCAGACATCAATGTCACTGCAAAAGTCGTCAATGTCCCTGCATCAGACATCAATGTCACTGCATAAGTCATCAACGTCACTGCATCAGACATCAATGTCACTTCATAAGTCATCAATGTCACTGCATCAGACATCAATGTCACTGCATAAGTCAGCAATGTCACTGCATAAGCCCAGACCACCAAGATGATCATAGAGGGCACTCTTGTCAATCTCTTGATGATTGTAACTCTTGCACACATAGTAAAACACACTCTGCACTAATAGGCCAGCCAAATTAACTATCACCAACAACCCAACCAAGAATCCACCAACCATAATTCTTGTAAGCACACCATGATTATCCCCACCATTAACCACAACTGATGAGAATATAGTGTGATCAGTCCACAAATAGCCATATACCCAAAAACAAGGTTGAAAGCTATCATGGTCCTGCCCTTTAACAACTGATAGCTCTTTTTCATAGTTGCAAGCCCATAAACCGGCTCCAATACGAAACCACGCTAGCCAAATGCCACAAAGCACTTATATCGACTCGCAACCCAAGAAACGGGACAAAGACAATTATAAGAGAAAAGAAAAACAACCCCAAACTATGAGTATCCACAAACTATTATAAGCGACACCGAAACCCAAAAAAGACTTAATTGTAAGCCACCATGGTGAGTGAAACCCATAAGAAGGTAATAAAGAGCCTCGTAGATCGTACTTCTGCTGCGAAAGCAAAAGGGACTATATCATCTATTATAAGCACCCAAATACACTGTCAACTAATTAGTAAAACACAATCTATGAATGCTCTGAATGTTTCTCCTAGACGTGTTATTGTGTCACTGCTTTAGACATCAATGTCACTGCATAAGTCATCAGTGTCCCTGCATCAGACATCAATGTCACTGCATAAGTCATCAATGTCACAGCATCAAACATCAATGTCACTGCATAAGTCATCAATGTCACTCCATCAAGTAGCATGTAAATTAGAAAAATAATTCTTAACACAATGGCTTCACAAACTTCATCAACATCGATATATAGAGCCCTCAGCAAAATAGCTACATTTTGGGACTTCTTAGAATCTAGTAGTATTTTATTCTATAGAGAATAGAGATTGAACCTAAAGAGGAGCTGGCCATTGACTTACTTTGTTTTGGATCATTTACAGCTAACAATGTTATATCCTTTTCTTTGTGTACATAATCACATAAACATTAGGCTAAATTCTCCTACTTTTGATCACACATCATTTCCCATCAGAATTAACTGTTGCTTTATCCCACTGTAATGGCTCCATCTTTACATATGGATTTTCACATTATTTCCCATCAAAAAATGAACACTGAACCAATATAGTCAAGAAACAGCAGCACATCAATTATAAAGAAAAGTGGTTCACTTTCTTTTCAAATATTCACAAAAGCTATCATATGTGATCAAATTGAAGAAAAAAGCTAAAAGAAGATCATTAAACAAGTATCTGGAAATAGAAAAGACACTTGCCCAGTACCTTCCAATACCATCCTTGAAATCTTCATCTTTTTTCTTAGCCCATTTATACAACTCCTCCAAACTACACATAAAACCGTCTCAACAGCATCTTCTTTCTTCAACCCACCACCGCCTGAGCTCTAAGACCCACTCGCGAGCTTCCGTCCAACTCTTTCCCCACCCATTGTAGTGCTCCTAAAAAATACCCCTTACTATCTCTCCCACCATTTATGTCACTCCCGGTGCTCCCAATACCACTATTTTCATTCCCAAAGAATTCACCATATATATCTGCTTCCCTCGAAGTGAATCGAAAATTCAAGCTCGAGTACGGTGGAATCGGGACTCACCACCATTCCGGGACGGCAACGGCACTTGGAATCATTTTTGGTTTGTGGTATTTGCAGAAAGACGGAAAAATAGGAGGAAAAAAAATTAGATCGTCCTTATAACTAAATAAGATTTTTGAGTGTCCTAAATAATCATTAAGTCTCTAGCGACGGTCTTATAACTAATTTTGCCAAATAAATTAATGTCCAAATAGAGTTTATACTTTTGTCTATATTTGATTAGGATATGTAAAATTTCTAAAGTCAAAAATGTTTTTTTTTAGATAATGCATAAAACTATGATATTTTATTGTTTTTCAAAGGCATCCAATTTCAAAAGACTACAATGTTGTCCTAGTGCATGGTGTAACACACAATTTGACCCGCAATTGCAAGAGAATCCAAACTAATAAAAAACAATCTATGGAATCCATTTATTTTATTCCCACACATGAATAATTTATTTATATATTTATTTTGCCAACATTTGTTTGCCTTTGTTCTAAGCATTTAGTACCACTCATTTTTCACTAATTTAACTTCATGCACAAAAGCAATTTCAAAGTCTACTTAATTGGGACTCAAAAGTTGTACATTTAGCCAAGTTTTGAGTGAAACTTTGTTTCATTGATTATAGTTTTGGGAACTAATTAATTTTATCATTTTCGAATCTCAAATCTGAATTTATTATTCCTCTATATATAAGATGCAACGTAGCAAATCATTTTCCATAATTAATATTGTGAATAGCAAGAAATGTCTACTTTCAAAAATCTTAAAATGTTTTGCTATATTTTATTAAACATCTTCATTGTACATTCTAATATGGCTGCTGCAACAAGTATTAATTACTCTATAAACAAGCTTCAACGCAGTGATTTTCCTGATGATTTTGTTTTTGGGGTTGCATCAGCTGCCTATCAGGTTTGCATGTAAATTTTTTTTTATGTAAAAATTAATGTGTTATGTCAATTGTTATGACAATTAATATTATTTTTTTCTTTAAAAATTTATGAATATTATTTGTGTGTTATTTATCATTGTATAATTGGTTCTGCCTTTTAGGTGGAAGGTGCTGCTAATGAAGGTGGCCGTGGACCTAGTAATTGGGATGTTTTCACTCACCAGCATCCCGGTACGAATCAAATATACGATAATAAATATTATAATTTGATATGTCAGTGAAACCATTTATGATCGATATGATAATTTGACTGTTTCTTAAATAGATGTCACATCATCACATATTTCTCGTGTTATAACAATTTTTTTGTGTCAAAATGTTTATGACAATAGCATTATTCTATATGAATAGATATATAAGTAATGCATTGGTTTAATTCCGTAAACAAATATATATAAACCTGAAAACATAAATGTACAACAATATTTATTATGCTGTAAAATATAAGAAATTAGAATATTTAAAAGTAATCATTTTCCCCCCTTTTTGCTTAGATGAATTGTATTCTCAATGTATCATTATATTGTGTGGCAGAAAAAATTATGGATCAATCAAATGGGGATATAGCTACGGATTTTTATCACCGTTATAAGGTTAACTAACACAACTGTTTTTTTTTTTTTTTTTTTTTTTTTTCCCTCTTTGAAAAACATAATTAACATGCATATATTTTTTATTTTCTGACAATATTCATTACTCCCACATTTACAGGAGGACATTAGGTTGGTTAAAGAAATTGGCATGGATGCTTTCAGATTTTCTATCTCATGGTCCAGGATTCTACCAAGTAAGCCTTAAATTGTTGATCACCTGCAGTGTTTTAAAATTCCTTCATCCGCCCTTGTCCCATATATATATATATATATATATATATATATATATATATATATATATATATATATTTTTTTTTTTTATTTCACCATTCTTATTGTGTGTAAGGAAATACGAATACGTCGATAGAATGCATTTTACATGGTATAACTTTTTTTTGAACAACAACTTATATATATATAAATATTAAAAGACTTATTGTGTGTAAGGAAATACGAATCAAACTCCTAACAAAAGTAACGTTAAACTCCTAGCATTTTACATGGTATAACTTACTTTTACAACTGTTGTATGATTAAATTAACGATCCAATATATGTTTCTAAATATATATATTTGATTAGAATTACTTTTCCTATATATAGGTGGAAAGATAAGTGAAGGAGTGAACAGAGAAGGAGTCAGATTCTACAATGATGTTATCAACGAGCTCATAGCCCTTGGTAAAGTGATATATATATATATATATATATAACACTCAAGTAACGCGGTTAGATCCGTGAGTTCTAGCTAGGATGTTACAAGGCGATCCGATTGTTTAATTTTAGCATCAAAATTCTTGACTTTGTTACAGATTTGAAGCCAATCATTACACTTTTTCATAGTGATGTTCCACAAGCTCTTGAAGAAGAATATGATGGCTTTTTGCATCCCAACATTGTGTAAGCATCGATTCCTAAATTTACAACAAAAGAAACATATATATATATTCAACGTCTTTATGATATTTCTTATCTTTAAAAACCATTAAATCGCATAAAATTCGATTATACATTAATGTTGAATTTTCTCACGTTGAGTTTACTACTCAGAGGATTTAAGGAGACAGAGTATAATGCATGTTGAATTTTTGCCTCATCACATGCGTTTTTTTTCCCGATAGGGCCAGAGTTTGACATTTATAGAACATATATTTTTTTTTTTAAATTTTGATGAAGCCAAGATAAACTAATACTTCTTTCTAATAACCTCTCTCTATATATATATATATATTATTTTAAAAATGTGCAGGAAAGATTTTGTAGATTATGTGGATTTTTGCTTTGGGGAATATGGAGATAGAGTAAGGCAATGGATAACAGTAAATGAACCCTTTGGATATGCAACACTTGGCTATGAAAAAGGTGTATTTCCACCTGGCCTTACTGATTCTAAGAGAGAATCTTATATAGTTGGGCATCACTTGCTTCTTGCCCATGCAGCTGCTGTACATTTATACAAAAACAAATACCAAGTAAGTAATCAAAATACATATATATATATATATATATATATATGCTAAAAGCCAATCTTATAAAGTATATATCAAAAGTGCATTCACTTGGTTTTGACATGTTTGCATTGTGTTGTCTCATTATTTATCATGCATCTATGGATGGTCGGATACTTCTGTTTGATACTACTATGTCTTGTAACCAATGCGTATTACACGTACGGACTAAGAACCGTCAAATTATGAAATAAATATATGTTGTTCAAATTTGCGCGGGGTGGTGGAAACTACAAAATTCATATAAAAACAAAAACCTTAAAATTGCTTTATTTAATGTGTTTTAATAGTTACTATACCTTTCATTTTTTAATATCATTTTTTATAATGTGGATATTTCTACATACAGAAGTCTCAAGGTGGAACTATTGGAATTACAAATGTCTGCAACTGGTTTGTGGCTAAAAAACAAACAAACGTTGGAAGGGATGCTGTGGAAAAGTCCATGGATTCCATGTTAGGATGGTAATTAAATCTAAAAAAAATTATGTATTTAATTCAAATTAGACCTGAAAAAATGCATAATACTTTAAATTTCAATCTTGTTATGAATATTAATAAGTAAAAAAATAATATTAATTTTGTTTTAAAATATAATTCATTTGCAGGTTCTTGCATCCAGTGGTTTATGGTGACTACCCAACAAACTTGAGAGCATTAGCAGGGACTAAACTTCCAAAATTCTCTGCAGATCAATCTAAAATGCTTAAAGGCTCTTTTGATTTTTTAGGAATTAATTATTATTATGCTGCCTATGCATCTCCAACTGGTGAAGTGGTAATCTTTCTCTTTATTTTCCTATATATGCAACCTTAATTTATATTTCTAAATCACTTTTATGTTAATTACTCCCTCCGTTTCTATTTAATTGTCGCAGTTGCTAAAATCAAATTTCCTTTCTGTCGTAGTTACATTTCCAATATATATTTTAATATTCTTTCCGCTTTCCAATATTAATTTTCAACTTTCTAGGCTCATTCAACCAATCAATCTTTCATATTCAATACACCACTACATTTTTCAAGATTTTTTTAGTATTTTATAATGAAAGTCAATGCAATTACTCATTTTCTTAATTTGTGTGTTTTTTTTAAAATACGACAGATAATAAGAACGGAGGGAGTCCTAAATGAAATATATATATATATATATATATATATATATATATATATATGATAAGAAATTTTAACTGATTTCATTAAACTGTAGTACTATTAATTAATACTGACAAAAAAAAACTTTTATTTCTTGCTACTAAATATTTTTTCAGTATCTGAAATTTGCTATGTGTATCTTTAAAATGCAGGGACTTATGGATAACACATTTATCTATCCCAAAGGAATTAGGGATCTTGTGCTCTACATGAAAGAAAAGTATCAAAACCCTATTATTTATATCACAGAAAATGGTATGTAAAATTATAAATTCATTATATATGTAAACCACTAATTAATATGTTGCAGAATTGGTTTATTTTTTCATCTTTTAATTAATTCTTTGTAACAATATTTGTATGTTTAAAAATCAGGTTTTTCCTCTAACTACAACAAGACAATGTCCCTAGAAGAAACCCTAGAAGACAATTCAAGAGTGCAATTCTTCAAACAACATATTTGGTATCTCCAAAAAGCAATAAGGTGTGTTTTAAACTTATACATTTATTTTTCTAGAAAAAAAAACTTATTTATACTATAATATTACAAGCTCAAGCAGCATGTCGTTTTGACAACTAAATCAGATAAATCAAAACAAATGAAGTAATACTTAAGATTATATATGTAGATTTCTTAAGCAAGCATAGACATCAAATGCGTAAAAATCGAAACATATTTTTTTCAACTTTTTTTATGCAGAGAGGGAGCCAATGTGAAGGGATATATAGCATGGTCATTGCTTGATGATTTTGAATGGGCACTTGGCTACACTTCTCAATATGGTTTAGTTTTTGTTGATAGAAATGATGGTTTAAAAAGACATTTCAAGAAATCTGCATTTTGGTACCAGAAATTTCTTGGAGGTAACAATGGCCGCCACCGCCACGTGTACCTACCGGAGTTTTCTTCGGTTTCACTTTTCGATCAAAATTTATTGTCTTTCGAGTTTATTGAAAGTCTCCTCCGACAATACTTTTGGCCATGGTAATGAGTCCTGAGGTCCATCGAATGTACAGAAGACAAGTACTGTAATAAATTTTATTACCATGGATTTTGACAATTAATGTAATAATAGTCCACATGGAGATATATAGAGTATGTAAATGTTAATAGTCTAAATTCAATTTGTAAATAGCTTGAGATTTACTTTAGACCATTTTTTATTGTTAAAACATTGTATGTAAATTGATTGGTTTTCTTGTGGATATTAATTAATCCCACCAAATAATAATATACTTGATATATAAATCTCTTACAATTACATTGTTATGTAATATGATGATCAACTGATTTGTGGTGTAAAGTTTTGTCTAGTATTACGTCTTAAAATATAAGAAATCCTACTATACTTTTAGATTTATTCCACGATTCTGCATTACTAATACAAAAATTTTAGGGGGAAGGGGCTACAAGGACAAAAAAAATGATAAATGGGTCCAGAAGGACAAATTTCAAAATCAGAGATTAGTAAGGATAAATTGCTAATATAGTGACAAAAATGCCCCTTTATAATTTTAATAGTAACGATCGAACAATTAGTAACAACCCATAAAATGACGTAAATTCCAATGAAAAAATAAGAATGTTTAAAAACAAGTAGTAATGACCCGTAAAATGTCGTAACAACCAAGAAACAAATAGTAATGACCCGTAAAAATGTCGTAACATCCAATAGAAAAATAATGTAACACCACTAAACAAAGAGTAGTAATGACCTAAAAACAAGTAGTAACAGCCCGTAAAAAATAGTAACGGCTAATAAACAAGTAGTAACATCACATAAGCAAGTCGTAACATCCCATAAACAAGTCGTAACATCCCATAAACAAGTCGTAACATCCCATAAACAAGTAGTAACCGCCCAAAAAATGTAATAACGTAATAGTAACAACCCTAAACCTTAAACTTTCTCAAAAAAAAAAAAAAAAAAAAAAAAAACGACCTCCATAAGCGTGTTTTCTTCTCCGGCGGCCTTGTCTCCTCCGGCCGGCTCCGTACGTAATCACGCCGGCGCTCCAAACATCAACTTTCTCATTGTAATCCTTCCGGCCAAAACCTCCGGCGCAACGTAATAAGGGGTGCCAACGATTCCACTCATTAAACCCCTTTCACAATTCATCATAAACCACTCGGTTTGAACCAAAATCGACAATTTCAACCTTCACCTTGAATCAAACAGAATGTTGTCCGGTTTAATATCCCTATGGGCAACCCCTAAATGGTGACAATGACTAATTGCATACATCAATTGCTTCGAATTAACGCCGCTTCCGTTTCGGAAATGGACCCCGAGAAGAAATCCGAGCAAACAAAGCGTCCCCCTGCCGGACACAGCTCAGAAATCAAATAAAGATGATCCTCCTCGTCGTAGATTTTATGGATCCGAAGAATATTCGGATGGCTAGTGACGAGCTGCAAAATCTTGGGCTCTTTATCAAGACACTCACGGTCGGTGGAATCCAAAAGTAGACTTTTGTCAACAGATTTACAGGCAAATGACTCGCCGGTAGACGGAGAAAAGCATCGGTAGACAACGCCGACTCTACCACGGCCGATCTCTTCGCAGAATTGATTGAAGGATGGAAAATAACTGGGCCGAAAAGAAAAATTGGTGAAAATATTTGCTGGGGGTTGGAGAAGAGGGCGACGGAGCAGGTTTTCCGGCGGCCATGAATTTTCCGGCGGCCATGAATTTTCTGAACCATGCGGCTAGGTTTTTTATGCAGGTTGTTTTTTTAGAAGGAAGATTTTTTATTTTATAGATTTATAGGAAAAGGGTGTTTTTGGAAAGTCATATAGTTTTTGTCCTTTCTAATTAACAATGTCCTTGCATCCTGGTTTCTTTATTTTTTTTGTCCTTCCTGACAAAAACCTAAAAATTTTATTATCATTTTCACTATCATCTCCCAAAATTTATTATCAATTCAACCACTTTTCATTACTTAACAATTATATCATCTCCCAAAATTTATTATCAATTCAACCACTTTTTATTACTTAACAATTATTTCATTAATGATAATCAAAAGGGGTAGTTTAGGTATTTAACCTTTCAAATGCAACGTATATAGGAAAATTCTGCGGAAAGGCATATTCGATGAAAAAACAAAAAAGAAAAAACGCTGTCTCAAATTCATTCTGCTATCTCTCCTTCCTCCAGTTCCAGTTCCAATTCCTCCTCCTCCTCCCCTTCCATGATACTGAAATCAACACCACCAATTTCACCTAAAAGATCCGGTACGTCGTCGACCATTCCAAGTAAATCCTCTGCAATATTACCATCTCCCATCAAATTACAATAAATATCCTCCCATCCCTGATGAATATCCACATCTAGACCCGAAAACTCCTCAAACTTGTTACAACTCGTCGTATTCGTATCATCATTGTTGCCTGCATCGTTATTCAAAAACGAGCCTTGAATTTCATCAGCAGTATGGGATATGTTATTGCAAATGGTGTTGTTTGTTGTTGTTCCCATCAGATCAGATACACGAGGATTTAAAGAACAGCCTTCTTCTTCTTCTTCGATGATTTCTTCTTCTTTGAAGATAACTCCAGGTTGAAAGATATCAACATCGGTTTTCACGGTTTCTTCTTTCGCTTTTGTTCCTCGAGGTATAGCGGAGGTAGTATTCTTGATTACTTCAAAATCATGGCTATGAGAAGGTAGATAAACAAGGATAACCGGGTACTCGAGGATCGTTAAGTTGGATAATTGTTCTCTAAGTGAGGCATTGATGTCCAATTTACGAAGCGGTGATCTTGTACCCTACAAAAGGAAGAGGCATACTTATAACACTTACAGCGGATACCGTAAAACAAAATAATGTGAATCTGTAAAGTAGATATTCAAAGTGAATGTCTTTTCCACAACAAAATATCTTAGCACACATTTTTTTTGTTTTTTCCAATTTTATCCCGCGCTTATTTATTACGAACCAAAGTTAGGCAGAATGTTGAAACTTTTCTGCCCGAATTTGGGTCAGAATGTATGAAATAGACTTTCTGACCGGTAATGGGTCTAGAAAACACTTAATTTCGACTGAAATTAAGTCAGAATAATCAACCACATTCTATTTTATGTTGGAACAGAATAATGTGTGATGTGTGAAAAGATGCTCCGTATTCAAATCATTCATATATCCACCAGAAAACCATCTGCATTAGCATCTCTACTCAAATCTATAATATACAGAATCTATACACCGTGTACTACGCAACTGAGGGATGATCATAAACTACTACGAGAATAATGAGATGAAGATCGAACGAACCTTTGGATTTATGCGGATAAAAAGTTGAAGAGATTCGAGTGGCTCTTCACAGAATTGCCTCAACTGATGTTTCCAGGGACCAGGTTTTAGATGATTCTCAATCACATGGTAGAGGCTTTTATTTTCATCTACCCTAAAACAAAAACACCACAACATAAACATCCCTCTGCAAAAAGCATATATCAATGTCTTCTAAAACCATCTTTTGGGGTGTACATTAAATGCACCGCACTCGGCCTACTAAAAGCCAATTATACGGTTTATACATCACTTTTAAAAGGCAGATTGTGCATACTCGACTTCTTGAAAGTCGGTTTTTAGTGCAGTGTCACAATAAGTTGGTAGTAGTGCCTTTAAAGAGTTCATTTTTTTTGAGGAAATGAACCATGAAATCGGTTTAGAATAAGATCCGGAAAGAAAAAGTGTATGAAACAAACTGACCTGTGATCGGTCAATACAACATTAGTTGAATGAAACCTCCACTCAATTGTCCAAGAAATAAATCTCGTCCTGGAAAAAAGAAAAAAGAAAAAAAAAAAACAAGCTATAGTTATAGTAAATGAAACTATAGAGAAAACCTAAATGTGTATATATATGTATATAAATGAAACAATTCAATCAATATTAGAGTAACCTGTAGTTATAGTAAGTTTGATTTTTCTCTCTTTTTGACATTCCAGAAGAGAAAAAGAGAAGTTTAATCCCACGGTTGGCTGCAGCATTTTTAAGTTGCTTAAGGGGGCCAGGAAGCCCATACTGAGGCGGCTTCTTTAATTTCAATCTTCGGCCCGAATCAGCAATTCTCTTCACTTCTTCCAGCATGTTATAATCTGTCAATACATAGACTCTATTATTAAATCACCTTTAACAACTATGTTCCATACAAAGAACATTCAACGATGTACATCATGTACTAACAACGTACTTAGCAGAACCCCGGTGAATAAAAAACACTAACGCTTCAAGAAAGATAAGATAACAAAATCAAAACCAAGAAGAAAGATACAACAATCCTCTGTAACGCTACCACAAGAAAACAACCGATTTCTAGCAAACATAGAATGACCATAAACTAGGATACTTAAGAAAACAAACCCAGTATGCCAATCCAATCAAATGACAGAAAATCAACAATTGAGTAAACCACACTATTTAGAATTCAGACATCCCCTCCCACAATCTAACAATAAAATGAGAAAACCCGATCCAACCAAAACCAGATGTCAGAAGGACTCAGACATTAACAGCATCACCCAAGCAGAATAACAACTAAAAAAAAGGTTAGGGAATCAATACGTAGCAAAACAAACTCTACTATATAAACGAGTATTTGACGATTAGCTGGCTTGTGAAGAAATCCAGTTTATTATTTATCAGCACCCTCCTATGTATATGTACACTGCTAAAAAGCGGTAAACATTTCAAATAATCAACTATATTACATGTCTGGATTACTTAACAACATATATTTTAACTATAACATTCGAAATCAATTTATCTCAGCAAAAGCTCTCACCATTTTTCCAGTCTTGCATTTGATGACCCCAGTGTACCTTTTAAATCTCACTGTTTTCGGATTAACCACAAATCAACTCCAGAGGATAAAAAATAAATGGTGGCATGGTTATGGTTGAAATGTCATTACAGTTATAGATTGATTTAATTAAGACAGTAGACATTAAAAAGTAGCATGCTTTCTAAGGGGATCATTCGATTTATTTGCAACAGCCAATCTCCAGAGTGAGTGACAAAAATAAAACATTCCCGGCAGAACGCCATTAAAAAAAAACAGCGATTAACAGGGAAACGAAGAACAAACAAGCAAAAGAAAACAAAAAGGGTCAAATTTGAAAGGGGAAAGAAAGGAAAAGAAACCTGATAAAAGAAGATTATCATCGAATTGGGAGATAGGAACAACTTCATTGTACTGCTTCTTTCCGGTACATGAAGTCCGTTGCTTGTGAGAATTGACACAGGGGAGACTGCAAGTGCGCATTGAGCAACCTGGGCATTTGTATTTCGATGTATTATTTTTGCACTCTTCGCATAAAGGTGCTTCTTTTGGTGCTGATTCTTTTTCTTCCGCCATTTTTACAGGGAGGTATATGAACTAGGATGATAAACGAGTGGCTGGAAGGGATTTCTACACCAATATCGCGGGGAAGGCTTCCGAAAAGCACTACGCAATTCTGGTCCCGGAAGAAAGCTAGGGGGAGGGGGGTGGCTCTGCTACTGCTTCCTCATTAGGCCGAGTAGAGAAGAAGAACCAGCCAGAAAGCTATTGAACTAACTCGAATGCCCTAATTGAACACAAAAAAGACCACATGACTTGGACCGCACCGAGAGATTTTATGGCACAACGGCTATAATAAGGTTGTAGCACATAATATATTTGTATCGTGTGTGAAATGCTAGAAATAGGTAGTTGTAATGTATGTCACCTAGTACAACCTTCATACAACAGTTGTATTATAAAATTTTCCGACCAGACCTGCTTTTGTGGTGACGAAAAACTGTCTTTCTTAAAACCTATCGTCCGAAAGCGTAACTTTGAACAGCTACGTTGTTCCTCCGTCGTCTTGCCGGAGGAGGCTTATAGTCTTTTGTATGTTTTTCTTCCTCCTATCATGTTTTCCTTTTCTGTTTTTTTCTTTTTCTTTTGGCCCCGATGTCCATGAATCTGGTGCTGCTGTTTCGCTTCTTTCCAGTCGGCATGTCGTTGCGGTGGGGGAGATCAACGACTTTTGTTTTGTCATGGGGTTTTCTTCGGCTTTTCGCCTATTTCTCCAGAAAACTTTGGGTCATATTTGGTGTATCCCCGGCGGTTGAGGTGGTTTTGTTCTTCCGTTCGTGGGCCTCATGGCTCCTTGCTCCGATGACCTCATTTGGATATTCTGCTCTCACGCTATTGGGGCTTGCATCTGACCGATGGTGAAGGTTCAGAGTCCTAGTTGTTGGGGCAAGCGATGGCCAGTTCATGTGTTTGTTTAATGACTGGCAGTGACACTTTTTTTCAAGCAGCGGAGCCATTGTGGTGGTGGTTTTGCGGTAGTAATCTGGCGCGTGAGGCTCTCATAGTCCCTCTAAGGCTCTGGGCTCTTGCCGGCCATTCTAGTAATTGCTCTATTGACAGAGGTGATAGTCATCTTACAAGCTCATATCCTTAATCGGAGGTGACGGTCAGCGACGGTGGTTCTCCGGCGGTGGCTACTAGTTGTCATGGTTTCTCCCTTGGTCATAGTTCCTTTGCCTGTCAGTTCTCTTTGGTTGTGTCCCGGTTTGTATCGTTTGGCCTTCATGGCGTTTTCTACGTAGTCAAAGCGCTCCTGGGAGCCTGATGCTTTGACGGTTAATTAGACTGTTTTTGTTGTCAGTTTGTAACCCTTGGTTTCTTTGTGTTTCTCTGGGTGGTAATCCGGATTTGCATGGTGTTGTCCGACTTTGGTTTGTATTTACCGCGTCAGTCCGTATCTTCAATAAAATATTTCATCCGTTCGAGAGGAAAAAAAAAAGCTCTCACACACAAAAAAAGAATACCACATTAATTTCTCAAAAAAATCACATTGTTATGAAACAAACTTCATATGTAGTCTTTAATGATAAAAGTGAAATATCATCAGAAATTTAAAATTTTGATTTCTCAAATTGAACTGACATTAAAAAAATAAAAATAAAAGCATCATTACCCAAAAAAGATCTCGATCCAACCGAGCATTTCTTAATTCTAAAAATATCTATATCTTTAACCTCTAACAGTAATCCACGTGAATATGTACTACCTCTCACACATTTGTAGGGGAAATTCTATCATGGGGACTCCGGTGTAGGGAGTCCCCCATGTGTTCAATTATGAACCACATGTTTTTATTCTGAAATAAATAAGTGTGAATGAAAATTAAAAATATGTGGTCCAAAACAGGCCACACAGGGACTCCCTACCCAGGAGTCCCTAGGATAGAACTTCCCCATTTGTAGGGTTGTTTCGTATTTTTCATGTCTTATTAGGGTTAAATAATAGCTCACTTGCCTTTAAGAGAGTTTTTTCTCTATGCCTATAGCTTTGAAAAACCAATATATAGACTCATAATTTACCCACAAATCAGAACGCACAGATTGTTACCCACCGATTAATCATAAATAGTATAACTCTCTTTGGGTCTATTTGGACTACAAATTATTATAATAGAATATAATAAAAACAGACTGAAATAATGATTAGAAAATTGAAATTTCTTTTAAATTGGTGTACATAAAAAGATGTGTATAATGAATAAAATATTTGAGTTTTTTTTTATCAAAGAAATTTGTATAATGAATAAAATAATTGTTAAAAAATATGGAGTAATTTTTTTATTTATAGATGAAGAGATAATTGTTGAGTAGATATTAATAAAATAAATAAATAAATAATTTAGAAAAATCGTACAATAAAATAAATAAACCGCTGATTTTAGGATGGTCCCGGAACAAGTTTTGGAACACGATGTTATCAATTTTAAAGTATATCATTGGTGGGTTTTTTTTTTCTTCTTAAATCTTAAAATTCCTATTGATTGTGGTACACCAATTAGGATTTAGTCTACGACGGACTTAAAATTTGTGATAAAAGTGTGAGGTGTTTTTGTTTTGTATTTGTTCCTAACGGGTTCAAACACTGATCTTCATGAGACGTTATAGTCTATCTCACCATTAGATCGATGCACCTTGTGTAAAGTGTGAGCTGTTTTGAATGCAAACATAAGTATTTTAATCTTTTTTTTTAAGTTAGGAACACCTATCCATAAAACTCGCGTTTGCATTTTTTTATCGATTGCTAGGGTTTCTGCCGGCCATCGAGGGAGAAGGTACGGCCTTCATTCTTGCCGGTGAATGAGATTGCATTATCCCTGATTAATCTTGCTTTCGCTTAGAACAAAAGGAAAGAAAGAATCAGACAACGGTTGATCTATGTATTTCTACACATCCGCGGGATTCGAGTCTTGTTTGTCATCGTGTGGAATAGATAAAATTCCCCCCTTTATATTATATATTTTGAACTGTTTCCTGGTTTAATTTGTGTTCAGTCAAATTGGGCAGGTTACTTGCACAGCTATGATGAGGCCTGTTTTCTGTGGCAATTTCGATTTCGAAACTCGTCAATCGGAGTTGGAGCGGTTGTTTTCCAAATATGGAAAAGTCGAGAGAATTGACATGAAAACTGGTATTTCCTGAAGTTTCTCAGTTCTTTTGGTGTTTTTGTTTTATATTACTGCTGTTTGTTACTTAATTAACTTAGTTTGCAGCTTTAGATGGGTGACCCTTACTCTATATTTTCCTTCTTTTGTTTGAATCCTAGAATGGTAAGCTTTTTCTAGGATGCTGTTATTGAAAGTAATTTTTTTGGGGGTGGGGGGTGGGTGAATTTTCTGCATTAGCAAGCTACAGATTATACAATCTATGGGTGATAGCTATTACCACAATATGTTTTGGTAGGTTTGTTCTGTTATCTACTTCACTCTGCCTACTAGGGTACTAGGGTAAGTGTTTGCCTTGTCCCTCACCTCCTTGTTTCATGGTTGAATCCTCTTGGTCACTTTATGTTTAACGTATATAGTTCGTTTTAGAATTATGATTTTTTTACTGATGTGATTGGCTGTTTAATATCAAGTAAGAGGTTATTCTTTGACTTGAATATGACTCACGACGTATATTTGTTGTCATTGATTCTTTGGACGTCTGGTTTTGTGTGAGTGATTTTGGTTTTGTGCCTTAGACCTTGACTTTGAGGTGAAGAAGTGAAAAAGATAAGAAGAGAAATAAGTGGACATATTTGATCTAATATCTAGTACAAGTATCTACTATTAATCTTCTAACATAAAAGAAATGGAAAGCAAATATTAGAAGTGTGGAACTCTGCTTCATGCAACCAAATTTAAACGTGTTTTTTGCCACAGGGATGATTCCCAAGGAAAAGTGAATTCTTTCTTGGCTCGCCAACTTTTGTGCGAAATCATTCCTTGCCTGCTCTTCTTCTACACAGTTGTCGGAATCTGCCTTTGTTTACTCGATCTCCTGTCATTACTTACCTTACTATGTTGGCATTTTACAAGAATGTTCGTGATCTGAACTGCCAATTCTTCGTGCCATGGCTTCCATCAAAATTAGCATAAGAGATGCACGAACTGTGTCATGCCATGCCTTCATTTATCTGAATTTGTGCTGTGAATATGGTGAAGCATTCTACGTCATGAATATTCAGAACTGATACTCTGGATGTAAATCTTATTTGCCCCAACCAATATCTTCTCCTCTACCATCATGATCATCATGACTTAGTTCCTCATGCAAGGCCTCTTCATCTTACTTTCATCAGATCTTCACATATTCCCAGGTGTTGTACTTAAATTTTGCAGCATCCCAAGGGATTAGAATCTTGATATAGCTGGTCATTTTTGTATTTTGAAAGGACACGAGAAGTAAGGCTACCATTTTTCCAGTCTCACGTCTATTGCTTTCAATTTAATGTGTTGCAGGGTTTGCGTTTGTTTACTTTGAGGATGAACGTGATGCTGAGGATGCCATTAGAGGTGTTGACAATTTACCCTTTGGGTTCGATAAGCGTAGGCTTTCTGTTGAGTGGGCTAAGGTAAATTCCGTTTCTTCCATTTTTCTTTACTCACCTTGGGTCCTGTTATGTTTTTCGAGCACTCATCCATCTTTTATTTATTTGACATATTTATCAATGTTGCAGAACTGAAACTGATCTTTAGCCTTTTCCCATTTAATGAGTTATCTATCATTTACAGGGAGAAAGAGGGCGCCATAAAGATGGCTCCAAGTCAATGGCAAACCGTAGGCCTACAAAGACCTTATTTGTTATCAACTTTGATCCTATCAGAACTAGGGACCGAGATATTGAAAGGCACTTTGAGCCTTATGGGAAGGTCCTTAATGTTCGTATTCGTCGGAACTTTGCTTTTGTGCAATTTGAAACTCAGGAAGATGCAACCAGAGCTTTGGAGTGTACTCATATGAGGTATGTGAAATCAAGAATCCTCCCCTTTTTGCTTTAGCACTTGCACCCTCTTGCTTTTGCTTTCGGTTCATGGATGACTGTTTTATTTTAAATGCTATTTCCTTGCCTTCTGGAATAAGTTGAGTTTGTATGTTTTATTGAACCTGTAGCAAGCTGTTGGATAGGGTGGTGTCTGTTGAGTATGCTTTGAGAGATGATGACGAGAGGGACAACAGACCTGAAAGCCCCAGAGGAGATTATGGCAGGCGTCGTGATAGTCCTCCGTATAGGAGGTCTCGTAGTCGTAGCCCTGCTTTCCGCAGGGGTCGTCCAAGTCCTGATTATGGTGTGCGTGCGCGTAGCCCTGTCTATGACAGGTACAAAGGCCCATATGAAAGGAACAGGAGCCCTGAGTACGGGAGATACCGCAGGTTGGTTTCTACTTTCTTTTGCATTTGTCCTTTTAAGCACATCCTGTTGTTGAATTTCGTGATTTGTGTTTGTCTGTCTGATTTGTCCGTCTCTCTTTGGTCTCTTTTACAGCAGGTCACCTATTCGGAGATGAAGAATTGGACTAGTTTGGTGAAAAAAGTTGTAGCCTAATGACTTTGCTTTGGGAGAAATGGTAGTGTTCGAATGTAATTAGTAGCTCTCCGAGTGCTTTATATGGAGAACAGGTTTGAGGGAGAGCAATAATACTGTCTGTCTTTTTCAATCCTATTCTGGTGTTTGATGGATTTCTGTTTCATTGTTATCAGATTTTATATATATTTTATAATTATAATATGCTGTTGAAGATTATGCTTTTTTTTTTGGATTATATTATTAACTAGTTATATATTCAACATTAGAATTTTTTCGATACCACCGCGGCTGTTCCTGTCGAAAATGACCATCTTAAATTTCTCGAGCACAACTTTACCTTCCTTGTACTTTTGGTATTCCTCATGTGCTCTTTCGTACTTCCGCCCCAACACCTCCCTGCAGTCGGAACACTGGACATCTGCAACCGTGTGCAACCCCCTCATAAGCTGACATTAACGGATTTTCAAATCTTGCGACTTTTGGATTCGCATTGCAGGCCTCCCACTCCAACTATGTACTGGATCCATTGGGAAGCGTCTGGCGTCAGCTTTCCCCTCCTGCAACAAATCAGTCCAGCTTAGGGAGGAATTGATTTCGGGGCAAAGATCTTTCAGGCTACGGGTTCGGGTTAAAGTGGAAGAACCCCTTCAACGGGTAATCTCTCTATCACCGGAAGGAGGCGTGCAAGTTTGATCTCTGATTCAATACGAAAGGCTCCCCACCTTTTGCTTCTCATGTGGCTCTTTTGCTCACACCCTCCGGGCTTGCAAAAACCCTACCTCCTCTTTGGAGCTTGGCTTCTTACAAATCGAAAATCAAAACTTTTGTCAGAAGCAGACCTTTCTTCTAACCAAGATGTGGAAATGATGCTTCTCACCACTCAAAGAGAGCAGGAAGGAGACCAACACGGCGCGGTACAGGCAAATTTAAAGAGCAGAAAGTGATGGAACAAGAGGAGGCGGAAAATTCTTTTAGCAAAGTGAGTAGAAAGGAAGATGGGTCTTTTACTCAACGAGGCCCACTCCCTCATCAATCATAAAATCTTGACTGCGCAACTCCCTTCAATCCTAATCCCTGTCAAGACCTAGCAGGCAACATTTCTGTGGAAGCAATCAATGATCCCATGGCTTCTGATCCCCCCTTCAAAGAAGAAGGGCACCTATAAAAAAAAATTGCAGGGAAAAGGGAGGCTTTCTTAGACATCTCAAATACTCGGTTGATCATGGGCAAATGAAAGACTGAAGATTCTGGCAAGGAGGTCACAGTTCTCAAGAAACAAAGGCACTCTTTTCATTTGGTGGAGTCTGGCGAGGACCAGGCCCACCGACAACCGTGAATCACCTATGTTGGAACTGTAGGGGACTTGGTCAACCCTCTGTAGGTAATGCCTTTCGAGACCTTGTATATAGCTTGCCTTCCGTCTTTTGTTTTTTTTTTAAATCTGAAACTAAAGTGAAGTCCTCTAAAATGAATCTCATTAGATTGCAACTTGGTTTTGATTGTGGTGTCTATGTAAGGTGTGGTGGCAGAAGTGGCGGTCTTGCTTTTCTTTGGAATTCAGAAAGTAATGTTACTTTTTTGTCTTCTTCGTTGGGCGTCAATTTGTTTGTCTTATGGTGAAGTTTACAGGCTTCGCATGCTTTTATGGCCATCCCGATGCTCGTTACCGTGATCTATCGTTCCTTATCCTTAGAATACTTGCAGCCGTCTCTCACTTGCCTTGGTTGGTAGCAGGTGACTATAACGAGATTCTTTATGATTCCGAAAAGTTTGGGATGGCACATAGACCTCAAAGACTCATGGTGGCTTTTCGGGATGCCCTCACGGATTGTTCTCTTTCCGACCTTGGGTTTGAGGGTTCAATTTTTACCTGGAAAAACGGCAGGGGTCACAGCCTGGTTTGGGAGAGGTTAGATAAAGAGTGTGCAACGCCAAATTGGAGGCATCTTTTCCCAGAAGCCAGAGTTTTCCATCTTTCCTCTGAGCACTCAGATCACGTGCCTATCCATATCTGTCTTGAGACTTTTCTTTCTTCTGTTGGAAAGACTCATGGCATACCGATTCCCAGATTCGATCCCTTTTGGATCTTGGACGATGACTGTGAAGGGGTTCTACAGCAGTGCTGGGCCAATTTTCCCAATATCAGTACCTCCAATGATCCAAACAAGGCAATCATAAGTACTAGGAATGACATGCGTGCATGGTCGAGGAACAAACACGGCCACCTAAAAAATCAAATCAAAGAACTGCGTAAGGAACTTGACAGAACTTGAATCTGTCAGGAAGTTAGCTCTTCCGACTATTGACCGAGAGCGAAAGCTCATAAAGCAAATTGAGCATCTCTCTAGTATGGAGGAGGAATATTGGAGAATCCGGGGGAAAAAGCGATTGGCTTCGAGGAATGGACCAAAACACTTCGTATTTTCATCACAAAGCTTCCTCGAGACAAAAGAGGAATTTGATCAGCTCTATCACCGACGAGGCACGTTTGGTTCACACAAACTTTGAAAATTTGCAAGCTGTTTTTGTTTCTTATTTCCAAAACATCTATACGGGTCAAGGCTCCAATTTGGATATGCTCGATGATTTAAATGTTTCTCAGCTAAGTGAGAGAGCAAAAACTCGGCTTGCTGCCCCTATCACCCAGTCTGAGGTCGTGGATGCTTTTCAACAAATGCCTAGTAAAAAATCACCAGGCCCGGATGGTCTCCATATGATTTTTTTTTTGGCAGGAATTTCGGCACGTTTTGGGTCCAGAAGTTTTGAAGGTTGTCTGAAATTGCTTAAATAATGGCGCCGATATGTCGGACATCAACCAAACCTATCTCTCTCTGATTCTGAAGCTTGAGGAGTCAACTAAAGTGAAAGATTACCGTCTGATCAGCCTGTGTAACTCTACCCACAAACCCCTCTCCAGAACCGTTGTCAACCGGCTGGAAACCATGGTGGATGAGATTATTTCGGACTTTCAATCGGACTTTCTATGATAATATCATTTCTGCGTTTGAAACTTTTCATAGCATGAAAACATGTGCAACAGGTTGTGAGGGCCATATGGCGTTAAAACTTGACATGGCCAAAAGCGTGCGATAAAGTCGAATGGCCTTTCATTGAGCGTATCCTTCGTGCTATGGGATTCCCGGATTTCTTGGTTAATATTATCATGCGTTGCTTATCTTCGGTCTCTTATCGGGTTTTACTTAATGGACGGCCGTCAGTTCCTATTGTTCCGTCTAGAGGGATCCGTCAAGGTGACCCCTTGTCGCCTTTTATCTTTATAATCTGTGCAAAAGGGTTATCGGCTATGTTCCACAGAGGGCAAGACTTGGGCTACCTGGGTGAGTTTTGGGAAAGGTTCTTTTCGACTTAATCATCTTCTCTTCACCGATGACTCTGTTTTTTTTTTTTTTTTTTTTGGAGGCCCCCAGTTCTTCTCCTTCAGTATAAAGCTATGTCAGGGCAGAAAACTTAGACTAAAGCTCGATCTTCTTCGGGAAAAACGTTCCCAACAGCTCTAGGGAGGACATTTGTGCCGAGTTGGGTATTCCCCCTTCCTCATGAGGCGGCAATTACCTCGGCTTACCATATCTTATTGGGCGTTCTAAAAAAACAAATTTTCAGTTATCTCCGAGAACATGTTTGGAAAAATTGAGCTGATGGAAAGAAAAACTCTTGACACAAGCTGGAAAGGAAATATTAATTAAGTCGGTTATTCAGACACTCCCTAAATATTAATTAGCGTTGCGTGTAAAATAGCCTCCCTACAGCTGAGAATTTGGCTATCCGTAAAGTATGCCCTAGCCGTTGCACTTTATGCGGAAATGCAAGAGAGGACCTTGCCCATTGCCTGCTTCACTGTGCCATTCCCACCTCAATCTGGAATAGAGTAGCCAAAAGCAAAGTCTGGACCGATCTCAAGCTTCAAAGTTTTCCCGACATCATGGACTACCTTTTAAGCTTGGAGGATGAACAAAGCTGCTCTAGGATTTGCTGCCTCTTTTGGGTAATTTGAAAAGCCCGTTGTGAATGGATATTCGAAGGGAAAGGTGCAAACATCAGCTCTCTCATGCATCATGCCTTCTCGGTGGCTGATGACTACATGGATGTATGGAATCTTTCAAGCCCATCAGCTCATAAACCCGATTGGAATCAGGTTTGGACGCCTCCCCAACATGGCTTCTTTAAAGTAAACGTTGACGCCTCGATTCGCAACGACTCTTGTTCCATTGGCGGCATTATTAGAGACTCCCACAGCCAAGTCCTTCACTCTTTTTCCTTTTATATTGATTCTGCACTATAGGCCATTTCCACGGTATCACGTTTGCTTTGGGCTATGGTTATCATAACATTACTGTTCAACGAGACTGTCTAAAGACGGAAGAAGACTCATCGGTTGTAGGCAATATTGTTTCTACTTGTAATTCCCTTATCCCTTGTTTGATCATGTTGCTTTCTCTTTTGTTAAGCGCACTAAGAATACCCCCCGCACACTTGCTTGCTTCTCTAGGGTTCCCGTCCCCACCCTTAGTAGAATTGGGATCTTCCCCGTTCTCCCATCAGCTGTGTTGGATGCATATGCTTTGGATATGTTGAAATAAAATTGCATGTTTCCTAAAAAAAAAAAAAAAAATAGGAAGAACAGAACTCAAACACAAACACAGCGGGAGCCTTCCAAACACCGATAAAACATCCAGACAGCCAATTTCAACATAACATATAATATATATACATATGAGATTTATTATAACAATGAATAAAAAAATAGTAATAATGATGAACTCTCCCAAGCTCGATGAACAGTTGATTACATTTTTTTGGTTGCCATCCATCGTTTTCTAGTCGCTTCGATAGCTGCTTCCTTCATCCTTGTTATGTCCATTATCAATTGCTGGTAATGTTTCTCAATTGCCTCCAGCTCCATTGATAACTCGGTTTCCTCGTCTTTCTCTAAAAACGGTACATACGCAGGGGAGGATGATGATGAGCTGATTGTTGTTTGGTTCTCGAAACCTGTAGTAGTTATCTTTGAATCACTTTCAAACTCAGTCCAATGTATGTTATATTCATCGGCATTGTTATCGTTTTCTTGTATTTGCCATTCCTCCTCACAAAACAGATCCCCAATCTCGATTTCAAATCCACTTCCTTTAGACGAGGAGCCGTTCTTGTGTTTAGCTATTGAAACATCAACCATAACCTCTGTAGTTACTGATCCTTGTGATTCTTTATCTTCCACTTGTTCTGTTGGGTGAAGAAAATCAAGTATAGTAGGAGGAGGACTATGAAATACAAAACTCGCGTTCAATGATTCTGTGGTAAAGCTTCGTTCTTCAGCTGGAAGGTCAACACTTGGAATTTTACAGACTTTCGACTTACTGTCATCATGCTTGGAATTTGATTCTTCGGTTTGAGAACCATTATCAGATGAAGGGATCCATCTCGGCAGAATCTTCTTGATCAAGTAATCAATGAACTCAGCAATGAAAGCTACTTCATGATCTGCTAATGATAACTGTTCAACCATCTCACCGGCGATTGAGAGTGCAGTGTCACTGTCTAGGTAAAAGACGAAGTCTATATTCTTTACGGGGCCTACATAATATGAAACCGAACACCAAATTACATGAATTCTCGTAATAATAATACTCCGTAAGGATGAAGTTTTACTTGCTTACCAAGCTGGTCAGAAATGCGTAGGGTTAATGAGATGGAGTTGTTGTCATTTTTTGTCCCCTTTAATCTGAATACCTTGTTTCTATGAATCCTTTTGAATTCCATAGCTTGAGCATGAGGACTTCCGAGATTGGAATCTGTATATACGGATTTGTGATATTCTGGATCTACATCCATGGAGTGAGGACCGCAATCCAATGAGCTTATTGATGGAAGATTTTGGTTTGGGAACTTCAAAACCTCAACATGAATCTTCATATCTTCAGATTGGAAAAACGGGTCGTTCAGAAGCTCCTTAGCAGACATCCTTTCAGGTTGAGGAACCAGACACTTCTCAATGAACTCTTTCACATTAGGATTGCTCACTTTGCCAAGAGAAGCAGGTTTGACACCCTTTAGTAGAATATATCAACAAATTAAAGCAGACAGAGTCAATTCTAGATCACACGACCGGTTTTACCAATGAATTTGAATAGTTGTAGTAATTATTATACTTACAGAAGTAACTTTCTTAAAAATCTGTGCTGGATTTTTGCATTCACAGTAAGGATACTCCAGAGTCACCATCTCCAACATACACATTCCAAATGAATAGATGTCGACTAATTCATTGTATTCCTCCTCGTAAAGCTCTGGCGCCATAAATTCAGGCGTTCCTGCACAAGACCATGTCAGCCTATTGTACTGCCAACCTACTAGTCAATATATATATACATATATATAGACAAAGAAAAGAAAAGAGAGAGAATTTTCAAACCAATAACACTCCTAGCAGTGGCCTGGTGCATAAATGTTGCCAACCCAAGGTCCCCAATTTTGATCTGTCCTTGATTGCCATTTACAAATATATTATCGCATTTCAAGTCACGGTGAATGACAGGAGGGTTTTGACTGTGAAGATAAGCCAAGCCTTGGAGTATCTGCCTAGCCCAATTTTTCAGAGCCTTCACATCAACACTCTTATGCCTTTTACGGTATCTAACACGCACAAAATCAGCCATATGAGAAACAAAACAGGTTTAAAACGATTAATCAACGAGATCAAAACAACTTACTGTCTCAAGCTCCCAGAAGTGAAGAGCTCGGTGATCATGTTCAACGTCTTCTTCTTTTCATCAATCCATGAATCATAGAACTTGATGATGTTTTCATGTTTCAATTGTTTAAGAAGGTGAACTTCAGAATATAGCTTCTCTAAATCTTGCTGCGAACGCAATGCATCATCAATCTTGATACGGTTCCATGCAACTTCTATCCCATCAAACTGGTCAAATGCTTTATATCTGGAGACCACGAAAATGGCTTTTTATTGCAATGCAGGTTAACAAAAACCATATAAACAAAGTTCTATGACAACATCAATATTCAACATGATGCAAGAATAGATTCAAGAATCATACACGGTCTTGAAAGCTCCTTTGCCCAAAACCTCATTGTACTGCAATAGAAGAAAAACGACCACAAAATCAAATTTGTCAATGTGATGTTGAATTTAATGACAAAGACGTCCATACAAGGCATAAGAAACACGTAAAATAATCACTGCTTAGAAATTTTAGACTGCCAATAAATTTAATACACAATGAAAGCATAATCAGCCATCACAGCTTTCAAACAACATACAATATTGTATACAAAATGGCAACATAACCGGATAAAAACACATTTTGACAAAATGCCCAGTTTTATGAAATCAAAATCAGCAGAAATCTTCAAGAAAAACATATCCATTACTAAATTGAATGTTGCATAGTGACCTTTAGTCAATCATCACAATATAATGGGGGGCTGGTGTTTGCTAAAAGGAAAAAAAAAACTGCAAGAAATTTGTGTTTCGAACAAAAACCAAATGGAAAAGAACAAAAATTTTACCCGATAGTATCGTCCATTCGGATCTTTTTCTACATAATCAACAACCTCATCTTCGTTTCCATTTCCCATTAAATCAGCAGGAAATCCATTTACATTCTTAATTCCATTCCCCAGCAAATCGGTAGGAAACCCATTTACACTCTTATTCCCTTTTTGGCTAACCGGAATTCTCACACAACATTCCATTCCGGTCAACAGTAAAAAACAATTAAGATAAAAATAGAAGGAATAAAACGCTGCAGGACAACAGGAATTTAATAAAACAGAGCTAACTGAACCAGATCGGAAAGCTCCCTGAAGAAATGCCATAGGTAGTGTAACATCCGAATTGCAGGTAACTGCCTCGGCAACGACACCCTGATATAAATGTAACCTCATCATCAATCAAGGAAGAAGATTTTGATGAGGGAGCTGAGGTCTTCATGGAGGCAGATGAAAATGTTGCAAAAAACATGCTATTTAGTTTCTTTTCTACAGCTTTTGTTTCTTCCAGATCTGTTATATACTATAGAAATTAGCTGCAACATGCCACCAATTCCATGTTTTCTTTTTTTACAAACAAAAACAAAAAAATAAATCTTTCTCCTCCTCAGATTACCCCCCACCAAACAGATTCAACAAAAATGATCTGCCATTCCCGTGGGGTTATAGATGAACAAACCCAAAATGTGATTCAAAAGAAAAACACAATTAATTAAAAAAAAAAAAAACTTGGACTAAAACTAAAATCCTAACGGAGGACAGGTAATGAAATGGACCTTAATGTCTATTCTTTTTTTAATTATGATTTTTATTTCTTCCACAGATTCAGGCAGATAAAAATGGTGGGGGAAAGGAATTGCCAAGGAAGGAAAGATGATTTATATGGCGATGGGGGATTCGGGGAGTCTGGGGACGTCGAAACCAGCACAGGCGTTGCACAAAAGAAAAAGAATACATATAAAGATTGCAATTAAAGGCGTAATCGAACCAAGTCGGGCCGAACAGATACTCTTCGAGGCTTGAGTTCAACTTGGCTAAAATTACTTGGGCTCGAAACTCGGTTTGACCTTGATTGATGCATTAAAAGACGTAATCAAACCGACTCATCAAATACTTGATATAATTCGACTCAACCTGTCAGCTCGATTGTTTTTAGGATTCATTGAATTTTTTATAATATTTAAGAAGATTGAGCTCGACTCGTCTATTACTTGACTCGACAAGTAACTAATGTTGCTCAAGCAACTTGATTAATATATTTTGAAATTCGAGATCGACAAGATTAATTGTTTGAATAGCTCGAATCGAACTCGAACATGAACAAAATCAAATCGAGTCAAACTCATTTTCAAGTCAAGTAAGAAAACTCACAAGTAACCTAATTCACACGTTTATTTCAACATACCATCAATTTGGTTATATATCGAATAAAAAAAATTAAAAATTGGTTATTTGATTTTTGGTATTTCCATAAAGGGGGTAAGTCTTCTATGGTCACTCCATTTACACCGTGAGCCACGTAGACTCACTCCTCAAATATCCTCCTCATATAAGACTAACCCCCATAAAGGACATGCTATATGCTTTCGCATTCATGTCAAAAAACATATTCACACGCACGCATCTACATATATATTTGCACTAAAGAGTGATATGAGGTGATATCTATATTTTGATATTAAATATTGGCAAATATAATGTTTAATTTTTTTTTCTTCAAATAAACAGTGATTTGAGAATGTCTAGGGAGGTCGTCGGTTCGATTCTCTTCTGAATCGTTATGTTGAAAGAGCTCTTGGTCATATCTTACCCTTGAGTATGAGTTAGACTCTGCAGACATGACCCGAGCCGAATTTCAGATTAGTCGGATCAGTGGGTTCCAGATAGGGGTGGCAAATTTCTCGATAATCCCGACCCGTCCCAAATCCCATCCCGATCCCGTCCCGAAAAATCTCGATCACGAAAGTTTTCCGATCCCGACCCGAAAAATCCGGAAACGAGATCGGGTATCAAACTCGATCGACGGCCCTGTTTGGTTTCAGGTTGGGTTGGACATCCAACTCAATATTTTATTCACTCTACTATCTTATTTACCATTATTTTATTATAATTTCTTTCATCAATCATTTCACTATCAACAAATAAAATAATATTAATCAATCAATTTTATTCACCACTATACTATTTAATCATTATTTTATCAATATAATACTTCATTAAAATTTCTCTCAACAATCATTTTTTCATCTACATAAATTTCAATACAATATTTCAACTTTATAATCATTAATTACTTTATTTTGTTTTATTTTCTCTTTCTTGTATCCATTCAACTCCAATCTAACCTAAAAACAAACAGGGCCGACGTCGGGTTCCCGATCCCGATCCAAATATATATATATATATATATATATATAAAACATTTTTTATTCCGATATAAATATCTACAACCTTAAAAGCTAAAAATATAAACATACTACACTCTCTGCTTCAGTTGTTTCTCACTTTCTCTGCACCTCCCTTCTGCTATCTAATATTCCAAAGTGTAATTCCTCACAAAAGCCACCCACCTCCACCGATCGTCGGTGATGATAGTGACACGTGGTCGTCTATTTCCACCATCGTCATAAGCCCCCCAGTGTCCGCCGGCCGCCTAGAGGCCGGGTAGACCGAGATCGCCCTCGGACGTGTGAAGATAATATGCTTACCAAGACACGTGTCCTCGCTACCGTTTAGGCCGCCGTATTAAGTGCGTGAAACGAAGCGTCGTGACACAATAATGGGACGGTTATTCCAAGACTTCTTTTTGGGGTTTTATAACTCCTAGTCTCATCAATCCTTTCAGATGTTACTCTTTAAATCAAGTGTGAAGTCGGGACGGTTGCCATTCCATTCTTCCATTCCTTCGATTTCTCAAGTAAGCTTTCTTTCTTCTCTTATTTCTCTAAGTCTTTTCTGTTGTTAATGAACGAACCTATAATTCTTACTGATAGTTCCATCGAGGCGTTATTTGAATCGGAGCCGGAATTAGAGGAAGAAATCACCACTACCGGGGTCGATACCGAGAGACCTCGCTTTTTTCTTTTTTCAATCCTCCCCCTTCTTCCTCATCTTCTAGGTTTGTTCTTTCCCTTAAGGCCTTTATGGCTTTGAAATCACAGCGGCTCGCCATGGCATCGATACCAAAATAACTCCTACGTACTTGACCCGCATCCGTAAACAATACAACCTAACAAATCCACTTTTCAAACCCATTATCCCGGCCTCCGGCGTTTATGCCTATCAAGCTCCGGCAGGTACCGCGCCGTATACGGGGAGCGACTTTTATGCGGTTTACGATTCCCTATCTGCCCGGCCATTTTGTCTGTCCTGGAGCACTATGACCTAGGGTTGGCTCAGATCGTGCCCAACGGGATAAGGGCAATAGTGGGTTTTGCCATTTGGTGTAGATGTGCTTGCATCCCCTTCAAAGTCCAAACGTTTCGCCCGTTCTTTCGGCCGCAAACAAGTGCCCGGGGCAAGCCGGGTACTACCGCTTCCCTCGCCGGGGTGACTTCATGCCCGACGTGCAATTTACGGAGCGGGGGGATACTTCGTACAAAGGCCGGAAGACTAGATTCTTCTTCCCCGTGTCCGAGAGGTGACTCGGAACCTGGGTAGGTGGAACTCCTCGGACCTAGACAGCGATCCTCGACCAACTGACGTGGATCGGAAACTGTTAGACGATATTCGTAGAAGTGGGGTGTACATCGTGGAGAAAAATATTCCTCTCGAGTTGATTATGGCGGCCCGCCTGCCTACATCGCGGGCCCGACCCCTACAAGGAGTTAACCAAGGAAGAGTACAAGATGTGTAGGACTTTAATGTCCGTTCCTTATCGTATTTTGCTATTTGTAAAACATCCTCTAACATTTCTTGTTATTTACACCGGCGTGTCTTCCTTTCCGATCTCTTGGAGGACGTGAATGATGAAGTGGTTCCTTCGTTAACACCGACGAGCCTACCCGTGAGACCGAGCAAAGCAGAACACATACGGCCGGAGCCTCTCCGAGCCGCCGGGACCGTCCCGACCCCCACCTCGGTCCCAACTCTTATCCGAGCAACCGGATGACTCATCCGGGAAGTGGAGAGGATAGATGTGGATGGAAATCGAGGAGGCCGGAGAGGATGCGATCGAGCCCAGCCGGAAGAAGAAGATAGCCTCTTCTTCGACTCGGAAGAGTCGATCCAAGAAGAGGAAAGCGGGTCGACGCACCATAGAGAACGTTGAGGACTCTCCCGAGGAGCAAACTTCCCCGGGCACAACCGGTTGTACGAGCCGTCGGACCAGACCTCGCCGCCGTGGTAAGCTCTAGTGTACATATGTCGGTTATTCCTATGCATATTGTTTCCTTCTTACCTTTCCTACGTCTTTTCCGGGGTGCCCGTGTCGGTCGGGAATTCATGGACCGCCTTGCCGAATCAGCCGAGTAAGGAGGCTTTACGGGGGACGATCGAGGAGCTCCGGGCCGCACGTGATAGGCACGGAGAAGCCTCCAAGACTAAAGATCGGGAGATTGCGGCCCCGAAGAAGGAACCGGTCGAGACTCAGGGCCGGGTGCACCGCCGAACTCCGTGCCAAACACGACGAGTATGTGGCGGAGAACTCGAGCTCGGGCGGCGCCGGCCCAGTCCGGGCCGAGCTCACTACTTTGGAAGCTTCTCTTCCCGCTCGGGATGCCCGAGTTGTGCATGAGTACAAGTCCTCCGATCATCTAGCCGGAGCTCGAAGGTCTTGTCGAACCCCGTCATGCGGCACGGGTACACGACCGGTGTGGACGAGGCAAAAGAACAGCGCCCTGAGCTGGTTCTTTCAGACCTTAGACATTACCGCTCTATGTACAAAGAAGGGCAGGTCGATCTATGACGATCGTTTGAGAGAGTTCGGGCGGTGAAGACATCGGGTCAAAGTATGCCGGACGTCGTCCCGCTTCTCAAAGTGCTTTGGTCCAACCCCATCTTCGTCGAGCGTGCTCCAAGGACCCGGACCGATTGTTTCCGGACTGATTGTTTATCCTTGTTACTGTTTTTCTGAAAACTTTGAAACTTTTTGTTATCCAAGTTTACTCGTACTTTATTTTATACTTTGTGGTGCCCCGCCCACCGTATTTTGTACTTTGAATTCACTTGGTTTATTTTGTGCTTAGTTATTCGCATTCGCCTTATAGATGTCCTCTATTTCCCCCCGCATGGCATGCATTACCGATGGTTAGGATGACATACTAAGTCTTGATAAAACTCGGCTCGACTGCGGACTCGGGAGGTTTGACTTTTGCAAACCTTCGAGTATAACTCGATTCGCTTAAAGCCCCGTCCCGGCTTGAGGACTCGGGAAGCTTGTGGTATTCAAGCTTTCGAGTCCGACCCGCAGGACTCGCTTAAATTCGGCTCGACTGCGCGACTTAGGAGGTTTGACTTTTGCAAACCTTCCGAGTATAACTCCGACTCGCTTAAAGCCCCGTCTCCGGCTTGAGGACTCGGGAAGCTTGTGGTATTCAAGCTTTCGAGTCCGACCCGGACTCGCTTAAATTCGGCCCGACCTCGCAGACTTAGGAGGTTTGACTTTTGCAAACCTTCGAGTATAACCCGACTCGCTTAAAGCCCCGTCCCGGCTTGAGGACTCGGGAAGCTTGTGGTATTCAAGCTTTCGAGTCCGACTGCGCAGACTCGCTTAAATTCGGCCGACTCGCGGACTTAGGAGGTTTGACTTTTGCAAACCTTCGAGTATAACCCGACTCGCTTAAAGCCCCGTCCCGGCTTGAGGACTCGGGAAGCTTGTGGTATTCAAGCTTTCGAGTCCGACCTGCGAGACTCGCTTAAAAATAATCTCACTACGAGCATAATAATAAATAACATGTGAGAAAGCATATATTTATTAGAAATCAAGTATCTTTGATCACACTTTTATTGAAAAAGACAACATAAAATGAAAAGATAGAATCAAGCCTGGATTCATCTCGGCATAAAACTTCCTAAGGTTGCTAGCATTCCGGCTTCTCGGTATGGTCGTCCGCCGGCGTCGCCTAGTCGGTAAGCACCTTTGCCATGAACCTTCACTACCCTGTATGGACCTTCCCAGTTCGGGTTAAGCTTCCCCTGGGGAATTTGCTTGCTGACCTCGTTTTTCCTCAATACCAAGTCTCCTTCCCTGAAGTATGAATGCTTCACTTTAGAGTTGTAATACTGGGATATCTTTTGCTTGTATTTTGCCATCCGGATGTAGGCTACTTCCCTAGCTTCTTCCAAGTTATCCTTGGCATGTCTAAGCTCGGTATCCTGGTTTTTACTTGCATGGAGCTCAGTCCTCGGAGAAGGGAGTCCCACTTCAGCTGGAATGACTGCTTCACAACCATAAGCTAAGGCAAAGGGAGTTTCCCCAGTAGCCGAATTTGGAGTCGTTCGTATGCCCAAAGAACGTTAGGCAAATGCTCGACCCATGCTTGTCCCTCTTCTTCCAACCTCTTTTCAACCCAACCTTGAGCCGCCCGTTTGTTTGCTCCACCTCGGCCATTGGCTTGAGGGTACCCGACAGAGGTGAAATGTTGGATTATACCCACTCGGCACACCATGACTTGACCGCCCTATCTTCAAATTGCGTTCCATTGTCCGACACCGGGATCTTGGGTATTCCAAAACGACGATAATATTCTTCCATAAAAATTTCTGTATTGCTTTCCCCGTGATAGTGGTCAAGGCTTCAGCCTCTACCCACTTAGTAAAGTAATCGATGGCCACGACTAGGTACTGTAGGTTACCTGGAGCTCGGGGAAGGGGTCCAACCAGATCTGCCCCCCACTGATAAAAGGGCCAAGGAGAGACCAAAGGAATCATGTTCTGCGTTGGCTGATGGGACACATTATCATGCACCTGGCATGACTTACATCTCATTACCAGATTATTTGCATCTGCTTGCATGGTTGGCCAATAATACCCGAATAATCGGCATTTACGAGCCAGTGTCCGGGCTCCTGCGTGGTTTCCACAAATGCCGAGGTGGATTTCCCTGAGCAGATAATTTCCTTCCTCCTGGGTAGCACACCTAAGCCATGGTGATATAAACGATCGTCTGTATAGGATATCATCAAAGAGAGCATACCTACTAGCCTGTAACCTGATCTTCCCGGATTGAACCTTGTCGGTTGGTAGAACACCGTGCTTTAGATAGGACGTTATGGGATCCATCCGGGTGGCTCGTTGGGCGATCGGTTGAACTTCATTCTTTGCATAACTTCGCTCGGCCAACCGCTCCACCGAACTTTTTTATCGAGAAAAAATTGGATGCCGCTTTCGATAGGGCATCGGCCTTTTTGTTCCCGGACCGAGAGACTCGCTCTATATGAACCGACTTGAAGTTCTTCAAAAAATCTGAGCGGCCGCCAAGTATTTCTTCATTGATTCCTCCTTTGCTTCATATTCACCCTTAATATGGTTAACCACCAACTGGGAGTCACTGAATACATGCAGGTTATCTGCCCCCAGCTTGCTGGCTAGTCGGAGCCCAGTAATCAAAGCCTCATATTCTGCCTCGTTGTTTGTAGCCGCAAAGTTGAAACGCGCGCATATGGGAATTCTTCCCCTTCGGACTAAGGAGCAAAAGGCCTCGCTCCTCGCTCCTTCCTTTCCCGATGCTCCATCCACAAAAAGGGTCCATGTATCGACCGACCCGCCGGTCGTTCTTTATGCGTCTCGACTTGAAGCCCTTCGCCCAGGAAGTCCGCTGAGCACGGGCTTTGACCGCCGTCCCGGGTTGGTAGTCCGGTCATACTCTGCCGGCTCGATAACCCATCCGGCTAATCTTCCCGAGGTGTCCGGTCTCGCCAAGATCGACGCAGGGGGTTGATCTGTAACCACAATGATTGAATGTGCCCGAAAGTACGGTCGCAACTTCCAGAGGCATGGACTGAGCCGAGCTAGCTTCTCTCGCGTTGGTATACCCGAGCTCGGGTCCATGTAAAGCCCGGCTCACATAAAACACGGGTGTCTGCTGTTTTCTTCTTCTCTAATCGGATCGCACCGATTGCCTCATCAACTACTGCCAAGTATAAAAGCAGAGTTTCTCCCTCCTGGGGAGATGTTAGGGTTGGCAGCTCGGCCAAGTACTCCTTTAAATCGTCAAATGCCTTCTGACTGTCCTCATTCCACTGGAAGGGACTTGCTTTCCTCAGGATTTTAAAAAATGGTAAAGCACGCTGTGCCGACTTGGATAGGAACCTACTCAGGGCGGCCATGCGGCCGGTTAACCTTTGCACCTCCTTGATGCTTCTGGGTGGTGGCATTGTTCTTAAAGCTTCAACTTTGTCCGGGTTAGCCTTAATTCCTTCTTTTGAAATCATGTAACCCAGGGAATTTTCCCGACGACCCCAAATGTACACTTTTTTGGGTTAAGTTTCATTTGGGTCCGCTCGAGTACCCCAAATACTTCCCGGACGTCGATCATGTACCGATTTAGAGACCTCGCTCTTGATCGGGAGATCATCCACATAGACTTCCATGCATTTCCCGATCCGTTTCTCAAAGATCTTATTCATCGCTCTTTGATAAGTGGATCCTGCGTTCTTCAATCCAAACGGCATAGTAACATAGCGAAACGTTCCTTCTTCCGTAATGAATGCCGTCTTTTCCGCATCGTCCGGGTCCATGGCAATTTGGTGGTATCCTTTGTATGCATCTAAAATGCAAAGATTTCAAATCCAACCGTTGAGTCAACTAACTTTGTCAATCTTAGGTAGTGGGTAACAATCCTTGGGGCAAGCCCCGTTCGGTCGGTAAAATCTACACACATTCGCCGGCCTACCATCGGCTTTTTTACCAGGATCGGGTTGGCAAGCCAGGTCGGGTAAAACACTTCACGTATGATCCCGGCCCGTAATAACTTTTCTACTTCCTTTTGAATGGCCTCCATTCGGTCTTTTGCAAACCGCCTTTTCTTTTGCCTAATCGGTTTCCGGGCTGGATCCACATGCAACCTGTGCAGAGCCAGCTCGGGGGACAAGCCTGGCATGTCATCCGTCTTCCATGCAAACACGTCTTTAAACTCCTTTAAAATCTCAACGAGCTCTGTTTTAAACCGATCTGGGATCCATGATCCTATGTTGACTGACAAGCTTTCTTGCTCCTTTCCCAAATTTACTAACTCGATCTTATCATCTGATGACCAACTCTCTTCCTCCTCTGGGAGTAACTCTTCCACAGATACCTGTTGTACCATCATTTTTCCATTTACAGTGGCCGTGTAACAGCTCCTGGCTGTTTCGACATCACCTTTGACTTCTGCTGTCCCCTCCCAGGTCGGGAACTTCAAACTGATGTGAGCCGGAGAGATCACAGCTCGCGGATCTATTAGGGCGGTGTCGCCCCATAATAACATTGTAGGCGATGGGGCCCCGACCACCACATAACTCACCATGAGGATCTGTCCCGAGGTGCTTTCCCAAAGGTGGTTGGTAAGGTGATCATGCCCACGGGGTGAACGGTGGCCCCGCAAACCCGAATAGCGGGGATGATACGGGTGCTAGCTCGCATCCTTTAACTTCATGGATTGAAACACATTGTAGTACGGCACATTGATCCGCACTTCCGGTGTCTACACAAATACGCTTCACCGTATGTTTGTTGATTACCGCCTCGATAACCAAGCCTTCATTATTGCGACGAGGGGAAGAGGATCGCGAGGGCCATAAACGACCTCCCCGACAACCTTTGTCTCTTTCCCGAGTCGGTGTTAGTCGGACTCGGCTACTACTCGCTCCTCGGTCGGGACGGTGTACTCGGACCACCCGAGATGGTATTAATGGTATTGATGGGGCGATTATCCGGCGCCCTTCCGGTCCGGGGACGGGTCCCTCCTTCGTCCGTAATCATCTTTTCGGTCGCGACCGAAATCTCTCCTCTTGTATTCCCGCCTTCCCCGAGGTTCTCGGGTGACGAGACCTATCTATTACCTCATCGAGTTTACCTTCCATAACAGCCGTCGATCTCTCTCTCGTAAATCCCCGCACCGCTCCGAGTCGTGACCAATGTCCTCATGAAACTTACGGTATTTGGTTTGATCCCTTTTTTCCCGGGGACCCTTCATAGGAGGTGGAGTACGGGCAATGCCTTTCCTCTCGCATTATGGCGAGGACACCGCTCGCGTGATCGATTCAAAGGGATAAAGTCCCTCTCTTGCGGGGCCCTTTCTTTCCGAGTCGGTCGGTTATGGGCGCGGCTACTCGGTCCCATACTTGGTTTGCGCTTTTTATCGATCCGTCCTCTCGCCTTCTCTTTCTTAGGGGCTTCCGACTCCCTCTTTAAACGGTTGGCCTCTTCACCTTGACAAGTGTTTATATGCCGGATCCATACACTCATCCATAGATTTCGGAAGTCGACCATTGAGCTTTGCATACAATCTACCTTCTCGCGGACACCGCTACGAAAGAGGTGATCGGGAGGTGTTCATCGCATTCCCGACCCGCCCGGATTCCTCATTGAATCTTTTCGTGCATCGCAAAGACCGTTTCTTCTTTTTTCTGGCGAATTGTGAGGAGGTACGTGACATTCCTCTGGAAGGGTTTAGCGGTGACAAAAGCCTGCAAAAATTTTCTTGCCAGGGTTTCAAAATTCTCAATAGACCGAGGTGGTAACTTCCGGAACCACTCACGAGCCCTGCCCGTGAGTAAGGCCGGGAAGGCTTTGCACTTCATCTCCTCGGGTGCACAGTCTAAATTCATGTGCGTTAGATACTGAAAGAGGTGGTCCTGGGGATCTTTCGTTCCATCATATGCTTCTAGTTTTGGGATCTTAAATCTCTCCGGGCGTGGGTAGTTCAATATGTGTTCTGAGAACGGTGATTCGATAGAGAGATCATTCGTTTTCTTTCCCAGGATCCCATCTAGTTCTGCCCTGGCAGCCTCCTGGGCCTGAGCCTTAATCTGTCTGTGTTGCGTATGAGAGGTAGAGGAGAGAGTTTCTCCTCTATCTTCTTTATTTGCCGCGTTATCTTTTGGGTCCACGTTTTGTGGAGCTTCTTCTTCTCGCCCCTTTAGGGCCAATCCCGATACACTTTTGAACGCCGGTACATCCAAATTACGTAATGCCTCCGCAAGGCCTGCCGTGTCTTTGGATCTCGCCAATGTTTCCTCCGGATTGGTTTGCGGGCCGGCTAGCGTAGCCGTGGGGTCTATGTCTCCGCATCTCTAGCTGCCGTGGTTTGGGTCCTTTTTCCGGTATTTTTTGGTGGTACCATCGCTGTTTCTTGATCAAATCGCAACTTGAGGCCCTCCTTCTAGCGCCAATTGATGATGTCGGATATCACCTACGGATCCAAATAACCTCAGGGGCGATTCAAACTAGAACGAGAGACAATTGGGATGGTGATTTGGTGTGATTAAGACCGAGCCCGAGAGTTAGTTTCTCTCAAGTTGCCTACGTATCCAATAGCTAAATTGGAATCAAGTCCTTCGTAGTTCATTAGGGTTGTTTATATAGGGAGGCGTCTCACCTCTTTTCTTGTCAAACAAGTCGTATCATCCTTAAACCCTAAGGATCATCACGTGTTTATCTCTACAGCCAAGGATAATTATCCCTCTTATCCTTCACTTCCAATCCCGGGACGTTATAAGAGTGACGCCGTTAACTCATTTCTCCGCTCATTTCTCCGCCCCCACCTTTTGAACTATTGTTTTAATTAAGTAATTGTTGTATTTTTTTTGTATTAACATGAATATTTTTAACATTATATGTTCGAGACATTCAATCCCGACGGAATCCCGAACATTCGGGTATCGCGATTATCGAGACCCGACGCATATCGGGTACGTGCTCGGAAAGAAAAATCGAATCCCAAATATTGTCGGGACGGATTTCAGATAGGATGTTTACAGGTCGGATTCCGACCCAATGCCACCCCTAATTTCAGATACCGGAAACTCTAAAAAAAATTTAAAAAAAGGGAAAAAAATAGAAGTAGAAGAAGGATCCAGAATAATCGGTCACCTTTTGCTGCCAAAAGTAGCTTTCAAAGACTCGTGACGTGAAAGGTGGAAATTTTAGATGAGCGGAGCTAAACTACCTTTTTCTTATAATAAAGATAGATAGAAGAAATTAAAGGGGCCAAAGGAATTTAGAGACTCACACAAAGTGACGATCCTTGGACTGTGAATTCTGCTCTAAAACAGAAAACATTACTAATAGAATTTCTATCAGATCCAGCTACCCGAATTAGATCAATCGGATTCGGTGGTGGTGGTGGTGGTGGAGGAGGAGCATCAGTTATCCGATAAGCTTTTGATCAAAAATGGCGAATTTGTACGTGAAGGCAGTTCCACCGGCAGATCTGAATCGGAATACCGAATGGTTCACATACCCAGGTGTCTGGACCACCTACATATTGATTCTGTTTTTTTCTTGGCTGCTTGTTCTTTCCATCTTCGCATGCACTCCCGGCATGGCTTGGACCGTCGTCAATCTCTGCCATTTTCTCGTACGTCCTTTCTATTCTTTTCCCCTCGCATTATCAATCAACAAATTTTATTTTTTTTTAAAATATTTTTTTGCGTATGTGTTGTTAATTGTGCTTTTCGTATAACGTTTCCCTTGTTGCGGGATTTAGGTTTCTGTTGGAGCAAATTTGTTTATATTTTTGGGGTTAGCAAGTGGATTTGGGTGGGGGAAGGGTGTGATTAGATTTATTTCTGTAGTACAATTTCAGCTATTGCTTGTGCACAGAATAGTAATCAACAGCTTATAAACAGCACAGCCAGTTCTTTGCTTTCGCACCAAAATCTTTGTGATGAAGGATTGAATGGTGAACATTTTCAATTGCGGGTCTTGCGAATTTTTGTCATACCACATTCATGTTGTATGCTGAAGGATATGTGCGCGTCTTCTGAACTCCCTTTTCATCGTTTTTGCCCAAAAGCTTCTTGTCTGAGCTTTGAGAAGTTAAAGGTCGGGCTTTTTCATATATGCTCTTAAGAAAGATGTCAAATTGGATATTCTATAGTAAAGTGTAGTGCATGTAGATGTACTATCTCCCTTTTGTCCATCTTGCTAAGTATGCTTTCAGCAATTGTTTCATGGTGTCACTTTATTTCTTAGCTGATGTGCACATTCTCTTTTGTACTGGTAACATTCTGAGTGTTGTTTGCTAGCCGTGCGCCCGTGCCACTGGCTTCTTGTTTGGTTTTTTCCCCTCATTCTGATTGCATATCCCACAACCTTAGGTTGTGTGAATATGATGTTTTTGTTCATCGGCTCATGTCTATTTATTTTCTCCTGAGCCTTGTAGCTTTTGCATAAGTTTTCGCTTTTGGTTAGTGAATATTTTTCTAAGTTCTAACTACCAAACATCAAGCATTCTTAGCACGGTTGGTTTCATAACCCTGTTACGTATTAAGGGCATATAATATTTCATCTCCTCCAATGTCCATGTTATGAATTTCGTGATCTATCTTGTGGGTATTTGGTTGATTTGTTACATTTGAACCGAGGGTATCTTTTTCACAGATATCTTATGTCATCGATACTGATGAATATTTCGCAGTTAACATGTTACCGAAGCTTTATTTGAGATTTAAAGGGGAGAATCGGATGTATGGTTGTATAAATTTGTAATGTGCTATATTTAATTCTTGTTTTTGACAATTTTGTGTTTTATTTCACATGGGATTGAACCTTGACTGATAATTTATACTCCATATGTCAGTGGCATTGTTACTGCAATTTCTGCTCATTTTCTCTGCATGTCAACCAGTACCACATAGGGATAATGATGATCATCTTGCTCACAATTGTCATTCATGAGTCCCTCTCTTTTCCTGCTCTTTCTCTCGCCATTTTCGGGGCATTTTATTTGGATGATATTGTAAACATTTTCTTCTTTCTTGTATAAGTATAATTAGCTAACTGAACATTGGTGTGAAGTAGCTGTGGTCTGCTTCCCTGTTGCTGTAGTTTGGTTCCCTGTTGTTGTGGTTTAGGATACGGTTGTCAAATGTTATGAACGGCATTGTGAAGGCATACGTTATATTCCACAGGCATGGGTATTATGTGGCAAGAATTTGTTCACAACCTAGTCAATGGATTGGTCCTTCTGGCTAAGAATCAGTAATAAAGCTAAAACCTTCTTGACTTCTTCTGAAAAAAGGATTTAGCTGCTATGAACTGTGCACATAAGGTGTAATTTGTTCTTTCTCTTCATTTTTTCCTAAATCCCCCCATATTTTGTCCTTGTTGATAATTGTTGGTTAGTGGTTATGACTTATTTGCACGTCAGATACTTTGTGTAAGGATTTTGAGGTGCATGTAATCTTTCTATCTTGTTAACTGGCATCCCTTTTAGTCGCATTTTGTGGGAACCGTGTTTTCTTTTCTGTAGCTGAAGCAACTTCCAGGTGTCTATCCTTTCAGTATAAGTTCACCAGAAAAAAATGGTTTGACATGGCTACACATACTTGTGAATACAGGTAACATATCACTTCTTCCATTGGATGAAAGGAACACCTTTTGCTGACGACCAGGGGATGTACAATGGTTTGACTTGGTGGGAGCAGATAGACAATGGAAAGCAGCTCACTAGGAATAGGAAATTCCTGACCGTTGTTCCTGTGGTGCTGTAAGTATTCTTCTTCATCTTCATCTTATTCCAATTGTTAAGTTCCCGTGTTTGTTTTGTAGTTGTTACTCTGCCCTTTGAGCAAGTTATCTGTCATCATCCCATTGTGAAGTTCTGAGTTTTTTTTTTTTTTTTTTTTTTTTTTTTTCCGGGGGGAACAAACTGTAGGTACTTAATAGCTTCACATACAACAGACTACGAAAACCCAATGCTATTCTTCAACACCATAGCTGTTATGGTGCTAGTGATAGCCAAGTTTCCCAACATGCACAAGGTTCGTATATTTGGAATCAACGGGGATCAGTGAGTGAGGGAAACTATCTTTTCCTGGATACTTTTTTTATATTTATAATTAGCTGTTGTGTTTCAGAACACATGGCTTTTGTTTGTTCCCTTTTTTTAATTATAAGAAGAAAAAAAAACGCAGCGAAAAATGTGTTGCTGTATAGAAGTTGAGACGGGGGAAAGGCTCTTTCTATGGTGTTTGGCTGTTTTAATGAAAGTCGTCCACAAGTGATTTCTCTGTATAGTATATATATAGTGGCAATTTAGTGCATTGAACATTGAAATGTTGCTGTGTGTATTATTTATTACATGGTGTTGTAGTTGTACTAATGCTGGCTTCTGGCTTATTTGTATTACTTTGAAAAATGAGTCTTCTACCTTTTTTATTTTTTAAATCTTTGTTGAACTACTGTCTCTCCCAAAAGCTTAAATTTACCGGAAGGTAGATAATTAACATTTTAGATACTTGAATACGCTCGAACCTTCATGATCCGTATAAACGACTTCCCAACTTGTTTACTTCTTTCAACTTGTTCTTGTACGCCATTATTATTAGCCCTTGACGAAAAGAGGAGAACTAAATCCTTCTGCACTTACACGATTCCTAGGACCATCTGTCTGCTTAAGGGTTGAGAAAGTTGTTTGATTTCCAATGTTTTGCATGTTGTCTGAACTACCCTCCACTATGCTTACCGTAACTAGTTCGGTTCGCCCGAACACCAGAAAGCAACATCAGAAGATGCATCATTTTATTCTACATTGAAATTCAAATCTATATTTCAGCATATCTACATATCCAACATGGTGTACTAAAAATACATCAAGGCAACAACTTCACCCCTGAAAACGTGCTGAAACCTCCATTCATATCCACAAAGAGCGATCTTTTGCAATCAAATCGTGGCTAGGGATTGGTTGAGTCATGTCCTAAGAAATTTTGAGAAGGCCCAGAAAGAAAGAACAGCATGAATGAAGAACAGAGTGTATTTCCATAACTACATACTTAAAAAGTCCAGAAACAAGAATGGAGTTACTCAAAAAAGGAAGCTAATGAAACCCCAGGCAAAGCTACACATGAAGATGTAAGTAGAGACTAGGACAAGTTAATTGCAAGCAGGCAGAATATCAACAAGTTAAAAGTTGTCTTACAACAAAATATACATTTTCATCAAAATCATTGAGTCAAGAATATAACGAAAAATTCCTCTTTTCATTCATCGACAAAAAGCTTACAAAAATGGGATCCTTAGTTAAGATACAACTGATTACCTTTAATTTTCACACACACAAAAAAAAAAAACACACACACAAAAAAAAAAAAAAAAAAAGGGGAATAGAAGATTAGAACAACCTTATTTTCTCCCATTATAATAATATGGAAGTTTATGTAACTAAGAAATTCTGCATTCAGGAGATTCTACATTTTATTCCGAATGTGTTGTAGTTCAATAAGTGCATCATTGATATCCATCCTATCGTTTTGCACTTCAGAAGAACATGAAATTCCTACTCGAAAAATCGATAGGCAACAAGACTCGATCCTTGTTGAAGTGTAGTTGCTTCTCTTTTCTTTATTATCCTCTACCATCAAAAGCTTTGGATCGATGATATCAGCCACACGGTCGTGAAGAGCGGCCTTCACATAGTTATGGAGACTAAAATCTTCTGTGAACATGGTGTCAGTAGGTCTTTTCCCTGTGAACATCTCCAATAAAAGTATTCCATAGCTATATGTGTCCCCTTTTGCTGATACATCACCTCCCATGCCATATTCTGTACAAATAAAATGTTATGGACAAAAAATAAGTTATGAATATGTAATTTAAAGACGTTAGCATTTATGAAACACTTATTTCACAACATGAGATACCTGGAGCAACATAGCCAATTGTTCCTCTGATTCCGATGGAGGTGCTTTCTATATCATGAGATATATCATTAGCCGTTGGAAGAAATTTCGCAAGGCCAAAATCACTAACCAAGCCACGTAAATCGTCGCATAATAAGACGTTGCTTGGCTTAATATCACAATGAATGATTGGATTTCCATAGTGATTGTGAAGATAATCCAACGCGGTAGCAATGTCTATTGCAATGTTTAGCCTTTCTAACAAGCCTAACTTCTTCTCATTAGCGACGATAGATGGATTTTGATGCATCCATTCTTCTAGACTTCCATTAGGGACATATTCCAAAATCAAAGCCTTGAATTCATTGCCTTTGAAGTCTATGCTAGAACAAGAAGTAATGATCTTGACAAGGTTTCTATGGCGAATGTTTTTTAATGCTTCACATTCTGCCAAGAAGCTCTTGTGGGCTCCTTTCAGTTGAAGTTTAAGCACTTTGACAGCAACTACTTTCTCACTTGGTTTGAGGACTCCACGGTAGACAGATCCGTATTTTCCTTCACCGATTAAATTTTCAGAAGAAAAACCATTGGTGGATGTAAGAATTTCGGTATACGAAATCTTAAGGAGTTGCTTATCGTATTCAGAGGTTGAAGAGGTCACTCCTTTAGATTTTCTTCTTTGATAAATTGCATATGTACATCCGAACAACGAAACAAAGGCTATGAGGATACATATCACTAGGATTATGATCATATGAGTTGACAACTTTCCACGCTTTTTTGAATCTTTTGGGGGACAGACGGATAAGTGGAATGATTTGATTCCCCCACAGAGCCTTTCATTTCCCACTATCGACAAGGCACTTGCATTTGCGAAGACTCCATTTCTTGGAACTTCACCTTCTAACATATTGAATGAAAGATTGAGAAATTTTATAAATTTCAACGTTTTCAAAGAAGCTGGAATTTCCCCCGACAATTTATTTCGCGACAAATCCATGACTTCAATGCTTTTCAATCGTCCTAATGATGAAGGAATCGTTCCATCTAGGAAGTTACCTTCCATTTTAAGGGTTTCCAACATCTGACAATCACCGATTGATACTGGAATTTCACCAGATAATCTGTTTTCAGATACGGTTAACTCAACTAGGTGATTCAACATGCCCATTTCTGAAGGTAGCGATCCAGAAAATTTGTTTTGGTCTAAATTTAACTTATTTAAAGGAGAGGTCATGCTAAAAACTTCTTTAGAGAGTGATCCAGTTAGATGATTTTGAGAAAGATCTAATTCTTGCAATTCGGTGAGATTGCTCCACGTAAGCGGTATGCTACCAGTGAGCATATTTTGTCCTAGACCCAGAATCAACAACCCTGAAATATCACCAATAGATGGAGGAATTTCTCCCGTGAAGTTGTTCGTATAAAGATAAAATTGCTTCATGTTTATAAGTTTTCCGATGGATGGAGGAATGCTTCCCGAAAGAGTATTATCGTGGACACTAAACAAACTTAAACCAACAAGCTCTCCAATTCCCCTAGGAAGGCTTCCTGATATGTGGTTTTCATATAGATTCAAATGTGAAAGCTTTGTAGATAGATTAGAAGTTTCCAAAGGTAGTACGCCTCCGATATCAATTCTTGACAAATCTAATTCTACTAAGTTGGTGCAGTTAGTTAAGGTGGTGATGAAACTAATGTCATTATCTTTATCAATACCCAGAGGGTTATTGTGAAAACGCAAATACTGCAGTTGTTGTAACCTTCCCAGATTTCGTGGGATAGGCCCGGTAAGCATATTATCTCCAATATCTATTTCTACAAGATCTGAAGCATTGGATAATGTAGATGGAATTGACCCCGAGAAGTTGTTTGACTCGATTAAGAAATTCACCATCTTTGGGAGTGTCAACCCCAAAGTATCCGGAAATTGACCGGTTAGAAAATTGTATGCGATCGAAAGAATTTGGATTGATGAGATATTATAGATTTCAAAAGGAAAAGAGCCAGATAACTTATTTATGGCCAATCCGAGACCCTGAAGATTGGAGAGCTTACCGAGCTCATGGGGGATGTTCCCGGTTAGACTGTTATATGATAACTCTAGATATTGAAGAGTAGAAATATTACCTAAAGATCGTGGGATATATCCAGTGAAATTGTTTTGGGCTAATTCAAGGAACTGCAATTTTGGTAATGCACTCAATTGATCAGGGATTTTTCCACTAAGCTTGTTTTCATTTAAATCGATGATTCGAATATTTTTACATGATGTAATGTTAATAGGAAATTGTGCTTCGAATGAGTTATTGGCAAGAGAAAGAATCCGTAGGCGAAACAATCTGCCGATTTCTGGTGGGATTACGCCATAGAAGGAATTGTCACCGAGTTGGATATTTTGAAGAAAAGTAAGGTTTCCAACAGAGGGAGAAAGAGTGCCAACCAAATCGAGTGATGAAACGTTGAGTACCGTCACTCTTTTGTGTCTCTTTCCACATGTAATTCCTTGCCAATTGCAGAAATGAATCGATTCATTCCAAGAATTCAGAACTCGAAAAGGGTCGCTTTGTATACTATTCTTGAAATCCAGCAAGGCTTGAAGGTCTGTCTCATTTGTAGTCGTAGCAAAAGAAAGAGTTGGAATTTCTGTGGCAACAATGAAAAAAAAGACAGTATAAGAGCATAATAGACTGATCATCATATTTCTGTTTGCCATTGATCAGTTTGCAATATATAACAGAATAAAAAATATAAAAGATGAAATGAAACTGAAATTGAGGTGAGCCTGAACTCAGCTTCTTCTAATGGTCCAATTTATTTATAGCAATAGGAAAAAATAAATATGAGAGAGCTATTTTTATTTCCCTCCAAAAAAAACTCTTATCTTTTTGATAATTTATTTTCCCACAAAGACTTTGGGCTAAATGTGACAAAGACTAAAGTGTGAAAACTGATCAACATGTCGGAAAGTGTTAAAAAGACTTGGTCAACTTAGCACATGTGCAAAGACTTTGTCTGCTCATTGTAACATACTCTAGTTTAGTTCAATAAGTGCATTATTGATATCCATCTTCTGTTTTGCACTATAGAAGAACAAGAAACTTTTATACTAAATATCGATAAGCAACAGTGTAGTTGCTTCTATTTTCTTCATCATCCTCTCTACCGCAAAAAGTCGTGGATCGATGATTTCAGCCACACGATCGTGAAGAGAGGCTTTGACACAGTAATGGAGGCTAATATCTTCGTGAACACGCGTCCGTTGGTTTTTTTCTGTAAACGGCCCAAAATTTACTCGTGAAGAAATTTCGAGATCAACTCGATCCAAAACTCGACTCGACTCGGCTTAAATCAGCTCGTGTTCGAATTCGAGCTCGAGAAGTAGTGGTGTTCACGATCCGAGCCGAGCCGAACATCTATGGTTCGAGTTCGAGCTCGTTTGTTAAACGAACATGTTCGAGTTCGTTCGTTTGTGAAACGAACATATAATCGCGTTCGAGTTCGGCTCGATAACATGAACATAATGTTTGAGTTCGAGCTCGATCTCGGCTCGTGAAATAAAATTTATATACATAGCTCCTGATAAAGCTCGAATATGACTAATTTACCTAAAAAACACACCTAAGAGGCCTGTAGAGGGCGTAGCGTTCCACTCCCCCGGAAGTGACGGCAGAAGCTCAATCATTCCTCATTCACTTCGAGCCATAGATGATAGCGTCTTTCTTTCCGTACCGGTCAGCTAGGAATGAAAGTTATGTTATCAAATTCCTATGCCTTCTACGAGGATCGAAAATCTCGTTTTATGGCAATACGGTATATGTCCATCATCAATACATACATTTTAAACTAAACATATATATATATATATATATATATATATATATATATATATATATATATATATATATATATATATATAGAGGAGTTCACAAACAATATTGAGCGTTCATGAACATGTTCTTGTACGCCATTATTATTAGCCCTTGACGAAAAGAGGAGAACTAAATCCTTCTGCACATACACGATTCCTAGGACCATCTGTCTGCTTAAGGGTTGAGAATGTTGTTTGATTTCCAATGTTTTGCATGTTGTCTCTGAACTACCACCCACTATGCTTACTGTAACTAGTTCGGTTCGCCCGTAACACCAGAAAGCAACATCAGAAGATGCATCATTTTCTTCTACATTGAAATTCAAATCTATATTTCAGCATATCTACATATCCAACATGGTGTACTAAAAATACATCAAGGCAACAACTTCACCCCTGAAAACTTGCTGAAACCTCCATTCATATCCACAAAGATCGATCTTTTGCGATCAAATCCTGGCTAGGGATTGGTTGAGTCATGTCCTAAGAAATTTTGAGAAGGCCCAGAAAGTAAGAACAGCATGAATGAAGAACAGAGTGTATTTCCATAACTACATACTTAAAAAGTCCAGAAACAAGAATGGAGTTACTCAAAAAAGGAAGCTAATGAAACCCCAGGCAAAGCTACACATAAAGATGTAAGTAGAGACTAGGACAAGTTAATTGCAAGCAGGCAGAATATCAACAAGTTAAAAGTTGTCTTACAACAAAATATACATTTTCATCAAAATCATTGAGTCAAGAATATAACGAATAATTCCTCTTTTCATTCATCAACAAAAAGCTTACAAAAATGGGATCTTTAGTTAAGATACAACTGATTACCTTTAATTTTCACACACACACACACAAAAAAAAAGGGGAAAAGAAGATTAGAACAACCTTATTTTCTCCCATTATAATACTAAGAAATTCTGCATTCAGGAGATTCTACATTTTATTCCGAATGTGTTGTAGTTCAATAAGTGCATCATTGATATCCATCCTATCGTTTTGCATTTCAGAAGAACATGAAACTCCTACTCGAAAAATCGATAGGCAACAAGACTCGATTCTTGTTGAAGTGTAGTTGCTTCTCTTTTCTTCATTATCCTCTACTGTCAAAAGCTTTGGATCGATGATATCAGCCACACGGTCGTGAAGAGCGGTTTTCACATAGTTATGGAGACTAAAATCTTCTGTGAACATGGTGTCCGTAGGTCTTTTTCCTGTGAACATCTCCAATAAAAGTATTCCATAGCTATATGTGTCCCCTTTTGCTGATACATCACCTCCCATGCCATATTCTGTACAAATAAAATGTTATGGACAAAAAATAAGTTATAAATAATGTAATTTAAAGACGTTAGCATTTATGAAACACTTATTTCACAACATGAGATACCTGGAGCAACATAGCCAATTGTTCCTCTGATTCCGATGGAGGTGCTTTCTATATCATGAGATATATCATTAGCCGTTGGAAGAAATTTCGCAAGGCCAAAATCACTAACCAAGCCACGTAAATCGTCGCCTAATAAGACGTTGCTTGGCTTAATATCACAATGAACGATTGGATTTCCAGAGTGATTGTGAAGATAATCCAACGCGGTAGCAATGTCTATTGCAATGTTTAGCCTTTCTAACAAGCCTAACTTCTTCTCATTAGCGATGACAAATGGATTTTGATGCAACCATTCTTCTAGACTTCCATTAGGGACATATTCCAAAATCAAAGCCTTGAAATCATTGCCTTTGAAGTCTATGCTAGAACAAGAAGTAATGATCTTGACAAGGTTTCTATGGCGAATGTTTTTTAATGCTTCACATTCTGCCAAGAAGCTCTTGTGTGCTCCTTTCAGTTGAAGTTTAAGCACTTTGACAGCAACTACTTTCTCACTTGGTTTGAGGACTCCACGGTAGACAGATCCGTATTTTCCTTCACCGATTAAATTTTCAGAAGAAAAACCATTGGTGGATGTAAGAATTTCGGCATACGAAATCTTAAGGAGTTGTTTATCGTATTCAGAGGTTGAAGAGGGCACTCCTTTAGATTTTCTTCTTTGATAAATTGCATATGTACATCCGAATAACGAAACAAAGGCTATGAGGATACATATCACTAGGATTATGATCATATGAGTTGACAACTTTCCACGCTTTTTTGAATCTTTTGGGGGACAGACGGATAAGTTGAATGATTTGATTCCTCCACAAAGCCTTTCATTTCCCACTATTGAAAAGGCACTTGCATTTGCGAAGACTCCATTTCTTGGAACTTCACCTTCTAACATATTGAATGAAAGATTGAGAAATTTTATGATTTTCAGCGTTTCCAAAGAAGCTGGAATTTCCCCCGACAATTTATTTCGCGATAGATCCATGACTTCAATGCTTTTCAATCGTCCCAATGATGAAGGAATCGTTCCATCTAGGAAGTTACCTTCCATTTTAAGGGTTTCCAACATCTGACAATCACCGATTGATACTGGAATTTCCCCAGATAATCTGTTTCCAGATACGGTTAACTCAACAAGATGATTCAAATTCCCCATTTCTGAAGGTAGTGCTCCAGTAAATTTGTTTTGGTCTAAACTTAACAAATGTAACGGAGAGGTCATGCTAAAAACTTCTTTAGGGAGTGATCCAGTTAGATGATTTTGAGAAAGACCTAATTCTTGCAATTTGGTGAGATTGCTCCAGGTAAGCGGTATGCTACCAGTGAGCATATTTTGTCTTAGACCCAGAATCAGCAGCCCTGAAATGTCACCAATAGATGAAGGAATTTCCCCTGTAAAGTTGTTCTTATAAAGATAAAGTTGCTTCATCTTTATAAGTTTTCCGATGGATGGAGGAATGCTTCCTGAAAGAGTATTATCGTGGACACTAAACAAACTTAAACCAACAAGCTCTCCAATTCCCTTAGGAAGGCTTCCTGATATGTGGTTTTCATATAGATTAAAATGTGAAAGCTTTGTAGATAGATTAGAAGTTTCCAAAGGTAGTACGCCTCCGATATCAATTCTTGACAAATCCAATTCTACTAAGTTGGTGCTGTTAGTCAAGGTGGTGATGAAACTAATGTCATTATCTTTATCAATACCCAGAGGGTTATTGTGAAAACGCAAATACTGCAGTTGTTGTAACCTTCCCAGATTTCGTGGGATAGGCCCGGTAAGCATATTATCTCCGATATCTATATATGCAAGATTTGAGGCATTGGCTAATGTAGATGGAATTGACCCCGAGAAGTTGTTTGACTCGATTAAGAAATTCACCATCTTTGGGAGTGTCAACCCCAAAGTATCCGGAAATTGACCGGTTAGAAAATTGTATGCGATCGAAAGAGTTTGGATTGATGAGATATTATAGATTTCAAAAGGAAAAGAGCCAGATAACTTATTTATGGCCAATCCGAGACCCTGAAGATTGGAGAGCTTACCGAGCTCATGCGGGATGTTCCCGGTTAGACTGTTATATGATAACTCTAGATATTGAAGAGTAGAAATATTACCTAAAGATCGTGGGATATATCCAGTGAAATTGTTTTGGGCTAATTCAAGGAACTGCAATTTTGGTAATGCACTCAATTGATCAGGGATTTTTCCACTAAGCTTGTTTTCATTTAAATCGATGATTCGAATATTTTTACATGATGTAATGTTAATAGGAAATTGTGCTTCGAATGAGTTATTGGCAAAAGAAAGAATCCGTAGGCGAAACAATCTGCCGATTTCTGGTGGGATTACGCCATAGAAGGAATTGTCACCGAGTTGGATATTTTGAAGAAAAGTAAGGTTTCCGACAGAGGGAGAAAGAGTGCCAACCAAATCGAGTGATGATACGTTGAGTACCGTCACTCTTTTGTGTCTCTTTCCACATGTAATTCCTTGCCAATTACAGAAATGAATCGATTCATTCCAAGAATTCAGAACTCGAAAAGGGTCGCTTTGTATACGATTCTTGAAATCCAGCAAGGCTTGAAGGTCTGTCTCATTTGTAGTCGTAGCAAAAGAAAGAGTTGGAATTTCTGTGGCAACAATGAAAAAAAAGACAGTATAAGAGCATAATAGACTGATCATCATATTTCTGTTTGCCATTGATCAGTTTTTGCAATATATAACAGAATAAAAAATATAAAAGAAGAAGATGAAACTGAAATTGAGGTGAGCCTGAACTCAGCTTCTTCTAATGGTCCCATTTATTTATAGCAATAGGAAAAAATAAATATCAGAGAGCTGTTTTTATTTCCCTCCACAAAACTCTTATCTTTTTGATAATTTATTTTCCCACAAACACTTTGGGCTAAATGTGACAGAGACCAAGTGTGAAAACCGATCAATATGTCAGAAAGTGTTAAAAAGACTTGGTCAACTTAGCACATGGTCAAAGACTTCGTCTGCTCATTCTAACATACTCTAGTTCAATCCATATTCTGTTTTGCACTATAGAAGAACAAGAAACTTTTACACTAAATATCGATAAGCAACAGTGTAGTTGCTTCTATTTTCTTCATCATCCTCTCTACCGCAAAAAGTCGTGGATCGATGATTTCAGCCACACGATCGTGAAGAGAGGCTTTGACACAGTAATGGAGGCTAATATCTTCTGTGAACATGGTGTCCATTGGTTTTTTCTAGAAACGAACGAGCCGTAAGAAATTTCGAGATCAACTCTATCCAAAACTCGACTCGACTCGGCTTAAATCAGCTCGTGTTCGAACTCGAGCTCGAGAAGTAGTGGTGTTCACGATCCGAACCTGTTCGGATCGAGTTCGAGTTCGAGCTCGTTTGTTAAACGAACATGTTCGAGTTCGTTCGTTTGTGAAACGAACATATAATCGCGTTCGAGTTCGGCTCGATAACATGAACATAATGTTCGAGTTCGAGCTCGATCTCGGCTCGTGAAATAAAATTTATATACATAGCTCCTGATAAAGCTCGAATATGACTAATTTACCTAAAAAACACACCTAAGATGCCTGTAGAGGGGGTAGCGTTCCACTCCATCGGAAGTGATGGAAGAAGCTCAATCATTCCTCATTCACTTCGAGCCATAGATGATAGCGTCCTTCTTTCTGTACCGGTCAGCTAGGAATGAAAGTTATGTTATCAAATTCCTATGCCTTCTACGAGGATCGAAAATCTCATTTTATGGCAATACGGTTTATGTCCGTCATCAATACATACATTTTAAACTAAACATATATATATATAGGAGTTCACAAACAATATTGAGCGTTCACGAACATGTTCGAGCTTGTTCGTTATATAGGAGTTCACAAAAAATATTGAGCTTTCACGAACATGTTCGAGTTCATTCGTTAATTAAACGAGCACTCTTATTTGTTCGAGCTCGGTTCGATAACATAAACGAACAAATTTAAACGAGCTTTACTGAGCAGAGCTCGAATATGTTCATGAACAGTTCGATTCGCTTAACAACACTATCGAGAATATTTCAAATTGCTCGACTCGTTTAGAGCAATACTTGGTTTGACTTGGCTCGTTTACACCCCTAGTCTTTTCCCCGTAAACATCTCCAATAAAAGAATTCCATAGCTATATATGTCCCCCTTTTGCTGATACATCTCCTCCCACTCCATATTCTATACAAATAATGTTAATGACAAAAATGTAGCAATAAAATAATGTTATCAAAAGATGTTATAATTTATGAAAAAGAGAAATATTTGTGCCACAACAAATTTAAACAACAAAGTGCCACAACATTCTATTCCACCATTGATTTATATGGGTCTCATTTGAATCAATAGGTCCCACATCATTATCAATGATAAAAAAATGTGTTGTGCACCTTGTTGTGTCCATTTTGTTTTGGCATTATCATTGCTCTTTGAAAAACTTCTGTCAAAACAATTTTGCTTATTAAAGTACCTGGAGCGACATAGCCAATTGTTCCTCTGATTCCGATTGAGGCGCTTTCTATATCAAAAGATATATCATTAGCCACCGGAAGAAATTTTGCAAGGCCAAAATCACTCATCAGGCCACGAAAAACGTCGCCTAATAGAACGTTGTTTGGCTTAACATCACAATGAATGATTGGATTCCCAGAGTAATTGTACAGATAATCCAATGCCGTTGCAATGCCTATTGCAATATTTAGTCTATCTAAAAAGTGTAACTTTTTCTCATTAACGACAACAAATTGATTTTGATGCAACCATTCTTCTAAGCTTCTGTTAGAGATAGATTCCAAAATCAAATCATTGAAATCATTGCCTTTGAAATCTATGCTAGAACAAGAAGTAATGATCTTGACAAGGTTTATATGGCGAATGTTTCTTAATGCTTCACATTCCGCCAAGAAGATCTTGTGTGCTCCTTTCAGCTGAGCTTCAGCACTTTGATGGCGACCATTTTCTTGTCTGGGTTGAAAACTCCACGGTAGACAGATCCGTATTTTCCTTCACCTACTAAGTTTTCTAAAGAAAAACCATTGGTTGAAGTCCAAATTTCAGCATATAAAATCTTAAGGAGTTGTTTATCATACGCAGTTGTGGAAGAGGGCACTCTTTTAGATTTTTTTGTTTGATAAATTGCATATGTCCATCCAAATAACAAAACCCAGGCTATGAGAATACATATCACGATGATTATGATTATACGAGTTGACAACATTCCATTCTTCTTTGAATCTTTTGAGGGATATGCGTGTAGGTTCCTCCACAGAGATTTTCATTAACCACTACCGTCAAGGAACTTGCATTTACGAAGACTCCAGTTCTTCTTGGTACTTTACCTTGTTACATATTGAATGAAAGATTGAAAAAGCTAATGAATTTCAGTGTTTCCAAAGAAGCTGGAATTTCTCCTGACAATTTATTCCGTGACGAATCCATGAGTTCAATGTTTTTCAATTGTCCTAATGATGAAGGGATCGTCCCGTTTAGGAAGTTACCTTCCATTTCAAGAGTTTCCGGCATCTGACAACCACCAATTGATAATAGAATTTCACCCGATAATTCATTTCCAGACATGGTGAACACAAGTAGAATTTTCAAATTGCCTGTGTCTGAATGTAGTGATCCACTAAAGTTGTTTTGGGATAAATTTAGCGAAAGTAATGAGGGAAGTTCCTTCATGTTTATAAGCTTGCCAATGGAGGGAGGAATGATGCCGGAAAGAGTATTACCACCGGCATCAAAATAGCTTAGACCAACAAGCTCTCCAACTCCCCCAGGAAGGCTGCCTGATATGTGATTATGGTCTAGCCAAATGCTTGTAAGCTTTCTAGATAGATTAGAAATTTCCAAAGGTAGTTCGCCTTTGATTTCAATTCTTGACAAAACTCAATAGTACTAGGTTGGTGCAGTTGGCAACAATGAAGCTAATGTCATTATCTGTATCAATGCCCAAAGGGTTATTGTGGAATAGGCCCGGTAAGCATATTGTCCCCCATTTCTATTTATACAAGATCTGAAGCATTGGCTAATGTAAATGGAATTGACCTCGAGAAATAATTTGAACCAACTAAGAATCATGTCGTCTTTGGGAGCATCAACTCCAAAGTATCCGGAAAATGACCTGTTAGATAATTGTATGCAATCGAAATAAGTTGAATTGATGAGATATTGAAGATTTCGATCGGGAAAGAGCCTACTAATTTGTTTGAGGCCAATGCAATGCCCTGAAGATTGAAGAGCTTTTATGTGGGATCATCAGTTTTATGGTGGTCGGAGATAAGATTGAAAGTACGTAGTTACGATGTTGATGAACTTAATTTAATTGCTGCATTACTTGCGTGTGATTGCCTTCAATAATCTATCTTAAATCAATAGGAAAAAAGAAAAAAAAAATCATGGAGCACTTTGCCATGAAACAAACTCAAAAGGTAAACAGAATGAAGAAGAAAAATTACATTGAGAATAGTACTTGGCTATCAGAATAATGTTACTGAAATTTACCATCCAATGTGGAGCCATTGGAGTGTAATTCTGATTTTGAAAGTAGTGATACTAGAGTTCATTCCTAACATGTTGTAGTTCATTGAGTGCATCATTGATATCCATCCTGTCGTTTTGCATATCAGAAGAACATGAAACTCCTACACGAAATATCGATAAGCAACAAGACTCGATCCTTGTTGAATTGTAGTTGCTTCTCTTTTCTTCATTATCCTCTACTGTCAAGAGCTGTGGATCGACGATTTCAGCCACACGATGCTCGAGAGCGGTCTTTACATAGTTATGGAGATTAAAATCTTCTATGAACGTGTTGTATGTAGGTCTTTTTCCTGTGAACATCTCCAATAAAAGAATTCCATAACTATATATGTCTCCTTTTGCTGATATGTCACCTCCCATGCCATATTCTATACAAATGCAAAAGTTAATGACAAAAAGGCAGTTATAAAATAATGTAATCTAAAGATGCTATAATTGATAAAACATTTATTTCAGAACACTTCTGCTTTTAAATGTACCTGGAGCAACATAGCCAATTGTTCCTCTGATTCCGATTGAGGTGCTTTCTATATCATGAGATATATCATTAGCTGCCGGAAGAAATTTTGCAAGGCCAAAATCACTCACCAGACCATGTAAATCGTCGCCTAATAAGACGTTGCTTGGCTTAATATCACAATGAACGATTGGATTTCCAGAGTGATTGTGAAGATAATCCAATGCGGTAGCAATGTCTATTGCAATGTTTAGCCTTTCTAACAAGCCTAACTTCTTCTCATTAGAGACGACAGATGGATTTTGATGCAACCATTCTTCTAGACTTCCATTAGGGACGTATTCCAAAATCAAAGCCTTGAAATCATTGCCTTTGAAGTCTATGCTAGAACAAAAAGTAATGATCTTGACAAGGTTTCTATGGCGAATGTTTCTTAACGCTTCACATTCTGCCAAGAAGCTCATGTGGGCTCCTTTCAGCTGAAGCTTCGGCACTTTGATAGCAACTACTTTCTCACTTGGTTTGAGGACTCCACGGTAGACTGATCCGTATTTTCCTTCACCGATTAGGTTTTCTGACGAAAAACCATTGGTGCATGTCAAAATTTCAGCATATGAAATCTTAAGGAGTTGTTCATTGTGCGGAGAGGCCGAAGAGGGCACTCCTTTAGATTTTCTTCTTTGATAAATTGCATATGTACATCCGAATAACGAAACCAAGGCTATGAGGATACATATCACTAGGATTATGATCGTATGAGTTGACAACTTTCCACGCTGTTTTGAATCTTTTGGGGGACAAATAGTTAAGTTCAATGATTTGATTCCTCCACAGAGTTTTGTATTTCCCACTATTGACAAGGCACTTGCATTTACAAAGACTCCATTTTTCGGGACTTCACCTTCTAACATATTGAATGAAATATTGAGAAGCCTGATGAATTTTAGCGATTCCAAAGAAGGTGGAATTTCCCCTGACAATTCATTTCGTGACAGATCCATGACTTCAATGCCTTTCAATAGTCCAAATGATGAAGGAATTGTTCCGTTTAGGAAGTTACCTTCCATTTCAAGGTGTACCAACATCTGACAACCTCCAATTGATGGTGGAATTTCACCAGATAATTCATTATCTGATATGGTTAACATAGCTAGATTTTTCAAACGGCCCACTTCTGAAGGCAGTGATCCAATAAAGTTGTTATGGTGTAAAAATAGCGCAATCGATAAAGAGGTCATACTAAAAACTTCTTTAGGGAGTGGTCCTGTTAGATGATTTTGAGAAAGACCTAATGCTAATATTTCAGTGAGATTGCTCAGGGAAACCGGTATGCTACCAGTGAGCATATTTTCGCCTAGCTCTAGAACCAATAGCCCTGAAATACCACTAATAGATGGAGGAATTTTTCCTATAAAGTTGTTAGCTGCAAGATAAAGTTTCTTCATGTTTATAAGCTTGCCAATGGAGAGAGGAATGTTGCCTGAAAGAGTGTTGAAGCTGACATCAAACACGCTTAAGCCCACAAGCTCTCCAACTCCCTCAGGAAGACTTCCTGATATGTGATTATCATCTAGCCTAAGATATGAAAGCTTTCTAGATAGATTAGAAATTTCCAAAGGTAGTACGCCACCGATTTCAATTCCAGACAAGGTCAGTATTACTAGGTTAGTGCAGTTAGTCAAGGTGGCAATAAAGTTAATGTCATTATCTTTATCAATGCCTAGAGGGTTTTTGTAAAGTTGCAGTGCCTTGAGCTTTTGTAACCTTCCTAGATTTTGTGGGATTGGCCCGGTAAGCATATTGTATCCGATTTCTAATTGCACAAGATTTGAAGCATTGGCTAAAGTAGATGGAATCGACCCAGAGAAATTGTTGAAACTAGCTAAGAAATCCGTCATCTTCGGGAGTGTCAACCCCAAATTATCCGGAAATTGACCTGTTAGATAATTGTATGATTTGAATTGATGACATATTGTATATTTCCACAGGAAAAGAGCCTGATAACATATTTATGCCAAAATCCAGTGCGTAAAGATGGTAGAGCTTACCAAGCTCATGTGGGATGTTCCCGGTTAGATTGTTATATGAAAAATCTAGTAATTGAAGAGTAGAAATATTACCTAAAGATGGTGGGATGTATCCGGTAAAACCGTTTTGAGATAATACAAGTGAATGTAGGTTGGGCAATGCACTCAGCTGATCAGGTATTCTTCCACTAAGTTTGTTTCCTCTTAAATTGAAGTATCGGAGATTTTTGCATAATGTAATGTTAGCAGGAATTTCTTCTTGAAACGAGTTAACTTCAAAATCAAGAATCTGTAGGCGAAACAATCTGCCGATTTCTGGTGGAATTATGCCGTGGAATGAATTGACATAGAGATAAATATTCTTAAGAAAAGTAAGGTTTCCTATCGAGGGTGAAAGAGTGCCAACCAAATCGAGTGATGAAACGTTGAGCATAGTCACTCGTTTGTGTCTTTTCCCACAAGTGATTCCTTGCCATTCACAGAAATGAATCGAATCATTCCAAGAATTCAGAAATTGCGAAGGGTCACTTTGTATACGATTCTTGAAATCCAGCAAGGCTTGAAGGTCGGTCTCATTTGAAGTCGTAGCAAAAGAAAGAGTTGGAATTTCTGTGGCAACAATGAAAAAAAAGACAGTATAAGAGCATAATAGACTGATCATCATATTTCTGGTAGCCATTGATCAGTTTGCAATATATAACAGAATAAAAAATATAAAAGAAGAAGAAGAAGAAGATGAAAGGCTGCTGAAATTGAGCTGAGCAATTCCAGCTTCTAATGATCCTCCACTACTTATAGCAATATGTTAAAAAATGAATATCAGAGAGCTCGTTTTTTCCCGTGCAAAATTTCTTAACACATATTTTTCTTTCATAAGTTATCCTTCAAATTTTAGTTTTTATTTATTTCTGACTCAAATTTAATCTGTCCGAATTTATATCAGAACGTATGAAATATAGACTTTCGGTATGAAAAGATGCTTCATATAAAAGGGGGTCGGTACACACAAAAACACTTATCTTTCTGATAATTAATTTTTCCACAAAGACTTTGACTCATATGCTAAGACTTTGAACTTTGATTTTTTTTTTTTGATGGTTTTTATGGAATAAAATTATGAAAACGTCTCAATCTCAAACTGCCAAAGAGCAGTGATATCATATAATCTACTGTACGTATATAATAACAATGTATTTTCCGGTAAACATTGAGTTTTACCTCTGGTGTAAGTGTGTAACATATGATGGTGTAAGAAGGTTGGTATGAATAGGGGTGGAATCAGATCGAGACCCGTTTCGTAACTCTCGGATTAGATACCCGTCGTCGAATTCGAGAATTTTTTTTTCGACCAAAGTGTCGGGAGGACCTGACATTCGAAATATTCGAATATTCTGTTCCGCCGGGTAGAAACATGATATCTCGAAAAATATCATTTTAGTTTTTCCATCATATATATATATTTTTTTTGACGAAATTTTTCCATCATATTTATTAAACAAAAATTTTAAGATAAAAGAACATATACATAAAAAAACAATTAGGAAGTAATGGTACCACACCAATTCTACCTGGGCACCGACAAGATATAAAAATAGACATATATTGTAATACCTTTAAAAATAATGGTAGATTTAGTGTAGTGAACTTAAAGACTCCCATATTTTCTTTAAGATTTAGAGGCAAGGGAATAAATGAACACAAAAGTAACTTAATTAGGCAAATATGGCAATTTTAAATTTTTATTGTTTATGAAGACAAAAATATTGTGACATGGACAAATCTAATCCCAATTAAAGAAGAAAAAAAACGCCAAAAAGTTGTGGTAATTCACACAAAAAACAAAAATGATTTGGGCACCGATCATGTGCACAAATCATCGGGAAATTGGAGATTCAGGTTTGGTCCTCCTTCCCACTTGGAAATAAAGTTGCACTTTTGACAAAATACGTTTTTAGGTAACACGACGATAATAGCGTCGTAAAAAATATTGGAGTTAAACAGATTTTACGACAATAATAATGAAGTTACCATATTTTACGACAATAATAATGGAGTTACTCTTTACGACAATATTATTGTAGTGTTATCTAAAAATGCATTTTTAAAAAAAGACAACTTTTTTCACAAGTAAAGGATCTCAGAACGCCTGAATCTCCAATTTCCCCCCGAAACTTGAATTGCATGGTCCAACTTTTATGTTTTTCTTTTTGTTTTTTTTAAACAAATTACTTGGTCCAAAATTAGCCCGGTAAACTTTTGTGTACAAAAATTATGTACCTCCATCATCTTCCCACAAAAAAATCTTTTTTTTTTTTTCTCTCTCAATATTTCAAACGGTTATATTTTTTGATCAAAAATTTCGATCATCGTGATTCTTTCACCATAACTCATATTTTTTTCGTCCTCTTTATTCTGATATCTCATTTGATATATATTAGACTTAATTTCAGAAAATCGATTTTTTTTCTTCATAAATTCGATGCGATGCAGTAAAAGCTGAAGATAAAGTGACATGTGAAGCTGCAGTGAGAACATTTTATGCAGTGACAGGTAATGACACCTTATGCGGTGACATCAGTTTTAATATATGGAATAACACATTATGCATGCCACTAATGATATGCAGTGCATGAATACAGTGACACTTGACTTCCTCATACATCAATATTTTGTGTTGACAATAGTAGGGTGCAGTGACAATAGTAGTGACAATAGCAATAAATTACCGGGTAATGATGTATGTCAACCGGACGATGAAATTCCATGACATTTTACTCCCATTTCTTTAGTATATAGTGATATTTTGTATCAATTAGAGTAAATTTCGTGATAAATTGAATCACTTTTTTTTTTCTGTGTAGACACAACCAATATTCAAGCATTTTATCACTCTTTAGAGCTTATTAGTTATTTTTTGTTATCGGAATTACGTGTGGTATGTTCGTGTTGGTGATCTGCAGTGATTGTAAAAGCGTGGAGTGAGAATATCGAGGATTGATCGAGTTTCGTGCCATAAGTGGAGCAAAAAGGACAATGGAAAGACAAAAGCTATATTTTTATGTGATTGGCAATTCAAAGCTAGTAGTCCGGCCCGCACCGTGGAGACATGGGCGAAAACAGAAGCAAACACGGCGCAGGCCTCAACTACTTACGGCGCAAGCCGAGACATCAATTCAAAAGACAGTTGAGTGCATTAAATGCTGAAGTCAAATCCCAACTACCTTGTCAGATACGGCGTGCACCGTGGAAACTAGAGGCATTCACGGCGCAAGCCGTGAAAAACCCGGCGTAAGCCGTAATGTGAAAAATCAGCAAATTAAGTGGACTTTTGTACTCATCTTCGAGGGAGATCTTCAACAACCAGAAAAAAACAGAAAATACGACTCTTTCTCTGCAGCTTGAAGGCACCTCCCCCCTCAAGGCTCTTCTAGCCAAAATCCTTCTCATTTAGCTTTTAAATTTCATTGTAAAACATTTTAGAATTCTTATTTTTGATGTTTGAAGCACTTTGATGGATGCAAGAACAACTATTTTGTGTTAAACTCCATTGAAATCCTTTAAAGGTTGAATGTAAGTTTCCATTTTCAAGTTTTTAGCTTGTAAGTGGTAAATTCTTTATCTTTACTTTGATTTAATTGTTCTTGTTGTTATGAATGCTAGCTTTGACATGTTGGTAGCCATAACTATGAGTGGCTAGTCCCTTACTAGCTAAGATGATATAGTTGTGACAGTTAACCTCCTATGGTTGCATGAAATTGATTGTTTGTGTTTTCTAGTTTCTATTGCGCTGAAATTCGTGTTACTTGTATTGATTGCCATTGTGTATGTTTGAGTAATTACATATGCATCTGCACAACTAGTAGATACCGAATGGAGACATTAGTTGTGAGAAGAGAGTAAGAAGAACGGAAGGTAGAATCGACCCTAGCGGAATTCGGTTCCTTATCCGGGGAGTTATGCATTCAAGTGCTTATCTTGTCAATTCATTAGGTTTAAGGTACTTAGACCAATGAGGAGACAAAGAGTGGTTTCATTCACTCGTATGAGGGGAACCCACTTGTTTAGGAATGCACCGTTCACACATTAGAACGCCATTGAAATGTGGTAGGTAGATCATTTCCAAGGAATTAAGGAGAGATAACTTGAACTATGAATCATCTTGGCTAGATTCTTTTATAATTTGAACAATCTTTGTAGTTAAGTATTAGTTTCTTAATCAAACTTGCGATTCGGATCAAGATAATAATAACTAATTGGTGTTTGACCTCACATCCTTGTGGGATACGACATTGACCACCGTACTACACTACAATTGACCCGGTACACTGCCGGTGAGATTGGAACCCTAGGAAAGTTGCATCAGGTACTTCAATTTTCTTGGAGAGTCCAAATTTATTCACGAACGTATCTGTTTGTTTAGACAAAAAATGTTATGGACAAAAAATAAGTTATTAATAATGTAATTTAAAGACGTTAGCATTTATGAAACACTTATTTCACAACATGAGATACCTGGAGCAACATAGCCAATTGTTCCTCTGATTCTGATGGAGGTGCTTTCTATATCATGAGATATATCATTAGCCGTTGGAAGAAATTTCGCAAGGCCAAAATCACTAACCAAGCCATGTAAATCGTCGCCTAATAAGACGTTGCTTGGCTTAATATCACAATGAATGATTGGATTTCCATAGTGATTGTGAAGATAATCCAACGCGGTAGCAATGTGTATTGCAATGTTTAGCCTTTCTAACAAGCCTAACTTCTTCTCATTAGCGACGATAGATGGAATTTGATGCAACCATTCTTCTAGACTTCCATTAGGGACATATTCCAAAATCAAAGCCTTGAAATCATTGCCTTTGAAGTCTATGCTAGAACAAGAAGTAATGATCTTGACAAGGTTTCTATGGCGAATGTTTTTTAATGCTTCCCATTCTGCCAAGAAGCTCTTGTGGGCTCCTTTCAGTTGAAGTTTAAGCACTTTGACAACAACTACTTTCTCACTTGGTTTGAGGACTCCACGGTAGACAGATCTGTATTTTCCTTCACTAATTAAATTTTCAGAAGAAAAACCATTGGTGGATGTAAGAATTTCGGTATACGAAATCTTAAGGAGTTTTTTATCGTATTCAGAGGTTGAAGAGGTCACTCCTTTAGATTTTCTTCTTTGATAAATTGCATATGTACATCCGAATATTGAAACAAAGTCTATGAGGATACATATCACTAGGATTATGATCATATGAGTTGACAACTTTCCACGCTTTTTTGAATCTTTTGGGGGACAGACGGATAAGTGGAATGATTTGATTCCTCCACAGAGCCTTTCATTTCCTACTATTGACAAGGCACTTGCATTTGCGAAGACTCCATTTCTTGGAACTTCACCTTCTAACATATTGAATGAAAGATTGAGAAATTTTATAAATTTCAGCGTTTTCAAAGAAGCTGGAATTTCCCCCGACAATTTATTTCGCGACAAATCCATGACTTCAATGCTTTTCAATCGTCCTAATGATGAAGGGATCGTTCCATCTAGGAAGTTACCTTCTATTTTAAGGGTTTCCAACATCTGACAATCACCAATTGATACTGGAATTTTGTTGGAGAAAATAGTGGAATTGAATTAAAGTGAATAAAAATGATTTTATAATCATTTTATTCAGACGACTTTGCAAGCTTAATTTGATTATATTCTTGTATAGAATATATACTATGTTTTGATAATTACGAAAACTACGTAAGTCGTAGATGAATTCGGGATTTAGAATCATTCAATTCGGAGTACGAGTGAATGAGAAATTAACGCTTGAAGTCGGGTGTTTGAAAGAACTTTTGTTGGAAGTGGAAGTTGAAGAGTATTCAACTAAACTATGTACCACATTGGAAAAAGAGAGAAATGTTTTCCAAGATATATGTGGGAAGAATGTTATATGTGGTATAAGCTCCTAGAAGAAGGAGAGATAGCGGGTTGGTTTTAGCAGTCAGACGTTCTGCTAAAATGGCCACACGCGCGCGCGCGCCGCCGCCGCCCGCCCGAGCCCGTGCCCGTGCCCGAGCCCGAGCCCGTTGACCGTTGACCTTGACCTTGGTCTTGGTCTTGGTCTTGGTCTTGGTCTCGGTTCAGCAATAATTAATGGTTAATTCATTGCTGTAACTGATGAAACGGCTGTAATTAAGATGAGTTATGGTAATTCATTGCGAATCGCGAAACGGCCGTAATTAATCATTCCAAATTTGACCCCTCTCCTATATATAGCCTCCATATGGATTGAAGCTACACATACACATTCGAAATACAACACCGAAAGCTTCATACATTCATAGAGTTCGACGTAGTTGCATACGAGTTTGAAGAAGAGATTCGAGCACTAGAGAGTTCGTTGAAGGTTCGTGTAAGAAGTACCTCTATACGAATCGGTAATCCGAGTTATCCCGGGAGACAATTGGTTTTAACCGGGGTACACACCGGACCAAATTTGTCTTAAGGACGAGTGTCCTACTCGTCTCGGAGTTATTGTATCCACTTTTATTTTAGTATATTTCATTTTTCATTTGTAATTCGTTTTATTTTCAATAAAATTGTTGTTTAATTCGTGTTAATTATTTTAATTGCGTTCGGGCTCCTACAGCTTAAGACAAATTTCAGAACCGATGTTCTGATTTTAACCCGTGCGTAATCGAAATTTTTTATACGAATTTCTACTCAATTTTTCTGAGTTTAGACGAATTAAATAAACTTGTTTTAATCAGAATTCGATTCGATCACTCGGTTCGATCGGTTCGGCTCGTTCTTGATTGATTCGGTTTATTTCGAATTTTCAGCTCGTTTACTGAACATTTCAGCTCTTAATCTGAACGGTTCAGTCTACTTCTGAAACTTCAGCTCGTTTTATAATTTAGTTAAATCTTCCTTTTTGGTATCGATTTCTGGTAAAATCGGTCCACTTCCTTTTTGGTATCGATTTCTGGTAAAATCGGTCCACTTCCTTTTTGGTATCGATTTCTGGTAAAATCGGTCCACTTCCTTTTTGGTATCGATTTCTGGTAAAATCGGTCCACTTCCTTTTTGGTATCGATTTCTGGCAAAATCGGTCCATCTCCTTTTGGGGTTTTCTGGTAAAAACTACCACGTTAAAACAAGATTGAAATACAAACATTGTTGGAGAATCGAGTTGAAACAAACTCGAGCTTGTTTTGACGAGTCAAAACAATCTTCAAATTGTTTTCTTTGGGTGAAAAACCTACGTGTTGTATTATCAGTTATTCTTTTCTGATAAAAGTTTATTTTCTGTCTTGAACAGAAATGGCATCTGATGATCAAATCACTCCTACTCCGGCCGGTGCGCCAAACGGAGGACGCCTTCCCACACTTCGGGAATTATGACACGGACAACTACCGTGGCGGTGCTAACCACGAGAGGCCGAGAAGTTCAACGGATCGAACTTCAAACGTTGGCAACGAGAAGATGTTGTTTTACTTAACAACACTTGGATTAGCGAAAATGCTAATCGAAGATCCACCGGTGGTGCCACCCGAGATCGCCGAAAAGACAAACTTTTCTTGTAGTCGAAAACTCGGAAGAATAGTGATTTTTTATGTAAAAATTACATTCTTAATGGTTTGGATAATATGTTGTATGGTGTATACCGTACGTATGACTCGGCTAAATCGTTGTGGAAAGCTTTAGAGAAAAAGTACACAACGAGAGGATCTTGGTGCCAAGAAGTTTCTTGTCGGTAGGTTTTTAAAGTTTGAAATGAACGATACTAAACCTATTGTGAAACAAAGTGGAGGAGTTGCAAATTCGATATCCGAGATGATAACGAAAGATCCGAAAATCAACGAGAATTTTCAAGTGGCTCGTGTCATTGAGAAGCTTCCCGACTCTTGGAAGGAGTACAAGAGCTATCCGATGCATAAGAGGAAGCAGGTAACGATGGATGATCCGATTGTTCGCCTCCGTATTGAAGAGGACAATAGAGCATCCGAAAAGAGACGTTCGAGTCGGTTGGACAAGCGAAGGCTAACGTCGCCGAGGTCGAAATCGAAAAGGAAGAAGCCCGAGAAATCGGTTAAGAAGACGGGGAATCTTCAAGGAAGCCGACGGGGGATAAGCCGGCGCCATTCAAGTTTAATGGCAAGTGTCACAACCGTGGCAAACAAGGGCACCGTGCCGCGGACCGCCGATCAAAGAAGCCTTACAACCATAAGGCTCATATGGCCGAAACGAGGATGATGACAATCTCTCGCGCAATGGTGACAGAGTGCAACACTTGTGGGTAATCCGAGACAATGGTTTGTGGACACCGGGGCCACTAAACATGTCTCGCGCCGATCGTGATGTCTTCTCAACCTACAAGGCCGGAAATGGTGAGAAGCCGTGGATGGGCAACTCGCTCGACCAACCATTCGTGAACTGGAAATGTGATTCCGAAGATGACTTCGGAAAGAAGCCGACCCTCACAAATGTTCTCCATGTTCCGACATACGCGTAAATCGATATCCGGTGGTATCTTTGAATAAGAATGGTTTTAAACTTTCATTTGGTAATGACAAGGTCATTTTGACCAAAAATGATATGTATGTGGGTAAAGGTTATTTTACCGAGGGTTTATTTAAACTCAATGTAATGGCTATTATGCCAAAGAATGTTGTGCCCAGTGAGGCTAATAAAAATACATCTACTTCTCGCGTACTTGATTGAGTCTTGTACTTTATGGCATAATCGTTTAGGACACGTTAATAATAAATCAATTCAAAGAATGATGAATTTGGATTTATTACCTAAACTAAAAGTTAATCAAACCGAAAAATGCCAAGTCGTGTTTGAAGCTAAAATGACTAAAGCGCCGTTTCAATCCGTGGAAAGAAACACAGAACCGTTAGAATTAATTCACACCGATTTGTGTGACTTAAAGTTTGTGCAATCGAGAGGCGGTAAAAAGTATTTTGTAACTTTTATCGATGATTGTACAAGGTATCGTTATGTATATTTGCTAAGTAGCAAAGATGAGGCTATCGAGGCATTCAAAAATTATAAGAATGAAGTTGAGAATCAACTTAGCGGACGAATCAAGAAGGTTCGTAGTGATAGAGGTGGAGAGTATGAATCGCCATTTGAAAGAATATGTCTAGATTCGGGCATTATTCATCAAACTACGCTCCATATGCACCTCAATCTAACGGAATTGCTTTGAACGCAAAAACCGTACTCGAAAGAGATGATGAATGCTATGTTGATTAGTTCGGGTTACCTCGTAACTTGTGGGGGGAGGCCCTTCTCTCCGCCAATACAATTCTCAACGGGATTCCGTCTAAAAAGATGGATAAAACTCCATATGAGATGTGGAAAGGCCACAAACCAAGTTATAAATACTTGAAAGTGTGGGGGTGTTTAGCAAAGGTGGAAGTGCCTAAGCCTAAACAGATTAAGATTGGGCCAAAAACGATAGATTGCATATTTATTGGGTATGCTCATAACAAGAGTGCATATAGATTTCTTGTGCACAAATCGACAATCCCGATGTGCATGTAAACACAACATGGAGTCAAGAAATGCGGTGTTTTTTGAGGATGTCTTTCCACATAAAGAAAGACACAATGAAGACTCAAATAAGAGAGTACACGAAAATGTGGGGGATAGTACTCCGGAAAACGAGGAAGTGGAACCTCGAAGGAGTAAGAGGGCTAAGACTTCAACGTCTTTTGGGCCGCATTTTCTAACCTACATGGTAGAAAATACTCCAAGGACATATGCCGAGGCTATGTCTAATCCGAAGCACCTTTCGGAAAGAAGCTATTAATAGTGAAATAGATTCTATTATGCAAAATCACACTTGGGAATTGGTTGACATTCCACCGGGAAGTAAAGCACTCGGGTGTAAGTGGATTTTCAAAAAGAAGCTTAAGGTTGATGGATCTATTGATAAGTATAAGGCCAGGTTGGTAGCCAAGGGTTATCGACAAAAGGAAGGTCTTGACTTCTTTGATACTTATTCACCGAAGAACGAGAATCACTTCTATAAGGGTTCTTATTGCTCTTCTTTACGATCTATAACTTGGAGATCCATCAAATGGATGTTAAAACCGCATTTCTAAATGGTGAATTAGAAGAAGAGATATACATGGAACAACCCGAGGGGTTTGTAGTTCCGGGGCAAGAGCACAAGGTGTGTAGACTCGTTAAGTCTTTGTATGGATCGAAACGGGCACCCAAACAATGGCATCTAAAGTTTGATCAAACTATGCTATCTAATGGGTTTAAAATTAACGAGTGTGACAAATGCGTCTACATCAAACAAACACCTAATGCTTATGTGTTAGTGTGTTTATATGTTGATGATATGCGATTATGGGAAGTACTCATGATATCATCATGAATACCAAAAAGTTGCTCACGCAATTTTGATATGAAGGATATGGGACAAGCGGATGTAATTTTGGGGATTAAAATCTCCGAATATCTCGAGGGACTAGTATTATCACGGTCTCACTACATTGAATCCGTTCGAGGAGATTCAATGTTTTTGATGAAAGTCCTATGAAAACACCCATTGACTTAAGTCTTCACTTGGTCAAAAATAAGGGTGAGCCTGTGTCTCAGTTGAAATATTCACAGATTATAGGGTGTCTAATGTACATAACCAACTGTACTAGACCTGATGTTGCGTGTGCTGTGAACAAACTGAGCAGGTTTACAAGTAATCCCAGTGAGGATCATTGGAAAGCGCTGATGAGAGTACTCAGGTATTTGAAATATACAATGAACCTGGGATTACGTTACACAAGATATCCAGCAGTATTAGAAGGATACTGTGATGCAAACTGGATTTCTGATTCTAAAGAGTCAAAATCCACAACTGGATATATCTTTATGATTGGTGGTGCTGCGGTGTCCTGGAAGTCCACAAAGCAGACATGCATATCTCGTTCCACAATGGAAGCTGAGTTTATTGCACCGGACAAAGGCGGGGAAGAAGCGAGTGGCTTCGAAATTTCCTAGAGGACATTCCTTGTTGGACAAAACCGATTGCTCCTATTAGCATACACAAAGTGATAGTCAATCGGCTATACACCGAGCACAAAATAGTATGTATAATGGTAAGTCTAGACATATACGTCGACGACATAATACCGTTAAACACTTGATCTCTAGTGGTGTGATTTCCATCGATTATGTAAAATCGAAGGAGAATCTTGCGGATCCGCTTACTAAAGGTTTACTCAGAGATCGATGTCAATTTTGACACTCGGAATGGGACTTAAGCCTATTGAAAGTTAAGTTTTGTAATGGTAACCCTACCATGTTGACCGAGATCCCAAGATCTTGGTTCAAGGGACAACTAAGTTATGAAGTCAAGTCGATGAACACTTTCCCATTCCGTGAATAAAAGTGTTGTCCGCCGAGAGTGTGAAGGTTAAGTGAAAACTTTTAATGATTCCTATAACTTGATTAAATTCGAGTGGGGTATGGCGAATACTCTTTGATAGGAGGTCACCTATGTAAGTGCGAAGTGGGGCCGCTTCTATGAAAATTCGAGGCTAGAATTCTCTAAAGCACTTTCGAAACCAGGTGTGATTCGGGGCCAAAATGAATCCGGTCATGAGAACCAAGTACGAAAGTGCTAAGGGAAATATTGTGTGAGTGCTATTGTCCGGTTCTACACTAAAGGCCGAACAGAGTTCAAGACTTAAGTTCACCGATTAGCCGAGTAGATCCGATAGTACTTCACTAGGGCGGGTTCAAAGCCGAAGCTACCTCTCCGATGCAATGTTTTTCCGTCGAATCTCTTCGTGTCCGCATTTGCATTAATTTCCATTCATGTGGGGGATTGTTGGAAAAATAGTGGAATTGAATTAAAGTGAATAAAAATGATTTTATAATCATTTTATTCGACGACTTTCGCAAGCTTAATTTGATTATATTCTTGTATAGAATATATACTATGTTTTGATAATTCGAAAACTACGTAAGTCGTAGATGAATTCGGGATTTAGAATCATTCAATTCGGAGTACGAGTGAATGAGAAATTAACGTCTTGAAGTCGGGTGTTTGAAAGAAGCTTTTGTTGGAAGTGGAAGTTGAAGAGTATTCAACTAAACTATGTACACACATGGAAAAAGAGAGAAATGTTTTCCAAGTATATATGTGGGAAGAATGTTATATGTGGTATAAGCTCCAGAAGAAGGAGAGATAGCGGGTTGGTTTTAGCGATCGGACGTTCGCTAAAATGGCCACACGCGCGCGCGCGCGCGCCGCCGCCCGCCCGAGCCCGTGCCGAGCCCGGCCCGTTGACCGTTGACCTCCGTGCGGTGCTTGTCTTGGTCTTGGGCGGGGGAAATGGGCGCCTTCGGCCCTGGCCTGGCTTCGTTAAACTTTTTATACAAAAGTTAATTGGGCTGGTCCGGTTCATAAACATTCGATTGGTTTGAAGATTGAGTTCACTCGGTTCGGTTATCCAACATAGTTCGGTTCAAAATAATTAATGGTTAATTCATTCATTGTCGTAAATCGATGAAACTACCGTAATTAAGATGAGTTATGGTAATTCATTCGTCAGAATCGATGAAACGGCCGTAATTAATTCATTCCACGTACATACCCTCTCCTATATATAGCCTCCATATGGATTGAAGCTACACATACACATTCGAAATACAACACCGTAGAAGTTCATACATTCATATAGTTCGACGTAGTTGCATACGAGTTTGAAGAAGAGATTCGAAAGACTAGAAGAGTTCGTTGAAGGTTCGTGTAAGCAGCACTCTATACGAATCCGCAATCCGAGTTATCCCGAGACAATTGGTTTTAACCGCAGTACACACCGACCAAATTTGTCTTAAGGACGAGTGTCCTACTCGTCTCGGAGTTATTGTATCCACTTTTATTTTAGTATATTTCATTTTTCATTTGTAATTCGTTTTATTTTCAATAAAATTGTTGTTTAATTCGTGTTAATTATTTTAATTGCGTTCGGGCTCCTACAAATTTCACCAGATAATCTGTTTTCAGATACGGTTAACTCAACTAGGTGATTCAAATTGCCCATTTCTGAAGGTAGCGATCCAGTAAATTTGTTTTGGTCTAAATTTAACAAATTTAAAGGAGAGGTCATGCTAAAAACTTCTTTAGAGAGTGATCCAGTTAGATGATTTTGAGAAAGATCTAATTCTTGCAATTCAGTGAGATTGCTCCACGTACGCGGTATGCTACCAGTGAGCATATTTTGTCTTAGACCCAGAATCAACAACCCTGAAATATCACCAATAGATGGAGGAATTTCTCCCGTAAAGTTGTTCGCATAAAGATAAAGTTGCTTCATGCTTATAAGTTTTCCGATGGATGGAGGAATGCTTCCCGAAAGAGTATTATCGTGGACACTAAACAAACTTAAACCAACAAGCTCTCCAATTCCCTTAGGAAGGCTTCCTGATATGTGGTTTTCATATAGATTAAAATGTGAAAGCTTTGTAGATAGATTAGAAGTTTCCAAAGGTAGTACGCCTCCGATATCAATTCTTGACAAATCCAATTCTACTAAGTTGGTGCAGTTAGTCAAGGTGGTGATGAAACTAATGTCATTATCTTTATCAATACCCAGAGGGTTATTGTGAAAACGCAAATACTGCAGTTGTTGTAACCTTCCCAGATTTCGTGGGATAGGCCCGGTAAGCATATTATCTCCAATATCTATATATGCAAGAGTTGAGGCATTGGCTAATGTAGATGGAATTGACCCCGAGAAGTTGTTTGACTCGATTAAGAAATTCACCATCTTTGGGAGTGTCAACCCCAAAGTATCCGGAAATTGACCGGTTAGAAAATTGTATGCGATCGAAAGAGTTTGGATTGATGAGATATTATAGATTTCAAAAGGAAAAGAGCCAGATAACTTATTTATGGCCAATCCGAGACCCTGAAGATTGGAGAGCTTACCGAGCTCATGCGGGATGTTCCCGGTTAGACTGTTATATGATAACTCTAGATATTGAAGAGTAGAAATATTACCTAAAGATCGTGGGATATATCCAGTGAAATTGGTTTGGGCTAATTCAAGGACCTGCAATTTTGGTAATGCATGCACTCAATTGATCAGGGATTTTTCCACTAAGCTTGTTTTCATTTAAATCGATGATTCGAATATTTTTACATGATGTAATGTTAATAGGAAATTGTGCTTCGAATGAGTTATTGGCAAGAGAAAGAATCCGTAGGCGAAACAATCTGCCGATTTCTGCTGGGATTACGCCATAGAAGGAATTGTCACCGAGTTGGATATTTTGAAGAAAAGTAAGGTTTCCAACAGAGGGAGAAAGAGTGCCAACCAAATCGAGTGATGAAACGTTGAGTACCGTCACTCTTTTGTGTCTCTTTCCACATGTAATTCCTTGCCAATTGCAGAAATGAATCGATTCATTCCAAGAATTCAGAACTCGAAAAGGGTCGCTTTGTATACGATTCTTGAAATCCAGCAAGGCTTGATGGTCTGTCTCATTTGTAGTCGTAGACTCGTAGCAAAAGAAAGAGTTGGAATTTCTGTGGCAACAATGAAAAAAAAGACAGTATAAGAGCATAATAGACTGATGATCATATTTCTGTTTGCCATTGATCAGTTTGTTGCAATATATAACAGAATAAAAAATATAAAAGAAGAAGAAGAAGATGAAATTGAGGTGAGCCTGAACTCAGCTTCTTCTAATGGTCCCATTTATTTATAAGCAATAGGAAAAAATAAATATCAGAGAGCTATGTTTATTTGCCTCCACAAAACTCTTATCTTTTTGATAATTTATTTTCCCACAAAGACTTTGGGCTAAATGTGACAGAGACCGAAGTAGGGGTGAACATGGTCCGGTTCGGCCGGTTTTTATCATTTTTAAAACCGAACAAATTTATACGGTTTCAAATTTTTGAAACCAAACTAGAACGGTTTGAAGACGTAAACCACGTTATTCGGTCCGTTTTTGGTTTCGCTTTGTTAGGTTTATTACGGTTTTCTATATGGTTCTTATTTTACTCGTTTCAATTCGATCATCAATGAATCATCAACTTAAAAAAACTACTATTAATGAACAAACAACTATATTATTAAATGACATACATAAATCTCAAAATCATAACACAAAATAGTATTTTGAGTAAGATTAGGGAAGAAAGAGGAATAGATTTGTTTTACAAAGTAAGGAGATACAAATGGAAGATAGATCTCTCTCACACACACACACACACACACAAACAGATATATATATATATATATATATATATATATATATATATATACACGAAGAATTTAAATTTCGTTTCCCCTCAATTACCCGACCCAAACCCGGAAAGAAAACATAAAAAATAAAGAAAAAAAACAGAAAAACAATTTTAATAACTCAAAAAACGTGCTAAAAAACAAATTTAATTTGCCACCATTTAATGAAAATAAAAAATAATCCCGCATTTACTCAAAAAAATATCCCGCCGCATAAATTGAAAAAAGCCAGTCGCATTTAATGAAAATAAAAAATAATCCCGCATTTACTCAAAAAATATATTCTGCCGCATTCAACATAAAAAATACAGCCGCATTAACTGGAATAAAAACTGCCGCATAATATCAATAAAAAAAAACCCAGCCGCGTTTATTAAAAAAAAACTACCCAACAAAATCAAAAAAAAAATCTGCAGCATTCAAAATAAAAGATACGGCAAAAACTACCCAACAAAATCAAAAAAAATCTGCAGCATTCAAAATAAAAGATACGGCTGCATTTACTCAAAAAAAATTCTCCCACATTTCTATATCAATACATATTATTCCCATCATTTGCATTTCTCCCAATTCTCCATTTATTTCTTCCCAAATTATGCATTCATTCTCCGTGCAAATAAATCTATCAAGGTACACATTTCCACGAGTTTCCCTAATTTCCCATTCATGTCGAGTTTCCCCAATTTCCCATTCATGTCTGATGTTTTTATACAACTATTGAAAGAGTACATGTTTTTCACTGTGTTTGATTTTTTTTCCAGGTTGCTAAGTTGTTAGGGTCGTCCATATCTGAAGCTTCACACACTCTCAATCCATTGATAATTATCAGGTAATTTCTTTTCTCCATTGTCCTGGAAAAAAAAAAATCCAGATATTACAAAAAAAAAAAAAAAAAACAACACAACACGTCCCATTTGTATTAAAAAAAAATAAAAAAATAAAAATGAAAATCAGATTTTCTACCCCATTGCCATTGCTAATTTTACCTTTTCTTCACCAATGATTCTTTTTTTTCCCTCCAGGTTTGTGAGTTATCATTAACGAATCTTCAAAGCAATAATAACCACTGAAGAGGTAATTACTTGGAACAATGCTTTTTTTTTACTTGATTTAAGGGAAATTCTATTGCGTAGAGAATTTACAAAACCAAATAATATTTCTCAGGTAATTTCTTTTCTATCTTTATTCATTTTATCATATTCTGTATGGTTTAATTCAAGTTCATGTTTTTCCTATTTTGATGAATTATTGTTTTCTCTGTTTTGATGTGAAATTTTTTCCACATGTAAAATAATCTACACAAATTTTTTTTCTCATTTTCGAATTTTTTTTTTCCTTTTACGTATAGTAAAACTAGCCAAAAAAACCCGTGCATAATGCACGGGTGAAATGGAGGGAAAAAAATGCACGGGTGAAAAAAAAGAATGTAATCTATCAAAGAAAATGATGAACATAAAAGTTTTCCGTTCATTTTATTGCATAGTTCAGTGACTTGCCTTCTAGACACATTTGGGAAACAAATTATCTTAAAATTTGTAAAGGATAAGTTCCAACTCATCAGAGCGACAAGGAAAAAAAAACAGCAAGTAGACTACCAAATACACCAAAAAAAAAAAAGGAAAAAAATCATCATATAAAATATGCCAGGGCAAATCGAAGGTAATATGACAACATAGACTAACAACCCTCATGAGTATCCGAGGACATTAAACAACCAGTATGATAAGAAATTATGTCCTAGATTATAAGGATGACTCATAATGATAAAAACGATAACAATGATGATAGTTTCCCAAATTCCAGAAGAAGAAAAAGGAAAAAAAAAACGGATTGAATAACAGTTAACCTTAAACATATAAACTGGCATCAAAATGCTAAACTATAAACTCGCCACATTCCACTCAATCAAATGCTTCCCTTAATAAAGTACATATCCGGCTAAAAATACTCAGTTGTTGCATTGTGACAAAAAATCAAAACCCGACAAAAAGATTAATGAATAAAAATACTAAATATGGAATGAAAGCAGATTCAAAGACGTCAGAGTTGAAAATGTGCTAAATATATAATCTATCGACTCTATAACGGGCTTCACTCCTATAACAAAAACAACGTAGTAGACCTTTTTTCCCGAGTTTCTAGAACATTAACATTAAAACACATTTAAAACTGCTGCAGCCAAAACAGCCAAATATTATAACCAAAATCACGGAAGCAATATCAGAATATTATCTACAATAATATAAACAGTTAATTAAATAATAAAATCACGGGAACATATTTTGAAGAATACAAAACAGTTAATTAAATAATAAAATCACGGAAACAGATTTTGAAGGCTACAAAAATACACAATATTATCTACAATAATAATAACAAAATAATATAATAAAAACACATTTGAAAAAGCTAAAACTATAATTAAAAAAAAACGTAGCTTTTGAAGAAAAAAGACACACGTGCTAAATACAAAAAAAATAAAAAAATATTGCAACCCAATTTGCATGATCTCCCTAAATAAACACATTTACTCATTTCCACAAAATCTCACCAAAATAAAAACAAAGAATACAAAATCTGAACAAAATAAAAAAAAACAAAACATAAAAAAAACCGTCCCTCCCCCAAAAAAAATAAAAAATGAAAGTCAAAGATAATAAACGAACAAATTGTACATGTACGATAGCCAATACAGTATAACTTTCCAAAAGGCTACATATTTAGTTCAACTGAGAAACTTATCACGGCACAAAAAAGAAGACATTGTTTGAAATCTTGAAATGAAGTGTGTATATCCATATTTTTCTTTAAATAACCTAGGAGATTACATTATGAAACACAATAGTTGAGATATTATACAATTAATGTTTAGTGCATTGTTTCATCGTTTCTCTTGGATTCGAGATTCGCCCTTTGGATTTATCGAACATGTCGAGCTGCAAGTTTGTGGTTATCAATGTTTACTAGGTGTCTAATCACAAGTTCATAAGAAGTTCTATGGACACTCCCAAGTGCTTGATCAAAAGGTTGGTCAAGAGTCGAGGGGATGTTCAATATCGTGTTCTTCATGATCCACGTGACCAAGATTACCTTTTAACGGTCTGAGTTCACACACATCACTACCCGCCCCATCAGCCACAATCATTTGTGGCAGTGGCAAGTTGCTCGATTTTACTGACTAAACTCCTACCTGCATCCTATTAATGAGGAGCAGGGGTAACCATAACACTTTGATTCTTGAAAAACTTCGAGCAAAATTAAAGCTCATGTCTTGGGCATAAGAAAATGCACTTTCCGCTCATACTTACGTCTCAGTTTACATGCATAAAATCCATTTTTTTTCCTTTTCTTTTCTTCTTCTAAACCAATCAAACAGGGCACAAAAAGAGAGAAATAAATAAAAAAAAAAAAGAAAAAGAACCAACCGCATGCCCCATTTTCACACACTGATAATAATGTGACAAAACACTGTCCCAATCGCTATAATAAAAAAAGACGTGTTGTGCTTTGTAAAATTAATTACAAAAAAAAATTGCCGCATAAAAATTAAAAAAAAAAAACAAAAAAACCAATTTTAATAAAAACTGCCGCATAAAAATATTAAAAAAATACAAAAAAAAAAATAAATTTGCCATTAATTACTCACCATTACTACCTTCAATTTTCCGGTTTAAAATTCAATCTTTTTTCCTGTTTAAAATTAATATATGCATCCACTAAAAAAAATTCATATATGCGGAATTATATTTTATGATCCATAACATAAAAAAAATTGAAATAATAAAAAAACACGGAATCAGTGGTGTATCGAGTAAAATGCGGAACATAATAAAAAAAAAAGGAGGAATTATATTTTATTATCTCTAACATAATAAAAAAGATTTGAAAGAATAAAAAAAAAACGGAATCAGTGTAACAAATACAATGCGGAACACAAAAAATTTAGTGTAACAAAATAATGAATTATCATTAAATACTGAATTGAACATAGTAAAAACACGGAATCAGGGCGCCAAAATAAAATATTTTTTTAAATACAGATTTTTTTTGGGTTCCAATGACCACTAATATACCATTGCTTTCTCCAACGCTGACAACAAGCCACTTCCTAAATATGCATTGTTTATTTCTTTTATTGATAGTATGGATTCAACATACCGTATGTCGATTGAAAGAAAACGACAACGGACCCTCATGTCGGAAGCCGGCCATCAAATTATAGTATCACTCAATCATCCACTTCAGAAGGTAGCATTGTATACCGTTATGTTACTTGCTTAATGCATATGACGTTGCTTAGGCATCTACTGTTTGCACTAATAACATGATTGTCTCACTAATTCGTCAATTAAACGTACATGTCAGATTCCTCTGACACCGATCTAGATGAATTTGTTCCCGTGTCTCCGACGGCTGCAATTCAACATTTAGGTAAACTTCTTGCATACACATGATAAACTGATCGTTTGAAGCCTCTTTAAACACGCAGCTACATACACATATTATTATTGTACATCGTCAGGACATTATGGATGATTACAAATATGATGAAAGTTGTGAGATACATTGTTTTTTTTATTATTTTTGCAGCGTCCGATGAAAACTTAATTGATGTTCCGATTATTATTGATGTTTCTGATGAAGAACCGATCACTGAACGTCCGCTCCGTGCACCGTTTCATGCACGTTATGAGGCAGATCAAACTAGAGGTATAATAATGTTCATTTCAACATTTCATTATTACACACATTACATACTTTCATTTTTTTTATAAAAACGTTTTTACCTACATTAATATCAAATTTTGTTTATCTCCTTTTTTGTACACCAGCAGACAATAATTTGGTGGAGGTTCAAGTTATTGACGATTATCATATACAACCAATCGTAGAAGATCGTTCTCCGGTAGAAGAACCCATCATGCGGCGTCATCCGGCCACAAAAGCTATTCGACAAACATGTTTGATATATTTCATTGCAATCATAGATAGGTATGTTATAAAGTATGATGGTATGCGTTTTTTTAAGAAGTGGTACGTATTTGATTTACTATGAAAATTCTTAAAGTGTTAACGTACAATTATCATTAATGCATTATGTTTCACATGACACCGCGCTATCTTAGAGCAAAGATGGGATCATTACTCTGCATGCAAATGTAGCCCATAACATTTGCATATCGGATTTGTTAAGAAAAACTTTATGAACTAAATGTATGTATGTAGGCGCTGGACGTCGTATGCGACGTCCATAATTACGGTGGACATTCAAACCACGTTCATCCATGTGTCTCAAATGTAAAGCCGTAATGTGGGTGGAGGAGAGGGTTGCAAATAGTTCTACAAGGAATCCAAGGTATCAACTGTGTTGTGGTGACGGCCACGTTGATTTGCCGTGGCTCCCCGAAACTCCGACCTACCTGAACGGATTACTATCGAATCCCAGTTTCAGACACCACATCAGATCATACAATTCAATGTTCTTATTTACGTCAATGGGAGGAAAGGTTGATCAGTCTGTAACAAATACACGTGGACCGTATGCGTTCCGGATTAGTGGAGAAAATTACCATAGAATAGGTTCACTTTTACCACCTCCTGGTGAGCCCGTGAAGTACATTCATGATACAGAGAATGAATTACAAAATCGAGTTAACTTGTTAACGGAAGGGCGTGCATCGGACCTTGACTTGGTAATTGTTGAAAGGTTGAAAAATATGTTAGATGTTATCAACCCGTATGTGCATACTTTGAGAACTGCTCGAGATGAGCTGCGTAACAACCCCGCGCTTCAATTGGATTTGAGAATCATAAGTGACAGAGGTGGTCGTCAATACATACAACCCACTGGTCGTGAGGTAGCTGCTTTGATTGTAGGTGGCGGTCTTAACGATGGAGCAACCCGCGATATTATCATAAAGACTCACCAAGGAAATATACGTAGAATCACAGAGTGGCATCCTTCATATATGCCATTGCAATACCCATTGTTGTTCCCATACGAAACTGATGGATGGCGTGTTGGTATCAACGCATCTGCGAATACTATGAGAAAACGTATTTCGGTGTCAGGGCGTGAGTTCTATGCATACAGGATGCAAGACCGCGAAGGTGAAGGCACGAATCTACTCCAAGGAGGGAGGTTATTTCAACAATTTACAGTTGATTGTTGGGCTGCTATAGAACATAATAGCTTACGTTATGTTTGGACTAATCAAGCAACTTTGCGAGGGGATGTGTACCAGGGTGTCTCGGATTTTATCTAATGAAAAATAAACAAGTAATTAATTTATAAATCCGGTATACCCCAAGTGTAGGGATCGTAGTATAGCGATTAATACCGGAGTCGATCTCAGGGAATCGAGGTTGTTTAATCTAGTTTATTAATTCTTCTAATTTGTTACTACTAAAACAAAACTAAAAACAGAAAGATAAACTGGACAGAGGATTGTCAGTCCAAAGCCAGAAAAACATCGTTGCGAACAAAAGTAAATAAAACTATAACTAGGAAAATAATAAAACTAACGAACATGATAATGACTGAAGCAAATCAACATAGAACAAACCATGATCCACCATCCCGCAACCCTTAATTTCCTGCCTAGATTATCTTATGAAGATTTAATCAAAGATGTGATTCACCTTTCAAAAGTATGAATTCCTACTCTCGTAGATAATTCGCCTATCAATCTTTTATCTCTCGATCTTAAAGATTAACGTTTTCAAACCAAGGTGCAAGATTTATTAGATCTAACAATCTAGATATTCTAACCTATCAACTCTCGTATTTTTAGGTTAAAAAGATCTATTCATTCCTATGGTGATCTAGCGTTTACACCGACTCTCGTCATACGGTAAACATCAATAACAACAATCTCTCGATATACGTTGCATAAACATATAATCATGGAAAAGAAACAAGCTTTAAATTGAAATCATTCATAAAATTATTCAAAGGAAAAGAAATAAAAGAAAGCCGAAATAAACGATCTCACAGTGTCGTTCATGTTGCGAGCTTCAGCATCAGCATGGCAACAAACAGGAAATAGAAAAAACGAATATAAAAACAAGAAAAACCGCAACCCCAGCCTCCCCTAAGGGGGCTGGGGCCGCCTAGGGGTTTCTCCTAATGATTGTGTATCAATAGGTCTCAATAATGTATGATTAGGGTTGAAATACGCGCTGATATTTATAGAAAACTGAGGCGATGCTGCTATGGCGGTGGAAGGACGCCCGTCCAGAAAATATCTGAACTCTCTGATCTGATTTTCTTCCTCTGGACGCTAGTTCAATATTCGGACGCCAGTTCACTGGAAACTTGACTTCTCTGAATCGAAAATCTCAGCCTGGACGCCCGTTTACTTTGATGGACGCCCGTCCAACCTGGACGGGATTGCAAACGCACGTTTAAGCTCCCCAGACGCCAGTCCACAAAGTGTATCCTTACTCCAACTTCAACTTGCATCTTTCCCTTCCATTTAATCTTCAATCAAGTATCTTTCCAGCTCCTTCAATCCCTCTCCATGACATGTAAATGTACCTTCAAAACCATAAGAACACGCAAAGTGTAAAACCATAGATAATTACCAACAAAATCACGAAATTAGCTCAAGTTTACACTTAAAGACTTTTAAAACTCATTTGCTCAATAATTCGATTAAACCCTTAATTTTCTATGCAAATAATACGAATATGGAGGAAATCATTATAAAATATAACGTTAGAAATCGCATAAAATCACCCTTAACACAGGGCATTGAAGATGTTGTTGCTGCTGGAGACGATGACGCATCTTTTGTAGGAATGAGGGTAGTGTTGCCATCCTCCTTTACCGGAGGACCAAGAAATGTGATGCAACACTATCAAGATGCGATGGCAATATGTAGGCATTTCGGAGCTCCAGATCTATTCATTACTTTCACATGCAATCTAAGTTGGACTGAAATAACACAAGATTTACAAAGGTTTCCCAACCAATGTCCTGAGGACCGACCTGATATTGTCGCACGGGTGTTTCGTATGAAACAAAAACGGTTGATGGATGAGTTGAAACAGAAAAGTTTGCTTGGTAGAGTTCAAGCAGGTTATACATATCCCCATTCGTTTGCTTTTTTACTTTCTTGCATATTATTAAGTTTTTATCACATGTTTCGTGTTAATATTTGTGTCTTCTTTTTAGATTTCTCCGTGATTGAATTTCAAAAGCGTGGACTGCCCCACACACATATAGCTCTAACATTCGTTGCTGAAGATAAGCCAGTTACGACAGATGACATCGATAGATTAATTTGTGCTGAGATACCGGATAAACAAGCCGACCCTGTGCTGTACAAATATGTTGTCAAGTTTATGCTTCATTGGCCATGTGGGACTGCTTACCCGAATGCACCGTGTATGGTTAATAAGAAATGTTCCAAACATTTCCCTAAGAAGTTCTGTCGGGAAACCAGCATGACGGAAGATGGTTTTGTTTCATATACACGTAGGGATGACCCTTCAAAGTATGTTACCATTCACGGGTTTACTTATACCAATCAATGGGTTGTTCCTTATAATCCGATTATGTTGCTGTGCATCGAAGGACATGTGAATGTTGAAAAGGTTGCACGTCCTGAGCTAACCAAGTATATTTACAAGTACATGTCGAAAGGTCCTGATCGGGCAAATTTGTTAATAGTTGACAGTAGAACCCATGAACAAAGTAGTGTACATCCTAATGACGTTTCGATAAATGAGGTGAAAGAGTATTTAGACTGTCGATACATATCCTCAATCGAGGCTTGCTGGCGAATATATGAGTTTGAGCTTCAAAGGCAATACCCTTCGGTTATAAGATTGCAGTACCATTTACCAGACCATCAATGGGTTAGTTTCCGAAATGAGGATAACTTATTTGATGTTGTTAACCGTCGAAACCTTCATGATACAATGCTTACGAAATGGTTTGAGACTAACAGGAATAACGTCGATGCTCGAACACTGACTTATGTTGAGTTTCCAACAAGATGGGTGTGGAATAGCACGAGGAAGACATGGACCCAGAGACAAGCTCACGAGTGCATTGGACGGATGCCGTATGCACAACCAACCTCCGGGGAACGTTATTATCTTCGAATATTGCTTAACAAAGTACGAGGGCCAGAAAGCTTTGATCATCTCAAAACTGTTCATAGAGAAATACATACAACGTTCAGATCATCGTGCATTGCTCTGGGTCTACTACAAGATGACAATGAATGGGATTTGGCTATATCTGAAGCAAGCAATTGGGCATCCTCATTGAAATTGAGAAACATGTTCTGCACGATGTTGTTGTTCTCAGAGGTTACAGATCCTTTGACTTTGTGGTTAAAGCACTGGCGAAGTCTTATGGAAGATATTCCACATACACTACGAAGGGGAATTAGAGGTTCATCACTCAATGTTAGTGATGAAGAGATGCAAAACATTGGCCTATCGGAGGTTGAAAAAATACTTAATAAGAATGGGCGCTCCCTACGTGAATTCCCTCCAATGCCAGTTCCTTCAAATCATGCAGCCAGTGTTTCATTGAATACGCTTATCAGGGAAGAACTTGGATTATGACGTTTCTTCGGAGACAGAGTTGTCCGAACGTCTGCATTCGGGGTTAAATGAAGAGCAGTTACAAGCTTTTACTGAGATTGTTCATTCCTACGATAATAAATTAGGAGGGTTGTTCTTCGTCTGTGGGAGTGGTGGTACGGGCAAAACTTATTTGTGGAGGTCTTTGATTGCTAGGGTTAGATCTAAAAAAACAAATTGTATTATCTGTTGCTTCTTCTGGAATCGCCGCGTTACTACTGCCAGGAGGACGAACAACACATTCACGCTTCAAGATTCCTTTAAATCCAAATGATACTTCAACATGCCATATTAATTGCAACTCTGATTTAGCTGGATTAATTCGAGAAGCCTCAATGATCATATGGGATGAAGCACCTATGTTGCACCGGTTTGGTTTCGAAGCAGTTGACTAGACATTCTCTGATATTTTGAAAAATGTAGATGGTTTTGATGAACAACGTCCTTTCGGCGGAAAATTGTTTGTTCTTGGTGGTGATTTCAGACAAACGTTGCCCATAGTGTCTGAAGGAAGACGGGAAGCCACGGTACATGCCACAATCACTCAGTCTAGAATTTGGAAGCATTGCCGGGTGTTACATTTAACAATAAACATGCACGTTTTGTCGAGTGGTTTATCAAATGCCACACGTCAGCATCTCCGTGCTTTTTCGAATTGGGTTTTGTCAATTGGTGACGGCAATGCCCTTGCTGTATCAATATCTGATCTAGGTACGAATTGGGTAAAAATACCTAATGAGTTTTTGATTAAAAACAGTGCTACCGCTTTGAATGAGTTGATTGCCTTCACATATCCAAATCTTTCTGAGCGCTATAATGATACAACATATTTGTCGGATCGTGCAATACTTGCTCCGAAAAACATCGATGTCAACAAACTGAATGAAATCATGTTGTCTAGCATTCCTGGAGTTAGCCGCACATACTTGAGTGCCAATACTGTTACTCCCAACGAAGAACATGAGATGGAGCACAACTTAAACTGTCACGGATTTTATCAACAAAGCAAACAAGTAATAAAATTTATAAATCCGGTTTTTCCTCAAGTATAAGGATCGTAGTATAGAGGTTGATACCGGGTCGATCTTACGGGGAACTGGCGATTGTTAACCCTAGTTTTTGTCTAATTAAATTATGTCACGAAAACTAATCTAAACAGCGGATAAAACTAAATGAAACTGAAAACAAACTTAACTAAAACGTAAAACTGGACAGAAGATATGATCTAAAGCCAGGAAAGATACGGGTTGAGAACTATTAAACTTAAACTAATATGAAATAAAAGTAACTAATCTAGACAATTCAAGTTTCACGGGATTAAATTCAAGTATTAACGAACAAACGAGTGATTGATCCACCTATCCTAACAAGTATCAATTCCTATCTCGATTATATTGCGTTTTCTAACCAAGTTGTGATTTCACCTTGTCTAAAATATGAACCTTAATTTCTTAGGTAATTCACCTATTAATCTATATCTTTCGATCTAAGATTAACGATTTTACTAATCAAAGGTGTAAACTTTAACCTAGCAATCTAACCTATTAACTCTCGTTATGATAGATTAAACAACTATTCCTTATCATGGTGATCTAAGGTTTATAGAGACTTTCATCAACATAAAACAATCATAACATGCAAATCTTTCGATACAATTGCAATTAAACAATATAAACATGCATAAAGGAAACAACTTTAGGTAAAACTCACAATATAATCGCAGAAACGGAATCAAAACTTGTTGGATGGCTTCACAATGCTCGTTTGATGAAGCTTAGCCTCTCAACATCCTCTGGAAACTCGAAATTGCAGAAAAAACTAACATACAACTTTTAATCTAGAATTTGGAGCATAAAAACTGGAATAAAAGAAGTAAAAACACAGCCTAAAGCCGCCCCTAGGTTTAGGGTTTCGAATAATGAGTATATAGTATCCTTAAGGTAGAGAAAACGCGCTGTATATATAGAAAACAAAGGCGGCGCTGCTAAGTCGGCCGAAGGACGCCCGTCCATACTTGTGAACGCCCGTCCAGATGGATTTGGACTTGCTTCAGACGCCCGTCCACTCAGCGTCCAAACTCTCTGTATCAAATTTCTCAAATGGACGCTCGTTTGGAGATGGTGGACGCTCGTCCAGTAAACTTGGAAAAACTCTGTATTGATTTCATCAGGCCGGACGCCCGTTCATTTCGGCAAACGCCCGTCCATGTGGACGGGACTTGGACGTTCGTTCAAATTCGACTTTATCTTGATTTTTCCATACTTATCCCTTTTTCTTCAATGTAAATCATCATTATCTCTTCCTCTTTACTTAAATCCGACTTGATCATCTTTGAATCACCTCTTGAGCTCGAATTTGTGCATCTATAACACATAAAAATATCGCAAAATGTAATAATGTCCAATTAAATATAAATTCATCAATAAAACGCATAAATTGACTAATTTTGCGATTAACTTATTAAAAATACCACATGCTCAATATTTCCATCTAAACACTCATTTTCTTATGCAAATAATACAAATACGGGGGAAATTATCATAAAATATAGCCTTATAAAACATATAAAAACACCCTTAACATAAACCCACCGGAATACCTAAACTCTTTGGATTTTTCAGGACTTCCAAACCTTTGTTTAGAACTCAAGAAAGGAGTTCCTGTAATCCTATTGAGAAATCTGAATCAATCAGCAGGAATGTGCAATGGGACACGTCTACAAATTTATGCATCTAGGTGATAAGGTTCTGGAAGCACAAATTTTAACAGGGACTAATATTGGAGATCTGGTTCTTTTTCCACGAATCACATTGACACCCACGACTAGCCAATCACCCTTCCCCATAAAAAGAAGACAGTTCTCACTTAGGGTTGCGTTTTCAATGACAATAAACTAGAGTCAAGGTCAGACGCTGAAAAACGTTGGTGTATACCTTCCCAACCCGGTTTTTTCTCATGGTCAGCTTTATGTGGCAATGTCCCGTGTTACTGCTCCGTCCGGTCTAAAAATACTGGTAGTTAACAAAAGTGACGACCCATCGGATTACACACAAAATGTTGTTTACAGAGAAGTGTTTGACTTTTAGGGGTTTTTGTAATCGTGTATGATTAATATATTGTATTTTATTTATTCATAATAAATATCTTGTATTTTATTTATTCATAATAAATAAATACCACCATATTAATTTACCACTATAACCTTTATAGTTTAGAGATAAACTTCCTTATTTGGTTATCAACCATAACCGCATTTTAATCCGACTCGATGTTCATATGTGCGTGACCCGATAGGCTTCCGAGTATGTTGGACGTAGACACAAAGTGCAATTTACTAAAATTCCCTTCATGCCTAACGATCACGGGATAGCGTCTAGCAACACACCGTGACCCCCAATCATCGGAAGAGTCAAAAGCAATGACTACTACCTTTCATGTGAAGCAGTTACCGTGTAAGTTACAATCCTATCGCTGTAACAATATCCATACGATCGTATCTCGAGTGTCAATACATTTACGATCGTATCTTATAATCTGGATATCACGCTCTCTCGGGATAACACATTTACTCCCACTTTGCAAAGATTCTCGAGATCTAGACATTCCTTATAAGAAGGCCATTTCGGATATTCGATCCCAATCATATATAGGATACGTGATTCCCGGACGACCAATCATGTATACTCCGCATGCTTCAATATCATGCCCAATCACTACCGCATGATCGCCCCGTGGTTAGGAGAAATCTCAATAGTGTCAAAGCATGACAATCCACACCGTGATGCCATGAAGACTCCAGTCAAAAGGATAATTACACAACCGCCATATAGTGTGACACTTAATGTAAGTGGGTCAGTCTAACGTACGCATTCTCTAATACACGTCCACGTATAGTCCAAGTGTCCCTACACTTCGATAGACGAGTTCTATCCCTATCTTCTAAAAGATAGAAGACATCCAATACGTGCTAGTCTGGTTATACTATCAATGTCCCTTTTGATAATATGTAAGACTAGAGACATTTAAGTACCAATCTTGTTATAATGATTAGAGATCTCATCAACCATAATCACTATCATGGTTTCTCTATCACAGTTTGATACTAGGGACATTACTATATATATACAACAAATAATATGAAGATAAACAATATATAATAACATAAGTGCTTTTATTGATCATAATAAAGTTATTACAAGAACTAAATAGACTGTAAATGACCCGACCCGGTCGGATCCGGTCCAACCCGATTGGGTTTAGGACACCTTTCCAAGAATCTCCCACTTGGCCTAAAGCCAATCACCCATATGTCTAAGCCCGTGCAAGTGAACATGTTTCTCATGCTTAGCTTGAGACAATGCCTTGGTTAACGGATCAGCTATGTTATCATCCGTGTGGAATTTCTCTATCTTTACATCTCCTCTATCTACTATCTCTCTAATCAAGTGATAGCGCCGTAGCTTGTTGGGGAGATTTTGCATCATTAAAACAAAAGAAAATTTATAAACCTATACTACCATGCAAAACTACCTCCTAACCGGCCGAATACCGGGTAGTTGCTAGTAAAGTTGGATAAGTACGGGTATCGATCCTCAGGGAAAAGGGCTATTGAATCTAGCTTATTAATTCTTCTTTATTAACCTAAACCTAAACTAAAACGGAAAATAAACTGGACAGAGGATTGTTAATCCAAAGCCAGGAAAGATAATTTTGAACAAACATAAAATAAAACTATATCTACGAAAGCAATAAAACTAACTATCATTGAACAAACATGAACAAGCCATGATCAACCTCTTCCCAACAACCATCACCCCACCGAAAGAAACACGATTCACACACATTCATTCACAAGTTATCTTGGATTATTATCTTATCTAAAGAAGCGTTTCCTCTTCCGATTTATCACGCCATTAATTAGTTTACCTTCCGGTCTTAAATAATATCGATACAAATCAAAGATATGGATGAAATCCTAATCTAACAACATTATCCCTCAACTTCCGTTTGTTGGAATAACTATTGTCAATCTCCCTCACGATAATCTAATGAATCTATTAACTTCCGTTATCTAAATTCGATTAACATAAACCATACAAAACATGAAAGAGAACAAGAACAACATAATGAATTAAACACATGAAAAATCCTATCTTTCCGGTAACGGTGATATCCCTCAATTCCAATCTAAGATAATCTTGCATCGAATTAATTAAATTGTGGTTCTCTCGTAAACCTAGATATTTAACCTACGAACTTCCGTTATGTATAGATTAAAGATCTAATCTTCCTATGGTGATCTAAACTACACCGACTTCCGTCATACGGTAGCATCAACAAGCAATAATCTTCCGATATAAATTGCAAGATACAAATAAACAAAGGAAAGAAACAATTTGAATTAAAACTTACAAAATCATCCATGAATTGACATTAAAGTGCTGCTGCAAAAAGGTTTCACCAAGCTTGTTTCATGGCTGAACCATGGCGGCAACAAGAAGAAACAGAAAACGAAAAGAAAAAGAAATATCTAATCTAACCACCACCGGCCGGCCAAGCATGAAGCTCAGCCGGCCGGCTGCTGCTGCTTGACTTCTCTAGGGTTCAAAGAAGAGCTGCTGTTGTGTAAAAATTCGATATGGTATCTTCTTAGGGTTGAAAAGCTGCTGCTATTTATAGAAAATCCGAGGCGGTTGCTACAGTAACGGTGCCGGACGCCCGTTCACAAGGTCGGACGCCCGTTCACAATTTTCAGCAACAGCATCCAAACTTGTAACGCTCATATCTCGGGCCTCGTAAGTCGGAATGGAGTGATTCAAAATCCTGTAGAATCCTCTCTTCAATCCCTACAACTCTTCTCTTGAGGTCCAGAGTAAAATCGGTTGTTATCATATCAAGAACTTCGTTGCAAGGTCGTCACTACCCGGAATCCGATTTTCCGACATTTATCTTGATTGATTTCTTTCCTTATATCTTTCAATCTTCCATAACTTTGATTGATCCTTTCCAAGAACGAATTTGGCTCTCTAAAATCCTCTCTTCCATCATCAATGAGTATCTACAACAATAGGAAAACATACCAAAGCGTAACACAATCCTAAAATAACATAAAATCACAATTTAAGCACATAAATCGTTACATTTTGCAATTAACCTATTAAAAACACCATTTGCTCAATTAATCGATTATAAGCTCGATTTCTATGAAAAACATCCATATACGGGGGAAATTGATGTAAAATATATCATTGAAAACACTACAAATTGACCCTTAACATAGCACATGTTTGGACTTCTGATGAGACCTTGGTTCCTTCGACTGAGATATCGCTCCATTATTATCACAGTACAGAGGCACTGGACCTTCAATGGAGGGAACCACACCAAGTTCAGTAATGAACTTCTTCATCCAAATCGCTTCCTTTGCCGCCTCCGAGGCTGCTATGTATTCGGCTTCCGTTGTAGAGTCCGCGTAGTCTCGCTTGGAACTCTTCTAGCTCACTGCTCCGCCGTTAAGCGTGAAAACAAATCCAGATTGTGACTTAAAGTCATCCTTGTCAGTTTGGAAACTGGCATCTGTGTAACCTCGTAACACTAAATCATCGTTCCCGAAAACAGGAACATGTCCCTAGTACGTCTCAAGTACTTCAGGATATTCTTGACAACAATCCAGTTACCATCACCTGGATTGGACTGGTACCTACTAGTCATACTAAGAGGGTACGAGACATCTGGTCTTGTGCACAACATGGCATACATGATAGACCCAATTGCCGAAGCATAAGGGACTTTACTCATTTGTGCCCTTTCCTCCTCTCGTCTTAGGACTCATTCCCTTCGACAGGTAGACCACATGTGACATGGGCGGCAATCCTTTCTTGGATCGCTCCATGCCGAATCTCTTCGATCTTGTCTATATAGGTGGATTGCGACAACCAAGCAACCTTTTAGATCTATCTCTATAGATCTTTATTCCTAGAATATAGGTCGCCTCACCCAAGTCCTTCATTGAGAAGTTCTAGGATAACCAAGCTTTGACCGATTGTAACATAGGCACATCATTCCCTATGAGCAATATGTCATCTACATAAAGCACCAAGAACACAATGGCACTCCCACTAACCTTCTTGTAAACACGGGCTCATCTTCATTTTTGACGAAATCAAACCGTTTGATTATCTCATCAAAGCGAAGATTCCAACTCCGAGAAGCTTGCTTTAATCCGTAAATGGATCTTTGCGCTTACACACCATCCCGGCGTCATTGGTTGTGAAACCCTCAGCCGTGTCATATACACTTCCTCGCACAGGGTCCCGTTAAGGAAAGCCGTTTTCATATCCATCCGCCGATTTCGTAATCATGGTATGCTTTGCAATAGCGAGCAAAATTCTAATGGATTTTAACATGGCAACGGGCGAAAAGGTTTCGTCATAGTCAACTCCTTGTCTTTGCTTATATCCTTTCGCCACTAACCTAGCCTTGTAGGTAGTCACGTTACTGTCCATGTCGGTCTTTCTCTTAAAGACCATTTACACCCTATAGGAACTATTCCCTCAGGTGGATCAACCAAGTTCCAAACTTTGTTGTCTTTCATGGATTCCATTTCAGAATTCATGGCTTCTAGCCATTTCTCTTTGTCATGCCTTAATAGCACTTCCTCCTAAGTTCTAGGGTCCTTATCTTCCATGAGATACATGCCAGTGTACCTTTCAGGTTCACGGCGTTCCCTGGTGGATCTTCGAGGTGCTAGTGTGTACACGGTAGATGGTGGCCCCACATCTGTACGTGGTGTCTCCTCTACTTCCATCAACGGATTGTTATCCGTAAGTGGTTCTCGAATTTCTTCAAGATCAATTTTACTCCCACTGACCCTATCCAGAATAAACTCTTTCTCTAGAAAGTGGCCAGTCCTGGCAACAAACACCTTTTGTTCCTCGGGATGGTAAAATTGGTATCCTCTAGTTTCTCTAGGATATCCCACAAACAGACATTTGTCGGATCTGGCCTCTAATTTGTCAGGCATCATCCGCTTCACATAAGTTGGACAACCCCAAGGTTTAAGATATGCCAAATTTGGTTTCTTCTTGGCCCATACCTCATATGGTGTAGAATCAACCGTCTATGATGGAACTCGGTTCAGTGTATAGGATGCGGTTTCTAGAGCATACCCCCAAAAAGATTTTGGAAGAACTGCATGGCTCATCATGGATCGTACCATGTCTAACAAGGTGCGGTTCCTCCTCTCAGACACGCCATTCATTTATGGCGTCCCGGGAGGGGTCCATTCAGGTAGAATCCCATTCTCCTTCAGATAGTCTTGAAACTCTCCATCCAGGTATTCTCCACCTCGATCGGATCGAAGTGTTTTGATTTCTTTACCTAGTTGTTTTTCTACTTCACTTTTGAATTCCTTGAACTTTTCGAAGGCTTCAGACTTATACTTCATTAAGTATATATAACCATAGCGAGAATGGTCATCAGTGAAAGTGATAAAATAAGAGTATCCTCGTTTGGCTTGAATTGACATTGGGCCACATACATCAGTATGTATGAGCTCAAGCAATTCATTGGATCTTATCCCTTTGCCACTAAATGGTGACTTTGTCATCTTGCCAAGTAAACAAGCTTCGCATTGTCAAACGATTCATAATCGAATTGATCCAACATTCCATCTTTATGGAGTTTGGCAATGCGATTCTTATTTATATGGCCAAGTCTACAATGCCTTAAGTAGGATTCATTCAAGTCATTTGTTTTGGCTTTCTTGTTATTTATATTAAGTATGTCAACATTCATATCTAATATGTAGAGACCATTGCTAAGTATGCCAGTACCATAAAAGATTCCATCACGTGAAAAAGAACAACACTTATTCTCAAACGTAAATGAAAAACCATCAACATCTAATGCGGAAATGGAAATAATACTCTTCGTAAGAGCAGGAACAAAATAACAGTTACTAAGTTCAAGTACTAGCCCACTGGGCAATGAAAGAAAATAAACTCCTACGGCTAGTGCAGCAACACTTGCTCCATTTCCAACGCGTAGGTCCATCTCTCATTTCTTCAGATCTCTAGCTCTTCTTAGTGCCTGCATATTCATACAAATATGAGAACCACAACCAGTATCTAATACCCAGTGGTTAGACTTAGAAGAAGTAATGTTGATCTCAATCATAAATATACCTGAAGTCGAAGCATCAGAATGCTTCTTCTTGGTACTCAAGAAGCCTTTGCAGTTTCTCCTCCAATGTCCGGTCTCACCGCAATGGAAGCAAGCATCCTTGGATTTGTCTTTTGCTATCTTAGGCGTTGGCTTAGGTGCAGCCTTCGCCTTCTTGGACTTTTTCTGGGCTTTTGCCTTGCCCTTACTTGAAGTGACCAGCAACACCTGCTTTCCCTTCCCCACAGTGCCCTCAGCAGATTTTAACATGTTCAATAACTCCGCTAGGGAGAAATCTATCTTGTTCATATGATAGTTCATCACAAACTGCGAGAATGAATCAGGTAGAGATTGCAGAATCAAGTCAATACTCAACTCTCGTTCCAACTTGTGGCCCAGCTTCTCAAGCCTCTCTATGTACCCGATCATTTTAAGCACGTGTGACCCCACAACAGTCCCAGATGCCATCTTACAACTAAACAGGGCCTTCGAGACCTCGTACCTCTCAGTGCGAGACTGAGAAGCATAAAGTTCCTTCAGGTGGACCATGATAGAGTAGGCGTTCATAGACTCATGCTGTTTCTGCAGTTCAGGTGTTATAGAAGCAAGCATGATACATGTAGCATCAGTACTGTCAGAACAGTGCTTGTTGTAATGGGACACGTCTACAAATTTACGCATCTAGGTGATAAGGTTCTGGAAGCACAAATTTTAACAGGGACTAATATTGGAGATCTGGTTCTTTTTCCACGAATCACATTGACACCCACGACTAGCCAATCACCCTTCCCCATAAAAAGAAGACAGTTCTCACTTAGGGTTGCGTTTTCAATGACAATAAACAAGAGTCAAGGTCAGACGCTGAAAAACGTTGGTGTATACCTTCCCAACCCGGTTTTTTCTCATGGTCAGCTTTATGTGGCACTGTCCCGTGTTACTGCTCCGTCCGGTCTAAAAATACTGGTAGTTAACAAAAGTGACGACCCATCGGATTACACACAAAATGTTGTTTACAGAGAAGTGTTTGACTTTTAGGGGTTTCTGTAATCGTGTATGATTATTTCCTTTTTCATAACCTTTTTTTCATAAAAATTGTAATACAATAGTTTTTTTTCCTTTTAAATATATCTCATTTTGCATTCATTTATGATTGTATCGCCAGATAGAACCTTTGATTCATGGATAATGTAATGCCACGTGTTGTTTTGTTAATTATAAAGTTTGTTGGATATTGTATATTTGTTACATTTTGCTTAACTCTATATTTACACCAATTGACAATTTGCTGCTCAGAACACATTCAACATTATTCACCTCTATCTTCTTTAAATGCTGATGCCGACCATGATTGGCACATCATGGTTCGCTTATTGAGGGTAGTTAACCTACGTCCGAGAGGAATATTCATGTTATTCATCAGTAAGGATGTAAGTACGTTTATCATACGTGTTGAATACCCTTTTAAGTTTGTCATTTGAGAGATGGAATAATACTTGGTCTTTTTTTAGAGATATCTAATGCAAGGGATTATATACGATGCAACAAGTTTAAACAACCTTGCTACATTTTTACATGAAGGAAATGTATACTGCTTCACCGGTGTACGTGTTGTCCCTCTTGGGCCGGGGTATTACATTGCGAACACAAGGAACTTGCAACTTCTTTTCACCAAGGACACGAGGATTTTAGACATGATGAATGATTGTGAAGGCATTCCATATAAAAAGTACACACTGATGAAGCTTTCCAACATCACTACTGAAATGCACGGAATGCGACAATTAATTGGTATGTTTGTTATTATTGTAGATAATAATAATGGTACTATCTCATGACCCCGTATCTTATTACAATGTGAATATACGTATATTGTGTGCATTGTTGTCTCTATTGGTCCCTGCCAATATCCTAAAGCCGCCGACCCAAATCGTGAACTTATGGTCATCGACAAGACGTAAGTTACGTGCGATAAAAGTTTGATGTCGGCAACAATTTATGTTTTAATAAATGTTTTTTTTTTCATTTTTGCATCTGTTGCTCAATGTTGTCGTTACTCACAACAACTTCACCTGATTTAATCTGCAACTTTCATAAAATAGTCGGACGCTAATGCGAATGACATTGTGGGGACACTTTGCACTTCGTGTTGCGAGTCATATACGTGAAGACAAATCCATACTTGCATGTGGGTTGTCTGTGAACAACTATCAAGGTACCTATATTATGTGGTAAATATAAATTTTCAACTTGCAAAATTATTAATTTTCTCGCTCGGTTGTTTTGTAGGAACAGCTTTTACAAACAACAAAATTCACAAAGTTTTATCTTGATTGCCGCTCGTACTTATGCACGTCCGTTAGTGATTGGTAAATTTCAAATAATCTAAATGTAAAATATATATAGATATTACTAGCTAATAAATGTGGATTGATTTGTACAATCATTCCTTATGTAATAATCATGTAATACAATGTAACAGTATACAAGGGATATTTGTGCTCAACGTTTGGTTCATCAAGTGGGCAAGACGATCGCCGCACAAATCCAAAGAACTTGGTGTTGATAGCCAATGCGAAGTTAATTACAAGAGATGAGTTCGATTTGTGCCCAATGTACTACATATTTCATACAAATTTAAACTCCTATTTGTATGTCACTAATCAACTATAACGAATGCCCAAATGTGACAGGTGAAACATTTTCGAATTCTTGTTGCTATTGAAATGCTATCTACTGATAATATGTTTTATGAGTCATGCAATAAATGTAATACGGAGGTGCATGTTGAACAAGGAAGTAAGATGTGTTCTAGATGCCGTGCAGTCGTCCCCTGTACACTGCGGTAAATAGACGTTCGATGTAGTCATTATTGTTCGCATATTATATTTTTCATAATCATTGCATTATGATTTTTTTTTGCAGTTATCGCATTCATGCAGAAATATTAGATGCCACTGCCGGTCTGCCAATATGCTTGGCTAGTGTGGGTGCTGAGTTTCTTCTCCACTCTACGCCTTTGTTATTACAAAATAGTTTGAAAACGGTAATGAAAGCTTATCACTTAGCTTAACAATTAATTGTCGAACCCGACTTGATTCTCTTGCTGAAATATGATAAAATAAAAAAATGTTTCAATGGTATAGGTTGATGGACGTCAGCGTTTTGATCAGTACATAAATAAATTGTTGGGTCATTTTTACACATTTGTTCTACACGCTCCACCAACGCCACGTTCTAACGAACGTCCATAAACTGCATTCATACTGAAAGTGGATTGGGGTGAGGCCTGTGCTCATGCTTTCAAACGCATGCATAAAAGAAAAGACATACAATGTAATTTTTTTGGAGAGTCATAATAACTTATATTTAAACCCGATTTTTTTTAATATTTAATAGTTTATATTGTTATTGCTTCGATATCATTATAGTTTTTTACGTCGTAACAAAATCAAATATTTATTTCCTCAGGTACTTGAGATTAAGTGGCTTGGTCGTTGTGGATTAATAAGCTTGGTCGTTGCAGCTTGATCGTTGTTGGTTTTATATAGTATTTCATTATGTCAACTTATGATTGATATTATTGTGTAATATCAAGTTTATTACTTATGTACAAGATATATCATTTTGGTTTTCTTTCATTGTTTCTTACTGATTACAATAAAACATACATTTATGAGTTTAGATGTTCTTTTATTGCACGATGCATTGACGTTCGACGGTCCCGTGCAATGCACGGGTTATTGACTAGTATATATATATATATATATATATATATATATCAAATGAATAAACATGTGATACAGATTTGAGCTTTATTTAGTAAGAAAATATTCATGATTTTATGATCTCCAAAACACTGATATTGATTATTTGTACAATGTTATTGTCCAACATAACCTAATTATAAGCAAATCAAAGACAATCGTATATAAAACTAAGGTTTATATATGTATTTATCCAGATAATAAAAAAATATACATTACTCAAGATTCTTTCAAAGGATGAAGACAACTCTATGAAATAATCAACAAAATTTGAATATGTAGGATATGAAATTAACTATGTAGAAACACTATATTACACGTAAAAAGTTCAAATAGATTGAGATAGATAGTAAAAAGCGTATACATGTTTTAAAGTATTAGATGTAGGTGTGTGTGTGTGTGTGCGTGTGTGTGAGTGTGTGTGTGTGTGTGTATATATATATATACATCATCCGGTTTGGTCCGGTTTTAAACGGTTTTTATTTTCTAAAATTGGAACCAAATTGTATTCAACGGTTTGGTTTTAAGTTATATGAAAACCGACCGAAAAACCACGGTTTATACATTTCCGGTTTGGTTCAATTTGGTTCAGCCTGTTGGTTTGGTTTTTAGAATTTTTGTTCACCCTAGACTTAAGTGTGAAAACTGATCAATATGCCGGAAAGTGTTAAAAAGACTTGGTCGACTTAGTACATGGGCAAAGACTTTGTCTGCTCATTCTAACATACTCTAGTTCAATAAGTGCATTATTGATATTCATTTTTGCACTAAATATCGATAAGCAACAGTGTTGTTGCTTCTATTTTCTTCATCATCCTCTCTACCGTAAAAAGTCGTGGATCGATGATTTCAGCCACACGATCGTGAAGAGAGGCTTTGACACAGTTATGGAGGCTAATATCTTCTGTGAACATGGTGTCCGTTGGTTTTTTCTAGGGCTGTAAACGAGCCAAGCTACTCGTGAGTAGCTTGAGATCAACTCGATCCAAAACCCGACTCGACTCGGCTTAAATCAGCTCGTGTTCGAACTCGAGCTCGAGAATTAGTGGTGTTCACGAGCTAAGCCGAGCCGAGCCGAGCCAAACATCTATGGTTCGAGTTCGAGCTCGTTTGTTAAACGAACATGTTCGAGTTCGTTCGTTTATGAAACGAACATATAACCGCGTTCGAGTTTGGCTCGATAACATGAACATAATGTTCGAGTTCGAGCTCGATCTTGGCTCGTGAAATAAAATTTATATACTTAGCTCGTGATAAAGCTCGAATATGACTAATTTACCTAAAAAACACACCTAAGAGGCCTGTAGAGGGCGTAGCGTTCCACTCCCCCGGAAGTGACGGCAGAAGCTCAATCATTCCTCATTCACTTCGAGCCATAGATGATAGCGTCTTTCTTTCCATACCGGTCAGCTAGGAAAGAAAGTTATGTTTCAAATTCTTATGCCTTCTACGAGGATCGAAAATCTCGTTTTATGGCAATACGGTATATGTCCATCATCAATACATATATATACATATATATATAGGAGTTCACAAACAATATTGAGCGTTCACGAACATGTTCGAGCTCGTTCGTTATATAGGAGTTCACAAACAATATTGAGCGCTCACGAACATGTTCGAGTTCGTTCGTTAATTAAACGAGCACTCTTATTTGTTTGAGCTCGGTTCGATAACATAAACGAACAAATATAAATGAGCTTTACTGAGCTGAGCTCGAATATGTTCGTGAACAGTTCGGTTCGCTTAACAACACTATCGAGAATATTTCAAATTGCTCGACTCGATTAGAGCAATACTTGGTTTGACTTGGCTCGTTTACACCCCTAGTCTTTTCCCTGTAAACATCTTCAATAAAAGAATTCCATAACTATATATGTCCCTTTTTGCTGATACATCTCCTCCCATTCTATATTCTATACAAATAATGTTAATGACAAAAATGTAGCAATAAAATAATGTACTCAAAAGATGTTATAATTTATGAAAAAGAGAAATATTTGTGCCACAACAAATTTACACAACCATTCCACCATTGATTTATATGGGTTTCATTTGAATCAATAGGTCCCACATCATTATCAATGATAAAAAAATGTGTTGTGCACCTTGTTGTGTCCATTTTGTTTTGGCATTATCATTGCTCTCTGAAAAACTTCTGTTTAAACAATTTTGCTTATTAAAGTACCTGGAGCGACACAGCCAATTGTTCCTCTGATTCCGATTGAGGCGCTTTCTATATCAAAAGATATATCATTAGCCACCGGAAGAAATTTTGCAAGGCCAAAATCACTCATCAGGCCACGAAAATCGTCGCCTAATAGACGTTGTTTGGCTTCATATCACAATGAATGATTGGATTCCCAGAGTAATTGTAAAGATAATCCAATGCCGTTGCAATGCCTATTGCAATATTTAGTCTATCTAAAAAGTTTAACTTTTTCTCATTAACGACAACAAATTGATTTTGATGCAACCATTCTTCTAAGCTTCTGTTAGAGATACATTCCAAAATCAAATCATTGAAATCATTGCCTTTGAAATCTATGCTAGAACAAGAAGTAATGATCTTGACAAGGTTTATATGGTGAATGTTTTTTAATGCTTCACATTCTGCCAAGAAGCTCTTGTGTGCTCCTTTCAGCTGAGCTTCAGCATTTTGATAGCGACCATTTTCTCGCCTGGGTTGAAAACTTCACGGTAGACAGATCCGTATTTTCCTTCACCTACTAAGTTTTCTGAAGAAAAACCATTGGTTGAAGTCAAAATTTCAGCATATGAAATCTTAAGGAGTTGTTTATCATACGCAGTTGTGGAAGAGGGCACTCTTTTAGATTTTTTTTTGTTTGATAAATTGCATATGTACATCCAAATAACAAAACCCAGGCTATGAGAATACATATCATGATGATTATGATTATACGAGTTGACAACATTCCATTCTTCTTTGAATCTTTTGAGGGACATGCATGTAGGTTCCTCCACAGAGATTTTCATTAACCACTACCGACAAGGAACTTGCATTTGCGAAGCCTCCAGTTCTTGGAACTTTACCTTGTTACGTATTGAATGAAAGATTGAAAAAGCTAATGAATTTCAGTGTTTCCAAAGGAGTTGGAATTTCTCCTGACAATTTATTCCGTGACGAATCCATGAGTTCAATGTTTTTCAATTGTCCTAATGATGAAGGGATCGTTCCATTTAGGAAGTTACCTTCCATTTCAAGAGTTTCCGGCATCTGACAACCACCAATTGATAATGGAATTTCACCCGATAATTCATTTTCAGACATGGTCAACACAAGTAGAATTTTCAAATTGCCTGTGTCTGAAGTTAGTGATCCACTAAAGTTGTTTTGGGATAAATTTAGCGAAAGTAGTGGGAGAAGTTCCTTTATGTTTATAAGCTTGCCAATGGAGGGAGGAATGATGCCGGAAAGAGTATTACCACCGGCATCAAAATAGCTTAGACCAACAAGCTCTCCAACTCCCCTAGGAAGAAGGCTGCCTGATATATATGTGATTATGGTCTAGCCAAATGTTCATAAGATTTCTAGGTAGATTAGAAATTTCCAAAGGTAGTTCGCCTCCGATTTCGATTCTTGACAAAACTCAATAGTACTAGGTTGGTGCAGTTGGCAACAATGAAGCTAATGTCATTATCTGTATCAATGCCCAAAGGGGTGTTCTGGAATAGGCCCGGTAAGCATATTGTCCCCCATTTCTATTTATACAAGATCTGAAGCATTTGCTAATGTCAGTAAAGTGACTTAAACTCTACATCTGGTGGAACCAATCTGAAGACTCGGCTGTGTGATGGACAGCTGGAAAGTGTATTCAAATCTGTGCGTCAGTAGGGTGGAGTCTACTGAGGCTTCGTCGGCAGGGTGAAGTCTGCGGAGTACTGAATACAGCAGGGTCCCACATCTGTTAATTCTGTTATGTGACAGCTATACAGTGTCATTAAAAGGAGGACACATGTAGGGGTATTTATGGTGTTTCAGACAAAGATTCCTGACGGCTAGGGTTTAGGGATTTGTGCCTATAAATACAGTTGTTGTTACATTGTCTGTGTGTGTGAAATCTGTAACTCAGTGCATAATAATAAAGATCTCTTTTCTGCCCGTGGTTTTTTTATCTCTCTTACTTTGAGAGGGGTTTTCCATGTTAAATCTGTGTTCTTCTTGTTTTTTTCCTGTTATCTCCTTTGATTATTTACGTTTGATTGCATCTGTTTCTATTTCTTGCATCTGAAGTTATCTCCATCTGTCATAACAAGTGGTATCAGAGCGAGGTTCTGGAGAAAACAATCTGTACGATCAACTTCATCTCCACCAAGAACTTCAGTAAGGTGCTAGGATCTGTGATAAAGTTGTGATCTTTAGCAAGAAAAGATGTCATCAGTAAACGTGAAAATCGATAAATTTACAGGAAGGAACAGCTTTGGTCTGTGGCAAATCAAGATGCGTGCACTGTTGAAACAACAGGGTTTGTGGAGTCCTTTATCTGAAAAACCAAACACAGGTGCAGCAGATTATCCCAGTCTGGAAGAGAAAGCACATTCAACCATCATGTTGTGCTTATATGATGATGTTATCACTGAGGTTGCTGAGGAAGACACCGCAGCCAAGTTGTGGAAGAAGCTTGAAAGCCTGTATATGACCAAGTCACTGACCAACAAGTTGTTGTTGAAACAGAGGTTGTTCAGTTTGAAGATGCATGAAGGGAGTCCACTGAGGGACCATCTTGACCAGCTGAACACAATATTACTTGATTTAAGGAATATTGATGTTAAAATTGAGGATGAAGATGTAGCCCTAATCCTGTTGGTGTCATTACCGGCATCATATGAAAACTTTGTGCAGTCTTTCATAGTTGGGAAGGATACAGTAGCTTTAGAGTATGTAAGGTCTGCCTTACATGCCAGGGAGCTGAGACACAAGGCTGCTGGGACAGACAGTCAGGCTGTTGGGCTAGTAGCTAGCAATAATAGTGGAAAAGGCTATGGACAGTAGAAGAACAAAAAGAAATCAGGGTCCAAAGTTCCTAAGTCTTCTGATGTCTGTAATTATTGTAAGGAGCAAGGATATTGGAAGTCCAATTGTCCAAGGAAGAAGAAACAACAGGAAGGCAATTCTGGCACAGTAGCCTTGGCTACTGTGCAATCTGATGAGGATCTGATTCTAGTTGCAGGGGACTCTACACACCATAATGATGTGTGGATACTTGATTCTGGAGCATCCTACCATATTTGTCCAAATAGGGAGTGGTTTTCTACTTATGAGCAGATGTATGGTGGTCAAATCTATATGGCCAATAGTAAGGTTTGCAAAGTTGTAGGAATTGGCTCAGTAAATTTAAGGACAGAGGATGGTAAATTCTGTACACTGAAAGATGTAAGACATGTTCCACAGATGACCAAGAATTTGGTATCTCTCATTCTACTGGACGGCAAGGGGTTCAATTTCAAGGGTGAAGGTGGACAGCTGAAAGCCTTCAAAGATTCAGTTGTAGTCCTCAAAGGCATCAAGAGGGGAACCTTGTATATATTACAAAGATCTAATGTATCTGGCACTGCTCCTGTTGCATCCTTAGCAGTTCACCAGTCTCAGCAGACTCAGTTGTGGCATATGAGACTAGGTCACATGGGTGAAGGGGTATGCAGATTCTTTCTTCAGCAGGTTTTCTTGGGGGATATAAGGTCAAGAATCTGGACTTTTATGAACATTGTGTGTTTGGGAAATTGCACAGAAGTAAGTTCTCAGCGGGGTTGCACAACACAAAGGCATCACTTGATTATATCCATTCAGACTTTGGGTCCATCAAAAGTTGAGTCATTGGGTGGTCACGGATATTTTGTGTCATTCATAGATGACTATTCAAGGATGACTTGGGTGGTGATGATGAAGAAAAAAAGTGATGCATTCAGTAACTTCAAGCAGTGGAAGGCCCTAGTGGAGAATCAGTTAGGCAAGAAAATCAAGAAGCTTCGTACAAATAATGGTCTGGAATTCTGCTGGACGGATTTTGATTCATTTTGTGCAGCTGAGGGTATTGCCAGACATCATACTATAAGGAATACACCTCAGCAGAATGGTGTAGCTGAAAGGATGAATCAAACTCTACTGGAGAGGGCAATATGTATGCTTTCTCAAGATGGTTTATCAAGGAGATTTGGGCAGAGGCTGTAAAAACAGCTTGCTACTTAATCAACAGGATTCCTCACACAGGGATCAATCTCAAGACACCATTTGAGATGTGGTCAGGCAAGCCTGCTGACTACTCAGTTCTAAGGGTTTTTGGAAGTACAGCTTACTATCATGTTAGTGAAGGGAAGTTGGAGCCAAGAGCCAAAAAGGGAGTGTTTGTGGGGTATGGTGATGGATGAAGGGATATAGAATTTGGTCATCAACAGAGTCTAGAGTAATCCTCAGCAGGGATGTTGTGTTTGATGAAAATTCTATATTAAACTCATCAGTGAGGAGGTCTACTGAATCTGAAACCAGTGTTTATTCTGATAGTGTTGAGAAATAGGTGGAGCTTCAGGTGGAGTCTACTGATATGCAACAATCAGTGGATCCAAATCAACATTATACTGATATGGATAATGAACCAGAATCTGATCCAAGCCAGCCTACTGAAACCTCAGTAGGGCGTCATACAAACATTAATCAGTAGAGTCTAGCTGCCAGCAGGCCTAGAAGATCTAATGTTGGGATACCTCCAAGGAGATATGGGCATGATGATTTGGATGGATATGCACCAAGTTGCAGAAGAGGTAGAGGTTGCTGAACCTACTACTTACAGGGAAGCAGTGACATGTACAGAAGCATCTCAGTGGCATACTGCCATGGGAGATGAAATGGAGTCATTAGTGAAGAATCAGACTTGGGAATTGAATTGGTCAAACAGCCTACTGATAAGGGAGTTGTGACTTGTACATGGATTTTCAAGAAAAAGGAAGGAATAACTAAGGCAGAAGCGGTCAGATGTAAGGCACGTTTGGTTGCAAGAGGATTCGGTCAAAAGGAAGGGGTTGACTTTCATGAAATATTTTCACTAGTGGTCAGACACACTTCAATCAGGGTGTTACTAGCAATGGTGGCACAGCAGGGTCTGGAACTTGAGCAATTAGATGTGAAGACTGCATTTCTACATGGTGAGGTGGATAAGGAGATATACATGACACATCCTGAGGGTTTTCAAGTTCCTGGCAAGGAAAAATATGTTTGCAAGTTGAAGAAATCGTTGTATGGTTTGAAGCAAGCTCCAAGGGAGTGGTATAAAAAGTTTGACAGTTTTATGCTTCAGCAAGGTTACAGCAAAAGTCCTTATGACTGTTGTGTATACCACAGTCTGCTGAAAGATGGATCACATAGCTATCGTGTTCTGTATGTGGATGACATGCTGATTGCTGCTGCAAGGAAGTCTGATGTTCAAAATCTGAAGAACTTTCTTAGTGCTGAATTTGAAATGAAGGATTTGGGTGCAGCCAAGAAAATCTTGAGGATGGAGATCTGGAGAGATAGAAGTCAGAAGAAATTGTTCTTGTCTTAGCAGGGTTATGTGCAGAAGATACTGACCAAGTTTGGGATGTCTGCTGCAAAACCAATAGATACTCCTATGGCATCAAATGTTCATTTGTCTGTTTAAGCTTCACGGTCGGTGAAGAGAAGGAGTATATGTCAAGAGTTCCCTATGCTAGTGCAAATGGCGGTCCGATGTATGCAATGGTTTGCACTTAGGCCCGATCCGCTCGGGCGATCGGTGTTGTCGGCGGGTTTATGGCTCAACCCGGAAAGGAACACTTTGGAAAGTCGTTAAAAGGATATTCGAGTACACGAGAGGTACAACGATGTTGGTCTTATTTATGGAGGTGATATTGGTCCGGTCACGTGCTACTTGTGATGCGATTATGCGGTGATGTTGACGGTAGAAAATCAATGACCGGTTATGTGTTTACATTGGGAAATGCAGTGGTCAGCTGGAAATCTACTCTTCAGGCTACAGTAGCCTTATCAACTACTGAAGAATATATGGCTCTTACTGAAGCAGCTAAGGAGGGTATCTGGTTAAAGGGGCTAGTCAGTGATTTGGGGTTGCATCAAGATCAGGCTGAGATATATTGTGACAGTTTAAGTGCAATATGTTTGGCCAAGGATCAGGTTCATCATGAGAGAACCAAGCATATTGATGTCATGTATCATTTCTTGAGGAATGAGAAGAGGGTTGTAGTGAAGAAGATCAGCACCAAGGATAATCCTGCTGATATGTTCACTAAACCAGTTCAGCAGAGTAAGTTTCAGCTCTTCTTGGACTTATGGAATATTCAAAGCTTGTAATCTGTTTTTGGAAACTCTACTGAGGGCAGATCAGTGGAGTGGATGTTGTGGAGATAGTCTGGTACAAGTACATCTGGCATTGACGAATGCATCTGGTACAAGTACATCTGGTTATGCAATCTGTTTGACTCGGTGAGAGTTGAAGTCAATGTGGAGATTTGTCAGTAAAGTGACTTAAACTCTACATCTGGTGGAACCAATCTGAAGACTCAGCTGTGTGATGGACAGCTGAGAAGTGTATTCAAATATGTGCTTCAGTAGGGTGGAGTCTACTGAGGCTTCGTCAGTAGGGTGAAGTCTGCTGAGTACTGAATACAGCAGGGTCCCACATCTGTTAATTGTGTTATGTGACAGCTATACAGTGTCATTAAAAGGAGGACACGTGTAGGGGTATTTATGGTGTTTCAGACAAAGATTCCTGACAGCTAGGGTTTAGGGATTTGTGCCTATAAATACAGTTGTTGTTACATTGTCTGTGTGTGTGAAAGCTGTAACTCAGTGCATAATAATAAAGATCTCTTTTCTGCCCGTGGTTTTTTATCTCTCTCACTTTGAGAGGGGTTTTCCACGTTAAATCTGTGTTCTTCTTTTTTTTTTTTTTTGTTATCTCCTTTGATTATTTATGTTTGATTGCATATGTTTCTATTTCTTGCATCTGAAGTTATCTCCATCTGTCATAACAGCTAATGTAGATGGAATTGACCTCGAGAAATAATTTGAACCAACTAAGAATCATGTCGTCTTTGGGAGCGTCAACTCCAAAGTATCTGGAAAATGACCTGTTAGATAATTGTATGCAATCGAAACAATTTGAATTGATGAGATATTGAAGATTTCGATCGGGAAAGAGCCTACTAACTTGTTTGAGGCCAATGCAATGCCCTGAAGATTGAAGAGCTTTATGTGGGATCATCAGTTTTATGGTGGTCGGAGATAAGATTGAAAGTATGTAGTTGCTGCATTACTGGCGTGTGATTGCCTTCAATGATCTATCTTAAATCAATAGGAAAAAAGGAAAAAAAAAATCATGGAGCATTTTGCCATGAAACAAACTCAAAAGGTAAACAGAATGAAGAAGAAAAATTACATTGAGAATAGTACGTGGCTATCAGAATAATGTTACTGAAATTTACCATCCAATGTGGAGCCATTGGAGTGTAATTATGATTTTGAAAGTAGTGATACTAGAGTTCATTCCTAACATGTTGTAGTTCATTGAGTGCATCATTGATATCCATCCTGTCGTTTTGCATATCAGAAGAACATGAAACTCCTACACGAAATATCGATAAGCAACAAGACTCGATCCTTGTTGAAGTGTAGTTGCTTCTCTTTTCTTCATTATCCTCTACTGTCAAGAGCTGTAGATCGATGATTTCAGCCACACGATGCTCGAGAGCTGTCTTTACATAGTTATGGAGATTAAAATCTTCTACGAACGTGTTGTATGTAGGTCTTTTTCCTGTGAACATCTCCAATAAAAGAATTCCATAACCATATATGTCTCCTTTTGCTGATACGACACCTCCCATGCCATATTCTATACAAATGCAAAAGTTAATGACAAAAAGGCAGTTATAAAATAATGTAGTCTAAAGATGTTATAATTTGATAAACCATTTATTTCAGAACACTTCTGCTTTTAAATGTACCTGGAGCAACATAGCCAATTGTTCCTCTGATTCCGATTGAGGTGCTTTCTATATCATGAGATATATCATTAGCTGCCGGAAGAAATTTTGCAAGGCCAAAATCACTCACCAGACCACGTAAATCGTCGCCTAATAAGACGTTGCTTGGCTTAATATCACAATGAACGATTGGATTTCCAGAGTGATTGTGAAGATAATCCAATGCGGTAGCAATGTCTATTGCAATGTTTAGCCTTTCTAACAAGCCTAACTTCTTCTTATTCGCGACGACAGATGGATTTTGATGCAACCATTCTTCTAGACTTCCATTAGGGACGTATTCCAAAATCAAAGCCTTGAAATCATTGCCTTTGAAGTCTATGCTAGAACAAGAAGTAATGATCTTGACAAGGTTTCTATGGCGAATGTTTCTTAACGCTTCACATTCTGCCAAGAAGCTCTTGTGAGCTCCTTTCAGCTGGAGCTTCAGCACTTTGATAGCAACTACTTTCTCACTTGGTTTGAGGACTCCACGGTAGACTGATCCGTATTTTCCTTCACCGATTAGGTTTTCTGACGAAAAACCATTGGTGCATGTCAAAATTTCAACATATGAAATCTTAAGGAGTTGTTCATTGTGCGGAGAGGTCGAAGAGGGCACTCCTTTCGATTTTCTTCTTTGATAAATTGCATATGTACATCCGAATAACGAAACCAAGGCTATGAGGATACATATCACTAGGATTATGATCATATGAGTTGACAACTTTCCATGCTTTTTTGAATCTTTTGGGGGACAAATAGGTAAGTTCAATGATTGGATTCCTCCACAGAGTTTTGTATTTCCCACTATTGACAAAGCACTTGCATTTACAAAGACTCCATTTCTCGGGACTTCACCTTCTAACATATTGAATGAAATATTGAGAAGCCTGATGAATTTTAGCGATTCCAAAGAAAGTGGAATTTCCCCTGACAATTCATTTCGTGACAGATCCATGACTTCAATGCCTTTCAATAGTCCAAATGATGAAGGAATTGTTCCGTTTAGGAAGTTACCTTCCATTTCAAGGTGTACCAGCATCTGACAATCTCCAATTGATGGTGGAATTTCACCAGATAATTCATTATCTGATATGGTTAACATAGCTAGATTTTTCAAATGGCCCACTTCTGAAGGCAGTGATCCAATAAAGTTGTTATGGTCTAAAAATAGCCCAATCGATAAAGAGGTCATACTAAAAACTTCTTTAGGGAGTGGTCCTGTTAGATGATTTTGAGAAAGATCTAATGCTAATATTTTAGTGAGATTGCTCAGGGAAACCGGTATGCTACCAGTGAGCATATTTTTGCCTAACTCTAGAACCAATAGCCCTGCAATACCACTAATAGATGGAGGAATTTTTCCATTAAAGTTGTTAGCTGCAAGATAAAGTTTCTTCATGTTTATAAGCTTGCCAATGGAGAGAGGAATGTTTCCTGAAAGAGTGTTGAAGCTAACATCAAACACGCTTATGCCCACAAGCTCTCCAACCCCCTCAGGAAGACTTCCTGATATGTGATTATCATCTAGCCTAAGATATGAAAGCTTTCTAGATAGATTAGAAATTTCCAAAGGTAGTACGCCACCGATTTCAATTCCAGACAAGGTCAGTATTACTAGGTTGGTGCAGTTAGTCAAGGTGGCAATAAAGTCAATGTCATTATCTTTATCAATGCCTAGAGGGTTTTTGAAAAGTTGCAGTGCGTTGAGCTTTTGTAACCTTCCTAGATTTTGTGGGATTGGCCCGGTAAGCATATTGTATCCGAATTCTAATTTCACAAGATTTGAAGCATTGGCTAAAGTAGATGGAATCGACCCCGAGAAATTGTTGTAACTAGCTAAGAAATCCGTCATCTTCGGGAGTGTCAACCCCAAATTATCCGGAAATTGACCTGTTAGATAATTGTATGATATCCAAAGAAATTGAATTGATGACATATTGTATATTTCCACAGGAAAAGAGCCTGATAACATATTTATGCCAAAATCCAGTTCGTAAAGATGGTAGAGCTTACCAAGCTCATGTGGGATGTTCCCGGTTAGATTGTTATATGAAAAATCTAGTAATTGAAGAGTAGAAATATTACCTAAAGATGGTGGGATGTATCCGGTGAAACCGTTTTGAGATAATACAAGTGAATGTAGGTTGGGCAATGCACTCAGCTGATCAGGTATTCTTCCACTAAGTTTGTTTCCTCTTAAATTGAAGTATCGGAGATTTTTGCATAATGTAATGTTAGCAGGAATTTCTTCTTGAAACGAGTTAACTTCAAAATCAAGAATCTGTAGGCGAAACAATCTGCCGATTTCTGGTGGAATTATGCCGTGGAATGAATTGACATAGAGATAAATATTCTTAAGAAAAGTAAGGTTTCCTATCGAGGGTGAAAGAGTGCCAACCAAATCGAGTGATGATACGTTGAGTACCGTCACTCTTTTGTGTCTCTTTCCACATGTAATTCCTTGCCAATCGCAGAAATGAATCGATTCATTCCAAGAATTCAGAACTCGAAAAGGGTCGCTTTGTATACGATTCTTGAAATCCAGCAAGGCTTGAAGGTCGGTCTCATTTGTAGTCGTAGCAAAAGAAAGAGTTGGAATTTCTGTGGCAACAATGAAAAAAAAGACAGTATAAGAGCATAATAGACTGATTATCATATTTCTGGTAGCCATTGATCAGTTTGCAATATATAACAGAATAAAAAATATAAAAGAAGAAGAAGAAGAAGAAGATGAAAGGCTGCTGAAATTGAGCTGAGCAATTCAGCTTCTAATGATCCTCCAGTACTTATAGCAATATGTTAAAAAATGAATATCAGAGAGCTCGTTTTTTCCACAAAGACTTTGACTCATATGCGAAGACTTTGAACTTTGATTTTTTTTGATGGTTTTTATGGAATAAAATTATGAAAACGTCTCAATCTCAAACTGCCAAAGAGCAGTGATATCATATAATCTACTGTCCACACAAAATATGAACACAAATGATCTAAATCATTCAATGTATTTAATAAAAAAAGAAGAAAGAAAATACAAATAATATCAACCATTTGATTTAGTATATGTAATTTTTTGTGTGGATAAAGGGTGTGCGTAAATCAGTCTCCTAATTATATTATACTAGATGCACTAGAAGATCAACAATGTAATTAAAGTTAATATGCATAAGGCACAATAAATAACTTTCTCATGTAACACTAATATCATTAAAATGATAAATAATAACCCCAACATTTTAATTATATCATGATTTCTTGGGTGTGCAAAGTACACATTAATACTAACTCACTAATGAAGATTTCCACAGCCTCATGTATACCCATTGGATCTTATATATGATGTGTTGTCACACCTTATGATCATGTGTATTACATATCCATAAACACAAGGATATAGGGTAATAAAAAGAATGGTGATAATTTAAGAACCACTACGATATAACAAATGACATAACATGATCTGACAATACAACCTTTATCCACAATTCCACATCCTGAGATGTCTCACTGTTATATCATTTCATACGGTTTTAACATGATGCTAAGGTGAAATAATTCTATGATCTAAAGCATTCTCTCTCTACATATAGACTACATGCTTATTATCTCTCTTTCATGTCACAGTACTGATACATTCACCCCGTATCTTCAGTCCACGTATTCCCGTATCATTCAGCTTGTCCTTCACTTTGATCAATAAAGATAAAAGTGTATAGTGATACATGGAGCTAAGAAATATCTAGAGTGAATGATCATTATCTTTTATCTTACGGTGATAAACATAGAGGGAAAAACACGGTCATCACATGGGATAGTGAGTCCAATATCATGATTGAACCCAAATTCCTCTTCTACCCTTTGGAGTAAGCTTTTGAATTCAGGATGCTATAGATATGATAAATGCATAATATATCTACACCTATCTTTGCTCAAATACACCACAAAGTGTTCTTTTGGGACATTACACCTGTTTTTCTTTCCAAAACTTGAACATTTTTTGAGGATTTGCTTTAAGGTTGTTTCCATTTTGGTGTGAATAAGGAAAAAATGTTTTCAAGGAAAAAGAGGAGAGGGTGATGAGGGAAGAAATTGAGGGATGGAAAAGTATTTAAATATCTAAGATCTGAAGCATTAATTGGCTAATGTAGAAGGAATCGACTCTAAGAAATTGTTTTCATAAACTAAGAAACGCATCATCTTTGGGAGTGTAAACCCCAAAGTATACGAAAACCGACCTGTTAAATGATTGCCTCCAATAACAAGAGATTTCATCGAAGTGAAATTGTATAATTCAATAGGAACAAGGCCTGATAACTTGTTTTTGGCCATCCCAGGAGCTGAAGATTGAAGAGCTTACCATGCTCACGCGGGATGTTTCCGGTTAGATTGTTATTGACAATTCTGGTATTTGAAGAGTAGAAATATTATCTAAAGATGGTGGGATATTTCCATTGAAGTTATTTCTGCCTAATGATTTGAAAAGGGTTGCTTTGTATACAGGTGGTCAATTCCATGTTCATGTGCTTAGTATCAGTTACCGCGATTGCTAAAAAGTAAAGGCAAGTAAAATACGAGACGAAACAGATGGATAAGAAAGAGAAAAAAAATGTAAACTAATTGTAAGAAGATGAAACTCATAAATAAGCAAATAAAAAGACTGAGGACAAGTTAAGCGCATCACTGATATCCATCTTGTCATTTTGTATTTCAGAACAACATGAAACTCCTACTTGAAATACCGATAAGCAGCAAGACTCAATCCTTGTTGAAGTTTTGTTGCTTCTGTTTTCTTCATTATCCTCTACCGTCAAAAGCTATGGATCGATGATTTCTGCCACTGTTGGAGATATAAGCCAAACCCATGAAATGGAGGCTTGAAACATGTGTTGAAATAATCGACTTTAGCGTGAATTTCGGATATGTTCCGGTGAGATTAATTGGGATCATGTTACATCTAAAAATATTAATCACAGAGTAGACGATGTTAGGCTTTGGAATCACTCGATTCAGATATCGGGTGAATGAGAAATTAATGCGTAAAGTTGGTGTAAAAATGTGTGGGAGAGGAGTTGAAAGTGTGATCAACTCAAACTCTCCCACATTGGAAAGATGAGAGACTTGAGCTCTATATTTAAGTGCTAGTGAGACACTTATGGATGTGCACTAAGGGGCAAAGCGTAAAATAATTTTGGCATGTGATTGTTTGATTCGACCAATCAGAATTTAAGAATTCGAGTAATTGAGTCATCCGACCAATCAGTTTGAGGGATATTTATCCCAACATACGTGGGGAATAAATGGGGCGGCCAAGATGATTTTCTTGAGGGAAAAGTCGGCCGTTACTTTTCCAAGGGGAAAAGTTTGTTGATGTGTTTCGCCAATCAGACTTGAGCATTGACTCTCCTCTCCATTATATAAAGAACCCCATGGATGAAAGTTTAAGTATCGGATTTTCTCTAGTCTTTTCCACCACAAAAGTCTAGCATATAGATCTATTTCTTGAGTCGAAGAGAAGTTGGAGCACTCTGTAAGTTCGCCGAAGCTCGGATTTTTGAAGTGCCTTTAAATCCGAGATGTAAGCCGTTGTATTTTGGGAAACAGTTGCTACTACCGTGGGCACCATACCAGAGTAATTTGTCTTAAGGAAAGAGAGACTACTTGCCTCAGTTTGATCTCTAGTCCTTTGTTTTATGCGTCGCACTATTTATCATTAATTGTTCGAATCTGATTTGCATGATAATATAGTTAGATATAATTATGAATCTAATTTCCTGTTCGTGTTATTTATTCTTTAATTTTTGTTCCGTAATTACTTTCGTTAGTTACGGATCTGTTCCGTAACTCACTCCAGACACGATACCATATCCTAACAGCCACACGATGGTCAAAAGCGGTCTTAACACTTTTATGGAGATTAAAATCTTCCGTGAACATGTTGTCTGTAGGTCTTTTCCCTCTGAATATCTCCATTAAAAGAATTCCATAGTTATACACGTCTCCTTTTGCTGATACATCACCTCCCATGCCATATTCTATACAAATAATATGTTAATGACAAAGAGACAGTTATAAAATAATGTAATTTTAAAAAATTAAAATTTATGAAAACAATTATTTCAAAAGATTTTTGTGTATAAAGGTACCTGGAGCAACATAGCCGATTGTTCTCCTAATACCGATTGAGGTGCTTTCTATATCATAAGATATATCATTAGCCGTTGGAAGAAATTTCGCGAGCCAAAAATCACTTACAAGGGCACGTAAATCGTCACCTAAGAGAATGTTGCTCAGCTTAGTATCATAGTGAACAACTGGATTTCCCGAGTGGTTGTAAAGGTAATCCAATGTTGTTGCAATGTCTATTGCAATATTAGCCTTTCTAAAAAGTCTAACTTTTTCTCATTAAAATGGATTTTGATGCACTCATTCTTCTAAACTTCCGTTAGAGACATATTCCAAAATCAAAGCTTTGAAATCACTGCCTTTAAAATCAGTGCTAGAACATGAAGTAATGATCTTGGCAAGGTTTATATGGCGAATGTTTCTTAATGCTTCACATTCTGTCCAGAAGCTCTTGTGTGCTCCTTTCAGCTGGAGCTTCAGCACTTTGATAGCGACCAGTTCATCCCTTGGGTTGAGAACTCCACGGTAGACAATTCGTATTTTCCTTCATCTATTAAGTTTTCTGAAGAAAAACCATTTGTGGACTTTAAAATTTCAGCGTAAGAAATCTTAAGGAGTTTGGATTATATTGAGTTGACAACCTTTTATGTTTTCTTTTTGAATCTTTTGAGGTACAGGCATGTAAGTTCGATGCTTTGATTCCTCCACAGAGCCTTTCATTTTCCACTATCGACAACGCACTTGCATTAGCATAGACTCCATTTCTTGAAACTTCACCTTCTAACATATTGAATGAAAGATTGAAAAATCAAATGAATTTCAGATTTTCTAAAGAAGCTGGAATTCCCCTCAACAATTTATTTCGCAACAAATCCATGATGTCAATGTTTTTCAATTGTGCTAATGACGAAGGAAGCTTTCTTATAATTCAATTCCAGATGCGCTTAACCAAACTAGTTTCAAATTGTCTACTTCTAAAGGTAGTGATCCAGTTAATATTTTTTCCCCATAAAGACGAAAGATTTTATTGAAGCCAGACTAACGCCGGAAGATACAAACAAAACGCCGGACAACACCGGACAAAGCCGGGCACAACCCGGACCAAACAGACAGACACATAAATAGAATTAGAACAAAATACAAAGAACACAACTACACAAACAATACACCAGAGCATCAACACAAAAACAACCAAGAGAGCTATCAAGAACAAGGTTTCCACGAGACATCTTGATAGAAGGAGTGAAGAAGACCATGAGGCCAAGAAGCTTCACCCGAGACACTAAAAGATATCAAATAAAACCAAAAGCACCGGCAGCCCAGAATCGCTACACGTCGCCGCCACCGTACGGTACAGAGGATCCGAAAGAAAAGTCCAATCCTTCCGAATAGAAGGCAACAAACCCAAGAAGATGTCGGAGAATCACCATCGAGAGCCCAAATTCTGACACCAAACACCGAACAAGGCTGGTGGGCCAAGAGAGGAAGGTGAAGGAAAGCACCGGAAGATCAGCTTACCCATGATGAAACATTAGCTTTCGGACAGCAGTCAGCAGCGAAACCGCTGTACCGGAGACGGCCTTCGACCATCGCCGAAAGCCTCCAGGGATGTCCAGAAACTCCGATTCTGGGAGGAAAGGGTTCAAATGAAAACTCCGAGCCATATAGGAAATGATACCCACCGGATGAAGTCTCGTCGCCGCATGCAGGCCGGGGAAGGTCCAGATCCAACGGGGGAGGATGGCCACCATCAAGGAAAAGAAAAGAAAAAACGGGATGAAAAGAAAAAGAAAATAAAAGAGAAGGAGGAAGCCAGCAGCGTTGCGCTGCTAGCGTCAAGAAGGCACCAGGGTGGAGGGGGCCTGGTTAAGAGCTGTTATAAAACGGATGGAGATAACTTCAGATGCAAGAAACAGAAACAGAAGCAATCAAACATAAACAATCAAAGGAGATAACAGAAACAAGAAGAACACGATTTTAACGTGGAAAACCTCTCAAATGGGGGAGAGGTAAAAAACCACGGCGTAAAAGAGATATTTTATTATGCACCGAATTTTACGATTTCAACACACACGGATAATGAGACAACAACCGTATTTATAGGCACAAATCCCTAAACCCTAGCCGCCAGAATCTTTGTCTCGATGCACCATAAATACCCCTACACGTGTCCTCCTTTTAATGACACCGTATAGCCGTCACATAACGTAATTAACAGATGTGGGACCCCGCGTATTCAAGTACTCGCGACTATCACCCCGCTCGATAGTTACCCCCGCCGAAGCTACCCCGCCGAAGCTCGCAGACTCCACCCTACCGATGCACGTAAATGAATACACTTCTCACCGACCATCACCCACCGAGTCTTCGCATTGGTTCCACCAAAATGTAGAGTTTAAGTCACCTTACCGACAAATCTCCACCTTGACTTCAACTCTCACTAGTAGTCAAACGTATTGCATAACCGTATGTACTTGTACCGTATGCATTCGTCAATGCCGATGTACTTGTACCGTACTATCTCCACAAGATCCACTCCACCGATCCGCCCTCGCAGAGTTTCCAAAACGCATTATAAGCTTTGAATATTCGGTAAGTCCGGACAAAGCCGGAACTTACTCGTCGAACCGGTTTAGTGAACATATCGCCAGGATTCTCCTTTGTGCCAATCTTCTTCACCACAACCCTCTTCTCATTCCTCAAGAAATGATACCGACATCAATATGCTTGGTTCTCTCATGATGAACCCGATCCTTGGCTAAACATATTGCACTAAGACCGTCACAATATATATCACCGATCCCGATGCAACCCCAAATCACCGACTAGCCCCTTCAACCGATACCCTCCTTAGTCGCTTCAAGAAGAGCCATATATTCTCGCTTCGCAGTTGATAAGGCTACCGTAGCCTCGAAGAGTAGCTTTCCACCGACCACCGCATTTCCCAATGTAAACACATACCCAAATCATTGATTTTCTACCGTCAACATCACTCGCATAATCGCATCACGAACTCCGTGACCGTACCGCATCACCTCCATAAATGAGACCAACATCACCGTACCTCTCGTGTACCCGAATATCCTTTTAACAACTTTCCGTTGTTCCTTTCCGTGTTGAGCCATAAACCCGTCGACAACACCGACCGCCCGAGCCAGATCGTGCCTAGTGCAAACCATGGCATACATCGATCGCTAACCGCACTAGCATAGGGAACTTTTGACATATACTCCTTCTTCACCGATCCGTGAAGCATAAACGTACAAATGAACATTTGATGCCATAGAGTATCTATTGGTTTTGCGTGCAGACATCCCAAACTTGGCCAATATCTTCTCGCACATAACCCCGCTCGAGACAAAAACAACTTCTTCGACTCCTATCTCTCCGCATCTCCATCCCCAAGATTTTCTTGGCCGCACCCAAATCCTTCATTTCAAATTCAAGACTAAGAAGGTTCTTCGATTTTGAACATCGACTTCCTTGCCGCAAAGCCTATCGCATGTCATCCACATACGTAACAAGATAGATATATGATCCATCTTTCAAATAGATCGAAGTAAACACAACAATCATATGGACTTCGTTGTAACCCCGTCGAAGCATGAAACCTGTCAAACCTTTTATACCACCGCCTTGGAGCTTGCTTCAAACCATACAATGATTTCTTCAACTTGCAAACATAGTTTTCTTTACCAGGAACTTGAAATCCCTCAGCCGTGTCATGTATATCTCCTTATCCACCTCACCATGTAGAAAAGCGCTTTTCACATCTAATTGCTCAAGTTCCGCATCCCGCCGTGCCACCATTGCTAGTAACACCCCGATTGAAGTGTGTCCGACCACCGGTGAAAATATTTCATCAAAGTCAACCCCTTCCTTTTGACTCGAATCCTCTTGCAACCAAACGTGCCTTATACCCGACCCCTTCGCCTTTGTTATTCCTTCCTTTTTCTTGAAAATCCATTTACAAGTCACAACTCCCTTGTCGCAGGTCGTTTGACCAATTCCCAAGTCCGATTCTTCAATAATGACTCCATTTCATCCCCCATGGCAACATGCCACCGGGATGCTTCGTACATGTCATCGCTTCCCCGTAAGTAGTAGGTTCAAGAACCTCTACTTCTTCAAAGAACTTGGAGTGCATATCCAGCCAAATCATCATAACCATATCTCCTTGGAGGTATCCCAACATTAGATCTTCTAGCCCGCCGGCGCCTAGACTCGCCGATCAATGTTTGTATGACGCCCGCCGAGGTCTCGCAGACCGGCTTGGATCGATTCTCGGTTCATTATCCGGATCGGTATAGTGTTGATTTGGATCCACCGATTGTTGCATATCGCAGACTCCACCGAAGCTCCACCTCGTTTCTCAACACTATCGATTCAACACTCGGTTTCGTACTCGCAGACCTCCCCACCGATGAGTTTAACATAGAATTTTCATCAAACACAACGTCCCCGCCGAGGATTACTCGGACTCGCCGATGACCAAATTCTATATCCTTTCACTCCATCACCATACCCCACAAACACTCCCTTCTTGGCTCTTGGTTCTAACTTCCCTTCACTAACATGATAGTAAGCTGTACTCCCAAAAACCCTTAGAACTGAGTAGTCAGCAGGCTTGCCTGACCACATCTCAAATGGTGTCTTGAGATTGATCCCCGTGTGAGGACTCCCGTTGATTAAGTAGCAAGCCGTTTTTTCGCCTCCTCGCCCAAAATCTCCTTGATAAACCAAATTGAGAAAGCATACATCTTGCCCTCTCCAAAAGTAGAGTTTGATTCATCCTTTCAGCCTACACCATTCTCGCCGAGGGTGTATTCCTTACGATGATGTCCGGCAATACCCTCACCGCACAAAATGAATCAAAATCCGTCCAAAGCGAATTCCGGACCATTATCCGTACGAAGCTTCTTGATTTTCTTGCCTAACCGATTTTCCACTAGGGCCTTCCACTCGCTTGAAGTTATTGAATGCATCACTTTTGTTCTTCATCATCACCACCCAAGTCATCCTTGAATAGTCATCTATGAATGACACAAAATATCCGTGACCACCCAATGACTCAACTTTTGATGGACCCCAAAGAAATCTGAATGGATATAATCAAGTGTTGCCTTTGTATTGTGCAACCCCGCCGAGAATTTACTTCTATGCAACTTCCCAAACACACAATGTTCACAAAAGTCCGATTCTTGACCTTATATCCCCCAAGAAAACTCCGCCGAAGAAAGAACTCGCATACCCCTTTCACCCACGTGACCAAGTCTCACGTGCCACAAACCGAGTCTCGTCGAGACCGGTGAACTGGCGAGGATGCAACAAAGAAGAAGCCGGATACGCGTAGATCCTTGTAATATATACAAGGTTCCCCTCTTGATGCCTTTGAGGACCACAACCGAATCTTTGAAGACATTCAACCGTCCACCTTCACCCTTGAAATTGAACCCTTGTCGTCCAAGAGACTAAGAGATACCAAATTCTTGGTCATCTCGTGGAACATGTCTTACATCTTTCGGTGTACAAAATTTACCATCCTCTCGTCCTTAACTTCACCGAGCCAATTCCCACAACTTTGCAAACCTTGCTTGTTGGCCATATAGATTTGACCACCATCTATCTCGCTCATAAGTAGAAAACCACTCCCCGTTTGGACAAATATGGTAGGATGCTCCAGAATCAAGTATCCACACATCATTATGGTGTGTAGAATCCCCCGCAACTAGAACCGGATCCTCATCGATTGCTCGCAGCCAAAGCCGCCGTGCCGAATTGCCTTCCCCGCTCGTTTCTTCTTCCTTGGACAATTGGACTTCCAATGTCCCCGCTCCTACGGTAATTACGGACATCGGTAGACTTAGGACCTTTGGACACCGACTTCTTTTTCTTCTTCTCGTCCATATCCTTTTCCACTATTGTCGCTAGCTACTAGCCCAAGGCTACCGACCGTCTGTTCCGGCGACCTTGTGTCTAAGCTCCCCGGCATGTAAGGCGGACCTCACATCCTCCAAAGCTACCGTATCCTTTCCAACTATGAAAGACGCACAAAGTTTTCATATGATGCCGGTAATGACACCAACGGGATTAGGGGCCGCATCTTCATCTTCAATTTTAACATCAATATTCCTTAAATCAAGCAATATTGTGTTCAGCTGGTCCAGATGTTCCCTCAGTGGACTTCCTTCATGCATCTTCAAACTGAACAACCTCTGTTTCAACAACAACTTGTTGGTCAGTGACTTGGTCATATACAGGCTTTCAAGCTTTTTCCACAACTTGGCTGCGGTGTCTTCCTCAGCAACCTCAGTGATAACATCATCAGATAAGCACAACATGATGGTTGAATGTGCTTTCTCTTCCAGACTGGCATAATCTGCTGCACCTGTATTTGGTTTGTCAGATAACGGATTCCACAAACCCTGCTGTTTCAACAGTGCACGCATCTTGATTTGCCACAGACCAAAACTGTTCCTTCCTGTAAATTTATCGATTTTTACGTTTACTGCTGACATCTTTCCTTGCTAAAGATTACAACTATATCACAGATCCTAGCACCTTGCTGAAGGTCTTGGTGAAGATGAAGTTGGTCGTACGATCGTTTTCTCCGTAACCTTGCTCGATACCACTTGTTATAAAACGGATGGAGATAACTTCGGATGCAAGAAACGAAACGAAGCAATCAAACATAAACAATCAAAGGAGATAACGAAACAAGAAGAACACGATTTTAACGTGGAAAACCTCTCGGTGGGAGAGGTAAAAAACCACGGGCGAAAAGAGATATTTTATTATGCACCGAATTTTACGATTTCAACACACACGGATAATGAGACAACAATCGTATTTATAGGCACAAATCCCTAAACCCTAGCCGCCAGAATCTTTGTCGATGCACCATAAATACCCCTACACGTGTCCTCCTTTTAATGACACCGTATAGCCGTCACATACCGTAACGAATTAACGGATGTGGGACCTGCTTTGTATTCAAGTACTCGCGGACTATCACCCCGCTCGATAGTTACCCCGCCGAAGCTACCTCGCCGAAGCTCGCAGACTCCACCCTACCGATGCACGAAAATGAATACACTTCTCAGCTGACCATCACCCAGCTGAGTCTTCAGATTGGTTCCACCAAAATGTAGAGTTTAAGTCACCTTACTGACAAGAGCAATAGAGAGAGAAAGAGTTTTGAGAGAAAATACTCGGATGCACTTCAGACAGTCTCACTATCGGTTGGTCCACTGATTTCCGTGATCCAGTAAATTTATTATGGGCTAAAGATAGCCCAATCGATTCATACTAAAAACTACTTTAGAGAGCGATCCATTTAGATGATTTTGAAAAAGATGTAATAATTGTAGTTTAATAAGATTTCTCAAGAGAACCCGTATACTACCGGTGAGCATATTGTGGCTTAGATCCAGATGCAAGAGCTCCAAAATGGAATCAGAAGCAACTACGCTTCAACAAGGATTGAGTCTTGTTTCTTATCGATATTTCGTGTAAGAATTTCATGTTCTTCTATAATACAAAATGAGATGATATATATCAATGATACATTTATTGAACCACAACATGTTAGGACCATATGTGTTTCGCACTCTTTTTATTTCACTGTTTAAAGAACAAACACATGTACTATGTTGACCAAGTCTTTTAACACACTCCAAAATATATCAATTTTCACACTCAGTTTCTGCACAAGTTGTTTCGGAGAAGATTCAAAGTTCAAAGTCTAAGCCACATAAGTCAAAGTCTTTGTGGAAAATAAATTATCACAGAGATAAAGATAGCTCTAGAAAAGAGTAATGATACCGGCACAATCGTTGTGCCACAACATGTGATACACCGATTATCTATACCGTTGATTATGATACGTCTACATCATTATCAATTTAATTCATAAGATCAACGCTGCAGATTACCGTTGTGTTACTCGCTGTGGCATAATGATTGTGGCCATATCATTACTCTTACTCGAAAAGAGTTATCTATGGCCATTGGTATTGCCGGATACAAAATTGGTATTGCCAAGACATTTTATAAAACATCTTCTCAACATTACCAAGCATTTTGCTTTGACAAAACCAATTTTTGCCTAGGCAATAATGCTAACCAAAATCTATTCATTTTTTCCTATTGTTATAAATGGGAGCATTAGTTGCTCGCAATTTCAGCAGCCTTTCACCATCTTCATTTATACAGATTTATTATTCTGTTTTCACAAATTCAATGGCAAACAGAAATGAGAAATATGATGATCACACTATTAACCTCTTATACTGTCTCAATTTTTCATTGCCTAAGAAATTCCAACTCTTTCTTTTTCTACTACAAATGAGACAGACATTCAAGCCTAGCTAGATTTCAAGAATCATATACAAAGTGACCCTTCTCATTTTCTTGATTCTTGGAATGATTCTGCTCATTTCTGCAATTGGCAAAGGAATTATTTGCGAAAAAAGACACAGACGAGTGACTGTACTCAACGTTTCATCACTCCATAGGAAACCTTACCTTTCTTCAAGGGATCAATCTCAATAACAATTCTTTCAACGGAATAATTCGACCAGAAATCGGGAAGTTATTTCGCCTACAACATCTTGATTTTGACTATAATGCATTTCAATTTCATGAACATATTCCTCTGAGCCTTACGTTCTGCAAAAATCTTCGAGTCATCGTTTGAATGCAAACAAGCTTACTGGATGAAGCTCTTGGATTAAGCAAAAAAGAATTGATTTAACCGGATATATCCCACGATCAGAAGGTTATATATATTTTCCGGCCAGTATAATTTAAATATTTAATAAGGTTTCCGATCGAAGGAGAAAGAGTACCAACCAATTCGAGTAATGAAAGGTTGAGTACAGTCACTCTTTAGGTGTCTCTTTCCGCAAGTAATTCCTTGCCAATTGCAAAAATGAACAGAATCATTCCAAGAATTTAAAACTCGAAAAGGGTCACTTTGTATATGATTCTTGAAATCTAGCTAGGCTTGAAAGTCTGTCTCATTTGTAGTAGCAAAAGAAAGAGTTCGAATTTCTGAGGCAATGAAAAACAGAAAAGCTTCCACTCAAAAAAAGAAAAAAAAAAAAACAAGAAAAACAGAAAAACTGTGTTAAAGAAGAAGGTGAAATGCAGCTGAAATTGGGGTGATGCACTCAGCTTCTAATGATCCTCCACTTATAGCAATGGAAATATATATATATACATATATATATATCTCAATGTGTGACTTTTACAAACAAAGGAGACTTTGACTGGAAACCAAACCCGGGCTTGGCGAATCCGGTGGGCGCCTGCGCTTAAATTTTTTTTTCTCTCTTGAACACATACTTACAAAATTATCAACATTTTATAACATCCGTAAATACAAAATTCGAGCTTTAATAAATTTCGAAACATACCTAAAGTTCATATCATCATATGCATAAACAAAAGTACAAAACATACTTGATACTGGTTATAATCGAATTAAAAATGAATTAAAAATGATTTTATAATCGGCCACTTTTGTAAGCGTATTTCGGATATATTCTTGTATAGAATATATGTAATGTTTTATTAATTCGAAAACTACGCTAGATGAATTCGGGATTTGGAATCATTCAATTCGGATAACGAGTGAATGAGAAATTAACGCTTAAAGTCGGTTTGTTGGAAAATCATGATACGTCATATCGCCTATGTAAGCAAAGTGTGTGTTATGAAAAGGAAAAATGGGAAGAAACTTTTCTCCCACATTGGTTGGAGGAAGAAAAAGAAGCAATATCCGATATTCCGACTTTTACAAACAAAGGAGACTTTGACTAACTTGTGAATTTACCCTTGGTATGTATTCCCGCGCGTGTCCCGCGTACACGAATGCGGCTCGATTTGAAGGTTCACAACAAAGCATCATTGTCCACACCCTTCCACGCGTGGGGCAAGAATGCGCGTGCGCGCCCGCTGCGCTTAATGATTGAGGCAAAAAAAAAAAACAAACACACATCCTCTGAAGTGTATACTTTGTGGTCTAAAATATATTTGTCCTTTATTTTTTATTTTTTATTTGAGTGTGTGGTTAAAAAAGGGTCGGGGGATGTGTATTCGGGGCCTGCATCATTTTCCACCCTGAAAAATGATAAAGGTAAAAAAAAAAAAAAAAAAAAAAAACAACACATCCCTCGAAGGATATAATTTGTGGTCCAAAACATATTTGTCCTTTGTTTTTTTATTTTATTTTAAATTTAACCGTATGGTAAAAAATGGTGGGATGTATTCGGGGCCTGCATCATTGTCCTTATTACCCCCTCCATTTTGAGTGAATATCTGAGACTTCTTTGTAAATAATTCTCCTATATACACTTGACTTTGAACCCTTCTCTGTAAACATTTGTAATTAAATGTGACACAACAACCAGAGGCCATATGAAGCTTCCCGGAAATAATCTTTGTTAACATATAGGGTTTTCTTATGTTTCGTAGGGTCCCTTGATCTTTGTCAACGTTGAGATACAACTAGGGGCGGATTCAGAGATTTGTTTCAGTAGGGTCATCGGAACCTATAATTACATACTGATCCAAAAATTTGTTTCTATGGGGTCACTAGAGCACAAAACTACATTTTTTAACCACAAAACGATATTTTTTAACAATAAAGCTACATCTTTTGAATACTAAAAAAATTCTGGGATCTTGATGACACTTTAAATGGTATCAATATTTATACCTATATTCACCCCGAATTATGCTCAAGAGAGGATAGATAGGCTCGTTATTACTTGGAATATGTGTTAAATGCTATGTGAGTGTTTCCAGGATCGTAATTCTGCATCTATGCTATTTTCCCCGAGGTTTTGGTACTGTTTTGTCTCGTTTTGTGTATTTAATAGGATGTACCGAATCTGGAGCATTGGAGAATGGATCTGGACCAAAAGGAATGCATTGGGCTGAGTGATTGAAATCCAAGAAGAAGCCTGCTGAAGAAAAAGAAGAATAGAAGGCCCGGTAACCCGAGGGTTAGGCCCGGTAAACCGGCGTTTTGTGGAACACGAAATTCATTCTACCGCATTATCTAAGTCGGTTAGGGTTTTAGAGAGTCTTAAGTCGGTCATTGTATCTATATAAGGCCGCATTATCAGATTATTGTATAAGTCTTCATAGTTTATTATCAATTCTTCAAATACATTATATATTATTATGCAATAAAGTTTTCTTGAGCCTTGGAGAGTTGTTTTTGGGTTCCTCCCTTCTTCCATCATCTCTAGCTTGAGTAGATCGAGCTAGATCTCCATTGTTGAAGGTATGAAGCTTTGAACGTTCCTTTATTGTCTTCAATATGGTAGACCTGTTCGTATTTATGTGTTTTACTTAATCTGCATCTTAACAACCCCATAATTTACTTATTTTAATCGTACCGAGCAATGTAGATCCGTAAATTAGGAAAAGCCGCCCCCGGTAAACCGGCGGTCTATACCGGTTTACCGAGGCATATTTTAGAAAACCTAAACTGGGATTCACTACAGCTACGTTGATCGGCAGTAATAATTAAAATGAGTAATAGGTCTGGCCAATCTAGTATTCGTAATTCGTAAATTAACATGAAGGACCGCAAGTGAAGTGTTAATTAGGACATAGTCTTGATGGACCATAGGAACGTGCTGGTCAGTGTCGACAACTGTCTAGGCGGGTTAGCGGTATGAGGTAACTCTCAATATCGGCAGTTCTAGTTATTTATGCGTATGGAATATTACGGACCAATTAAGGAGGGTAGCTTGTGTATAGATTGTCTACTGCCATTGTCGGAGTAGATATGAGTAGGAATTGCACCCGTAGCTGATAAATATGATAAAACGCTCACGATTAATCTAAGGAAATAATGTGGGGAAGTAAACATAATGATTAGCTAATCCAAGTTAGTAGATTGGTGAGGAGAGGGAGAGGTATACCATGTTTGTTTTCTTTTTACGTTATTGTTGGTCAATGACCGCCTATATGTTGGTTCTTAATTATGTTAGAATCGTTTATATGTATAAGTTGCATTGTCTCTGTAGGATCGACCTTGACTCGCATTTACTATACTACGATGTACCTAGTATTCTTGCTAGTAATATCGACGTTAGTGACTTACACGCGATCAAGATTTTTGGTGCCGTTGTCGGGGACAATGGCCAATTTCTATATACAAACGTTTTAATTCTAATTAAGAAGTTGTTTTTATTTTATTTTGGGTCTTGAGTCGTTCAGAATTAGAAAATTCAGGGCCGGTATCCCGAAGGTAACCTCTGAGTTACCGAGGCATGGAAAATCGATTTCTGAACAGTTCCTGTTATTCTGTGTTATTCCCTGTTGATTTTAGTTAGTAGGTCCACAACAGTTGGGATCACACCCAGCTGAAGCGGAAGTTGCTAACCTTTTCTTTGTTTTATTTTGTCTTTTTGCAGATTGATCAGAACACTTCAGAAATTTGATCGATTCAAAGTTGAAAAAGCACAAACAAGCTGAACAATATGCCTAGAACAATCTTGAACATCACACCAATTTCCATATATCCCGGAACCGAAGCATGAGAGCAATATGAAGCGGTAAAGCAACAGTTGGAAAAAGAGGAGAAAGCGATCAAGCAAGAGCCTGAAGATGACCTTAAGGAGTACAGCACATATCGTCCAGGTGAGTTTCCTTGCGAATTAATAGATATATCATCTTCATATTATGACTCGGATGATCCTGAAGAGGATCCTGACACGAAGTTTTCTGAGCCTGAGGATCACCCAGACTCAGACACCGTGGTGAAGTTAGGAGACCCCGGCACGTTCGTACTCCCAATTTCGTTAATGGAATATCCGTAGGATTAGGTCTCTGCGACTCTGGCTCGAGTTGCAATATTCTTCCCTTTTCCCTCTGTCAAAAGATAAAACTTCCGGTCGTGATGAATCAAACCAGGACCATGACCTTCGTAGACAGAACCAGAGATATGCCTACTGGTTTGCTTGGAAAGTGCACAATTAAGGCAGGAGGATTCACGTATCCTATCGACTTTACGGTCATAGACGTGCCTGAAGATCCTTGTGCCCCGGTTCTTTTAGGACGACCTTTCCTAGCGACGAGCAGGGCGGTTATGGATTTTGATAAGGGGGAGATCACTTTAAGAATGAATAACGATGCTGTATCTTTTGGGATCCTAGAACCCCTAGAAAACTGACCGGAGAGTTGTAAGATGACGTATGCTTCGGGAAAGGTAGAGATCTTGGCGATTGACGGGTATAAACATAGAGAGGTTGTCATAGAAACCATTGAGCAAGAGTTTCTGAGATTAATGCTGAGAGAGAAGAAGATCAGGACCACGACAAGATGCTCACAGAAGCTAGTCCTTCCGTGTTGCATAGTGAACGAGTTGAGCTGAAAGTGGAAAGCATGGAGTCCTTGGGATTAAAGTCTAAATCTCGACGCAGAGGTAGACCTAGCACGCAAGCTAAAAGGGAGAGGCGTGCTAGGAAGAGAGCTCAAAAAGGTTCTTTGAAAGTGTAAACCTCTGGAGCGAAAGTTTGGCGAGTGAAGGCTCCAACCCTTGATTGATCGGAGATCTGAAGAAAGTCGAGCTGGCGACTATAAACTCAGAACTATCTCTTCAAACCCTTAGGTAGTTTAGGATTGAATAAAAGTAGCCGGATGAAGGGACGAGATTTTTTTCATCCTACCACAAACTTAGGTTTTAAACTGAATGGTTGTGGAAAGGTTTTTTTACCTCGTTGCGGATTCTAGTGAATTAGGTTAGGTTTTGAGTCGGAAGCAACAAGTGGAAGAGTAAAGGGTAGTCAAATTGAGGTCAGAACTGAGCAAAAAGGTTGAGTAAGAAATGCAGAGAAGGCAGATAGAAAAATTTGGGGAAAAATACCCCCGGTTTCTCAAGGGTAACCTCCGGGTTACCGAGGCTTGATTTTTGGATTTCTGAACGTCAGTGCATAAAGCTGAATTTTTAGAGACATGTGGAGGACACACGTTGCACCAGATACGGTCAGTCAGCAGAAACCGCCCCCTTTTCCCCCTCTTTTAAAATTTTTCATCATTTCCCACACTCCACCACAACTCCACCTCAATCCCATCAATCACCTCCTCAATTCCCTCACCCTAATAACTTCTCTACCCATTATCCCACTAAATCATCCACATTCATTCCATTCTTCCTATTTAAACCACCCCTTCATCACCATTATCATCATTCTTATAATTTCATCTTTTTCATTCACCAAACTTCTCCCATTCCTTCTTTCTTTCTGAAATTCGACCACAAAATCACCACCAAACCACCACCATAACTGAACCAAATTCCTTCCATTTCCAAACCCTAAAACCATTTCCTAACCCTGTTGTTGAGTTGTATTGCTGCTGCTACGGTGAAGTGCTGAAATGAGTTGTATTGCTCCTGCTACGGTGAAGTGCTGAAATTTCTTCTTCTTCCATCATCAGAGGCACAATCCAGAAAGAAATTCAGAAAAGTTCAGGCCGGTAAACCGAACCTTACCTCCGGTTTACCGAGGGTTCTTTTTCAGAAACAGCTTCTGTATCAAGTTCTATACTCATTCAGGATGGGTACTAAGCGTCAAAGGTCAGCTGTTCGTCTCAGTGGATATCAGACAATGTATGGAGATGTCAATCCCTTGATAGACGGGGTTGCACAATTCCATTCTTTAGCTATTTACGAGTCATTCCGAGGACATTGGAATGCAAGACCAGTGGCTCGAGAACGAGGGGTAGATTTGGACGACTCTGGGACGATATTGCCGGAGGCCCTACAAGCACATGATTTACTGGATATGGCTGAGGCACCGGCAAGATTCAACGCCCCGGTGGTAAGAGAGTTTTATGCATATGTTTTGCATAACCCCGGAGCCACATTTGCTATGGTTCGCGGTGGCAAGGTTGATTTTTCGATTGAGCCGATCAACGGTCATTTTAGGGTTAGACATCCACTGGTGGGTCCGGATGAGTACACATCCTCGAGCAACATTGCCGATTTCGAGAGGATGGATATGATTGTTGATTTCTTAGGGGTGCAATGGAAGCGCAATCCTGCAGGAGCCCCCACCATCTTCCTAGAGAATGAGCTATCTTGGGACCGGAAGATGGTCAATCGATTTGTCTGTGCTCGCCTTCTTCCGACGAAGCACACTGTTTTTGTCACCACTTAGAGGGCAGAGTTGATGTTTTATTTAGAGACGGGTGCCCTAATCAACATCGGTCTGTTGATGCATAGCCGTATCCATGAGCTTGCCGCCACTTCTGAGCGAGAGCTGCTACCTTACGGGCCGATGATTGATATGTTTGCTCTAGAGGCCGAGGTGAAGATGCTTGTGAGTGATGATTGGGAAGATCCTGAGCCTTAGCTCAGTTTACGCCGCCGAGAGTTCAAGAGACGGGTTAGAGCGAGAGAGAGCGTACTCCGGTGCTTGGTGCACCGAGAACTCAGAGAGCCTTGCTTGAGGAGCACTCGCGAGAGATTGCGAGTCTGCATCGCAAGATGGATCGGATTATTGACTTTCTAGGAGTTTCGCCTGCTACCCGCCACCTAGGACTGCCCCACATCATAGAGCATCATCTTCAGCCGCCGCCGCCTCAAGTTCTGCACCACCTCCTGGTTTTGAGCCAAGGGACGACTGGGAGGGTGATTCCGATGAGGACTAGCTTTTAGTTCTTTTTATTGTTGTTTACCATTTTTCTTGTTTTTATTTTATTTTCCTTTCCTACTTAGTTGATGTAGCAGAATATATTTTACATAATGATTTTGTCGGCTTAAACTATTTTTTTATGAAACTAGCACGTACTACTCTAGTACGTGATCACAAATAAAAATATAAAAATAAAATAAAGAAACTCAAAATTGTTGGGAACCAACTAACTTTTAAATGTTTTTGGAGTTAGGTGCTCGATGAAATGCCTCATTGAATAAGAGCACTTGCAGTAGATACCGTAAATTCTTTAACAACTCCATTTTAGACATTTCAACAGAAAAAATAGCACTGCAGCAGATACTCTATTTTTTTTACGTAAACTACAGATTCTGTAATATTTCCTTTACATTTACCGCATTCTTACAGATTCTGTAAATTTTACTTTATATTTATTGTATTATAAAAAATAAAGAATCTGATGCATTTCTTGGATAGAGATCCTATAAACTAGAAAAATGTGTGTTTAAAACTGTAAAATGGAGAATTCGTCAAGAGTATCTGACGCGAGTGCTCTAACTCGCTTGATGTTGCATGTGAGGTTTCGGTTATTTAGAGTTCGGGTTGGTTTGATCTGTATATATACTTCAACACAAACCAATACGTACCCTTGATTGGGTCTGAGTTCATACCTTGAGGATTATGGAAGTTAAAATATAGAGAAAAAATATTTATTTGATTTCTATTTAATCCACGAAGTTGATAATAAATAAAAGGAAAAATTAGTTTATAGTCCACTTTTTACTCCTTAATTAAGTGCTAATCCAGTTTCAATTTTTTAGTTGCATTAAGGACAAATAAATTCCACCGGACGAATATACCCCTATTTGATACAACTGTCAAACGCACACCTGTTCGCAATCCTCTGCCGCTCCGTTGACGGTATGAATCCACCACCCTAAAATGTATTGCCCCCGCCTTCACCTTCTCCACAACGGAAAAGCTCTTATCTTTACCGGTGAAAGAAATTAAGAGATGTCCAAGACTTGGCTATGGAGAGGCTACACCATTACTTATTTGATTTACCCAGAAGAACCTCAAAGTCAGGACAAGACAACTTCATTTCCACATAATCCCTTACTTTTGGTCCACGGGTTCGGAGCCTCTATTGCTCATTGGAGAAGAAACATAGCTACTCTTTCTGAAAATCACACAGTTTTCGCAATTGACCTACTGGGATTTGGTGCTTCTAATAAACCAAAAGGTTTTGTATACTCAGCTGAAATCCGGGCTGAATTGATATTAGATTTCGTAGAGGAAACTCAATCGACAGTCTTGCTTGTCTAATTGCTGCTGCAAACAACAGAAACTCGTTAATCCGAGCTCTAGTTTTACTAAATTGTGCTGGTGGCATGAACAACAAAATCATTGTTGATGACTGAAGAATCAAACTTATTTTCCCTTTATTTTTGCTGATTGATTTCCTGTTGAAACAGAAGCCCATTACCTCCTTCATATTCAATCGGGTCAAAAACAAAGACAACATTAAATCCATTCTAATGTCAGTATATGGAAACAAAGAATCAGTGGATGAAGAGCTTGTAGAGATAATTTCGAATCCGGAAAATGATGAAGGGACACTTGATGTAAAGGTATTTGATATTGGGCATTTGGTAAACTTTTAGAGGAAGGAAATGGTGGGGAAATAGACTTGACAATCTCTACTTTTCCTTTCCTTTTTGTCTAGTTCAATCCAAACACTCAAAATAGACTTCACAATCTCTCCTTCTCCTTTTCTTTCTTTTCTATCATTATCTTCTCTTTTCGTTTATGGCATTACTCTAATTATGTTTCATTTTAGAGTTCGATTTCTTGCACAAGAAACATGATTTGGTAATGGAAGAGGGATGAATGGAAAATAAGTAAACTAAGTATGACGATAGTTTACTTCTTGTGTAAACATTTGTGAGTGTGGCTTCTTTGATGTTGCATTATATATACTTCTTCATCATATGTGAGTTTATTGATACTGTGTGTCTTATATGATACTGTTAGTGATATTGTATGCCTTATATGAGCCTTATATAAGCCAGATATGATATTGTGCCATTTGAATTAAGCCTTAAATGAGCATTATATGAGCCAGATATGTGTGGCTTGAAGTAGTCACTTGAATTAAGCCTTAAATGAGCCTGATACTGATACTGTGTGCCTTATATGATACTGTTAGTGATATTGTATTCCTTATATGAGCCTTATATAAGCCATAAATGATATTGTGTCTTTTGAATTAAGCCTTAAATGAGCCTTATATGAGCCAGATATATGTGCCTTGAAGTAGTCACTTGAATTAAGCCTTAAATGAGCCTGATACTGATATTGTTTCCTGATACTGATACTGATACTGTGTATTGATACTGTGTTAGTGTAAACCAAACAAACTTGAAGCTGGAAGCGGATTAAAACTGAAAGATATGCGCGTCCCTTTTTAAAGGAGTATTCTTGTTCGTCTGAAATTGTTTGTCTTTTTTGCAACTAAAAAAAGGAGTGTGTCATATTTATTCATTTTGTAATCTTTTTTGTCTTTTTCCTTCAATCTCTCTGAATAAAACCAATCACACTTGTTGATTAAATTTCTTATAGTAATATTGATGTCATTAACAATTTCGTGATACCAATACAACCACATCTTCAAAGTAGCATACTTAATTTCGGAAAAAAGTATAGGTGAAGCCCAAATCAGAGGACCATGAAGGGTACCATACAGCCCAATTCAGACACAATGGACCAACCAATGTTTTTTTTTTGATTTTTAAATCTTTTGAAAAAACTAACATATGCTACACACCAAAATTACTTCGGCAGCTCATATTAGGAATGTTACTGCATCTAAAGTTGGCAGGAACGATGGATAGAAACGATGTTAGCAATCGTGATTTGCGAAATAATGTCGTTGTGCCAATCCGACTAGGATATGCAAAAATAAATCTTGGGCCCAACCCATCAAACGGAATACCCAGCACTTGATGCACCAATGCGTACTGCAGCAACCTGCTCACAAGTGCCGTTTTCTATCCTCCATTTTCAAAAACCTAACCAAAACAAATCATTTTTTAAACTGGGAAACAAAATTAAAGGAGGAGACTAAATTCTAATAACCATAGCAAATTACACCCCTCAGAGGTCTCTGAAACAATTCCCCCCAAGAGACATATAAGAAGCAGGAGGCAGAGTCCAGTCTTAACACGGTAAAAAGGAATGCTCAGAACCCTAAAGACAAGGCTAAGGCCGAACTGGACGCTTTGCTCGGAAGACGATCAGACGAACTGCTCTGCTCGTCGCCCTTCACAGAATACATCGATAGATACCCCCGACCAGCAGGGTTCAAAATACCTAAGATCGAATCATATGAAAGATCCAAGGATCCTTATGATCACATGTATCAGTACATCTCACATATGAACTTGTACAACGCCTCAAACGAGATGAGTGCAAAGCCTTCCCTGCACTGCTAACAGGAAGAGCCAGAGAGTGGTTTAACAAGATTCCTCCCAGGTCGATCTCTGACTTCGGCGCCTTAACTCAGAAGTTCGTCCATGCCTTTATCGGAGCTCGTCCATTCCAGAGAAATCAAACTCACTTTTTGACTTTGAAGGAGAAACTTGATGAATCTGTACTGTGCTTTATAAAGAGCTTCAACGAGGAATCAGATGATCGGATGATCGACTGGTCGCCTCTTTCGTGATAGGTCTGCGAGAGGGACGGCTGCACGCCAAGCTCAACAACAAACCTCAGACAATGGAAGAATGTCTGGACGTGGCCTATAAACATTGTCAGGGAGAAGAAGCAAATAGACTCAAGAGAGAGATGGAAAAAGGTGAAGGAAAGAAAAGCAGGTCTGAAGATAAACCAGACAAGAAGAGAAAGTCAGTTTGGGATAGAGTAACTGCACTAGTCTCAGATCGGCTGGGAAAGAAAGGAGCTCTGCAGGACAGAGACTTCATCCCTTTGAATAGATCTCGCGAGTACGTCCTCGTGATTATAGAAAGAAAAGGTATAGCCAAGGTCCCACCACCCATGAGGGGGCCTAGAGAAAAGAGAGACCCTAACAAATTCTACAAGTATCACTAGGACGTGGGTCATGATTCAGAACCGTGTCGAGATCTGATCAGAGACATCAACGCAGCAGTGATGGAAGGAAAGCTTGATGAGGTCGTAGATCGGTCTCAGCAGGCCGAACCATGAGGTCGGTGTGAATTCAAGCGCCGAAATAACTACCGCGACAGAGATAACCTAGATGAGTTCCGGAGATGAAGAGACCACTCACCAGATCCTGATGGTCAGATGGATAACCGCCCTATGAACATGATCAATACGATCTCAGGAGGGCCGAACAGAACAAGCAGAACCGAAGACATGAGAAGTAGCAGGTCTACTGCTACCACTTCATCGAATAGGAGACAAAGAATGTCGGGAGAAGTGACTTATGGTCCTAAGGATTCACTACCATTGGTAATTAACAATGAAGGATTGGTAATAGAAGCAGTGATCAGCAAGAATCTGATAAGGCGAATATGTGTAGACACAGGCAGTGCCGTGAACGTCCTTTATTACAATGTATTTAGAGAGATGAAATTGAGGGATACCGATCTAACCCCTGTATCAGCTCCTTTGTTTGGCTTTGCTGGACCCCCAGTTCATCCATTGGGTGTGATCAAACTCCCTACTACTTTTAGAGAAGGAACCAAGGGCAGGGCCCTGATGGTTGATTATGTAGTGGTTAAAGAACCTTCAGTGTACAACGTGATCATGGGAAGACCAGCACTTATTGATCTTCGAGCTGTAATCTCACCAGCCCATGTAAGCATGAAGTTCCCTATGGGGGAGGCCTCCGTGGAGATCAAAGGCGATGTGGAACAGCCAGGAGCTGCTACATAGCAACCGTAAATAGGAAAATGATGGTTCAGCAGGTGAGCATTGAAGAACTACTTCCCGAAGATGAGGAGAACTGGTCGTCTGAAGATCAGACATAAGCTGTACGTCTATGGCACGAACAGACGGATTCAACAGTTAGCGTGGGGCATGGATTCCAGCCTCACACAAGAAATCTCTGATAAACCTTTTAAGAGAATTCAGAGATGTGTTCGCATGGAAAGCAGAGGACATGCCAGGATTATCTCCAGAGCTAGCAATTCACAGGTTGAACATAGACCCGAACTTAAAGCCTGTTCGTCAAAAGAAAAGGTATTTCGCCTCTGAGCGCATCTCAGCAATTAAGCAAGATGTGACAAAGTTGTTGCAGGCCAACATAATCAAGGAAGTTGTATATCCCAAATGGTTAGCTAACCCAGTCCTGGTCAAGAAGCCAGATGGGAGCTAGAGGATGTGTGTAGACTTCACAGATCTCAACAAAGCATGTCCAAAAGATTGTTATGCTTTACCCAAGACTGATCGTCTAATGGACTCAACAGTTGGGTTTGAAGTGTTTGCATTTCTAGATGCTTACAAAGGATGTCATCAGATCGTAATGGATCCACAAGATGCAGAGAAGACTGCCTTCATAACAGAATTTGGGACGTACTGCTACGTCATTATGCCCTTTGGCCTAAAGAATGCCGGAGCAACCTATCAAAGGGCTGTAAATACAATTTTCGCCGAACAGATCGGGAGATGTATGGAGGTGTACGTGGACGACCTCCTTATCAAGAGCAGGTCTCTTGATCAATATGTGAATGATGTCAGAGAAGTGTTCAAAGTTCTAAGGGCAACTCAGATGAAACTTAACCCCAAGAAATGCACGTTTGGGGTCAGATCAGGAAAATTCCTAGGATACATGATATCCAAAGACGGAATTAGAGCGAATCCAGATAAGATTGATGCACTGAAGACTATGTCCCCGCCAAAAAAACGTTAGAGAAGTACAACGGTTAACGGGACGAATAGCGGCTTTGAACATGTTTCTATCTAGATCGGCACAACGTGCCCTGACATTTTTCAAAATTTTGAGGAGAGCAAGTCCCTTCTAGTGGGATGAGAAAAGTCAGAAGGCCTTCGAAGAACTGAAATCTTATTTGGCCGAACTGCCCACCTTAACGGCTCCTCAGGTAGGAGAACCCTTGTATGTTTATTTGGCAGTATGTGAAGAGGCACTGAGCGCAGTAATGGTTAAAGAGCAAGACGGACAGTAGATTCCGGTTTTCTTTGTAAGCAAAGCACTCCATGGACCAGAGGTCAGATATTCAAATACAGAGAAATTGGCTTTGTCATTGGTGCATGCCTCCAGGAAGTTAAGACCTTACTTCCAGGAACATCCAATCACGGTGATCACCGATTACGGCAAATCTTAGGACGACCAGAAACCTCAGAAAGGTTAGCAAAGTGGGTCGTCGAGCCGGCAGAATATGACATTGATTTCCGTCCCCGAATTGCCATCAAAGCACAGGCTTTAGCGGACTTCCTTGCTGAAGGAATAGCTGTTCGCATAGAGGACGATCAGCCAAAACAGGAAGAAAGCAAGTGGAAACTATATGTCGATGGTGTAGCAAGCAAAGAAGGAGCATGGGCAGGTCTCCTACTCGTCAGTCCAACAGGGGAAGAGTTCCCCTACGCTTTAAGGTTTGGTTTTCAAGCCACCAACAACGAAGCTGAGTATGGAGTCCTAATTACAGGGCTCAAGTTAGCAAGCAAGCAAGCTTGGGGCAGATAGTCTGCAGGTTTACAGTGATTCACAACTCGTTGTAAACTACATAAATGGAGAATATGAGGCTAAAGATGAGACCATGAAGAAGTACTTAATAGTAGCTCGAACTCTGCTAGAAAAATTTCATCGGGTCCAGGTTGACCAAATACCCCGAACAGAAAACAGAAGAGCAGATGCCTTATCAAAGTTGGCGTCAAACTTTGTGTCTGAGAAAAATGTGCTGGTTGAACTCCTCAAAGAAAGAAGTTATGATCAACAAATTGTTCAGCCGATCAGGCAATCCAGTACTTGGATGGACCCCATAGTGTCCTATCTCAGAGATAACATCTTACCTCAAGATAAGGTTCAGGCTAGGAAGATGAAACTCTTGGCGACCAGATATTCGCTGTTCATGAACGTGCTCTATCACAGGTCATGTAACGCATCATGGCTTAGATGTGCAACAAGTGAAGAATGGAACTACCTTCTCAGAGAAATACACTTGGGAATTTGTGGGAATCACCCTAGAGCTCGGACTTTAGCGAGGAAGTGTAGGCTATTCGGCTACTATTGGCCAACGATGTTGGAAGACACCAAATAGTTAGTGGGGAAGTGCAAATTGTACCAGGTGCAGTGGGGGTAGATCAAGACATGGTTCCAGTGGTCTCCCCATGGCCTTTCGATCAGTGGGGGGTAGCTCTAGTAGGACAACTCCCGCGAGCTCCCGGAAATGTCCGATTTCTGATAGTAGCAGTGGATTATTTCACCAAGTGGGTCAAAGCCGAACCGCTGACTACCATAACAGGGAAGCAAATAAATAAATTTCTATGGAAGAATATAGTGTGCAGATATGGGATACCACAGACTCTAATTTCAGACAATGAAACTCAATTTGAAGATAAAATTGTCAAAGAATGGTGTGCCGAACTGCACATTACTCAACATTTCACCTCTGTTGGTTATCCCCAAGCTAATAGGCAGGTTGAACAGACCAACATGTAGATCAAAACTGGGCTGAAGAAACGCCTCGAGGAGGAAGGAGAGAGTTGGACCGAGCATTTTCCCAACATCTTATGGGCCTACAGAACAACTCCAAACTCGGCCATGGGAGAAACTCCGTTCAGCTTGTCATATGGGTGTTAAGCCGTGATTCCGAATGAGATCGGCCTACCATCACCACGAGCAGCGCTCTACTCTGAGGATCAGCAGTTAACTGAGCTCAGGCACTCAATGGATGACCTGGAAGAAGCTCGGAACGTGGCCTTCATCTGGATGGCCAAGTATAAACAACGCATATCTCAGTACTATAACTCGCGGGTTAAACACTCATACTTTAAATAGGGAGATTTGGTACTTAGAAAGAACGAAGTCAGCAGGCAAGGACTTCAAGGAAAACTTGACCCGAACTGGGAAGGCTCGTACAAAGTGGTCAAGGTACATGGGAAAGGAGCATATCAGCTGGCTGATGCAAGTGGCAGGACCATACCACACAGCTGGAATGCAGCCAACCTGAGGATGTTTTATGCCTAGGACAGGTTCCAGACTTTACTTATGCATTTTTTTTACTTTTTAAGGTTTATGTCTCAATAAGATGTATTCAAACAGCAGTTATTAAATAAATGTTTATTTTGCACATGTGCATTATTTATTTCATATGATCAGAAAAAGTTTGCAAAGGACAAACTCAATCAGTCTGCAGGATAGACCATACGAACTGAGCCGCAGGTCGGACTCAGAAAAAGTATGCAAAGGACAAACTCAATCAGTCTGCAGGACAGACTATACGAACTGAGCCGCAGGTCGGCCTCAGAAAAAGTTTGCAAAGGACAAACTCAATCAGTCTGTAGGACAGACCATACGAACTGAGCCGCAGGTCAGACTCAGAAAAAGTTTGCAAAGGACAAACTCAATTAGTCTGCAGTTGAGACCATACGAGCTGAGCCGCAGGTCGGGCTCAAAAAAAGTTTGCAAAGGACAAACTCAATCCGTCTGCAGGACAGACCATACGAACTGAGCCGCAGGTCGGACTCAGAAAAAGTTTGCAAATGACAAACTCTATAAGTCTGTAGGACAGACTATGCGAACTGAACTGCGAAGCAGGGTCAGAAATGGTAAAACCAACATTAACTGCAACACAGACAATCATAGCTAAAATAAACTTAGAAACTTTGATATAATTAAACTTTCCAAGTCTGCAGGACAGACGATCAGAGCTGATGTACGCTCAAAACTGTGATACTTAGAAAGTTGCGGTAATCCAAACTCTCTTAGTCTACAGGACAGACAATCAGAGATTAAACTAAAGTACACCATTCACAAAAGCAAAGCTTTTAAATGATGTACTTCAGGGGGTAAATGGCCTCAAATTATGCTTAAAAAGGAAAGAGCAAAGGCTAAAACAAAGCCAAAGAAAAGTAAAGTATAAAAGGATAAGAGCCAAAGAGTAATAACAGAACAAAACGCCTAGAAGGCATATATTGTCAAAAATAAAGGCTATAAAAAAAGTTAAATGGGAAATTATGACAAATTTTTCAACAAAATAACAGATACCTAAGCCTAAGAGTCAGCAGCAGGGTCCTCTTGAGAAGGCTGATCTGAAGGCGTACTGGAAGGCTGAGCTGAAGATGTACTGGTTTGTTGAGCGGCAGGTCTACGAGCATACTTCTTGCCTAGATCTTCACCGGCTTGAAACCCCCTAAGTCTGGCCTCAGAGAGCTTATTGCCACAAGGTTTGCGGAGCCCCCCATGTTGAAGTTTCTCAATGACCAGATGAGGGCACTGCTCCTTGGCCTGGTTGTTGAAATAGTGTCCTAAACCCAATCGGGTTGGACCGGATCCGACCGGGTCGGATCATTTTTACTATTTCTTTATGTTTATACGTATATTAAATGACTTTTCTGTTGTCATATATATGTTCTTTTAAAGAAGCAATTATGAATTGTTATATGATAACGTCCTTAGTATTAAACTGTAATAGAGAAATCATGATAGGCGATTATGGTTGATGAGATCTCTAATCACTTTAATAAGTTTGATACTTAAATGTCTCTAGGCTAATGTACTATTAAACAGGGCATTAATAGTATGAACAGGTTAGCACGTATTAGATGTCTTCGGTCTTTAAGGGCAGGGATAGATCTCTGTTGGACTTATTTCTGAGTTTTAGTGATGAGTGCCAGACTAACTGTTATAGTGCAACGGCAAAAAGATGTCTAGATCAAATGTATAGGTTTATTAGAGTTTGATCTTTGAATAGGTTTGATCAAGCAAGCACTGTAATGGTCAGCTGATTTATATCAGCAGACTGGTCTATATCAGTAGGGTAGATAGGTCAGTAGACTAGTCAGGAACCTGCTGAAGACTGAAGGCTGAGGGCTCAAACTCAGTTAATGAAGGCTAAGGAATCAAACTTAGTAATTTAAGTCAAGGATATGGAATCAGAATTTAGGCAAGTCTGTGATGACCTAAACTGATTACATATACCTTGTGTACAAGGTCTAAGTTCCTTAAGTTGGATGGTGATTGGAACTTAGTTATTTGCAAGAAGGTGTAATCTAACTTCACAAATAAAAGTTAGATAAAAGAAGTCTGCTGCATTGCGTTTTAAACACAGCAAATTATAGTTCAGTAGAGTGATAGGTATTTCGACGGACGATGAACCCGCGATATATATACCTCGATTAATTCAAGATTACATTGGAAGATTACATGGATAAGGACAGCCAACTACCTCTGATTTATCAAATAAATAAATGGCTGAGATTAAAAAGACGTTGGGATGATTCAGGACTTTATCCAATGGTTACAAGTCAAAGGGGTGGACAGTTGCATTCGTCAAAAGGATTCGACATCGTCGATCCTATGAATAGTGACAGAAAGCAAGTCAAATGGGACAAAACCAGGAACGGTTATATTTGAATTTCAAAAACAAGTCACATGGACTCCTACCTATAAATAGAGGACTTTCAACTCAGAAAAAGATGATGAACTTTTAGAGAAAAATATAAGAGATAATTCTGAGCTGCAAAAACACCCTGCTGAACTTACTGAGCTTAAGGCTACTGATCCAGAGAAAATCTTCAAGTGTATTATGTATTCAAGCTACATCAAGTTTACACACTTGAAGACTGCAAGCTGCTGATTACATCATCCTAATCAAGCTGCTGCAATTGAATCATTTACTTGATTCATTCTTTATTTTATAAAGAACCTGGTGAAGACAGTGAAGCACTTTTGTGTGAAAGACTGTTGTTTGTGGTGGAGCTGGTGAAGAGGCAATCCTACCCTTCAAGGACCAGTGGAAGACTTTGGAGCACTAATCCTACCTGTTCCAAGTTTCAGTTTGAGAAGCCATAGTTATTGGTGAAGGACAAGCAACTTAGGAATCTTTGTAACAGCTACATCAAAGATCTCTAGTGAATTACCTCCAACATCACGGGAGAAGAGTGGACCGACAGGGATTACACCACCCGGAACCACTATAAAATCTGCCTACTTACTTTCTGCACTTACATTCTGCATTTAACTTATTACACACATCAATCTACTGAATCTAGCAACTGAAATCACACACACACACACACACACACACTACTGAGTATCTAATACTTAGTATCATATTTAACAACAAGTAATAAGGCTTAATTTTGATATAATTCCGCTGCACAAATTCAGTAAACTCAACTGTCAGTAGACTACTGTGTATCAGCAGGCTACTAAGGTGTCAGCAGACTACTGAGGCATCAGCAGGCTGCTGAAGTTGTGAATTTGTTAACTCCAAAAGTTTTAAGTGTTAAGTTTATTCACCCCCCTCTAAACTTAACCAAAGCCTTTTCAAGGGACCAACAATCTCATCTATCGAAGTGTGGAGACACTTGGACTGTACGTGGACGTGTGTTAGAGAATGCGTACGTTATACTGATCCACTTACTCTGTTAAGTGTCACACTATGTGGCGGTTGTGTAATTATCCTTTGGACTGGAGTCTTTATGGCATCACGGTGTGGATTGTCATGATTTGACACTATTGAGGTTTCTCCTAGCCATGGGACGATCATGCGGTAGTGATTGGGTGTGATACTGAAGCATGCGGAGTATACATGTTTGGTTGTCTGGGAATCGCGTACCCTATCAGTAGGGGTGAATATCCGAAAAGGCATTCTTATAAGGAATGTCTTACTTTCATGAATCTTTGCAAAGTGGAAGTAAATGAGTTACTTCGAGAGAGCTTGATATCTAGATTATAAGATACGGTCGTTGATGTTTTGACACTAACGACCGTATGGATATTTGTTGGTCCCTTGAAAAGGCTTTGGTTAAGTTTAGAGGGGGGGGGGGGGGGGGGGGTTGAATAAACTTAACACTTAAAACTTTTGGAGTTAACAAACTCAGCAACTTTAGCAACTGCTCGATATCCTCGAGCCCGCGATAAACGATAGTCTCCGACGGTTTAGTTTACTTGAATTTGTGCAAATGGAATTATATCAAAATTAAGCCTTATTACTTGTTAAATATGATACTAAGTATTAGATACTCAGTAGTGTATGTGTGTGATTTCAGTTTCTAGATTCAGTAGATTGATGTGTATAATAAACTAAGTGCAGAATGTAAATGCAGAAAGTAAGTAGGCACATTTTATAGTGGTTCCAGGTGGTGTAATCCCCTGTCAGTCCACTCTTCTCTTGTGATGTTGGAGGTAATTCACTAGAGATCTTTGATGTAGCTGTTACAAAGATTCCTAAGGTTGCTTGTCCTTCACCAATGACTACGGCTTCACAAACTGAAAACTGGGAACAGGTAGGATTGCTGCTCCTAAGTCTTCCACTGGTCCTTGAAGGGTAGGATTGCCTCTTCACCAGCTCCACCACAAACAACAGTCTTTCACACAACTGTGTTTCACTGTCTTCAGCGGGTTCTTTATAAAATTAAGAATGAATCAAGTAAATGATTTAGTTGCAGCAGCTTGATTAGGATGATATAATCAGCAGCTTGCAGTCTTCAAGTATGTATGCTTGATGTGGCTTGAATACATAATACACTTGAAGATTTTCTCTAGATCAGTAGCCTTAAGCTCAGTAAGTTCAGCAGGGTGTTTTGCAGCTCAGAATTATCTGTTATATTTTTCTCTTAGAAGTTCATCATCTTTTTCTGAGTTGAAAGTCCTCTATTTATAGGTAGGAATGCATGTGACTTGTATTTGAAATTCAAATGTAGCCGTTCCTGGTTTTGTCCTATTTGACTTGCTTTCTGTCACTATTCATATGACTGACACTGTCTGAATCCTTTTTGACAAGCAAGGTCCGTCCATCCTTGACTTATATCCATTGGATAAAATCCCGAATCATCCCAATGTCCTTTTAATCTCAACCACCGATTTGTTTGATAAGTCGAGGGTTGTTAGCCGTCATTTTCCATGTAATCTTGAATTAATCGAGGTATATTATCGACGGGTTCATCGATCTGTTTGTAATACCTATCGATCCGTCGAACGAAAATTTGCTGTGTATAAAATACAATGCAACTGATTTCTTTTATCTAACTTTTACTTGTGAAGTTAGATTACACCTTTTTAATTATAACCAAGTTCCAAACATCATCCAACTTATGGAACTTAGACCTTGTACACAAGGCATATGTAATCAGTTTAGGTCATCACAGACTTGCCTAAATTCTGATTCCATATCTTTGACTTTAATCACTAAGTTTGATCCCTTAGCCTTTTGTAACTGAGTTTGAGCCCTCAGCCTTCAGTCTTCAGCAGGTTCCAGACTAGTCTACTGACCTATCTTCCCTACTGAAAAAGACCAGTCTGCTGATATAAATCAGCTGACTATTACAATGCTTGTTTGATCAAACCTATTCATAAATCAAACTCTAATAAACCTATACATTTGATCTAGACATCTTTTTGCCTTTGCACTATAACAGCTAGTCTGGCACTCATCATCAAAACATAGAAATAAGTCCAACAATTTCCCCCTTTTTGGTGCTGATGCCAATACCCTCACCTAACAGCAAAGCAAAAAGATTGAAAACAAAATCTGAACAAATTTGGTCATATTTCATTGTAAACATTTGTTCAAAATTATTACAGTCTAGCATCAGCAAAGATAAAACAGATAAGTATGCTGATCTACTGTCTTCTTTCTCTTTCTTCTCTTGCTTTCTCAACTTGCTCTTGATAGGCTCTGATTTCAATAATCATCTCTCTCATCCAGTCATTTTCAATCAGAGTGAAGTTGATATGATTGTTCAATTGTTTCCACCAATGCCATGCTTCAGGAAGTGTAAGATTTATCTGATTAACCCTGAAGTAACCTCATATAAACTTCCTTAAATTCCTTCAGTGATTCCTTTGCATCTGTGGTAGGAAACTCCTTTCACCTCTACCACCTCTTCCATTTCTTCCACCTCTTCCACCTCTCTTGGATGCCCTCATGGCTTTCACTCTAGCTTCCCAAAATTTCAAACTAAAAATGAGTTTAGACCTTCATGAAATCCCTTGTCATGATAGGGTCTCCTTCTGTTATTGTACACATTCTTGTACTGTTTGAGAAGTTCATGTGTAAGTGGAAGTCTGCCAGGTGCAGGTTCCCTATATGCATTAGTATCAGCTTCCCATCTCTTCTTATGGAAAACCCTTGCAGCCTCTTTTGCTACAGCTGTTTAGCTCTCTTCCCCCGTATTGACATCATCAACAAAACGGGACAGCAGGGCATGCACACTCTCCTGAGTGACTACTAGGTTGTTAAGTTGACTTTCAATGATTTCAGTCCTAGTATCAATTGCTGTGTGATCCTTCCTTGCATTGTTTGCTCCAGCGGGTTATCCTCTCGTAAGTTTAGGATCAAGTACAGTAGTTTGTTGTGCAGCAGCAGGCTCAGCAGGTCTAGGAGTTTCAGCAAGTTTGTCAAGTTTTTGATGAATAGATGTAAGTTGGTCTTTCAAAAACTTTTCCTTCAGTGTATTTCCTTGCTTGATTCCCCTCACATCTAGCATCATATCATTAACAACATTTTGAGTAGATGTGAAATTGGAAGCAACTGTTTCGATAGAGATTGTCCGTTGTCATTCACCAAACTTCATCGCTTCTTCAAATCTTTGTTCTTGTCTATCCAAATTGAGTTCTTAATCGTTGCATGTCATTCCTGACAGTCCTCAACTCATTCAACACTTCTACTGGCACTCCACCAGTCATTCTTCCATCAGTACCATCAGCAGGCTCCTCCACATTATATTGTTGCCTCTGATTGCTGATCACCACAGCATGACTCATATCCCTTCCAGCAGGGTGTGGTCCTTGGTACTCATCCAAAATAGGATCAATAGTAGGTTCTTCAATCACTGGTTCATCATCAGTAGATCCATCAATTTGAAATTCTTCATCACTGAAGTCATAGTCCAGCAGCTGCTCCTCCTCATCAATTACAACAGTCTGCTGACTATCTTTCCCTTCAGTGGCCTTGTCTCCAGTAGGCTCCACTACAGCAGCCTGTACTGAGACAACAGGGGTTCCTCCAAACCCAAATCTGGTTCCAACATTTGTCCAGGTGCTGTTTGTAACTCAGCAGCCTGCACCTCCTGTTCCAACCTGTGTCTAGGTGCTGTTTGATCCTCGGCAACCTGTACCTCCTCTTCAACTCTTGGATCTTGTGCAATGAATGCCACAACAACTTGATCAGGGAAAATGTCTGTTGGTCCCTTGAAAAGGCTAACACAAGTTTAGAGAGAGGGGGGGGGGGGGTGAATAAACTTGTCCCTAAAACTGGATTTTAAACAACTTAAAGTTCAGTTATAACTTGTGTGGAGTTAAGCTGACAAAGCTGAGATTAAGTCAAACTGACTTAAGCTGAAACTGAGTCAACCGGCAGCGGATATAGTTCTAGCCTTTTTCTAGATCTTGTTATTCTATTATGAAAGCTGAGTGCTGTGAACTGAATTCTGATGAATGTCAGTTGTGAACTGTGAGGTGTATAACAATCAAGTATCAAAATGCTGTAAGTAAATGCTGAGTTAATAAATAAATGCGTAAAGTAAATAAGACGAGAATTATAGAGGTTCCAGGTGCTGTAATCCTGTACGTCCTCTCTTTCCCTGTGGTGCGGAAAATTCCACTAGAACTTCCTGAGGTGAACTGTTACAAAAAGTCCTAAACAATAGTCCTTGGCTAATCCCTAGCGTCACTATCTAAACAAATTGTAGAACAGTAGAATTGCGCTCTTCGAATGCTTGAACCACCGGTCCTTAGAGGGTAGGATTGCCTCTTCACCGCCTACCACCACAAACACAAGCCTACCCGATCGCTAGTCAAAATTGTCCTTGGCAAAACCTTCCTGGTTTGCTTCACAGTCTAAAACCTTTGATGTAGAATCAAAGTTGGGCTGAGAATCAATAAGTTGATTCTTGTTTGTGGTTCTTCAAAGTGTTGGATTCTTGATAAATTCTTTGTAGCTTGAACACTTGAAGAAATACTAGATATGATCTTGTTATAGTTCAGAGATGATAGCAATTCGAATAAAATAATATACAAAATTTCTTGTTGATTCTTGTATGTTCTGTTATTTATCCTTGGTGCAAAGTCTTCTATTTATAGTGTGAAGTCCAACGTTCATCTGGCTTAAATTCGAATTGTATCAACGTCTCTTTTGTAACGGCTATATTTTCTGACCGTTCTGCTGTGTCAGTAACTCATCCAATGAAATTGCTTCCTTTACAACGTTCGAATGTATTTTCAGTTTGTTGGATGACTGACATATAAAACTGAGTTTCCTTATTAGTTTTATATTGAGTTTTTCACTTATCAGTTTCCTAACTGACTTGGAGCATTAACTGACATTTTACTCTTCTTCAAATATCAGTCTTCCAGTTTTCATCTGATTATCATTGACTTAATCAGAGTACACCATAACTTATTATCATCTAAGAATTCATTGTCCTTATGATTCTTAGGTCTTCATACAAGATCTATAAAGTCAGTTCAGGTCACCACAATCTTGCCTGAAGTCTAACTTTACAGTCTCGGCTTGTAATCTTCATAACTGAGTTTGAACCCTCAGTTCTTCATTCTTCAATAACTGAGTTTGAACCCTCAGTTCTTCGATCTTCTAGATAAGTCAACCGAGTCTGTAACTCTCAGCGAACTTACCTTCTTCAGTTCCATGTAGGTGTATTCTGAGTCAGTTTGCTTGTCTTGATGATTTCTAGTTTTCTAAATGATTTCCAGTTTTCAGTTTTACGACACACTAACTATTACAGTGCTTGTCTGATGTAACCTATACAAATATCAGACTCTAGTAAAACTTATACATTCAGTTCTAGACATCTTTTAGCTTTTCATAAAAACAGCTGGCTTCAGCACTTCATCAATGGGGTTAAGATAATACTTTAAACAAATAAGATGAATTATCATCAAAACATAAATTTTATTTCCAACAATGTCCATATTTTCTTGTTGAAATTTCCCCATATCAGTGATCCTTCTTAGCAAATTTGCAGTTTTGGTCAGGGTGTCCTTAGTGTCAAATCCATCTTGATGTTGAATTGAGTCTTCTGAACTGGCACTAGGTTCACTGTGGTCAGTAACCCTCTCATCATCCAAATCTACATTTTGCTGATCCTCAGGTTGATCAGTAGGTTCAACCACAAACATATCATCAATCTCACCAACCATTCTGTTTGCACTACCATCTTTTCCCTCATTGATTTGTGCCTCTATATCATCAATGGTGAGATTCTCCATATCTTCATCTATTTTTCTCTCGATGTAGGCGCTCCGGTACCCGCAGAGGTCGCCTTTCAAGGATCAATTAACATTGCAGTCCCACTGGTCCCTCCTGGACCTGATGGATAATCACCTCCAGAATCAGATGATGATGATGAATCATCATTGTCATCTCTGGGGTCCCTGAACTTGATACCCTTTTCTTTTTGTTGATCTTCAAAGATATCCATCAATCTTGACTATAACAAAGAGGTATCAACAAGTTCCAATAAATTCTCCACTCCCAACTTTTCAAAAGCCCATTCTTCAAAGTCTGTCATAGGTTCTGCAGCAGGCTTTTGTCTCTTGTAGAATCCAAACTTCCATTGAAAATAGTCAGCCACCTGCTGAAGTTTTGGATCCACAAACTCTTCATTCTTCTTCTTCTTCACATGTCTTTCAAAAGGCATGAAGGACTTTCTGGGAGCAGCTTCAGTAGCTTGATGACCTCCAAAGGTCCCAACAAGCAAATTCAGAGTATCTTCAATAGATGCATGAAGGTCAGTAGGTTGCTCAGATTGGATATTGGTCCCTACTGTTAGGAAATCACTAGTTTAACGCAGCGGAATTTAAAATTTGATTTCCTTTTCTAGATCGTTCTTCGTGTAATGCAAAAAACACGTTAAGTAGTTTGACGGTTATACCTTAGATGATCTATAAGATCGTCGCTTTGACCGCCAACGGAGAGTAGTTCAATGCGCAAGCCGTCCACGCGTCCGACCTCTATCGCTAATCCACACGAACCCCTCGCCGGAATCCTCATTGGATTGCTATCGGAAAAACTCCGGCTACTAGACCGGACCTTTTCTTCCCTCACAAAATCACTATGGAAGGCTCTCTTATTTTACACAAGAACTATGAGCTCTTGCAATTGTGTTGTACAAAAGAGCTTGACACCCACCTCCTATATATAGTAGAAGGTGGCGCCCCAATGGTGTGTAGGAGAAGAAAACCTTTTTCCAATAAAATAAGGAAAAACAACTAGATTGATTTATCTCCTTAATTATAATTTATTTTGCCAATATCATATATTGAATATAATTATCTTATTACCATAAATCTATTTTTCAAAATCAATTAATATCTTATATTAATATTATGGCAATCTTATTAATTAAAGTGCACAATCCAAGTGTATCTTATACACTCAAAAGTGGCGCCCCATATGCCAATTAATTGGCTTCCGGAATATTCTTTAATTAATATAATTTGTATATAATTAATATCTTGTATTTTATTTATTCATAATAAATAAATACCACCATATTAATTTACCACTATAACCTTTATAGTCTATAGATAAACTTTCCTTATTTGGTTATCAACTATAACCGCATTTTAATCCGACTCGATGTTCATATGTGTGTGACCCGATAGGCTTCCGAATATGTTGGCCGTAGACACAAAGAGCAATTTACTAAAATGCCCTTCATACCTAACGATCACGGGATAGCGTCTAGCAACACACCGTGACCCCCAATTATCGGAAGAGTCAAAAGCAATGACTACTACCTTTCATGTGAAGCAGTTACCGTGTAAGTTACAATCCTATCGCTGTAATAATATCCATACGATCGTATCTCGAGTGTCAATACATTGACGATCGTATCTTATAATCTGGATATCATGCTCTCTCGAAATAACTCATTTACTCCCACTTTGCAAAGATTCTCGAGAGCTAGACATTCCTTATAAGAAGGCCATTTCGGATATTCGATCCCAATCATAGGATACGCGATTCCCGGACGACCAATCATGTATACTCCGCATGCTTTAATATCATACCCAATCACTACCGCATGATCGCCCCGTGGTTAGGAGAAATCTCAATAGTGTCAAAGCATGACAATCCACACCGTGATGCCATGAAGACTCCGGTCAAAAGGATAATTACACAACCGCCACATAGTGTGACACTTAATGTAAGTGGGTCAGTCTAACGTACGCATTCTCTAATACACGTCCACGTACAATCCAAGTGTCTCTACACTTCGATAGACGAGATCTATCCCTACCTTCTAAAAGGTAGAAGACATCCAATACGTGCTAGTCTGATTATACTATCAATGTCCCATTTGATAATATGTAAGACTAGAGACATTTAAGCACCAACCTTGTTATAGTGATTAGAGATCTCATCAACCATAATCACTATCATGGTTTCTCTATCACAGATTGATACTAGGGACGTTACTATATATATACAACAAATAATATGAAGATAAACAATATATAATAACATAAGTGCTTTTATTAATCATAATAAAGTTATTACATGAACTAAATAGACTGTAAATGACCCGACCCGGTCGGATCCGGTCCAACCCGATTGGATTTAGGTCACCTTTCCAACACCTACTACCTCCATTTGCACAACACTTGGTTCCCCCTGACTTATATGCTCATCAGCAGGGTTAACAACAGACTGTTCTACCCCTTGAACTATTGCAGGAATTGCAGGGTCTTGAACCAATGTTTCACTCATCTCAGCTGGTGTAAATTCAGTGGTTTGTTGTGGTTCTTCTACAAGTTGCTCAACAACAACAACTTGTGTAGCTTCAGTAGATCTAATAGATTCTACAGCAGGCTCTGGTGCAGTAGACTGCTGTGTTTCTCCAACAGATTGCTCAACAACAACCTGTTCACTTTCGTAGGCTCAGCAGCCTTAGCAGGTGAGGATTCAACAACATCAACAGCAGGTTCAGTCTCTGTAGTTTGCTGTGACTCTCCAGCAGGTTGCTCAATAACAACCTCTGCATCCTTATTAGGCTTGATAATAGTCAATGGCTTAGCATCAATAGCCTCTCCTTGTACTTCCACTTCTTCTTCTACTGCTTCTTCTTCTTCTTGTTGTCTTTGAGCCTCTAAGATTTTCAATTGTTTTCCCTTTCCATGTTTATTTTTGTGAATAATCTCTTTCATTCTCTTGGAAAGTGGCTCATCATCAATTTCAATCACAGTAGACTTTCTTTTTCTTCTGGCTTCTTTTTGTTGTTCCTTCAAAATCTCAACAACATTTTTTAGCAGCTACAACAGGGTCTGTAATCTCAACTTCAGCTGTACCCTCAGCAGACTCAGCAGTCTGTGCTGTTTGCTTCCTTGTTCTTTTAGGCTTCAACATCTCTGTTATCTTTCTTGTGTCAGCAGCCTTTCTTTTCTTAGTAACCTTCTTTGGTGCAGCAGGTTTGACAGTTTTCTTAACAGTTTGCTTGACCTGCTCACCACCAGCATCACCATCATCTCCACCATTATCACTACCAACAGCCTCAGCAACACCTTCTTCATCATCATCCAAACCAGGGATATGATAAGTAATCTCTTTCTTGTATCTGGATTGATTAATCTTTTCAGGTGCTACATCAGGAATCTTCAAATGATTCAGCAGGGCCTGAACCATCAATCCTAAGGGTGAAGCCTTGGATTTCCTCTTTCCTTCTTTTTCTTCTTTTGCAACCTTCTTCATGTAATGGATAAAGTATCCATCCCAATCAAATTTCATACTTCTACAAATAATCATCAGCAGCTCTATCTTGGGTCCTGATAGAGTATCCATACTTCCAACCAGTCCTAATATATTCTTTGCAATGATTTTGCTCAGCAGGTTGTACTCATACCCAATGTGTCTAACATTGATGCCTGGAATTGATTTGATTGCTTCATTTGTCTTGATCTTATCAACAAAATCCATCTTAGACAATCCCATTTCCTCAGGATTTACTAGACCATCTACTACTTCTTCAAAACCAAAAACTTCCCTCAGTAGACTTGGGGAAATCTCAATCTCCTGGGCATTCACAGTTGTTTTGAATGCCTCTGTTCCTTCTTTTATCACAATGTTCTTCCAAAAGCTCACAACATTTGTGTATGAGATTGTTTCCAGTCTTATGTTAAGCACATTCTCCAGACCTTCATACCTCCTTATTCTTCGACCAATGTTGATTGCTAGTTCAGTTTTGTTAGCATCAACAACAAAGCCTCTAACACTTTGGCTTGTTTCAATCTGGACATCAATCTTTTCCGCCATTGAAATGAGAAAAATAAGATGAAGAAGATAGATTGTAAATCTGTGTTCACATAGTTTAAAAACAGAGAGTATAAATCTGAGATTTTGCAAGTAGAGAGTATCTTCTGTGTAATAGGCCTGTATAAATAGATAGGGAGTGGTTGTAACTGTTAGTGCACGTACATCCACATTAACCACGATTAATCTGAGTGAATGCTGTCTTGACACGTGTTCCATTACTTCTCCATAACGTTTGTAACTCGTTGGATCGTGTTAACTGCGGTTATAAAGGATAGAATAAATATCCCGCCAATCTGCTTTTTGACTTTAATAAGTTTGACTGTGTAACGTTCCATTCAGCAGGGTTGGCCTCAGCAGGGTTGGCTCAGCAGCCTGCTGATAAAGATGCTTCAGCAGCCTGCTGACAAAGTAACTCTGCTGATCCTTGATTTCTTCTTGTTTTGTTCAATTGATAATACAAGATGAAGTTTAATACCAATGACTGATCTGTCAAGTGAGCTCACCCAACATGACAAAGGCCAATCCCCTTGGCAACCTCATTTGCTCAATTGTCCAAACATAAGTACATGGAATTGTTGATACCAATGACTAATCTGCTAAGTGAGCTCACCCAACATAGCAAAGACTAATCCCCTTGGTGAATTCCAGTACATTGCTGATTATCAGTCAACTTTTATAATTCCAAGTTCAGTCCTTAGTTTAGAAAATCTTTCACTATCAAGTGGTTTAGTGAAAATATCAGCAAGTTGATCTTCAGTAGGGATATAAAGAACCACCACATCCTTCTTTTCAACATGATCTCTTATAAAATGATTTCTCACATCAATATGCTTGGTTCTTGAATGCAAAACAGGATTTTCTGTGATTGCAATTGCACTTGTGTTGTCACACATAATTGGAATTTCTTTTTCTTCAATTCCATAATCCCTTAACTGTTGTCATAACCAAAGTACTTGTGCACATCAACTTCCAGCAGCAATGTATTCAGCTTCAGCAGTGGAAGTTGATATAGAATTCTGTTTTTTGCTAAACCAGGAAACCATTCTACTTCCCATTAACTGACAGGTTCCTGTGGTGCTTTTTCTATCAATCTTGCATCCAGCATAATCAGAATTTGAGTAGGATATTACTTTGAAACTTCCATCCTTGGAATACCATATCCCTACTCCCAAAGTCTCTTTTAGGTACTTGAGAACTCTTTTGACTGCACCTAAATGACTTTGTTGGACTTATTTCTATGTTTTGATGATGAGTGCCATACTAGCTGTTATAGTGCAAAGGCAAAAAGATGTCTAGATCAATTGTATAGGTTTATTAGAGTTTGATTCATAAATAAGTTTGATCAAACAAGCACTGTAATGGTCAGCTGACTTCTGTCAGCAGACTAGTCTAGGTCAGTAGGGTAGATAGGTCAGTAGACTAGTCAGGAACCTGCTGAAGACTAAAGACTGAAGGCTGAGGGTTCAAACTCAGTTACAGAAGGCTAAGGGATCAAACTTAGTAATTTAAGTCAAGGATATGGGATCAGAATTTAGGCAAGTCTGTGATGACCTAAACTGATCACATATACCTTATGTAGAAGGTCTAAGTTCCATAAGTTGGATGATGTTTGGAACTTGGTTATAATTTAAAAAGGTGTAATCTAACTTCACAAATAAAAGTTAGATAAAAGAAATCAGCTGCATTGTATTTTATACACGAAAAATTGGAGTTCGAAGGATCGATAGGTATCTCGACGATCGATGAACCCGCGATATAATACCTCGATTAATTCAAGATTATTGGAAGATTACATGGATAAGGACAGCCAACTACCTCGACTTATCAAGGAAATCAAAGGCTGAGATTAAAAGAACGTTGGGATGATTCATTATTTTTATCCATTGGATACAAGTCAAAGGGGTGGATAGACTGCACTGTCAAAAAGGAATTGTGACAGTGTCAGTCCTATGAATAGTGACAGAATGCAAATCAGATGGGACAAAATCAAGGAACGGTTACATTTGAATTTCAAATACAAGTCACATGCATTCCTACCTATAAATATAAGACTTTCAACTCAGAAAGAGAGGGATGAATTTTGAATAAACTTTAAGAGATAAATCTGAGCTGAAAAACACCCTGCTGAACTTACTGAGCATAAAGCTGCTGATCTAGAGAATTTCTTCAAGTGCATTCTGTATTCAAGCTACATTAAGATTACACACTTGAAGACTGCAAGCTGCTGATTATATCATTCTAATCAAGCTGCTGCAACTGAATCATTTATTTGATTCAATCTTTATCTTATAAAGAATGAAGACAGTGAAGCATCTGTTGGGTGTGAAAGACTGTTGTTTGTGGTGGAGCTGGTGAAGAGGCAATCCTACCCTTCAAGGACCAAGTGGAAGACTCGGGAGCGAGAATCCTACATGTTCCCGCTTTTCGGTTGTGAAGCCATAGTTATTGGTGAAGGACAAACAACTTAGGAATCTTTGTAACACTACATCAAAGATCTCTAGTGAATTTCCTCCAACATCACAAGGAGAAGAGTGGACCGACAGATTACACCACCTGGAACCACTATAAAATCTGCCTACTTACTTTCAGCGTTTAATTTCTGCACTTAGTTTATCTTGTACATCAACCTACTGAATCTAGCAACTGAAATCACACACTTGCACTACTGAGTATCTAATACTTAGTATCATATTTAACAACAAGTATTAAGGCTTAATTTTGATATAATTCCGCTGCACAAATTCAGCAAACTCAACTATCGATAGACTACGTTTATCGCCGGAGCTGCGAAGTCTCGACAGACTCACGAAGTCTAAGCGGACTCAAGTCTCGACGAGACCGCCGAAGTTGCGAGAATTTGTTAACTCAAAAAGTTTTAAGTGTTTAGTTTATTCACCCCCCTCTAAACTTAACCAAAGCCTTTTCAAGGGACCAACAAGACTTTCTTTAGGTTTGGATTGTATCTTGCACAAACACCTACAACAAAGGATATATCAGGTCTGCTGGCAGTAAGGTACATCAGACTGCCTATCATCCTTCTGTATAAAGTCTGATCAACATCTTTGCCTTCTTTATCTTAATCCAATCTGATATTTGTACTCATTGGAGTTGATATCTTGGTGCTGTTTTCCATACCAAACTTCTTCAGCAACTCCTTGGTGTACTTGGTTTGATGAATGAAGATTCCATCTTTCATCTCTGTTTAACTTGCAATCCCAAAAAGTAGTTCATTTCTCCCATCATACTCATTTGGAATTTGCTCTTCATTAGATTTGCAAACTTTTCACATAGTAATTCATTTTCGTAACCAAAGATTATGTCATCAACATAAATCGTACAACAGGTGCCGTCCTTCTCATTGATTCTCGAAAAGAGTCTTATCAATGGTGCCTTTTGTAAAACCATTGTCCACCAAGAATTGAGATAGTAGTCTCATACCATGCTCTTGGTGCTTGTTTCAAGCCATAAAGTGCTTTATTGAGTCTATACACTTTATCTTCTTGATCTTTAACTTCAAATCCAGGAGGTTGCTGAACATACACTTCCTCCTCTAGAATGCCATTTAAAAATGCACTCTTGACATCCATTTGATATACCTTGAAGTTCTTATATGCAGCATGTGCCAAGAATAATCTGATAGCTTCCAATCTTGCAACGGGTGCATATGTTTCATCAAAATCTATTCCTTCTGCTTGAGAATAGCCTTTAGCAACTAGTCTGGCCTTATTCCTTACAATGGTACCAGATTCCTCAAGTTTGTTTCTGTATACCTATTTAACACCAATGATATTTGCATGACTAGGCCTTTCAACTAGTGTCTAAACTTGATTTCTTTCAAATTCATTCAACTCTTCTTGCATAGCAATTATCCAATCTGGATCCGAAATTGCTTCTTCAACAACTTTTGGTTCCATTTGAGATAAAAAAACAAGTAAACATAGCTTCCAGCTTGTCTTCTAGTCCTTACACCTTGTTGTACATTGCCAATAACTTGTTCAAGCAGATGATTCCTTAACCATTGTGGATTCTCGTTAGTTTGATTATCGTGAACCTCATCTTCGCAGGGTCTGCCGTAGCTTCTTCAACAACAGGGGGTTCAAAGCAGATCCTTGAATTGCTTCAGTTGTTGCATCAGTAGTATCACCAAGCAGGTGTTCGGCAGGGCGTAATCGAAACTTTTAAGTCATTAAACCTTTCCAAAACTTCAACACATTCTGGATCAGTGACTTGTAGATTCTCAGCAGGTTCACAACCTTCATCTTCCATACCAGTGAACTTAGGTTCATCAAACACAACATGAATTGTTTCTTCATGTTTTAATGACCTCTTGTTCAACCACTCGAATGCCTTGCTGATTGAAGAATATCCCAAGAAAATTCCTTCATCTGATTTAGGTTGAAATGTCTTCAAATGTTCCTTATGATTCAAGATAAAACACTTGCTCCCAAATGGATGGAAATATGATATATTAGGTTTTCTTCCATTCCAAACTTCATAAGGTGTCTTCAGCAGCTTCTTGTACACTGAGGTTCTGTTTTGTGTATAGCATGCTGTATTAACTGCTTCAGCCCAATATCTTTCAGGAAGCAATGCTTCACAAATCATTGTCCTTCCTACTTCTTTTAAAGTTCTGTTTCTTCTTTCAGCAATCCCATTTTGCTGAGGTGTACCAAACAGACGACAAGTTGATGTAGTACACCATTCTGTTCACAGTATTCTCTTATAACTTTATTGAGAAACTCAGTACCCTTGTCTGTCTTATCTTTACTACTGTCAAACTTTTCTCATTTTGTAATCTCTTCAAAAGATCAGGCATCTTCTTGAGTGTTTCACTTTTCTTGTTCATAAAAACCACCCAAGTGTACCTTGAATAATCATCCACAACCACTAAGGTGTATTTCTTTCCTGTAACACTTGTTGGTGTAACTGGTCCAAATAGATCCATATGCATCAGCTCCAGGACTCTATTAGTTGATTGCTTAGTCTTTGATTTGAAGCTTGATTTAGTCTGTTTACCTTGCTGACAAGCATCACATATAGTATCTTTCTTGAATGTGATCTCAGGTAAACCAATCACCAGTTTCTTCTTCACCAACTGATTGATATCATCAAAATTTAAGTGATTTAACTTTTTGTGCCATAGCCAATTGAGTTCTGATTTGGTATTCACAATCAGACAGGTTTCTGGAACTGCAGTAGACCAATCCACTGTTAGTAATATCATCCGCAGCGGAAGCGATTTAAGGGATCTAGATCTATAAAATACACGTAATAAAATAACTAGATCTATATCTACAAGGGGGTTGTAGAACATACCTTTTGGATCTCAAAATCCAAGTTGGAGAACCGCAATAGAAAAGAAGATGTGAAGAGCACCACGATCTTCCGTACGTGTGATCCAAGCAACTCCCGGTGGAAGGAAATCCTCGTCTCGAATCCTTCCGATATGCTACCCGGAAAAATCTCCAAGATTTTCCCCATATTCCCTTGGCCGAAAATTTTCACCTTCTCCTCTCTAAGAGGTGTAGGTTGAAATTATTGTGTTGTTTAAGGCTTGGGAGAACTCTCTTTATATAGGAGAGTAAAACTTAACCTCCAAGGATTAAATAATTAAGAGATAATTATTACATTAATCCTTTTCCAAATAAAAGATAAATATAATATTTATCCCAAACAAATTAGGATAAATAAATATATTATCCAATATTCCATGATTTATCATTTAACAAATAAAAGATAAATCACACATTAAATAATTATCCAAGAAAACTAATTCCTTGAATTAATTAAATAACCATGCATGCGCACCTTTTTTTTTTCTAATCAAGTCATGCGCATCTTTCCATTAGTTTTGACCAATTGGGTCAAAAAGTCAACACACCAATTCGGGCCGAGTCCACGAAAAAATGTCTTTTCCGTGTATTTAATTATTTAGTCCAACTAAACAATTAATTCACATATCGTTTTATTAAAGTCCAACAAGAACTAAATCAATATTATTAGGATTCGACGTCCGAGAATAGCTATGCTATATTAGGAGGCACGTCGGGGACCATGGACTAATAATCAGCGGCTCCGATAAATCAAATAAATAATTATCTTACGAACAGAATAATTATATTTGATAAATCAATCACATGAATATGCCACCATAATCCCGTGACTGCACTCCTCCGATTATGAGATTACATTTATCTCCTCACGAGAATAATAATAGGCGTCCATTGATATAATAATTACATATGGATTAATCCTCCATAGACTGTTCATTCTAAATCGGGAAGTTACCGTTAACCCTTTTTAGAACCTCTTATCCTTATTTACCATTAACCCCCTAGTGATCAATTAATTCATACACCCCACCGGTAGCTAATCGGTGTAATATGAACTCCATGGATCGATCGCTTTCTAGGATTAACAAATAAGGGAACGTCGTGTATCTACTTCCATAAATGGAAGGAATGGATTCCGTATCCGTGATAACACGTACTACTCACTCAATCCAAGACAATGCCAAGATGGGGTAATTCGGACCACGGACTCGGTGTAATCCTTAACCGTCAAGTCAAACTTCATACCGATTCAAGCGCTTGACTCGTGATCACCTCAGATTAAGATATATCCATAAATATGATCATCCATTGATTCGATAAGACTTCTCGATTACGGAATTATATCGTGAACTCTAATCAAATCGGTCCAGCCCTATATGATATATCTATCATATATAAATGCCCCACTAGGTTCTCTTAACCGAAAGTCCGGATAAGACTATCACACCTATCGTGTTCTGGGCGCATTAATAGCACGTTAAAGGAGAGACCCGATACTCTCGATTAACTTCACTACGGGCTAATTGTATTTTAAGTACATCTTCACTAACTCAATCCTCCCGTGTATATACCATACACTGAGTTAAGTGATTACATAAACGATATACTTAGGGTTTTCTGTAGTGTAAATACTATTGTCACATCGGTGAATATGAGAATAATAAATATGAATAACAATATCATTTCATTTATTAAATAAAACAATTACAAAATTGTCTTTCGGGCATCACACCTAACATCCACAACATACATGTTTTGTTGTCTTTTACCAGCCAATACAACTTGATCACCTCTTTCACTAATGACAATACAGTTGATTTTGTCAAAAGTGACCTTGTATCCCATGTCACAAAATTGTCCAGTGCTCAGCAAGTTGTAGTCCAGTCCTTCCACATATGCAACATTCTTGATTGTAAGTCCATTTCTCACAAGTGTGCCATATTCTCTTGTGTGTCCAGGTGTATTTTTGTTGCCAAAATTCACCATTGGACCATCCTTTGCCACAAAGTTTGACAAACAGTGCTTATTCTTTGTCATATGTCTGGAACATCCACTGTCAAAGTACCAGAACAAAGTTAATACATTTTAGGTACCCAAACCTGTTTGGGTCCATAATGGTCAGTGGTAAGCATGACCCTTGGTAAGTTTCCATAAGGTCTTCTCCTAAAAGTGTCATACTTTGGTTCATACATGTATTCCACACATCCATAAGTTCTAACAGTAGGTTGTGTAGGATTCACATATGTTTTCTGGCCTTTTGGTTTATAATGCTGTTTGAAGTGACTTTTGTTGTTAGAAGCATTAGCATAACCATTAGTTTGCTGTCTGTTAGGAACAGCCCTGTAGTATGGAGTTTGCTGAGGTCCCTGCTGAGGCCTTGTATAAGTCCTCTGCTGAGTCCTTTGCTGATTCCATTGCTTAGGTTTTACCCTAGCATCATAGTTATACTTGTTGTTTCTAGAAGCAGGTACATGAATATTCCAATCATCATCAGTAGGGAACAGCCTACCTTTCCCCCGAGATAAGTATCCCTTGAATGATTAACATTTTTGGGTTTAGGATTCTTATCCTTGGAATATTTCGGTTATTACCTTTCGTGGTCCAAATAGACTTGGTAGTAGGTCCGCTATCGCAGGTCTAAGGCACAAGCAGCCCTATTTTTGGATTTGTTCTTTTTATTAGAGTCGTTGATTCTTTGACTTCGATTTTGCTTCCTTGAAGCATTCTCGCCGGTTTTACTTGCCTCGGCAACCTTACTTGGGAGTTGGATCTAGTACAGGTACAAACTTAGGACCAATTCTGGTACTAGGTTCAATAACCTTACTGGATCCACTCTTTTTGGATTGTTGAGCTCCAAATCCAAGCCCTGTTCTATCACCATAAGGTTTTCCAGATTTGTATGCAGTAGAGGAACAAGATGGATCAGTAGATTCCTGAAGTCTCAGCAGACTCCTAAAGTCTCAGCAGACTGCTGAAGTTGCAGAATTTGGTAACTCCAAAGGTTTTAAGTGTTAAGTTTATTCACCCCCCTCTAAACTTAACCAAAGCCTTTTCAAGGGACCAACAATTGGTATCGGAGCAGTGCTTCTGTTCTGAAGTAATCCTACTTGTTGTGCTTGTGAAAATTCTTTGAAACTTTCTTTCAAGTTACTGATTTTCAAAAACTTGCATCATGGATAACACACAGTATGCTAGAACTATGCTGATGTGCTCTCTAGATAGATTTGATGAGTATAAACGTCGAATGCAGGCATACCTTGCTGCAACTCATGTTGAGATGATGGATGTACTAACTGATGGACCACTGGAGATTACCAAGGCAGTAACAGTGGGTGATACAACTGAGTACATTCCTAAACCAAAAAGAGAATGGAATGAAGAAGACAGAAAAAGAGCAAACCTCAACAACATTGCTATTGATATCATTTATAGAACTTTGGATAGCAATATGTACATGAAGGTTAAAGATTGCAAAACTGCTAAGGAACTTTGGGACAAGATACATCTGATCTGTGAAGGCACTGATGCTATAAAGAAGAATAAAATCAGTGTGGCCAGCAAGAGGTTCCAAAAGTTCAAGATGCTGCCAAATGAAACCATTGAGCAAATGGAATCAAGATTCAATGCAATCTTGGATGAACTTACCCTGCTGAGTGTAAGTTATTCAAAAGAAGAAATAAACACCAAAATCTTGGAGGCTCTACCTGCAAAAGATGTTTGGAAAATGAAGGTGACTGCAATAGAGGAAATGAGGAAGTTGCATGAAGAAGACACCTTCAAGTTGTTTTCGCATCTCAAGGCTTAGAATTTAGCAAAAAGCTTGTACCCGAGACCGAAAAGGAAGAGCCAAAGACCATCGCATTGGTCGCTTCACATCAAGCAGAAACATCAGGAGGACAAGATGATTTGCTGGATGAGATGCAGGAGCAGATTGCCCTACTGAGCAAGAAAATCAGAATGATGAAGACTGGAAAGGCCCCTGCAAGAAATTTCACAAAGAGGCCTACTGAGAGAAAGAAAGAGGAATTAAAGAAAGATATTGACTATCTATGCTTTCATTGCAAGAAACCAGGACACTTCAAACCTGAATGTCCTGAGTTAAAACAAAGCAAGGAACCTGATTATCTGTTCTTCAACTGCAAGAAGCCTGGACACTTTAGACCTGATTGTCCAGACCTACTAAAGACCAAAAGTCAACAAAGAAGATATGGCAAGAAGGCTATGGTTGCTGAAGATGAATCAGGGTATGAAGTTGAATCTGAAAAGGGAAATGAATCAGATAACACAGCACTGGTTGCTGATATGGAAGATTATGCTTTGATGGCCAATATGGATGAAACCGAGGAGGTATACAATACTATATCCATCAATACTCCCGCTTTGAAGTGATTGTGAATCAACTTGTGGTTCAAATCCTAGAAATTCGACAATAATGAGACTTTGGATGCCATCCTTAATCAATCGAGGATAATACAATCTGGTTATGAGATTGTGAAGGCCGAAAAAGAAGCTCTTGAGTTAGAAGTTGGAAGATTGAAAGCCGAATTAAGGGTTCTCAAGGGTAAGGAAAAAGATGTTGGACGAATCGTGTAAGCTCGTCGATCATCCAAGCCATTTCCCCGAATCCGCCGAACCATCTTGTTCATCTCGTCGCATACAAATCTGGAAAGCCTTATGGTGATAGAACATGGCTTGGATTTGGAACTCAAGAATCTAACAAGAGTGGATCCAAGAAGGTAACCGAACCTAGTACCGCAATTGGTCCTAAGTTTGTACCGCACTAGACCCAACTCCCAAGAAGGTTGCCGAGGCAAGAAAACCCAATGAGAATGCTTCAAGGAAGCAAAATCGAGGTCAAAGAAGTCAACGCCTCCTAATAAAAAGAGTAAATCTAAAAAGAAGATCGCCGTGCCTTCTAAGCTCGCACGATAGCGACTGTTACCAAGTCCGCATTTGAACCACGTAAGGGTAAGAAACAGAAATATTCCAAGGATAAGAATCCTAAACCCAAAAATGTTAATCATTCAAGGGATACTTATCTCGTGGGGAAAGGTAGATCGTTCCCTACCGATGATGATTGGAACAATCCTGCATCTAATGCTAGAAACAATAAGTATAACCATGCTACTAGGGTAAAACCTAGGCAATGGGATCAAGCAGAGGACTTACACAAGACCTCGACAGACTCCATATTACAGTACGTTCCTAATGTACATCAAACAAATGGCTATACTAATGCTTCTAACACCAAGAATCACTTCAAACAACACTATGAACCAAAAGGCCAGAAAACATATGTGATTCCTACACAACCTACCGTTAGAACTTATGGATGTGTGGAATACATGTATGAACCAAAGTATGAACCAAAGTATGACACATTCGAGAAGACCTTATGGAAACATACCAAGGGTCATGCTTGCCATCGACCACTATGGACCCAAACAGTTTGGGTACCTAAAATGCATTAACTTTGTTTTGTAGGGTGTCCGGTACTTTGACAAAGGGATGTTCCGTACACATGACAAAGAATAAGCACTGTTTATCAAACTTTGTGGCAAAATATGGTCCAAGGGTGAATTTTGGCAACAAGAATACACCTGGATATACAAGAGGATATGGCACACTTATCCGAAATGGACTTACAATCAAGAATGTTGCATATGTGGAAGGACCGGACTACAACTTGCCGAGCACCGGACAGCTTCGTGACATGGGATACAAGGTCACTTTTGACAAAAACAACCGTATTGTCATTAGTGAAAGAGGTGATCAAGTTGTACTTGCTTTGGTAGAAGACAACAGAACATGTATATTGTGGATTGGTCTACTCATAGCCCGAAACTCGTCGATTGTGCATACCAAGTCCGAACTAAATTGGTTATGGCACAAGAAGTTGAATCACTTAAACTTTGATGATATCAATCAGTTGGTGAAGAAGAAGCTAATGATTGGTTTACCTGAGATCACATTCAAAAAGGATGCTATATGTGATGCATGTCAGTAGGGTAAACAGATAAAGTCAAGTTTCAAGTCAAAGACTAAACAATCAACTAATAGAGTGTTGGAGCTAATGCATATGGATCTATTTGGACCTAAAACTCCAACAAGTGTAACTGGAAAGAAATACACCTTAGTGGTTGTGGGTGATTATTCAAGATACACTTGGGTGATTTTTATGAACAAAAAAAGTGAAACACTTCAAAGCATGCCTAATCTTTTGAAGAGATTACAGAATGAGAAAAGTTTAACAGTAATAAAGATAAGATCAGATCAGGGTACTGAATTTCTCAACAAAGTTATAAGAGAATATTGTGAACAGAATGGTGTACTACATCAACTTGCTGCTGCTGGTACACCTAAGCAAAATGGGGTTGCTGAAAGAAGAAATAGGACTTTAAAGGAAGCAGGAAGAAGAATGATTTGTGAAGCATTGCTACCTGAAAGATATTGGGCTGAAGCAGTCAACACAGCATGCTATACACAAAATAGAACATCAGTAAACAAGAAGCTGCTGAAGACACCTTATGAGGTTTGGAATAGAAGGAAACCTAACATATCCTATTTCCATCCATTTGGAAGCAAGTGTTTTATCTTAAATCACAAAGTACATTTGAAAACATTCCAACCAAAATCAGATGAAGGAATTTTCTTGGGATATTCTTCAGTTAGCAAGGCATTCAAGGTGCTGAACAAGAGGTCACTGAAACATGAAGAAAAAATACATGTTGTGTTTGATGAACCTAAGTTTACTGGTATGGAAGATAAAGACTGTGAACCTGCTGAGAATCAACAAGTCATTGATCCAGATTGTGTTGAAGTTTTGGAAAGATTCAATGATTTAAAAGTTTCGATACTGCCCCTGCTGAACACCCTGCTGGTAATGTTACTGATGCAACAACTGAAACAGTTCAAGGATCCGTCGAACCCCCCTGTAGAAGAAGCTACAGCAGACCCTACTGAAGATGAAGTTCCTGATAATCAAAATAACCAGAATCCACAATGGTTAAGGAATCGCCCCGCCGAACAAGTTATTGGCAATGTACAAGCAAGGTGTCGTGACTAAAGACAACTCGGAAGCAATGTTTACTTGTTTTCTATCTCAAATGGAACCTAAAGTTGTTGAAGAAGCAATTTCGCATCCGTATTGGATAATTGCTATGCAAGAAGAATTAAATGAATTTGAAAGAAATCAAGTTTGGACACTAGTTGAAAGGCCAAATCATGCAAATATCATTGGTACTAAATGGGTATACGTAAATAAACTTGATGAATCCGGTACCATTGTAAGGAATAAGGCCGTACTAGTTGCAAAAGGCTATTCTCAAGCGTAAGGAATAGATTTTGATGAAACTTATGCACATGTTGCAAGATTGGAAGCCATCGATTATTCTTGGCACATGCCGCATATAAGAACTTCAAAGTATATCAAATGGATGTCAAAAGTGCATTTTTGAATGGCATTCTAGAGGAGGAAGTGTATGTACAAAGAACCTCCTGGATTTGAAGTTAAAGATCAAGAAGATAAAGTGTATAGACTCAACAAAGCACTTTATGGATTAAAACAAGCACCAAGAGCTTGGTATGAGACTCTATCTCAATTCTTGGTGGACAATGGATTTACAAAAGGCACCATTGACAAGACACTTTTCAGAATCTATGAAGGGGACAAGACTTCTCGCCGGTACAGTATTTATGTTGATGACATAATCTTTGGTTCTGAAAATGATTTACTTTGTGAAAAGTTTGCAAATCTAATGAAGAGCAAATTTCAAATGAGTATGATGGGAGAAATGAATTACTTCTTGGGATTGCAAGTTAAACAAATGAAAGATGGAATCTTCATTCATCAAACCAAGTATACCAAGGAGTTGCTGAAGAAATTTGGTATGGAAAATAGCACTAAAAACTCAACCCCTATGAGTACAAATATCAGATTGGATGAAGATAAAGAAGGCAAAGATGTTGATCGACCTTATACGTAAGGATGATAGATAGGCAAATACCGTCGTACCTATCGCCAAAGAGACTCGATATATCCTTTGCCGTAGGTGTTTGTGCAAGATTTCAATCTAAACCTAAAGAAAGTCATTTAGGTGCAAATCAAAAGAGTTCTCAAGTACTTAAAAGAGACTTTGGGAGTAGGGGATATGGTATTCCAAGGAAGGAAGCTTCAAAGTTATATCCTACTCGTATTCGATTATGCCGGATGCAAGATTGATAGAAAAAGCACCTCAGAACCCGTCGCTAATGGGAAATAGACCGGTCTCCCGGTTCAAAGAAGAAACGTAATTCTATATCAACTTCCACCGCCGAAGCCGAATACATTGTCGCCGGAAGTTGCCGTGCACAAGTACTATGGCTAAGACAACAATTAAGGGATTATGGAATTGAAGAAAAGGAAATTCCAATTATGTGTGATAACACAAGTGCAATTGCAATCACGTAAAATCCCGTTTTGCACTCAAGAACCAAGCACATTGATGTGAGACATCATTTTATAAGAGATCATGTTGAAAAGAAAGATGTGGTGGTTCTATACATCCCTACCGAGGATCAACTTGCCGATATCTTCACTAAACCACTTGACAAGTGAAAGATTTGCCAAATTAAGGACTCGAACTTGGAATTATCAAAGTTGACTCGATATTCAAGAATGTACCGGAATTCACCAAGGGGATTAGTCTTTGCTATGTCGGGTGAGCTCACTTAGCGATTAGTCATTGGTATCAACAATTCCATGTACTTATTTTTGGACAATTGAGCAAATGAGGTTGCCAAGGGGATTGGTCTTTGTCATGTTGGGTGAGCTCACTTGACAGATCGCTCATTGGTATTAAACTTCATCTTGTATTATCAATTGAACAAAACAAGGAGAAAACAAGGATCATGCAGAGTCACTTGATCAGCAGGCTGCTGAAGCACCTTTATCAGCAGACTGCTGTGCCCACCCTGCTGAGGACTACCCTGCTGAATGGAACGTTACACAGTCAAAGTTATTAAAGTCAAAAAGCAGAATTGGCGGGATATTTATTTCATCCTTTATAACCGCAGCTTAACACGATCTAACGGTTATCGACGTTATGGAACACGTGTCAAACCAAAGATTTATTCGATTAATCATGGTTGACATGGATGTACGTGCACTGACAGTTACAACTACTCACTGTCTATTTATACAGGCTATTATACAGCAGAATCTCTACTTGAAAATCTGCTTTATCACTGCGATTTCTACACTGTGTGAACACAGATTTAAGAATCAATCTTCTTCATCTTATTCTTCTCATACAAATGGCGGAAAAGGTTGATGTCCAGATTGAATCAAGCAAAAGTGTTAGAGGTTTTGTTGAGGATGCAAATAGAACTGAACTGGCCATTAACATTGGTCGAAGAATAAGGAGATATGCCGGTCTGGAGAATTTGTTGAATATAAGATTGGAGACAATTTCTTATACAAATGTTGTCAGTTTCTGGAGAAGCATTCAAATACAGGAAGGAACTGAAGCATTTAAAACTGCTGTGAATGGACAAGAGATAGAAATTTCTTCAAGTCTCGAGGGAAGTTTTTGGATTTGAAGAAGTAGTGGATGGCTCACCAATCCCGAAGAAACGGGATTGGACAAGATGGCGTTTGTTGATCAGATCAAAACAAATGCAGCCACCAAATCCATTCCAGGCATCAACTGCAAACATATTGGAAGTGAATATAGTCTGCTGAGCAAACTCATTGCTTAAAACATACTTGGACTAGTTGGAAGTATGGATACTCTATCGTGGCCCAAGATAGAATTGATGATAATCATCTCAGTGAGCATGAAGTTTGATTAGGTCCGGTTATTTCATTCATTATATGAAGAAGGTTTTCAAGGAAGAAAAAGAGGGAAAGAGGAAATCCAAGGCCTTGCCTTTAGGATTGATGGTTCAGACCCTGCTGAATCATTTGGAAATCCCTGATGTAGCATCTGAAAAGATAAATCAGTCTAGATACAAGAAGGAAATTGATGATGCTATTCCTGGTCTAGATGAAGATGAAGAGGTTGCTGGAGAAGCTGCTGATGATGATAATGATGGAGATGATGGTGATGCTGGTGGTGAGCAGGTCAAGCAACATAAAAAGAAATCAGTTAAACCTGCTGCACCAAAGAAAGCTGCTGAAAAAAGAAAAGGTGGAGATACAAGAAAGATAACTGAAGTATTAAAAACTTCAAAGAAAACAAGGAAGCAAACAAACAACACATGCATCGCCGAGTCCGCCGAGGGTTCAAGGAGGTTACTGACCCTGCTGTTGCTGCAAGGAAAACTGTTGTTGAAATTCTAAGGGAACAACAGAAGGAAGCCAGTAGAAAGAGGAAGTCTACTGTGGCTGAGAAGGATAATGAACCCATTTCCAAGATAAGAAAAGAAATTATCCATAAACAGAAACATGGAAAAGGGAAAGAACTGAAAAGCCTGGAGGCACAAAGAGCCCAAGAGGAAGCATCAGTAGAAGAAGAAGAAGAGGCTATTGAGGCTGAGCCCTTAACTATTATCAAGCCTGTGGAGATTACTGACTCCTCACCTGAAGAGGTTGTCAAGTCTACTGATGCTGGACAGGTTGTTGTTGAGCAATCTGTTGAAGATATACAGCAGTCTACTGACCCTGAGCCTGCTGTAGTATCTGCTGAAGAACCACAGCAAACCACTGAACCTGAACCTGCTGTGGTAGTTGAAGAAGTAATTGAAGACTTGGTTGAAGACCCTGCAAGTGTGGCAAGAACTCAGGGGGAAGAGCAACCGCTCGCTAACCCCGCTCGATGAGCATGTAAGTCGTGGGAACCAAGTGTGGTACGTATGGAAGTAGTAGGCACAAATCTACCACCTTAAGCAACCTACCGACTTTCAAACATCCGTTGAAGAAACCATGAATTTACTTGTTGGAACCTTTGAGGTCAACAAGGTACCGGAGTCGCTCCCAGTGAGATCTTTTATGCCCTTTGAAAGGCATGTGAAAGAAAGAAAGAAAACTGAAGAGTATGTAGATCCCAAACTTCAGAAAATTGCTGACTATTTCCAATGGAAGTTTGGTTTCTACAAGAGACAAAAGCCAGCTGCTGAACCAATGACAGATTTTGAAGAATGGGCTTTTGAAAAGTTGGGAGTAGAGAACTTGCTGGATCTGGTTGATACCACCTTGCTGCAATCCAGATTGATGGACTTATTTGATGAGCAACAGAAGGAGGAGGGTATCAAGTTTAGGGATCCAAGAGATGGAAATGATGATTCTTCCTCATCATCGATTCTAGAGGAGATTTCCCTCCGGACCCGGAGAGAACCAGCTGGGACCGCATTAATCATTGAACCACCCGCACAACAAATTAACCACCGATATCGGTAAGTCCGCCGAGGGCCGCCAGATCGGAGAGATGGATGAGGATCTACAGGATCTCACCATGGATGATCTGGAAGCACTGATCAATGAAGGAATTAATCTTAGTGCTAGTAGGCTGGCTGATGAACCAAGTACATTCTTTGCTGTAGAGCCTACTGCACAAAATGAAGCTGAACAGAGTGAGGATTTGGATGGAGAAAAAGTTACTGATTTCAATGAACCTAGTGCCAACTCAGAAGAGTCCATTGAATATCAAGATGGATTTGACTTTGAGGACATTCTTACTAAAACTGCCATCATCCTGCACAAGATTGGTCATGCAGAAGGATTCCAAGTGGATAATGAGGCTATATTCAATCCACAGAGAGTTGAAGAGGAGGTACAAAGTTGTCAATACAAACAAGACTCGAACAAAGGTTGGAACAAGAGGTACAGTCCGCCGAGTCTCAAACAAAGACTCGGACAAAGGTTGGAACAAACTTTGGGTTTGGAGGAAACCCCCGTCGTTGTTGGTAAGGCCGCCGTAGTGGAGCCTACGGAGACAAGACCACCGAAGGGAAAGATAGTCGCCAGACCGCCGTTAATGAGAATGAGCAACCGCCGGACTATGACCTCGTTGATGAAGAATTTCGTATGCCCGAAGAAGAAAATATTGATGTTAATCCCCCACGTGCATTTGTCCCTATTTTTGAGGAACTCGCCATTGATCCTATTCTCGGAGGAATATGAAGGACCTAACCCCGCCGGTCTAGATAGGAGTTGGGCAATGGTTGTGAGCAATCGCAGGCCTCGCACAATGTCGAGGAGCCCGCCGATGAAGCTACCGGTGGTAGGATGACCAAAGTGAAGTGCCGCTGAAGTGTTGAATGAATTGAGGACCGTAAGGCATGATATGCAACAGCTTAAGGACTCAACTCGGACAGACAGAAGAAAGATTTGAAGAACTCGATGAAGATGGTGAATGAAAACACACAATCTATCGCCACAAGCTTGCTTCAAACTTCACATCTACTCAAAATGTCGTGAATGATCCGATACTAGATGTGAGGGGCATCGTGGTTGGAAATACCGCAAAAGATAAATTTCGAAAGACCAATTTATTTCCATCCATCGAAACTTGACAACCTTGTCGCTACACCTAAACCTACCGAGCTCCGCCGCCGCACAACAACCTCGCTATGCCCGATCCTAAACTTACCGAAAGAATCAATCTTCTCGGAGGAGACCCCGCAATCAAGGATTACCGCTATTGATACAAGAACCGAAATTATAAAAGGTCAATTGAATAGAGTGGTAATCTCACAGAGGGTATTCATGGCTTAATGTCCCGTTTTGTTGATGATGTCACTAAGGGGGAAGAGGGCTAATCACCGTACAAAGAAAAGAGGCCGCAAGACTCTTTGCAAAGAAAAGATGGGAGGATGAGATTAATGCTCTCAGTGCAACTCCGCACCCGCGTAGTTCAACTTACCGATGATCTCCTTAGACAATACAAGAAAGAATACTATAACAAGGAGACCTTATCATGACATGGGATATCATGAAGGTCTAAACTCTTTCTTGGCATTGAAATTTTGGGAAGCAAGAGTCGAGCCTTAAGGGCAACTTACAGAGGAGGCGAAGTGGAAGAGGTGGAAGAAGTGGCGAGGTGATAGGATCTTGCCTATCACAAAAGCAAAGGACTCACTTGATGAATTCAAGGAACCGTACATGAAGTTTGGATTCGAGTGAATGATATTAATCTTATCCCGCCCGGAGCTTGGAACTCGGTGGAAACAAGTTAATCCCTACATTGATTTTACTTTGATTGAAAATGAGTGGATGAGGGATATGATAGAACAAATCGTAGCCTATCAAGAGCAAGCCGAGAAGGCTAGACAAGAAAGAGAAAAGAGACAAGAGATCAAAGATATTTTTAATCGCATTATGTCTTTGCCGATTCTAGATCGTAATAGCTTTGAACAAATGATTTTAATGAAAGATGAATATTTGTTCTCGTTTTTGTCTTAATCTTTTTGCTTTGCCGATCAGTGAGGGTAGTGGCATCATCACCAAAAAGGGGGAAATTGTTGGACTTATTTCTATGTTTTGATGATGAGTGCCATACTAGTCGTTATAGTGCAAAGGCAAAAAGATGTCTTGATCAATTGTATAGGTTTATTAGAGTTTGATTCATAAATAAGTTTGATCAAACAAGCACCGTAATGGTCACCGACTTCGTCGCGAGACTAGTCTAGGTCGCAGGGTAGATAGGTCGCAGACTAGTCGTGAACCCGTCAAGACTAAAGACCGAAGGCCGAGGGTTCAAACTCGCTACAAAAGGCTAAGGGATCAAACTTAGTAATTTAAGTCAAGGATATGGGATCGAATTTAGGCAAGTCCGTGATGACCTAAACCGATCACATATACCTTATGTAGGGTCTAAGTTCCATAAGTTGGATGATGTTTGGAACTTGGTTATAATTTAAAAGGTGTAATCTAACTTCACAAATAAAAGTTAGATAAAAGAAATCACCGCATTGTATTTTATACACGTAAAATTGGAGTTCAAATAGACTGATAGTATCTCACAGACCGATGAACCCGCCGATATAATACCTCGATTAATTCAAGATTATTGGAAGATTACATGGATAAGGACAAACCAACTACCTCTCGACTTATCAAGGAAATCAAAGGCCGAGATTAAAAGAACGTTGGGATGATTCATTATTTTTATCCATTGGATACAAGTCAAAGGGGTGGACAGACTGCACTGTCAAAAAGGAATTCGACAAGAGTTGTCACCCCTATGATTAGTGACAGAATGCAAATCAGATGGGACAAAATCAAGGAACGGTTACATTTGAATTTCAAATACAAGTCACATGCATTCCTACCTATAAATATAAGACTTTCAACTCAGAAAGAGAGGGATGAATTTTGAATAAACTTTAAGAGATAAATCTGAGCTGAAAAACACCCTGTTGAACTTACTGAGCATAAAGCTGCTGATCTAGAGAATTTCTTCAAGTGCATTCTGTATTCAAGCTACATTAAGATTACACACTTGAAGACTGCAAGCTGCTGATTATATCATCCTAATCAAGCTGCTGCAACTGAATCATTTATTTGATTCAATCTTTATCTTATAAAGAACCCGAATGAAGACAAGAAGCATCCGTTGGGTGTGAAAGATCGTTGTTTGTGGTGGAGCCGGTGAAGAGGCAATCCTACCCTTCAAGGACCAAGTGGAAGACTCGTGAGCAAAGAATCCTACATGTTCCCGCTTTCGCTTTGTGAAGCCATAGTTATTGGTGAAGGACAAACAACTTAGGAATCTTTGTAACATCTACATCAAAGATCTCTAGTGAATTTCCTCCAACATCACAGAGAAGAGTGGACCGACAGATTACACCACCCGGAACCACTATAAAATCTCGCCTACTTACTTTCAAAGCATTTAATTTCTGCACTTAGTTTATCTTGCACATCAACCTACTGAATCTAGCAACTGAAATCACACACTTGCACTACTGAGTATCTAATACTTAGTATCATATTTAACAACAAGTATTAAGGCTTAATTTTGATATAATTCCGCCGCACAAATTCAAAGAAACTCAACTATCGCAGACTACCGTTTATCGCAGGGTATCGAAGTCTCAAAGCAGACTCCTGAAGTCTCAGCAGACTGCTGAAGTTGCAGAATTTGTTAACTCCAAAAGTTTTAAGTGTTAAGTTTATTCACCCCCCCTCTAAACTTAACCAAAGCCTTTTCAAGGGACCAACAGACTTTCTTTAGGTTTGGATTGTATCTTGCACAAACACCTACATCAAAGGATATATCGTCTGCTGGCAGTAAGGTACATCAGACTGCCTATCATCCTTCTGTATAAAGTCTGATCAACATCTTTGCCTTCTTTATCTTAATCCAATCTGATATTTGTACTCATTGGAGTTGATATCTTGGTGCTGTTTTCCATACCAAACTTATTCAGCAACTCCTTGGTGTACTTGGTTTGATGAATGAAGATTCCATCTTTCATCTGTTTAACTTGCAATCCCAAAAAGTAGTTCATTTCTCCCATCATACTCATTTGGAATTTGCTCTTCATTAGATTTGCAAACTTTTCACATAGTAATTCATTTTCAGAACCAAAGATTATGTCATCAACATAAATCTGTACCAGCAGGGTGCTGTCCTTCTCATTGATTCTGAAAAGAGTCTTATCAATGGTGCCTTTTGTAAAACCATTGTCCACCAAGAATTGAGATAGAGTCTCATACCATGCTCTTGGTGCTTGTTTCAAGCCATAAAGTGCTTTATTGAGTCTATACACTTTATCTTCTTGATCTTTAACTTCAAATCCAGGAGGTTGCTGAACATACACTTCCTCCTCTAGAATGCCATTTAAAAATGCACTCTTGACATCCATTTGATATACCTTGAAGTTCTTATATGCAGCATGTGCCAAGAATAATCTGATAGCTTCCAATCTTGCAACAGTGCATATGTTTCATCAAAATCTATTCCTTCTCGCTTGAGAATAGCCTTTAGCAACTAGTCCGGCCTTATTCCTTACAATGGTACCGCATTCCTCAAGTTTGTTTCGTATACCTATTTAGTACCAATGATATTTGCATGACTAGGCCTTTCAACTAGTGTCTAAACTTGATTTCTTTCAAATTCATTCAACTCTTCTTGCATAGCAATTATCCAATCTGGATCCGAAATTGCTTCTTCAACAACTTTTGGTTCCATTTGAGATAAAAAACAAGTAAACATAGCTTCCAGCTTGTCTTCTAGTCCTTACACCTTGTTGTACATTGCCAATAACTTGTTCACAGGGATGATTCCTTAACCATTGTGGATTCTCGGTTAGTTTGATTATCGGGAACCTCATCTTCGCAGGGTTCGTCGTAGCTTCTTCAACAACAAGGGGTTCACGGATCCTTGAATTGCTTCAGCTTGTTGCATCGTAGTATCACCAGCAGGTGTTCAAGCAGGGCGAATCGAAACTTTTAAGTCATTAAACCTTTCCAAAACTTCAACACATTCTGGATCAGTGACTTGTAGATTCTCAGCAGGTTCACAACCTTCATCTTCCATACCAGTGAACTTAGGTTCATCAAACACAACATGAATTGTTTCTTCATATTTTAATGACCTCTTGTTCAGTACCCTGAATGCCTTGCTGATTGAAGAATATCCCAAGAAAATTCCTTCATCTGATTTAGGTTGAAATGTCTTCAAATGTTCCTTATGATTCAAGATAAAACACTTGCTCCCAAATGGATGGAAATATGATATATTAGGTTTTCTTCCATTCCAAACTTCATAAGGTGTCTTCAGCAGCTTCTTGTACACTGAGGTTCTGTTTTGTGTATAGCATGCTGTATTAATCGCTTTCACCCAATATCTTTCAAAGAATGCTTCACAAATCATTGTCCTTCCCGCTTCTTTTAAAGTTCTCGTTTCTTCTTTCAAAGAATCCCATTTTGCCGAGGTGTACCAAAGAAGCAGCAAGTTGATGTAGTACACCATTCTCGTTCACGTATTCTCTTATAACTTTATTGAGAAACTCGGTACACTTTGTCCGATCTTATCTTTACTACTGTCAAACTTTTCTCATTTTGTAATCTCTTCAAAAGATCAGGCATCTTCTTGAGTGTTTCACTTTTCTTGTTCATAAAAACCACCCAAGTGTACCTTGAATAATCATCCACAACCACTAAGGTGTATTTCTTTCCCCGTAACACTTGTTGGTGTAATCGGTCCAAATAGATCCATATGCATCACCTCCAGGACTCTATTAGTTGATTGCTTAGTCTTTGATTTGAAGCTTGATTTAGTCTGTTTACCTTGCTGACAAGCATCACATATAGTATCTTTCTTGAATGTGATCTCAGGTAAACCAATCACCAGTTTCTTCTTCACCAACTGATTGATATCATCAAAATTTAAGTGATTTAACTTTTTGTGCCATAGCCAATTGAGTTCTGATTTGGTATTCACAATCAGACAGGTTTCTGGAACTGCAGTAGACCAATCCACAACATACATGTTTTGTTTTCTTCTACCAGCCAATACAACTTGATCACCTCTTTCACTAATGACAATACAGTTGATTTTGTCAAAAGTGACCTTGTATCCCATGTCACAAAATTGTCCAAAGGCTCGCAAGTTGTAGTCCAAATTCTTCCACATATGCAACATTCTTGATTGTAAGTCCATTTCTCACAAGTGTGCCATATTCTCTTGTGTGTCCAGTGTATTTTTGTTGCCAAAATTCACCATTGGACCATCCTTTGCCACAAAGTTTGACAAACAAAGTGCTTATTCTTTGTCATCCGTCCGGAACATCCACAACAAAGTACCGTAACAAAGTTAATACATTTTAGGTACCCAAACCCGTTTGGGTCCATAATGGTCGATGGTAAGCATGACCCTTGGTAAGTTTCCATAAGGTCTTCTCCTAAAAGTGTCATACTTTGGTTCATACATGTATTCCACACATCCATAAGTTCTAACAAGTAGGTTGTGTAGGATTCACATATGTTTTCGGCCTTTTGGTTTATAATGTCTTTTTTTGAAGTGACTTTGTTGTTAGAAGCATTAGCATAACCATTAGTTTGCCGTCTCGTTAGGAATGTACCCCCGTAGTATGGAGTTTGCTGAGGTCCCTGCTGAGGCCTTGTATAAGTCCTCTGCTGAGTCCTTTGCTGATTCCATTGCTTAGGTTTTACCCTAGCATCATAGTTATACTTGTTGTTTCTAGCAACAGGTACATGAATATTCCAATCATCATCAGTAGGGAACAGTCTACCTTTCCCCCTGAGATAAGTATCCCTTGAATGATTAACATTTTTGGGTTTAGGATTCTTATCCTTGGAATATTTCTAGTTATTACCTTTCTGTGGTCCAGCAGACTTGGTAATAGGTCTGCTATCAGTAGGTCTAGAAGGCACAGCAGTCCTATTTTTGGATTTGTTCTTTTTATTAGGAGTTGTTGATTCTTTGACTTCTGATTTTGCTTCCTTGAAGCATTCTCAGTAGGTTTTACTGCCTCAGCAACCTTACTGGGAGTTGGATCTAGTACAGGTACAAACTTAGGACCAATTCTGGTACTAGGTTCAATAACCTTATTGGATCCACTCTTTTTGGATTGTTGAGCTCCAAATCCAAGCCCTGTTCTATCACCATAAGGTTTTCCAGATTTGTATGCAGTAGAGGAACAAGATGGATCAGCAGATTCCTGAAGTCTCAGCAGACTCCTGAAGTCTCAGCAGACTCCTAAAGTCTCGAGACCGTCTTTGAAGTTGCAGAATTTGTTAATTCCAAAGGTTTTAAGTGTTAAGTTTATTCACCCCCCTCTAAACTTAACCAAAGCCTTTTCAAGGGACCAACAATTGGTATCGGAGCAGTGCTTCTGTTCTGAAGTAATCCTACTTGTTGTGCTTGTGAAAATTCTTTGAAACTTTCTTTCAAGTTACTGATTTTCAAAAACTTGCATCATGGATAACACACAGTATGCTAGAACTATGCTGATGTGCTCTCTAGATAGATTTGATGAGTATAAACGTTGAATGCAGGCATACCTTGCTGCAACTCATGATGAGATGATGGATGTACTAACTGATGGACCACTGGAGATTACCAAGGCAGTAACAGTGGGTGATACAACTGAGTACATTCCTAAACCAAAAAGAGAATGGAATGCAGAAGACAGAAAAAGAGCAAACCTCAACAACATTGCTATTGATATCATTTATAGAACTTTGGATAGCAATATGTACATGAAGGTTAAAGATTGCAAAACTGCTAAGGAACTTTGGGACAAGATACATCTGATCTGTGAAGGCACTGATGCTATAAAGAAGAATAAAATCAGTGTGGCCAGAAAGAGGTTCCAAAAGTTCAAGATGCTGCCAAATGAAACCATTGAGCAAATGGAATCAAGATTCAATGCAATCTTGGATGAACTTACCTTGCTGAGTGTAAGTTATTCAAAAGAAGAAATAAACACCAAAATCTTGGAGGCTCTACCTGCAAAAGATGTTTGGAAAATGAAGGTGACTGCAATAGAGGAAATGAGGAAGTTGCATGAAGAAGACACCTTCAAGTTGTTTTCAGATCTCAAGGCTTATGAATTTAGCAAAAAGCTTGTACCTGAGACTGAAAAGGAAGAACCAAAGACCACTGCATTGGCTGCTTCACATCAAGAAGAAACATCGGGAGGACAAGATGATTTGCTTTGGATGAGATGCGGAGCGATTGCCCTGCGAGCAAGAAAATCGGAATGATGAAGACCGGAAAGGCCCCCGCAAGAAATTTCACAAAGAGGCCTACTGAGAGAAAGAAAGAGGAATTAAAGAAAGATATTGACTATCTATGATTTCATTGCAAGAAACCAGGACACTTCAAACCTGAATGTCCTGAGTTAAAACAAAGCAAGGAACCTGATTATCTGTTCTTCAACTGCAAGAAGCCTGGACACTTTAGACCTGATTGTCCAGACCTACTAAAGACCAAAAGTCAACAAAGAAGATATGGCAAGAAGGCTATGGTTGCTGAAGATGAATCAGGGTATGAAGTTGAATCTGAAAAGGAAATGAATCAGATGACACAGCACTGGTTGCTGATATGGAAGATTATGCTTTGATGGCCAATATGGATGAAACTGAGGAGGTATACAATACTGTATCCATCAATACTCCTGCTGGAAGTGATTGTGAATCAACTTGTGGTTCAAATCCTAGAAATTCTGACAATAATGAGACTTTGGATGCCATCCTTAATCAACTGAGGATAATACAATCTGGTTATGAGATTGTGAAGGCTGAAAAAGAAGCTCTTGAGTTAGAAGTTGGAAGATTGAAAGCTGAATTAAGGGTTCTCAAGGGTAAGGAAAAAGATGTTGGACAGAATCAGTGTAAGCCTGCTGATCATCCAGCAGCCCCTGAATCTGCTGAACCATCTTGTTCCTCTGCTGCATACAAATCTGGAAAGCCTTATGGTGATAGAACAGGGCTTGGATTTGGAACTCGGCAATCTAACAAGAGTGGATCCGGTAAGGTAACGGACCTAGGACCAGAATTGGTCCTAAGTTTGTACATGCACTAGACCCAACTCCCAGTAAGGTTGCTTTGAGGCGGTAAAACCCAATGAGAATGCTTCAAGGAAGCAAAATCGAGGTCAAAGAAGTCAACGGCTCCTAATAAAAAGAGTAAATCTAAAAAGAGGACTCGCTTTGTGCCTTCTAAGCTCTGCGATAACGGACACTGTTACCAAGTCCGTTTGAACCACGAAAGGGTAAGAAACGAAATATTCCAAGGATAAGAATCCTAAACCCAAAAATGTTAATCATTCAAGGGATACTTATCTCGGGGGAAAGGTAGATCGTTCCCTACTTGATGATGATTGGAACAATCCCGCATCTAATGCTAGAAACAATAAGTATAACCATGCTACTAGGGTAAAACCTAGGCAATGGGATCGACGAGAGGACTTACACAAGACCTCGGCGGACTCCATATTACGAGCCGTTCCTAACACACAAGCAAACAAATGGCTATACTAATGCTTCTAACACCAAGAATCACTTCAAACGACTATGAACCAAAAGGCCGGAAAACATATGTGATTCCTACACAACCTACTTGTTAGAACTTATGGATGTGTGGAATACATGTATGAACCAAAGTATGAACCAAAGTATGACACATTCAGGAGAAGACCTTATGGAAACATACCAAGGGTCATGCTTGCCACTGACCACTATGGACCCAAACAGGTTTGGGTACCTAAAATGCATTAACTTTGTTTTGTAGGGTGTCTGGTACTTTGACAGTGGATGTTCCAGACACATGACAAAGAATAAGCACTGTTTATCAAACTTTGTGGCAAAATATGGTCCAAGGGTGAATTTTGGCAACAAGAATACACCTGGATATACAAGAGGATATGGCACACTTATCCGAAATGGACTTACAATCAAGAATGTTGCATATGTGGAAGGATTGGACTACAACTTGCTGAGCACTGGACAATTCTGTGACATGGGATACAAGGTCACTTTTGACAAAAACAAGCTCGTATTGTCATTAGTGAAAGAGGTGATCAAGTTGTACTTCTTTGGTAGAAGACAACGAGAATATGTATATTGTGGATTGGTCTACTCGAGTTCCGAAACTCACTGATTGTGCATACCAAGTCTGAACTAAATTGGTTATGGCACAAGAAGTTGAATCACTTAAACTTTGATGATATCAATCAGTTGGTGAAGAAGAAGCTAATGATTGGTTTACCTGAGATCACATTCAAAAAGGATGCTATATGTGATGCATGTCAGCAGGGTAAACAGATAAAGTCAAGTTTCAAGTCAAAGACTAAACAATCAACTAATAGAGTGTTGGAGCTAATGCATATGGATCTATTTGGACCTATAACTCCAACAAGTGTAACCGGAAAGAAATACACCTTAGTGGTTGTGGGTGATTATTCAAGATACACTTGGATGATTTTTATGAACAAAAAAAGTGAAAAACTTCAAAGCATGCCTAATATTTTGAAGAGATTACAGAATGAGAAAAGTTTAACAGTAATAAAGATAAGATCGGATCGAGTACTTGAATTTCTCAACAAAGTTATAAGAGAATATTGTGAACGGAATGGTGTACTACATCAACTTGCTTTTCTTCTTTGGTACACCTAAGCAAAATGGGGTTGCTGAAAGAAGAAATAGGACTTTAAAGGAAGCAGGAAGAACAATGATTTGTGAAGCATTGCTACCTGAAAGATATTGGGCTGAAGCAGTCAACACAGCATGCTATACACAAAACAGAACATCAGTAAACAAGAAGCTGCTGAAGACACCTTATGAGGTTTGGAATAGAAGGAAACCTAACATATCCTATTTCCATCCATTTGGAAGCAAGTGTTTTATCTTAAATCACAAAGTACATTTGAAAACATTCCAACCAAAATCAGATGAAGGAATTTTCTTGGGATATTCTTCAGTTAGCAAGGCATTCAAGGTGCTGAACAAGAGGTCACTGAAACATGAAGAAACAATACATGTTGTGTTTGATGAACCTAAGTTTACCGGTATGGAAGATAAAGACGTGAACTGTTGAGAATCAACAAGTCATTGATCCAGTTGTGTTGAAGTTTTGGAAAGATTCAATGATTTAAAAGTTTCGATACGCCCTGCTGAACACCTGTTGGTAATGTTACGATGCAACAATGAAGCGGTTCAAGGATCTGCTTTGAACCCCCGTAGAAGAAGCTACGACGCGACCCTACGAAGATGAAGTTCCTGATAATCAAAATAACCAGAATCCACAATGGTTAAGGAATCGCCCTGCTGAACAAGTTATTGGCAATGTACAGCAAGGTGTCAGGACTAGAAGACGACTGGAAGCAATGTTTACTTGTTTTCTATCTCAAATGGAACCTAAAGTTGTTGAAGAAGCAATTTCAGATCCAGATTGGATAATTGCTATGCAAGAAGAATTAAATGAATTTGAAAGAAATCAAGTTTGGACACTAGTTGAAAGGCCAAATCATGCAAATATCATTGGTACTAAATGGGTATACAGAAATAAACTTGATGAATCTGGTACCATTGTAAGGAATAAGGCCAGACTAGTTGCAAAAGGCTATTCTCAAGCAGAAGGAATAGATTTTGATGAAACTTATGCACATGTTGCAAGATTGGAAGCCATCAGATTATTCTTGGCACATGCTGCATATAAGAACTTCAAAGTATATCAAATGGATGTCAAAAGTGCATTTTTGAATGGCATTCTAGAGGAGGAAGTGTATGTACAGCAACCTCCTGGATTTGAAGTTAAAGATCAAGAAGATAAAGTGTATAGACTCAACAAAGCACTTTATGGATTAAAACAAGCACCAAGAGCTTGGTATGAGACTCTATCTCAATTCTTGGTGGACAATGGATTTACAAAAGGCACCATTGACAAGACACTTTTCAGAATCTATGAAGGGGACAACACCCTGCTGGTACAGATTTATGTTGATGACATAATCTTTGGTTCTGAAAATGATTTACTTTGGGAAAAGTTTGCAAATCTAATGAAGAGCAAATTTCAAATGAGTATGATGGGAGAAATGAATTACTTCTTGGGATTGCAAGTTAAACAAATGAAAGATGGAATCTTCATTCATCAAACCAAGTATACCAAGGAGTTGCTGAAGAAATTTGGTATGGAAAATAGCACTAAAAACTCAACCCCTATGAGTACAAATATCGGATTGGATGAAGATAAAGAAGGCAAAGATGTTGATCGGACCTTATACGGAAGGATGATAGGCGATCTGCATGTACACTTCTTGCGCCGACGGACTGATATATCCTTTCTTGTAGGTGTTTGTGCAAGATTTCAATCTAAACCTAAAGAAAGTCATTTAGGTGCGGTCAAAAGAGTTCTCAAGTACTTAAAAGAGACTTTGGGAGTAGGGATATGGTATTCCAAGGAAGGAAGCTTCAAAGTTATATCCTACTCGGATTCGATTATCTTGGATGCAAGATTGATAGAAAAAGCACCTCGGGAACTGTCGGTTAATGGGAAATAGGCGGTCTCTGGTTCGGCAAGAAACGAAATTCTATATCAACTTCCACTTCTTGAAGTTTTGAATACATTCTTCTTTGGAAGTTCTTTGTGCACAAGTACTATGGCTAAGACAACAATTAAGGGATTATGGAATTGAAGAAAAGGAAATTCCAATTATGTGTGATAACACAAGTGCAATTGCAATCACGAGAAAATCTGTTTTGCACTCAAGAACCAAGCACATTGATGTGAGACATCATTTTATAAGAGATCATGTTGAAAAGAAAGATGTGGTGGTTCTATACATCCCTGCTGAGGATCAACTTGCTGATATCTTCACTAAACCACTTGACAGTGAAAGATTTGCCAAATTAAGGACTGAACTTGGAATTATCAAAGTTGACTGATATTCAGCAATGTACTGGAATTCACCAAGGGGATTAGTCTTTGCTATGTTGGGTGAGCTCACTTAGCGAGATTAGTCATTGGTATCAACAATTCCATGTACTTATTTTTGGACAATTGAGCCAATGAGGTTGCCAAGGGGATTGGTCTTTGTCATGTTGGGTGAGCTCACTTGACAGATCAGTCATTGGTATTAAACTTCATCTTGTATTATCAATTGAACAAAACAAGGAGAAAACAAGGATCGGCGAGTCACTTGATCGGCGAGCAACTGAAGCACCTTTATCGATGATGGCTAGCGTGCCCACCCCGCCGAGGACTACCTGTTTGAATGGAACGTTACACAGTCAAAGTTATTAAAGTCAAAAAGCAGAATTGGCGGGATATTTATTTCATCCTTTATAACCGCAGTTAACACGATCTAACGGTTATCAGACGTTATGGAACACGTGTCAAACCAGCATTTATTCAGATTAATCATGGTTGACATGGATGTACGTGCACTGACAGTTACAACTACTCACTGTCTATTTATACAGGCTATTATACAGCAGAATCTCTACTTGAAAATCTGCTTTATCACTGCGATTTCTACACTGTGTGAACACAGATTTGAGAATCAATCTTCTTCATCTTATTCTTCTCATACAAATGGCGGAAAAGGTTGATGTCCAGATTGAATCAAGCAAAAGTGTTAGAGGTTTTGTTGAGGATGCAAATAGAACTGAACTGGCCATTAACGTTGGTCGAAGAATAAGGAGATATGCTGGTCTGGAGAATGTGTTGAATATAAGACTGGAGACAATTTCTTATACAAATGTTGTCAGTTTCTGGAGAAGCATTCAAATACAGGAAGGAACTGAAGCATTTAAAACTGCTGTGAATGGACAAGAGATAGAAATTTCCTCAAGTCTGCTGAGGGAAGTTTTTGGATTTGAAGAAGTAGTGGATGGCTCAGTCAATCTTGAAGAAATGGGATTGGACAAGATGGCGTTTGTTGATCAGATCAAAACAAATGCGACCACCAAATCCATTCCGGGCATCAACTTTGCAAACATATTGGAAGTGAATATAGTCTGCGAGCAAACTCATTGCTTAAAACATACTTGGACTAGTTGGAAGTATGGATACTCTATCAGGGCCCAAGATAGAATTGATGATAATCATCTGCAGAAGCATGAAGTTTGATTGGGCTGGTTATTTCATTCATTATATGAAGAAGGTTTTCAAGGAAGAAAAAGAGGGAAAGAGGAAATCCAAGGCCTTGCCCTTAGGATTGATGGTTCAGACCCTGCTGAATCATTTGGAAATCCCTGATGTAGCATCTGAAAAGATAAATCAGTCTAGATACAAGAAGGAAATTGATGATGCTATTCCTGGTCTAGATGAAGATGAAGAGGTTCTTTGGAGAAGGCTGCGATGATGATAATGATGGAGATGATGGTGATGCTTGGTGGTGAGCGGGTCAAGCAACATAAAAAGAAATACGGTAAACCCGCCGCACCAAAGAAAGGCTTGAAAAAAGAAAAGGTGGAGATACAAGAAAGATAAGCGAAGTATTAAAACCTTCAAAGAAAACAAGGAAGCAAACGAACGGTACTTGAGTCTGCCGAGGGTTCCGTGGAGGTTACTTGACCTGCTTTATTCTTTGCAAGGAAAAGCTTGTTGTTGAAATTCTAAGGGAACAACGAGAAGGAAGCCGATAGAAAGAGGAAGTCTACGTGGCCGAGAAGGATAATGAACCCATTTCCAAGATAAGAAAAGAAATTATCCATAAACGAAACATGGAAAAGGGAAAGAAGCGAAAAGCACTGGAGGCACAAAGAGCCCAAGAGGAAGCATCGGTAGAAGAAGAAGAAGAGGCTATTGAGGGCCGAGCCCTTAACTATTATCAAGCTTGTGGAGATTACGACTCCTCACACGAAGAGGTTGTCAAGTCTGCGATCTTTGGACGGGTTGTTGTTGAGCAATCTGTTGAAGATATACGACGATCTACCGACCACGAGCCTCGCTTGTAGTATCTCGCCGAAGAACCACGACAAACCACCGAACTGAACTTTCTTGTGGTAGTTGAAGAAGTAATTGAAGACTTGGTTGAAGACCCTGCAAGTGTGGCAAGAACTCAGGGGGAAGAGCAGTCTGCTGCTAACCCTGCTGATGAGCATGTAAGTCAGGGGGAACCAAGTGTGGTACAGATGGAAGTAGTAGGCACAAATCTACCACCTTAGCAACCTACTGACTTTCAAACATCTGTTGAAGAAACCATGAATTTACTTGTTGGAACCTTTGGAGGTCAACAAGGTACTGGAGCTGCTCCCAGGAGATCTTTTATGCCCTTTGAAAGGCATGTGAAAGAAAGAAAGAAAACTGAAGAGTATGTAGATCCCAAACTTTAGAAAATTGCTGACTATTTCCAATGGAAGTTTGGTTTCTACAAGAGACAAAAGCCAGCTGCTGAACCTATGACAGATTTTGAAGAATGGGCTTTTGAAAAGTTGGGAGTAGAGAACTTGCTTTGGATCTGGTTGATACCACCTTGCGCAATCCGTTGATGGACTTATTTGATGAGCAACGAAGGAGGAGGGTATCAAGTTTAGGGATCCAAGAGATGGAAATGATGATTCTTCCTCATCATCGGTTCTAGAGGAGATTTCCCTCTGGACCCGGAGGAACCGGTGGGATTTGCATTAATCATTGAACCACACACTGCACAACGGTCCACGATCTGCGGTAAGTCTGTGAGGGCCGGCGGTGGAGAGATGGATGAGGATCTACGGGATCTCACCATGGATGATCGGAAGCACGATCAATGAAGGAATTAATCTTAGTGCTAGTAGGTTGGTGATGAACCAAGTACATTCTTTCTTTGTAGAGCCTACGCACAAAATGAAGCCGAACGAGTGAGGATTTGGATGGAGAAAAAGTTGCGATTTCAATGAACCTAGTGCCAACTCGGAAGAGTCCATTGAATATCAAGATGGATTTGACTTTGAGGACATTCTTACTAAAGCGCCATCATCCTGCACAAGATTGGTCATGCAGAAGGATTCCAAGTGGATAATGAGGCTATATTCAATCCACCAGAGAGTTGAAGAGGAGGTACAGGGTTCTTGGGCTACAAACAGCACCTGAACAAAGGTTGGAACAGGAGGTACAGGCTGCTGAGTCTCAAACAGCACTGGACAAAGGTTGGAACAAACTTTGGGTTTGGAGGAAACCCCTGCTGTTGTTGGTAAGGCTGCTGTAGTGGAGCCTACTGGAGACAAGACCACTGAAGGGAAAGATAGTCAGCAGACTGCTGTTAATGAGAATGAGCAGCTGCTGGACTATGACCTCAGTGATGAAGAATTTCAGATTCCTGAAGAAGAAAATATTGATGTTAATCTCCCACAGGCATTTGTCCCTATTTTTGAGGAAACTGCCATTGATCCTATTCTGGAGGAATATGAAGGACCTAACCCTGCTGGTCTAGATAGGAGTTGGGAAATGGTTGTGAGCAATCAGAGGCCTCGGTACAATGTTGAGGAGCACAACGATGAAGCTACTGCGGTGGTAGGATGACCGGTGAAGTGCCGGTTGAAGTGTTGAATGAATTGAGGACTGTAAGGCATGATATGCAACGATTAAGGACTCAAGCGGACGGACGGGAAGAAAGATTTGAAGAACGATGAAGATGGTGAATGAAAACGGACAATCTACGCCACGGTTGCTTCAAACTTCACATCTACTCAAAATGCGTGAATGATCGATACTAGATGTGAGGGGCATCGGGGTTGGAAATACGCAAAAGATAAATTTACGAAAGACCAATTTATTTCCATCCATCGAAACTTGACAACCTTGCTTTGCTACACCTAAACCTGCGAGCTCAACTGCTTTGCACAACAACTGCTATGCACGATCCTAAACTTACTTGAAAGAATCAATCTTACGGAGGAGACCACCGCAATCAAGGATTACTTGCTATTGATACAAGAAGCTGAAATTATAGAAGGTCAATTGAATAGAGTGGTAATCTCACGGGAGGGTATTCATGGCTTAATGTCCCGTTTTGTTGATGATGTCACTAAGGGGGAAGAGGGCCAATCGAGTACGACAAAAGAGGCTGCAAGACTCTTTGCAAAGAAAAGATGGGAGGATGAGATTAATGCTCTCGGGCAACGCACACCGGCGAGTTCAACTTGCGATGATCTCCTTAGACAATACAAGAAAGAATACTATAACGAAGGAGACCTTATCATGACATGGGATATCATGAAGGTCTAAACTCTTTCTTGGCATTGAAATTTTGGGAAGCAAGAGTCGAGCCTTAAGGGCAACTTACGAGAGGAGGCGAGAAGTGGAAGAGGTGGAAGAAGTGGCGAGAGGTGATAGGATCTTGCCTATCACAAAAGCAAAGGACTCACTTGATGAATTCAAGGAAGCTGTACATGAAGTTTGGATTCGAGTGAATGATATTAATCTTATCTGCTGAAGCTTGGAGCTGGTGGAAACAAGTTAATCCCTACATTGATTTTACTTTGATTGAAAATGAGTGGATGAGGGATATGATAGAACAAATCAGAGCCTATCAAGAGCAAGCTGAGAAGGCTAGACAAGAAAGAGAAAAGAGACAGTAGATCAGCATATTTTTTAACTGCATTATGTCTTTGCTGATTCTAGACTGTAATAGCTTTGAACAAATGATTTTAATGAAAGATGAATATTTGTTCTGTTTTTGTCTTAATCTTTTTGCTTTCTTTGATTAGGTGAGGGTAGTGGCATCATCACCAAAAAGGGGAAATTGTTGGACTTATTTCTATGTTTTGATGATGAGTGCCATACTAGGCTTGTTATAGTGCAAAGGCAAAAAGATGTCTTGATCAATTGTATAGGTTTATTAGAGTTTGATTCATAAATAAGTTTGATCAAACAAGCAACGTAATGGTCGGTGACTTCGTCGACGGACTAGTCTAGGTCGATAGGGTAGATAGGTCGGTAGACTAGTCGGGAACCTGCTTGAAGACTAAAGGCGAAGGCGAGGGTTCAAACTCGATTCTGAAAGGCTAAGGGATCAAACTTAGTAATTTAAGTCAAGGATATGGGATCGAAATTTAGGCAAGTCGTGATGACCTAAGCGATCACATATACCTTATGTAGAAGGTCTAAGTTCCATAAGTTGGATGATGTTTGGAACTTGGTTATAATTTAAAAAGGTGTAATCTAACTTCACAAATAAAAGTTAGATAAAAGAAATCGAGTTTGCATTGTATTTTATACACGAGAAAATTGGAGTTCGACGGAGGCGATAGGTATCTCGACGGACGATGAACCTGCGATATAATACCTCGATTAATTCAAGATTATTGGAAGATTACATGGATAAGGACGACCAACTACCTCGACTTATCAAGGAAATCAAAGGCGAGATTAAAAGAACGTTGGGATGATTCATTATTTTTATCCATTGGATACAAGTCAAAGGGGTGGACGGTACCTTGTCAAAAGGAATTCGACGGTGTCGGTCCTATGAATAGTGACGAGAATGCAAATCGGATGGGACAAAATCAAGGAACGGTTACATTTGAATTTCAAATACAAGTCACATGCATTCCTACCTATAAATATAAGACTTTCAACTCGAAAGAGAGGATGAATTTTGAATAAACTTTAAGAGATAAATGCGAAACGAAAAACACCTGTTTGAACTTGCGAGCATAAAGGCTGTGATCTAGAGAATTTCTTCAAGTGCATTACGTATTCAAGCTACATTAAGATTACACACTTGAAGGCGCAAGTGGCGATTATATCATCCTAATCAAGGCTGCTTTATATGAATCATTTATTTGATTCAATCTTTATCTTATAAAGAACACTGAAGACGATGAAGCATCTGTTGGGTGTGAAAGAGCTGTTGTTTGTGGTGGAGGCTGGTGAAGAGGCAATCCTACCCTTCAAGGACCAGTGGAAGACTCAGGAGCAGCAATCCTACATGTTCCCAGTTTTCAGTTTGTGAAGCCATAGTTATTGGTGAAGGACAAACAACTTAGGAATCTATGTAACATCTACATCAAAGATCTCTAGTGAATTTCCTCCAACATCACAGGAGAAGAGTGGACTGACAGGATTACACCACCTGGAACCACTATAAAATCTGCCTACTTACTTTCAGCGTTTAATTTCTGCACTTAGTTTATCTTGCACATCAACCTACGAATCTACAACGAAATCACACACTTGCACTACGAGTATCTAATACTTAGTATCATATTTAACAACAAGTATTAAGGCTTAATTTTGATATAATTCCATTTGCACAAATTCGGCAAACTCAACTATCGGTAGACTATTGTTTATCGGCGGAGCTGCGAAGTCTCACGACTCACGAAGTCTCGGCGGAGGCTCTTGAGTTGCGAATTTGTTAACTCCAAAAGTTTTAAGTGTTAAGTTTATTCACCCCCCTCTAAACTTTACCAAAGCCTTTTCAAGGGACCAACGAGACTTTCTTTAGGTTTGGATTGTATCTTGCACAAACACCTACGACAAAGGATATATCGAGTCTATTTGCGATGGGTACATCAGACGCCTATCATCCTTCGTATAAAGTCTGATCAACATCTTTGCCTTCTTTATCTTAATCCAATCTGATATTTGTACTCATTGGAGTTGATATCTTGGTGCTGTTTTCCATACCAAACTTCTTCAGCAACTCCTTGGTGTACTTGGTTTGATGAATGAAGATTCCATCTTTCATCTGTTTAACTTGCAATCCCAAAAAGTAGTTCATTTCTCCCATCATACTCATTTGGAATTTGCTCTTCATTAGATTTGCAAACTTTTCACATAGTAATTCATTTTCAGAACCAAAGATTATGTCATCAACATAAATGCACGTACCCGAGGTCTTTGTCCTTCTCATTGATTACGAAAAGAGTCTTATCAATGGTGCCTTTTGTAAAACCATTGTCCACCAAGAATTGAGATAGAGTCTCATACCATGCTCTTGGTGCTTGTTTCAAGCCATAAAGTGCTTTATTGAGTCTATACACTTTATCTTCTTGATCTTTAACTTCAAATCCGGGGAGGTTCTTGAACATACACTTCCTCCTCTAGAATGCCATTTAAAAATGCACTCTTGACATCCATTTGATATACCTTGAAGTTCTTATATGCAGCATGTGCCAAGAATAATCTGATAGCTTCCAATCTTGCAACAGGTGCATATGTTTCATCAAAATCTATTCCTTCTGCTTGAGAATAGCCTTTAGCAACTAGTCTGGCCTTATTCCTTACAATGGTACCAGATTCCTCAAGTTTGTTTCTGTATACCTATTTAGTACCAATGATATTTGCATGACTAGGCCTTTCAACTAGTGTCTAAACTTGATTTCTTTCAAATTCATTCAACTCTTCTTGCATAGCAATTATCCAATCTGGATCTGAAATTGCTTCTTCAACAACTTTTGGTTCCATTTGAGATAAAAAACAAGTAAACATAGCTTCCAGTTGTCTTCTAGTCCTTACACCTTGTTGTACATTGCCAATAACTTGTTCAGCAGGATGATTCCTTAACCATTGTGGATTCTGGTTAGTTTGATTATCAGGAACCTCATCTTCAGTAGGGTCTGCTGTAGCTTCTTCAACAACAGGGGGTTCAGCAGATCCTTGAATTGCTTCAGTTGTTGCATCAGTAGTATCACCAGCAGGGTGTTCAGCAGGGGCAGAATCAGAAACTTTTAAGTCATTAAACCTTTCCAAAACTTCAACACATTCTGGATCAGTGACTTGTAGATTCTTAGCAGGTTCACAACCTTCATCTTCCATACCAGTGAACTTAGGTTCATCAAACACAACATGAATAGTTTCTTCATGTTTTAATGACCTCTTGTTCAGTACCCTGAATGCCTTGCTGACTAAAGAATATCCCAAGAAAATTCCTTCATCTGATTTAGGTTGAAATGTCTTCAAATGTTCCTTATGATTCAAGATAAAACACTTGCTCCCAAATGGATGGAAATATGATATATTAGGTTTTCTTCCATTCCAAACTTCATAAGGTGTCTTCAGCAGCTTCTTGTACACTGAGGTTGTTTTGTGTATAGCATCTTTGTATTAACTGCTTGACCCAATATCTTTCGAGCGACAATGCTTCACAAATCATTGTCCTTCTGCTTCTTTTAAAGTTGTTTCTTCTTTCGGCAATCCCATTTTGCTTTGAGGTGTACCAAAGCGACGACAAGTTGATGTAGTACACCATTCTATTCACAGTATTCTCTTATAACTTTATTGAGAAACTCGGTACCCTTGTCTGATCTTATCTTTACTACTGTCAAACTTTTCTCATTTTGTAATCTCTTCAAAAGATCAGGCATCTTCTTGAGTGTTTCACTTTTCTTGTTCATAAAAACCACCCAAGTGTACTTTGAATAATCATCCACAACCACTAAGGTGTATTTCTTTCCTGTAACACTTGTTGGTGTAACTAGTCCAAATAGATCCATATGCATCGGCTCCAGGGACTCTATTAGTTGATTGCTTAGTCTTTGATTTGAAGCTTGATTTAGTCTCCGTTTACCTTGCAAAATTTAAGTGATTTAACTTTTCTCGGGCCATAGCCAATTGAGTTCGATTTGGTATTCACAATCGAGTTCGATTTGGTATTCACAATCGATGGGTTTCGGAACTAGAGGTAGACCAATCCACAACATACATGTTTTGTTGTCTTCTACCAGCCAATACAACTTGATCACCTCTTTCACTAATGACAATACAGTTGATTTTGTCAAAAGTGACCTTGTATCCCATGTCACAAAATTGTCCAGTGCTCAGCAAGTTGTAGTCCAGTCCTTCCACATATGCAACATTCTTGATTGTAAGTCCATTTCTCACAAGTGTGCCATATTCTCTTGTGTGTCCAGGTGTATTTTTGTTGCCAAAATTCACCATTGGACCATCCTTTGCCACAAAGTTTGACAAACAGTGCTTATTCTTTGTCATATGTCTGGAACATCCACTGTCAAAGTATCAGAACAAAGTTAATACATTTTAGGTACCCAAACCTGTTTGGGTCCATAATGGTCAGTGGTAAGCATGACCCTTGGTAAGTTTCCATAAGGTCTTCTCCTAAAAGTGTCATACTTTGGTTCATACATGTATTCCACACATCCATAAGTTCTAACAGTAGGTTGTGTAGGATTCACATATGTTTTCTTGCCTTTTGGTTTATAATGCTGTTTGAAGTGACTTTTGTTGTTAGAAGCATTAGCATAACCATTAGTTTGCTGTCTGTTAGGAACAGCCCTGTAGTATGGAGTTTGCTGAGGTCCCTGCTGAGGCCTTGTATAAGTCCTCTGATGAGTCCTTTGCTGATTCCATTGCTTAGGTTTTACCCTAGCATCATAGTTATACTTGTTGTTTCTAGCAGCAGGTACATGAATATTCCAATCATCATCGGTAGGGAACGATCTACCTTTCCCCGAGATAAGTATCCCTTGAATGATTAACATTTTTGGGTTTAGGATTCTTATCCTTGGAATATTTACGGTTATTACCTTTCGTGGTCCAAGAGACTTGGTAGTAGGTCCGCTATCGGTAGGTCTAGAAGGCACGGCGGTCCTATTTTTGGATTTGTTCTTTTTATTAGGAGTCATTGATTCTTTGACTTCGATTTTGCTTCCTTGAAGCATTCTCAGTAGGTTTTACTGCCTCAGCAACCTTACTGGGAGTTGGATCTAGTGCAGGTACAAACTTAGGACCAATTCTGGTACTAGGTTCAATAACCTTACTGGATCCACTCTTTTTGGATTGTTGAGCTCCAAATCCAAGCCCTGTTCTATCACCATAAGGTTTTCCGGATTTGTATGCAGTAGAGGAACAAGATGGATCAGCAGATTCAAAAGCTACTGGATGTTCAGCAGGCTTATACTGATTCTGTCCAACATCCTTTTCTTTACCTTTGAGAACCCTTAATTCAGCATTCAATCTTTCAACTTCTGATTGAAGAGCTTCTTTTTCAGCCTTCACAATCTCATAACCAGATTGTATTATCCTTAGTTGATTAAGGATGGCATCCAAAGTCTCATCATTGTCAGAATTTCTAGGATTTGAACCACAAGTTGATTCACAATCACTTCCAGCAGGAGTATTGATAGATACAGTGTTGTATACCTCATCTGTTTCATCCATATGAGCCATTAATGCATAATCTTCCATTTCAGCAACCAATGCTGTGTCATCAGATTCATTTCCCTTTTCAGATTCCACTTCATACCCTGATTCATCTTCAGCAACCATAGCCTTCTTGCCATATCTTCTTTGTTGGCTTTTGGTCTTCAGTAGGTCTGGACAATCAGGTCTGAAATGTCCAGGCTTTTTGCAGTTGAAGCATAGATAATCAGGTTCCTTACTTTGTTTTAACTCAGGACATTCAGGTTTGAAGTGTCCTGGTTTCTTGCAATGAAAGCACAAATAGTCATTGTCTTTCTTTGGTTCTTCTTTCTTTCTTTCAGTAGGCCTCTTTGTGAAATTTCTTGAAGGGGCCTTTCCTGTCTTCATCATTCTGATTTTCTTGCTCAGTAGGGCAATCTTTCTTGCATTTCATCCAATGAGATCATCTTGAGCTCCCGATGTCTCTTCTTGATGTTTAGCGACCAATGCGCTTGTTTTTGGTTCCTCTTTTTCGGTGGTAGGAACCAATCTCTTGCTGAATTCATAAGCTTTAAGATCTGAGAATAATTTGAATGTATCCTCTTCATGCAGCTTTCTCATTTCTTCTATTGCAGTGACTTTCATCTCCCAAACTTCTTTGTCAGGTAATGCCTCCAAGATTTTTGAGTTTATTTCTTCTTTTGAATAACTTACACTTAGCAGGGTAAGTTCATCCAGGATAGCATTGAATCTTGACTCCATTTGCTCAATGGTTTCATTTGGCAGCATTTTGAACTTTTGAAACCTCTTTTTGGCCACACTGATTTTGTTCTTCTTGATAGCATCAGTGCCTTCACAGATCAACCGTATCTTATCCCAAAGTTCCTTTGCAGTTTTGCAATCTTTAACCTTCATGTACATATTGCTATCCAAGGTTTTATAAATGATATCAATAGCAATATTGTTGAGGTTTGCTCTCTTTCTATCTTCGACATTCCATTCTCTTTTTGGTTTTGGAATGTACCCGTCACATCACCCACTCGTTATTCTTGCCTTGGTAATCTCCAGGTGGTCCATCCGTTAGTACATCCATCATCTCATCATGAGTTGCGGCAAGGTAAGCCCGCATTCGACGTTTATATTCATCAAATCTATCTAGAGAACACATCAGCATAGTTCTAGCATACTGGGTGTTATCCATGATGCAAGTCTTTGAAAATCAGAAACTTGAAAAAGTTTCAAAGTGTTTTCACAAGCACAACAAGTAGGATTACTTCAGAACAGAAACACTACTCCGATACCAATTGTTGGTCCCTTGAAAAGGCTTTGGTTAAGTTTAGAGGGGGGGGGGGGTGAATAAACTTAACACTTAAAACTTTTGGAGTTAACAAACTCAGCAACTTCGGCGACTGCGATACCTCGGTAGCTCTGCGATAAACGTAGTCTACTGACAGTTTAGTTTACTGAATTTGTGCAGCGGAATTATATCAAAATTAAGCCTTATTACTTGTTGTTAAATATGATACTAAGTATTAGATACTCGGTAGTGTATGTGTGTGATTTCGGTTGCTAGATTCGGTAGATTGATGTGTATAATAAACTTAGTGCGAATGTAAATGCGAAAGTAAGTAGGCGAGATTTTATAGTGGTTCCGGTGGTGTAATCCTGTCGGTCCACTCTTCTCCCGTGATGTTGGAGGTAATTCACTAGAGATCTTTGATGTAGGCGTTACAAAGATTCCTAAGGTTGCTTGTCCTTCACCAATGACTATGGCTTCACAAACTGAAAACTGGGAATAGGTGGGATTGCTGCTCCTAAGTCTTCCACTGGTCCTTGAAGGGTAGGATTGCCTCTTCACCAGCTCCACCACAAACAACAGTCTTTCACACAACTGTGTTTCACTGTCTTCAACAGGTTCTTTATAAAATAAAGAATGAATCAAGTAAATGATTCAGTTGCAGCAGCTTGATTAGGATGATATAATCAGCAGCTTGCAGTCTTCAAGTGTGTATGCTTGATGTGGCTTGAATACAGAATACACTTGAAGATTTTCTCTGGATCAGTAGCCTTAAGCTCAGTAAGTTCAGCAGGGTGTTTTGCAGTCAGAATCATCTGTTATATTTTTCTCTTAGAAGTTCATCATCTTTTTCTGAGTTGGATGTCCTCTATTTATAGGTAGGAATGCATGTGACTTGTATTTGAAATTCAAATGTAGCCGTTCCTGGTTTTGTCCCATTTGACTTGCTTTCTGTCACTATTCATAGGACTGACATTGTCAGAATCCTTTTTGACAAGCGCGGGTCTGTCCATCCTTGACATTAATGGAGAAGATTAATCTCATTCAATCAAGTGATTTCAAAATAAAGAAGAAAATCGGAGCATTGAAGAGAGGATAAATCGATCAGATCGGAAGAGTGAAGTGGGGAACACGGTATACGAAGCAACAGTGTGAAAATGCGTAAAGAGGTAGGCTCGGTCGACCGAGACATGCTATTCGGTCGACCGAGCCATGCTATTCGGTCGACCGAGTGTCTTAAGTCGGTTGACCGAGCCTGAAGCTGCAAAATCGACGCGTTTTTCTAGATCCTTCCTTATGTCGGCAAAACTCCTATATAAGCGGCACCATTCGAGCGAGAGAAGAACACACGAGATTATATCATATCATTCACTCAAAAAAACCCTAGCCGCATCATTCAAAGAGGAGAGTAAAAGATGAATCTCTCTATCCCAATGATCATGTTCAACAACATGATTGTTGGCTAAGCAATTCGCGGTGGGACAACGGAGGAAACCGATCAACATCAACACCAACTAGAAGATTTAATCGACTTATATCCATTGGATAAAATCGTACCTTTAATCATCCGAACGTCTAGTTGCCTTGCCGTTCTTTTAATCTCAACCATTCGTTCATATTTGTTTGATAAGTCCCCTAGTTTTTTACCTGTTTTTCTGCTATTTTCGTTTCTAGTCATAGAGGTTGTTTAATATATGCCTTAGTTTTATTTTTGTGACCATGTAATCTTCCAATGTAATCTTGAATTAATCGAGGTATATTATCGAGTTTTTACCGAACACTTGACTTCATCGAATCATCCGAACGTCCTTTTAATCTCAACCACGATTTGTTTGATAAGTACCTATCTTCCAATGTAATCTTGAATTAATCGAATATTATCGGCGGGTTCATCAATACCTTGCTTGTGTGTATAAAATACAATGCGGTGATTTCTTTTATCGACTTTTACTTGTGAAGTTAGATTACACCTTTTTAATTATAACCAAGTTCCAAACATCATCCAACTTATGGAACTTAGACCTTGTACACAAGGTATATGTAATCAGTTTAGGTCATCACAGACTTGCCTAAATTCTGATTACATATCCTTGACTTTAATCACTAAGTTTGATCCTTAGCCTTCTGTAACTGAGTTTGAGCCCTCAGCCTTCAGTCTTCAGCAGGTTCCTGACTAGTCTACTGACCTATCTACCCTACTGAAAAAGACCAGTCTGCTGATATAAACCAGCTGACGATTACAGTGCTTGTTTGATCAAACCTATTCATAAATCAAACTCTAATAAACCTATACATTTGATCTAGACATCTTTTTGCCTTTGCACTATAACAGCTAGTCTGGCACTCATCATCAAAACATAGAAATAAGTCAAACAATATTATTACAGCGTTAGGATTGTAAGTTGCACGGTAACTGTTTCACATGAAAGGTAGTAGTCATTGCATTTGACTCTTTCGATGATTGGAGGTCACGGTGTGTTGCTAAACGCAATCCCGTGATCGTTAGGCATGAAGGGCATTTTCGTAATTTGCACTTTATGTCTACGGTCATCATATTCGGAAGCCTATCGGGTCACTCACATAAGAATATCTAGCCAGATTAAAATGTGGTTATAGTTGATAACCAAATAAGGAAGGTTTTATCTCATACTATAAAGGTTATAGTGGTAAATTAATATGGTGGTATTTATTTATTATGAATAAATTAAATACAAGATATTAATTATGTTTATTAATTAAATATACACATAATGTATGTGTGTCGAAATTTATTGTGTATATTGATACACATGGATTTTGTGAATTAATTAATCATAGTATTATATTAATTAAAGAAAATCTCAAATACCAAATTAGTGGGAAAGGGACGCCACTTTTAAATGTATTGGATACATTTGAATTATGCAATTTAATTAATAAGATTACCAAAATATTAATATTGGATATTAATTGATTTTGGAAAAATAGATTTATGGTAATAAGATAAAGATATATTCAATATAAGATATTGTCAATATATATCTTGGAAATATATTTAATATAAGATATTGAATATTAAATGAGATAAATCAATGAAAGATACTTTCCATATTTTATTAGGAAAATGTTTTCTTTCTCATCAATCTGCTAGGAAGCTAATCCCAATAAGATTGGGAATGACTAGGGGCGCATATCACCTTATAAATAGGGAGGCTTGGCTAGCTCTTTCGTACATCACAACTCCAAGAGCTATTAGTTCTTGTGAAAAATAGAGATCTTCTTAGAGAGATTTTTGAGAGAGAGAAAAGGCCGGTCCAACAGCCGGATTTGTCTAGTAGCAATCCAATGGTGGATTCCGGAGGATTGTTCGTGTGGACTAGCGGTAGAGGCCGAACACTTGGGCGGCTCCGTGCACAACTACTCTCCTTAGACGGTCAAAAGTCGATCTTTTAGATCAAGCAAGGTAACCACCGTATACTAGCTTTATATGTTTGTTGCTTAAACGAAGTCGATCTTAGGTAAAAGGAAATCAATTTTTTGAATTCCACTTCTTTCCCGCGTAGATTTCCTAACACTGGTCTACACCCAGAGTGCACCCGTGACTTAAGATGGAGCCAAGTAAAACCTTCAAGGCCCCAGTAAAGTGAGCAGAGCTCTTATATTCATGAATAGCTTGAGCGATCCGTGCAGGTATCGCGGCCTCAAGCCCCTTATGATCAGCGTGGAGTTTGGCCAGGGCTCTTCCAACTCGGCTTGCTGTGCCTGCATATCCTTCTCCAGATCAGTGATATGCGCATCCTTGGACAGAGACTCGTCCTTATGTTTTGTACGGCTTGCCGAAAGATCGGCGATCCGCCGTTTCAGAGAAATATTTTGTGTGGAGAAGCTGTCAAGCATGTTCAGAATCTCCTTCCCAGCTTTGACTACCTGACCAAAGATAGACAAAGGTCAGTATGATAAAAGATAGCAAAAAAGAGAATAAGTACAAAAACGAGAAATGGCATACCACTGAGGCCAGGTCCTTGTCCGGCAGCTCGGACAGAAAATCGCCTGGGGGAATAGAACCCCTCTTAGAAAGGTCCTGGTCCCCTGACCAGACCTGCTTCTCTTTCGCCCAGATCGGGAGCACAATTAGAGCTGTCTCCCAGAGTCTGTGCCATCAAGGACGATCAGGCTATCATCCTGCTGATCGGTACGCTGCACAGCCGCAGTCAATTCATCTTGAAGAAGACCCTCATTAGTATGAGGATCATCAGGATTGATCTCCGGATTAACCAGACCAGGCTCCACCACCACACCAGCCCCAAGAGCCTCTAGATTCAAAACTTGTTCATTGTGCTCGGGCACAACTTCCTCCTCAAAGGCCTGATCGAAAACTTAAGCAAAGAGGAAAGAGACAGTGTCAATACGAGTAAAGTGGAACGCAAAAGCAACAAAGATATGCAAAGTTAAAGAAATATAAGCACAAATAAACTCCCACTTTTGTTATACTCCTCTTGGGTAAGCCTTAGGTAAGGCTCATGTCCGGAATCGGCTAGGTGAGCTGCCTCGATCAGTTTAGGGGGCCATTGTTCGAAATCCAGGAGAAGACCAGACCCAACAATATCGTTCAGTAATCCTTCACTAACCCCAGTGGTGCACACATCAGCTGAAAGTTGAAAGTAATTCCAGCCGCTCAGCTCAGGGTGTCCGCCGTGGCGGATAAAGAAAAAATGGGTCTTCCACTCATTAATAGAGGTCTTCCCCTTAAAAGAATGGGGATGCCCCTCAGGTGGTATGTACGGCGTGGGAAGTAATACCACCCACGGTGATTCCTAACCGATTTGTGCTGATAAAAGGTCCTAAACAGATCTACGGTGAACTTCGTATCCATTAGTCTACAGAAGATCGCAAATCCGATAATCGCCATGACCTCATTAGGGGCGATCTGGCCAGATCCCAGATGGTAATGTCTCAGTACGGCCAAGAAGGCCGGACAGAATGGGACCCTAAATCCACAGACAAATTGCTCCTTGTACACAGTAAAATACCCCTCAGGAGGCTGACGAGCATACAAGTTTACACCCCCAGGAAGCTGGGGAGAGTATTGGTCCATATCAATGTTGTATTGGTTACAGATTTGCAGGATATCATCCTGTTTAAGTTTGGATCTAACCCCAAAACAGCCTACTGCTAACCTAGCCGACATACGGGCTCTAAGGCTCTGGTTCAATGAAGTAAATCCGAAAGAGGAATGGGACATAGATGGGTTAGCAGGCTGGGGATTTACGATGAACTGCTCAAAATCACTACGAGCAGGAACTAAATTAAAAGCAGGGGTATCTATTTGAGCCCTAGGCTGGAGAATATCTACTTCAGAATTAGATTGGGAGTCGAATTCCTTCTTAATTGAACTACTAAACGCAGTGCTCGCCCTCATCAACTAGGAAAACAGAAGCATAGAAGAAGAAGAAAAGTGTAAACTCATAAATTAGAGAAGAAAAGAGTGCTTACTTGAAAAGTGATAAGAGTCTTGAGAATTTGAAATCTTCGATTTAATAGCAGGGGCGGAGAAGTGGGAAAGCCTGATACAAAATGGCAGGTTATAACCCCCAAACGTATAACTAACGTCAGTTGTAGGAAAGAGGGAAAATGCCTCGTATCTCGCAAAAGTAATGATGGTCTATTTAATAGACTACCACCTAGCAGTTAAGCAATTCAAAACGCGAGATCGGATAAGTCCGGTCGAACCACCAAAATGGTACAGATCTGACCAACTGAAAGTAAGATCAGATTTAGGGGGCTTATGATGATAGCCGCCCGAACTATGCCACGGGTCATCCTCTTAGGACATGTAATAAATGAGTAGCCCCTAGACATAGGGCATTAAGGGCCAGGAGCCCTAGGAACGTACCTAAGGGCAGGTCCCGTACCCCAGGTGGGAGATCGGCAGAAACTCCTCCTCCAGCTACCGCAGGACAGCCAAGGCATAGCGAAGAGGAGCTGCCCAGTTCGGCCATAGTGGCCTTGGGGGCTGAGTGCAGGACGCTCAGACCAATCACGGCAGTTATTCCACGTGCTGGATAAATAAGTATAACTGAGGAAAGAATTCTTAGTCTTAAAGATTGTGATGTTGACATTAAATATCCATATTTATCCCTAAATCATGGGGATTGAAGCGTGTACATCCTTAGTGAAATAATAAATAAACAATAAATACGATTCCTTGCAGGACAAGGAAGGGATGAGATATCTCCTATATAAACAACCCTAAGGAAATACGAAAGACTTGATTCCAATTCAACTATTGGATACATAGGCAACTCAAGAGAAATAACTCGAGAGCTCAGTCTAAATACATAAAAACACGTCCCTCTTTACAAACGATTTTGGGTTCTAGGGGATTAAGGTCTTTATCACAAAGATAATTGGCCCAGATTTACTCATAGACGAGATCGAGCATCGTCAAACTTACTTTTGATAAATAAGTCTGAAAGACTTGAGTTCGGTTGTGCCTGATTGATGCCGCTTTCTTCTTGCCGAGTGCAGATGCCTGCAGATGTCTGTGCCATTGTTAATTAGTTGATATGAAAAGCGGATTTGTTGAGAGATGAGCTTATAATAATATGACAACATTGAATAAAGTTTGATATTGATTGAAAGGAGAAGACCAGCGTCCTGAGCAAAATTTATAATAAGCAGAATGCTGGAATTTTAACATGAATTATACAAAAAGAAAAGTCATATTTCTCCTTGATGCTTACTTCTACCCTTTTTTGTTTAATAAATGAGGTATCGCGTCTCTCGGATGCCTCCTTGTATCCCCTGATATTGGTTTTCCCAGCCTTTGTGGGGAACTTCAGGCTGATATGGGCAGAGGGTATGGGTAAAGGTCTACCCAAAATGATTTGTATGCCGATATTATGTTGTCGACTAGAAGTGTCCTACTTTTACTCCTCCTTCTGAATGTGGTATTAAAACGTATCATACGGGAATGGACTGGTATGCCTGCAAAGCCAAATAGAGGTGCCACCACGGCATGAGGTCTCTTTCATTAAGCTTTAAAGACCGGAAGACATTCTTATATAAAATACTTATTGTGCTTCCGGTATCCAAACAAATGTGCTTTACTAAGTGGTTTTGGATGATGGCTTCAATAACAAGCCATTCATTGTAACCATGGGGAGTGGGTCCTTTGCCCTATATGTAATTTTCTCTAACAGCCTCGTCTCCCTCACAGCTCGGCTATCAATAGATGAAGTTCTGATAGACACCCCCGGTCGGGAAGGCTATTGTTGGCTTGGTCTGGCTCGAGGGACTGATGTAAGTCAACTAGATGATACTTTTTACGAAGTTTTATCCCCATTTCTCATGCATTTATTGATGTTTTCGTATCAATTCAAGTCATTATTTGCTTAGTTTCATCCCAAAGTGTAGATAGTAATTATTATATAAAATATCATATTTTGATAGGTTTTGTACCAGTTAAAGTAACCGGAGCGTCGTGTCGGGTTTACGCTTGATATTTTGGTGTTGTATTGCAGGATTATAGGTTGATCAAGACCCCTATGGACGACACGTGTTGAGCCTAAACACGTCTTTTGAGGGCTAGAAGAGTATGCCGGAAGCTATCAAATTCAAACGGATCAATTTGTCGTTAGCATTTCTACCGTAACCTATCTTCAAGCGACATTTTACCCACTTTAGAGGCATTTTCTCGGGAAGAATTCTTCATGAGAGTATTATATTTTCAAACGCGCTTTCCAACGCATTTTGAATCACTTCAATCGGAGGTCTACAACTCAAGTTATAGCCGTTTTACTGAAATGCTGTGTTGCAGAATTCCAGGGGGTTTACGGCGCGCGCCGGGACACCCCTGTTGCACGCCGGAACATAGCAGAAAGTCGAATTTTCAGCATTTAAAAGTCTATTTTAGGATCTAATTATTATCCATTCATTCGATCTTGTTCCCCAACTCTCCAAGCTTGAAGACAACTCTTCTAAGGGCTCTTCTAGCCCAACCTTAGCAAGATTTTAGTCATTAATTCTACTTGTAATCTTAGAAGAATTTCCATTTGAAGCTTTTGGAGTTGATTTTGTGAAGAAATTTTATCTCTTTGGATGTAATTTCCTCCATGGAAGAACCTTGAAGAATCGATGCAATTATTCTCTTGTGGATTTCTTGCAAACTTATGGATAAATTCTTCTCTTATTATTTCTAGTTTTATGTTCATAGCTTTGGAGTTCTTAAGTGACAATTTGCTCTTCATAGCCATGGAAGGCTAGTTTGTTCTAGCCAAGATAACATTGTTGTGATCGTTATTAATCTCTATTAGTTGATTGGGAATGTTACTTTGTATTTCATAGCTTCATGTGTTGTTGTTATCTTTTCCTATTTGCAATGTATTGCTTGTTGGTGTTGGATTGATCACCTAGCACTTGCACACGCACACTTAGTTGAGACCGACCGAAAGAAGATGCATGGTGTGAGAGAAGGAATAGGAGAACCGGAAGGTAAAATTGACCGTAATTGGAACTCGATTTCTTATCCGGGGAGTTTTGCATTCAAGTGTTTATCTTGTCAATTCATTAGGTTTAAGGTACTTAGACCAAGGAGAGGACATGAAGTAATTTCATACACACGTATAAGGGGAAATTGCTAGCTTAAGAGTGCACCGGTAACACACACTTGAACACCATTGGAGGTTGGTAGGTAGTTCATTCCCATGATGCTAATAGAGGTTTGCTTGATCAATGCATTATCTTGGTTAGCTCTTTTATCATTTTATCACCTTTGTAGTAGTAGAATCATAGATACATTTACCTTCTTGTTAATTTGCGACTTAGATCAAGATAATAATAGCTTTTTGGTGTTCAACCTCACAATCCTTGTGGATACGACCTTGACCTCTTACTAGACTACAATTGACCCGGTACACTGCCGGTAAGATTGGACACCTAGAATGTATCGATCAGGGACCTATCCCTTTCACTGATTATCTTGATCTTGTCTGCCTCTGTCTCCATTTCCAGTTCGGTGACAAGCCCTATGTCCCTGCTAGCGATCACCCTCAGCCAAGTCAGCGACCTGGCCTGGAACTCTGGCCTCGATTAGTCCTTTCGATCTCCCTTTTAAGATGCATGCGGTCATCGGTATCATGACCAATATCTCGGCGATACCTGCAACACAATCTTCTATCTTTCTTTTCACTTGGCCCTCGCATATGTGGTGGCGGCCCCACCAGACCTTTACTTTACAACTCAGTCAGGACTTGAATCCATGATTGATTGAAAGAGATGAAATCCTTGTCCATCATTTCTCCTTAGCCGGTCACTGATGTTGGTGCTCGTCCGGCCCCAGGCTCCCTTTTTATTTTGACCAAATCGGACATCATGGTGATCCTTTCTGTCACTTCGGTTAGCATATCATTTTAGGCGATTTACCTCATTTCCTTCCCAGTGTTTGAAAACGGTATGCTTGCACTCTACCAAGGACTTAGGGAGTTTACTATCGAGTTTAGCATAAAACCTCCCCTTTCTAAGGCCTCACATGAATAAGGTGACCACCACGCGTTCCTTATCCCTTATTACCTGTTTTGACTCGTCTGTAAACCTCTGCACGTATTCCTAATCAATACCTTCTTTCGCTATTTGATCGAAGGGAGATAAGTGGCATTATATTGTAACGACTTATTTGTGATGAAAATTTTGACAAACCGGTAATCCAACTCAAAAAAACATTGGATGGATCATACGGGGAGTCTCTTGAACCACTCTCTAGCTTTCCTAGTCAGAAATCATGGAAAAGCCTTGCACCTCATCTCGTTAGGTGTGCAATATAGACTCATGCTTAATTATAATAGTGTGTATGATCCTCAAGGTCCTTTGTTCCATCATAAGTTTGGTACCTTGAATCCTTCTGGAATGGGAAATTCTCAATTTATGCCACGAAATGAGATATGACATTGACATCACGTATTTGGATTCCCGAAAATCGGTTCATCTCAACCCGAGCATTATCATCCATCCCCGGGTAGACGAATCCTTCTCCGACCCTTGCATGCAGCCATTTTTTGGACCCGAGGTAATCATCTTCGAATGTCTTTTTCACGGAACTAGAACCCCTGATGCTTGAGATTCTTGAGGATTCGATTGCATGGGGCCTTTCCTCTTCTAACCTTATTTAGAAGCATAATGATATAGGCCCCGATTTTGTGCACAAAATGGGAACTGAAAAGTGAACTCAGCCTTGCATTGGCTTTTGAACCAGACTAGGAAAAAATAAAAAAACTGAAGGGTGAAGATATTGTTTTGGGGGATGAGTCGGTGAAGTTTTTGAGGACTGTATCACTGTCCTTAGAAACACATCAAAAATCTTTTGTTGGTTGCTTACCACGTGCTCATCTAATTCTAGTATCCGATGGGTGATATTAGGTAACCTACAGGGTACCAAGTCGGTTGTACTATAAATGGCAAGAAAGTTCGTATCCCATAGGGAATATGGCCAAGTATCAAAGTCGGTATCGTTCCTAGTTTAGGTCAACACTTTTATTGAACGTGTTGATTTGTTTGATCACCTTTACTATAAACTACCATGCACAAATGAGAGTTAAAACTATATAAAAGAGATATCCGAGCTATGATCCAACCAACTACTTTCTAGCCCTAACTCATTTCCGGAAGTGTTTCGATCTACTCTAATGGTCTTGGCATCGTTGAAGGGTGTCGTCTCCTATTTCCGAGAATAGACATTATTTCAATAATCTACCTTCATATGTCAGGTTCAACAGTCCGCTGACCGGATTTAACTGACCTCACACGGTCTACGATCAATGAAATGCTCAACAAGTTGATATAAACCTCACACACGAAACCGAATCTAAACAACTCAGTCGGTTTTACAGGGTGATCCTAGAACCCCGGTTCCCGTACCCTCTCACAAAATACATATGTAAAGACGATACGTGAAATACGATTATCGAGTCACGATTTCAACAACCATGATCAAGCATAAGTTCTAGTACAACACCAAGAATCAACAATCAATACATTGAAATACTTCAATCAACAAGCTAGGGTTTCGATTTCATAGATCTTCACATAACTCGACTATCGGGAAATTAACTATTCATTAATCTAAGAAAAATACAAGGAAATAACAAGAAATCAAACATTCAACAAGATTCAAAGCAAGAACAAGAAGTAAATTGAAATACTGAAGATATATGTGCCGTCAAAAATCGATTCTCCGAATGAAATCCCATCAATAACGCGTCAAGCTATCTTCGAGAATCAACGGATTACAATAATCTAAGCCTAATATAAGCTAAAAGTATTTACAATCTAAAAACTAAGAAAATGGGATGAAAAGTTGCAGATAAACGCAGGAAATTGAGCTGGGATGACCTAATTGAAGGTGGGGGGTACTTATTGGTGAAGGGGTGCAAGTGGCTAAAAAAGTCGGGAGGTGCACACCTGCCATTTTCATAGGTGTGCACCTAAGGAGTAATCCAAATTCCCCAACTCTCAGTACTGGTAGGTGTCCACATACCAAATTATTAGGTGTGCACCTACCAAGTGCTCTTTTTAGGGGGTGTCTCTGATCTTGTAGGTGTGCACCTGCCATATTGTTAGGTGTGCACCCGCTGACACATATTCAGTAAATTAGCCATAACTTTGTGTGTAGACCTCCAAATCCAGTTATTCAAAATGCATTGAAAAGATGATTCAATGGTCTACAACTTTTAGGCATATGACCATCCCTGAAAAGGCCTGTAATTGGGACCAAAATGCAGATAAAGGTAAGCTAGGGTTGTAATACCGACGAATTTTGATCCGTTTGAACATTTAATCTTCGGGCACACGCTCCTACCCTTGTAACTCATCTTCTGGTAATCTCGAGAACCTAATTCCTGCACAATATCACAAAAAATACCACATGCAATCCTTACAGGAAACTAGGGTGACCGAGAATCTATCGAAAACACCTAAAACATCGAGATTTCCAGACTTTATGCCCTGGGTCTCGTAAATACAAACAATGGTGTAAAATACATCAAAACACAACCAAATGTCTCTGGAAGCATATAAAACGAGGTATATACGGGGCATAATCACATAGTAAATGATAGCCAAGTTGACTCTCATCAACTACCCCCTACTTAGCATTTGCTCGCCCTCGAGCAAAAATGAGCGATTCGAAATGAAAGATGAAGTTAACATTGCTATCATACATATAGTCTATAAGCATTGAAATGGTAAAACACAAGAATCTACACAAATACACATGATTTAAGTTCTACCTTGTATTGAAAAGAATGTGTGTGTATATAGCTTCTTCATCATTCGTCACCTACGACCGGTTTAGATTATAGACGTATAACGTACCAAGGTTACACCAGAGGCTTATACTTAATAAACATCTCCACTAATCGAGGTCAATCAAAGTCTAGTAGGGTCCGGTAGGACTTGAAAGGTTGTAATGTTAGGCTAGGGTCGGGGCTAACGAAACGGATATTTACGATAGAATAGAAAGTAGAAAGTGCAAGTGAGCTTTACTGAACCATATAGATACAAACCATAGCTCTTCCTTTCATAGTATCAGAAGATTTAACTCCTCATAAGGATCCTCTTCTGAATAGTATAAACCATCAATCGAGTTTCAACTTATAATTCATCCAATCTTCCACTTCTCTACATCATTCCACAAGTTGGAGACGTACGTCACATCCAGGTCTAGTTCGTACCTAAGCTCGTCAACCAGGAACAAACCGCTACAAAACACAACATTATCTCAACTCCGTACTAGATTAGAAGAAGTTCCCCTTCACCAACATCTTAATACCAAAACACAAGGCCTTATATGGCAATTTCTGAACTCATATATATATATATATATAAAATCAATCTTTTTATATATATATATATATATATAAAATCAATCTTTTTTTCCTGCTCTTTCTCATTTGTTTCTCTTTCTTTAGTGCTTTTTTTGTTCTTTTTTTTCAAAACCACAAAATCGATCAAAAGACGAAACGCCACATAATTGCACCTCATCCGGGATATACTCATACTTACCAACACCACTCGAAAGATACGCAACACAACCACCCCACACCATATCAGAAAATGTGAAAACAATAAAATCAATCTTGCAAGGTGAGTAGAGTAACGTAGACCGAAATTAAGGCTAGGGTACCGGTAATTACGAGCTAATCATCACGAACGGATAGTTCGGGTGGCGGTCTACCACCCTACAAAGGCTTAGAAGGGGAACTAAGGTTATATATATATATACATAAGGGATGGCATTTGGCTCTGATCGGGTCAAAGAAATTCCATAACCGTCATCCCCTACTTAACCTAGACCAACCTTTCTATTTCGCCTCGAAGTTACTAATATAAGTTCTAGGTAACCGGGTCATTAAGAACTACCATAATCGTTCACTAGTCAAGGTGATTTGTGAAGTCGAAGCTAACATGATAAAACTATTCCATTCTCAATAGAAGATCCCAACTCAAATGAAATGCAGACAATCACTATATGTTTAACTAAACAATACTGAAGGCTCAATGTATCAAAACCAATGTCAAAGGCATCAAAATTCTTGAAAACCGACTCATTTTACACTAAAGGAATAACAATCACTAAGTATAACTCGTTCCACATGAAAACAAAACATTGAAGCTAACCCAACCACCCATTCTTTAAAACAATATACGAATGATAAGGGAAGAAAAGTTTAGCTTACAACCGGTGAAAGGTGTGAGTACGATAATGTGTCATCCATGAATGTCCTCCCAGAGTACCTGTGCTGATATCAACAAATAACACCGAATATACGAGATACACAGGTATGGGGATATCGAAATGAAACTAGACGGATCGCGACAATTCATCAAAACCAAAAACACCATATTAGCCCCCCCAATACACACTTCTTCGAGTTATATAACATCAAAACTTACCCGAAGTATTATAATACACACTAAAGAAACATAGTGAAACACGAAGGGAAAGAAAAGCAATAAAAATATTCTGAGTTTAAAGTCCTCAGCTCGACTCACTACCCCGAACTATGTCAAGGATAGCTATACCAAAGGAGAGCACACCGTTGCATCTCCCTACAAAAATCGTAGGACTTGAGCACCCCCTGAAAGTAAAATACGAGAAACATGGGCTCAATACCCACCACCAAGATTGGTTCGATGAATCCATTGCACAGATCAACGAATTCACTTTCCCCGAACGAAAACATACACCAACCAATAACGACTTTAGCACCAAGTAATAACAAATAGGCTCAATATCAAAACAAACTCAGTAGGGTGCACCCCCGCAGGTATAACAGTAGGGCTAAACGAATACGAAATAGATGATTCAATGGAAACAAGATTACCATCCTCGTAGCATTCCTCCGGGGTGACTTTTACGAAAGTTTCACGTTCTCTCCTCTCAACCTCCTCCTTCTCGATCAGTTGTTTCACTTGTTGTTACAAGTTTCGTATCGCAGCTTGCATCGTAGTCATGCCATTTCGAAAATATCTGATATGATCTTGTACCAATTTACTCAATTGTTCGACCGTTATCTCAAGCGACACCTATTCATCCATTAAGGTTTCAGATTTCGGAGGTGGAGAAGTATCGGGTTGTTGATCAAAGTGAAGGATGCAGGTTCTTAGATCTACGCGCAGCGGATGGATCACGACTTATATACCACAATACATAATTAAAGGACTTAAACTACTACAAGGGGGTTAAGATCATGTTACCAATAACGGGAAGAGTCGCCTTGATCTTCCGATGTGTTCTCCAAACGGCGGTTGGTGGACACCCTTCTTGATACACGAACCTCCTCGATATGCAACACCAAGAAAAACTCCAAGTTTTTCTTCCTCTAAAACCCTAGACAAGAAAATAAATTTCTTCTCTCTTTTATGGTGTATGGGGCGAAAATTTTCTCCTTCATATGTCTTGGAAGAACTCTCTTTATATAGGAGAGTAAATCCTTGGCCTCCAAGTTTCTAATTAATTAAATAAATAATTAAAAAGAAATCACAATAAAGGATAATTCCATTTATAAAAGATTGTGATTAATCAATCAATCAATTACAAATAAATCATCTTTTATTAATCATTAATCACACAAGAAAATCAAATCTTGCATTTAATAAAGTATGAGGCGCCACCCCTAGGGTTTAAAAGCCCACATAAAATGTCTTTTATGTGTATTATATTATTTAGCCCAACTAAATAATATTATGCATATCAATTAATTAGCCCAGCCAATTAATTATCACTGAGGCCCAAATAACAAGATTATTAGTCCGAATTACAGAAGCCACATCGGGGACCATGGACCTATAACCAGTAGCTCCAATAATTAATTATTCATCGAACGAATAAGTACATTAATTATTAATTCCGGGATTACGCCACCATAAACCCGAAACTGAACTCTACCGATTATAGATGTATACTTATACTCAACCCATAGAGTGAATAAGCGTCCATTGATATAATCACTACATACGGATTAACCCTCCATAGATTGTCCATTCCGAGTAGGAAGTCTCCGTGAACCCGACTCGAATATCTTATCCTTATTTACCATTAACCCCCGATGATCAATTAGCACACATATCCGACTAGTAGCTAATTAGTCAAATGTGAACTCCCGGGATCGATCACTTTCTTAGGGCTAACAAACAAGGGATCGTCTCTCTACTTCCCGCGAGAAGGAATGGATTCCATGTCCGTGAAAATCAGAACTACTCACTCATCCGGAGATAGTGCCAATGAGAAGTGGCTTGGAACACATATTAAAGTGAACCGTAACTAACACATCAAACACTACCCCGGGACAAGCAGCACCCTGTGATCACCTCAGGATTAAGGTTGATCCATATATGATCATCTAATGATTTAATAAGATTCCTCGATTACGGAATTATACCGAGAAATTCGATTAAATCGGTCCAATCTATATGAATGCCATCATATATAAATGCCCCACGTAGGTACCCTCTACCGACAGTCCGGATAAGACTATCACACCCTAAGGTGTTCGGGCGCATTATTGGTGTTTTAATCAAGAGACCCTAAACTCGATTAAGTTCACCACGGACTAACAGCTTTAAGTATATCACCACAAACTCAATCCTCACGTGCATGCCATACACTCGAGTTAAGCGGTTACATACGATATACTTAGGGTTTGCGAAGGTGTATTATTTACAAGCACAAAGCAAGTAATAAGGTGAGTTAAAATCTGTCATCCATTGTTAAAAACAATTACACAAATTGTCTTTCGGGCACTACACCTAACAATCTCCCACTTGCACGAAATGACAAGCGACGATTGTTTTTAGAGCACACCCCTTTCTCATCTTATTCACAACACTCTCCCACTTGCTCTAAAAGCGAGATGAGACATATCCATCAATGCCGTACCCTCCAAGCACTCGACTTGGTACACTGATTAGCTAGGTTGTCGAGACGATCTTTAGGATTGAAACGTTGTCGGTCCTTCCAATCAGGCGGTACTCTCTCTCAATATGCTTTTGACTTCTTTTGACCGAGAAGATCCTTCAAAGCTATCTCTTCATTGTTTTCAAAATGAAGTGATATCGGCTTATCAGACCTGGAATTACTCCCAGACCAAAAAAGGAAATTCTAAGCACTATGAGTAAGCACTGAGCCCGAGATCAACTTAATTATCATCCTTAATCTGACTACAAGTCAGAATCAGTGTAGTCAATCATATTCAAGTTTGCACCTTAATATACAAGCATATGATTCCTCGTTCTCTAAAGATAGTAGAGGACATACTAAACCACTATTCAATGCTCGAATCCGAGATTTGACTACTATTGACTTGTTATAACCTGACTTGCTGTTATCCAAGAGAGACTCTATCCCATTTTCTCTTTATCCGGAGATTTAGAGAATCATTCCTGAGATGTAAGGTAGGACTACTCTCGTTGAATGTTGCATACGTATATGCATGATCATCTTAACCAATAAGACGGATGGGATAGCCAATGACTCATTCTTGTGAATTTGACCGAATCAGATTCTTAGAATATAGTCCAATTCTCTCATCCAGAGAATCTTGGCCTGTCAGTATCCGACTTCAGATAGCACACACATGTTGTTTCCAACAGTTTCAGTGTTATCATTTATGAACACTAATACTACTACTTTACCAATACTGATACCAGTCTACAAAAGACTTATCAACATACTGGTCAAGTCCACATATTTTAAAACATGTGACTTTAAATGACCGAGAGGTTCTCTTAAATCCACAAAGGATATAAGCCCCGGCAGTCATCTTGCCGTTTGTTCTAACCAAGACCCTTCTGTTCCGAATGAATCCAGATTCTGTTTTAGGGCAAGAAAGTCTCAGGGAATCACCCCTATTTTCTGCTTTCTAACGAAATCTAGCAAGACTGAGTGGTGAGAGAGTTCAAGGTCTGGTTAACTCTCTACTTGTCAGGGAATCACCCCTATACCACTCAACTTTGCGCTGAAAGTTTAAACTTTCCTATTCATTCAACTCTTTTCTATGTAGATCCAATTGCTCCCACCGGGCCCGAGACACTCGGTGGTTCTACAATAGATCGAACAAAACTGGAGTACAAAAACTCCATTTACGGGGTTAAGGTCGTCAAACCAACCTCTATGATCGAATCATATACGCCCACTAAGAGCCATAGGTTATCAATCACCCCACAGATCGTAAAGTCCACAAAACCACAATGGGTCAATGGTTAAACCATACTCCCACTGCGTGGTGGATTGACATCCTGATCTAGTAGTATTTATCAGTGTAATCACCAACAACCGATGTTGGACGTGGTCTGATTAAATCAGATAGTAACTACCTTTGGGTAACCGTACTCCAAGGTTTAAGGTTGTTACTTATAGATTCTATCAGAAGGCTTGTGACAGTTCAACCGTCAATTTCTGATCTCAAGAATCTTATAATCAACCTTCACTCGTCTCATTAAGATATTTCACGAACAGTCAAAATCTGAACGTATGCGCAAAATCTCCAGTCCTACCTTCAAGCATTAAATGCTAAATGCCTACATTTACGGAAATGGTGTGAACCGAATTCACTCCTTATCCATAAATTCACTAGCATCTTCTAGGTAGACTTCTCGGTTTACATAATAATGTTAACCGTTATTTTGCAACCAATTATCTTAGTCGAGTTTAACAGTGTATTGTAGCACATTAATAACTATATCAGGCAAGTCTATGGTTTCTTCCTCAGTGAGAATCATTCCACTAGGAGGCAGGCCGAGCATCGGTCCCAAGACTATGCGATAGCCTATTTCCGAGCATGGAATACTCTATTCTCTCGCTAAAATCGAGACTCCTCCTCGTATTCTTTTGATAAACTAAATCACGTTTCGAGTAGTTATCGACAAAATGTCACCACTCAAAAACTCCCACTAGCTTGTATCTCTCACTAGACCCCGAAGGTCATGGTGAACAAGCTATGTTACCCTTCAAATCTATTACCCTTTTCCCGATTGAAAGGAAACTTAGTCATTGTTCCTTTGAGATAGTGTTCCTAGGGCGGGAGACAGAATCACCCTTAGCCGGTCGTCGGGTCTTATCTCTAGGATATATGCACTAATTAATGGATATTGAAAGGTCGCTTATCTTAATACGGAAACCTTTTACCTTTAATAGTTTTAGATGTGTTATACTTATTCAAATTTTCTTAGTGGTTCGACTTTATCAAACAAAAGTCCGAGTCTTGGATTCGTACTACAAATGTCATATTCACTTTCTATGAGGCAACAATATATCGAGTTGAAAGTGAATCCATTTGTTTCAACGAATCAGTAAACGAAAAAATAAATTTTTCGTGATATTCAAGGATAGAATCCGAAATTCATTTCCTTATATCACTCCCACTATTCTAGAAATTACGCCCGTTGTTACTCTATTAATCGTTAATGCACGCTTCCTTGTTCTTCCAAAGAACTAAGCTACCGAGTCAAGTTACTCGGTTAAGAAAGTCGCTAAGGATTCATTGGTTAGTGATCCGAAATCACTTTCCTTATCCTATACTTTCTTTAATTAATGTTTCGGTTTAGCCTCAAAACTTTAGTTAAGATGATTAACACTTATAGACATTCTTTCCCATTCTCAACTTTCCTTAAAAGGAAATAGTTTTGAACTAGCAGTTCAATTGAGTAGACACTACTCGTGAACTGTGGGATGTCTAATGAGAGCGTTACCCAGTGGGACTAATTTTCAAAATTAGAAAAAACATAAGACAAAAGCTCCCACTAGTTTATCGGTTCCAAATACCGTATAACTAGCGACACTTTAATTTATGATTCTCTAATTTTTCTATTAGAAAATTTCTCGTGTAGACACTACACCATTAAAATTCACTAGAAGAATTTTATCGTCCCAATCATCTTTCAAACTGACTACAGTCGTCTCTCGTTCAACACGATTGACAACGATGATATACTTATTTACGTCACTTAAGTCTTGAAGGCTCCGGAGAAATATCTCTTCCGAAAAATTAATCGCATGTAAGATCAATAAGTACAACGTTCTAGTTACTTACCACTTTTTAACGAAGTCATTACTAGTCAATTTTACACTAGCAGTCTAGCACCCTAGAGAGATATATAAATAGTTTTAAATAAAATTGACAGAAGATAAATCCAAATCATACATTACTAAAATTCTAGGAACATAAACTAAGTACTTATAGTCTATCCTACCGTTCCAATGATTTAATCTAATGCCTCAGTGCCGCCTTAGGGTAGGTCAAAGAGGTTTCGATTAATATTGAAGATCAGATTGAGAATCGAACATCTCATTTTTGATCGTCAATCACCTTTCCTTTTTCAGCCAAGGTACTACCAAAAAATACCCTTTATGAGTGTGACCTACTGTCTCAGATTTTTAGGTAGACCCCGAGTGTGCCGCCTTAGGGTCGGTCAGTGACCCGACGAGTACCCAAAATCCTATCCTTTCGGAGACCAAGCCTCGAATTTTGATAGCGGTGAAGGCCTTCCTTAGGGAGGCCGGTCCCGAGCCGGCACGAGGCGTCACCATTCTCTCACGTTGCTTGTGTCAACGGTAGAGGCCGTGGGGTCGGCCGTCGCCTCTCCCGCTCCCACTCAATATTTTGAAAAAGTGGTGGGTTTACGATCACGTTTTTGGACTTGATGTTACATTAAGGAACAATAAATCATAGGCCCGAATGTTGTCGGTTATGTGGGCTAGCCCACCCGACCTATTCGTTAGAACATATGTGGCCGTCGGACGGGTCAAGGCTAGGAGAGGTCCGTTGAGCCGTAGTGGCTCTTCGGATGGCTCAGTATTGCCAGACCCCCGTGCAAACGCCACACGTGGAGGGTGAAGTCGATTGAGCCGTAGCTACGTTGACCACCCAACCGTGGTTAAACCACTTTCGAACCTGTTTGCCCGTGATTACCCAATCCTTAAACATCAAACTTTCACGTAGACACTACGGAACAAAAACGTAATCTCGTCTTAGGTAAGGTGGAATTCACCGAGAATCCAACACCTTAACCATGAGGTTTCGGGATTTTACTCCTTATGCTTTCGCAGAGTGGGATTCACCGAGAATCCATCACCCAACCTCGACGATTGAAAAAACCCATGTTCCTCGGTTTTTACCCTAATTAGTTTCTAATTAATATCAAACAATTAATTAAAACTAATCGTGTGTTTTATACATGCCTAACTAATTCCTCGAATTAATTTCTACATGTATGCATATGGAGTGGAATTCATGATATGATGCATGTCATGGCAATTTCCGGTTCTACTCATACAATCTACACATGTATACTAGTGCAGAAAATAAACACCGAGATGGACCGTTGGCACCCCCGTAACTAATCTATTCGAAAATAAATTAAATTAAATTAAAACCCTAATCTGCAGCTGTTGAGAATCTTTCACGATCGGCATATCAAACGAACTTGGATCGGCACGAAACTTTCCAGATCTGATCTTCATTCTTCGGACTTCAAGATGGACGGTCGGATCGGAGCTTTGACTTGTCAATCTTCCTCAGTGAGCCGCCCAACTTGCTGCTGAAACAGACTCTTACAGCAGCGCCTCATTGACTTCCCGAGGCCGATTGGGGATCTAGATAAATCCCGATCGTCCTGAAAATTTTATCTTACGTAAAACACTCCATGATATGCGATCTGATCGGTCGGATTTTAATTTGAACGGTCCAATTTTTCCCAGAAAATCGAAGAAGTCACAGTTAGGGTTTCTGTGAATCCTGCGTTTTTCTGTTACAGCAGCCACTTTGCAGCAACGAACGGAAACCCAAACGGACTCTGATCGACACCAGAATTTGTGGGATTGTTCATCAACTTCTAATCTTAATTCTGACCGGAGGGATCTTCGTTTTAACGGCTCAAACAACGGAAAAAACGAAAACACTATACAGCTACTAAACAGATCTATTTACAGGAAATTAAACTTGCAATAATAAATAAATTACATAATTTCCTATACTCATATGAACGAATTTTCATCGTTTATATGAGTTTACAATAGATCTAACGGGAAAACGGTGCCAACCCCAATCCATCTCTTCAACCATAGCAATTTAAAAATTATTAATGCATAATAATAAGTAAAATATCATCTACATGCAATTCCACTCCTTTAAATCGTTTAACTACGATTATGATTATATAAATCGTGGAACCCGTCTCGATACCACATGAAGGATGCAGGTTCTTAGATCTAAACGAGTTAGATCTACGCGCAGCGGATGGATCACGACTTATATACCACAATACATAATTAAAGGACTTAAACTACTACAAGGGGGTTAAGATCATGTTACCAATAAGGGGAAGAGTCGCCTTGATCTTCCGATGTGTTCTCCAAACGGCGGTTGGTGGACACCCTTCTTGATACACGAACCTCCTCGATATGCAACACCAAGAAAAACTCCAAGTTTTTCTTCCTCTAAAACCCTAGACAAGAAAATAAATTTCTTCTCTCTTTTATGGTGTATGGGGCGAAATTTTTCTCCTTCATATGTCTTGGAAGAACTCTCTTTATATAGGAGAGTAAATCCTTGGCCTCCAAGTTTCTAATTAATTAAATAAATAATTAAAAAGAAATCACAATAAAGGATAATTCCATTTATAAAAGATTGTGATTAATCAATCAATCAATTACAAATAAATCATCTTTTATTAATCATTAATCACACAAGAAAATCAAATCTTGCATTTAATGAAGTATGAGGCGCCACCCCTAGGGTTTAAAAGCCCACATAAAATGTCTTTTATGTGTATTATATTATTTAGCCCAACTAAATAATATTCATGCATATCAATTAATTAGCCCAGCCAATTAATTATCACTGAGGCCCAAATAACAAGATTATTAGTCCGAATTACAGAAGCCACATCGAGGACCATGGACCTATAACCAGTAGCTCCAATAATTAATTATTCATCGAACAGAATAAGTACATTAATTATTAATTCCGGGATTACGCCACCATAACCCAAAACTGAACTCTACCGATTATAGATGTATACTTATACTCAACCCATAGAGTGAATAAGCGTGCATTGATATAATCACTACATACGGATTAACCCTCCATAGATCGTCCATTCGAGTGGGAAGTCTCCGTGAACCCGACTCAGAATATCTTATCCTTATTTACCATTAACCCCCTGATGATCAATTAGCACACATATCCGACTAGTAGCTAATTAGTCAAATGTGAACTCCCGGGATCGATCACTTTCTTAGGGCTAACAAACAAGGGGACTGTCTCTCTACTTCCCGCAGGAAGGAATGGATTCCATGTCTGTGAAAATCAAAACTACTCACTCATCCGGAGATAGTGCCAATGAGAAGTGGCTTGGAACACATATTAAAGTGAACCGTAACTAATACATCAAACACTACCCCGGGACAAGCAGCACCCTGTGATCACCTCAGGATTAAGGTTGATCCATATATGATCATCTAATGATTTAATAAGATTCCTCGATTACGGAATTATACCGAGAAATTCGATTAAATCGGTCCAAATCCTATATGAATGCCATCATATATAAATGCCCCACGTAGGTACCCTCTACCGACAAACCGGATAAGACTATCACACCCTAAGGTGTTCGGGCGCATTATTGGTGTTTTAATCAAGAGACCCTAAACTCGATTAAGTTCACCACGGACTAACAGCTTTAAGTATATCACCACTAACTCAATCCTCACGTGCATGCCATACACTGAGTTAAGCGGTTACATACTGATATACTTAGGTTTTGCAGCAGTGTATTATTTACAAGCACAAAGCAAGTAATAAGGTGAGTTAAAATCTGTCATCCATTGTTAAAACAATTACACAAATTGTCTTTCGGGCACTACACCTAACACAAAGTAACTTGGGGCATTCCCCCACTCATTTCCATATGATGATAATGTGTAAGGGTCAAATTGATAGAATGGTTGCATTCCATAACCAATAGCACAATAATTGTAGCACCCGAATGAGTATGGGAAAGAGCCATAATTTTCCTACGGATTCATTAACTGCAAATCAGGGAAACAACACGAACACAATCATGATATCTAGTCACAACCACTACCGAGGTAGGTTGTGTGAGTCACAAAAAAAAACAAAGAAACAAAACAAATAACAAGAAAATAAAAATGACCTAATCCTAAGAATTCAACTAACTCACAAGATATCAACCGGATTCCCCGGCAACGGCACCAGAAAAACTTGATGGCCATTTTACAATAAAGCCAACTCTAACCGGCAGGGTACCAAGTTGGTTTTACTATAAACGGCGAGCAAGGTCGTATCCCACAGGGAATCTGGTCAAGTATCAAAGTCGGTATCGTTCCTAGTTTAGGTCAACACTTTTATTCAACGTGGTGATTTGTCTGATCACCGTTTCTATAAACTACTATGCACAAACGAGAGTTAAAACTATATAAAAGAGATAGCCGAGTTATGATCCAACCAACTACTTTCTAGCCCTAACTCATTTCCGAAAATGTTTTGATCTACTTTAATGGTCTTGGCATCATTGAAGGGTGTCGTCTCCTATTTCCGAGAATAGACATTATTTCAATAATCTACCCTCATATGTCAGGTTCAACAGTCCGCTGACCGGATTTAACTGACCTAACACGGTCTACGATCAATGAAACGCTCAACAAGTTGATATAAACCTCACACACGAAACCGAATCTAAACAACTCAGTCGGTTTTACAGGGTGATCCTAGAACCCCGGTTCCCGTTGTTGAAATGGTGTCCTAAACCCAACCGGGTTGGACTGGATCCGACCGGGTCGGGTCATTTACAGTCTATTTTAGTTCATGTAATAACTTTATTATGATTAATAAAAGCACTTTTGTTATTATATATTGTTTATCTTCATGTTATTGATTGTATATATTTAGTAACGTCCCTAGTGTCAAACTGTGACAGAGAAACCATGATAGTGATTATGGTTGACGAGATCTCTAATCGCTTTAATGAGTTTGATACTTAAATGTCTCTAGTCACATGTATTGTCAAAAGGGACATTGATAGTATGATTAGACTAGCACGTATTGGATGTCTTCTATCTTATTGAAGATAGGGATAGATCTCGTCTATCGAAGTGTAGAGACACTTGGACTGTACGTGGACGTGTTTTAAAGAATGCGTACTAGACTGACCCACTTATATTAAGTGTCGCACTATGTGGCAGTTGTGTAATTATCCTTAAGACCGGAGTATTCATGGCATCACGGTGTGGATTGTCATGCTTTGACACTATTGAGATTTCTCCTAGCCACAGGGCGATCATGCGGTAGTGATTGGGTGTGATATTGAAACATGCAGAGTATATATGTTTGGTCGTCCGGGAATTGTGTATCCTATGATAGGGAGTGAATATCCGAAATAGCCTTCTTATAAGGAATGTCTAGATCTCGAGAATCTTTGCAAAGTGGGAGTAAATGTGTTATTCCAAAAGAGCATGATATCCAGATTATAAGATACGATCGTTAATGTACTGACACACAAGATACGATCGTATGGATATTATTACAGCGATATGATTCTATTCATACGGTAACTGTTTCACATGAAAGGTAGTAGTCATTGCATTTGACTCTTCCGATGATTGGGGGTCACGGTGTGTTGCTAGAAGCTATCCCGTGATTGTTAGGTATGCAGGGCATTTTTGTAATTTGTACTTTGTGTCTACGGCCAACATATTCGGAAGCCTATCGGGTCACACACATAAGAACATCGAGTCGGATTAAAATGCGGTTATAGTTGATAGCCAAATAAGGAAAGTTTATCTCAAGACTATAAAGGTTATAGTGGTAAATTAATATAGTGGTATTTATTTAATATAAATAAATATAATACAAAATATTAATTATATTAATTAAAAAATATTCTAGATGCCAATTATTGGCAATATGGGGCGCCACTTCTGAGTGTATTAGATACACTTGGATTGTGCAATTTAATTAATAAGATTACCATAATATTAATATTGGATATTAATTGATTTTGAAAAATAGATTTATGGAAATAAGATAAAGATATTCAATATAAGATATTCGCAATATTTAGTTTTTATTTAATATAAGATATTATAGTAAAAGAGATAAATCAATTAAATTGGTTTTCCTTATTTTATTGGGAATGAGTTTTTCTCTTTCATCTATCTTCTAGGAAGCTTCTCCTAATCAGATTAGGAGCATTGGGGCGCCACCTACACCTATATAAGAAAGAGGTTGGCTAGCTCTTTTGTACATCACAATTCCAAGAGCTAATTGTTCTTGAGAAAATAGAGAGCTTCTAGTAGTGAGTTTAGAGAGAGAGAAAAAGGCCGGTCTAGCAACCGAATTTTTCTGATAGCAATCAAAGGAGGATTCCGGCAAGGAGTTCGTGTGGATTATCGATAGAGACCGGACGCGTGGACGGCTTGCGCACAGTACTGCTCTTCTTGACGGTCAAAGCGTCGATCTCATAGATCAGCCAAGGTATATACCGTCAAACTACTTAACGTGCTTATTGTATTAAACGAAGTCAATCTTGGGATCGGAAATCAAAATTTTAAATTCCGCTGTGTTAAACTAGTGATTTCCTAACACCCGTACCCTCTCGCAAAATACATATGTAAAGACGATACGTGAAATACGATTATCGAGTCACGAATTCAACAACCGTGATCAAGCATAAGTTCTAGAACAAGAACAACACCAAGAATCAACAATCATTACATTTAAACACATCAATCAACAAGCTAGGGTTTCGATTTCATAGATCTTAACATAACTCGATTATCGGGAAATTTAACTACTCATTAATCTAAGAAAAATACAAGGAAATAACAAGAAATCAAACATTCAACAAGATTCAAAGCAAGAACAAGAAGTAAATTGAAATACCGAATAGATATGGGCCGTCCTAAATCGATTTTGCGAACGAAATCCCGTCAATAACGCTTCAAGATATCTTCGAGAATCAACGGATTACAATAATCTAAGCCTAATTTAAACTAAAAGTATTTACAATCTAAAAACTAAGAAAAAGGGATGAAAAAGTGCAGAAAAACGCAGGAAATTGAGCTAGGACGACCTAATTGAAGGTGGGGGTATTTATAGGTGGAGGGGTGCAAGTGGCTAAAAAAGTCGGTAGGTGCACACCTGCCATTTTCATAGGTGTGCACCTAAGGAGTAAGCCAAATTCCCCAACTCTCAGTACTGGTAGGTGGACGTCCACCTACCAAATTTTTAGGTGTGCACCTACCAAGTGCTCTGTTTAGGGGGTGTCTCTGATCTTGTAGGTGTGCACCTGTTATACCGTTAGGTGTGCACCAGCTGACACATATTCAGTAAATCAGCCATAACTTTGTGTGTAGACCTCCAAATCCAGTTATTCGAAATGCATTGGAAAGCTGATTCAATGGTCTACAACTATTATGAATATGACCATCCTTAAAAAGGCCAGTAATTGGGACCAAAATGCAGATTAAGGTAAGCTAGGGTTGTAATACCGATGAATTTTGATCCGTTAGAATATTTAATCTTCGGGCACACGCTCCTACCCTCGTAACTCGCCTTCTGGTAATCTCGAGAACCTAATTCCGGCATAATATCACAAAAAATACGACACATAATCCCTACAGGAAACTAGGGTGACCGAGAATGTATCGAATAAAACATCGAGATTTCTGGACTTTACGCCCTAAGTCTCGTAAATACAAACCATGGTGTAAAATACATCAAAACACAACCAAATATCTCTTGAACTTATAAAACGAGGTATAAACAGGACATAATCACATAGTAAATGATAGCCAAGTTGACTCTCATCACCCATCTATTTTCCTAACAACAAAAGTTACTTCCCCTTTAGTTGTTTCATGAGGAACCCTTGTATTTTTCAACATAAGCTGGTTTGTCCCATGCTCCATCGATAACCTGCATGTGAACGTTCAGTTGGACATTGCCCATAAGATGTGCATGGGCTTCCTGGATGGAATCCTCAGCATTAACCTTCGGTGGCATTGTTGTCTGTTTAACCACAATCATCAAGAGAGGGTGATGCTGTCTAGGCCCTTTTTCTAGCATCAAATGACTATGCCTGACATTTTCCATAATGATCTGATCGTTGAAAATACAATGCAAGTCTCTAGAAGATGATCTACGGCCAATGATGTTGTTAATGTACCTGTAAAACGAGCAAGCCGTTAGGGGTCACATAGTTCTATCTTCGAGAAAACCCTCCAACGCTTAAGTCATTGACTTGACAGCGAGAGGAATTTCAAGTATAAATGCGTAATATAACTACAGATAGGTTAACATACTATGCATGATAGGGAGATAGTCCATTTATATAATGTACCTCGGTGTTGTCGATGGTCCTACCGGTACTAATCCGAGTCACTGCCCCTCGGGAACCATCTTCCCGATCATCAACCGGGCTTCTACTTTCCCGAGCAACAGGGCTCGGGCTTCGACTTTGGCCATTTTCTTCAAGTGGGCTCCCGTGTTTTACTACATGCTTCCACTGTTTTCTGAGCCATTGGCTTGATCCTTATCTTTCCTTGGTGATGGTGTGACTTTTTCTCTTGAAGGAATTCCATCATCAAAATTCCAGTTGTGCCTCCTACCTTTGGATCGAGGCGGTGGAGATGGAGAAGCTCGGCGAGGACGCTTTGGGCTTCTTGATCTTTTATTGTCACGAGTGGATGAGGAGTGTGTCAAGGAGATGGTGGGTGGATACCCAATGGTTGTATTCATGAGGTTGCTTGTGAAAGAAGATGACCTACATCATGCTTATGGTAAAATGTGTTAGGGACAACCCGTGTCGGGTCTTTTGCTGGAGAAGCCTAACGTAGAGCTGGAGCCAGGTCGGCCTAGACACTGATGTCGAGCTCGATACTTGGACAATGAAAAAGGCTAGTAACAATGAGAGACCAACTCCGACCGTACTCAGAGATGGACTTATGTTCGTAGTCTAGCCGGAGGAGGCTACGTGTACAGTGACCGATCTAGCCCTATCAACGGTGCAATGTCTCACATCAGAGAAGTGCGAGAAAATGTACTAAAATATAAGGTTTCAACATAATAGACTCGATAACTTTAGTTACTAGGATCCTTTATGGCTCAAATAGCGCCACTAGACCAGTTCTACGGCATTACATGTGGTATCAGAGCCGACTACCAGACTAAACTAAACGACACACCGTGAGAGACAGTGGGGGCCGCCTCTATAATCCTCTTGTAGGGTTCCTTACGAGGACGTTAGTTTCTTAAGAGGAAAAAATGTAATGTCTCACACACGAGAAGTGAGAAAACAATACTAGGATATAATGTTGAGACCTAATTAACTTGATAATTTGGGTTAACGTGTCTTAGGCAAACGAGCATGATTAGCCTAAATAATTACTGCCGCTATAACTAAAGTGGGTGATATATTCATACTTATTCACTCATCGTATTATAAAGAAGCGCAAAAATACACACACATATATATATATATATATATATATATATATATATATATATATATATATATATATATATATATGTTTTTTTTTTCCTTTGAATTCCTTTGAATAATATACTTTATCAAATACTGTTGTGCACGACTCCACTTATATTTTGAGCATGTTCAATGAACCAGAGGAGAGAAGGACAATTTTAAATTGGACACTAACAACACCATAGACAATTTATTCGTACACCACTCCTTCTGTAAATTTCGATTTTGCAGAGGTTGATATTTATTTTCAATCTTCTCAGAATTGAATTTTATGTATAAATTCGATTATGAAGGTGTTGAAAACATACTTCAACACCTATAAAGTTGAAATTTACATTAAATAGGTTGCCCGAATAGATGCATGTGTGTGGTACAATTAATAATGCAATTTTCAATTATGCTTTAAACCGTCGGTGTTGAACTTGACGTGCAAACAAACCCATAGCTCCAAGGCAGTTTTTTATTATATTATTTTTTCGTTTCATCTCCTTTATATTCGCCATGTGACTCATGTCATTATTTAATTTGTTCATTGCTAATGCCTGTTTTTTTACGAAAATATTTCTCAGGAACTGAGAAAAATAAAAAGCACGTTATGAGCACTTGCATCAAATACTCCTAACGAATTTTTTATTTTACAGTTTTCAATACATGTTTTTTAATTTACAGAAGATGAAATGAACTAGATTCTTTATTTTACATAATACGGTAAATATAAAAGAAAATTTACAAAATCAGGATGAATGCGATAAATATAAAATTTTACAGAATCTGCATTTGCGGTAAAAAATAAACTATATGTTGCAGTATTAATCTCTAAAATATAGTTGATAAAGAATTTACCGTATATATTGTAAATGTTCTAATGAACATACAATTCATGACAAAGATAGATTGCATTTTAGTGGATGTTGATAATGGTTTTGCTGATATCCATATTTGTAACGCCCCGTTCCCGGACACCGAGTCCTTATCCGGAAATCGAAACGTTCGGCACGCATAATATTAAATAAATAATATTACACGTAAGCCTCTACTACGTCGTATCAAATGAAAGAAACGGAAGCTAAAAAGACTCGGGTAATTTTTTTCAAACATCTCAGAATAGAAATAAAGAACTAAAGAGGAAATGTAACTTTATTACATTCGAAATGAAACCAACGAATCCAAAAATACTAGAAGTAAACTACAAAATCCAATAAAATCCAAGTCTAAGGCATAAATGAGATAAATGATAAACAAGGTCTTCAGCTCCGGCGTCCTCAAACGTCGTCATCAAAGTCCTCCTCAAAGTCTTGACTAACCTGCTCGTCTTCTCTCCCCCAAACATATAAATAAACATGCATTTGAGGTAAGTACAAAGTACAAAGTAAGAAGTAGAAGCTACAATTCAATTAAGGTTATTATTAAAGATATTATCTTAGTGAGACCGACTCAATTAGGGTTCACTTCGTGTCCATCAACACGTCATGACTAAACGTTTCTAACTTAGCTTATCTTTGTTACATCACTACTCAAGGACACTGTGCATGGCGTTCATTAGCCTGAAGATATACTTGCTAACTAACGGTGATTAGCACCGATTAGCTCCGGGGTCTCCCCGGTATGTGTATACGTCCGATGAATTTCCTCCACTACCCTTCAGCCGTTTAAGGCCAGTAGCGTTGTTCACCTTTTTGAACGTATCACATCGCCGATATGAAATAGTGCCTAACCGAGAATAAATGACGTTTTAGCTTTTATCTACACGTATGTAATTATTAATGTGAATTAACTAACCGCCTAAGTGTTTTCAGAATAAAACTCACCCTAACCACTCTACTCCCTCACTTAGACAGCTAGACATCACATCTTAACAATTACACAGACATTGGTGAACACTAGTTCATCAAAGCACAAGCCCTTTCATACCCTTCCGACGGATCCGAACTTCAACTCCCTTTACGAGTACATTCGGTGTTTTAACTGAACGAATCGGAAGTTCAATCGAAGCTTGTTTATGGTTAATTAATGTTATTATATCAAGAAACAACATTTAAAAATCCCAAACATATCTTAAAATAGCTTATTTATCAAAACAGGGGCAATGTGCGCACATTCCAGGGGAATGTGTGCACATTGGGCGAAATTTTACATTCAGCCCGGCCAGTGTGTGCACATTCCAGGGAATGTGCGCACACTCCAGAAGCTGTCCATCTACAGTAACATTCGGCTTCAGCAATGTGCGCACACTGCTAATCAATGTGCGCATATTGAGCGCACCAAACACCCTAAAACACGCTTTTATGCACTTTTTCGATCTCTACACCAATCCAAACATGTTCAACATCAAATACTCGGAAAAATAGCAGAAAAACAACATGAAAATCAAAACTTTCTCATGTCCTAACACCCTTAATCCATAATCAACATCTAGGTAAATTCTTGCTATGAAAACGCTTCAAAAACGTGATCTAACTACTCTCAACCATAATTAGATTGTAGGAAGAGCTTCTTACCTTAAGCAAGCTATTCCAAAATCCAAAGCTCAGAAAAGACAGCAGCAAAACGATCTCTTTTCTGCAACAAACCTATATGATCAATCCGGATTTGCATCACAAATCGATCACACGATTCCAAACGATTAAACTACGAAAGGTATGAGTTTTGATCCATCAAAACTCATCAAAACAGCAGGTAATTCGAGTTTCATACCTTGAGAAAAGCTCCAACTTTCTGCTACAGGAACAACGCTCTCCTTATGACGATTCCGATGCTTTTCTCGACACTGAAAACAATTTAGAATTGACTTAGATATCGATGAAAGTATCTCAGCCTCTTCCTATTTTTCTTACACACAGCAACTCGAATTTTGGAGGTGAAAAATCATATTAAAATCTTAAGGGTGTGATTAGGTTGATTTTCCCTTAAATAGGAAAAATCTCATAATTACCTAATTCACTGATTTTCCTTAATCACCCTTCTACTAACAATCAGATTTCCTTCCTTAATATACATATAATTTTCGAGATTATATATATATAAATAATAAATACTTAAACTCTGAGTAAAAGGAACCGAACCCAATATTTCGTTTTCGCAAAATGACACGTCTGCCCTTTTCCCGAAAATCAGAATATTACATTCTTCCCCCCTTATAGGAGTTTCGTCCTCGAAACTAGAACATACCTGGTAAGTCCATAAAATCTGGGAACTCGCTGATCATATCGTCCTCAACTTCCCAAGTAGCTTCATCCGGTGAATGATTGCTTCATTGCACCAGAACCAAAGGAATCATCCTTCTTTTAATCATCTTTTCCTTCCAGTCCAAAATTCTGATCGGTGCCTCATCATACGAATGATTGTCTTGAAAAATATCCGGATCAACCGTAGTCTCAACATCCATCTTGGTCAAACACTTCTTCAACATCGAGACACGTTGTGGACTCTTGACATGGATTCCGGTAACTTAAGCTTGTAAGCCAACGGTCCAATTCTTTCCAGAATCTCAAAAGGTCCAACGTACCTCGGACTTAGCTTTCCCTTTTGTCCAAAACGTTTCACTCCCTTCATTGGTGAAGCTTGTAGATAAACTCTTTCACCAACTTCAAACTCTAAAGGGCTTCTCCTAACATCTGCCCAACTCTTCTGTCTATCTTGAGCCGCCTTCAGATTCTTCTTGACTAACTGAACCCTTTCTTTAGCTTGCTCAACCAATTCCGGCCCGGTGATTTGTCTTTCCCCGACTTCATCCCAGAACAGTGGCGTTCTACATCTTCTCCCATACAGGGCTTCAAACGGTGGCATGCCTATACTTGCATGATAGGCCGTTGTTGTAAGCAAACTCTGCTACTGGTAGGTAATCATCCCATGATCCGCCTACTTCCAAAACACAAGCTCTCAACATATCTTCAAGTGTTTGGATAGTTCTTTCAGATTGTCCATCTGTCTGAGGATGAAAGGTCGTACTCAAATCCAGCTTGGTTCCGAAAGCTGCTTGTAAACTTTTCCAAAACCGACTGACGAACCTCGAATCACGATCCAAAACTATCGAGATAGGTACTCCGTGTAACTTCACTATATTATCCAAGTATAGTGTCATCATTTTCTTCAAGGGCATATCGACCTTATACGGTAAGAAGTGAACGGATTTGGTCAATCTATCCACAATCACCCAAATCGCATCATTACCGCCTCTCGTCTTAGGTAAACCGGTGATGAAGTCCATAGTGATCTTATCCCACTTCCATTCCGGGATATCCAACGGCTTAAGCATTCTCCTGGTCTTCTATGTTCTGCTTTAACCTTTTGGCAGATATCACACTCCGCCACAAACTTAGCTATTTCCACTTTCATCGAGGGCCACCAAAACTTTTCCTTCAAGTCTCTTTACATTTTAGTAGCTCCCGGATGAACTGCAAAAGCGATTCTATGTGCCTCTTCCATGACTCTCTGTTTTAAATCACCAACATTAGGCACACACAAACGATCCTGGTACCAAAGGTTTCCATTCTTGTCCAAGACATAACCCACTATGGGCTTTTCTCTTGCAACTCGCTTCAAGTCAACCAAAACTGGGTCTTTGTCTTGCTTTTCTCGAATATCGTCCATCAACTCGGACCTTGCTAACAACGGTGCCACAAAACTGTCGGTCTTCAATCTGATCATAAGCTTCGGATTCTCATCCCATCTAACCTTTCTGCAACATCTTCAACACTTGAAACCGCAAACACTGGTTTTCTACTCAAAGCATCGGCTACTACATTCGCTTTACCCGGATGGTACTGAATCTCCAAATCGTAATCCTTAACAAACTCTAACCATCTTCTTTGTCTCATATTCATATTTTCTTGGGTAATGAAATACTTCAAACTCTTGTGATCTGTGAAGATCCTAGCCTTAACTCCGTACAAGTAGTGCCTCCAAATCTTTAAGGCAAACACTACCGCTGCCAACTCTAGGTCGTGGGTTGGGTGATTCTTCTCATGCACCTTCAACTGTCTAGATGCATAAGCAAACACTTTCCCTCCTTGCATCAACACACAACCCAAACCTTGTCCCGAAGCATCTGTGTAAACGTCGTAATTATCAAAGATCTCCGGAACTGCCAAAACTGGTGCCGCTCCGGGTACCAACTTGATCTCAAATTCAATCTCCCTATCCGGCATGTTTCCTGGTAACTCTTCTGGAAACACTTCCGGATATTCCTTGACTACAGGGGTTTCCTCTAAATCATGCTTCACTTGCTCCACATCAACTGCGTACAACAAGTAGCCTTCACAACCTTTCCGACAAGCTCTTATAGCCTTAACCGCTGAAATTATAGGGTGACGCTTCTTACTTGGCCTGTAACCATTATCTTGATAAGTCTTATCTACAATTCCTCTCTTTGTAATAATCGCATCAACTTCATAATCCACACGGTTTGTTCAGAAAGTCCACTTTACTATCTGACACTCTGTCCAGAAATTCTGCTGTGACACCTTCACTTACTCCTATGTTCTTAATAGGCTAAATATCTTCAAATGACCTGAATTTTTGACATGTTTCAGAGGACTCTTTTGTCAATGAATCCTGTCTTGGAACCATGTCTAAATTCTTTTCCGTTTGGTCACAATCTGCAACTCAACTCAGGGAAAAAAAATCTAGAAATTCTGACAGCTCATGCACACCGAAAAGAAACTTGGTTTTGACCAACTTCCTCTCGTCCAAAAATTCCAAAATTTTTACACCACCTGGAAAACTCCATTATCTAATCATATTCTCTTAATATAATACTCATATTCCTTTCCATATAGGCTGTAAAATTCTGACAACTCACAAACCATTCCATATTCCACTTCCCATGTTACTTGGTCGGTGGGTGATTACTCCTTTGCACTAGACCCAAAGAATTAACCATATTTTGTCACTTTATAAACCTTTAACACCCTTCATTATAAACACACCATTTAAGTTCCTTAGCACATTCTCTCTTCATCTCTCACTCAAACAGAAGCTTCACTTGATCAAACTTGAATCTTCAACATCCACTTGATCTAACCAACCCAAGAACCGAAGATCTACAACTTTCCAAACCCAAAACCAACTCTTGACCGCTGAAACCAAACTAAACCAAATTCTAACCAACGAACAACCCTCTATAGATACTTACCCGGATGGTGTCCGCAAAATTTCCTAATGGTTGAAAGGCAAGCTTATCTTACTTAGCTATCTTTCTTAGTACCAAAACTTTTAACCTCTTATGCTATTGATAGTTTAGCTAAGTTGTCAATTACTGACGTATCTAAAAGTCGGTTCATTAACTTTTGCACTTTTTCAACATGAATTGATTCATGTCATAAAGTAATTAAGGTAAATAAACAAACTAAAGATGCTTGGTATGACTGCGTCCAAAGAAAACACCTTTGTTGGTTAACTTTCACTTCTTCAATGGTTTTCCTTGATTCCTTCAAATACCTCTTATAGGACCAAATTTTGCAATATGTCCATTGTCTCCACAAAGGTAACATTCTTTTGTACAAGAGAACCAACATTCTGAGGTAGTTCCTGATTCAAATGAAGTCTTAGCTGATCAACTCTTCACTCTTCCAACAACCGTTGCTTCATTCAGATTCTGTCTAGCCTCTGGTACAACTCTAGAACTCCCAACTCCAAAAACACCTCTTCGGGTTACTAACATTCTGAGAGATCAAGGGAGATCAGAATGTCACTAAGTGGTCTAAGAACTTATCTTAAGGAAAAGAAGCCTAGTAAAGCAAGGAACGCTTTGTCTCTGATACCAACTGTAACGCCCCGTTCCCGGACACCGAGTCCTTATCCGGAAATCGAAACGTTCGGCACGCATAATATTAAATAAATAATATTACACGTAAGCCTCTACTACGTCGTATCAAATGAAAGCAAACGGAAGCTAAAAAGACTCGGGTAATTTTTTTCAAACATCTCAGAATAGAAATAAAGAACTAAAGAGGAAATGTAACTTTATTACATTCGAAATGAAACCAACGAATCCAAAAATACTAGAAGTAAACTACAGAATCCAATAAAATCCAAGTCTAAGGCATAAATGAGATAAATGATAAACAAGGTCTTCAGCTCCGGCGTCCTCAAACGTCGTCATCAAAGTCCTCCTCAAAGTCTCGACTAACATGTTCGTCTTCTCTCCCCCAAACACATAAATAAACATGCATTTGAGGTAAGTACAAAGTACAAAGTAAGAAGTAGAAGCTACAATTCAATTAAGGTTATTATTAAAGATATTATCTTAGTGAGACCGACTCAATTTAGGGTTCACTTCGTGTCCATCAACACGTCATGACTAAACGTTTCTAACTTAGCTTATCTGTGTTACATCACTACTCAAGGACACTGTGCATGGCGTTCATCAGCCTGAAGATTGCTAACTAACGGTGATTAGCACCGATTAGCTCCGGGGTCTCCCCGGTATGCGTATACGTCCGATGAATTTCCTCCACTACCCTTCAGCCGTTTAAGGCCATTAGCGTTGTTCACCTTTTTGAACGTATCACATCGCCGATATGAAATAGTGCCTAACCGAGAATAAATGACGTTTTAGCTTTTATCTACACGTATGTAATTATTAATGTGAATTAACTCACCGCATAAGTGTTTTCAGAATAAAACTCACCCTAACCACTCTACTCCCTCACTTAGACAGCTAGACATCACATCTTAACAATTACACAGACATTGGTGAACACTAGTTCATCAAAGCACAAGCCCTTTCATGCCCTTCCGACAGATCCGAACTTCAACTCCCTTTAAGAGTACATTCGGTGTTTTAATTGAACGAATCGGAAGTTCAATCGAAGCTTGTTTATGGTTAATTAATGTTATTATATCAAGAAACAACATTTAAAAATCTCAAACATGTCTTAAAATAGCTTATTTATCAAAACAGGGGCAATGTGCGCACACTCCAGGGGAATGTGTGCACATAGGGCGAAATTTTACATTCAGCCCGGCCAGTGTGTGCACATTCTAGGGGAATGTGCGCACACTCCGAAAGCTGTCCATACAGTAACATTCTGCTTCAGCAATGTGCGCACATTGAGCGCACCAAACACCCTAAAACACGCTTTTATGCACTTTTTCGATCTCTACACCAATCCAAACATGTTCAACATCAAATACTCAGAAAAATAGCAGAAAAAAACATGAAAATCAAAACTTTCTCATGTCCTAACACCCTTAATCCATAATCAACATCTAGGTAAATTCTTGCTATGAAAACGCTTCGAAAACGTGATCTAACTACTCTCAACCATAATTAGATTGTAGGAAGAGCTTCTTACCTTAAGCAAGCTATTCTAAAATCCAAAGCTCAGAAAAGACAGCAGCAAAACGATCTCTTTTCTGCAACAAACCTATATGATCAATCCGGATTTGCATCACAAATCGATCACATGATTCCAAACGATTAAACTACGAATGGTATGAGTTTTGATCCATCAAAACTCATCAAAACGAGAGGTAATTCGAGTTTCATACCTTGAGAAAAGCTCCAACTTTCTGCTACAGGAACGACGCTCTCCTTATGACGATTCCGATGCTTCTCTCGAAACTGAAAACAATTTAGAATTGACTTAGATATCGATGAAAGTATCTCAGCCTCTTCCTATTTCTCTTACACACAGCAACTCGAATTTTGGAGGTGAAAAATCAGATTAAAATCTTAAGGGTGTGATTAGGTTGATTTTCCCTTAAATAGGAAAAATCTCATAATTACCTAATTCACTGATTTTCCTTAATCACCCTTCTACTAACAATCAGATTTCCTTCCTTAATATACATATAATTTTCGAGATTATATATATATAAATAATAAATACTTAAACTCTGAGTAAAAGGAACCGAACCCAATATTTCGTTTTCGCAAAATGACACGTCTGTCATTTCCCGAAAATCGGAATATTACAATATTACATAGTATCGATACAATAAATACTGAAACATTATGTGATAATGAGGCCCTGTTAAAAAAAATTCTAAATTCCACCCATAATTTTTCTTTCAGAACCTGTGGAAAAAAAATGACTTGAAAAATTTATGGACTACACTAAATTAAATTAATGGACTCGCCACTGTCGTCATGCAACACATCAAGAGGTGTCATACATATAACATTTGTGTGTAAGAGTGTTTATTGTGGCTGTGCCATTATTTTCCTTGGGTGCCAGCTTATAGTCCGTTTTGGTGACAAACCACTGACCCGATCACCGGTGCTTGGTCTCTATTATGGTGTATAACTGATAATTAATTAACCGACACTTTTGATGTTTCTAGTTCATGATATGTATTGGAATAATTCTATGGATGAGTACAACGAATTGAAAAGAGCATGGAAATACGTAAAAACGTGAAAAAGTGATACTTGCATTGTTAAGATCAAGCGTTTATCATTTTATTAAAACCAATTGGTATTAACAAAGGCTCTACTATATTTCTGTAGGCATTTAAAAGTGTGGGCAATCTGTCCCAACACCTCCCTCAAGTGTTGGCAATCTGTCCAACACTTGCACAATTTTTTCATTCAAGAGTGCGGGCAATCTGTCCCAACACTTGCACAAATTTTTTTTCTAAATAATGTCCAACCAGGGTTCGTTCCCGTGACCTCTGGCTCTGATACCATGTTAAGATCAACGCATAACATTTTACTAAAACCAATTGATGTTAATAAATGCGCTACTATATTTCTTTAGGCATTCAAGAGTGTGGGCAATCTGTCCCAACACCCCCCCCCCCCCCCCTCAAGTGTTGGCAATCAGTCCAACACTTGCACAATTTTTTCTTTCAAGAGTGCGGGCAATCTGTCCCAACATGCATAAAAGAAACTCTTGATACCACATTCATTACATTCATTGTTATTCATATTTATCGTGTTGTACAACTTCATCTAGACTTTCGCTATGCAGATCTCCATCTCCGATAACATCAACCTCCTAATGTGCCACCACCAAAAGACCTGAAAAGGATGGAGAGCGAAAAAGACGACGGTAAAGTGATCGCATTAATGAGAGATAACGAAAGATCGGGCCACATTAACGTCTAATTAATTACTAAGCTAAAACACAATAAATAACTATGTCGATGGATATCGGTCGGAAGTGTGTTCACAATAATTCCTTGCATCGACAGGGTTTCTCCAGAATCCTTTTTTTTAAACAAATCCATATTCTTATTCTTGATAAAACATACATTTCATGCCCTAGAACATGATACATAACAGTTTTAGCTTAACTTCTCTATCCTTGAATTATGAACCTCCTTCAACACTCTTATATTGATGATTATATGTTGAACAATAAAACACAACAAGGCACACTAAGTACCTATACATGTCGGTAATTTATCTAGGTACCAATGTGACTCGGCTATACGGTGTCATTAAAAGGCTTCGTCGGCGAGGAGGACACGTGTAGGGGTATTTATGGCGTATCGGACACGGATTCACGTGTGGGTATTTATGGCGTATCGCTCCTTGCGGGGGTTAGGGATTTGTGCCTATAAATACGATTGTTGTTGCATTGTACGTGTGTGTGAAAATCGTAACTCGGTGCATAATAATAAAGATCTCTTTTACGTCTGTGGTTTTTTATCTCTCTCACTTTGAGAGGGGTTTTCCACGTTAAATCTGTGTTCTTCTTGTTTTTGTTATCTCCTTTGATTATTTACGTTTAATTGCATCTGTTTCTATTTCTTGCATCTGAAGTTATCTTCATCCGTCATAACAAGTGGTATCGGAGCAAGGTTCTGGAGAAAACAATCTTTATGATCAACTTCATCTTCACCAAGACCTTCAGTAAGGTGCTAGGATCTGTGATAAAGTTGTGATCTTTAGCAAGAAAAGATGTCAGCAGTAAACGTGAAAATCGATAAATTTACGAGAAGAACGAGTTTTGGTACGTGGCAAATCAAGATGCGTGCCTTGTTGAAACAACGGGGTTTGTGGAGTCCTTTATCGACAAACCAAATACGGGTGCGACGATTATGCCGATCTAGAAGAGAAAGCACATTCAACCATCATGTTGTGCTTATCGATGATGTTATCATTGAGGTTCTTTGAGGAAGACACCGCAACCAAGTTGTGGAAGAAGCTTGAAAGCTTGTATATGACCAAGTCACTGACCAATAAGTTGTTGTTGAAACTGAGGTTGTTCAGTTTAAAGATGCATGAAGGGAGTCCACTGAGGGACCATCTTGACCAGCTGAACACAATATTACTTGATTTAAGGAATATTGATGTTAAAATTGAAGATGAAGATGCAGCCCTAATCCTGTTGGTGTCATTACCGGCATCATATGAAAACTTTGTGCAGTCTTTCATAGTTGGGAAGGATACAATAGCTTTAGAGGATGTAAGGTCTGCCTTACATGCCAGGGAGCTTAGACACAAGGCTGCTGGACAGACAGTCAGGCTGCTGGGCTTGTTGCTAGCAGCAATAGTGGAAAATGATATGGACAGAAGAAGAAAAAGAAGTCGGGGTCCAAAGGTCCTAAGTCTACGATGTACGTAATTATTGTAAGGAGCGGGGACATTGGAAGTCCAATTGTCCAAGGAAGAAGAAACGACGGGAAGGCAATTCGGCACGGTAGCCTTGGCTGCGAGCAATCGATGAGGATCGGTTCTAGTTGCGGGGGATTCTACACATCATAATGATGTGTGGATACTTGATTACGGAGCATCCTACCATATTTGTCCAAACGGGGAGTGGTTTTATACTTATGAGCGGATAGATGGTGGTCAAATCTATATGGCCAACGGCAAGGTTTGCAAAGTTGTGGGAATTGGCTCGGTAAAGTTAAGGACGAGAGGATGGTAAATTCGTACACTTTGAAAGATGTAAGACATGTTCCACGAGATGACCAAGAATTTGGTATCTCTCGATCTCTTGGACGACAAGGGGTTCAATTTCAAGGGTGAAGGTGGACGGTGAATGTCTTCAAAGATTCGATTGTAGTCCTCAAAGGCATCAAGAGGGGAACCTTGTATATATATTACAAGGATCTACGTATACGCTTCTTCTTCTTGTTGCATCCTCGGCGGTTCACCGATCTCGACGGACTCGGTTTGTGGCATATGAGACTTAGGTCACATGGGTGAAAGGGGTATCCAGATTCTTTCTTCAGCAGGTTTTCTTAGGGGATATAAGGTCAAGAATATGGACTTTTGTGAACATTGTGTGTTTGGGAAATTGCATAGAAGTAAGTTCTCAGCAGGGTTGCACAACACAAAGGCATCACTTGATTATATCCATTCAGACTGTTGGGGTCCATCAAAAGTTGAGTCATTGGGTGGTCACAGATATTTTGTGCCATTCATAGATGACTATTCAATGATGACTTGGGTGGTGATGATGAAGAACAAAAGTGATGCATTCAGTAACTTCAAGCAGTGGAAGGCCCTAGTGGAGAATCAGTTAGGCAAGAAAATCAAGAAGCTTCGTACAGATAATGGTCTGGAATTCTGCTGGAATGATTTTGATTCATTTTGTGCGGTGAGGGTATTTCCGGACATCATACTTGTAAGGAATACACCTCGGCGAATGGTGTAGGCGAAAGGATGAATCAAACTCTACTTGGAGAGGGCAAGATGTATGCTTTCTCAAGGCTTTGGTTTATCAAGGAGATTTTGGGCAGAGGCTAAAAACGTTTGCTTCTTAATCAACGGGAGTCCTCACACGGGGATCAATCTCAAGACACCATTTGAGATGCGGTCGGGCAAGCCTGCTGACTACTCAGTTCTAAGGGTTTTTGGGAGTACAGCTTACTATCATGTTAGTGAAGGGAAGTTGGAGCCAAGAGCCAAGAAGGGAGTGTTTGTGGGGTATGGTGATGGAGTGAAGGGATATAGAATTTGGTCATCGGCGAGTCCGAGTAATCCTCGGCGGGGATGTTGTGTTTGATGAAAATTCTATGTTAAACTCATCGGTGGGGAGGTCTACCGAATCGAAACCGATGTTGAATCGATAGTGTTGAGAAACGAGGTGGAGCTTTAGGTGGAGTCTACCGATATGCAACAATCGGTGGATCCAAATCAACATTATACGATCGGATAATGAACCGAGAATCGATCCAAGCCGACCCTACGAGACCTCGGTAGGGGTCATACAAACATTAATCGGCGAGTCTAGGCGCCGGCGGAGCTTAGAAGATCTAATGTTGGGATACCTCCAAGGAGATATGGGTATGATGATTTGGTGGATATGCACTCCAAGTTGCGAAAGAGGTAGAGGTTGCGAACCTACTACTTACGGGGAAGCGATGATATGTACGAAGCATCTCAGTGGCATGCAGCCATGGGAGATGAAATAGAGTCATTGTTGAAGAATCAGACTTGGGAATTGGTCAAACAGCCTACTGACAAGGGAGCTGTGACTTGTAAATGGATTTTCAAGAAAAAGGAAGGAATAACTAAGGCAGAAGGGGTCAAGTATAAGGCACATTTGGTTGCAAGAGGATTCAGTCAAAAGGAAAAGGGTTGGCTTTGATGAAATATTTTCACCAGTGGTCAGACATACCTCAATCAGGGTGTTACTAGCAATGGTGGCACAACAGGATTTGGAACTTGAGCAATTAGATGTGAAAACTTTTTTCTACATGGTGAGGTGGATAAGGAGATATACATGACACAGCCTGAGGGTTTTCAAGTTCCTGCCAAGGAAAATTATGTTTGCAAGTTGAAGAAATCATTGTATGGTTTGAAGCAAGCTCAAAGGCAGTGGTATAAAAGGTTTGACAGTTTATGCTTCGACGGGGTTACGACGAAGTCCTTATGACTGTTGTGTATACCACAGTCTGCTGAAAGATGGATCTCATATCTATCTTGTCTTATATGTGGATGACATGTTGATTGCTGCTGCAAGGAAGTCTCATATTCAAAATCTGAAGAACCTTCTCAGTGCTGAGTTTGAAATGAAGGATTTGGGTGCAGCCAAGAAAATCTCGGGGATAGAGATCTGGAGAGATAGAAGTCAGAAGAAACTGTTCTTGTCTCATCAGGGTTATGTGCAGAAGATATTGGCCAAGTTTGGGATGTCTATTGCAAAACCAATAGATACTCATATGGCATCAAATATTCATTTGTCTGTTATGCTTCACAGTCAGCTGAAGAGAAGGAGTATATATCAAAAGTTCTCTATGCTAGTGCAGTTGGCAGTCTGATGTATGCCATGGTATGCACTAGGCACGATCGCTCGGGCGGTCGGTGTTGTCGACGGGTTTATGGCTCAACCTGGAAAGGAACAACGGAAAGGCGTTAAAAGGATATTCGGTACACGAGAGGTACAACGATGTTGGTCTCATTTATGGAGGTGATACTAGTCTTGGTCACGGAGCTGCGCTGATGCGATTATGCAGGTGTCGGTGATGTTGACAGTAGAAAATTCAATGACTGGTTATGTGTTTACATTGGGAAATGCAGTGGTCAGTGGAAAGCTACTCTTCAGGCTACAGTAGCCTTATCAACTACCGAAGAAGAAAACATGGCTCTTAGTGAAGCAGCTAAGAAGGGTATCTGGTTGAAAGGGCTAGTCAGTGATTTGGGGTTGCATCAGGATCAGGCTGAGATATATTGTGACAACCTAAGTGCAATATGTTTAGCCAAGGATCAGGTTCATCATGAGAGAACCAAGCATATTGATGTCAGGTATCATTTTCTGAGAAATGAGAAGAGGGTTGTGGTGAAGAAGATTGGCACAAAGGAGAATCATATTGATATGTTCACTAAACCAGTTCAGCAGAGTAAGTTTCAGCTTTGCCTGGACTTACTGAATATTCAGAGCTTATAATCTGTTTCTGGAAACTCTACTGAGGGCAGATCAGTGGAGTGGATCTTTGTGGAGATCTTCTGGTAGAAGTACATCTGGCATTGACGAATGTATCTGGTACAAGTACATCTGGTTATGCAATCTGTTTGACTCTGGTGAGAGTTGAAGTCAAGGTGGAGATTTGTCAGTAAAGTGACTTAAACTCTATGTTAAGGGTGATTTTATACGTTTTATAAGGATATATTTTATATCAATTTCCCCCATATTTGGATGTTTTTCATAGAAATAGGGCTTTATATCGAAATATTTAGTAAATGATGTTTTTAAGAGGTTAATTGCAAAACGTAACGATTTATGTTCGTAATTGATGATTTTATGTTATTTTGGAAATACGTTACGCTTTGGTATGTTTTCCTATTCTTGTAGATACTCATTGATGGTGGAAAAAGTGATCCTAAAGAGCTAATTTCGAGATGAGGGAGGATCAATCAAAGTTATGGAAGATTGGAAGGGATAAGGAAATAAATAAATCAAGATAAAGATGGAATTATCAAGTTTGATCAGCTGGACGGGCGTCCAAGATCAGTGGACGAGCGTCCAAGGCCTAAACTGGCGTTTAAAAAGCTAAACCGGCATTCAGAGCTGAAGAATTGGATTAGAGAGTTCAGACGCTGTCCGAACGAGCGTCCAACCCCCCGTCCAAGTGACCGAACGGGCGTTCATAATCTTAAACGGGCGTCCAACGCCGACTTAAGCCAAACCGCCTCTATCCTCTATAAATACAGCCCTTATATAAACCCTAATCATACCATATTTTCTCATACACGAATTTCACAAGGAGCAGCCGCACTTTTGGAGTTCCAAGGCCGGTCACCCGAGCCTTGTGCTCGGGTGATCCGAGGTTAGATTAGATGTAGTTTTCTTCCGTTTTCGATTCATGGATTCAATCATGTACCAAACTACGTGAGTTTATTTATTTAATTTATTCAGTCTTTATTCGTTTTTTATGATCTTTAATTGATTTTGTATCTTTCTTTGATTATGATGCTATGTGTGAACTTTATCGAGAGATATGTTTACTAATTGATATGTTTACAACATACGAGAGTTGCGTAAACTAGATCACCATATAAAGATAGGATTTTTAATCATTAATTACGTGACAAATTAATTGGTTAATTATCTAGGTTGTTAGATTCTAAAATACGAGAGTTAACCTGAATCTACACCGAGTTTTGTTTGGTAAATCGATCTCAACATTCGGAAGAGGAGAGATCGATAATTGAATTCACTAAGGAATTAGGGATTCATAGCTTGAGAAATAGATTCACTAAAGAATTAGGGATTTGTATCTCGTGTAAAGGTGAAACCACAATTTGAATTGAAATCATGAGATGAAATAGGATTGAAATCACTTGGTTTGTGCACTGTTTGATCCCATGTATCTTTAGTTTAGTTTAGGTTGTGTTATTTTATTTTGTAGGTTAGCTTTATTTTAATTGCTTTTTCGTTTATTTTATTTGTTCTTTCGTTTATTCGTTTTTCCTAAGTAACAATTGAAAGGAATTAATGAAATTAGATTCAACATCCCAATTCCCTGTGGATCGACCCTGTACTTACCCTACTATGCTATCAACTACCCGATATTTGGTCGGTTAGGAGTTAGTTTGCATGTTAAGTATAGGTTTATAAATTTTCTTTTGTTTTTATGATGCAAAATCCTCCCAACACTCTACATCTGGTGGAACCAATCTGAAGACTCAGTTGTGTGATGGACAGCTGAGAAGTGTATTCAATTCTGTGCATCAGTGGGGTGGAGTCTACTGAGGCTTCTGTCAGCAGAGTGAGGTCTGCTGAGTACTGGAATACAGTAGGGTCCCACGCCTGCTATATCTGTTATGTGACAGCTATACAGTGTCATTAAAAGGAGGACACGTGTAGGGGTATTTATGGCGTATCATACAAAGATTCCTTGTGGCTAGGGTTTAGGGATTTGTGAATATAAATACAGTTGTTGTTACATTGTCTGTGTGTGTGAAATCTGTAACTCAGTGCATAATAATAATGATCTCTTTTCTGCCTGTGGTTTTTTTATCTCTCTCACTTTGAGATGGGTTTTCCACGTTAAATCTGTGTTCTTCTTGTTTTTGTTATCTCCTTTGATTATTTACGTTTGATTGCATCTGTTTCTATTTCTTGCATCTGAAGTTATCTCCATCCGTCATAACAATAAATGTTCTCCATGCTTAAACATATTCTTATGCTTGAGTAAAGGACTTAAGATTGATCAAATCAACGTACCAATGTGCTACTCATTATCATGACTTAGGGCTGCTGAAACACCTGGATTATGCTAAGGAAAACGTTGATGCACTTGAGAGAAATTGCTTAAGTGTTTTCTATGGATTCATAAAAGAAAAATTATCTTTTAGGTGGAAATGGTGATTAAAAGACTATAGAAACCGACCTGGAGTTATAGAAGGTGGAAAGATTCACCATTTGTATCAGTTGAAAATGATGTTAGTTTTCAGGATTATCGGCTCACCAGTGACAGGCCACCGGCTCACTGACATGGGTATGATCAGTCATCCTACACGTGACACTCATCTGTCCTCATACAGTCTAAACTCTAAAGAAGGCCAGGTCAACATACAGGACGACATAGGCCTAAGATCATCATATAAGCCAACATAGTCTCAGCTTGATATCGGGCCTCTATAATCAACAAAACATCTTCAACATAGTGCAATATGCTCTCATATTGACCTACCGACGTGACGCATGTCGTCCTCTCTCCTTAATAGCTTGCATGAGCCAATATGGCATAGGTCACCTCGGTTCTTGATGAGAGTCAAATTGTCTATCATTTTCTATGTAATTATACCCCGTTTATACCTCATTTTATATGTTTCCGGGGATATTTGGTTGTATTTTGATGTATTTACACCTTGGTTATCATTTCGGGACCTAGGACGTAAAGTCCGGGATTCTCAGTCTTTTTCGGTGTATTTTACTATACTCTCGGTCACCCTAGTGTCCTGTAGGGATTATGTGTGGTATTTGTTGTGATTTTGTACAGGACGTAGGCGTTTGAGATGTCCGGAAGGCGAGATACGAGGATTGGAACGTGTGCCCGAAGCTTAAACGTTCAAATGGATCAAAACGCGGTGGTACTACAACCATACCTTCCACTGATCTGCATTTTGATCCACCTTAGATGCATATTCTGGGCTGTACATCTTCATGAAAGTTGTATGTCACGGAATTTATTAACACAAAACAAGTAATAATCCGGTTAACCTCAAGTATAAGGATCGTAGTAATAGCGGTTAATGCCGAGTCGATCTTACGGGGAACTGGCGATTGTGAATTCTAGTTTTTAGTCCTAACTAACCTATGTCACGATTACTAAACTAAACAGCGGATAGAACTAAACAAAACCGGGAATAAAACTTAACTAAAACGTAAAACTGGACAGAAGATATGATCTAAAGCCAGGAAAGATATGTTTCGAACCAATTTAAACTAAACTAAATCTAAGGTGCAAAAGGAAGAACTAACTAAACTTAAGTAATTCAATTTCGAGGGTTTTTAATCAATAACTTATGAAGGAACAAGCAATTGATCCACCTATCCTATCAATATTCAGTTTCAATTCAGATTATTCCGTAATTACTAATCAAGTTGTGATTCACCTATTCAAAGGTATGAACCCTAATTTCTCAGGCAAGTTCGTCTATTAATCTCTATCTTTCGATCTAAGGATTAACGCTCTCAAATCAAGGTGTGAAATCTCTCAATTTCTAACCTAGAGATCTAACCTAATAACTCTCGTTAATTAGATCGAATATCTATCCTTTATCGTGGTGATCTAAAGTCTAACTTGATTTTCATCAATTAAACAATCAATAAAGCAAGTATCTTTCGATATGAATTTGCAACAACAATGTAAAACATGATAAAGGAACAACTCGTAGTAGATACTCACAAAATAACCACGAAAAGAAACTGAATTGTTGATTCGGACGGCTTCACAACGCTTGTTCAATGGAGGCCTAGCCTCTTAGCATCCTCTTGAAGATCGAATTATTGAAGTAAAAGAACATAAAAAGTGTTTAGAACTACTAGAAAACTAAGAACAATGGAATCTCAGCCGCCCCTAGGGTTTAGGGTTTGTAATAATCGTCCCTTGTGAGGAAAAACGCGCTGCTATTTATAGAAGATTAAGTCGGTTTCAGCATGTCGGCCGATGGACGCCCGTCTGGAAAGGGTGAACGCCCGTCCATCTTGTGTAATTTTCTTCGAGTCGGGCCGAGTCATGATCAGACGCCCGTCTGCCAGCGTCCACTCCTGCGTCCAAACTTCCTGAATCAACTTCCCATTCCTGGACGCTCGTCCAACCCAGTAAACGCTCGTCCACCATGGACGCCAGTTCAGATCCCTGGACGCCAGTTCAGGATCGAATTTAATCTTGATTTCTTGATCTTTATCTCTTTTTCTTATCTCATTCCTTGATTATCTCTTTTATCTTCAATCACCTCGAACTTAATCAAATCTTGAGCATCTTTTGAGCCTCAAACTTGTATCTATAACACATAAAAACATCGCAAAATGTAATAACGCTCAAATGATCATAAAATCATAATTAAAACACTTAAATCAACCTATTTTGCGATCATCTCTTTTAAAATATCATTTGCTCAATATTTCCATTAAACACTTGTTTCTTATACAAATTCACACAAATATGGGGGAAATTATCATAAAATATAGCGTTATAAATCGTATAAAATCACCCTTAACATTGTAGACAATTGAATCAGCGTTCCAACACAACTTGAATCACTCAATTCGGAGGTCTACACACAAAGTTATGACTGATTTACTGAAGGTGTGTCAGCTAGGTGTGGCTTAGGATGTTGCTGATGGAATTTGTGAAGGAAATAATCTGACGGGCGGGCGCCCGTCACCACAGGCGGCCGCCCGCCGTCCAGATCTGAAAAAAAAACACTTTAAACACCCCTATTCGATCCAAATAAGAAAGAAACGGCTCCCCAACTCGTTTTTCTTCATATTTCTGCGTTTTTCTTCATATTTTTAGCTTAGATTAGGTTTAGAGGTATATTAGCTTAGATTAGTTGTAGATTGTTGTAATCCGGAGGATCTCGAAGATAGCTTGACGCGTTGTTGACGGGATTTCGTTCGGAGACTCGATTTTCTACGGCATAATATATTTGGTACTTTGTTTCATCTTTTGTTCTTGCTTTTAATCTTGATTTTGTTAACTTTTGATGTTGATTTCTTGTTATTTCTGAGTATAATGATTAGATAATTTCCCGATAGTTGAGATATGTGATAGCCTTCGAAATCGAACCCTTAGCTCGTTGATGGAAGTGTTTTGATGTTATGATTGTTAGATTCTCGGTGTTGTTAATGTTCTAGAACTTATTCTTAATGACTTTTGTTGAACTGATCACTCAATAATTGTGTCACACGTATCGTCTTTACATATGTATTTTGCGAGAGGGTACGAGAAAAGGGGTTCTAGGATCACCCTGTAAAACCGACTGAGTTGTTCAGATTCGGTTTCGTGTGTGAGGTTTTTATCGTTGTTAACGAGCGTCTCATAGAGCGTAGACCGTGTGATGTAAACCGATTCTCGTAGGATCGTTGATTAAAGCACAACAAACGATTCGGCTTTGAAAAGTATATTTTTTATGGCTTTTGAATATATATAACAAAATAACAAAAGCGTAGTAATCCGAGACGGGTTGTACGGTTATATATATTCAAAAGCCATAAAAAATATACTTTTCAAAGCCGAATTTTGTTGTGCTTTAAATCCGAGAATCGGTTTACATCACCGTGTCGAGTCGGTTAAATCCGGTCGGCGTTGAAATTCGACATAGGAAACTAGGTTGTTGAAATTGGCGTTTAGTTTCGGAAATAGGAGACGACATATTTTAACAATGCCAAGAACATTAAGGTATATCAAAATCACTTCCGGTTACGAGTTAAGGTTCGATAGTAGTTGAATGGGTCATAGCTCGGCTATCTTGTTTTTCGTAGTATTAAATCTTTCTTTTGTGTATATTTAGTTGTTAAAACCGGTGATCTGACAACTCACCACGTTCGAATGTGTGTTGACCTAAACTAGGGACGAGACCGACTTTGGTACTCGACCAGATTCCCTGTGGGATACGACCTTGACTCACCAATTCTAGGCTACAGTTGACCCGGTACACTGCCGGTGAGATTGGACACTTAGAAAAGGCCGATCAAGTTTTCTGGCGCCGTTGCCGGGGAATCTGGTTGATATCTATGAGTTAGTTGAGTTTTTAGGATTAGGTCGTTTTTATTATTTGTTTTCTGTGTATAGTTTGTTTTAGTTGTTTTTGTTGAAGTGTCATACCACCTACCTCGGTAGTGGTCGTGACTGGATACCGTGATTGTGTTCGTGTTGTTTTCTTAATTTGCAGATAATGAATCCATATTACAATTACGGCTTATTTCCTTACCCATTCGGATATTATAATTACGGTGCTATGGGTTACGGAACACAACCTTATTATCAGTTCAACCCATACACCACATCATATGGCAATGAGTGGGATAATGCCCCAAGTTACTTTGAGCAACAACTCGATACTACTCCACCTCTACAATCAGAGACCTTAACGGATGAACATATGGCACTTGAACAGTTGAGTAAAGTGGTCCAAGAGCACCATAAAAAGTACCTTAAAGAGCTCCAAGAGTTTCGTAAGGACATGGAAACGACGCAAACAGCCATACGAAACTTGGAGCTTAAAGTGCAACAACTGTTTGAGGAGTCTGAGAGGAGAGAGCAAGAAAGTATGATTGAAATCACCCCGGAAGAACACTACGAGGACGGTATGACTTTTGTATCTATTGAGTCACCCGTTCCGTCTTCACTTAGCCCTAATGTTATATCTTCGGGGGTGCATCCTATTGAGTATGTTGTTAATATTGAGCCTACGTATTATTACTTAGGGGTTGATTCATTGTTGTTTGGGATATGTTTTAGTTCGGGGAGAGTGAATTCGTTGTTCCGTGCAACAGATTCATCGAACAAATCATGGTGGTGGGGATTGAGCCCCATATTTTTATTGTTTTATTTTCAAGGGGTGCTCAATTCCTACGATTTTTGTAGGGAGAGGCAACGGTTTGCTCTCCTTTGGTATAGCTATCCTTGATATATATCGGGGTAGAGAGTCTAACTGAGGACTATAAACTCAGAATGTATTTTTATCGCTTTTCTTCCCTAAAGTGTGTCATTGTGTTTCTTTAGTGTGTATTCGGGTAAATTTTGTTGTGATATAACCCGATGTAGTGTGTATTTTGAAACTTCGGGTAAATTTTGTTGTTATATAACCCGAAGAAGTTTGTTTTGGGGGGTTAGTGTGGTGTTTTTGGTTTTTGATGAATCGTGGTTGTCCGTCTAGTTTCATTTTGTTATCTCCATACCTGTGTATCTCGTGTAGTTGTTGTTTCTGTTGATATTAGCACAGGTAACCTGGGAGGACTTTCTACGGATGCCACGTGATCGTACTCGCACCATTTTCCGGTCATAAGCTAACTTTTCTACCCTTATCCTTCGTGTTTCGTTTTAAAGTAGGGGGTGGTTAGTTTAGCTTAAATGTCCCGTATTCATGTCGAATGAGTTATACTTAGCGATTGTTATCCCTTTAGTTTAAATGAGTCAGATTCTGAGAATTTTGATGGTTTTGACATTGGTTTTGATACATCGAGCCTTCGGTATTGTTTTGATAAACATATAGTGATTGTATAAATTCATTTCACTTGAGTTGAGATCTTGTATTGAGAATCAAATAGTTCTATCACGCTAGCTTCGACGTTATTTATCACCATGATTAGTGGACGATTATAGTTGTCGTATGACCCGGTTACCTAGAACTTATATTAGTAACTTCGAGGCGAAATAGAAAGGTCGTCGTTGTTAGGTACGGGATGACGGTTTTGGCATTTATTTTGACCCGATCAGAGCCAAAAGCCATCCTTATATGTATATCCACGCTTACCCTCTCGGCCTTTTGTAGGGTGGTTAGACCGCCGCCCGAACTGACCATTTTGTTACTAACCCGTATAATCGATGTCCCTAGCCTTATTTCGGTCTACGTATCCTTGACTACCTTGCATTGAGCTTTTATTTCCGCACATTTATACGATGTTGCGAGATGTTGTCGTATGGGAGTGCTGTTGTGACATTGTATTATTCGAGTTATCCGGTATGAGAGTGTGACATTGTGTTGGTTGGACATTGTTCGGAATTTTGATGTGTATAGTTTTATTCACACAGGTATATAGTTTGGATAAAAATATAAGGAAAAAAAAAAAAAAAAAAAAAGAAGAAGAAAAAAAATGAAAAAGATCAGTGTATATATATTTATCGTATGTGTTTTTATTTTTATAAAGTGTCCAGAAAATAATGGACCAAGTTATTGTTGTTTAGAGTTGGAGTTGGGGTTTATTTCGGATATCGAGATTGTTTTTATAGTGGGAGAGTTGGAGGCATTTGAAACCGAGTTTCATATATATTTTTCTCGGTTAAAGCTCGTTTCCACCTTCTCTTTCTATTTTTATCGTAAATATCCTTTCGTAGCCCTAACCTAAGCCTAAACGATATAACCGTGCAAGTCCTGTCTGACCGTACTAGACGACGATAGACCTCGATTAGTGGAGATGTTTACGACGTATAAGCCTATGGTGTAATCCTGGTATGTACACGTCTATAATCTAAACCGGTCATTGGTGATTAATGTCGAAGAAGCTATATACACACACACACATTCTTTTCTCGATACAAGGTAGAACTTAAATCTTATGCATTTATATCAATTACTTGTGTTTTACCATTTCAATTCTTATAGACTTGATGTATGATAGCAATGTTGACTCCATCTTTATTTTTGAATCACTCATTTTTGCTCGAGGGCGAGCAAACGCTAAGTAGGGGGTAGTTGATGAGAGTCAAATTGGCTATCATTTTCTATGTAATTATACCCCGTTTATACCTCATTTTATATGTTTCCGGGGATATTTGGTTGTATTTTGATGTATTTACACCTTGGTTATCATTTCGGGACCTAGGACGTAAAGTCCGGGATTCTCGGTCTTTTTCGGTGTAATTTACTATACTCTCGGTCACCCTAGTGTCCTGTAGGGATTATGTGTGGTATTTCTTGTGATTTTGTACAGGACGTAGGTGTTTGAGATGTCCGGAAGGCGAGATATGAGGATTGGAACGTGTGCCCAAAGCTTAAACGTTCAAATGGATCAAAACGCGGTGGTACTACAACCATACCTTCCACTGATCTGCATTTTGATCCACCTTAGATGCATATTCTGGGCTGGACATCTGCATGAAAGTTGTAGACAATTTCATTAGCTTTCCAACGGATTTTGAATCACTCGATTTTGAGGTCTACACACAAAGTTATGCCCATTTTTCTGAGGGCCTGTCACCATAGAAAGTTGCTGATAGGTTTTCTTCATGGATTTTTTTGACAGGCGGGCGCCTGTAGGCGCCTGCCTAGCAGCACAGATCTGAAAAAACACTTTAAATACCCCCTCATTTTGATCTAGATCGAATCCCTTCTCTTTTAGATTGATTTTTCTGCACTTTTTTTTGCGGTTTTCATTAGATTAGCTTAGTTTAGAAGTATATTAGCTTAGATTAGTCGTAGATCGTTGTAATCCGTTGATTCTCGAAGATAGCTTGACGCGTTATTGACGGGATTTCGTTCGGTGGATCGATTTTCTACGGCATAATATATTCGGTATTTCATTTTCATTTCTTGCTCTTGCTTTCAATCATGGTTTATGTTAGCTTTGATGTTGTGTTCTTGTTGTTTTTCTTGTTATGATGAGTAGCTAGTTTTTCCAATAGTCGAGATATGTGATAGCCTTCGAAATCGAATCCTTAGCTCGTTGATTGAAGTGTTTTGATGTTATGATTGTTAGATTCTCAATGTTGTTTTTGTTCTAGAACTTATGCCTAATGACGTTTATTGAACTCGCGACTCGATAATCGTATCACACGTGGCTTCTTTACATATGTATTTTGCGAGAGGGTGCGGGAAAAGGGGTTCTAGGATCACCCTATAAAACCGACTGAGTTGTTCGATTCGGTTTCGTGTGTGAGGTTTATATCGTTGTTAACGAGCGTCTCGCTAGAGCGTAGACCGTGTCGAGTCAGTTAAATCCGGTCAGCGGACTGTTGAATTCGATATTGGAAGCTAGGTTGTTGAAATTGGCGCTTAGTTTCGGAAATAGGAGACGACACCCTTCAACGATGCCGAGAACATTAGAGTTTGTCGAAACACTTCCGGAAACGAGTTAGGGTTAGAGAGTAGTTTGTTGGATCATAGCTCGGCTATCTTGTTTTTCATAGTTTAAACCCTTTTCTTTTGTGCAAATTTAGTGTTAGAACCGGTGATCTGAAAAATCACCACGTTCAATATTTGTGTTGACCTGATCTAGGGACGAGACCGACTTTGGTACTCGACTAGATTCCCTGTGGGATACGACCTTGACTCACCAATTCTAGGCTACATTTGACCCGGTACACTGCCGGTGAGATTGGACACTTAGAAAAGGCCGATCAGTTCTTCATATTCAATCTTGTGCGGGTTCACCTCGGTCTCTTATAGTCCATCTAGTGCGGGACACCTCAGCCTCGAGCAACAATTACAACTCAATGAATGAGCATTCCAGACTTCACGCCATGAGCTACAACTGCTCCATATAGTCTCGAACTGCTCCAAGAATTTAGCTTCACTACTTTAATACGTGATGAACATATTCAATGTGCAAATAACCACCTTCCCGTGATGGCTGGCTATAGAAATGGTCGCCACCCTCATTATTCAGGTATGTGATGACACACTCACCCATAATAGGCCTAATATATGCAAGATATATGCTAATACACATACTTTTATATTTTTCCCTCATTTTTGTCGACATAGATATTTCTCTATCGGGATATTGACTTGAGCGTCGGAGTAGCCCTCTGAGTCAAATTCTAGGGCTCTTCAGGGGTTGATCTAGGAATTTGTTCCAGTGTGGTCACCGGTGTCTAAACCTACATGTCAGCAAAGGTGACTTGATCTCCAATCTGGTGGAACTGATCTGGTATTCAACTATGTGATGGTCAGCTGAGTAGAGTATTTAAGTCTGGGAGTCAGCTGAGTGAAGTGCCAGCTGGGTTCATATGTCAGCTGAGTGGTGCCGGTGATGTTCAGTGTCAGATGATGCATTTCTTGATGATTTATCCCCATTTCTCATGCATTTATTAGTGTTTTGATATCAACTTAAGCAATCATTGTTATGATTTGGACCATTTTGTGTACATAGGAAATATCATGAAAAACTACTCTTTTGCTTTTTATATAGGCTTTTAAGCCAATTTTGTTATCGGATTTACACGCAGTGTCTTCGTGCTTGTTTTGCAGCACAGGTATCAAGGCTTAGAGCTTGGACTTTTGATGTGTTGATGCTAGAAAGTTGATTGAGAGATGATTTAGGGCGTTTAGGCAAAGATTCCAACCTATGAAGGCTGAATGGCGCACACCAGATGGCTTGGCCCACGCCAAATTTAGAATAAACATGATTAGGGAGTCCTCCATATGTATATGGCGCATGCCAATACACACTGGCCTACGCCAATCAAGGATTTCAAATTCTGAATAGAGCATTTAATGCATGGTGTCAGCAACCAACTACAAGTCAGAGCCTTGGCGCACGCCAAGTAGCGCCCGAAAGACAATTTATGTAATTGTTTTTAGAATTAATAAATGACAGATTTATTCTCATCTTATTACTTGCTTCGTGCTTGTAAGTAATACACTACTGAAAACCCTAAGTCGTATCATATGTATCCATATAACTTAGTGTGTATCACACATGAGGATTAAGTTTATGATGATACACTTGAACTATTAGTCCGTGGTGAAGTTAATCAAAGTATGGGGTCTATTGATTAAACCACCATTAATGCGCCCAGAACACTTTATGGTGTGACTGTCTTATCCGGACCGTCGACATTGGTTGTCTAAGTAGGGCATTTATATATGATGAGAGACATATAGGACTGGACCGATTTAATCTACATTTCTCATATAATTCTGTGATTGAGAAATCTTATTAAGTCACAAGATGATCATATATGGATTAACCTTAATTCTGAAGTGATTACAGACTCCTACTTGTTTTAGGATAGGGTTTGATGTGTTCGTTAAGGATCGCTAAGAGGCGCGTTCCGAATCACTTTCACGTTGGCACTATTCTAGAATGAGTGAGAAGTGTGTGTCTCACAAATATGGAATCCATTCCTTCCTGCATGAAGTAGAAAGACAATCCCCTTATTTGTTAGTCCTGGAAACTGATCAATCCCGGGAGTTCGTATTTGTTATGAACTAATTGATCACTAGTGGTTAATGGTAAATAAGGATAAGATGTATTGAAGAAGGTTTACGGAAATATTCCTACTTCGTTACGGATAGTCTGTGGAGGGTTAGTCTGTATGTAATGATTATATCATTGGACACTTATCGACTCGACTCGACTCGACGTTTTGAGAATAAGTTATATCTATAATCGATAGAGTTCAGTTTCGGATTTATGGTGACGTAATTCCGGAATTAATGAGTTGAGTAGAAATATTCCGTTCGATGAATATTTTATTCAATTTATTGTAGCTACTGATTATAGGTCCATGATCCCCGGGTTGGCTCCTAACACGCGAGTGTTTTCTCGTTTTATGGAACCTCGAGAATAAATTAAATAATTGTCTATTTAATGAATATGCAATATTATTTATTTGGTAAATAATATGTAAAATAGAAAAGACATTTTCTATTAAAAAATTGACAAAGGTGGCGCATATTTTGTGGATAATTAGGAGAAGAAATTTTCCTAGATTATCTCACATTATTAATTAATTAATTATCTATTTGTTGGATAATTAATGGAAAAATAAAGAGATTGATTTTTTGGGAATTATCTCTTATTTTGTGGGAAAATTATCTTTTCCTTATGGGAATATGTTTTTGTGGTGTAAAAAGGATAACTCTTTTGACTAGTTATTTTCATATACAAAGAGAGTTCCTCCTAGCACAATATGAATCACAAATTGCGCCACACATCAATTAAAAAGGAAGAAAAATTCAATTTCTTGCCTTAGTCATTTAGAAAAGAAAAACCTAGGGTTTTTCGTGTGCATATTCGATGAGGTTCTACGGCGAGGATCGACGTCCACCAGTAGTCGCTAGGAGATACAATCCGGAAGACTACGGCTTCTCCCTTGGTCGATTTTATCATCTCTCTCCGGTTTGGGTAAATCTACTAACCTTCTCGTAGGATTAATTAGTCATGTTTAATATCGTGAATTACATAAGCTTCCGATGTGCTAAGATCGAGTGTCTCGATCGGTCTTATTACTTCTACCATGTGGTAGCCGAGCCAAGGTTAAAATTTTTACAATACCGAGAGCATAATTAATTAATTTAGAAGTGTAATTGCATATAATATTGCATCTTTTATTTTATTGAATGTTGTGGTTGACGAGATGGATTGAGGTTGGTATTTGTTTATCGTTAAATCTATTGTAAACTCGTATAATTAGTATTATACGAGTATATGATATATGTAATTTATTTTTACAATTTATGTAATTTACTTTTTCCAATTTAAATTTCATAATAATAGTATTTTTTTTCAAATCTGTCGGCCAAAAGAAAAAAGGGGCGATGCAAAATCTTCATTGGAAAATATGATACATTCAATGTTATACATTCAATATATGAAGAAGGGGACGGCTGCTGACAAAAAAAACAAAAAGGGCGGCTGTACGTGATAAAGGGAAAGGCATCAAGATCAAGATCAAGTGATCAACGAAGACTTTTTTTTTCTTTTTTTTTTTTTTTTTTTTTTTTTTTAGTTTAGATAGATTAGATACGTGGTATCAACGATCCATCTCAGTGGTTTATTTTACGTATTTATTTTCAGGTTTGATAATTTATGTGAAATAACCATGCCATGACATACATCATATTTATGAATTTCACTCCTAGCATATGCATACATGTAAATAATTAATCGTGATATTAATTAGGAATGTATGAAACGTAATTAATTTAGATTAAATTAGGTAATTAATTAAATTAATTAAAACGAACGGAATTTTATCGGGGTATAAAATTCACATGATAAACTTAATTTGGGATAATAAATCCTACGGGGTTAGGGTTATGTAGTATCTACATAAATTTTGAATTTTGATAATCAAAAATTGGAAAATCCAGAAAAGTTGGACACCAACTGAGCAAAAGGTTCGAAAATTGGTTCGGGGGGTCAACAGGCTTCGGCCCGACTCGACTTGTCCGTCCAAGTGCGGGGTTAGCCACGGGGGTCCGGCAAGGTCAAGCTATCCGGCGAGCTGAGGCTCAATGGGGCAACCTTAGCCCGATTTTCGACCCAACACCCGCACACGTGCGACGTTAGCGTCGTATATGAACCAACGAAGAGGACGGATCGGCTTAGCCAATCCCGACACCGTTCGGTGAACTCGGTTAAAGCTCAGCCAGGGTTTAAAACCGATAAGTTGGTGGTTGCTCTTCTTGATGTATTGTTTTTTGACTTATTCGAAAAATTCAACAATCCCCGAACCTTTTGGGATAATAAAATTCTTTGTGAATTTTATTTATGTAGTGTCTACGTAAAAAGGATTATAATGATCGAGAAAATTGGAAAATCGTGAAAAGATAGGACACTAACTAGACGGTATTTGAAACCGATAAGTTGGTGATTGCTTTTCAAGATTTATTGTTTTCAAATTATTGAGATAAAATTCTAAGATCCTAAATTTTTATCATGACAATATTAGGACTATAAAATTCATTGGTGAATTTTTGTTGTGTAGTGTCTCCATAAGAGATTTTCTAAATAATTGATAAATTGAAAAATCGTGAATACAGTGTCACTAGTTAGACGGTATTTGAAACCGATAAACTAGTGGGAGTTTTAAATTTGTAATTTATTGTTTTTGGATTTAGTAGAAAATTCATAAAGTACTAATGTATTGGGATTATAAAATTATTGGTGAATTTTATTTGTGTAGTGTCTACACAAAGATTTTATAAATCCGTGAAATTGGAAAGTCGTGAATAAGTGACACTAGTTAGACGGTATTTGGAACCGATGAACTAGTGGGTGGATTAAATTTAAATATTCATGATTTATTGTTTTTCGGATGATTAAGAAATTCTGAAAATGCTAATAGGACTACCTATTTTTCAAAATAACTAGTGGGAGCGGGGAAGGTGACAACCGACCCCACGGCCTCTACTGTTGACACAAGCACGTGAGAGAATGGTGACACCTCATGCCACTTTGATTTCGGCCCCCTAAGGATGGCCTTCACCGCTATCAAAATGCATGACTTGTTTTCCGAAAGGATAGGATTTTGGGTACACGTCGAGTCACTGACCGACCCTAAGGCGGCATACTCTGGGCGTACTTTGAGATCTGAAACAGTAGGTCACACTCTAAAGGGTATTTTTGGAAATATCTTGGCTGAAAAAGGAAGGTAATCAACAATTAAATAGAGATGTCCGATTCTCAGTTAATTGTTGAGAGAGATTGTCTCAATTTAATCGTCACCTCTTTGACCTACCCTAAGGCGGCACTGTAGGTGTGAGATTAAATCCTTGGAATGGTAGGATAAACTGCATGCATGACATCACATTTATAATTCCTAAAATTATTATATGTTGTAGTGTATGATTTGATTTATATTTCAGTCATGATTTATTTTCTACAACTGCATATTATCTCATGGTATCTAAACTACTAAACATGATAAATTGACTGATGATGACTTCGTAAATGTGGAAAAGTAACAAGAACGTTGAACTCAATAATCGAGAATGCAAATTAATTTTTCGGAAGAGGATGTTCCTCTTGAGCCTACAAACTTAAGTGACATTGATGTGACTGTTGTCACTCGTGCTGAGCGAGAGACAAAATAAAATTAGTTCAAAGATGACGAGAAAGATTTCGTATAAATCTCACTGGACATCCCACAGTTCACGAGTAGTGTCTGCTCATATGAACTGCTAGTTCACGGCTATTTCCTTAAAAAGATCCAAGAATGGAAAAGATGTTAGGAAATCACTAGTTGAAAGCAGCGGAATTTAAAATTTGATTTCCTTTTACTAAATCGTTCTTCGTTTAATGCAATAAACACGTTAAGTGGTTTGACGGTTATACCTTGATGATCTATAAGATCGTCGCTTTGACCGTCAACGGAGAGTATTACAGTGCGCAAGCCGTCCACGTGTCCGGCCTCTATTGCTAATCCACACGAACTCCTCGCCGGAATCCTCCTTGGATTGCTATTGGAAAACTCCGGTTGCTAGACCGGCCTTTTTCCTCTCTCACAAACTCACTATAGGATGCTCTCTATTTTACACAAGAACTATAAGCTCTTGCAATTGTGATGTACAAAAGAGCTTGACACCCACCTCTTATTTATAGCTGGAGGTGGCACCCCATATGTGTGTAGGAGAAGAAAACATTTTCCCAATAAAATAAGGAAAATCTTCTAGATTGATTTATCTCTTTTTATTATAATTAATATTGCCAATATCTTACATTGAATATAATTATCTTAATACCATAAATCTATTTTTCCAAAATCAATTAATATCTTATATTAATATTATGGTAATCTTATTAATTAAAGTGCACAATCTAAGTGTATCTTATACCCTAGGAGGTGGCGCCCCATTAGTCAACAAATTGACTTCCGTATATAATTAATATCTTGAATATTCTTTAATTATTAATATAATTTGTATATAATTAATATCTTGTATTTTATTTATTCATAATAAATAAACACCACCATATTAATTTACCACTATAACCTTTTTAGTTTTTAGTCTAAAGATAAACTTTCCTTATTTGGTTATCCACTATAACCGCATTTTAATCCGACTCGAAGTTCTTATGTGTGTGACCCGATAGGCTTCCGAATATGTTGGCCGTAGACACAAAGTGCAATTTACTAAAATGCCTTTCATGCCTAACGATAACGGGATAGCGTCTAGCAACACACCGTGACCCCAAATCATTAGAGGAGTCAAAAGCAATGACTACTACCTTTCATGTGAAGCAGTTACCGTGTAACTTACAATCCTATCGCTGTAATAATATCCATACAATCGTATCTCGAGAGTCAATACATTAACGATCGTATCTTATAATCTGGATATCATGCTCTCTCGGGATAACACATTTACTCTCACTTTGCAAAGATTCTCGAGAGCTAGACATTCCTTATAAGAAGGTCATTTCGGATATTCGATCCCAATCATAGGATACGCGATTCCCGGACGACCAATCATGTATACTCCGCATGCTTCAATATCATACACAATCACCACCGCATGATCGCCCAGTGGTTAGGGGAAATCTCAATAGTGTCAAAGCATGACAATCCACACCGTGATGCCATGAAGACTCCGGTCTAAAGGATAATTACACAACCGACACATAGTGTGACACTTAATGTAAGTGGGTCAGTCTAACGTACGCATTCTTTAATACACGTCCACGTACAGTCCAAGTGTCTATATAGTTCGATAGACGAGATCTATCCCTACCTTCTTTAAGATAGAAGACATCCAATACGTGCTAGTCTGATTATACTATCAATGTCTCATTTGACAATACATAAAACTAGAGACATTTAAGCACTAATCTTGTTATAGTGATTAGAGATCTCATCAACCATAATCACTATCATGGTTTCTCTATCACAGTTTGATACTAGGGACGTTACTATATATGTACAACAAATAACATGAAGATAAACAATATATAATAACATAAGTGCTTTTATTAATCATAATAAAGTTATTATATGAACTAAATAGATTGTAAACGATTCGACCCGGTCGGATCCGGTCCAACCCGATTAGGTTTAGGACACCTTTCCAACAATCTCCCACTTGGCCTAAAGCCAATCACCCATATGCCTAAGCCCATGCAAGTGAACATGTTTCTCATGCTTTGCTTGAGACAATGCCTTGGTTAACGGATCAGCTATGTTATCATCTGTGTGGACTTTCTCTATCTTTACATCTCCTCTATTTACAATCTCTCTAATCAAGTGATAGCGTCGTAGCACATGTTTGGACTTTTGATGAGACCTTGGTTCCTTTGACTGCGATATCGCTCCATTATTATCATAGTACAAAGGCACTGGACATTCAATGGAGGGAACCACACCAAGTTCAGTAATGAACTTCTTCATCCAAACTGCTTCCTTTGCCGCCTCCGAGGCTGCTATGTATTCGGCTTCCGTTGTAGTGTCTGCAATAGTCTCTTGCTTGGAACTCTTCCAGCTCACTACTCTGCCGTTAAGCGTGAAAACAAATCCAGATTGTGACTTAAAGTCATCCTTGTCGGTTGGAAACCGGCATCCGTGTAACCTCATAATACTAAATCATCGTTCCTCGAAAACCAGGAACATATCCCTAGTACGCCTTAAGTACTTGAGGATATTCTTGACAGAAATCCAGTGACCATCACCTGGATTGGACTGGTACCTACTAGTCATACTAAGAGGGTACGAGACATCTGGTCTAGTGCACAACATGGCATACATGATAGACCCGATTGCCGAAGCATAAGGGATCTTACTCATTTGTGCCCTTTCCTCCTCTATCTTAGGACTCATTCCCTTCGACAGGTAGACCCTATGTGACATGGGCAACAATCCTTTCTTGGACTGCTCCATGCTGAATCTTTTCAGCATCTTGTCTATATAGGCGGATTACGACAGACCAAGCAACCTTTTAGATCTATCTCTATAGATCTTTATTCCTAGAATATAGGCTGCATCACCCAAGTCCTTCATTGAGAAGTTCTTGGATTACCAAGCTTTGACTGATTGTAACATTGGTACATCATTCCCTATGAGCAATATGTCGTCTACATAAAGCACTAAGAACACAATGGCACTCCCACTAACCTTCTTGTAAACACAGGGCTCATCTTCGTTCTTGATGAAATCAAACTGTTTGATTATCTTATCAAAGCCAAGATTCCAACTCCGAAAAGCTTGCTTTAATCCATAAATGGATCTTTGCAGTTTACACACCATCCTGGCGTCATTGGTTGTGAAACCCTCAGGCTGTGTCATATACACCTCCTCAGACAGATTCCCGTTAAGGAAAGCCGTTTTCACATCCATCTACCAGATTTCGTAATCATGGTATGCTTCAATAGCGAGCAAAATTCTAATGGATTTTAACATGGCAACAGGCGAAAAGGTTTCGTCATAGTCAACTCATTGTCTTTGCTTATAACCTTTTGCCATTAACCTAGCCTTGTAGGTAGTCACGTTACCATCCATGTCGGTCTTTCTCTTAAAGACCCATTTGCACCCAATAGGAACTAAACCTTCAGGTGGATCAACTAAGTTCTAAACTTGGTTGTCTTTCATGGATTCCATTTCAGAATTCATGGCTCTAGCCATTTCTCTTTGTCAAGCTTTAATAGCACTTTCTCATAAGTTCTAGGGTCCTCATCTTCCATGAGATACACGCTAGTGTACCTTTCGGGTTCACGGCGTTCCCGGGTGGATCTTCGAGGTGCTAGCGTGTCCACGGTAGGGGTTGGCATCACATCTGCATATGGTGTCTCCTCTACTTCCATCAACTGACTGTTATCCGTAAGCGGTTCTCGAATTTCTTCAAGATCACTTTCTAAAATCAAAATTTTGAAAGTGGCCTAGGCCTAGGCCTTTTACAAATCAAATATTTGAATAGGGTCTAGGCCTATTCCAAATCAAAATTGTGAAAGGCCAAATAGTTTTGGTTTAGGCCTGGCCACTTTCCAAAATCAAAATTTTGGAAGTGGCCTAGGCGTAGGCGTTTTACAAAGCAAATAATTGAAAAGGTCCTAGGCCTATTCCAAATCAAAATTTGGAAAGACCAATATTTTGGTTAATGTGCCATTATGGTTTCCCAATGGCCCAAACTATTTGAACCATTGGTTGGCCATTTGACACAACTAAACAAACGAGATATCTATACACAATAAATATCACAAAACGAAAAGGGTCGATCTCCCCGTTGGAAGAGGACAGCCGACGAAGGCAGCCCTAAAGCTCCCGCCGCCGCCGCAGGGAAGGGGGCCGCCGCCAGTCGGCCGAGCCCCCAAATCGTTTCCTTTTTTGTTTTAACTGTCTCGTGATTTAAATCTGGCATCTATCGATTAATTACTACGCAATTAAATTGTGCTTATTGCTTAAGCTCGAAGTCTGGCTTTGATACCACTGTTAGGAAATCACTAGTTTAACGCAACGGAATTTAAAATTTGATTTCCTTTTACTATATCGTTCTTCGTTTAATGCAATAAACACGTTAAGTAGTTTGACGGTTATACCATCATGATCTATAAGATCGTTGCTTTGACCGTCAACGGAGAGTAGTACAGTGCGCAAGCCGTCCACGTGTCCGGCCTCTATCGCTAATCCACACGAACTCCTTGCCGGAATCCTCCTTGGATTGCTATTGGAAAACTCCGGTTGCTAGACCGGCATTTTTCCTCTCTCACAAACTCACTATAGGATGCTCTCTATTTTACACAAGAACTATGAACTTTTGCAATTGTGATGTACAAAAGAACTTGACACCCACCTCTTATTTATAGCTAGAGGTGGCGCCCCATATGTGTGTAGGAGAAGAAAACATTTTCCCAATAAAATAAGGAAAATCTTCTAGATTGATTTATCTCTTTTAATTATAATTAATATTGCCAATATCTTAAATTGAATATAATTCTCTTATTAACATAAATCTATTTTTCCAAAATCAATTAATATCTTATATTAATATTATGGTAATCTTATTAATTAAAATGCACAATCCAAGTGTATCTTATACCCTAGGAGGTGGCGCCCCATTAGTCAACAAATTGACTTCCGGAATATTCTTTAATTAATATAATTTGTATATAATTAATATCTTGTATTTTATTTATTCATAATAAATAAACACCACCATATTAATTTACCACTATAACCTTTATAGTCTAGAGATAAATTTTCCTTATTTGGTTATCCACTATAACCGCATTTTAATCCGACTCGAAGTTCTTATTGTGTGACCCGATAGGCTGCCGAATATGTTGGTTGTAGACACAAAGTGCAATTTACTAAAATGCCCTTCATGCCTAACGATCACGGGATAGCGTCTAGCAACACACCGTGACTCTCAATCATCGGAAGAGTCAAAAGCAATGACTACTACCTTTCATGTGGAGCAGTTACCATGTAACTTACAATCCTATCGTTGTAATAATATCCATACGATCGTATCTCGAGTGTCAATACATTAACGATCGTATCTTATAATCTGGATATCATGCTCTCTCGGGATAACACATTTACTCCCACTTTGCAAAGATTATTGAGAGCTAGACATTCCTTATAAGAAGGTCATTTCGGATATTCGATCCCAATCATAGGATACGCGATTCCCGGACGACCAATCATGTATACTCCGCATGCTTCAATATCATACCCAATCACCACCGCATGATCGCCCAGTGGTTAGGGGAAATCTCAATAGTGTCAAAGCATGACAATCCACACCGTGATGCCATGAAGACTCCGGTCTAAAGGATAATTACACAACCGACACATAGTGTGACACTTAATGTAAGTGGGTCAGTCTAACGTACGCATTCTTTAATACACGTCCACGTACAGTCCAAGTGTCTATATAGTTCGATAGACGAGATCTATCCCTACCTTCTTTAAGATAAAAGACATCCAATACGTGCTAGTCTGATTATACTATCAATGTCTCATTTGACAATACATAAGACTAGAGACATTTAAGCACTAATCTTGTTATAGTGATTAGAGATCTCATCAACCATAATCACTATCATGGTTTCTCTATCACAGTTTGATACTAGGGACGTTACTATATATGTACAACAAATAACATGAAGATAAACAATATATAATAACATAAGTGCTTTTATTAATCATAATAAAGTTATTATATGAACTAAATAGATTGTAAACGATTCGACCCGGTCGGATCCGGTCCAACCCGATTGGGTTTAGGACACCTTTCCAACAATCTCCCACTTGGCCTAAAGCCAATCACCCATATGCCTAAGCCCATGCAAGTGAACATGTTTCTCATGCTTTGCTTGAGACAATGCCTTGGTTAACGGATCAGCTATGTTATCATCTGTGTGGACTTTCTCTATCTTTACATCTCCTCTATTTACAATCTCTCTAATCAAGTGATAGCGTCGTAGCACATGTTTGGACTTTTGATGAGACCTTGGTTCCTTTGACTGCGATATCGCTCCATTATTATCATAGTACAAAGGCACTGGACATTCAATGGAGGGAACCACACCAAGTTCAGTAATGAACTTCTTCATCCAAACTGCTTTCTTTGCCGCCTCTGAGGCTGCTATGTATTCGGCTTCCGTTGTAGTGTCTGCAATAGTCTCTTGCTTGGAACTCTTCCAGCTCACTACTCTGCCGTTAAGCGTGAAAACAAATCCAGATTGTGACTTAAAGTCATCCTTGTCAGTTTGGAAACTGGCATCTGTGTAACCTCATAATACTAAATCATCGTTCCTCGAAAACCAGGAACATATCCCTAGTACGCCTTAAGTACTTGAGGATATTCTTGACAGAAATCCAGTGACCATCACCTGGATTGGACTGGTACCTACTAGTCATACTAAGAGGGTACGAGACATCTGGTCTAGTGCACAACATGGCATACATGATAGACCCGATTGCCGAAGCATAAGGGATCTTACTCATTTGTGCCCTTTCCTCCTCTATCTTAGGACTCATTCCCTTCGACAGGTAGACCCTATGTGACATGGGCAACAATCCTTTCTTGGACTACTCCATGCTGAATCTTTTCAGCATCTTGTCTATATAGGCGGATTGCGACAGACCAAGCAACCTTTTAGATCTATCTCTATAGATCTTTATTCCTAGAATATAGGCTGCATCACCCAAGTCCTTCATTGAGAAGTTCTTGGATTACCAAGCTTTGACTGATTGTAACATCGGCACATCATTCCCTATGAGCAATGTGTCGTCTATATAAAGCACTAAGAACACAATGGCACTCCCACTAACCTTCTTGTAAACACAGGGCTCATCTTCGTTCTTGATGAAATCAAACTGTTTGATTATCTCATCAAAGCGAAGATTCCAACTCCGAAAAGCTTGCTTTAATCCATAAATGGATCTTTGCAGTTTACACACCATCCTGGCGTCATTGGTTGTGAAACCCTCAGGCTGTGTCATATACACCTCCTCAGACAGGTTCCCATTAAGGAAAGCCGTTTTCACATCCATCTGCCATATTTCGTAATCATGGTATGCTGCAATAGCGAGCAAAATTCTAATGGATTTTAACATGGCAACAGGCGAAAAGGTTTCGTCATAGTCAACTCCTTGTCTTTGCTTATAACATTTTGCCATTAACCTAGCCTTGTAGGTAGTCACGTAACCATCCATGTCGGTCTTTCTCTTAAAGACCCATTTGCACCCAATAGGAACTAAACCTTCAGGTGGATCAACTAAGTTCTAAACTTGGTTGTCTTTCATGGATTCCATTTCAGAATTCATGGCTCTAGCCATTTCTCTTTGTCAAGCTTTAATAGCACTTCCTCATAAGTTCTAGGGTCCTCATCTTCCATGAGATACACGCCAGTGTACCTTTCGGGTTCACGGCGTTCCCGGGTGGATCTTCGAGGTGCTAGTGTGTCCACGGTAGGGGTTGGCATCACATCTGCATGTGGTGTCTCCTCTACTTCCATCAACTGACTGTTATCCGTAAGCGGTTCTCAAATTTCTTCAAGATCAATTTTACTCCCACTGACCCTATCCAGAATAAACTCTTTCTCCAGAAAGTAGCCAGTCCTGGCAACAAACACCTTTTGTTCCTCAGGATGGTAAAATTGGTACCCTTTGGTTTCCCTAGGATATCCCACAAATAGTCATTTGTCATATCTGGGCTCTAATTTGTCAGGCATCATCCGCTTCACGTATGTCGGACAACCCCAAGGTTTTAGATGACCTAAGCTCGGTTTTCTCTTAGTCCATACCTCGTATGGCGTAGAGTCAACCGTCTTTGATGGAACTCGGTTCAGTGTATAGGATGCGGTTTCTAGAGCATACCCCCAAAATGATTTTGGGAGAACTGCGTAGCTCATCATGGATCACACCATGTCTAACAAGGTACGGTTTCTTCTCTCAGACACGCCATTCATCTGTGGCATCCCGGGGAGGGTCCATTCAGGTAGAATCCCATTCTCCTTCAAATAGTCTTGAAACTCTCCATCTCGGTATTCTCCACCTCGATCGGATCGAAGTGTTGTGATTTCTTTACCTAGTTGTTTCTCCACTTCACTTCTGAATTCCTTGAACTTTTCGAAGGCTTCAGACTTATAATTCATTAAGTATATATAACCATAGTGAGAACGGTCATCAATGAAAGTGTAAAATAAGAGTATCCTCCTTTGGCTTGAATTGACATTGGGCCACATACATCAGTATCTATGAGCTCAAGCAATTCATTGGATCTTATCCCTTTGCCACTAAAAGGTGACTTTGTCATCTTACCAACTAAACAAGCTTCGCATGTATCAAACGATTCATAATCGAATTGATCCAACATTCCATCTTTATAGAGTTTGGAAATGCGATTCTTATTTATATGGCCAAGTCTACATTGCCATAAGTAGGATTCATTCAAGTCATTTGTCTTGGCTTTCTTGTTATTTATATTAAGTACGTCAACATTCATATCTAATATGTAGAGACCGTTGCTAAGTATGCCAGTACCATAAAAAATTCCATCACGTGAAAAAGAACAACATTTATTCTCAAACGTAAATGAAAATCCATCAACATCTAATGCGGAAATAGAAATAATGCTCTTCGTAAGAGCAGGAACAAAATAACAGTTATTAAGTTCAAGTACTAGCCCACTGGGCAATGAAAGAAAGTAAACTCCTACGGCTAGTGCAACAACACTTGCTCTATTCCCAACGCGTAGGTCCACCTCTCCTTTCCTTAGCTCTCTAGTTCTTCTTAGTGCCTGCATATTCGTACAAATATGAGAACAACAACCAGTATCTAATACCCAGTGGTTAGACTTTGAAGAAGTAATGTTGATCTCAATCATAAATATACCTGAAGTCGAAGCATCATAATGCTTCTTCTTGGTACTCAAAAAGCCTTTGCAGTTTCTCCTCCAATGTCCGGTCTCACCGCAATGGAAGCAAGCATCATTGGATTTGTCTTTTGCTATTTTAGGCGTTGGCTTAGGTGCAGCCTTCACCTTCTTGGACTTCTTTTGGGCTTTTGCCTTGCCCTTGCTAGAAGTGACCAGCAACACTTGCTTTCCCTTCCCCACAGTGCCCTCAGCAATTTTCAACATGTTCAATAACTTCGCAAGGGAGAAATCTATCTTGTTCATGTGATAATTCATCACGAACTGCGAGAATGAATCAGGTAGAGACTGTAGAATTAAGTCAATACTTAACTCTCGTTCCAACTAGTGGCCCAGCTTCCCAAGCCTCTCAATGTACCCGGTCATATTAAGCACGTGTGACCCCACAGCAGTCCCAGATGCCATCTTACAACTAAACAGGGCCTTCGAGACCTCGTACCTCTCAGTGCGAGACTGAGAAGCATAGAGCTCCTTTAGGTGGACCATGATTGTGTAGGCGTCCATAGACTCATGTTGTTTTTGCAGTTCAGGTGTCATCGAAGCAAGCATGATACATGTAGCATCAGTCCTGTCAGAACAATGCTTGTTATACTTCTTGACAGCATCTGCAGCCGAACCCTCAGCGGGCTTCTCCGACAGGGCCTCGTCCAAGACATAGCCAATCTTCTCGTGCCTCAAAACGATTTTGAGGTTTCTTTCCCAGTCTAGAAAATTAGTTTCGTCAAGCTTATTGTCGATGATAAAAAAAAAGGTTCAATTTGTTTGACATTTTCTACAACAATAAATAAAGATAGAATAAGTAAAAGCTCATGTATAAAAACCATAAATTTGCACTTAAAATTTTATAAGGTTTTTTTACTCCTACTAGCCAACTATTCCCAATTGGCTTTCAAGAAAATAATTTCTTTAGTGGGCAAGACCCCATCGAACTACCCCGACCCCCAGCTTTGGCTGATGGGCCGAAAATAATTAAATAGGTGGACAACGATTTGTCGATCGTATCTTATACGACTCTTGTTGTTTGACCAGTCAACTCTTTGACATTTTTTCATCTTATGAAAATTGTCAAACCCTTGCCTCTAAAATCCAAATGACCCCGCTTTGGCAAGTGGCCGAGAGAATTCTTAGTCGAGTCATAACCTCAATATTCGTGAGATCTCTTTCGATCATATCTCGATAACGACGATATACCCGAGGTAGGTCAATGTTCGGTAAAAACGAGTTTTACAATTTATAACCGAAACACCCCAAGTATAAGGATCGTAGTATAGGATGTTAACGGGTCGTCCTAAGGGAGTGGAATGTTTATCGAATTCAAGTATAAATCTATATCGATTATGTCACAATTATCTATCTAAACTAAGGCTGAAACTAACTAAAACCTAAACCTAAGAATTAAGACTAAAACAAGAATAAAAACAGCTTAGAAAATACGAAAACAGAAAGACGGACGAGCGTTCACTAAAGTGAACGAGCGTCTGAAAACTAAATCTAATGGACGGGCGTCTGCTATTGCGGACGAACGTCTGAATACGAATTGAGGCAGAAAAGTGCAGAAAACTTGCAGGAAATTAGGGTTTATAAAACTAGAACTTAAACTAAACTTAATCTAAACGATTACGAACGAATTGATTAATAAATAAGTAAAGGAAAACAGCGAGGCAACGAATCCACCCATCAACCAACAACCCCCAACTAGATGGTGATCTAAAGATGTAGTTTTTAGTAGTGATCTATTCACGAATTCAATTAAATTTCTTCAACCAAATTCTAGGGTTTCGTTTATCTTTTCCAAGTAAACTAAACAAAGATACCAAACATGATCACGAGATTATCTCTAATACTCTTACTCAATCAACTATGCATAATCTCTTATAACACAATTAATCGCATCACTTGAACGAAATAAGACTTAAACCAATATATTTTCATACATAGATCCAAGCATATAGATATAGATAAATCGTTTCATCGAATCGTTAATTCCAACAAAACATGATCAATACAAAACAACATCCAAAGTGATGAAAAACTATAAATTAAACTCACTAACATAAAGCATCGAACTCTCTAGTTGGTTGTGTTGATGATGGGCTTCCTCCGTCGACTCACTGCAAGGTTTCTAGCCAACAATCATGTTGAATATGATTGTTGGGTTGGAGAAACTCATCTCTATGGAATTAGGGTTCTGGCCGCAGCTTTTTGGTGTGAAAGTGCGATCTCAATAATGTGTAAAAAAGTATCCTTAGGGTTGGGGCTGCTGCTGTATTTATAGAGCTCTAAGTCGGTTAGGGTTAAGTCGGCCTTGAACGCCCGTTTGAACAACCAGACGCCCGTCCAGAATCTTCTGGACGGAGCTGGACGCTAGTTTAGCCAACGTCTAAAGACTCTGTATGTAAAATACGATTCTGGACGCTGCATGGACGCCAGTTCACTTCTGGACGCTCGTCTAAGATCAGTGGACGCCCGTCTGGAATGCTTAGGATCGGATCTCTTCATCTTTATCCATTTTCTTCAAGCCAATTCCAACTCTATCTTGAATAATTCGACTTGAGCTTCATTTATCCTCTTTAGCACTCGAAATTAAGCCTCCTAAAGGATAAATAAACATTGCAAAAATGTAATAACGTCCAAATCATAATAAATCAATCAATTCAATACTTAAAATAACCAATTTTTCAAATAACCATGCTAAAACCATCCTTACTAAATAATTGCACTTAAACCCTTAATTCTTATATAAATTATGCAAATGTGGGGAAAATAATAATGAAATACACCCTTAATAATCATATAAATATGGCCTTAACAACACCCCCACACTTAGCTTTTTGTACGTCCTCGGACAAAACAATCAAAACTATAGCTCAACTTTCATGCAATCCACATAGATCTCTAACTCACGTAACAAAAGATACAACAACTATAGCAAACAATACCATCACAGAGATAGATTCAGTGTATGCGTGACAAGCCCTTTTCAAATTTAACAAGCCTTTCAAAGAAATATCCTCTCAAAAATCCAATGATTATCCTAGACATAGGCAGTAATAGCTCCACTCAAAGCCTTCCCACGCACTCAGTAGGATAATCCCTACAGCATATCATGCGGTTCTACTGGGTATAAGATCCATGATAACAAATACTTCACTTTACTTTTACTCATCATTTCCAAAATTTCCAAATTTGACGCATATCAGAATGAGCTTTTACCCATCATAGTAGAATAGGACATTTCGAGATAATCCCCTACCTACTCAAATCATAAGGTAGCTTCTTCTAACTGTCGTGAGCTTCTGGTCATCATAGTGGTATAGGACATTTCGAGATAATGCCCTACCTCACTCCAATCATCGACTAGCTTCCGACAAACGTATTTATTATGATTGCTTATTCATTCTTTTTTTTTTCAAGACATAAGTTACATCTCACTTATCACATTCAAACTTTATGATATTCACAGCACACGGTCTAACTAAGGTGTTACTATACTGACCTTCCTAAGATAAATCACTAAAACAATGAAAGGATATAGTTCAAAAATCTTGCTTCAACATTAAAGGCTTCCGTGAGTGAAAAATGAATACTATAACCATGACAGTAAAGACATGCTATAATTATCTCACTAAGTCACATACTATCATCGTTAGAAAACTACAACTAGCAAGCGTTTAGTTTCAATCATATGCTCGAGATTCACAAAAATTTAAATTTAGTGGAAATTTAACATTCACTCATATTTCAAAAGATATAGCATGAAAACATACCCAATTTACCCCCCCACACTTAAATCACATTATGTCCTCGGAATGTGCGAATAAAAAGAAAAGAAAACTTAGTTGGTTTCAACGGTGGTTGTCGGATGAAAGTTGGCGAGAGGTCGGGCCGGAGCATGAATGTACCGCGACAACTCGAATAGACAACAACTTGGACATAAAAGCTTGCGAACACGCTCAAAAGTATCTGCCACACTCGACATACCATATAATCTCGGGGTACACGGGGTATATGAGCAAACATACAAAACCCTTACAACAAGAGTAAAAGGAATAACCATCAACACGCCACTACGGTACTATTTCTAAAAACAAGAAAACAAAACAACCTAAGAAAAGAAAATAAACAAAGAAAACTAGGGCCGCCTCACAGGAGCGCTCTTTTAATGTCAATAGCTTGACACGATTTCAAAAGATCAACCCGGATCGGGCCACTTTGGTTTAACGGCCGCCACCTCGGTATCGGAATCGAAGTCTTGGGGCGGAAATGATTTTCACCACAACAACAAATCAAGTGCGCAATAAGGTCATTAAACTTTTCTCTCCAAACTACAACGACTCTCTTCTTCTTGTTCTTGCGGATGATAGGCATAGGTGTGCTAACATGCTCGGGAGTCTTAGAAGAAGGTTCCTCACGGGTAGAGGTAGGAATGTCATCATCGACTCAAAGAAATAAGATGGAATCTCTTCACAAATCGGGACATCGTACTCTCATCTCTTCTTTGGAAATAAAGAGTCTCAGGCTTCTCCTTTGGTTGCCCAAAATATTTCTTAAGTCGATGGCCATTCACTTTAAAAGCTTGATTACCATACCCGTTCAAAGTAATTACTCTACTTGGATTAACCTCGAGAATCTCAAAGGGACCGGACCATCTAGACTTGAGTTTACCCGGAAACGAGGTGAAGTCTAGTATTGTAGAGTAAAGCCATTTCACCAACTTTGAATTCTCGGTCCTTGATCTTAGTCATGGAGTATCTTTGTTCTTTCCTTGCTAAGCTTAGCATTCTCGTATGCTCGAGTCCGAATTCGTCGAGCTCGTTCAATTTGTAACAACCGTTTCTCCCCACGAGTTGGCTATCGAAATTCAAGAATTTAATTGCCCGAAAAGCTCGTGTTCAAGTTCGACGAGGTAAATGACAAGCTTTGCCATAGACCATTTGGAAGGGTGACGTGCCCATCGGGGTTTTAAATGCGGTACGATAAGCCCACAATGCGTCATCCAACTTAAGACTCCAATTAGATCGATTATTGTTCACGGTCTTCTCTAAAATTCTTTTCAAGCTGCGGTTGCTTACCTCGACTTGGCCACTTTGGTTTGGGGATGATATGGTGTACCAACTTTGTGTTTGACACCGTATTTTTCAAGGATTTTATCAAGCGGCGCATTGCAAAAGTGGGTACCCTCATCACTAATGAGTGCTCTCGGACGACCGAATGCGGTAAAGATATTCTTTTGCAAAAATTTCTTCACGACTTTATGATCATTAGTTTGGGTAGCTATGGCTTCAACCCACTTGGAAACATAGTCGACACGGACGAGGATATATTTATTACCGCACGAAGATGGAAAGGGTCCCATAAAATCTATGCCCCAAACGTCGAAAACTTCGCATTCAAGAATGGGCTTAAGTGGCATTTCCATCCTACTACTCGCCGTCCGGTTCTGCGGCACCTATCACAACCTTTACAAAAGGCTTCGCATCTTTAAACGAGTCGGCCGGTAGAATCCAGGCGTGAAGGATCTTTGCAACCTTCTTCGGTGTTCCATAGTGACCTCCAGTGGGACCGCTGTGGCATTGTTCTAGGATATCCCACTGATCATGCTCCGGAACACACCTTCGAAGCAATCCGTCTTTACAGACTCTGAACAAATAAGGATCTTCCCATACGAGATATTTAAGATCAGAAAAGAACTTTTTCTTCTCCTGATACGTCATGTCTTCTAAATGACCACTCGCTAAATAGTTGACGTAGTCAGCATACCACGGCCTAACCGTTTCAAGCTTCATCAATTGCTCAGTCGGAAAATCAATGCCTATATCATTGTGATTCTCTGCACCCTCATTTACTAAGCGAGATAAATGATCAGCCACAATATTCTCACTACCTTTCTTATCTTTAATCACAAGGTCAAACTCTTGTAGTATCAAAATCCATCGAAGTAACCTTGGTTTTGCATCTGCTTTGTCCATAATGTAGCGTAAGGCTGCATGATCGGTCCATACAACAACTTGAGACCCTAGAAGATAACTTCTAAACTTGTCAATGGCAAAAACAACGGCTAAGAATTCCTTCTCTGTTGTGGTATAATTGCATTGAGCCGGGTTCAAGGTGCGGCTCGCATAATAAATGGGCACGAACCTTTTATCAACTCTTTGACCTAAAACTGCGCCTACGGCGTAATTAGAGGCATCGCACATCGGCTCGAAAGGCTTGGTCCGGTCGGGTGCAACTAAAATAGGGGCACACCGATAAGCTTGTCTTTCGGACAATTGAAAGCTTCTTTGCACTTCGCATCAAACAAGAAATCTACATCATCTTTCAAAAGATTTGATAAAGGCTTGGCGATGGTAGAAAAATCTTTAATGAAACGCCTGTAGAAGCCAACATGACCTAGAAAACCTCGTACCTCTTTCACCGTCTTAGGGTACGTCATCCTTTCAATGGCTTCGACCTTAGCCTTATCAACTTGAATACCGGCATTGGACACCTTATGTCCCAAAACGATTCCTTCGTCTACTAGAAAATGGCATTTTTCCCGGTTAAGCACCGAGATTTTTCTCAACACACCGTTGGAGTACCATATCTAGATTCTTTAAGATTTCATCAAAGCTATCGCCGTAGGCGAGAAGTCATCCATGAAGACCTCCATGCATTGCTCCACAAGTCCATCAAAAATGGCTAACATGCACCGTTGAAAAGTCGCGGGTGCGTTGCATAAGCCGAATGGCATTCTGCGAAAAGCAAAAGTAACAGATGGACACGTAAAATTTGTCTTCTCTTGGTCATTAGGATCAATGGCTATCTGGAAGTAGCCAGAATAGCCATCAAGGAAACAATAATACTTATGACCACTCGGTCGTTCATTAAGGCGGTCAATGAAGGGTAGGGGAAAGTGGTCCTTGCGGTAACCTCGTTAAGTCTACGATAGTCAATGCGGACTCTATAGCTTTGTCACGAGTCGTAAGGCAACTTCCTTCCCTTTTTCATTCTTTTCGACCGTGATTCCGCCCTTCTTTGGCACAACTTGAGTAGGGCGACCCACTCGCTATCGGCGATTGCATAGATGATGCCCATGTCAAGCCACTTTATCACTTCCTTCTTGACAACCTCTTGCATATGCGGATTCGACCTTCTCCGAGGTTGTCTAACCTTTTTAGCTCCCTCCTCCGTTCGGATTTTATGCATGCATACATCTGGTGATTCCTCGGATATCACCCACTTGCCATCCGAACGCGAGGATATTCTTTTTAAGCACTTCTATCGACTGTGCTTCTTGCTCGGGTCGAGTTTCGAAGAAATTATCAAAGGCAATTTATCTCCATCCTTAAGAAAGATATACTTAAGGTGTTTCGGAAGCGGTTTGAGCTCTAAATCAGTAGGTGGTTGCTCAATACTAGACTTTAACGGGCCACCTTTCTCTTTATGAGCTTGGAGTGGTTGACTAAAGAATAACTCATCTTCCCGAGGCTCAACCCCGAAAAGTCTTGGATCAACTCATCCATAGAAATCCCCCGGTCAACACTTGCTTCCTTTTTCTTGTGATCGATCATTTTTCTTAACTCTTCATCTTTAAGCTCTTCGCGACTCTTCCCAATCATCTACTTCCCAATGAGTAGCTTCTCTCCAAAATTCTACCTCGTCCCAACTACCCATCGAGCTTCTTCTTCACCGGGGATTAAGTCTTCCCGACTCGGTTCTTTGAGATCATCGTTTGTTGCTTGGGGCATCTCCATGCTTCTAACCCACTAACAGGCTCAGTGTGAGCGAGTGAAGATGACTCGTCAATGCCTACGGCTTGAAATGAATTAGAAGATGGTCCGCAGTCAGCTTGATCTTCAATGTCCACGACTTCAAAAACACCTATCTCTGTCAACTCCTCTGCTTCTTCGAGTAGGCATCTTTTTCGTCCTCATAGATAGCTTCGACAAACGATATTTCATCAATTACGGCTCTTTCGGGATATGTCCCTCGTGTGAAGGTGACGGATGTGTCATCGACTCTAAGAGTAATCGTCCTTTGCGAAGTCGATGAGAGCGTCGAAGTGTCTAGAAAGGTTCGGCCTAGAATTAGAGGCATCTCCTTATCGGGTGGATAGTCTAGAATAACCCAGTCGGTAGGGAAGACTAAATGTTCAACTTGAAGGAGAACATTAGCTACACAACCGGCTGCAGTCCGGCTAGATTTATCAACCATCGAAGAGAAATAGGGCGTTCCCGCATCCTTTTATCTAACCCGAGCTTTTTGCATACGTTTAATGGCATCACATTAATAGAGGCCCCCGAGTCGCATAAGACATTTTCGAATAAATGGCCTTCGATCTCACGGGAGATTGAAGGTACGCCGAGGGTCACCTCGCTTAACGGCGACTTTACGTGAAACCATCGCGCAATCTTCGCGTAGCACTTCTTCGACCATCCCCCGAAGCTTTCTCTTACTCCCACGAATTCTTTTAGATACTTAGAGCATTTAGGCATTTCGGTTAATACCTCGGCTAAGGGCATACTAACTTGAGTGTCTCTAAGCATCCTCCTCACTCCATCATACTTGCTTGTCATTAGTGAGGGCTTTCTCTTTCCTTTTTGGGGGATAAGGAAGGGCTTTATCATTCCTGTGGCTTTGATTCTTTATCGCCTCATCCTCCTTATCCTTCCATCTCACGAACTTTTCTTCCTTTTTCTTAGTCAGGGGTACCACCCCTTGACTTTCCTTTCTTTCCTCATCATCAGAATTATTTTCGTCCTCCGAAGAATTGTCATTAGGCTCCTCATCGTTGCTTTCTTCGGCATGTGGTTTCTGATTTCCCCCTCCTGAACTTATGGCGTCAGGAGGGGCTACTCGTTTCCCGACATCTTGCCGGATTCAGCCTTTTTACCACTTCTCAACGTTACTTCATTGAGTTCTTCTTCCTGTCCATACTCCCATTTTGAGGTGTAATGGCGGTGCAAACATTCACATCGGCTTTCGGATTTCTCTCGGTATAACTCGGAAGTTTACCGTGAGGTCTCGCTTGCTTGCCGGTCGCCATCGACCAACTTGTCTCTCAATAGCTTTAACGCTAGTAGACAAGGTCTTCACCATGTCTACCAGCTCATCGAATTTGTGTTGAGGGACACATGAGGTGGTATGATTTTGAGTTTGGTTCCATCCACCCTGCGGCCTTTGGGAGTTAGGGGCTGTCCTTTGATAGTTTGAGTTGAAAGAATTCGAATTTGAAGGGCCAGGTGGTAACTTGGCTTGATTGAAGTTTTGTCGTGGAAATCCCGAGTAGTTCTGATTCTGGTTAAAGTTTCGGAAGGGTTGGTTTTGATTATCCATTAGATTTACTTCTTCCGTCATCTCCGTTCCTACTGCATTCCCGGATCGGAAGGTGCGTACGAAGATTGGCCACCGCTTGCTTATCAATTCCATCGAGCAACCAACGGCTTTGTATCGGGGCCGCTTGCGGTACCTTCTTTCTTAACAACATTGGTCTTCTTGGGAGTCGACCACATATTGTTCTTGGCGATGGTCTCGGCCACTCTGTAGGCGATCTCATCACCTCCCCAAGAAGGATCCATGAGTTTGTGGAGTCAAGATAGTCTCTATTAGGTTGAGAGACACCTCGTAGAACAGTTCCGGCAACTCATGTCCGTCATATCCGTGATTGGGGCATTTCCTCATCAAGAGATTCAATCTCTCCCAAGCTTTGCCAACGAGTCTCATCCTCCAACTTGCTCAAACGTAGCTATTTCCCGTTTCATCTCCATAATCTTGCCTGGTGAAACCCACTTAAGAGCGAAGGCTCTTTTGACATCATTCCACGTATGGAGAGAATGATGTGCCAACGATTTAAACCACCGACTTGCTTCACCTTTCAAAGCAAAAGGAAATAGCTTTAACTTAACTATCTCGGAATCAACACCGGGATAATGGCACCTTCCACGATTTGTACGAATGTGGACAAGAAGTCGTGTGGATCTTCTGAGCGATACCATGGAAAGAGCTATTCGAACTAGAGCAACTACTCCGTTCTTTAGATCAAAGTTCACTCCTCCCATGTCGGGAGGACAAATAGGTCTATGCCCCTCGAGAAAGTCTTGATTTAGATATGGGGTGTAGGGGTCTGGTTCGGTTGATTAAGGCGGTTACGGCGAAATTGTTGAAGTTGTTGATTTATGCCGGCTTGTTGATTCGTTGTTGCTTTGCGAGCTAGCATCTGCTGAAGGAGTAAATTTAACTGAGCTTGGGGATCAGGATTTGGAATTGGTGGATCTTGATCTGCCATTATGTCAAGATCAGGAAGAAGCCTCCTTCTAAAATTAGATCGTTCAGGCTCGGGATCGAAGATTAGAGGTCCCTTCTTACTTCTCGTTTGCATAAACCAGAGAAGGAGAACAGGAAGAAATCAACCTTAGGGTTGATGAGAATGAGTTTAGAGAAGATTGGAGGATTTAGAAGTGTAAAAAGATAGAAGAGCAGAGAAAAGAAAAGTGGAATTTTCAGGGACTGAACTGGCGTTCAGTGTACGTGGACGCTAGTTCAGAGAGGATTCAGGAAGTGAACGCTCGTTCAGAGCACTGAACTGGCGTTCAGAAGACAGATGGGGGCAGACGGGCGTTCAGTATGGGTGAACGCTCGTTCAGATGGCTTTTAGTATTTTTTTTAATTTTCTTATTTTAGAAAATATATAGAAACCGAAACTTGAAAAGAAACCTACCTACGAAAAGTTTAAAAACAAGAAAAACACTAAGACGGTAAAAAAAAAACGTCTTGAAATCTTCTAGGGCCAAAATGGAGGGGAAAAAAGTGGATTTTGACCTCGAAAACGCACTGAACGGCCTATGGCCGTTCACCACGTCGTCGGCGTCGGAACGAGCTTTCCGAATTGGGGTCCTGCGTTCCAAACGGACACTCGAGCCGAAAGTTATGGTCAAAATACTACCGCGTGCCCTAACGACCCCTTTTGACACAGAAAACTGTCCTAAATAGAATCCGACAACCGTTACCGACTCCCCGGCAACGGCGCCAAAAACTTGTTCGGTAAAAACGAGTTTTACAATTTATAACCGAAACACCCCAAGTATAAGGATCGTAGTATAGGATGTTAACGGGTCGTCTAAGGGAGTGGAATGTTTATCGAATTCAAGTATAAATCTATATCGATTATGTCACAATTATCTATCTAAACTAAGGTTTGAAACTAACTAAAACCTAAACCTAAGAATTAAGACTAAAACAAGAATAAAAACAAGCTTAGAAAATACGAAAACGAAAGACGGACGAGCGTTCACTAAAGTGAACGAGCGTCCGAAAACTAAATCTAATGGACGGGCGTCGCGCTATTGCGGACGAACGTCTGAATACGAATTGAGGCAGAAAAGTGCAGAAAACTTGCAGGAAATTAGGGTTTATAAAACTAGAACTTAAACTAAACTTAATCTAAACGATTACGAATGAATTGATTAATAAATAAGTAAAGGAAAACGAGCGAGGCAACGAATCCACCCATCAACCAACAACCCCAACTAGATGGTGATCTAAAGATGTAGTTTTTAGTAGTGATCTATTCACGAATTCAATTAAATTTCTTCAACCAAATTCTAGGGTTTCGTTTATCTTTTCCAAGTAAACTAAACAAAGATACCAAACATGATCACGAGATTATCTCTAATACTCTTACTCAATCAACTATGCATAATCTCTTATAACACAATTAATCGCATCACTTGAACGAAATAAGACTTAAACCAATATATTTTCATACATAGATCCAAGCATATAGATATAGATAAATCGTTTCATCGAATCGTTAATTCCAACAAAACATGATCAATACAAAACGGCATCCAAAGTGATGAAAAACTATAAATTAAACTCACTAACATAAAGCATCGAACTCTCTAGTTGGTTGTGTTGATGATGGGCTTCCTCCGTCGACTCACCGCAAGGTTTCTAGTCAACAATCATGTTGAATATGATTGTTGGGTTGGAGAAACTCATCTCTATGGAATTAGGGTTCTGGCCGCAGCTTTTTGGTGTGAAAGTGCGATCTCAATGATGTGTAAAAAAGTATCCTTAGGGTTGGGGCTGCTGCTGTATTTATAGAGCTCTAAGTCGGTTAGGGTTAAGTCGGCCTTGAATGCCCGTTTCAACAACCAGACGCCCGTCCAGAATCTTCTGGACGGAGCTGGACGCTAGTTTAGCCAATGTCTAAAGACTCTGTATGTAAAATACGATTACGGGACGCGGACGCCGATTCACTTACGGACGCTCGTCTAAGATCAGTGGACGCCCGTCTGGAATGCTTAGGATCGGATCTCTTCATCTTTATCCATTTTCTTCAAGCCAATTCCAACTCTATCTTGAATAATTCGACTTGAGCTTCATTTATCCTCTTTAGCACTCGAAATTAAGCCTCCTAAAGGATAAATAAACATTGCAAAAATGTAATAACGTCCAAATCATAATAAATCAATCAATTCAATACTTAAAATAACCAATTTTTCAAATAACCATACTAAAACCATCCTTACTAAATAATTGCACTTAAACCCTTAATTCTTATATAAATTATGCAAATGTGGGGAAAATAATAATGAAATACACCCTTAATAATCATATAAATATGGCCTTAACAGTCAACCCCCGCTTTGGCTGGTGAGTTGGGTCCGAACAAGGGCTCTTCACCGTCGTTATAATATGGGGAGGCAATTTCGACTTGATTTTTGATGTGGGAATAATTTTTAAATTAATTCACTTAATTAATTTTGTTTAATTATGCTCTCATCTACTATGTGCATATTACTACGATATCATATAAAGTAAAACATACACAATATTCCGCGCACAAAATAACCGGTATGATCATGGACTTTTCCTATGTGCGGTTTCGAATACAAACTGACGAAACCGCGGGTCACAAACTAAGGGTGTCTGTAACCGTCAATAGGATCTTTATTGTTGTACGCCAATTGGTTCTTTATCTCTCTTTGATCTTCATCTTCTTGCTCCATTCTTGTTACATAATAATCTATCTAATAAATAATTACACCCGCCGACACGGGGGGAGCTAACGAGAATGGAATAAATGCAAAAAGTAAACTATGTCATGTTCTTCATAACGGCCTAGGACAAATTTTCAAAAACCAACATAAATAAAATATTTCCATCTATCCTATTGGTCGATTCCATGATCAATCGGGGTCCATATAATCACATTATATCTACACATCTAATCCATACAATTTTATCTTATGAAAAGGATTAAATTCTAATTTTAACTACTTATGCGTCTTATTTTATCACATCAAATAATTAAATAACATTTAATTAATTATACGACTTAATCGAAAATAAAATTAACATTTAATTTTTAATCGATTTTAATTTCAATTTTATTAAATTTGAACTATTCAAAATAAAATTAAAACTATAAGAGTCTCCAATTTGTTTCCTTTCCTTTTGGTTCTTAACCAAAAGGAATGTCTTTGATTTCCTAAACCAAAAGGCATCTTCCAAAACCAAATTTGGTTTAGGCCTGGCCACTTTCTAAAATCAAAATTTTGGAAGTGGCCTAGGCCTAGGCTTTTACAAATCAAATATTTGAATAGGGTCTAGGCCTATTCCAAATCAAAATTGTGAAAGGCCAAATAGTTTTGGTTTAGGCCTGGCCACTTTCCAAAATCAAAATTTTGGAAGTGGCCTAGGCCTAGGCCTTTTACAAATCAAATAATTGAAAAGGGCCTAGGCCTATTCCAAATCAAAATTTGGAAAGACCAATATTTTGGTTAATGTGCCATTATGGTTTCGCCAATGGCCCAAACTATTTGAACCATTGGTTGGCCATATAACACAACTAAACAAACGAGATATCTATACACAATAAATATCACAAAACGAAAAGGGTCGATCTCCCCGTTGGAAGAGGACAGCCGACGAAGGTAGCCCTAAAGCTCCCGCCGCCGCCGCAGGGAAGGGGGCCGCCGCCAGTCGGCCGAGCCCCCAAATCGTTTCCTTTTTTTGTTTTAACTGTCTCGTGATTTAAATCTGGCATCTATCGATTAATTACTACGCAATTAAATTGTGCTTATTGCTTAAGCTCGAAGTCTGGCTTTGATACCACTGTTAGGAAATCACTAGTTTAACGCAGCGGAATTTAAAATTTGATTTCCTTTTACTAGATCGTTCTTCGTTTAATACAATAAACACGTTAAGTAGTTTGATGGTTATACCTTGATGATCTATAAGATCGTTGCTTTGACCGTCAACGGAGAGTAGTACAGTGCGCAAGCCGTCCACGTGTCCGGCCTCTATCGCTAATCCACACGAACTCCTTGCCGGAATCCTCCTTGGATTGCTATTGGAAAACTCCGGTTGCTAGACCGGCATTTTTCCTCTCTCACAAACTCACTATAGGATGCTCTCTATTTTACACAAGAACTATGAACTCTTGCAATTGTGATGTACAAAAGAGCTTGACACCCACCTCTTATTTATAGCTAGAGGTGGCGCCCCATATGTGTGTTGGAGAAGAAAACATTTTCCCAATAAAATAAGGAAAATCTTCTAGATTGATTTATCTCTTTTAATTATAATTAATATTGCCAATATCTTAAATTGAATATAATTCTCTTATTAACATAAATCTATTTTTCCAAAATCAATTAATATCTTATATTAATATTATGGTAATCTTATTAATTAAAATGCACAATCCAAGTGTATCTTATACCCTAGGAGGTGGCACCCCATTAGTCAACAAATTGACTTCCGGAATATTCTTTAATTAATATAATTTGTATATAATTAATATCTTGTATTTTATTTATTTATAATAAATAAACACCACCATATTAATTTACCACTATAACCTTTATAGTCTAGAGATAAATTTTCCTTATTTGGTTATCCACTATAACCGCATTTTAATCCGACTCGAAGTTCTTATTGTGTGACCCGATAGGCTGCCGAATATGTTGGTTGTAGACACAAAGTGCAATTAACTAAAATGCCCTTCATGCCTAACGATCACGGGATAGCGTCTAGCAACACACCGTGACTCTCAATCATCGAAAGAGTCAAAAGCAATGACTACTACCTTTCATGTGGAGCAGTTACCATGTAACTTACAATCCTATCGCTGTAATAATATCCATACGATCGTATCTCGAGTGTCAATACATTAACGATCGTATCTTATAATATGGATATCATGCTCTCTCGGGATAACACATTTACTCCCACTTTGCAAAGATTATTGAGAGCTAGACATTCCTTATAAGAAGGTCATTTCGGATATTCGATCCCAATCATAGGATACGCGATTCCCGGACGACCAATCACATATACTCCGCATGCTTCAATATCATACCCAATCACCACCGCATGATCGCCCCATGGCTACGGGAAATCTCAATAGTGTCAAAGCATGACAATCCAGACCGTGATGCCTTGAAGACTCAGGTCTAAAGGATAATTACACAACCGCCACATAGTGTGACACTTAATGTAAGTGGGTCAGTCTAATATACGCATTCTCTAATACACGTCCACGTACAGTCCAAGTGTCTCTAAAGTTCGATAGACGAGATCTATCACTACCTTCTTTAAGATAGAAGACATCCAATACGTGCTAGTCTGATTATACTATCAATGTCCCAATTGACAATACATAAGACTAGAGACATTTAAGTATCAATATTGCTATAGTGATTAGAGATCTCATCAACCATAATCACTATCATGGTTTCTCTATCACAGTTTGATACTAGGGACGTTACTATATATGTGCAACAAATAACATGAAGATAAACAATATATAATAACATAAGTGCTTTTATTAATCATAATAAAGTTATTACATAAACTAAATAGACTGTAAACGACCCGACCTGGTCGGATCCGGTCCAACCCGATTGGGTTTAGGACAACTTTCCAACAAAAGAATGTCTACAAGCGCAAGTCATCTAAACTAAATAAGTTAAAGGCTAAACCGAAATATTAATCAAAGAAAGTATAGGATAAGGAAAGTGATTTCGGATCACTAACCTATGAATCCTTAGAGACTTTCTTAACCGAGTAATTTGACTCAGAAGCTAAAGTTCTTTTGTAAGAACAAGGTAGCTGGGCATTCATGATAAAGAGTAGACAACGGACAGTTATTTCATCTAAGATAGTGGAGTGATATAAGGAAATAATTTTCAGATTTTAATCCTTGAATATCTAAGAAATATAATTTATGTTTTCTGATTCGTTCGAACAAATGGATTCAATTTCACATCGATAATATAGTTGCCTTAAAGAAAGTGAATATTACATTTGTATACGATTCTGAGACTCATACATTTGTCTGATAAAGTCAGAACCACTAAGTAATGCAGAAAAGGTATATGTAAGACATCATAAACTATTAAGACAAATGGTTTCCATATTTTGATAAACGATTCTTCAACATCTATTAATTAGTGCATATATCCTAGAGATAAGATCTGAAGACTGGCTAAGGGTGATTCCTATCTCCCAGTCTAAGAACACTATCTCAAAAGAAAAATGACTAAGTAAACTTTCAGTTAGGAAAGGTTAATAGAGCTAAAGAAGTATCATAGCTTGTTCATATTGACCTTCGGGGTCTTATGAAGGATACAAGCTAGTGGGAGCTTTTGAGTAATAGACCTTTTTGTCTAAAGACTACTCGAAACGGCGATTAGTTTGTCTAAATATTTGGAGGAATCTCTGATATTACCAGAGAAACGAGTATTCCATGCTCAGATATAGGCTACAGCATGGTTTTGTCACTGATGTTTGGCCTACCTCCGAGTGAATTGATTTCACTAAAAAGATAAACCATAGACTGTCTTGTATTGTTATTGATATGCTAAAATACACTGCTTAACTCAATTAAGATATTGGTTGCAAAATAACGGTATACATTTTTATGTAATACCGAGAAGTCTACCTAGAAGATGCCTATGAATTTGTGGATAAGAAGTGAATTAAATTTACCTCACTTTCGCAAATAGAGGCATTTAGCACTAGTGCTTGAAGGTAGGACTGGAATTTTTTTATACACGTTCAGATGGTGACTGTTCGTGAAATATCTTAATGCAATGAGTAAATGTTGGTTATAAGATTCTTGAGATCGGATCGTGACGGTTACACTGTTACATCCTTTCTAAAAGAATGTTTAAATAACAACCTTAGACCTTAAAGTACAGTTACTCAAGGAGTTACTATCTGAGTTAATCAGACCAAATCCAACATTGGTTGTTGGGGTTACGCTGATAAATACTACAGAACCAGATCAGAATGTAAATCCACCCGAATGCAGTGAGAGTATGGTTTATCCATTGACCCGCTGTGACTATACAGACTTTACAGTCTGCTTGGGGTGATTGATTACCTATGGTTCTTCTGGAAGGACTGTATAGGATTCTGATAATAAGAGGTTGGTTTAAATCCATAAACTTGTATATGGAGTTTTGGTACCCCAGTTCTGTTCATACTCTTGTAGAACCACCTGAGTGTCTCAGGCCCAGTGGGAGTAATTGGATCTACATGGAAAGGAGTCGAATGAATGAGAAAGTTTATCTTTCTAAGCAAAGCCAAATGGTTTTGGGGGTAACTCCCTGAGAAGTAGACAGTTAAACAGGGGTGATGCCCTGAAACTTTCTCTCCACTCAGCCTTGCTTGACTCTATGGAAAGCAGAAAGATTAACAGGGGTGACGCCCTAAAACTTTCTTGCCGTACAAAGGAGCTTAGATTCATTCAAAACAGAAAGGTTTTAGCTTAAAGCCAATGGAAGATTGACTGCCTATGCATATATCCATTGATGGATTAAAGCAAACCTCCAGGTCATTAAAAGTCACATGTTTTGAAATGTGTGAGCTTGAATATTGATGAGTCTTTTGTAGACTGGATAATCAACATTGGTAAAGTAGTAGACGTTAGTGTTTATGAATGATAATACTGCAACAGTTGTAAGCAACATGTGTGTGTTATTTAAGTCAAAAACTGATGAGCCAAAGCTTCTCTGAATCAGAGAAGTGGACTACATTCTTAGAATTTGATTCGGTCGAATTCATGAGAACAAGTTGTTGGAAATATCCCATCCATCTTATTGGTTAAAGATGATAATGCATTTTCGAATGTAGAATTCAACGAGAGGTTTCCTACCCAACCCCTCACGGAATAATTCTCTTAGTCTTCAGATATAGAGAAAATGGGATAGATTCTCTTTTGGATAGAGAAAGTCAGGTTATTAAAATTCGATTAAATTCAAGTCTTGGATTCGATCATTGACAGTAGTTTAGTGCATCCTCAAGTATCTTTAGAGAATGATGAATCATATGCTTGTGTATTTGGGTGCGAACCTGAGTGTCGTTGACTACACTGATTCTAATTTTTTTTGTCGGATTAAGGATGATCGTGAATAGATCTTAGACTCTGTGTTTACTCATAGTGATGAAGCTATAGTCTGGAGCAATCCAGTACTGCCAGTTTGACTCGGTTAGTCGAATACATAGCAGCTTTCGGAGCAGCTAAAGAGGTAGTGTGGCTTGAGAAGTTCTTTGTTGGATCGGGAAGTGATTCCAGGTCTCGTTGAGCCGATATCATTTTACTGTGTAAACAGTTAAGAGGTAGCTCATGCAAATGATCTTCGCAGTCACAAGAGGTCAACAGCATATTGTAAGTAAGTACCACCTGGTCAGACAGACCGTGCAGAGAGGTGACATTTCGGTCCTAAAGATCGCCTCAAAATCGACAACCTAGCTGATCAGTTTACCAAGACACGTGGCATCTAATGTCACTGATGAGCTCTTGGCAGGTATGAAATTGGGAGATATGTCTCATCTGCTTTAGATCAAGTGGGAGAATGTTGTGGATAGAAACAATAAGGGTGTTGTGCTCTAAAAACAGTCATTGCTTGTCTTTACGGGCAAGTGGGAGATTGTTATATATAGTTTGCCCGAAAGACAATTGTTGCTTGTCCTTATGGGAAAGTGGGAGATTATTGGAAGTAGCGCCCGAAAGACAATTTATGTAATTGTTTTTAGAATTAATAAATGATAGATTTATTCTCATCTTATTACTTGCTTTGTAATTGTAATTAATACACTACTTAAAACCCTAAGTCGTATCATATGTATCCATATAACTTAGTGTGTGTCACACATGAGGATTAAGTTTATGGTGATACACTTGAACTATTAGTCCGTGGTGATGTTAATCAAAGTATGGGGTCTATTGATTAAACCACCATTAATGCGCCCAGAACACTTTATGGTGTGACTGTCTTATCCGGACCGTCGACATTGGTTGTCTAAGTGGGGCATTTATATAAGATGAGAGTCATATAGGACTGGACCGATTTAATCTGCGTTTCTCATATAATTCTGTGATTGAAAAATCTTATTAAGTCACAAGATGATCATATATGGATTAACCTTAATCCTGAAGTGATTACAGACTCCTACTTGTTTCAGGATAGGGTTTGATATGTTCGTTAAGGATCGCTAAGAGGCGCGGTCCGAATCACTTTCACGTTGGCACTATTCTGGAATGAGTGAGAAGTGTGTGTCTCACAGATATGGAATCCATTCCTTCCTGCGGGAAGTAGAAAGACAATCCCCTTATTTGTTAGTCCTAGAAACTGATCAATCCCGGGAGTTCGTATTTGTTATGAACTAATTGATCACTAGTGGGTTAATGGTAAATAAGGATAAGATTTATTGAAGAAGGTTTACGGAAATATTCCTACTTCGTTACGATTGTCTTTGGAGGGTTAGTCTGTATGTAATGATTATATCAATGGACACTTATCGACTCGACTCGACATTTTGAGAATAAGTTATATCTATAATCGATAGAGTTCAGTTTCGGATTTATGGTTGCGTAATTCCGGAATTAATGAGTTGAGTAGAAATATTTTGTTCGATGAATATTTTATTCAATTTATTGTAGCTACTGATTATAGGTCCTTGGTCCCCGGGTTGGCTCCTAACACGCGAGTGTTTTCTCGTTTTATGGAACCTCGAGAATAAATTAAATAGTTGGTCTATTTAATGAATATACAATATTATTTATTTGGTAAATAATATGTAAAATAGAAAAGACATTTTCAATTAAAAATTTGACAAAGGTGGCGCCTATTTTGTGGACAATTAAGAGAAGAAATTTTCCTAGATTATCTCACATGTGTAATTAATTAATTATCTATTTGTTGGATAATTAATGGAAAAATAAAGAGATTGATTTTTTGGGAATTATCTCTTATTTTGTGGGAAATATATCTTTTCCTTATGGGAATAGGTTTTTGTGGTGTAAAAAGAATACCTCTCTTGATTAGTTATTTTCCTATATAAAGAGTGTTCCTCCTAGCACAATATGAATCACAAATTGCGCCACACATCAATTAAAAAGGAAGAAAAATTAGTTTCTTGCCTTAGTCATTTAGAGAAGAAAAACCTAGGGTTTTCTTGTGCATATTCGAGGAGGTTCTACGGCGAGGATCGACGACCACCAGTCGTCGCTAGGAGATACAATCCAGAAGACTACGGCTTCTCCCTTGGTCGATTTTATCATCTCTCTCCGGTTTGGGTAAATCTACTAACCTTCTCGTAGGATTAATTAGTCATGTTTCATATCGTAAATCGCATAAGCTTCCGATGTGCTAAGATCGAGTGTCTCGATCGGTGCTATTACTTCTAGCACCAACACCCATTGGACCATGGCAATAACACACAAAGAGAAGTCTGGCACAACCAGTAGCATATGGCGCACGCCATATTGGCGGGTGAAACAATTAAGAGTCTAATTTATTCCCCTCACCTACCATATCATCAATACCCTTCATCTTCTTCACTCTCACTCATCCTTGAAGGCACCCCAACCTCCAAGGCTCTTTTATCCGAATTTTAGCATAAAATTAGCTTTTAATTGCAAGGGTAAACATTAAGAATTCTTAGCTTGATTTCTAAACTACTTTGGTTGGAGCAAGATTAGCACTTTGTGTATCAAACTCCATTGAAGGCTTTTGAAGTTGAATGAAAGTTTCCATTTTTGAGTTCATAGCTTGTGATTGGTAAAATTCTTTGCCTTTACATTGATTTAATTGTTCTCATAATTATGAATACTAACCTTGACATGTTGGTGTCCATAATCATGAGTGGTTGTTCCTACACTAGCCAAGATGATGTTGTAGAGATAGTATAATCTCTTGTGCTGATTGAGAATGGTTGTTTATTTTGTTTAGCTTCAATTGTTGTGAATCTTTTCCTACTTGCATTGTATGGTTTGCTTGTTTTGGAGTAATTAACTAAAATGCTTTCATACACACACTTAATGGAGACCGAAATGAGATGTTGGGTGTGGGAAAAAGGGTAGGAGAACCGGAAGGTAAAATCGACCTTAAGTGGAACTCGATTTCTTATTCGGGGATTATTGTTGTTCATTGCATTCAAGTTCGTAGCATGTCGAATCATTAGGCCTAGGACACATAGACCAAGAAGGAGGCATAGAGTAGTTTCATACACTCGTATGAGGGGGAACTAATTGCTTAGGAATGCACCGGTTCATACTTGTTGGTCCCAGAGAAGGGTAAAACTATAGTCGAAGGGGGGGAATGACTATAGTGGAGTTTCAAAAACTTTTCTTATATTTAAAAGCTTTTGGGTAGTGGATAAGTCCCTTCTTTAAATGTTGGTTCAATGTAGATTATTCAATCACAGATATAGAGTATGCAATGAAATAAAGTGTTGTAAAGTAAATTGCTGAAAGTAAATAGACACAAAGGTTTATAGTGGTTCAGGGTGGTGTAATCCCTTAATCCACTCTTCTCATGTGATGATTGGAGGAATTCACTATTGTTTTCATAGATACAATAGCACGATTGTCCTTGGCTACACAAGCTTCACAATCTGCAAGACTATCACTCCCTGGCTTCAAAAGCTTCAGTGACTCAGTCTCTATCAATGCTCCTTGAGAACAAATCCTTCAGCAGCTATCACAAAGGTTGCAACTCCTTCTCAGATTCCTCCGATTCAATTGCCTCAGTTGATGTGAATTGAATTCACAGATTTGTTGATCAATCTCAGAGCTTGATATGGAATTGAAGTTCTGATTGCTGAGTTGATCTCTTGATGTTTCCTTTAAGTACAGATAGAAGGCTTTGCACTTTGACAGAGTTTCTGCTTGTTTCGTATCAGATTCAATCATTGTTTTTCTCTTCTATCAATGCCTTCTATTTATAGCCTTGATAATCCTTGATTTGAATTTCCGTCTGTTGGCTATTTAATGTGGAGAATAATCCTTGATTTAATTCTTGATTCCCTCTTAATTGTATTCTTCTTGATTTCAGTGATAGGATTTTTCAGCGTGTGGGGAACGTGTCGTGTCGTAAATGTGTCGGACACGGCGCACGACGCCTATATTCAGATGTCGGTGCTACATAGCCTAGCGCTCGTGCAAGACTCTCATTCAAAAAGAGGTAGAAAAAGCCTCAGCTCGTACTTAGTAGTTATTGAGGAATGGGTTGGGGAAGGGGACGAATCGGAGCGACAAAGGGCTGAATCTCAGAGGATCGTGGCAGCAAGGCCCATTTTTTTTTTTTGTTAATACGAAAAAACAATTTTATTTTATCTCCTATTTACTCAGGCGACGAGGAATCAAATTATGAGTATATTTACTCCTTTTTCAAACGTTTATCAGAAAATCCGCCATTGATTGATCCTCAATTGATTGTTCATTTAATGCTTGATCTTCATCATTTGAAATCTAAACGAGTAAAGTTTACTGGGCCGTTCCCTGAACGGTTAAGTGATCCTTCTGACTTTGCTATCTGGATCTTCCTTCACTGCTTTGTCTTTACTCAGCCGATAGTCAGTTCACTCTGTCGGTTTACTGCTTTGTTATTTTCTTTGATCTTTTAGGTACTTCTTGTACTTCACTGATCCTTGATTTGGGTGAGATTAGTGTACACCATATTTGACAATGTATTGCATCATTTGAATTATAACTTATACTTATCCAAGGTCATCACAGACTTCCTTGGTTATAAGTCAGACCATAATGTCTTCATGCTTCATTGTTGGTACTTGGCTGGCTTCACTCTGCCGGATATCTGTTTTACTTTGCCATCCTACCAACTAGTACAATACTTGTCTGACTCAACTTATACAACATGTCAGACTCTAAGTAAAGACTTATACAGAGATTTCTAACTTATTTCAGGCTTGCTATAACAGCTAGTATAGTCATCATCAAAACATAATAAAATGTTCCTAACAACACTTTTGAACACCGTTGGTAGGTTGGAAAGAACCCACTCCCATGATACTTATAGAGGTTTGCTTAATTTACATATTGTCTTGGTTAGGCCATTTTATCATTTAGCATCCTTTATTTCTAGTAGAATCATTTAATCACTTATTTTCTTGTATTATTGCATCCTAGATCGAGATAATAATAGCTTTTTGGTGTTTGACAATCCAAATCTTCGTGGGATACGACCTTGACCACTAGACTTGACTACAATTGACCCGGTACACTGCCGGTTAGATTGGACACCTAGAAAAATCGCATCAGTTAGCTGAGTCTGTTGAATACAACTGAGTTCTATATATGGTCTAGCTACTTGGTTACACAACTGGAAAGTCAGCTGAGCTAATTTACGTCTGGGGAAATCAGTTGGAGTTGAGGTTCACGTCTGGGGCATTTATGGGAATTTCGACAAGTGTTATAATGGCAGCTAAGGTTAGGGTTCCAAGGTTATAAATACCCAATGGTTGTAATCAATGTAAAGTGTGAAAAACTCATATATTTCTGTGCATAATAAAGTTCTCATTTTCTGTCCGTGAAGTAGTCATCATAACGTCGGAAACCAAGTTAAATCATTGTGTTCTTCTTGTTTTTGTTATTTTTGTCTTTGTCGTTAATCTTTTATGTTTGATTGCTTCTATGTTTGTTCTTTCTTGTGCAACAAGTTTCTCATCTGTTTTATCACTACATTATTTATCTAGAAATTTGTTCCAGTAAGGTTACCGGAGCGGAAAACTATATTTTTTAATGACAAAATGATATTTGTCAAAACACCAAACTACATCGTTTTAATACTAAAAAACCCGGATCTCAGTGGGGTCAAGTGACCCTAATTGAAAGGGTATATCCGTCTGTGGGCCCATCTAATGCCTTAATGCCTTGTTCTCTTTTCATATTTGAACTCATTGGATCATCATTCAAAGGTCCAATTACCCATTTCGACATACCTTTTATACCATACGATCTCTGGCATCGGCAAATGGCACTAGAATGAGGTTCTAAACCGTTAAACATAGCCCATGCTTGTAGCAAAACCCAACGGTCAAATAAAGCTGGGGTAGAACAAATCTCCTCATTACATATCACGGGAGGAATCAATGCACATAAAATGGATATACCATTTGTGTGTGTTGTTGTTGTTTTTGGGCTACTCGAGATTCTTTCGTATACAATCTAAAGAAAAGTATGCAAAGGGTTATTCACTCATGAACAACTCTCGGCATCTTCTCGTCAGCAAGCTGAGCAAACTCCTTACATGTATATAACCCAGACGTGTCCAACCTTATTCATATAAACAACATATCAAGCCAACTTCAACTCTTATTATGAAACTGGAACAGACCCTTGTGTTGTCTATTATGATCGAGAAATGAGCATGCTGCCACCTCATCATATGTATTCTAGGTCAGGTGCCTGCAAGGATAGATACCCGCATGTCAGAACTAGCATATCAAGAGTTGAACTCATTATACTTACACAAACTTGTCCAAGTATGGTCGGGAGCTATATCTATACATATACATGCAGATTGCGGAAGGAAATGAAAAGGACACAAATGTTCGATAGAACTTTCATTGAGACAAGCTCTTATTGCAAAAAAGCGAATAGACTTCGGAAAAGCTTTATATTACCGATCTGAGAAGGTACTCAACCCCCTTACTATTATATTGATGGGCTAAGCAGGTACTTAGCATCTTCTTATTATATTACCGAGTTGAGCAAGGCTCAAGCTCTTTTTATTAAATTATCGAGCTGAGCAAGTGCTCAGCCCCCTTTCTTTTATATTGGTGAGCTAAGTAGGTACTTAGTTTCTTTTTATTATATCGCCGAGCTGAGCAAGGCTCACCTATTTTTTTATTATATTATCAAGCTGAGCACGTACTCAGCCTTCTTTGTATTATATTGGTGAGCTAAGCATGTATTTAGCCTCTTATTATTATACTGGCGAGTTGAGCAAGGCTAACCAACTTTTTATTGTTTTATCGAGCTAAGTAGGTACTTAGACCCTTTTATACTATATTGATGAGCTAAGAAGGTACTTATCCTCTTCTTATTATATTGACGAAATGAGCTAAGAAGGTACTTAGCCTACACGTAACACTCATCTGGCCTCACACAGTGTAAAGAAGGCCACCTCTGCATACATGCCGACATGGTCCTCAGATCATCATATGGGCCAACATAGGTTTCAGCTCGATAGAGGGCTTCTATGGTCAACAAGACTTCTTCAACATAGTGCATGACGCTATCATATCGACCTACCTACATGACGTAGGTCGTCATATGTCTCTTATAGTCACATGGCATGACATATAAGGTCTCATATAAGCTGATCTGATGCAGAACACCCGGCTTTTCATATTTGATCAGGTGCAAGTTCATCTCGGTCTCTTATAGCCGATATGGTACGGGACACCTCGGTCTCGAGCAACAGTTTCAACTTAATGAGCAAGAATTATGGGCTTCACGCCATGAGTTGTACCTGCTCCAAAATAGTCTTGTAACTACTCTGAGATTTCAGTTCCACTACTTTAATACGTGATGAACGTCTTCAATGTGATAATAAGACCCATCCCATGATGGGTGGCTATATATAAGGCCTTCATCCTCATTATACATGTATATGATGACACACTCACCCGCAACATGCCTAACATACGTAAGATTTATGCTAATACGCATACTTTTTTATTTTCCGCTCAATTTCAACATAGAAGTTTCTTTATCAGAATACTGACTTGAGCGTTAGAGTGGCTCCCAGAAGTTAAACTCTGAGGCCCTCTAATGTCGTATTTGATTTGAAGGTTTGATTGAAAGGACTCATAGGATCATCGTTCAAAGGTCCAATTACCCGTTTCAGCACACCTTTTTATACCTGGCAATTTTAGGCATCATCACTCACCGGTAGGGCCTTTCCAAAAACCTTTCTTTATCCCACACTTAATGCCTTAACTTATGATTGACATGGGTATGATCCAAACTCATACACGTGGCACTAAGTAAACTAATTTGAATCTTCTCAGCAAGTGGGCCGAATGGGGTCAACTCATTATTAGACCTTGAACGGATATTGATCTCAACAAAGCTAGCCTTCAGAATGTGCAACTCGTCCATGTTCTGTCAACATGAGGTAGATTGTCTTTTGTCCAAAACGGCACAGGTCGTCCTCCGTCATGGTCAGTTCGACATAAGATGCTTACTAGTTCATACAACCGACATGGTGCAGGCCCACCTTGGTCTCAAATTTACAAGTCAGTTTAAGTCGTATTCGACCTGAAACAGTAATTACACATTCAACAAGGCATTTTGATGAGAGTCGAATTGGCTATCATTTACTATGTAATTATACCCCTTTTATACCTTATTTTATGTGTTTCCGGAGACATTTGTTTGTATTTTGATGTATTTTACACCTTGGTTATCATTTCGAGACCTAGGACGAAATGTCCGGAAATCTCATTATTTTTTCAGTGTTTTAATACATTCTCGGTCACCCTAGTGTCCTGTAGGGGTTACTTGTGGTATTTGTTATGATTTTGTACAGGTATTAGGTGTTCGAGAAGGCCGGAATGCGAGTTACGAAGGTAGGAGTGTGTGCCCAGAGCTAAAACGTTCAAACGGATCAAAACTCGTTGGTACTACAACCATACCTTCCATTGATCTGAATTTTGATCCACCTTAGGGGCATTTTCTGGGCTGGACATCTTCATGAAAGTTGTAGACAATTGAATGACCTTTCCAACTCAACTTGTATCACTCAAATTGGAGGTCTACACACAAAGTTATGGCAGATTTACTGAAGGTGTGTCAGCAGGTGTGCGCCTAAGAAATGCTAGGCGCACGCCTACGGGTTAATTTTATCCAAAGTTTCAGTCCGTCTTTCTACTTCTTTGCATGTTAGGCGTGCGCCTGACAAACCCTAGGCGCACGCCTAACAGTCAGATTTCACAAAACACTATAAATATATATAGATATATATACATATATAGATCGATTTTCCAGCTTTTTCTGCGTTTTTCTTCATCTTTTAGTATATTAGATTAGTTTGTAGGTAGATTAGCTTAGTGTAATTGTAGATAGTTGTAATCCGGAGGATCTCGGTGATAGCTTGACACACTATTGACGGGATTTCGCTCAGAGATTCGATTTTCTACAGCTATATATTTTCGTTATTTCAATTTCCTTTCTTGTTCTTGCTTTCAATCTTGTTGAATGTTTGATTTCTTGTTATTTTCTTGTTATAATGAGTAGCTAATCCATTTATAGTCGAGTTATGTGATAGTCTATGAAATCGAACCCAAGCTTGTTCATGTGGTGTTCTTGATGTTTGACTGTTGATTCTCGATGTTACCGTAGTTCTAGAACTTATTCTTATCACGTTTGTTAAGTTGGCCATTTGGTAATCGTATCACACGTATCATCTTTACATATGTATTTTACGAGAGGATACGGGAACCGGGGTTCTAGGATCACCCTGTAAAACCGACTGAGTTGTTCAAATTCGGTTTCGTGTGTGAGGTTTGTATCGACTTGTCGAGCGTTTCATTGATCGTAGACCGTGTGAGGTCAGTTAAATCCGGTCAGCGGACTGTTGAACCTGACATAGGAGGGTAGATTATTGAAATAATATCTATTCTCAGAGCCAGAAAATGACATCCTACGTTTGACTTCGAGAACGTTTAGGTGAATCATGAATACCTCGGGACTTAGCTAGGGTTTGTGAGTATTAGATTGGATCATAGCTCGGCTATCTCTTTTATATAGTATTAAATCTTTCTTTTGTGTATATTCAGTTTGTAGAACCGGTGATCTGACAAATCACCACGTTCGGTATTTGTGTTGACCTAAACTAGGAACGAGACCGACTTTGGTACTCGACCAGATTCCCTGTGGGATACGACATTGACTCACCAATTCTAGGCTACAATTGACCCGGTACACTGCCGGTGAGATTGGACACTTAGAAAAGGCTGATCACATTTAACCCACGATCTCGTAATAGTTCCATGATTCAAACAGTCAGGGCCATGATTACACCATGACTGCTCCCTAACACCTTCATGTCATAAACCACGACATAACTGCAGAACAATCGTCTTCCCACACGATGGAAGCTTATAAAAGGGCCCATGTCCTCACAATTCAAAACTACGTTATTAGCTTGATCCTAAAATCTCTGTGTACGTAGTCAGTCAATCACAATTTTCTCATCTATTGATCATCAACAAATCCACCGGTTCAGTAGTTGGGCTATCCTTTCGAAGTCCAGTTATCCGAATCATAACCCGATTTCAGTCCTGGCGATTTCGTGCATCGTCAATGATTAATCTCAAATTATATCATTAATATACGGATTTATCAATATTACTTTATGTATCATCATGGTCTCAAGTTTGGTGTTTGGTATAACTCAGGTCGAAACATAAAATTGGATTGGGATATGTGAAATCACCGACCTCTTAGTAAGGGTGTTTCTGTCTTTTTGAGAATTAGGTTTTCTTTTCCTATTAGTTTAAGGTATAATTAAGCTTTTATTGGCCTCCAAGTCACCTAAATACCGACCTAAGCTCAGATTCACCTATAAAAAGCCTCTAGATAGCCTTAACTTCATATATTTTGCGTTTTCAGAGTTTTTCGCTAAGCCTTGGGCCGCTGCCCCTAGCCACCTCTCATGAAAGCGCACAGGCTGATTTACAGACTTGGTTCTAGAGCAGTTTAGTAGATTCCTGGGTTCGTTCAGCAGCAGTATTGATTTCCAGCAGCTATTATAGGCTTTGAATCAATTCTTAAAGGTAGAATATAATCATTTCATAGTTGTTCTTGGCTTTGATTGGTAGGGTTAGGTTATTGTAAAGAGTTCTTCTTATCAAAGAGTTATGTTATTAGTTTAAAGATTATGCTTTTAAGTTGTTTTGAATATTGTTTTATGTTAAATTGCACAAAACCAAACATGATTATGTGTCGGGTATCTGCTAAACTATGTTTTCAAAACGGTAATCTGTTTTCTAGATATTTTCATGTAAACTGTTTATGTGTTTTGGTTACGAGTAGTAGAGATAGCATAGTAGTTAGGTGTTGTTATGGCCTTAGTAGGTTCCCGTAGCTTAGATATGATCCTACGTGTTTTATGTGTTCCTACGTGTTTATGGTACGTCACATTGCGATGTATTTATCGAACGGAGTACCATAGATATTATTCAAAGTCTTATATCGGACGTGTCACAAATTGTATTCTATATATCTTTCTAAGACGATTTACCAAACGGGATGCCGTGACGCAACCCACGTTGAACATAGGACTTTAAAATCTGTCCAATACTTTGATATAGATATTGTACCTTAAAAGGTTTCATGTTTTAAGGGAGGTTACGACGTTACGTGAGTGGTGGACGTTTCAGTGATTTTGGGATGTGTGGGGTGCGGTGGGGACGTGGGGAGGTGTGTGAATCGTTGTGTGTGTCCATATAGAAAGGAAGTAAACGGCGGGGACCACGTGGGAGAAGTCACAAGAATCAGTCCAAAAAGCACGTGAAGGGCGTGAATGGTCTTCGACTCTTTTTTATCACACATTTCAAGGTCTATAAACATGCCTACCCTAACCCAATTGAGAAGTAAACAAGTAATAGTACGGATACGAGTGTTACTCTCTCTTCCACAATAATTAAGACATTTATAAAAAACATGTAGATTAATAAAATAATTAATTATTTTGATTTTGTTTAGATAAAAATTAGAATACTTTTATGAAATATAAAATAAAATAATACTAATGCATTTAAGGCAGTATATGGAAAAGAAAAAATAAACATGATTAAAAAAGAAAATTGTATTTAATTTTGTATTAGAAAATGTTATATCTCAGTTATTTTAAAACAATTTTTTTTGATAACTCCCTCACTTATTTTGTAACCGAGGGAGCGAGTCCCCCACCGAAACTCGCAATTTTGCGCCCACGCGTTTTTATGTAATATAGAAGTATATTTTAGGTTAATTTTTATTTTTTACTCAAGTTAAAACACCGGTTCGACCTAAATTTATAGCGAATTTAGTGAAAAAAAGTCTAATCAAATTTCATTACCTTTTTTATAAAGCTCATCAACGTATCAACGTAGTATACTTCAAAAATAGTTATGATATATTATTTTTTACAGAGTTGAAGGACTTAAATTTTTTTGACCTAGGGCCTCGGATTACACAGGGACGGCCCTGCGAGGGAGTATATTATAACGAGTAACACCAACACTAATCTGCATCGTTTTAAAAATAAGTGTCTAATTTGATTTTGATTTAAACTCATCATAAATAACGCTTGGGATGACGGTTACTAATATTTGTATCATAACTTAAAATAATATCGCAGCTTATATTTGTTTTTGTTGAAGTTTTTTTGGAATTTTTTTATATCACTTCATCGATTATTTCTTACAATTTTCTTATCAATCATTATTTCAACTATAAATAAAAAATTAAATTATCTCTCACAATTTCACTTTATCTACTTTATTATTTTTTTTACCATTATTTTATTCATTATACTACTTTATATCAATTTCTCTCACCAATCATTTCTTTATCAACACAAATTTAAAAAAAAAATATTTTAACTTTCTAATCATTACTTCAATCATTTTTATTATATTTTATTATCCACTAACATATAAAAACCCTAAAATAAACTTCAATCCAAAACAAACGGAACCTAAAATAAATCTATAATGAAAAGCATTGGCGATACTAGTAACTTCTTATCTATTGCCAAGGCAATAAATGATAATATCATAACAAAACGTGTATAATTTAAAATTATTGTAAGGTAAAAATGTCTTAGCATTACCAATAATAGTCTTGGAAATATCATTAGGCTTAATTTTTTTTGGTGAAATTTTGTTGTAGGGACTCCTATTAAAACTGATCGTCAAAATTACAGTCACATGTATGAAAAACAAAATAGTTTTGTCTTTTTATATACGTGACAGTCATCCAACAGTCCGTTCTAATAGATAGTTCATGCATCAGAATTTTCCTTGAAGGAACAATTCTGCTGGAGGAACTCACTATTTGAACAAACCGTCATATTGATGCTAAATATATAAATAAAAATAAAAACACTTTGTCTTTTTATACACGTGGTAGTCATCCGACAATTTGTTCAAATGGGAAGACCATACAACATAATTGCCCCTTCATAAAAATTTGGTGCATGGACTCTATGTTAAAACACATACTGTCGGATGGCTATCACATATATAAAAACATAAAACTATTCTGTTTTTTATGTATGTGACACTCATCCGATAGGGCTATTTTGATATGAATGACGGTTGTATTGTTAGTGGTCCAACATTTCTGGCCGACAAGAATTGGTGTGCCAATTGTTAGCTCTTTAGACGAAAAATTCTTAGACAGGGAGTCTCTATTAGACTCGACCGTCAGATTTATGACGTGTGTATATAAAAACAAAACTGCTTTATTTTATTGTCCACGTGGCGCAAGTCTAATGGCCGGGTATAATAGAGATACCCTATGACAAAATTACCTCTCTTGAGACATCTCCGGTCTATTTATACATTTAGGTTTAATTTGTAGAAAATTTCAGTGGTAATTTTGTTTAATTAGGAGAGTGAATATGGATTCAAACAACGATTGATATCGATTAATATAATGACATTAATCACTAGGTTGAGTTTAAGGAGGAGGCATGAAATTAAGGAATATGACATTTTTTAAAATTTTTGTATAAGGACAAACTTATTTAAAAAACAATTGTGTCGCTATAAAAAAAATCAATATACTTTATCTCTTAATCTATAACTTTAAAATTATTAGTACTTTCACCAATTTCTTTTATTTTTTTCGTGCTATTTATTTTGAGACCCCAACGACCGTTTCGACGTAATTTCATAAAATTCACTGTCACATTTTATTTTCTTGTGAGATTTACTGAGTGAATTTTAATCGTAAATCTTAACATAAATGATGCAATCATATCAAATGAAGTCTCATAAAGAAGGACATGAAAAAATAAAATGAATATTAATAAATTGAGACAAAAAATGAGTAGGAAATTAAAAAAATGTTAATAAATTGAGACAAAAAAATGTTACTATTTTACTTGAAAATCTTTCAAATTTGTTCTTTTTTTCTTAATTCTCTATAATAATAAAAATTTGTGTTTCTATTAACATCATATTTTTGCTTTGACCATCGAAATTCTTTAGACACTACGATTATCTTTTCACGGAATGAAACATCATCGATATTGATGTTTCTATCTTTAGAGGTTTGTTATCTACGATCGACGATACTACATAATCTTAATGTAAATGACAATATTTTTATATAACGAACTGTAATATCTTAATGAAAACATTAGTGAAAGCCAACGTTTGAACATGTACCATATTGCCAATGAGGCATTGACTTACTGGTAATTACTGTAGTTCCACAACCCGAAATATCCGAATTCAAGCATTACTTGGGCAACGAAGTGTGTGCGCGTATATTTCGTTACTGTTAAATAAAAAAATTAAAAAAAAAAGGTACGTACCATAATGTGAATAAAAAATAAAAAATAATAGAAGGAAAAAAAAACTGTTAAAAACGTGAGAAGCTACAATCTAGCGGATTGTTCCTTACACATGATGATGGGCTTTTGCAGTTGAGGAGGTATACAATACAATACAAGAGCGAGCAAAACACTTTCTCTCTCTTTCACGCTTTCTTTAAGCAAAAACCTGTGCACAACCCCAACAAAACCATATACAATTAGCTAAAACAATTTTGCTCCTTTTTTTCCCCCTGTTTTGGTAATTTCTGTACTAAAGTGGAAGTCTTTGGATTTGGCTTCTGGAACCAGTGATTCCCGGAAAACAATACCTTTTTTATTTCGACCATCGAATTGAATTTCCTAGAAATTTCTCAACTGCAAGTAAGAGTTGTTTCATTTTCTTCTTCCGTGTATCTTTTTTGTTTTTTCTTTCATTAGTTTACTCATTTTTCACTTTTAATTCACTTGCTTTGTTTATTTGTCTGGGATTTTGCTTCCATTTGAGCTGAGATCTGGTTGCTTTTGGCATGATCAATTTTTTATTGGAATTGGTTTGATTGAGTTGAATCTAATTTGCATGTGGGTAAAGATTTTCATTTCTATGTTTTGCTATCTTTGTTAGCTTTAAACTTGCAGTTTTGGTTGCTTTGAAACATGACTTAAATTTATTTTTATTTTTATTTTCAAAAAAGGAACTCTTACGTTGTATTTGTCTTGTATTTGTTTTTGCTGGATATTGAGATTTTGCGTTTATTTTGATAGGATTGGTTATTTATTTATTTTGATATGAAAATAGAGCTGGATATGGGTGGTCCGGTTTGGGATGAAGAAGATAAGACGATGGTGGCAGCTGTTTTAGGAACTAAGGCATTTAATTACTTGTTTTCGAGCTTGATTTCAAACGAAGGCGGCTCGTTAATGGCGGTAGGCAACGATGAGAATTTGCAGGATAAGCTTTCAGATCTAGTGGAACGCCCTAACTTCGCCAATTTTAGCTGGAATTACGCCATTTTCTGGCAAATTTCACGGTCAAAGTCTGGCGATTTAGTCCTAGGATGGGGTGATGGTTGTTGTAGAGAGCCAAGAGAAGGTGAAGAAGAGTCTAATGTCACTCAAATTCTTAGTCTTCGAGTCGGGGACGAGACGCAACAGAGAATGAGGAAAAGGGTTCTTCAAAAACTGCATACATGCTTTGGTGGAACAGATGAAGATAGTTATGCTTTTGGATTGGATCGTGTTACCGACACCGAGCTGTTCTTCCTTGCATCCATGTACTTTTCTTTCCCTAGGGGAGAAGGTGGTCCAGGGAATTGCTTCAAATCTGGAAAGCATTTATGGATAACGGACACGTTGAAATCCTTTACGGATTATTGTGTTCGGTCTTATCTTGCGAAATCTGCCGGTATGCAAACTATTGTTTTGATTCCTACTGATGTTGGTGTGGTTGAATTAGGTTCAGTGAGACGCATCCCTGAGAATTCAGGGCTGTTGCACTCTATACGATCTTCTTTCTCTTCGTTTTTGTCACACTTACGATCTAAGCACGTGACATCCACAACAACAAGAATCGAAAACAATTCAAATGGAAGTTTCCCATTTGTTGAGAGACCAGAAATGGAGCATCAGAGTATTTTCTCTGTTCTTACTAAACCTAGGCAGAAGCCTAATGTTTTAAGGAAAGAAGACGAGGAATGGGTTGATGCTTGTCCAGTTGGAATCGGGATGCCTCCCCCGTATGCTCGTGATATGTTTCACAACGCTACGTGGAATAATTTCCATAATTTGAAAACCGGAAACAATCAGCAAGGGGTTATCAATGGGGGAAAGGAAGAATTTCATGGTTGTCGAGATTTTCAGCATCAAAAGACAGGGGGGAAACAACTTCAAATAGATTTCACAGGAGGATCATCAAAGCCTGTCATTACTACTACGACTACAAGTGTTGCTGAATGTGAGCATTCAGATATCGAAGCTTCATACAGAGAAGAGCTTGGAATTACGGGTGGTGGTGAAGAAACGAGGCCTAGAAAACGTGGTAGGAAGCCTGCAAACGGGAGAGACGAGCCTCTGAATCATGTTGAAGCAGAGAGGCAAAGGAGGGAAAAGTTGAACCAACGGTTTTATGCATTACGAGCAGTAGTTCCAAATATTTCCAAGATGGACAAAGCTTCCCTTTTAGGAGACGCGATTTCTTACATAACCGAGTTACAAAAGAAACTCAGAGACTTGGAATTAGAAAAAGAGGCATCATCATCATCAAAGGCGGGCAGTAAAACTCAAGAACCCGAGATTGAAATCGAAGCATTGAAGGATTATGATGAAGTTGTTATCAAGGTGAGCTGCCCCTTGGAATCCCATCCAGTTTCTGGAGTGATCCAAGCATTCAAAGAAACGCGTGCAAACGTCGTTGAATCAAAGCTTCTTGCTGCAGCAGACACCGACACCGTGTTTCACACATTTGTTGTGAAATCACATGGAACGGAGCAGCGGTTAACGAAGCAAATGTTGATTGCAGCGATTTCAGCTCGTGATTGTGAATCATCAAGCTCGTTACAGCCATTGTGATTGTTGCAGCACAGGTGCTGGTAACTGGAAATATAGTTATAAAATAGTGAGCTTTTTTTTTTTCTTTTCCCATAGATTTTGGTATACAACAGGTTTTAATTAGCTAGGATTACTGAACTAATTGTCGTTTGACATAATACTAGTATTTTGTTTCTTCTTTCTTCTTTTTATTTGTTATTATATTGGGGTATACAGATCGAGATCCAGCAATAAGATATTTAATATTTAAAGTAATTATTTATTTAGTTATTTTGGAGGGGCTAAAGGATGAAGGTTAAAATGCATGGTTGGTTGAGGGTATCTTTAGTGATGAAATGAATTTGATGTTATAGGCTAATGATATTTTTAAGGGTTTATCTAATGTAACGTTCTGTCTCGGATGCAGAGTCATTATCCTGCGCTGATACGTTCCACACGTGATATTTAGAGTCATTATCCTGCGCTGATACATTCCACACGTGATATTTAAAGTAAATCTTAAATCTCACGTACGACTCGTGTCATGTCGGAGTAATAAAGAACGCGCGAAAGAAAGAAAGAAAGAAAAAAAAACAAACATGAGATTTGGGAAATTGACAATTAAGATCTTCCATTAACCAACTCAACGGATTACGGATGTTGTTAAATTAAATCATAAGCAAGTACCAACATTTATATTAGCGAGCAGCTTATCATAATTATATTACGGATGGTTTTAATCGAACTCGAGCAGCTTATCATAATTAGCGAGCCGAACTCGAGCAACTTAATACTAGTACATGACGTACATTCTCGCGAGCCTTATCAAACATTTTTATATTATATTAAAATATTCAACTTCCGTCTGAAAATACAAGCCATTTTGGGTGTTGACACAGATTAAGAAAGTGATTGAATGTCATGATTTTGAAAGTTAAATTTCTAAAATGCTTATCGACTATCATTAATGCAATAGTTGTTTATGTAATGAAAAGTTGTTAGATTGATAATAAATTCAGGGTAAGACGCTGAAATTAGTAATAAATGTTGAAGTGGTAATATAGAATCACTTATATTGTGGGACAAATCTAAAGATGTAGAATGATTTATATTTTGGGATGAGTGTAGTATAATTTTTCTTATTATTATGATGTCGGAACTATAATTTAATGTGCATATCTTAGCACTTGTACCATTTTTCCGAGTTGCTCGAGTTTGAAATTGCTCGATTTTTTGCGATCTTAATCAAGCTGAACTCGAGCATGATTAATATGTTATCAAACCGATCTCAAGCAATTTTTTCCTGATCGAGCAATCTTGAGCCGAGTTCGAGCATCACTGTTTTAAGGGGGTTGCTCGACTCGATAACTAAATGCTTGATTCGGATCGGATCGCTTACACCCCTAGTTAGTAATTACAACTCAACTTGACTTATAAAAAAAAAAACTGCATAAAGAACTTCATTACTCTATTAACTTGCTCTCCATGTTCACTATCTAACTCGTCTTTAACATGCATATCTTCTTATTCCAATTTCTAAATAAAGGAGTGAGCACCGTCCGGACACTCAGAAAAAAGAAAGAAGATATATAAAATGAAGAAAAGAAAGATTCATGTTTGTCAAATGCCGAGAGACGTTTCATGAATCTACTTCATCCAACTTACAAAACAATTGAAAGCATAATTTGGAACGTTTAGAATACGGCTAATATGACTAACCATACTTTCAACTTGGTACTTTAAATAATACTCAAGGTACTGCGTACGATATGTCGACTTAAGAACGACATGACTAATACAATCGGTAAAACCTCTGACATGGACTTTGAATAATACCATTGGTACTATGTACAATACATAGCAAAGTAACTAATTAAACATATCCTAACACAAGTGATAAAGTTCATCTCTAACCTATGAGAACCTATTAAGGTCATGGCAACACGGAACTCTCATCATATCTTTACTACTCGTAACAAATACGTGTAAAACAGTTTACATAAAAGAAAACCAATTAGTAATTTGGAATATATATTACACTTACCCGGCAAACACATAATCACGTTCGTATTCGTGCAGTTTAACAGAAAAAAGTAATGAAAACAAAGTAAAAACATGATCTTAAATAAAGACGGAACCTTTTGATAAGAAGAAGTTTTACCTTAATGACGAGCCAAACTACGAATCGAGTTACAACTAACTTCCAAATCATACGCGCATCTACTAACCGACAACGAATCTAACATAAATCTTACGAGAATCTAACCTACCAAGATCAAAGCCAAGAACAACTACGAAACGATTAGATATTACCTTCAAAAAATATATTCAGAGCCTAAAATTGCTGCTGGAAATCGAAATTGCTTCGAACACGCTGCTGAACGAACCTATAAAAGCAAGACTGGTCTAGAATATATGTTGGGGTGCTTTCTTGGGAGAGGGGCCAGGACAATGGCCCACTGCTTAGTAAAAACTCTGAAAACGAGAGATGTGAGAAGTCTAGAGCTGTCTAGAGGCTTTTATAAGATTTTCTAAGCCTATGGGGGTTTAAGGTGACTTGGAGAGCAAGAAAAGTTTAATTAAACATTAAACTAGTAGGAGAAGAAGGTTTAATTTTAAAAAGACGAAAATACCATTAAATTAGAACGCTCAATAGAGTCAGGGTTTTATGTTTAAAAACACTTGGTTACGTTTGTTTTGAGTTGAAGTTTATTTTGGAGATTTTTTGTATGTTAGTGGATAATAAAATATAATAAAAATGATTAAACTAATGATTAGAATGTTAAAATATTTTTTTGAAATTTGTGTAGATAAAGAAATGATTGGTTGGAGAAATTAAAATAAAGTAGTATAATAAATAAAATAATGGTAAAAAAAGTAATAAAGTAGATAAAGTAAAATGGTGAAAGATAATTAAATAGTATTTTTTATTTGTAGTTGAAATAATGATTGATGAAAGAATTATAAAAAATAATTAATAAAGTGATATAAAAAAACTTCAGAAAAAAATTCAACGAAAACAATCGTAAGCTTGGTCTTTATATATGTTGATATAAAAGTCATCATCGATGTTTGATAGGGTGGGGTACTGAGAATGTCTGAATGTATCATTTATTGTTGTTAGTGCCTCTAAGCTATTAATTCAATGCAACTACAACATGTAACGTACATGATGAATGCATAAGTGTATGTTCCACCTTAAAACTTGAGAATGAAAGATCTAAGAAGCTCTGACATTTTAATCTGCAAGCCGTGTATAGTGTTGGATATATTTTTAACATAATACGCTCGACATGTATCCGACATTGCACAATACGTTTTTTAAAAATATTCTTAAAAATTCAATATCCGACTCGATATGATATTTTCCGACACGGTGTGGACACATGGAGACTCGTAGATGAAATAGAGACTCACGGGCCCCCCGTGGAAAATGTGGGGGTGTGACTGAATGGCATGGATAAGGTGTGACATCCTTTCCTTCCTTTAATTTATTTATATAATATATAAGCATGAGAGAAAATGCAATGGTGATTGCAACCTTCACGTGTCTTCTACTACTACACACGCCTAACTACCCACCCATCCATCCCGTTGATTTTTTTTTCAATATTATCGACCAATCGATCAAATACCAAACCTTTTTTCTTTTCATTCATGACTCACCACATTTATTTATTTTTTTCGAAAACGACTCACCACATTTATACTCCTAGTATAGTAGTATTAATTATGTAACGCTTCGTTTTCGGATACCGAATTCTTATTCGGAATAGAACATTCGACGCGTATATCATTAAATAAATATAATGTTATACGCAAGTCTCTACGTTATCGTATCAAATTAAAGCAACCGAAAACCCAAAAGACTCGGGTAAAACATAAATGTCACTATGAATCGAAGACAAACCGACTAAAGATAGAAATGTGTCCTACAACAACGGACGTCTTACAAGTACGGTGTCCCAAGCAACGTAAACTTATCTCAAAAGAAATACAAACTTTCTTACAAAAGTCTAGAAATAAAGAACAACATTTTTCTAAAGAAGAAAAAAGCAACAAAGTCTAGTGCAACGTGAAATAAAGGAAATTGGACGCATCATCAAGCATCATCTTTATCACATATCATCGTCATCGAACTCATGGACAACATGTTCATATTCTCACCCCCACAATACATACAAAAAACACCAACATGCAAACGAAGTAAGTACATAAACACTTAGCAAGAGTGAGAAGCCAATGAACAATTAAACTTTACAACGAGAAGGTTCATATAATTAATTAAATTCTCTTTATATGACCGACGCAACTCTAAGGTTCACTTCATTCTCATCAATATGTTGTATCTAATGGTTTCTAACATAGCTTATCTTTGTTACATCAGTATTCAAGGGCACTACCCGTGGTGCTACTCACCATGAAGTAAATGGGTGCAACATATTGGTGGACCACACAAATAACCACGGAAGACTATTCAGATAGACTCCGATAAGGGTGTACATAGTCCAGTCCAGTCGGTTTTTTACGATTTTCTGAACTGAACTCTAGTTACGGTTTTGATATTTTCTGAACTGAACTGGTCATTTTTCTGAATTGGACTGAACCAATACAGTCCGATTCGGTTCATTTCGGTTTTCAGACTGTATTTTATTTACCATAAAAATTGATTTTTTTCTTCTAAAAATGAGACAAACACCATTATTGGTACCGCTATAAAATAAATATGTGATGAAAAAACAGCATACTAATTAATAACATACAATAGCCTTTCAAGTCCCAAGTCTTAAATCATTAACAAAATAAACATGAGTCCATAGTCCATAATCTTAGTACAGAACAAAATACTTCCAGTCTTCATTTGCATGTCCAAAATACATCTAAAAATGCTTTCAAACCGTCCAATTGATGCAAAAAAAAGTTGTAGCACAACAACAGGCAGCAACATCTGATAATAAAAAAAAGTATCAGTCAATTGAAAAAACAATCAAGTTCAAAGTTCAGAATTATTGAACAGAAAAATTAACAAAATCTCATACCATAGCTTTCATCAATCAATATCAACGCATGAACTTGAACTTCATGTGAAGTGTTGAGAATAAAAACACACAAAAAAAACATTAACATCAAATGATAGTTGAAACTAAACCATTATATTGTATTATCAACAAATATTATAGCTTTAATGTTACCTTGGTCAACATCCACATGTTTATCAACATCGTCCAATACTCTGCGACCATTCAAAAGCCTTTTATTTTTTTCCCTCTCTTCTTCATACAATTTCATACAGTCCAAAGCCAAAGTAGCTTGAGAAGGAAATTTAAGCCTATAAGCTCCATATTATGCAATAACGCCCTAAATCCTTCCCCGTCAACTACATTTAAGGGCAGCTAATCAAGAATTACCATTTTCGCAAGTTTTTTACTTATATCCTTCAGATCAAATTTTTGCTCCATTTTTATATTTTTTGCAATATAAAATTAACAAAAAATATATTAGCATGGTATTCATCGTCAACCACCGCTTTCTTCCCCATGGACAAATAAAAAATAATCTCAAATAAATGGAATAAACTTATTAATCCAATGACAAATCCTAAAATCCAGCCAGCACAAAGTTTCTACAAAAAAAAGTCTATTAATTCATTTTTCGCTTTTAATTGAAGCTGAAATTCAGTAACATCAATTCAATAAATATGTCACAAAGAAATATAAGTTATTACTTATTATTTCGTTTTTATTTGGGAAAAAAATATTGCAACATGAATTGAAAAAAAAAAGTACAGGGTTCATAAACTTTCTTAACAGAAATATTTTAAGAAAAAAAACTTAGATCTATGGCTGATCCGAATTTAGATGGAACTTGTAATACAGAATACACAAATAGTACTATGAAAGCTCAGATTGACGGCCTTAGCAACCGATCTGAGTTTACTCCTTTTAGATCTAAGTTTACAAGTTAAAGATTACTCCTTTTAACAAACAAATTACTGATTCAACAATAACAGAGGTTATTACTTATTATGTCGTTTTAATCGAAAAAACAAAGGTTATTATATTTATCTCGTTCTTAATCAAAAAAAATTGCAAAGCAAAAACAAAGATAGAAAATAAGCCAACCTCACCCAAAATCTGATTGATAAAGTGACGATTTGAAAGGTTGGTTACTTACTTGGTTTCTTAATCAAATGATGAAGAATAAGCCCGAAAGAAGATCTGAAGAAGAAAGGCCGGAGAGTGCTCTAATGGAGGTGAACGGAAAGCCAGCGGGTGGTGGTCGTAATGCCGATTTCAAAGGTTTCTTTCCGCCTTACACGATCTATAATGAAGATTAGAAGAGACCTTAAGCAAGAAGAACGGCCGGTGAGCTCAAATGGCGGTGATCAGCAGCTGGCTAGGCTGGAGGGTTATGTTATTTTAGGTGGGAAGCTAGAGTTGTGGCTCTGTGTTATCACACCACAGAACTGGAATACCTGGCAGATTGAACTTCATTTCTTTCAGAATCTGCATGATCCACTGGATCTCAGCACCCAAATTAGACAAAGCCCTGTACTCTGACTCACAGCTGGATCTAGCAACCACTTGCTGTTTCTTAGAACTCCATGTGATAAGAGAATTGCCTAAATACACACAGTAACCTCCAGTGGATTTTCTGTCACTGGGATCAGCAGCCCAGTTGGCATCAGTGAAGCCATGAAGAGACAAATCTGTACTAGGAATAAAATGCAGGCCCTGCTTCAGTGTCCCCTGAACAAACCTCAGTAACCTCTTCAATGCTTGCCAGTGTTCAGTGCAAGGCTTTTGCATAAACTGACTCAGAGTATTTACAGTATATGCTATATCAGGCCTGGTAATTGTCAAGTCCTGAAGTGCTCCTATAGCACTTCTGTATATGCTAGGGTTGGACAAGGGCTCACCCTGATCAGGTTCCAGTTGCTTTCCAGTCACCATAGGTGTTGGGCAAGGTTTGAGATACTCCAGATTTAACCTCTTTAGTAACTGAGAAGCATAGTAGGACTGAGTTAAATATAGACCAGATTCATTTCTGGTAACTTGCATTCCCAAGAAGTGTGAGACAGGTCCTAGATCCTTGAGAGAGAATTTTGTGTCCAGCTGCCTAATGAACTTCTGAATCATGGAGTGTGAGTTTCCTGTAACAAGGATGTCATCCACATACACCAAAACAAACATGACTATATCATTGATATGCGGTAAGAAGAGTGAGTTGTCGATACGGTGAGTGAAGCCCCAGTGACCATTTGAGATTTGAAAGCATCAAACCATGCTCGGGAGCTGTTTTAAGCCATATAACGCCTTGTGCAACTTTGCAAACATAGTTAGGTCCGGACATATCCACAAAACCTTCGGTTGTTCCATATAGGCCGGTTCTGAGAGGGCCATTCAAAAAGGCATTATTTATGTCTATTTGATTTACTACCCAATTCATAGACACTGCCAGGGCTAGAACTATTCTGATTGTTGTTGACTTGGCAACTGGACTGAAGGTCTCAGTGAAGTCAATACCATAGTTTTGACTATACCCTTTGGCAACCAACCTTGCCTTGTGCTTCAAAACTGTACCATCAGGTTTTAATTTCAATTTAAAGATCCACATGTTTCCAACAGTACTTTTTCCTGGTGGAAGTCTAACCAATTCCCAAGTTTTGTTATGCATCAGTGCCCTATATTCAGCAGACATAGCATCCTTCCAGTCCTCTGACTGCAATGCTTGTGACACACTAGTTGGTTCAGCAGGATAAGAGTGAGCATTACTAATAACAGCAGAATAGACCTTGGGCTTGTAGATGCCACTTTTTGACCTGGTTTGCATATGATGAGATATGACTTGAGAGGTTTGAGTATTTACAGGACTTTGAGGTTGACTAGACAGCTGATCATCTATAGGTACTTGTTGTGATGGATCAGACATGGACTCACTTGAGTGTGTGGGACTAGAAGGGACACAAGGATTAGTGCTAGGAACACCAGTACAAGGACTAGGGACAGATGGTTCATTATTGGAATGACTTACCTGATTTGTAGGATTTCCTGCAATGCCTTCATCAGAAGATCTCCTCAGGATGCCTTGTTGTTCCCCCTCTGCTTGAGGTGATGAAGGAATAGGAAGGCAGGACTGAAAAGAAGAGTAATCAGATAGGACTTGTGTAGAAGGACCTTGTGTAAAATCTTGAGAAAAAGGAAAATTGGTTTCATCAAATATAACATTGTTGGAGATGTAGATTCTCCCAGTGTTGTCTAGACACTTAAAACCTTTATGACGATAGGCCGAGGCCAAGGTTGACACACTTTTTGGTGTGAAATTGGAACTTAGTGGTTTGAAATGGCTTTGAGGTTTGGGTACACGACAACCAAAAACCTTGAAAGACTTATAATTTGGCACGGACCGAAGAAGACATTCCACGGTTGGAGATTTGTTTTTAAGAACGGGGAGTTGGAAGAGTGTTTATAAGTTGTACTGAGGCTTGAAAGCTGTGCCACCAGTACCTCAAAGGCATGCTGGCTTGAGCCAGTAGGGTAAGACCAGTCTCCACAATGTGTCTGTGTTTTCTTTCTGCCCTACCATTTTGGGCATGGTCATGAGGACAGGGGTGTCTGAAAGTGATTCCTGCATTGTCAAGATAGCCCTGAAAAGATCTATACTCACCTCCCCAATCAGATTGAAGACATTTGATTTTAACAGAGAACTGTGTTTCTACCATGGCCTTAAATTTTTGGAAAACACTAAAAGTCTCAGATTTGGATTTCAAGGGATATATCCAAGTGTGTCTAGTGTTATCATCAACAAAGTGCACATAATAGTTGTAACCTTCTACAGATTTAATGGGTGCAGGACCCCATAGATCCGTGTGGACCAGTTCAAATGGTGCAATGGCATGTGAGTCAGACAAAGGATGAAACAAGTTGTGTACTTTGCCTAGTTGACGACATTCACGAAAGATAAAGCACCAACGGTTTAACATTACAACCATTCAAGATAGTGGTTAAAACATGATTAGCGGGATGGCCAAGTCTCCTATGCCACAAATCAAGACTAGAGTCGAATTATTACGGGGAAGGGCCGAGTTTTTGGAGACATAAAACGGGACCGAACCAAATTTGGAATGAGAGGAGTTCGATCGGTGGCTTCAAGTGATGGATCTTGTAAAGGCCATCCCGAAGTTGACCACGAGAAGCATTGTCCCCGTATGTTTGTCCTTAACAAAACAAAACGGATCATCAAATTCCACGGACACGGGATTGTCGAAAATCAATTTAGAGATACTAAGCAAATTTCTTGTGATTTGAGGAACATGAAGTATATTGTGCAATTGCGAGTGCCATGTGGTGTGTGAAGGAAAGAGTGACCAATATGTGCTACGGTAATTGCTCACCATTCCCTACGGTCGGTGTGTCATTACCATTGTAGTTGGAGTTGATGCTCATGTTACCCATGTCAGCTGCAACATGATTTGTTGCTCCACTATCCAAGTACCAGGAGTGGTCTGAGATTGTGCTTGGTGTAGCAATAAAGGCTGAGTTCTGTCTGTTTCCACTGCTGTTGTTGTTGACTGTAGGCCCTTGAAAATCATGTTCAAACCTATGCCAACAGTCCACAACTGTATGGCCATTCTTTCCACAAAGTTGACATGTCATTTTTGGACCAGACCTACCAGCACTTCTTCCACCTCTGCCTCTGCCTCCTCTATAGCTGCCTCTGCCCCTATTATTGTTTTGAGATGGATTGTAGTTGATGTTTCGATTTTGAAACCTTCCAGGCCCATAAGCAGCCATATTAGCAGAGGGGTTAGACTGACCACTCACAGCTCCACTTGTTAAATTAACTGTAGGATTAAACCTTGCAAGCAATCTCTCATGTATCAACAGTGGACTTCAGGCCAAGTGAGAGAGCCAATCCTTGAGGTAATGTTAACTATTACTGCCTCATAGTCCTTATCCAAACCTCCCAATGTGGCCAGAATCAATTCGGATTTGGACACTGGGTATCCCGTTGCAGCCAAGTTGTCACTATAGGACTTCATTTGTGCCAAGTAGTCACTCATGGACTTGCTGCCCTTTTCAGATTTAGTGAGGGCACTCTTAAACTCCAACATCCTTGCCTCAGATTGACTGTTAAATAGGGTTTCCAATGTTGTCCAGATCTCTTGGGATGTGCTGCAACCAATAACTTCAACTAGTGCTTGCTCAGTCATGGAGCCTAATAACCATCCCATCAGCAATTGATCCACTGTGTCCCATTCATCAGTGGCTGTATTTGGAAGTCCAGCATACAGATTCATGTTTGGTGGCCTAGGCGTGGTTCCAAACAAGAATCCATCCAATCTATGACCTTTCACTATAGGTAGAATCGTGTATTTCCACAACAAGTAGTTATCCCTGGTGAGTTTCACTGTGCAGGTTTGATTTAAGTGTCCTTGAAAGGGTGACCCAGAGTGGCTAAGCATACTCGGAGATGGTGACCGGAGAAATGACGGAATAGACGAGATCGTAGGTGGTATTACGATGCACGACATCGAGTGAGAGGAGGAGCTCTATGCATGCTCGAAGAGGGAAACATGATGCTCGGGTAGGGAATCGATCCAAAAGCCGTTTGATACTGAGGAAATGAACCAAAATCTACAGTGGGGATGACGGAACTGACAGTCACCTGAGTCGGAGTGGAACTTGGATTTGTTGGCACCACAGCGGTGGTTTCCGGTCCTGTGCTTCCAGAGTTTGGCGCTGCCGACGTCGGTGAAGTTGAGGTCCCAGTAGACATGACGCAAGTCTAAGTGCTCTGATACCAAGTTTGAAAAGAGACTAAACCATAGAAGTCGCCATTGATGGCAAGAAGCTAGGTGAGGAAGACCGGTTCTTTCATTACATTGCCAAAGACCGAAAAGATCAGTTTTTACATACCAAATCTATTACACCGTGACAACAAGATGACACATGTCATAAATATAAAGACACACATGTCACACACACATTAATTTCTAATAATTTTATCTGGAAGCATCTGAGGTTTATGTTTTTGACAAAAACGAGCGAAGTATTAGGTTTAGAAGTTAGTGTTGTGTGTGTGTGTGTGGGTGGGGGGGGGGGGGGTTATAGGAGGAGTGAAAAACTTAAATAATATATATATATAATCAAAATGAAGTATAACCGGTTCGGTTCGGGTCATCCCGTTTTTTTTTAATAAAACCGAAAACTGAATTAGATTTCCGGTTCGGTTTTTCTTTAATGAATAAAACCGATTGGAAAACTGTGGTTCATTGTTTTCCAATCCGGTTCGGCCCAATCCAGTCAATTAGTCCAGTTTTCCAATTTGTCTGTACACCCTACCGATAGTGCACACGTTCGGCGAAGTCCCTCCGTACTTGGGGTCATAGTAACCTACGGAGTTATTTATTTTTACTGAACACCCACACATCGCGATATGAACTTGTGTCTTACCAAGAATACCATGATGTTTAGTCTCTTACTACTCAAGTATGTATATAATTAATCGTTAACTAGCCACCTAAGTGTTTTCAGGTAAGACTCCCTCACAAATACTACTCTCTCTTCTAGACCACTAGACACGGATAAAGCCTAGCAAATTACACAGACATTGATGAATACTAATTCATCAAAATACAAGCCACTCATGCTCTTCCGACGGTCTCAAACTTCAACTCTTAGGAAGCATTCATTCGAGGCCGGAACTAAACGCATCAGAAACTTAATCATGGCTTGTTCATATTCATTTAATATTAATAGATCAAGAAACAATATTTAAAACTCATATCATACCTTAAAACACATTAAAGAGCACAACAGGCATTTTTGGCGTGCGCCAGCCGCCAAACATTTTGGCCGGCGCCAAAATGATTGAAAACTTGTTGTTTTGACTTTGCTCTATTTTGGCGCGCGCCAAAGCCCTTGGCTGGCACCAAAATGCCTAAAACGACATGTTTGCTCTCTGTTCAAGCTTGGCGTGCGCTAAAGCATCGGAAAGCCCTAAACCTGCACTTTTTTTGCACTATACGACTTCTAACAAAACCCAACATGTTTAACTCCAAATGCTCAAAAAACAACAACAAAACATGTTCTAAACGTGCCATAGCATAACAACAACACATAAACATGAATTCTTACTACAATATCAACACTAACACTCAACTTAAACATTGTAAAACCGTAATTACCCATTAGGAATAGCCTCTTGCCTTTTAGCAAGCAAAAACCCAATCAAAACCTGCAGCACTTCTGCACTTCTCCAAGAAAACCTCTTTGATCAACAATCAATCAAGGATCAATGGTGATCAAAAGACTCTACGCTATTAAAACTACGATTTGATCCAACCAAAACCACGAACTCGATCAAGAACCAAACACTTTGGCTTTCATTACCTTTTTCATAACTCCATATTTTATGTACCAAAACGATCCTTTTGTCCCGCTGATTCCAAATCTCTATTCCGTTCTGAAAACCGTTAAGGATCTAGTGAAAAATTGAAAGAATTCTTCCTTGCTTTCTTTGTGTTCTTCTTTTCTTTTTCTTTGATGCCAAAAGTCGAACTCTTGAGGGGGAGAGTGTAACGTTTGACAACTTCTAACAATTAATGGGAAGTTTTAATCCCAAATAAAACCTCTCACCCAATATTATAATTAATATCCTTTAGATTATAATAAATTCCATTAACATAAACATAATATATAATAATTTAATCCAAATTAAATAAAGATAATATTCCATTTTTCGCAAAAAAACACGTCTATCATTTTTTGAAAAATCGGGATATAGCAAATTAGGGTTAATGATTTTAAAGGACAATAGTGGAGAAAATTTGTCAAAAATGACTAATGGATTGAAAATTTATGAAAAATGACAACAAAAAAAAGACTGAAAAGACAAAATTACCCTTGTCACATTTAACGACTTCAATTCCACTATCAAAAATAATCCACTAAAATTTTTATAGGTTTTTGTCCAAAATGACAAACTAATATATTTATTAGGCTACAAGTACATGGATGATTAGAAAGGACAAAACTTAATTAACATTACCAAAATACCCCTTTTTATTTATTTTTATAAACAGTACACCAAAATCTGAATTTCCCTTTTTTTTTTTTTTTCCTTTCTTCTTCCGTCCATTCACAGCAAGCAACCAAAGGGAAATTCAGATGCAACCTAATTAAGCAACCAAATCGCACAACCGGCAGCAACTTAATTAACTCTTCTTCTTCCGTTTTTTTCCCTTTTTCCCCTTGATTTTCCTTGATGTCCGATTCTCTCTTGTTGGTGATTTTGGCTACCTGTGCGCGGATGCCGGAGATGCCATTAGAAAGGGGCGGTGACGGTGCATCAACATCGATGAATTAAAGGGGGATGCTGGATAGTTGTGTTATGTTCTTTTTGGAAAGACCCGAATCAGATTGAAGGGGAATCAATGGAAGAGGAATTCGACATTAATGGCAAGAATTTGAAATTCCTGCTGATCGAAGGGACCATAAGGACTGTGGCGGCCGGACGCCGGATTGTGTGCTTGAAGCAAGACGGAGACGCCGGATTGCCGGATTGCGGATTGGAGGCCATGGTTGCCGGAGCAGGCTGTATTTTTATTTTTATTTTTAAATTTTTTTTGAAAATGTTTAGGGTTTATGATTGTTACTATTATTTTTGTAATGTTGCTACATTTTTTGATGTACTTTATCTGTGTTATGGGTTGTTACTACTTTGTTTATTGGCCGTTACTATATTTTACGGGCAGTTACTACTTTTTTTAGGTTGTTACTACTTGTTTTTAGGCTGTTACTACTTGTTTATTGGTTGTTACTACTTTTTCATTGGATGTTACAACATTTTATGTACTATTTGTTTATTAGCTGTTACTATTTGTTTTCGTGGCTGTTACTACATTTTATCTAGTGTTACTACGTGTTTAATGTGTAAAAGGGTATTTTTGTCCATTTATTATGAATTTGTCCTTTCTAATCACAAAACATGTAGTAACGTCCTTCTGGACTCATTTATCATTTTTTTTGTCCTTGTAGCCCCCTTCCCCAATTTTTTAATATCAAAAAAATTCATTAAAACAATAGCAAAAACAAAAAACGTAAGAAGAGTATAATCATCCAGATGAATGACAATTTGTAATTTTTATTACCAATTTTCAATTCTACTGAACTAAATGGCAATTAAAATATGAAATTTGTCCTTTTTAACATTTATTCAAGGGGTGATGATTTTAAAGGACAAAAGTAGAGAAAAAATTATCAAAAATGACTAGTGGATTGAAAATGACGAAAAACGCCTGAAAAGACGAAATTACCATTGTCATATTTAACAAATTCAATCACACTATCAAATAAATCTATTAAAAGTAATTCAATAAAATATTCTAATATCAAAACAAATCTACCAGCAAACTTTTTAAGCAAGTTGTTGTTGTTGTTTTGTTGTTATTATTATTATTATTATTATTATTATTATGTGATTTAAAACTTGGGAGCTTAATTAAGTTCATTTCAGAATTAAAATATTAGTAGGAACATCCACTGGTTTTCCTTCTAAAAATAGACTTTAATAATAGTCCTCATAAAATGGTCTAGTGTGCCTCACAAGGGCAGTTGGAATTAAAACTTGAGTGTGAAGGTTCGAATCCCATAAATAGACGATTTCTTTCAGTCTGTTTGGTATAATAGTAAATACATGACTCTGTCTCCTTAATTTAACTGATTAAATTTTCACATATTCCTTGAGACAGGGAAATACAAACCCTTATGTTAGGGTTTAACCATTTTTTTCTGACCCCTTAATTTAACTGATTAAATCTTTACATATTCCGTGAGACAGGAAAATACGGACCCTTATGTTAGGGTTTAATCATTTTTTCCTAATGATGGAATGAAAAAAATATCAAACACACCACGTGGTAGTCAAAGTCACAAAGCTCTCAATAACATTTATAAATGTGTATATCTATTGACCGCCTTCAATACTTTACTACTACTTGCTATAACGTGCTCTCTTTTGCACCGACACCATTTATTTATTTAGTACTCTTTTCGTTCTAAAATAAATGATACACTTGTTAAATTATTTGTTCCATTTCAGGTGAGACAGTTATATTTTCAATATAGTATTTATTGTGTTTTTTCCTCTACCTTTATTTATTATGGTGTGAAAAAATAAAAACAACATTGACTTAATTATAGACCAGGTTTTTTTTAATCATTTTGACATTCAATTTAAAGTATTAATTCACCTTCTTAAAATGCGTGTTTTTTTAAACTGCATCAGTTATTTTAAAACGATGGAGTACTAAAATATTAAGGGGGAATGACATCTTGTTGGAAGTAGCGCCCGAAAGACATATTATGTAATTGTTTTTATAATTAATAAATGACAGATCTCATCTTATTATTTGCTTCGTGCTTATATTAAATACACTGCTGAAAACCCCAAATCGTATCATATGTAGCCATATAACTTAGTGTGTGTCACACATGAGGATTAAGTTTATAATGATACACTTGAATTGTTAGTCCGTGGTGAACTTAATCAAAGTATGGAGTCTATTGATTAAACCACCATTAATGCGCCCAGAACACTTTATGGTGTGACCGTCTTATCCGGACCGTCGATATTGGTTATTTAAGTGGGCATTTATATATGATGAGAGTCATATAGGACCATACCGATTTAATCTGAGTTTCTCATATAATTCCGTGATTGAGAAATCTTATTAAATCATAAGATGATCATATATGGATTAACCTTAATCCGGAAGTGATTGCATACTCCTACTGGTTTCAGGATAGGGTTTGATGTCTTCGTTAAGGATCGCTAAGAAGCGCGGTCCAAATCACTTTCACGTTGGCACTATTCTGGGATGAGTGAGTAGTGTGTGTCTCACAGATATGGAATCCATTCCTTCCTGCGGGAAGTAGAAAAACAATCCCCTTGTTTGTTAATCCTAGAAACTGATCGATCTGCGGAGTTCGTATTGGTTATATATGAACTAATTGATCACTAGTGGGTTAATGGTAAATAAGGATGAGATGTATTGAAGAAGGTTTACGGAAATATTCCCACTTCATTACGGAAAGTCTATGGAGGGTTAGTTTATATGTAATGATTATATCAATGGACACTTATCGACTCGACTCGACGTTTTGAGAATAAGTTATATCTATAATCGATAGAGTTCAGTTTCGGATTTATGGTGGCGTAATTCCGGAATTAATGAATTAAGTCGAAATATTCTGTTCGATGAATATTTTATTTAATTTATTGTAGCTACTGGTTATAGGTCCATGGTCCCCGGGTTGGCTCCTAACACGCGAGTGTTTCTCGTTTTATGGAACCTCGAGAATAAATTAAATAGTTGGTCTATTTAATAAATATGCAATATTATTTATTTGGTAAATAATATGTAAAATAGAAAAGACATTTTCTATTAAATTTAATGATTAAATGCGCCACACATTGTGATAAATTAGGAAAAGAAATTTTTCTAGATTATGTCACATGTGTAATTAATTAATTATCTATTTGTTGCATAATTAATGGGAAAAAAGAGATTGATTTTTAGGGAATTATCTCTTATATTTTGGCAAATATCTTTTCCTTGTGGGAATAGGTAATTGTGGTGTGAAAAGGATAACTCTCTTGGCTAGTTATTTTCCTATATAAAGAGAGTTCCTCCCAACACAATTTTACACAAAAATTGCGCCATCATCAAATAAAAGGAGAGAAAAATTAGTTTCTTGTTTTAGTCATTAAGAGAAGAAAAACTTAGGGTTTTTCTTGTCCATATTCGAGGAGGTTCTACGACGAGGATCGACGTCCACCAGTCATCGCTAGGAGATATAATCCGGATGGCTGCGGCTTCTCCCTTTGGTCGACTATTTCTTCCTCGCCGTTGAGGTAAATATTGAACCTTCTTATAGTTGTATTAATTATTTATGCGAATCAAATCGTGGTAAAATCGCATGCGAATTTATTCGTAGCTTCCGCTGTGCATGATCGAGCGTCTCGATCGGTGTTGTGAATCAGATCTGACGATCCAATTTTGGATCGGATCCGGATTCGGGTTTATGTATATCCAGCACGTCTATGAGCTTATAAACTTTGAGCATTGCAACTATATGCTTTGACCTATTTTTTATTTTTAAAAAAATTGAAAAAGGGTAAAAACCTTATACAATCATGGATAGACTGAAATACCCCTCTCTATTTATCCCCAAATCCCTTAACTTCCTCCGCCATTTCGTCCTTCCTCCCTCGATTATTTCATCTTCTTCCACCATCATTTAGTTACCACTGTGAAATTTCCCCAAAACTTCACCCCGTCCAAAATCAGCACATATACCCAAATTCGAACCTAGGATCAGCAAAATTCTTGTCAACGAGCTAAGTGTGCAAACTCACTGGTACTTGAGGAAGGTGATCGGAAAGTTGAAGAAGCTGATCGAGCAAGTCTGCAAAAAGTATGATTTTGTGGGTTTGGTATCTGCATGTAGATTATAATTCACTCGAGTTAATGCATTTACACATGTTTGATTTTGTGGGTTGGGATTAAATTTTGTTATGTATATGATTTTGGAGAATAGGAAGATGTGTGATTTGTTATGGTGTTGAATTATGTGTTGAAATAATGTCCTAAACCCAATCGGGTTGGACCGGATCCGACCGGGTCGGATCATTTCTACTATTTTTTTGTGTTTATACATATATTAAATGGCTTTTCTGTTGTCGTATATTTGTTCTCTTAAAGAACCAATTATGAATTGTTATATGATAACGTCCTTAGTATTAAACTGTGATAGAGAAACCATGATAGGCGATTATGGTTGATGAGATCTCTAATCACTTTATAGTTTGATACTTAAATGTCTCTAGGCTGATGTACTATTAAGCAGAGCATTAATTGTATAAACAGGTAACACGTATTAGATGTCTTCTGTCTTTAAGGGAAGTGGGAGACACTTGGACTGTACGTGGATGTGTATTAGAGAATGCGTACGTTAGACTGACCCACTTACATTGAGTGTCGCACTATGTGGCGGTTGTGTAATTATCCTTAAGACCGGAGTCTTCATGGCATCACGGTGTGGATTGTCATGCTTTGACACTATTGAGGTTTCCCGTAGCCGTGGGGCGATCATGCGGTAGTGATTGGGTATGATACTGAAGCATGCAGAGTATACATGTATGGTCGTCTGGAAATCGCGTACCCTATCAGTAGGGTGAATATCCGAAAGGGCCTTCTTATAAAAAATGTCTTACTCTCGTGAATCTTTGAAAGTGGAAGTAAATGAGTTACTTCGAGAGAGTATGATATCCAGATTATAAGATACGATCGTTAATGTATCGACACTCGAGATACGATCGTATGGATATTATTACAGCGATAGGATTGTAAGTTACACGGTAACTGTTTCACATGAAAGGTAGTAGTCATTGCATTTGACTCTTCTGATGATTGGGGGTCACGGTGTGTTGCTAGACGCTATCCCGTGATCGTTAGGCATGAAGGGCATCTTCATAATTTGCACTTTGTGTCTACGGCCAACATATTCGGAAGCCTATCAGGTCACACACATATGAACATATAGCCGGATTAAAATGCGGTTATAGTGATAACCAAATAAGGAAAGTTTATCTCAAGACTATAAAGGTTATAGTGGTAAATTAATATGGTGATATTTATTTATTATGAATAAATTAAATACAAGATATTAATAGTATTATATTAATTAAAGAATATTCTGGATGCCAATTTATTGGCTAAGGTGGCACAATTTGTGTGTATATAAGATACACTTGGATTGTGCAATTTAATTAATGGTATTACTATATATTAATATTAGATATTAATATTTATATATACTATAATGCGTGAGTTGCACATATGATGTGCATGTGCACATTTTGAAGTTTTATATATATATATATATATATATATATATATATATATATATATATATATATATATATATATATATATATATATATATATGTATATATATATATATATATATATATATATATATATATATATATATATATATATATATATATATATATATATATATGATATATATACATGTGTAAATTGATTTATGGTAATAAAATAAAGATAAAGATATATTCAATATAAGATATTGTACATATATATCTTAAGGAAAAAAATTAATATAAGATATTGAATAATGAGATAAATCAATCAAAGATATTTTCCTTATTTTACTAGTAAAAGGTTTTCTTCCTCTCCACTCTAGTTGGGGCGCCCCTCTCACTATAAATAAGAGGTGGGTATCAAGCTCTTCTATACATCACAACTCCAAGAGAGCTAATAGTTCTTATGAAAAATAGAGAGCTCCTTAGAGAGAGTTTTAGGAGAGAGAAAAGGCCGGTCTAGCAGCCGGATTTTTCTAGTAGCAATCCAATGGTGGATTCCGGCGGGTTGTTCGTGTGGACTAGCGGTAGAGGCCGAAAACTTGGGTGTCTCCGTGCACAACTACTCTCCTTAGACGGTCAAAGCGTCGATCTTATAGATCAAGCAAGGTAAACACCGTCTACTAGCTTATTTGTTTATTGCTTAAACGAAGTCGATCCTGGTTAAAGGAAATAAAATTTTGAATTCCGCTGCATTCCCACGTAGATTTCCTAACATGATGTGGGATCGCTTTAAGCAAATTGTGTAACCAAATTTGTTAGCTTAAACAATGGCGGAGATCAAATTTCTTCAAAATGTGTTATTTGCTTCAATTGTATTCAAATTCATTTGTTCTTAATTTGGTTGATACCTTTTTTTTATTTCTTGTTGGTAATAGAAAATTGTTGAAAAATGGCGTTGGTTTATGCATTTAGCGCACAAGATAGGACTGAAAATGTGAAATTATAAACTGATGTCAAATCTGTAAAGCAAATGAAGTTTATCAAAATCTTGACACCGAGCACAAAGCAAAGTTGGAACAGTCTTGTTTTAGACATTTAATCAATTTGAAGGATCTGCAAGCCAACCAAATAGTACATCAGTTGATAATGAGGTTGGCGAACCCTGTAAATCGAGATGTTTTTTGGTTCAAAGTTGGAGCCAAAAAGATACGATTCAGTGTACAAGAATTTGCGCTTGTTACCGGTTTCTTGGTTTGCGATGATAGCAATGTCGATAAAGGCATAGGAAAAGAGTCAAAATTAGTTAAGAAGTATTTTAAAAACCTTGCGTCAGTGTATAGAAAGCATGTGTGGCAAAATTTTAATAGCACTAAGAATGTTGTAGACCGTTACAAGTTGGGGTTGATCGTTATCTTGATGTACGTTGTGAGGACATCAGAAGAGAAACGTCGGTGGATTGGTGGATTTTTCAGTTGGTAGATGATTTGGATGCTTTCAACAAGTATCCATGAGGAAATGACTCTTATGAAGCCATTGTCCATGTTTTTTAGGAGGGACCTAAGAGATGTTTTTAAAAAGGTCCTGATTGCATATACTTTCTATGCTTTCCCGCATGCTTTGAAGGTATGTAAAAGCCAAATCCGGTGTTTTAATTCATAATATATATATATATATATATATATATATATATATATATATATATATATATATATATACGTATGTTGTTAAAATTTTTGGTTATGTTTGGTCAATCACTTGTATGTAAATGCATCGTAGGTTTGGGCACTTGATGCAATTCCTTCTTTAAGGAAGTTTTCAGAGATTGTTGACGAGAATGATCTCCCAAGGATGATAAAGTGGGGAAATGCAAAAAGGGTCAACTCTGCAGTAGTTGAAGTTGTTCTTGAATCGGGAGAGGTAGTGATGTTTAATTTGTATCTTAAGTTTGGTATGTAAATGCATCCTTCACATTAATTATGAGTAGTAAAAAAAAATGGTAAACCCCCGATACCACAGGAAAGTGAGGAGAGGTTAATCAGGTAATCTTGTAGCTCCAACATGGGCTGTCTTTGAAACCTCTGCACTGAAGGGTGTTATCAATCGGAAATCAACCCCATTACGGGAATTGAACCGCTGACCTCCAGCTTAGGTTAGAGGCTGCACTACGCACCCATGCCTTCACTACTAGGCCATATCCAGGGGATAATTATGATTAGTAGATAATGCAGGTGGATGTAGTTCGAAAGTTGCTTCCATCCGAAGCTGAAAAGGAAAAGGCTTATTTTGTGATGCTCCGGGAAGATGAAGTTGAAGATGATGAAACTACTTATGACAATGCACCTGAGCAATCAACGGGTAACGTTGATTATGAAAAGATAAAAGAATTGGTAAAAATTACTGTGAGTGAAGAGAACAAAAGAATGTGCGAAGAGTTGGTAAAAATTGTTGAAGAGAACAAAAGAATGTGCGCTTTAGTGGATACGCTCCAGCGTAAAGTTAAATTGATAGAGGATCGTCTTTCTTGTGCATGGTTCGAAAGTTGCTTCCATCCGAAGCTAAAAGGAAAAGGCTTAATTTGTGATGCTCCGGGAAGATGAAGTTGAAGATGATGAAACTACTTATGACAATGCACCTGAGCAATCAACGGGTAACCTTGATTATGAAAAGATAAAAGAATTGGTAAAATTGCTTGTGAGTGAAGAGAACAAAAGAATTTGCTAAGAGTTGGTAAAAATAGTTGAAGAGGACAAAAGGATGTGCGCTTTAGTGGATACGCTCCAGCGTAAAGTTAAATTGTTAGAGGATCGTCTTTCTTGTGCATGTGAAAAATGCAAAAATGATGGTATACATGCAAGTGAAATGGAAGGGAATGAAGAGTTGAATGAAAAGGAAGTTGAAACTATGGAGGCATCCCGAAACGGCAAAGGTAGAAAGTTAAATTTGTCCTTTATGTTGTTTATATAGGAGAGACTTAGTTTATAACATTCTATTTCTTAAAATATGATTAGGAAATGCCGTAATTGAAGAGAAGGAAGCCGGGGAAGGTGATAGAGAGGTAGGGGATTTCCCACCAAAATATGTAAGCGAAGGTGAAGAGAGAAATGAGGCCACTGAAATTGAGGAGGAAGTTGCTGCTATTATGAAGGAGGTTGAGGATGGTGATAAAGAGGTAGGGGAGGTCCCTGATGACGGTCAAATTGGTATCATTATTTACCATCAATCTACCCCGGATTTGTGTTCTCAATGGGGATAATATGTATGAAATCATGAGTTAATTAGCTAAATGTGATTAAGCCACGTCCGGGGTGACTAAATTGGTATTATACGTATTAACCGTGTATTTTATGCGTTATTTGCTAGAAATAGAAGCTACTATGTGTGGTATGGTTTTATTGACAGATGAACAGTGTTCGAAGCATCATTTGGGCTGAATATGAGATTCAATCGATAAAGAACTGAACGGACCTGAAGGTTGAAGTGTTTCGAGCGGATATTGGACCTTAAATCTGATTGGTGATCTTGCAACGCAGTTTCGAATGCTTTACAAGACGAATTGGGCTTGGACTTCTTCATGAAAGTTTTAGGTCTAGACACAAGGATTCCAACACACTTTGAATCACCCAAATCGGAATTTTGTAGGCCAAGTTATGGTCCAAATACTGAAGCTGGGCCTAGGGTATTCCAAGTTAAGTCGGCAGCAGGAAAAAGACAAAAATACCCCCGGTAAACCGGGAGTTACCATCGGTTTACCGAGGCCCAGAATCTTCCAGAAACGCGTTTTCTTGTCCTCCAAGCATTGGGTTTACCCCTAAGTCGGTTTATACACCTATATAAAGCCATTCAGAGCTGCGAAATTGTATTCTCTCATTCATTCATAGATCTATTCATCAACTAGCTACAATGTAGTCTATTGGGAATAAAGTCTTCTTTTATTTTCTTCTTTCTTTCTTGCAAATAAGTCATGAGTTTTTCATTATTGAATTGTGTTTGGTTTACGATCTTCATGGATCGATTCGAATCGCCGGAGGGAGAGAGAATAAAATAGCAGATTGTTCTTCGTCATGGGTAAGATCTATTCCAATGTTTTATTTCTTTTCTTAGATTCATGATTGTTCTTGTGCTAGATCTAGATTATGATTGCATCTAATCATCTATGAATTAATTAAATGAACCTTAATCTTTATTCGATTCGTTAATATGAAACGCGGAATTATGGGTTGCGCTCTTCAGATCTGCGACGGTCTTTATCGCTAGATTTAATTTACATGTTTTTAGCCTGATCAACTATTTGCATGTCATCGTAAACTAGCATGAAATACGAATAGTGAAGTGCTATGTATGGGCATTATCTTGAATGGACCCTAGGAACGTGCTGATCAGTGTCGACAGCTATCTAGGCGGGTTAGCGGTATGAGTTAGCGCTCGATATCGGCAATCTAGTTCTTTATGCGTATGGGCTATTACGGACTAATTAAGGAGGGTAGCTGGCGTATAGATTGTCTACTACCATTGTCAGAGTAGATAGGGTTAGGAGTTGCACCCATAGCTTAATTACAAATATGGATCAGATAAGGATTAAGGGGAGATTAGTTATGAATAGTTTGGGTAATGCCTTTTCAATATATGATTGACCATGAGTTTATTTGCATCTATTTTATTTACTGTTCCTTTATGTTGGTCAACGACACCCTATCCGGTTGACCTTTGAATTGTGGTTGTGTTTAACATTATTAAATAATAGTCAATGTGGGATCGACCTTGACTCGCTTTTGCTATACTACAATTGACCTAGTACTCTTGCTAGTACGTCGTGTGTATTAGTGAATTGCACACGCGATCAGTCCCACCTGAAAATGTAAGCGAGGGTGATAAAGAGGTAGGGGATGAACCTTATGCCCCGGTTGAGGAAACGGTCGAGGAAACCCGAAACGGCGAAGGTATAATGTGAAACTTGTCCTTTTGATTTGTTCATTATGTAGTTTGATGAGAGAATTAGTTCATAACATTTAATTTCTTGAAATTATGATTAGGAAATGCCGTGGGTGAAGAGATAAATGAGGACATTGAAATGGAGGAGGAAGCTGCTGAAAAGCTAAACGAGGTTATGGAATGTGATGTAGATGTAAATGGTGGCACAGAGGAAGAGCAAGTTGATATAAGGGAGGAAGGTGAGGGAAACCCAAACGGCGAAGGTATAATTAAATCTGTCCTTTATGTGTTTTGGTGAGAGAATTAATTTATTCATAAAATTTAGTTTCTTGAAATTATGATTAGGTAATGTCGTAGGAGAAGAGAGAGCCGAGATCATCCTAGATGAGGATGATTCGGAAAAGGAGGGCGGGAAAAAAGTTGTTAAAGGTAGTTTTACAAAAATAATTAATTTGAGCTTATGTTAGTAGATATATGTATAATCCAAACTAATTACGTCATTGAATGTTTTATATAGTTGTACGTTTCAATCTACCGACGCCGCCGAAAAAAAGAAAAGCACTTAGCAGCCCTTATATTAAACTACCGAAAAAAAGGAAAGTGAAGAAGTTTGATGCTTATAATCCGTTCCGAAAAATGGATCCTGTGATGACGAACTGCGTTGATCAATTTATAGATTCATGTGAAGATAGGTATGAATGTCATACGGTTAAAGTAAACCCTAATTTGTAAACCCTATTTTGATGATTAATTAGTTTTTTCTTCCTTTTTATTTATACAGTGTACATGTGAGTTTGGTTGACTGTGATATCCAAGCAAGTATTTTGAAAGGAATTGTGAGGGGGGTGAGCTTGCCAAGCAACGTAAGTAGTATATGCTTTAGATTGTAAATTAACAGCAATTTAGATTGAAATATTATGCTTTTGTTAAGTAGTATATATTTGTTTTTTGATATTCAGGTAATGGATAGTTCATTGTGTGAAATTCTCCGGCGATGCTTAGAGTACCCGAACATGTTTGACCAAAATACACGTGTCCTGGATACGCAATTTGCAAGTTATGTCAAAGGCTTTCACACACGATACATTAGAAAGAAAAGCAAAGGAGGAATTAATACAGTATGCAAAGGAGGACGATTTGATAGAGTATTTATGAATATTGTGAAGGGGACAGCTCCGGAATTTAGCAAACAATGGGAAGGTTGAACAAGTTTGTATGTGCCGATGATAGAGAGGGATCATTGGTTTCTTCTGAAAATTGATCTGAGTGGGAGGATAATTTACGTGTATGACAGCCTTCCGGGGCATATCAGAAAAGTGCTTCTTGCAAGTTGTGTCACGCCTCTGCAAGTTGTGATACTGCTTTTACTGAAGAACCATGTAAAAGGCTATGAGAATTATTCTGTGGGAAAACTAGCGGTGAAGAGCGTGGATTTTCCATCTCAAGATATGGGTACGTTTGATAATTTTATTCAATATATATAGGGATTATTAAGGTATTCGATGTTGTGACTAACTTATCTTGTAATTCTTGTAATTTGGTAGGAGTGATGTGGCATTTTCGTTCTTAAATTCGTGGAGTTCATGCTTGGAGGAGTGGATCTATCATTGATTTGGAGTGCCCATATGCCGGATTGGCAAAAGAAGTTGGTTGCGGGATTGCTTTCATGGAACTTTGAGCCATAGAAATTGCATATTTCTATGTCATTGTAAACTATGTCATTTTAAACAATATAACTTGTTTTTGCCCATAACTTGTGTGAACCATCTATGAGGGTTTTTTGGTTATGATAATCATTAAACTTTGTCATTTTAATATTTGCAGAAGAATGGGGGTGGTTTGAAGTATGAAGGAGAACTAAAATTTTTTATTGTTGTTTTGAAAAAGGATGTTTTAAAGGAGAACTATGGTTATATGTTCTGTATTGGTAATTGTTATTTTGAAGAAGAATGTTTTGAAGGAGAAATTTGGTTTCATTACATGTTTCATTCTTATTATTATGTATTGTAGTTGTAAATGTAATGCTCTCCCATGTTGTGAACTAGGGTTTGATTCATTAGTTGCTTATAACATTATTCGTTAGAATATTTTTACGTTGAAATAAAGAAGTAATTCTCTCTCATGTTGAAAACTAGGGTTTGATTCATTAGTTTGCTTATAACATCATTATATATTCGTTAAAATATTTTCCCCTTGAAATGAAGAAGATAATAAGTAAATATGAAAGAATTATACAAATCCACATAGTTAGAATTATAATGTAATTTATTTTATCTACACGGATACAATTCCATAAGGGGCATACTATGGTTTGATTCATTAATTGATTGACATTATACACGATTCGTTAATTAGAATATTTGACCATAATGAATTGTATTAATTTCTTATGTTTAACATTATACACGATTCGTTAGAAATTTGACCATAATGAATTGTATTAATATCTTATGTTTAATGTAACATAAGTTCAAGACTGTGTGAACACAAGTTTGAGATAAAAACATGTATACAATATAAAAATGTATGAAAATTGATTAATTTGAGGGAAAAAAAGTAATTATATGACGTAGATAAATTTGTAAATCGAAGTAAATACAAAGTAAATCGAAGAGAAGCAAATAGGAAGTTAATACGAAGTAAATAGCTAGGAAGTGAATACGAATCTGAAGAGCCATTAATGTAGGGGTAACTCGAAGAGACGCACTACTCACGTGAGCAATAACGGGCCTATAAATTGTAGTATAACCATGGAGTTGAATTCATATCGCAAAAAGAAAAAAATCAGAAATCAGAAAGAAAAAAATCAGAAAAGTAGAAGAAGAAAATGGAGAAACATGGATGCGATATTGCAGATTTGAGAAAGGAGATTGACGAAAAGCTTGAAGAATTGAGAAGAAAGTTGGACAGCCAAAGACAAGAATATCAATATGAAATTGATCAAGTCAAAATTGAGATGACACAGGAGACTGAAGCAATGCATGTTGAAGTGGCCTATATCAATGAAAGCATCAACAAAGTGAAAAGAAAATCAACGATCTGATACGACTGTGCAATGATGCTTACAAAATGGTTGCAGTGCGATGTGCACAAACTCTCCCAATAAGAGAGTTTGTTACCGAGTTTCTGCACCATGACCTGTGATCAAATCCCAACCCCACTTTATTTTATTTATGAATTTGTACTTTGTTTAATATTATAGTTTATGTAATAACTTTTTCTGATGAAATAATTTATATTATTATCTTTTTATGTGTTTTATTGTTTGTTTGAATGATATCATTTACGTAGTTTCTTTTGTTTTTTGAAACGTATGTATGTAGTTTCTTATACATCAGTTGTTGCATGCAAATAAATGAGGGTATTAGGGTTTGAAATTAATAAAAAAGTAGAATAAGAAAGGAGGGGATTTGGATGAATAAAGAAGAAGAACCACCATATTTCTGCAATTAATAAAAAGTACAATAAACGAGGGGGGTTTGCAATTCATAACAAAACTAGTGAAAAAATGGGTGAGTACATAATAAATGAGAGGTAAAAGAAAAAAATGGTTGGTACAAATCTCTACAGAATATTGCTGTACCAATAATGGTACAATTTCATAAACATTGCTTAAAGTATACTCGTAAAATGACCCCATGAATTTTTTTTACTTTTCTAGGTCATTGTTTTTCCAGTCATGGCTTAAATTCTTAAAATGACCATGCACTACCAAGCCCCTTAAAAAATGCCTCTTAAAATAGCTAGTGTGAATCATTTTTAATAAAGACTCATATATAACATTTTTCAATCTAAAGAGTGGAGACAAGTCACTTGTAATCCTCAAACAAAGCAACAATACCAAGCCCCTATTGAAGTGAATGGCGAGAATTTTATGGCACGGGACCAAACTAAACTCAAATATACATCTACTGGGGGATGTGGAGTCTTGTGTGATGGTTGAATATGTGCACAGGGTGAAGGACTACACAATATCCATAGACTGGAAGGAGATGATTCAGATGTGGAATGTGAGTCTATCATCAGTAGGACCGAAGGATCCCAAGTTGGAATTCCTGGAAAAAATAATTCATACTAATTTTTCTTCTTTTGATAACATCATTTCTCCTCACACTGGTATCATTAAGATCCTCATTTGGAATTGCAGAGGTGCTGGCTCCAAAGAATTTAGGAGGCACATCAAAGAGTTGCTTTTGAAACGAAACCGATGTGGCAGTCCTCTTGAAACCGTCCAGGCCAAGAAAGCCTTTAAAGTCATTGCTAAGATTGGTTTTACAAGTTCTATACGTTCTCCTCCTAATGGAAGATCTAGAGGTATTTGTATCATTTGGAATTCAGATTTGCTAGATATTAACTGTATTGAAGCCCACCCAAATAGAATTCATGTTGTCATCTCTGAGAATAATCTTTGTAGGATTGATAACTTCAACTTCAATGTCGGCAATTGTAACTTGATAGATTTGGGCTACTCTGGACCTGCCTTTACTTGGAGCAACCATGCAACTGCAGAATGGAGACTCTTGTATCATCAGCATGTGGTGACTCATCTCTCTATAGTCCATTCTTATTATAAAAAAAAAATCCTCCTTTAAATTTGATTTGAACTCATGTATTTGGCTTATATTGTTAGATTTATTTAATGTTGTTATGACTATTGGATGTTCTAATTAATGTATTCTTGTTGTGAAGGAGCCTCATTGGATTGCTTTGAAACCTCCTGCTGAGGGTTGGATTAAGGTCAACACTTATGCCAGCTGCATGGATATTGATGAGAATGGTAAAGGCATGGTGGCTATTGGTGGGGTCTTCATAGATAGTAATGGAAGATTGTGTTGGGATAGTGTATCGTGTGTGGAGTGATTTCCGGAACATATCCGTAATTTACGAATTAAATTACGGAATATTAAGCTAGAAAATAAATCATGCGACAAGAATAATTCATATTATCTAGCAGATCTAACAAAATCAGTATTACGTGCAAATCTAACTCGAACAACGAATAAAAAAAATTATGATGCATAGAATAAAGGACTAGAGATCAAACCGAGGTGAGTAGATACTCTTTCCTTAAGATAAATTGCTCCGGTTTGGTACCCACGGTAGTAGCAACTGTCTTCCAAGATACAACGGCTTACGTCTCGGATTTAAAGGCACTTCAAAAATCCAAGCTCCGGCGAACTTACAGAGTGCCCCGACTTCTCTTCGACTCAATATGTAGATCTACAAGAATGACTAGATCTATATGACACTCCCTTTGTGGTGGAAAAGACGAGAAAAACTGAACCCATAAACTTTCATCCATGGGGTTGTTTATATAGTGAAGAGGAGGAGCCAATGCTTAAATCTGATTGGCGGGAACACGTCACAAAACTTTTCCCCTAGGAAAAGTTACTAATATCGAAATTATGCTTAATTTCATTTAAAATTTTCGAAATTAATTAAGCTATTTTCGAAAATCAATTCCACACTGTGATTGGTTGGATGACGCATCTCTGAATTCTGATTGGTCGGATGACTCAAGGAATTATGATTGGTCGAATGACACAATCACATTCCAAAAATTAAATTAATTTCATAAGGAAATTTTGTCCAAAAAATTAATAGTAACACCCGAACCGAGCCGAGCCGGACGGACGGCGGCGGCTCGCGCGTGTGGAGTTATCTAAGTCCTCCCTCCTGCACAAAAGTGCCTTGCCCCTTGGGGCACATCTATAAGAGTATACACTAGCTCTTATTACTTGAGCTCACAAGCCTCAAGTTACCTATGTGGGAGAATGGGGTGACGTCCTCCCTTCAACTCCCATCTCCTACATATTTTCTACCAACTTTAGGCATTAATTTCTTATTCACCCGACATCCGAATCGAGCCACTCAAAAGCCCATCATCAACTACTCCGTATGGAATATTTAATGATTTCATTAACTCTCGATGACATACATCGGAGTCTATCCGTAAATCGCACTAAATTTGACCATTCAACCTTTTAAAAGGGCTTTTTCTCCAACAATCCCCCACATGAATGAAAATTAATGCAAATGCAAATGCATACTCTGAAGAGAAGTCAGACGGAAAAATATTGCATCAGGAGAGGTAGCTTCTGGCCTTGAACCTGCCTTAGTGAAGTACTATCGGATTTACTCGGCTAATCAGTGAACTACGTCTTGAACTGTTCAGCCTTTAGTGTAAACCAAGACAATAGCACTCACACAATATTTCCCCTAGCACCTTTCAGTTCTCATGGTTGTGTCCATCTCGGCCCGGACAACACTTGGTTTCAGAAAGTGCTTTAGAGAATTCAAGCCTCAAAACTCTCACAGAAGCGGCCCCACTTCGCACTTACATAGGTGACCTCCTATCAAGGGTATTCTGCCCTACCCCACTTGAATATCAATCTATAGGAATCATTAAAAGCTAAGCTTAACCTCACACCCTCTGTAGATAGCACTTTTATTCTCTCAGAATGGGTAAGTGTTGGACTGTTCCTTATAGCTTAGTTGTCCCTTTTGAACCATGATCTTGGGATCTCCAGTCAGCATGGTTGGGTTGCCACTACAAGGAAACATGCGTAATAGGCTTCAGTCCCATTCCGGTTGTCAAGATTGACATATGATCTCTAGCTAAACCTTTTATAAGCGGATCCGCGAGATTCTCCTTCGATCTTGCACAATCGATGGAAATCACACCATTAGAGATCACTTATTTAATGGTATTGTGTCTCCGGCATATGTGTCGAGACTTACCATTGTACACACTACTCTGTGCCCATCATATGACCGACTGACTTCCGTAGTGTATGCTGATAGCAGGCACTCGTTCAGGCCAACATGGAATATCCTCAGGGAATTCCTAAGCCATTCAGATTCTTCTTCAGCCTTATCCAGTGCTATGGACTCAGCTTTCATTGTGGAGCGAGCTATGCACGTTTGTCTTGTATACTCAGGACACAACAGCACCACCAATCGTGGATTTTTGTATCACATTATCCTTCTAATACTGCTGGATATCGTAATCCCAGACTCATAGTATACTTCTTGTACCTCAAACAACCTATTTAAGGCTTTCCAATGGTTATGGTCTGGATTACTCGTGAACCTACTCAATTTGTTTACTACACATGCATAGTCTGGCCATGTACAGGTTGTTATGTACATCAGACTTTCAATCACTTGAGAATATCTCAATTGATCCACATGTTCACTTATGTTCTTGACTAAGTGCATACTTAGGTCAAGTGGAGTGCTCACTGGACTTCTATCAAAGACATTAAATCTTTTCAAAACAGACTCAATATAATGAGTTTGTCACCACAAGTCCATCAAATATTCTAGAGATTTTACTCCCTAGTATCAAATCTGCAACTCCCAGGTCCTTCACATCGAAGTTCCTTGTCAATCTCTTTATCGTATTCATGATACTCTCATGAGTACTTCCGATATACTATCACATAGGTGTGTTCTTAATGTACATATATGTGTCCTACCCACTTGACAACATAACATTGTGAAACTCGATATGCCATTGCTCTGGCTAATATTCGAGCCCACTGAGAGACTTCACAAGTCTACACACCTTACTCTCTTGTCCTGGAACTATGAACCCCTCGGGTTGTTCCAAGTACATCTTTTCTCTCAACTCACCATAACCATCCATTTGATGGACTTCTAGGTTATAGACTCCAGCTATATCGATGAGAACCCTTATATAAGTAATTCTCACAACTGGTGAGTAAAACGCCAAGGCCTTCTTTCTGTTGATACCCTCGGGCTACCAACAACGCCTTACAATAAATCCATCAACCTTTAACTTCTTCTGGAAAATCCACTTGCACTCGAGTGGTTTATTTCCGTTGGGAGACCAACCAAATTCCAGTGTGGTTATGCACGATGGATTTCACTATTTATCACCTCTTTCCAGAAATGAGCTTCTGGTATTGACATTGCCTCAGCATATGTCATGGGTTCGTTTTCTACCATATAGGTCAGAAAATCATGAGCAAAAGGACTTGGAAGTCCTAGCCCTCTTACTTAGACGATGTTCCTCAATTTCTTGAGGACCACTCTCTTATATGTCCGCCTACTCATGCTTGCTTCTTCTTTAACACTTTCCTTACAAGGAAAGATATCCGCAAGGAACACCACATTCTTAAACTCGATGATGACATGTTCATGTACATCATTGATGTCTGATTCATGCACCAGAACAATAGGCACCAACGATTGTCCTATCACTCACTTTGGTTTAGGCACTTCGACCTTAGCCAAACACCCACACATTTCCAAGAATCTGTAGCTAAACCACAGCCTTTCCACAACTCATACGGGGTGTCATCCTTCTTCACTGAAGGGATCTTGGTCAGAATGAATTTTGCTGAGAGGGCAGCTCCCCCCACAAGTTCTGAGGTAAACCCGAACTCATTAACATAGCTTCCATCAACTCTTTAAGAGTTTGGTTCTTGCGTTTAGCAATACCGTTTGGTAGAGGTGTGTATGGTGTAGTTGTTTGATGAATGATGCCGGGCCCTTAGCAAGACTCATGAAACAATACGTCATATCCACCACTATAATCACTACGGATACATCTCATCCATGTGCTATGTTTATTATCACCTTCATTCTGACGATCCTAAAGGCGTCACGAACCTTATAGTCTCTTTCCAGCACATAAACATCAACATTTGGTGCTATCATTAATAAAAGTAGCGAGATACTTTTATCACCTCTAGTTTACACGAATCTAGAGGTTTTGTGTTCCTTTCAACCGATTAAACGGTGAGTGAGCCGACATGGCTTCAACATATACTTGACACTTCTGATTAGGATCAAATTTCAAATTTGGTAACATCACCATGTTCATCAAAGGATGAACGAATTTGAAAACTTGCAAATCCTAGTCATAGGGTCACAAGCAATATCACTCAAGCATGTAAGCAACTCTTAAAGCCAATCTCAATGGATCTTTAAGGAGCATCACTTTGTGCTCGACAGACAGATTCACTGTCAACATACAAGGGATGAGATTAACCGGTCACTGGTGCTACGTCTAGTGCTACAACATGCACATACACTTGTGTCACAAAAGACACATTCACGTTTGGATTCACCTCGATGTATCCAATGATCGACACAAATTGCCATAACCGGCTTGGTTCCAACATACTGTAAATGTGATGGGCGTTATGCTCAATACACAAAGATGTATTAAAATGAACAAAGCACAATACGTATTCAAAATTGCTAGTTCATCAATCAATCAATCAAGCAGTAAAATCAACATAATTTTACTACAGGGTAATGCACATGGATATGTAATAATACATATATACTGAGACAACAGAGTTGTTAGCCATTCAATTTTTTTTTCCCTTTGATGACTAATAGCATGGAATATACACAAAGTTCAGCAACCTACTGTGCAGAAGCAAACTACATATATTTATATTATTCACATATTGCCCAACAGCTTAGTATTGAACAACCGGCAACACCTTATTAGTATTGCTAAACAAACATAACATATATGCACAATAGAACAGAAAGCGAACGAAATTTAGAATTCTATCACAATTAGAAAATTGCAACATAAGTATCACCTATCTAATACAGTGATCTTTCTGTTCAAGCGTGTGCCAATGAAAATTGGACCAAGCAAGATTATATATACAATTTCCATGTATTACTACCAACTGCAGTATAATATATATATATATATATATATAATATATATATATATATATATATAGGCAAGCAACATCATATAACTACTGCATTAAATCCAACGCATCACTAACGCGTAAGGCACGTTTGATTAGTTTGTGAAGAAAGTACCAACTATGGGCACCAGATCGGTCCAGAAACAAAGAATTATACTATGGGTTTTGATCTTTGTATAGACAATATGACATATAAATATCCACCAATTATAACACATTTATTCTCCCTTTTTCCTTTAATTTATTTTTTCCGTCTCTCCAAACAACCAGTGTTATAAAAGGAAAAAAGATCTACAGAATATTATACCTTCCACAAATTATCATATCATCTGATACACAACATATATCCTAAGGAATAATTCCGTGAATTTCTGTAACAAATACACTTTCCGACTGAGAACCCTTTTGTCAATACAAAGATTCAAAGTAAAAAGGTAGTATGTGTAAATAGCAAATTACCAATTCTTCATAATCATATACGCTGCACTAGCACAGAAGAGATACCGTAAACCACATCAACAATTTGTCTTAAGTTTGTTGGGATAGTGTATCGTGTGTGGAGTGATTTACGGAACAGATCCGTAATTTACGAATTAAATTACGGAATATTAAGCTAGAAAATAAATCATGCGACAAGAATAATTCATATTATCTAGCAGATCTAACAAAATCGGTATTACGTGCAGATCTAACTCGAACAACGAATAAAAAAATTATGATGCATAGAATAAAGGACTAGAAATCAAACCGAGGCGAGTAGATACTCTTTCCTTAAGACAAATTGCTTTGGTATGGTGCCCATGGTAGTAGCAACTGTCTCCCAAGATACAACGGCTTACGTCTCGGATTTAGAGGCACTTCAAAAATCCGAGCTCCGGCGAACTTACAGAGTGCCCCGACTTCTCTTCGACTCAATATGTAGATCTACATGAATGACTAGATCTATATGACACTCCCTTTGTGGTGGAAAAGACAAGAGAAAACTGAACCCATAAACTTTCATCCATGGGGTTGTTTATATAGTGGAGAGAATGAGCCAATGCTTAAATCTGATTGGCCGGAACACGTCACAAAACTTTTCCCCTTGGAAAAGTTACTAATTTCAAAATTATTCTTAATTTCATTTAAAAATTTCGAAATTAATTAAGCTATTTTCGCAAATCAATTCCACACTGTGATTGGTCAGATGACGCATCTCTGAATTCTGATTGGTCGGATGACTCAAGGAATTCTGATTGGTCGAATGACACAATCACATTCCAAAAATTAATTTTATAGTTAATTTCATAAAGAAATTTTGTCCAAAAAATTAATAGTAACACCCGAACCGAGCCGAGCCGGACGGGCGGCGGCGGCGCGCACGTGTGGAATTATCTATGTCCTCCCTCCTGCACAAAAGTGCCTTGCCCCTTGGGGCACATCTATAAGAGTATACACTAGCTCTTATTACTTGAGCTCACAAGCCTCAAGTTACCTATGTGGGAGAATGGGGTGAGGTCCTCCCTTCAACTCCCATCTCCTACATATTTTCTACCAACTTTAGGCATTAATTTCTTATTCACCCGACATCCGAATCGAGCGACTCAAAAGCCCATCATCAACTACTCCGTATGGAGTATTTAATGATATCATTAACTCTCGATGACATACATCGGAGTCTATCCGTAAATCGCGCTAAAGTTGACAGTTCAACCCTTTAAAAAGACTTTTTCTCCAACAGATTGTTTAGAGGATTCGTGGGATTTATGGGAAGAAACTCCATCCTTCAAGGGGAATTGATGGCTATCAAAGAAGTTTTGTGGATTGCTAAGGACTATGGTGTCTCCCAGGTTGTTGTGGAATCTGACTCTTTCTCTGCTATCATGGCTATTAACGGTGGATCTAGAGATTGAAGACGGCAGACTACTTGTTGATGATATCCTTAACTTAAATAATTCTGGCATAAATGCTAAGGTGTATTATTCAAATAAAAGGCAGGATGATGGAATAATAGCCAAAGGTTAGTATATTCAACATTGAGAATTCTGGTTGTGTAATTGTACTTTATTTCTTACTTAGGTTCATTTTGGAACTGATTATCAAGTTTAAACCCTATAATCAAGTTTAAAACCAAACCATATAACTGGACACAAAGTTAAAGTTGGGTAGAAAATTTGATTTTGATAGATATAATAAGATAATTAAAGAATAATCACGATAGAATAAAATAAAACCATACTCCTTAATTAGTGCTAAGGTTTAACAATAAAATACTCACGATATAATAAGGTAGTTGATTGGTTTGTGATATTATTGAAGGATTAATTATTATAGTTCTCAAATGAATTTGTTTTGTCTTTTTTAAATAAAATGTGGAATTTGATTTGGAAAGTGTGAATACAAGACTTTGATTCGTTTCAACTACCAAAGTCGCGAAGATTTACGAAGGGTTGGAATTGTTTCAACTACAAAGTTGCCTTAATAGCCATAGTTTTTTTAAAAGTGAAACGCCGCATCCATTTAATTGTTTGCAACACTACAATTAACCTAGGGGTTAACCTAGGCTATATATATTCTGGGATGATGCTGAGATAAATACCGTATATCTCTAAATCATGAAGCACGTCAAAGAAAATGGCAATGGAAAGGAACGAATTCATGAAAATGCTGGAGGAAGAAAGGCAACATATGAGAATCATATTCAAGCAAGAACTAGAGGAAGAGATGAAGCGGTTGAGGAAGGAATTTATGCACCAACTGGAGGAGCAAAAGCAAGACATGATGGCACAGATATGGGAACTTCTTCATGAAACCGAGAACATCAACTTGAAGGTGGTTGAGGAGGTTGAACCAAGAGACTGTGAAGTGGCAAATCTGAAAGAGACGATGCAGACCTACAAGAGGAACATCAATCAAGTTGTCCAGGTTTGCAACGAGACGTCAGGGAAAAGGATTGCATATCTGCCAAATTATCTGTGATTTCTGAAAAACTTTGTTGTTGTTTTTTCTATTTGTTTAATTTTAATTTCTGTTTGTTTCCAGAAACATTGGTTTTAATTTGGTTATATTTTTTATGTTTGTTTAATTTATTTTCATGTCCTGAAACTACTGCTTTTATTTTATGTTCATGTTTATTGTATAATATATTTATCGGAACTATTTCTTTTCTTTGGAAATTGCATGAGTTTGCTTTTGGTTTTAATGTCCTCCCAGTCCAATTTGGTTTGTTATGCTTTTCGTTGGGGTTGGTTCTGGTTTGTATATGTTACACAAGTTTAACCCTGTGTCAATTTGAATCATATTTTTTTAAACAGACTTGGAAATGAGCAGACTTGAATCATATGTAGTGTATAAGAAAAAAAAATGATTTGTATTTCTTAGTTGAATGACAAAATTAATTAGTGTCTGATATAAAAGAAAGAAAAATGATTATATTAATTAAGGGTGAATTAATGTAATTATAGGATTTTTATATTTTATAAATTATAATAATAAAGAATATAAGGAAGAAAAAAACAAAAGGGGATTGCATGAAAAACTACTCTGCATGTAAAGCAAGAAGGAATCCATTCCAAAAGAGAAAGAAATAAAAGAGGGAGAATATACAATCCCATCGCATGCATAGAAGGCGTGAAAAAATTAGTTTGAGGACAAAACATGACAGAATCAGGGGCAGGAGGCAGGGTGAATTTCTTAAAACTGTGCCATTGTTGACCGGGGACCGTCCATTCCCCCTTCATTTCCATTCATTTCATTTTAAGCAAGTAGATAGTAGTACCGTTTCTAAGACGAGTAATGATAGAGGGACAACCGATGTGTCATGACGAGTGACATAACGGTGATCTCCACTATTGATTTTTTTAGATTTATGTCATACAATAAGTCCGTTATGGTGTCTTACGTGAGTATGTCACACCATAAGTAGTCCTAATGGAATCGGAAGTCCGTTTATGGTGTCTTACGTGAGTATGTCACACAATAAGTCCGTTTAGTGGTGCCTTACGTGAGTATGTCACTCAATAAGTAGTCCTAATGGAATCGGAAGTCCGTTTATGGTGTCTTACGTGAGTATGTCACCATGTAAGTAGTCCTAATGGAATCGGAAGTCCGTTTATGGTGTCTTACGTGAGTATGACACTCAATAAGTAGTCCTAATGGAATCGGAAGTCCGTTTATGGTGGCTTACGTGAGTATGTCACACCATAAGTAGTCCTAATGGAATCGAAAGTCCGTTTACGAGAGTATGTCAAACCATAAGTAGTCCTAATGGAATCGGAAGTCCGTTTATGGTGTCTTACGTGAGTATGTCGCACCATAAGTCTGTTTATGGTGTCTTACGTGAGTATGTCACTCAATAAGTAGTCCTAATGGAATCGCAAGTCCGTTTATAGTGTCTTACATGAGTATGTCACACAATAAGTTCGTTTATGGTGTCTTACGTGAGTATGTCACACCATAAGTAGTCCTAATGGAATCGGAAGTCCGTTTATGGTGTCTTACGAGAGTATGTCACACCATAAGTAGTCCTAATGGAATCAGAAGTCCGTTTATGGTGTCTTACGTGAGTATGTCACACCATAAGTAGTCCTAATGGAATCGGAAGTCCGTTTATGGTGTCTTACGTGAGTATGTCACACCATAAGTAGTCCTAATGGAATCAGAAATCCGTTTACGGTGTCTTACGTGAGTTGTCACACAATAAGTCTGTTTATGGTGTTCTTACGTGAGTTGTCACACAATAAGTCCGTTTATGGTGTCTTACGTGAGTATGTTACACGATAGGTAGTCCGTTTAATTTTGTTTTAATTATTATATTTAGTAGTAAGAGATGTATGTATTAACTACTTTTTTTAATAATCAATTTTTAATAGAATAATGATGATGTAACTACACTATCTTTTTTTTGTATTTTTTTTATAATTATTATGTGATAGGAAGTCGGAACCCTACTTTCCCCCTCCATCATCATCAATTCCCGCCCTTAAGCTGCCCCTCTCAATTGTTGCAACTAAAATTTTGTGCTTTCCCGCTAAGAATCGCCCAAAATTTTGAAATTTTGAAATTATTTGATTCGAATTCTTCACCCACAACTAACAACCCCTCTAACCTAACCCAACTACACCCCCGACCCTTTCATTGATGTCTTTTCCTCGTTTGTTCTTACCACCATTCAACCTTCAACTTCAAAATCTCAATTAAAGAAACCAAACATTCACACTCTGCAATTAAATAAAATAATTAATACTACCGGCTTTCCGAGGTAACTCTTTAGTTTTTCCAGAATTTGGTTACATTTTTGTGAATTCGAGCTAATTTCTAACATACTTGTGTGAATTAACAGAGCATCAAGGATGACTTAACAGAGCTAATTTTGGTGAGTTACTCTGCTCTTTTGTTTTAGTTTTGTCTAGAATTTGGTTACATTTTTTTGAATTCGAGCTAATTCTTAACATACTTGTGTGCATTAACAGAGCATCAATGACTTAACAGAGCTAATTTGGTGAGTTACTCTACTCTTTTGTTTTAGTTTTTCCAGAATTTGGTTACATTTTTATGAATTCGAGCTAATTTCTAACATACTTGTGTGAATTAACAGAGCATCAATGACCTAACATAGCTAATTTTGGTGAGTTACTCTGCTCTTTTGTTTTAGTTTTTCCAGAATTTGGTTACATTTTTGTGAATTCGAGCTAATTTTGGTGAGTTACTATGCTATGTTGTTTTGAAACGAAGAAGCAGTCAAATTCACTCATAGATTGCCCTCTTGTGAATCGGGAGTACTTGTTAGGGAGTTTAGTTATTTATTTTGAGATATAGACAGGCCAATACAAACAACAAGGCCAATTGAGAGTACTTGTTAGGGGTTTATTGGTGATTGGTGAATGGTTGAGTTAATATTACGTTTTGTTGGCTAGTGAGATATAGACAGGCCAATCTGAAGCAATCTCTGAACCGAACCTGAAACAAAATATGAAGGGTACTTCTCCGATTTCCAGTTCTTCTAGCAAGGTAAATGAATCTGGGCCATTTCATGAGCGTACATTGTTATGCAAATGTGGCGTTCCTACAAAATTGGTGACTTCAGGAACACAGGCTAACCCAGGGAGACTGTTCTACGGTGTCCTTATTGGCCGGTATGACTAATTATTTTTTGGTTATACTTTCCATTTCTTTCAAGGGATAATGTGTCTGTATAATAATTGAAATTTCTTATTTTGCAGGATGATGAAGTCAAATGTGACTATTTCATATGGCAGGACAAGGTGTCTGCATCTATTGGGCCATATGGCAAGGTGTCTTCATCTACTGGGCCACATGAAGATGTTACCTCTATGAACTTGATGAAGAAAACAGATAAACTTGAATACACAATCGGTGTCCTTCAAAATGATATTGAAATGATAAAGTGCATGCGAGACAATGATGCAAAAAAAATTGAACAAGTTGAGATAAACGTCACTGAGTTACTGAGAGGTCGCAATTCAGATTCCATGGTTCAAATGTTACTCCATGATAGAGAAAGGATTGCTCGCCTGGGGACACTACTTGAGAAGACCAGGCTAGGGAACGATTCCTCTCAAAAGGAACTTGTATTATTGACTATTACTTGTCTAACCTTTTATTTCGTATTTCATCTTACGAAATAAAAACTTAAGTTCTTGGAATTTTGTATTTCTCTGTATTTTTTTGTACATTTCATTTGGTTTTCTTATCTAATGGTTATTTGAAGGATTTGAATGGTAATCACATTAAACAAAAAGGAGAACAACCAACACATCAATGTTTTACAAGTTTAAACCTGTTTCCTGGGGCTACACAAGCTTAAACTTGTTTCCAGGGCCGACACAAGTTTAAACCTGTTTCTAGAGTGAATGTTTTACAACACCCTTAATGGACGCAAAACACTACATTCGTGACACTCGAACAACTTCCCTTCACATTAAACAAATGAGAACAACCAAAACATCAATTTGCCATCATTCAAAATTCAACATCATCTACATCTTCCATATTTAAACATCAAACAATCAACCAAAGGAGAACAAAAAACACAAAGAATTTGTCATTATTCAAAATACAATAACAAACAAACACATCAACACATCACTTCCATTATTCAAAATACAACATAATTTACGTCTTCGAAGCTTACACATCAACCAATCATCCTCAATGTTTAAATAGCCACAAAATGTAAACATCTCATCCTCTTCATCAACATTAATACTTAAACAGCCACAATATGTATCTCATCGCCTTCCTGTAACATTGTCAAAGAAAAAATGCAACAAGCTTAATGTTGTACATGATTGAATAAAAAAAGAACTCTAAATATTAATACATACAATACCTTATCATGGCAAAGTAGGAGTATCGTTGGTGAGCATTTCTCCACCAATCAAACACTTACAAGTGGAAGCATAATGACCATTGACACCGCATTTGCCACAAACATACTTCGTCTTTCTGTCCCCGGCAGAGCGTTTCCTCTTTTTTTATGGCCGTCCACTTTGTCTCTTTGGCACCTTTCGTGGCAAAACCACATTGTTAAGCACATTATCGGGATACACACATTCATCTTCATTTTGAAGTGGATACACACATTTGGAATAAGCTAGCCTACAACAACTGACGCTATAATACCAAGTGCAATAATTGGAGGTTTGCTTTCATGTGTACTTCAACACAGCAGCTGCATGCTCGCATGGATACATACTCAACTGGAATTTTTTACATGTACACGTCTTCAAATCCAACTCAACGATGTAAGAAATAACAGCATCCTTGTCACGAACATCATACTTATCTGAGGAAAGTGTATTAACTGAAAATCGTTTGGCTGACTCGAAGCTTTTGTTCACTTCGATTTCAATTTTGGGAGTAAGAGCATCAAGGCAATTTGTAGATGATTCATTTCTTTTAGCAAACCAATCCTGTAACATCTCCCGGATATGTTCAATCAACCCAACAATTGAAAATTCTCGAGCACGCTTTAGCCTAGCATTCATAGACTCGGCATGGTATGTGGTTGTAACGAAATCCCTCAAATTTAGCTCTAGCCCACATAGGGAATTATGCTTCTTTCAAATATATTCGTTAGCTTTCGGACATTTACTACATAAAGTGTCGAAATGCAACTTGAATTCTGCTTCTGTATATGCCTCTAAAACTTTCTGAAAGAGCTTTCCCTCACCACGTCTCGGATATTTCATCCTCAATTCTTTTGCATGTGAATCATTCAATGCCCATGGTGCGCATTCTTAAACACCGCCTTGAAAGATGTTTTAATACTATCGGCACGATCAGAAAGTATCTCAAGATCATTCGTGTCCCCAATGATAGGTTTTAGCTTATCAAAAAACCATGTCCAAGACTCTATACTTTCAGAAGCAACAACACCCCAAACAAGTGGAAATATTTGATGATTTGCATCTTGACATGTTGCCACAAGTAAGGTCCCTTTATAACGCGTTTTCAAATGCGTTCCGTCCACAGAAATGACTTTCCGCATCGCCAAATAAAACCCTCAATACTTTGACCAAGTTCCATGAAAAAGTATTTGAAAACATGCCCATCACTTTTTTCAATATGATATATAGTGTCCGGGTTTCTAGCCTTCAGCCTATAACAATATTTGGGTAATTCTCCGCAACTTTTGTTTAGATTACCCCTTATCAATCCTTCTACATACCCTTAGCCTTGTACGTCTTGCAATAAGTTACATCAAATCAAATTCTTGCTGGAAATCATGCATCAAGTCCTTTGGTGCGTTAATACGATTGGCGTCTTTAAACCTTGTGGCAAAGTATGTGCCAATTAGCTTGTGCGTAGCATGTCTATGGTCATTTCGAGGAGCAATAGGTGGGCAGCAATGCTTATTTGCATACGTTACCGCTACAAATCGCTCAGAATGTGCTTGAAGTTTGGTGGCTCGCAAACGCCATTTGCATCCGGCGGCTTCACATAAAACTGAATAAACGCTTTTGTTGGAAGTTTGTGTTTTGAATTCAAACTTGTACTTCGTAGCCAACTTTGCAAGTTTGAATACCAAAAAACTTTTGCATTTAAACGGATCATTCACACGAAAGTCTTTATGTTCGGGAATGCACACTAAAGTGTCACCTACAGTACGGCTACAACGAAAGTCTTCATGTTCAATTCTTTGCAAGTTAACCACAGTTGGGGGTGCATTCAAGGGATCAACAATCTTGTTTCTCACAACAAAGCCATCAAGATTCTCATTTGACATTTCATCAGCCCCGTTCATGCTAATTCTTTGATATGATTCTTCTAAATAAACATCTTCACCCAAATTCACCAATAAGGAGTCTTCAAGTTGCTCATTAAAGTCCATGTTGCCACCCCCCGTGTTCAAATGAGAATCTTCGACACGTGTCTCTATGCTTTCTGTTCTTACATCCAACAACATCTTTTTCATCCCATTCCCAACAACATCGACATCTGTTTCTTCATTAACATTCTTTTCAACACATGTCTCTATGCTTTCTATTATTACATCCAACATCTCTTTCATGGCATTCCCAACAACTTCCACATCTATCTCTTCATTAACATTCTTTTCAACACATGTCTCTATGCTTTCTGTTCTTACATCCAACATATCTTTCATCTCATTCCCCATAACATCAACATCTGTCTCTTCATTAACATTCTTTTCAGCACATGTCTCCATGCTTTCTCTTCTTACATCCAACATCTCTTTCATCCCATTTCCCAAAACATCAACATATGTCTCTTCATCTCTTTCAACACATGTTTCTTGACTTTCCGACACATATACTACTTCACATGTTTCTTGACTTTCATAAACCTCGGTACACTTTTCATTTTCCTTCAAACATATTAATAAAGCATCTTGTTTTAAATTACAAACAGATATAAACCGATTCACAAGCTTATCGCAATCAAGCACCATCGGTCTAGCTTTACTAATGGGGACCATATATTTCATCTCAAACTCATAGAATGTTGTATCGATTTCCAACTCATTTTTCACCATGTCATACAATTCTTCAAATGTAATGTTTTTTTTGACACTCAAAATCGTCGAGACTTCTTCGGATTCACACCCTACATACTTCTAAGACCATTGACGTCTTTTTCAACCTCCACAGGGTAAAATATAAAAATACAAACTTTATCTTCCATCACGCTTCACCAAGATCCTGATTTTAGTCAATACAATAATAACAAACCAATATACACATAGACAAAATCCATAACTCTTGAATGTAGCATTGCATTCAATTTATTTTAAATCACAAATCAATTTCAATTCCGTTCAAATTGCCATTAACAAGTTTAAACTTGTCTCACACTATAATCAAGCTTTTAATACGTTGTCATTCACCTTGAAATGCAGATAGAAGTTCACATATCCATTAACAAGTTTAAACTTGTGTCACACTTTAATCAATCCACCTTGAAATGCAGATAGAAGTTCACATAGCCATTAACAAGTTTAAACTTGTGTCACACTATAATCAATCTTTTAATACGATTACCATTCACCTGGAAATGCAGCAAGAAAATATAACCAAATAGATAGATACAGATATAGATAGTCATACCGGGTAATAACTGCACAAATCACCAATTCAACATTTAACCAATTCAATTCAAATCAAATAGCCATTTTCAATCGGGGTCGCCCCCATTTTCAATTCAATTCAGAGTTAAACACACGGTTTAAGCTAATCCCGCAAGGGTAAGTAAACTAACAAACTCAATTTGCCTAAATCATTCAACATCACATACACACCTTTCTAATCTCCAAAATCATATACATCACAAACTCAATCATTTACATGCAATTCAATGGTATTAGCTTAATTTACATTCACGTACCGATATGGAGAGCCAAGAAACCTTTCGATTACCACCCAGCTCGGCTCGGACAATGATTGACGGAGAAGAAGAAAAGAGAAGGATGTTCCGGCGAAGACAATGACTGGACACCGAAAGAGAGAGAGACAGCAGAGTATTTGTCTTTGCGAAGAGAGGGACGGAAGCAGAGTAATTGTCTTTGCAAAGGGGGAAATAGGATAGGAAAGGGGCTTTTGATCGGATTTTGGCGCGTAAACTAGGGTGGTTATTTTACCCGCCCTAATTTAGGGGGTGGGATTGGGGGTCGGATTAAGAAAGGATAATCAGATTTTTAATTCGGGGTTAGTTACATTTTTAATGTCAAGTAAATCACCCCAAATCAATAAGGGGGAAGGACATTAATGGATTTTCACCCAACTTGTATAGTCCAAGCTTATTCATGGCATAAATTATGTGATAAGCTTATTGTTGCAACAATTTCGGTTGACAAACTTATATAAATAATAGATTTTTGTCCAGAAGGACAAAATTATCAATAAATCGGGATAGAAGGAAACTGTAATTTAATAAGGGCAAAAGTAAATTAAAGTAACAAATATGAAGTAACAAATGTGGAATAGGCCACAAAGTAACAAACACGTAAGTTTTTAAAGTGATTTTTGTCTCATGAAAATGTTACTTTTGTCCTTTCTTTTTTATTTTTTTTTTTGTCTTTTTTCCTCTAAAATCCCCAAATATTAATGATTCTCCTGTTTTCTTCTTTCTTTTTATTCCTAAAATATAAATCATTTTAACATACCAATAATGATTGATGTGTTTGAATTGCCAGAATATAACGGAATAGAATGAAACTAATGAATTGAATGCAATGAAATAGTTAGAACGTGATTTTATATTCCTATGTTTGGCATACAATGAAATGAAATGTGTTAACTTGTATTAGATGTGGCAAGTGACACGGTGAGTGATGGGCGTGCGCGATGATGCGTGTGACGGGTGGTGGTGGGTAGCAGCAGATGATGAAAGGTGTGTGATAGAGGTGGTTATAGTGTCAATAATGGTGGTGGTGGTGGTGATGCGGTGGTTGTGGTGACGAGAGTGGTGTGTGTGCATACCACTGGTTGTTGTGGAGGTAGTGGTTGTGATAGGGGGAGTTGTATGGTGTGCAATGATGGATGATAGTGAGGTGGGAGTGGGTGGTGACACGGGTGGTGTGGTGTGCGGTGACGAGTGATGGAGAAGTGGTGTGATGGTGGCCAAGTGAAGATCGGTGGTGATTCAGTTGATTGTGGTGAGGGATATCGGCAGAAGTTGGTGGTGGGATAGGCTATGGATGAAAATGAGGAAGACGGTGGTAAGGTGGGTGGTGGTAGAGGTAGTGGTGAAATGGTTCATAACATGAGGTGGTGGTGTGGCAGATGGTTGTGGGTTGAGTTATGATGGGGGTGGTGAGTTGTGACCAGGGTGGTGGCAGGGTAGGTGGCTGTGGTGGCGGGTGGTGGTGCGGTGGAGGGTAGCGGTGGTGGATTGTGGTGGGGTGGGCGAGTGGCACGGGTGGTTGCGGGTGGGCGGTGGTGGTTGATTTTTATCACCAGGTTATATTTACATTTCTTTCCATCGAACCATTTTGTTCATTCCATCCATTTTTCGATGAAAAAAATCATTCTCATGGATAATCTAGCAACCAAACACGTCAAAATGATGGAATGAAATTTTAAAAAAAAAATATTCTATTGCATTCCATTTTAGCAATACAACCGCATCAAATGTATTTATTAGAAAGAAGAAAAATTGCCGTACCTTTATTTATCATCAAACTAACGACTCTTTATTACATTACACCCGGTGGGGCTTTACATATTAGGTTGGGGTGCGGCCGACCCCCTAAGATAAGAGTCTTATGTATAAATAGTAGAGAATTTTTTTTATAAACATATATATGTGAAATTGACCTCTTATTTTCATGTATTGACACCCTTGTTTTTATTTATGCCTCATAATTACATGTATAGAATGAAATATCTAAATATATGTGTGATACGGAAAAAAATTGACAAATTTCTGATCCTCATGATAAAATTGCTGCAGCCGCCGCTGATTACACCAATGACCCATTACATTAATGACCCATTACATCATTAATACTCATGGGGTATTTTGAAAATGATTTGAATGTCCTAAGGGGATTTGCGATACCACTCATTCCTGGTATGCTTCCTATTTGTTATTATGAAAAAATATTATGTTTTCTTTTTCTTTTTTGCTTCCTCGGTGCAAGGAGAATGTGAAAATATAATGAACTCGGTTCTATTACTTTGTTTCAACATAGAATGAAAATGAATAGATTTCATAATAGATGAAATGGGTAAGATGCCGGTGGTAGGATTATGGTAGGATAGGAAGGCCATGATGATGACGTAAAGTGGGTGGTGTTACGTAAATAAAGCGTGGAAGGTAAGATAGCTATGATGGTATAATAAGATAAGGAAAGTGTATAGTAGGTGATGAGGTAAAGATCAATATGATATGGTGGGTGGGGTAGGGACCGTAGGGTAGCCCTACTCGAACACCCACCTTACCCTGCTACCCTACCCCATCACACTTCACCCCACACAGCCCACTATACCTCACCACCCTTCTCCGCCCACCCCACACTTCCTTACATAACTCACCACCCTCACACTACTACCTCACCCACCAAATAACCTCACTCTGCCCTACCCACCACAATGATGAAAGTCAATCTTGCTATCAATTTATGTATGATATTCCCCTTGGTTATGACTCCTTTGGTACACTTTTGAGGTAATTTAAGCCATAAAAGTTGCATTTTCACCATTACACGGCATTACGGGGTCAATGACAACAAGTTCAAGAATCTCATTATAGTTAAGTAGAATGTTGCATTTTACACGTCTATTTGTCTTGCGGAATAAAGCGCGGTATTTTTTTCATGTGATAGATTGCAGAACTTAGGTAATTATAAGACCTCGGAAGATGTTGTGACGGATAAAGATTTGAAATGATCGAGTATCGAGAGCAAGAAGATGAAGAAAATCAAGTTTTTGATGAAAAAGCACCACATGTGCACGCCTAAATGCCTTATTAATTCTATGATGATTTTCAGGCTTTGAGGAACGAACCCAGCACTTTTTCAGCATTTGAGGCACACGTAGGCTTAGGCGTGCGCCTAACTCCGGAAATTTGAATTATGCCAGACTTTACGCTACAATTTGATGGAGTTTGAAACCATTTTTATAATCAGTTTAAGGGCATCAGACATTTTCCAGTCAACAGAACCGTAACTTAGCCAACAACACTCTTTTGTTTGTTAATTTTCATGAGAAGACAAATTCGCATCTCAGTTCGATTTCACGAGGGGGTTTTGACGAATTCTCAACGAGTATTGTACAGAGATGTGATTTTATACACTTTTCGTTGTTGGTAATTTATTTCTCTTTTTCTTCATATCAATTGCTTTCCATTATAATCATAAGTAGCTAAATCTAATATAGCCAAACGATTAACGAAATCGAAACCCTAATCGATAAAATGGGAATGGGTTGTGCGTAAATTGAAATTTATTGATATATTTGAGTCTTAAAACTTAATCTTAATGCTTTTATTGACGTTGTGAATCAATGAATGAAATCACACATGGTGTTTACATATGTATGTTACAATATGGTGTGGGAGAGGGAGTTTTAGGTCACCAAGTAGAATCGATTAAGTTGTTCAGATTTGATTCCTTGAGTGAGGTTTTCGATGCATATCAAACGTATTTAGTGAATTAGTGCATGTTCGGTCGTTTAAATGTTTAAAGCCAAATTGTTGAATCAAACATAGGGCGCTAGATTGCGATAAGATTATGCCCACAAACACGTATCAAAAGCACTAATGGTTGGTCAGTAGGTTATTCTCATTTCTGTTAATTGGTTAGAGAGACGAAAGTTGTTATTCGGATCACAGTTTGACTATTTTGTTCATATCATATATTGTTGACCTAAACTTTATATCACATGGCTTTGATACTTGATCAATTTCTCGTGAGATAGAACCTTGCTCGTCCACCTATAATACAATCCCAGTACACTGTCGGTGATTTTGGACCGTTATAGAACGTCATCACACCATTGTGGCATTGTACCTTAACCACCTTACCCTGCCACCATATCCTACTACACCCCATCCACCCTACCATACCCAACATTCCCCAACCTACCATACCTTACTATTTCTCACCACCCACCTTACTTTATTAATCACTCCCTCCGTTCCAGAATAACTGAAGCAGTTGCCAAAATATTTTGTTTTATTTTATGAGGCAGTACAATTTTCAATGCAACATTTATTATGATTTTACTTGATTTACTCTTATTTATTATAGTAGGAGATATAAAAAAGAATGTCACATTAATTATATTCAAGGACATTCTAGTCATTTCATTGTAAAAGTTAATGCATTTATTCATCTCCTTAATATGCGTGATTTAACAACTGTCTCAGATAAATTAAAACGGATAGAGTAAAAATAATCGATTTGATGTCATATGCACACCACATATTTTTACCCTACAAAAAAGAGAGAAAAACAGAATACGAAAATGCTATGGCTAAAAATAAAAAATAATAATAATAAAGGGCCATGGTTACAAAAATTGACACAACATATTTTGATTATTATGAACTCGTTAATTGTTATTAGTTTCATTATAAACAATGGTATAAAATTATCCTGTGTCAATTGTCATGAACAACATAATCTAAAAAAATGACAATATAAAAATTCCCACTAACTTGGTTTCTATCACTAGTTTTATGGTGGTTATGAATCATCGTATCATAATTAATCAATCATTTTAGAAGAAAGAGAGAGAGAAATTCAAAATATAGGATATATATTCTACAAATAAAGGTCCATCATTTTATCTTAAAATACAAGACGATGTGCAAAAAGGCTTTGGGCTTTGATTTTACTATTCATTGGATTCGAGAGTGTTTAACTTGGTACCCTGCAATCATAATATGCTATATTAGATAGATGATTAGTCCTCATGACATAGCCTAAAGAGCTTGAGTGTATAAGGCCGCTGGACCTTAAGCTGAGGGGTGAAGGTTCGAAACCCGTAAAGGAGACTTTTCTCAGTTCCTTGGTATAATGGCAAATCCATGACTCCAACCCACTGGATTCCTGATTAATATATCCACTCATCCCGTGGGACAGGGGACCCATAATATCGGGGTTCAACATATAGTAGACAGATGCAGATGCAGATGAAGAAAAAAGAAAAAGGGAATTCAAATGGAAGAAAGGATAGTATGAATAAAGAGTATATTAAATAAAACACACACACCAAAAACATTCTCAACTCTCATCCTTCTAACAAAGTTCAGCTCTTTTTCCTGTAGTCTACTGTTTCATATGTAGTATAGTAAAATTAGTAATAATTATTTGTGATTCTAAACCACCAAATACAATACAACAACAACAAAGCTATTTCTATAGAAGGACAAGTTAAAACAGACCAATAAATAAAAACAGGGGAAGGAGGAAGGTATAATAAACTTGCCTGCTTCCCCATCCCAACTTTACTTGTAGGAGATACCTCATTTCTTGGAAAGTGATTCATTAGTTGGAGAAGATCCTGCTCCTGCTGCACCCTCGTCTTTTGAAGCAGATCCGAACCCGTGTTTATTTCTCTCCCCTTGACCTCCATATGATTTTGTTTTGTGATTGGTGAGGCAAATCACATCAGAAGACCTGGATACACCTTTCTTGCCTTGAAATTGCTTCTTTTCAAACTTATTGTATGTATTGTTATTATTATACGGTTGTTCTTCCCGTAGCATATGTATATGATGATGCTCTTCTTGTGTATCCATTGGGACACCAACAGCTTCATTGTTCTTTTGATTGCTGCCATCTTTTTTCTGGGATGCAACCAGCACCGCGTTTTTCACCTGTTCTTCAGCTTTCACACGATTAATCAAAGCGTTTAGAGGTAGTATATACTCTTCATGCATCAACTTCCTGCGAAATTCCGTCCAGGAAGGTGGAAGCTTCGAGATGATAACACTAACATGAAAATTCTCATCAACATAAGTTCCCGAAGACACGATAGTGTTTGCTAAGTGGTTGAGTTCTTGAACTTGCTCGGTAACAGAAACGCCATCTACAATCTCGAATTGGACATATCTATGCACCATTGACCTTTTTGTTCCAAAGTCTTCATCATACTCGGATTTAAGTTGTTCCCAAAGCTCTTTAGCAATGTAATTCTTCTTGGAATACTCATTGAAAAGATTGTCAGCTAGTGAGTTTAGAATGCTATGGCGGCATAAGTAGTCATCGTCGATCCAATTTTTTCGAGCAGTAGGAATGCTTGGACATGGAAGAGTGAGCACATATGCAACCCTTAATTGCTTTAGGAAAAACTCCATCTGATGCTTCCAACAATAGTAGTTTTTCCCATTAAAACGAGTGGTCAAGATTGGTACAAGGTTCTGTGATGATGATAATAACAGTGACTTATCAGCTGAAAGATGTGGACATGGGAGTGATGTTCCATTAGCAACCTGGCCTTCTGGGATAGGAAAAGTACATGTCTCAAAGGAATTGCTAACATCTTGTGTCGGAAGGACGTTATCAAGACAACCTAAATTGCCTGTCTTCATATGGTTTTGATTAGCAGCCAAAACAGGTTCTTCTTGAGCAATTTCATCCACTGGACTTACACCATTAGCTTTATGTAGTTTTTGTGATGCAGTAGACCTGCAAAGTCAAGTTCTCTTTAGTGCTGCAGATAAACAAAAGGCATTCACGAAAAGCTTGTGCTCTTTTAAAGATAAAAATGGCTTGGATCGGTTCGTGGTTCAATGAACTCTGGTGAACGTCTAGTAGATCGTTAAAGACAACAATATATTTCCAGGACGCGAAATCTTGGAACGTATGCTTGTCGAGCCATATGTTGTAATAAGATAGATTAAAAATCCCCTTATTCCGATAATGTTAGCGAGCAAAAGCTTGAGGTCAAGCGCCTTTAATCCTTTCGCTCATTAATGATCTCAAGCACTGACTAGGCAAAAGCTATTTTGAACCAATCTCATGTGCTCTCAGACTTATGATTTAGAGCAACCTTGAGCTGATCTCAATCATTTAAAAAAATACACTCCTGAAAAAAGTCATAAATTCCAAGGAGAAAAGTTTAAAATACCCTTTGACAATCATTAATGCAATAGTTGAAAAATAACGGAAAAGTTGTTGAATTGATACTCGCTTCGTTCCAAAATAACCGACGGATTTGACAAAAACACACAAATTAAGGTGTGTTAATGCCTAAACTTTAGCACCAAATTGACTTTAAAAAACCCTGATTATAATTAATGTAGTGTTACTTTTATTCTCTTACACTCTTACCCCTAATAAATAAGGGTAGATGTAGGAAAAAAAAACACAATAAATAATGCTTTGGAAATGTAATTCCATTAGATAAAATGGAACAATTTTTTTTTTCGCAACTCCATCAGTTAAATTAGAATGGAGGAAGTAAAGTAATTAGGGAAAAGATGAAGAAAATGTATAAAATGTTCCATTGACATTCTAATTAGCGTTTTAAGAATCGGCCCAAGCGGCGCCTAGGCGCTAGGCGGCCTTCCACCGATCCGATTACACCCTAGGCGGACATGTCTAGGCGGGTAGGGTCCTAGGCGGGGTTTGAGCAGGTTCTAGGCAGGGTTTGGGCGGGTTCTCGACGGGTCCTAGGCAGGCTGGGCGGCGCCTAGGCAGGTCCTATGCGTTAGGGCTTCTCATATATATTTTATTTTCATGAAACACTTTACAAAAAAAATTTTAAAAAAAAATATAAAAAAAAATCCCCCTACTCATCCCTACAATTGTAGGGATGAGTAGGGGGATTACAGCGAGTTCACTCTTGACTCTTGAGTTCTTAGACTTAATTTAACTTAATCTCACGTGTTTTTGTACTTTAGTTAGTCTTTTGACGCATTTCCTTATGCTCATACTTGTTAAAGCGTATGGCGGAGGCGAGGCGAGGCATGGTATGGGCGCCATGCGATGCCCGACATGCATGCCATAAAGTCATAGCACTTATTTTTTTTGGCCTTTTAGATTATAACATATATAAAAGTCAACAAACAAGATCACATAATGTCATCTAACAAGTTTAAGCTTTTAACACACAAAACAAGTACTACCGTAAAACTATAGTGAACCAATCAACCAAAAGGTTTTTTGTGTCAAAAGTTTTAACTTTTAAACGAATCTAATAGACTAATACTAGTACAAGAGTTCACAAAATGACATAACATATAGGCATTAGCCATTAGGCAAAACAAGTATCAATAGAATGATAGTTTCAAATAATCATCAGTCATCACTCATCATCATCACTATTCACTATTCACTAATAAGCTCCATCAGACCCGTCCCCTCATCACTATTCTCCCCATCCACTCTTTCATCAATGTCAGTGTCATCATCATCCAAAACAAATGGGTCAACATCAAGATGATCTTGTATATCTTCTTCGGTATCATAATCTTGAAATTCTTCACTTTCCTCATCCACTAGTTGTGATCGGAAAACTCGACCTCCTCTTTTTTTTTCCCTCCATCTCCATGGAAGGTCGCATATTTTTAAGACTTAGGAGTGAGGAGCCAGCAACGGGAATTTGAGGGAATGAAAGAGAATAGGGATGGGTTGACTAGGTTTAATATTATTATTAACTGGTTTGACATTTTTACCCTTGAAATTCAAAAAAATTCAAAAAAAAAAAAAAAACAGGCGCGCCATGGCGACGCCATAGGGCCGCCCGACATTTTCAGCGCCATAGATACTATTAAGGCGTTGGAGCCTCGCCACACGCCATGGCGCACGCCTTTCACGCCATGGCGCACGCCTTAACAAGTATGCTTATGCTTATGCTTTATGATTTATGTTGGACAAGCATACTATTATGTACAAAATAAAAACCCAAGCGCCCGCCTAGCCGTCTAGGCGCCAGACGCCCCATCACCGCCCGACTAGCGCCTAGCGTCTTTTAACACATTATCCTAAATTGCCTCATCTTATGGGACAAAATAAAAAAGACTTGTATTTCAGGCCATATAGAGTAAATATCTCAATAAGAAATATCATTCTGAATTGTGTGCAACCCTATATTGCAAAACGTGAAACTAAAACACATACTATAAGAGGAACAACAGAGAGAGAGAGAGAAAAAAACACAAATGCATATGAACATATCCTTAGATTCAACTCCTCATGAAATGGACACAAACACGAATCTTGAAGCCACTAAATAAACATCAAAGTAGGAAAGCAGAAGTTCACCTCTCGTGCGATTCCATCTTTACGATAGCTTCATCTATGGCAGAAAAGCTATTCCTCAAGGTTGACCATTGCTTGTCTGTTAAACTAATGCCTGGATTTGAAGCACCGGTTATTGTCAATAAAAGCCAGATTTTCAAAATAGAGCAACATATCCCACACACCACGCTAAGTAATTTTAATCAATGCTCATGGATGAAAAAAAGAAACACGATAATAAAACCGAAAAGTGCTAAGCAGCTAATTGTAGGAATACACTACACTAGCCATAAAATTGTTACCTTGACCTGATTGTAATTGCTTTCCATCTATTTGATGATATTCCTGAATAGACACCATGGTTTGCCCATTGATTTCACAAATTGCCACATTTATGTTGTCTGACAACTGTTGAAAAACCAATGCATATATGAGTTAAATGAACAGTCTTGCAAAATCCAGGAATGGAATAATTTTTAAAGAGACAACTCAATTCCTAGCTAATGCTACATTTCTTTATTAACTGATATATCAATTCTTCTCTTGCCTTATTCAAGAAAACATATTTAAGGCTTTCGCAGCTAAATTCATTACGATTTACAAGGTCTACCAGCTAATTTCCTAGATAAGAATAACTAAAATCACAACTCATGACTCAAACAACCGGCAACTAAATATAACCTGAATCTTTATTTGCACCAGAGCGATTCTACATTTTTACTTACCATTGAATCGACCTTTTCAAAATCGAATCTTGAGTAAGAATCAGACTTTCTGAATTCAACATTTTTCAAAGTCGAGGTTAGAATCGATTTTGAAGAGGTCGATTCAATGTGGTGCATATAATAAATGTGAATGCGGTACATTGATAAATTAAGGGGTGCAAATAAAGGCTCCTATATATTATAAAACCCAATTACTGCAGGAAACCAATTCAATTGGCAAACAAATTCATCCATTTATTAAGTAAAGGCAAAGAACAAAACAAAAAAAAAAATTTAGTTCATTTCATCACGCACCTTGCAAATTACTCTCCTATTTCGAGGAGTGGATTCAACCGAGCCGTTAGACAACAAATTAGCCACCGCATCGCCGTTGCTTACAGAAGCATCCAATGTCGAGGATGCTACTGTAGAAAGAAGATAAGACTCCACAACTTTCCTGATAAAGCTTTTATAGGCAACATCGGAAAAGTCCTCTCTTAACTGCTCAGCAGCGGCTGCTCGGACAGATAACTCGGTTGCTGTTTCCCAGTCAGCATCTTTTAAGATGTTTATAACGGTTTGCTGGATTTTACGACGCTTGATGCTCGGAATTTCTTCCACTGATGTCCCCATTCGACAAGACAAATGAAGATTTATCAAGAAAACGCAGATCAATCGGAGTTTATGCGCAGGTGCCGGAACTCCGGTAACAAGCCGGGCACAAGAGTCTAGGAAAGGGGGGGAAAAGGTGAATTCGGCTATGGAAGCAAATGTCTGCAGAAACAACTGACTATGGAATCGCTCTGACCCTAATATACAACGGCCATTCCGATTTCACAATATATTACTCCCAATTTTTTTTCCTTCCATGTCTTCATAAGAAAATATAAAAATTGTTTTGAAGTTGCGTCGTACCATTCTCGGTTTTTTTGAAAAATAATTTCAATACGAATCATGAAATGAGTCATTTGTAATCCAAGACTAATGTCGATTTCAAAAAATTCGTCGATGAAAGAATTTAACCTAGGGATAATGTTCAGGAAGTCGTTTTCCGTGATCAACACCGTATGTTCATGTGTAGAGACGGAAGGTCAATCCGCGATAAAAGGCAAAGGCATCATCAGCCTCTGCCGAACAGGTAGAACCAACATAGAAAGAATTTGAGCGATGAATGTCATTGCCCTTATCTCGAAAGATACAATATTGCTTAAAGAGGCATACACATTGAATTCTTTTATATTGGTCGGGGGACTGATCCGTTGGAAGGTAGAGATAACCAGTGGCGGATCCGGTAATTTTTTGTCTAAGTAGATAATTTTTTTATGGAATATTTTTGCATGAAGTCAAGGATTTATGTTCTTTTCTTTCGAATATTTTTCGCGAATTATTTTTTTTAAGAAAGGGAACAAATACTTACATCGTTTCTCTAGAAAATCCAAGATTGTTTAGATTTCCTCATTTCAGATATTAAGATTTATACGTGTTGGTAGACAATCATGTAGAGTCCTTCATAATAAATGGTTTACACAAGATTGAACATTGAGTTTATAAATTAGTTTAAAACAACGAATTCCCCATAGACGGGAAGCAATATTGACTTTGGTCTGGTAACAATTATGAGAAAGTCAAATAATAACCCGATTTACACAAGATTATAATCCATTTGATGTATAAATGACAAAAATGTATGTATCTATTCCCCATAGATGGGAAGCAATATTGACTTTGGTCTGGTAACAATTATGAGAATGTCAAATAGTAACCCGATTTAACAGATTATAATCCATTTGATGTAAAATGACAAGCAAATGTATGTATCTATTTGTGGCAATTGGATGTTTATAAATGGTCTTGGCCCCATACGAAGAATATGTATGTCTAATATATTGCCCATACTAAGTTTGATGGCCCGAATAGAATAAATTCAAAACATCGCATACATACAGAAGACATATGATTACTTGAGTTGCATGGGAAGGGAAGTTATTTTGTGCTGAGGGAATTTATAGTAAAGTGACGGGTAAAACGATCAAAACCACACAGTTTTAATACAGAATGAAGGTGTGTTTTAATACGGACACCGAATCCGAAGGTGTGTGGTGTACCAAACGACACGGAAGATAAAACAACTCTCCAAAAGATCGAACACACGGTAATCAATGCCGTGAAAAACTAAATCCAATAAAGAGAACTAATCATCCAACATCCAAATCCCAAGTATCTCAAAACAAGCCAACAATAATCTACCGCATGGGAAGACGGGTAACAGGTGGCAATGATCGAATAAAAGTGTCAGATCCTACTTGTCGTCTTGGGCCACACAAGTAAAGTTTCCCCGCAACGGAACGATGCCTCTTGAAAGAAAAGCTAGTATTAATAACAATATATCTCAAATTTATCTTGGTCCATGTGAAGCTAGTATTTGACAAAATATTTTGCCTTCAACATCTAGCTACGAGTTCTTGCTAAAAAATTCAAGATCTCATAATCATAAATTTCGTTCAGGCTTAGATTTGCAAGAAACTTCTCATCTATTTACCTTAATTTGCGTGGTACAACGATCCAAACTACCAAAGCTTTGAAAAAAAGGTTAAACCTTTAACCTCCAACGTCAACGGATCTAGGGATTGTTGGTATCAAACGATCCTCGTCTCGCGGTGATCCTTTCTCTCTTGAGAGACGTCGTTGAAAAGAAGAACGACGGATTAGCGCTCGAAAATCGAAAGCCTCTTCTCCTTTTTTTTTTTGAAACTTGCGCCCCCTTTACCCGTCCCTCTCTCTTTTTTTGTCAAAACAACTGTTAAAATTAGGATTAGTTTTTCCTTTTATAATCCGATTACCTAATTATTTAATTATTTTCCTTAAAAAAGAGAATCCTTGTTTATCCTTTTTTTCTTTTTCTTTTTTCGAAAATCCTTTTTAATTAGAAAATAACATAATATTCGATTTTCTTTAAAAACCGGATTCGCTTTTTTCAAAAATCGGGATATTACGATAGTATACTGCACGCATCTCCACACCGTGTAGAGACCACACAATAATCTACCGCATGGGAAGACGGGTAACAGGTGGCAATGATCGAATAAAATTTATCTTGGTCCATGTGAAGCTAGTATTTGACAAAATATTTTGCCTTCAACATCTAGCTACGAGTTCTTGCTAAAAAATTCAAGATCTCATAATCATAAATTTCGTTCAGGCTTAGATTTGCAAGAAACTTCTCATCTATTTTTCGTGTATAAAATAAAATAATGATTCAATAAATAAAATAAAATGAGATTTAATTTTTTTTACGAAATTTGTGTAGATTAAAAGAGTGGTGAGAGAAAAATAGTATAATGAATACAATAAAATGAAGTGGTGAGAGATGATTTAATATTTTTTTATTTGTAGATGAAAAAATAGTTAGTGAAAGAAAAAAAAAAAAAAATTTTGTTGAAACCGGATATTTTATTATATATGCACAAAACTATACAAGAGTAAAAGTTTTACAAGCCGTACATCAATACTAACCAAAGAAAAATGCGAAAATTAAGGCCAGGCTAATCTAAGCTCTCTCGCCCGCCGTACTGCTTCAGAAATAAAGACATTCTTAAGGGGTCGTCTCTGCTCCGTGTGGTGGTATTCCTGGTTGCGCCGATACCAAAGACCTAACACAATCTCACGGAAGAGGAATCTCCGGTAAACAATAGTGTCATGCTTGTGCATATGAATTTTGAGACAGTTTTCCACCCATAAAGGGGTCTCATGTATTGAGAAAAAGAGAGTCCAATATTGTCGATGAATAATCTTACGCCAAATATCTGCAACCCAGTTACAATCTCTAACTGCGTGTATGGTAGATTCCGCATGTGTATCGCAAATAAAGCAAGTAGCATCCTCCATAATGTGCCGTCCGTAAAGTAGGCCCGCGGTGGGAAGGGCATCCCAACAGATTTTCCATAAGAGTAAATTCCCCCGGAGAGGTCCCTTAATGGAGCAGATGAGTTTCCAGACACAATTCCCTTGCGCAATGGTTGAGGGTGGGTGATCTCTAAGTGCATGATATGCCGAGCTAACTGAGAATCTTCCAGAAGAAGTCAGAGTCCATCGCACATTGCCATAGTCATCAGTTTCAAAGGCCTCCCCAAGAGCTGCCGCAGCAGCACAGATGTGCCTCCACATTTAAGAACAATTCGGCTTTGGTAGGTCTAGGGGTGAGCCGTACTTGCTTCGTAGAACTTGTACCCAAAGTTTTCCATGCACAGTAAGGAGTTGCCAAGAAAACTTACCCAAGAAGGCGTTATTCATGTCTCGCGCATTACGAATACCTAGGCCACCTTCCGGCTTGGGTTGACAGATGTGATGCCAAGCAACTAGGTGCATTCCACGTTTATCCGTGTCATGGCCCCACAGAAAATTGCGAACAATTTTATCCAGCTCATGTGAAATAGTCACGGGGAGGCGAATCGTTTGCATTTGGTAATACGGGGTACTGGAAAGGACCGATTGAGAAAGGATAAGGCGCCCTGCCTTAGATAGAGTCAAGGCCTTCCAGGGTTGTAGTTTTGATCGAATTTTATCAATGATACCTTGAAAGTCATCCTTCTTCACGCGGTTATGATGTAAATAAACACCCAAGTATTTTTCAAGGTGGCTAGTGTGAGCCATGCCCAAGGCTTCTTGTATGCGACTAATGGTCACATCATTGATGTTTGGGGAGACAGCAAATCTAGATTTAGCAGGACTAACTTTTTGGCCAGAAATACCACAAAAAACAGAAAGAATGTGCTCGATTTCACAAGCTTGGTCCTCGGAAGCTTCCGAGAAGAGAATGAGGTCGTCCGCGAAGAAGAGATGTGATATTTTTGGTCCACCACGCGAAACCGAGATAGGTTTCCATCTTCCATCAGCAATAGATTTATTAACGAGACTACTCAAGACCTGCATGACAATGACAAAAAGATATGGTGCTAGAGGGTCACCATGTTTTAAGCCACGACGCGGTTGGAAGCCTGCAAGGGGAGTGCCATTCCATAGAATTTCAAGCGAAGTGTTGTTAAGAGAATACATGATGACATCAAGTAATGCATCATTGAAGCCAACAAGACGAAGTATATCACAAAGGAAATCCCAATTGACTCGATCGTAGGCCTTCTCAAGATCCACTTTGATCATCATAATGCCCTTGTTACCTTTTTTCTGGCGCATAGTATGAAGAACCTCTTGTGCCACAATTATATTATCTGATGTTTGTCTTCCCGGAATAAATGCACTTTGGTTGTAGTCCACGATTTTGTCAATAATCAGCCTTAACCGATTGGCAATGATTTTGGTTATGATCTTCGCTGTTACATTGGTTAGTGCAATAGGCCAAAGCTGAGAAACCGACTCGGGTGGATGTACTTTTGGAATAAGAGCAATAAAAGTCCGGTTCATAGATTGCGAGAAGCTTCTATCGTGAAAGGCTTTGAGAACCCAAGCCGTGAGAGATGGGCCAATTATATCCCAGTTATGCTGAAAAATATTGGGGAAAATCCATCGGGGCCAGGAGATTTAAATGAGCCCATATCAAAAATTGCAGCTTGCACTTCCCCTGCAATAGCCGGCCGATTCAGAAGACGTTTGTCCGCATGGTTAATACTCGGCTCAAAAAGACCATGGGGTAGCGGAACCACAGGCTCATCCGTGTAGAGATCGATAAAATATTGCCGGACCAAAGATTGTAAAGTCTCCGCATCGCTAATCCAAGTCCCCTGCATGTCTTTAAGAGAAAGGATGTTGCTTCTACCCCGTTTGTGCTTAGTCGACATATGGAAATATCATGTGTTTCTTTCTCCATTCTCAATCCAATCCAATCTGGATTTCTGGTACCAGTAAATTTCTTCATGCAGTAAGATCTCATCTAGCTCCTGCAAAAGAGTACTGTTCAGATTTGAAAGGAAAGTAGAGGGAGCAATAGACAGAGATTGTTGAATTCCCGGAAGTCGAGCTTTACATATCTTATTCCTGTAAAAAAATGTTTCCAAAGACCTCCTTATTCCACACTTGAACCATGGAAGCAAACGACTCAAGAGCTTCCTGTAAATTATTTTCTGGTGCATTCCAAGAGTTGCGAAGAAAACTATTAAAGTCACTATGTTTTAGCCTGCATGCCTGAAAACGGAATGGTTTCACCGAGTGATCATGCACATAAATATTACCCAATGTAAGAAAGATAGGGTGGTGGTCAGAATGCACCATCGGCAAATGGTAAAAAGTAGAGTTAGGATTTTTCTCCCACCAATAGTGATTGCAAATGGCCTGATCAAGACGTTGTTCAATGGCATGGCTGGAGTGAGGTGAACTTGACCACGTATAACGTGGTCCTTGGAACGGTATCTCATGTAGATTTGCATTCTGAATGAGCTCGTGAAGGCGTTGAGCTGATTACCCCTGAACAGGCCGACCCCTACGTTTATCAACCGAATGAATGACCTGGTTCAAATCTCCAATCATGCACCATGGAACAGATAAAAAAGAAGATACGTTCTCAAAGAGATCCCATAAGTCATCGCGCAGAGCCGGATTAGGAGAGGCGTAGGTAAAAGAGATAATCCAAAGAACCTTACCCATAAGAATAGCCGCCATAAAAATATTTTGATCCGTAGCAAATAAAAACTTGAGATCAATAAACGATAAATCCCAAAACACCCAAAGGCCACTAGAAAAGCCCTTGGCTTCTACTACTGTCATATTCGTAAAGTTTGAAAGCCGAAGAATACGATTAGCTCGAGTGCTAGGTACTTTGGTCTCCATTAGAAATAAAATATTGGGTTGATGCTCCACAATCATATATTTCAAATGCCGGAAAAAGTTAGAAGAGTTGGCTCCCCTACAACTCCACGCCAGTCTTTGTTAAACGAACTCGTGAACAAGCTTGTTCGGCTTATGTTCGTGAGTTTGTTCATTTAGCTTAACGAGCCGAGCTCGAACATGAGTAGGCTCGTTTGCTTAACGAGCCGAGCTCGAGCTTGGTTCGCGAACGTTCGATTATGTTCGTGAACGTGCTTATATAATGTTCGTGATAAATATGTTCGTGAACATGTTTGCGAACATGGTTCGCGAACATGTTCCATTTACAAGAACCCCGACTCAAAAGAAGATAATTCATTCATCTAATAGATATTATAGATTTGATTTATATAATATTTAGATATTTTTATAGTAATTTTAGTTGTGTAATATATGTAATTTTAATGTCTAACATATTATTTTTACATTTGAAGCATTAGTATCACAAAAGTATTCAAATTATTTCATCTTTTAAACGAGGGCTCGAACAGAATTGATTTTTCGAACGTACTCACGCCAAACCTCTTTTTTCAAGTGCCGGAGTTGGGATCTTTGCATTTATTACTCGCTTTTTTCTTTGCATTTATTTCTGCTAGTGAAGCATCGACGGCCATGGCTTCACCAACAGCGGCGGTAGTGCGGCTTCCATCGGAAGGAGAGGCTGGCTGGTCACATTTGTGATATCCGTGAGAAGTGGTTGAGAGGAGCTTGCAAATCGGACTTGGAGTTGATTGTGTGCGGGTCTGCGTGGTGCTTGTTGGTCCCATACCTGAGTTAGGCTTTCTTGCGGTGGTTCTCGATTGCTTAACCGGGAATTTGCACCCCTACCTCTACCTCGTGAAGTCCCAGCTCTATCTCCACGAGTAGCATGGTGAACCATTGGGCCGGCTTTAAATTGGGGTAGTGATTGAAATTGTTGTTGCAAAGTCTCCATTGAAGTCTCATGATTTTGTATTGTTTCTTCCTCAACCAGCATTGAGAATCTATTGACATTTAAGAGGCATTTGTGGGGGGTCTTGGTGGAGTAGGTTGGTGGTCAAAAAGACTGGGGGTAGGAGCTTCTGCAATAGCATTTGACGTTGCGGGTTGATTAGAGTTTCGGCCAGAGTTTCTAGGGGTATTGGGTCTCCTCTTGCGATTCGATGCCAACATCCATGGTCCAAATGGGCTAGCATCCGAAGGTAAATTTGTGTTTGCAGGGGGGAGAGGCAGCTTGGGAGGTGTCCATATCTTTGGTTTTTAGTGGACAATCTTCAGTTTTATGGCCATAGACGCCACATTCAAAGCATACCATATGCAAGCCTTCGTATTCAATTTATAATCTTCTCGTTCAACAATACAGCTACCGGGATGGGCTTATTGAGTTCAACTTCAACACACACTCGAGCATATTTACCTCTTTGGTTTCGCAGAGAGGTTGAGTCGACTTTACTAGCCACTCCAATGCAATTACCAAGATGAATGAGAGCTTCTTGTTCAAAATATACATAGGGACACGGGGGATTCTTACCCAAATCATTGTGGACTGGGTGAGGTCATTTGAGGGATGGAATGGCGGCTTCCATTTTGAAATTGTGATGTAGTGATTCTATATAAGCCAAGGTCCGTTCTCCAAAACATGATCGTAGTCCTCATTCGACACAAATCGGACGATGTAGAATCCGTCCTCCAAGTCTGTGATTTCCAAGTGTTTTCCCCTAGCCCACATTGCAGTTAATCGGGTCTGAAGTGCTCGAAAACTCACATTTCTGCCGAGGACTTTGATTATCAAAGCCTTACGCCAAGGCTTCCATAGTTTCTTGAGGGTTTCCAGAGGGATGGTCACTTCCCTCACCCCTGTCATGGAGATCGGCGACTTCTCATTCGATTGTCGGTGATAATGATCAACAAATTCAAGTATGTCCGTCTCAGGTTCATCTATACCTGTGTACAACTCTGGAGTGGAGTCCGTTGACCGGAGGAGATCAGCAACCCCACGGCGTGTCCAGACTGACGAGTTCGCTGTTGGACATAGTGGGTCATCTATGGCTCGGCGTTTGTGTCTACTTTCGCTGCGGAGTAGTAGATCTTGTTCTTCTTCAGTAGTCGGAGGCTGCATTTTGGATATGGCGGGAGGCTAGCTGGGGTTGCCGGAAGGGTTCCGGAAATCGCCTAGGGTATGGCCAACACTACCAGGAGGCTTTCCACTTTACTTAGTTAGTGAAAGAAATTGTAAGATATGAGTGGAATAAATAAAATAATAATTAAAGATAATAGTGGTGTGAATAAACTGGTGGGATGTCTTAAAACAAATCATTGTCCAAACATATCCCAAGTGTTTAATGAATTGATTGCATGCTCTTTAAAAACCAAATGATTTTTTTTAGCTGATACACCGAAAATGAGATAGGGATTACACAAAATTTCAACAAGTATGAGTGATTATTATAGATTAAATATGACGGCTTCTATTGACACCACGATTGCTTTAAGTATTCAAAAAATTACTTCAAACATCATGATTATTTTTATGCACAATAACTTCAGTGACATTGACGTTAGTTTTCGGTGATAACGTCACTGGTACAGACGTTGGTTTCAATAATAAGGTCAGTGACACTTACGTTATAGTCATAAAACTGTCACGGGCGCCGATAGAAGCCAGTCCAACTAATTAGTCCAAGAAGGTCCAAGTAGTTAGCCCAAGTTGATGACCTATGCCTAGAACTGTAAACGAACAGGGTTGTTCGTGAACAAGCTCGTGTTCGTGTTCGTGATCGTTTGTTCATTTAACTTAACGAGCCGAGCTCGAACATGATTGTAGGCTCGTTCGCTTGATAACGAACACGAGCTTGGTTCACGATCGTTCGATTATGTCCGCGAACGTGCTTATATAAATACATAATTTACACTAACCCCAACTCGAATAAGGATAAATCATTCATTCATCTAATTGAGATTATAGATTGATTTTATATAATATTTACATGATAAATCATTCATTCATCTAATTGAGATTATAGATTGATTTTATATAATATTTACATGTTTTTATAATAATTTTTTATGTAATCACTTAACTCGTTTGAGTTAACAAACGAGTGACGAGCTTGTGAGCTAAACGAACTTGAGATCCGGAAACCATTTATATATGATAGATATATCAATAGTAATCGAGAAGTCTTATCGAATCAATGGATGATCATATTTATGGATATATCTTAATCCCGAGGTGATCACAGATCAACCGCTTGAATCGGTATGAAGTTTGACTTGACGGTTAAGGATTACACCGAGTCCGTGGTCCGAATTACCCCATCTTGGCATTGTACTTGGATTGAGTGAGTAGTCGTGTTTATCACGGATACGGAATCCATTCCTTCCATTTATGGAAGTAGATAGACGCTTCCTTATTTGTTAATCCTAGAAACGATCGATCGCGCGAGTTCATATTACACCGATTAGCTACCGGTGAGTTGTATGAATTAATTGATCACTAGGGGGTTAATGGTAAATAAGGATAAGAGATTCTAAAAAGGGTTAACGGTAACTTCCCGATTTAGAATGAACAGTCTATGGAGGATTAATCCATATGTAATGATTGTATCAATGGACGCTTATTATTATTCTCGTGTGTTGGACTTATTTCTTAGTTTTGATGATGAGTGCCATACTAGCTGTTATAGTGCAAAGGCAAAAAGATGTCTAGATAAAATGTATAGGTTTATTAGAGTTTGATTCATAAATAGGTTTAATCAAACAAGCATCGTAAAGAGCTGCCGATTGATATCGACGGATCGGTCTAGGTCGAGGGTAGATAGGTCGGTGGGCGGTCCGGAACCCGCCGAAGACCGAAGACGAAGGCTAAGGGATCAAACTTAGTAATTAAAGTCAAGGATATGGAATCGGATTTTAGGCAAGTCCGTGATGACCTAAACGATTACATATGCCTTGTGTAGAAGGTCTAAGTTCCACAAGTTGGATGATGTTTGGAACTTGGTTATATTTAAAATGATGTAATCTAACTTCACAAATAAAAGTTAGATAAAAGTAATCACCGCATTATATTTTACGGACAAAATAATGATGTTCGACGGATGATTGGTATTACGAACAGATCGATGAACTCGCGATATATACCTCGATTAACTCAAGATTATTGGAAGATTACATGGATAAGAACACCAACTACCTCGACTTATCAAGCAAATCAAAGGCTGAGATTAAAAAAACGTTGGGATGATCCTTATTTTTACCCATTGGATACAAGTCAAAGGGGTGGACAGACTGCACTGTCAAAAAGTAATCCTGACAGTGTCAGTCCTATGAATAGTGACAGAATGCAGTGCAGATGGGACAAATACAAGGAACGGTCACATTTGAATTTTAAATTCAAGTCACATGCACTCTTACCTATAAATAGAGGACTTTCAACTCAGAAACAAGAGGATGAATTTTGGGAAAAATTTTAAGTAACAATACTGAGCTGAAAAACACCCTGCTGAACTTACTGAGCTTAAAGCTGCTGATCTAGTTATCTTCTTCAAGTGCATTCTGTGTTCAAGCTGCATCAAGCATACACACTTGAAGATCGCAAGTGCTTGATTACATCATCTTAATCAAGCCGTTGCAACCGAATCATTTATTTGATTCATTCTTTATCTTATAAAGAATCTCGCAAGACAAAGATGAAGCATCTCGTTGGGTGTGAAAGACTCGTTGGTTTGTGGTGGAGCTGGTGAAGAGGCAATCCTACCCTTCAAGGACCAGTGGAAGACTCAGGAGCAGCAATCCTACATGTTCCCGCGGTTTGTGAAGCCATAGTTATTGGTGAAGGACAAGCAACCTAGGATTCTTTGTAACGATAACTCAAAGATCACTAGTGAATTTCCTCCAACATCACGGAGAAGAGTGGACCGACAGGATTACATCACTGGAACCACTATAAAATCTCTCTACTTACTTACCGCATTTACTTTACGCACTTAGTCATTATCCATATCAACCTACTGAATCTAGCAACTGAAATCACACACATACATTACTGAGTATCTAATACTTAGTAACATATTTAACAACAAGTAACAAGGCTTAATTTTGATATTATTCCGCTGCACAAATTTAGCAAATCAACCGTGCAGTAGACTACGTTTATCGAGCGGAGCTGCGAGGTCTCAAAGCAGACTGCGAAGTATCGCGGCGGTGTCCGAAGTTGCAGAATTTGTTAACTCCAAAGTTTTAAGTGTTAAGTTTATTCACCCCCCCTAAACTTAACTAAAGCCTTTTCAAGGGACCAACAATTGGTATCGGAGCAAGTTAGCTTCGTTCGAAGGAATCCTACTTGTTGTACTTGTGAAAATTCTTTAAAACTTTCTTTCAAATTACGATTTTCAAGACTTGCATCATGGACAACACACGGTATGCTAGAACTATGTTGATGTGTTCTCTTGACAGATTTGATGAGTATAAACGTCGAATGCGGGCATATCTTGTCGCTACTCATGATGAGATGATGGATGTACTAATCGAAGGACCACCTGAGATTACAAAGGCAAGAATAAAGGGTGACGAGAGAATCGAGTACATTCCTAAACCAAAGAGAGAATGGAATGCGAAAGACAAAAAGAGCAAACCTCAACAACATTGCTATTGATATCATCTACGAACCTTGGATAGCAATATGTACATGAAGGTCAAAGATTGCAAGACCGCAAAGGAACTTTGGGATAAGATTCACTTAATCAGAAGGCACCGATGCAATAAAGAAGAACAAAATCGGTGTGGCAGAGCTTAAAAAGGTTTCAAAAGTTCAAGATGCTACCTAATGAAACCATTGAGCAAATGGAATCAAGATTCAATGCTATATCGGATGAACTTACCCTACGAGTGTAAGTTATTCAAAAGAGGAAGTAAACACCAAAATCTTGGAAGCTTTACCTGCAAGAGATGTTTGGAAAATGAAGGTGACTGCAATTGAAGAAATGAGAAAGTTGCATGAAGAAGATACCTTCAAATTGTTCTCTGATCTTAAGGCCTATGAATTTAGCAAGAAGCTGGTGCCTCAAACTGAAAAGGAAGAGCCAAAAACCACTGCATTGGCTGCTTCACATCATGAAGAAACATCAGGAGGACAGGATGATATGCTAGATGAAATGCAAGAGCAAATTGCCCTACTGAGCAAGAAAATCAGAATGATGAAGACTGGAAAGGCCCCTACAAGAAATTTCACAAAGAGGCCTACTGAAAGAAGGAAAGAAGAACCAAAGAAAGATAATGACTATCTATGCTTTCATTGCAAGAAACCAGGGACACTTCGGACACGATTGTCCCGAGTTGAAACAAGGCAAGGAACTCGATTATCTTTGCTTCAACTTGTAAGAAGCTCCGGACATTTTAGACCGATTGTCCGGACCTACGAAGACCAAGAGTCAACAAAGAAGACATGGCAAGAAGGCTATGGTTGCCGAAGATGAATCGATATGAAGTGGAATCGAAAAAGGAAATGAATCGGATGACACAAAGACTGGTTGCCGATATTGAGGATTATGCTTTGATGGCCAATATGGATGAAACCGAGGAGGTATACAACACGTATCTATAAACACTCCTGCCGGGAAGTGATTCGAATCAACCCGTGGTTCAAATCCTAGAAATTCGACAACAATGAGACTTTGGATGCCATCCTTAATCAACGAGGATAATACAATCTGGTTATGAGGTTGTGAAGGCTGAAAAAGAGGCTCTTGAGTTAGAAGTTGGAAGATTGAAAGCCGAATTAAGGGTTTTCAATGGTAAGGAAAAAGAAGTTGGACGAGATCGGCATAAGCTCGTCGAACATCCAAAGACCTACGAATCTGCCGAACCATCTTGTTCCAATACGCATACAAATCGGAAAGGCTTATGGAGATAGAACTGGGCTTGGATTTGGAACTCGGCAATCTAACAAGAGTGGATCCAAAAGTAAGGTTACCGAACCTAGTACCGCATTTGGTCCTAAGTTTGTGCCCGCACTAGATCCATCTCCCGGTAAGGCCGCCGAAGCAAGAAAAACCCAATGAGAATGCCTCAATGAAGCAAAATCGAAGTCTCAAAAGTCAACGGCTCTAGTAAAATGAATAAATCTAAAAATAGATCGCTGTGCCTTCTAAGCCCGCCGATAGCGACACCGCTACTAAGTCTCATTGGACCACGAAGGGAAAGAAACAGAAATATTCCAAGGATAAGAATCCTAAATCCAAAAATGTTGATCATTCAAGGGATACTTATCTCGGGGGAAAGGTAGACTGTTCCCCGCCGATAATGATTGGAATATTCCCGCATCTAATGCTAGAAACAAAGTAAGTATAACCATACTACTAGGGTAAGACCTAGACAATGGAATCGGCAGAGGACTTACACAAGACCTCGAAAGCAGACTCCATATTACAGGGTACGTTCCTAACAACATGACAAGACACCTATGGTTATGCAAATGTTTCTAACAACAAGAATCATTTCAAACAACATTATGTACCAAAAGGCCGTAAAAACATATGTGGTTCCTACACAACCTATCGTTAGAACCTATGGATGTGTGGAATACATGTATGAACCAAAGTATGAACCAAAGTATGACACATTTAGGAGAAGACCTTATGGAAACATACCAAGGGTCATGCTTGCCACGACCACTATGGACCCAAACAGGTTTGGGTACCTAAAATGCACTAACTTTGTTTTGTAGGGTGTCCGGTACTTTGACAAGGGATGTTCCGGACACATGACAAAGAATAAGCACTTTATCTAACAAACTTTGTGGCAAAAGATGGTCCAAGGGTGAATTTTGGCAACAAAAATACACTGGATATACAAGAGGATATGGCACACTTATCGAAATGGACTTACAATCAAGAATGTGGCATATGTGGAGGACCGGACTACAACTTGCCGAGCACTTTGGACAATTCTGTGATATGGGATACAAGGTCACTTTTGACAAAAACAATTGTATTGTCATTAGTGAGAGAGGTGATCAAGTTGTACTTGCTTTGGTAGAAGGCAACGAAACATGTATGTTGTGGATTGGTCTCTTGCGCAGTTCCAGAGACTGCTGATTGTGCATACCAAATCGAACTCAATTGGTTATGGCACAAGAAGTTAAATCACTTGAATTTTGATGATATTAATCGGTTGGTGAAAAAGAAGTTAGTGATTGGTTTACCCGAGATCACATTCAAGAAGGATGCTATATGTGATGCATGTCGGCAAGGTAAACGAGATAAAGTCAAGTTTCAAGTCAAAGACTAAACAATCAACTAACGAGTGTTGGAGCTTATGCATATGGATCTTTTTGGACCAATAACTCCAACAAGTGTAACAGAAAGAAATACACCTTAGTAGTTGTGGATGATTTTTCTAGATACACCTGGGTGATATTTATGAACAAGAAAAGTGAGACACTCCAAAGCATGCCTAATCTTTTGAAGAGATTACAAAATGAGAAAAGTTTAACATCATAAAGATAAGATCGATCGTGTACCGAATTTCTCAACAAAGTTATAAGAGAATATTGTGAACGAATGGTGTACTACATCAACTTGTCATTGCTGTGGTACACCTCAAAAAATGGGGTTGCTTTGAAAGAAGAAACAGGACATTAAAGGAAGCGGGAAGAACAATGATTTGTGAAGCATTGCTACCGAAAGATATTGGGTCAAGCAAGAATACAAGATGCTATACACAAAACAAACATCGGAAACAAGAAGCCGCCGAAGACACCCTATGAGGTCCGGAATGGAAGGATACCTAACATATCCTATTTCCATCCATTTGGAAGTAAATGTTTTATTCTAAATCACAAAGTTCATTTGAAAACATTCCAACCTAAATCAAATGAAGGCATATTCTTGGGATATTCTTCAGTCAGCAGAGCATTCAGGGTACTGAACAAGAGGTCACTAAAACATGAAGAAACAATCCATGTTGTGTTTGATGAACCTAAGTTTACTGGAATGGAAGATGAAGATCATGAACCTGCTAGGAATCAACAAGTCACTGATCCAGATTGTGTTGAAGTTTTGGAAAGATTCAATGACTTAAAAGTTTCGATACGCCTCGCCGAACACCCCGTGACAATATTACGATGCAACAACCGAAGCAGCTTCAAGGATCCGCCGACCCCCCCGTAGAAGAAACTACAACGGACCCTACCGAAGATGATGTTCCCGAAAATCAAAATAACCAAAATCCTCAATGGTTAAGGAATCACCCCGCCGAACAAGTTATTGGCAATGTACAAGGCAAGGTGTGAGGACTAGAAGACAACCGGAAGCTATGTTTACCTGTTTTCTATCTTAAATGGAACCTAAAGTTGTTGAAGAAGCAATTTCGGATCCAGATTGGATAATTGCTATGCAAGAAGAATTAAATGAATTTGAAAGAAATCAAGTTTGGACACTAGTTGAAAGGCCAAGTCATGCAAATATCATTGGTACTAAGTGGGTATACGAAATAAACTTGATGAATCGGTACCATTGTGAGAAATAAGGCCGGACTAGTTGCAAAAGGCTATTCTCAAGCGAAGGAATAGATTTTGATGAAACTTATGCACTTTGTTGCAAGATTGGAAGCTATCGATTATTCCTAGCACATGCTTTGCATATAAGAACTTCAAAGTATATCAAATGGATGTCAAGAGTGCATTTTTGAATGGGATCCTAGAGGAGGAAGTGTATGTTCAGCAACCTCCTGGATTTGAAGTTAAAGATCAAGAAGATAAAGTGTACAGACTCAACAAAGCACTTTATGGATTGAAACAAGCACCAAGAGCATGGTATGAGACTCTATCTCAATTCTTGGTAGACAATGGTTTCACAAAAGGCACCATTGACAAGACTCTTTTCAGAATCAGTGAAGGGGACAGCACCCTGCTGGTACAAATTTATGTGGATGACATAATATTTGGTTCTGAGAATGATTTACTTTGTGAAAAATTTGTAAATCTAATGAAGAGCAAATTCCAAATGAGTATGATGGGAGAAATGAATTACTTTTTGGGATTGCAAGTCAAACAAGTGAATGATGGAATCTTCATTCATCAAACCAAGTATACCAAGGAGTTGCTGAAGAAGTTTGGTATGGAAAATAGCACTAAGAATTCAACTCCTATGAGTACAAACATCGATTAGATGAAGATAAAGAAGGCAAAGATGTTGATCGGACCTTATACGTAAGGATGATAGGCGATCCTCATTGTACCTCATCGCCAAAGGACTCGATATATCCTTTCTTGTAGGTGTTTGTGCAAGATTTCAATCTAAACCTAAAGAAAGTCATTTAGGTGCGAGTAAGAGAATTCTCAAGTATCTTAAAGAGACTTTGGGAGTAGGGATATGGTATTCCAAGGAAGGAAGCTTCAAGGTAATATCCTACTCGGATTCGATTATCTTGGATGCAAGATTGATAGAAAAAGCACCTCGGGAACCCGTCGCTAATGGGAAATAGATCGGTCTCCCCGGTTTAGCAAGAAACGAATTCTATTTCAACTTCCACTTCTTGAAGCCGAATACATTGCTTCTTTGGAAGCTCGCTTTTGCACAAGTACTATGGCTAAGACAACAATTAAGGGATTATGGAATTGAAGAAAGGGAAATTCCAATCATGTGTGACAACACAAGTGCAATTGCAATCGAGAGAAAATCCCGTTTTGCATTCAAGAACCAAGCACATTGATGTGAGACATCATTTTATAAGAGATCATGTTGAAAAGAAAGATGTAGTGGTTCTATACATTCCTACCGAAGATCAACTTGCCGATATTTTCACTAAACCTCTTGACAAAGAAAGATTTGCTAAACTAAGGATCGAACTTGGAATCATAAAGATTGACTGATATTCAAGCAGTTGTACCGGAATTCACCAAGGGGATTAGTCTTTGCTATGTTGGGTGAGCTCACTTAGCGATTAGTCATTGGTATCAACAATTCCATGTACTTATGTTTGGACAATTGAGCAAATGAGGTTACCAAGGGGATTGGTCTTTGTCATTTTGGGTGAGCTCACTTGACGGATCGCTCATTGGTATTAAACCTCATCTTGTATTATCAATTGAACAAAACAAGAAGAAAACAAGGATCAAGCGAGTAATTTTGTCGGCGGTCCGCCGAAGTCTACTTATCGGACACCGCCGAGCCCACCCCGCCGAGGATTACCCCGCCGGAGGGAACGTTACTCGACCAAAGTAATAAAAGTCAAAAAGCATATTGGCGGGATATTTATTTTATCCATTATTACCACAAAAACCATCCAACGGTTACAAACGTTATGGAGGAGTAATGGGCCACGTGTCAAGACAAAGCATTTAATCAAATTTAATCGTGGTTACCTCAATGTACGTCTTTGTGACAGCTTCAACTACCCACTTGTCTATAAAATCGACGTTTTTTACGACGCTTCTCCACTTGCAATTTCTGCTTTATCTCTGCAAAATCTACAACGTGTGAACACAGATTTGAGAGCAATCTTTCTTCATCTTTTTCTTATTTCAATGGCGGAAAGGATTGAGGTTCAAATCGAATCAAGCCAAAGTGTAAGAGGCTATGTTGTTGATGCAAACAAAACGGAACTGGCTATTAATATAGGTCGAAGAATAAGAAGGTTTGCAGGCCTGGAGAACAAACTCAACATCAGATTAGAAACAATATCATACACCAATGTTATTGATTTCTGGAAGAATATTGTTATAGAAGAAGGAACTGAAGCATTCAAAACCACTGTGAATGGTGAGGAGCTTGTAATCTCCTCCAATCTGCTTAGAGAAGTGTTTGGTTTTGAAGAAAGTGTTGATGGTTCAGTCAATCCTGAAGCTATGGGATTGGACAAGATGGCTTTTGTAGATCAGATCAAGACAAATGCAACTATCAAATCAGTACCAGGCATCAATTGAAAAAATATTGGTAATGAATACAGTCTGCTGAGCAAGCTCATTGCAAAGAACATACTTGGGCTAGTTGGCAGTATGGATACTCTATCAGGACCCAAGATAGAGCTGATGATTATCATTTGCAGAAGCATGAAATTTGATTGGGGTGGTTATTTCATTCATTATATGAAGAAAGTATCCAAGGAGGACAAATTAAAGAAAAGAAAATCAAAGGCCTTACCCCTAGGTTTGATGGTTCGGACCTGCCGAATCATCCGGAGGTTCCCGATCTTGAACCGCTTGACATAAATCGGTCCGTATACAAGAAGGAGATTGATCATGCGATTCTGGACTAGATGATGATGAAGAGGTTGCTTTGGAGAGCATGCCGGTGATAATGATGATGGAGATGACGGTGATGCGGTGGTGAGCGGTGTTCAAAAACTAAGAAGATATCCATCAAACCCGCCGCATCAAAGAAAACTCGCCGGAAAGAGAAAAAGTGCGATGTTAGGAAGATTACGAAAATCTTGAAATCAAAGAGAACAAGAAAGGAAACAAAGCACATTGCATCGTCGAGTCCGCCGAGGGTCAAGTGGAGGTTACTGACCCTGCTGTAGCTGCAAGAAGAACTGTTGTTGAAATTCTGACAAAACAACAGAAAGAAGATAGTAGAAAGAGAAAATCTACTGGACATGATGATGATGATGATGATGATGATGATGATGAACCCCTATCCAAGAGGATGAAGGAGGTTGCCAAAAAGAAGAAGTATGGCAAAGGAAAAGAATTAAGAATCTTGGAAAAACAAAAAGTCCAAGAAGAGGTGTCAGTAGAAGAAGAAGAGGCTGTTGAGGCTGAGCCCTTAACTATTATTCCACCAGTTGTAATCAGTGATTCCTCACCTGATGAGGTTATTAAGTCTACTGGAAGTGAACAGGTTGTTGTTGAGCAATCTGTTGAAGAATCACGACGAGTCTGCTTGTACTGCAGCCCGCTTTGTAGAAGATGTTATTGGTGAATCTACCGAAGCCGCACAGTTGTTGTTGAGCAATCGTCGAAGAACCACGACAAACTACGACCTGTTGTGGTAGGCGAAGAAGTGATTGAAGACTTGATTGAAGACCCCGCAAGTTTGGCAATAGTTCGGGGGAAGAGCACTCGTCGCTAACCCCGCCGATGAGCATGTGAGTCGGGGGAATCAAGTGTGATACAAATGGAAGTAGTAGGTACAACTACACAATCACAAAGCAACCCGCCGATTTTCAAACATCCGTAGAAGAGACCATGAGTCCGCTTGTTGGGACCTTTGGAGGTCAACAAGCCACCGAAGTCGCTCTCCGGGAGATCTTTCATGCCCTTTGAAAGGCATATGAAAGAGAGGAAGAAAATCGAAGAATCTGTGGATCCCAAACTTCACAAATTGTCGATTATTTTCAATGGAAGTTTGGTTTCTACAAGAAACAAAAGCCACCGCCGAACCTATGACCGATTTTGAGGAATGGGCTTTTAACAATTTGGGAGTGGAGAACTTGCTTTGGATCTGGTTGATACCACTCTGCCGCAATCCGATCGATGGATCTATTTGATGAGCAACGAAGGAGGAGGGTATTAAGTTCAGAGATCCAAGAGATGGTGATGATGATTCTTCCTCATCATCTGACTCAAGGGGAGATTTCCCCTCGGGACCGGAGAACCCGGTGATCGCATTGATAAATGATCCACCCGCACAACATCCCCGAGTATCGGTAAGTCCGCCGAGGGCCGACGGATCGAAGAAATGGATGAGGATCTACAAGATCTCACCATGGATGATCTAGAAGCATTGATCAATGAGGGAATTACATTGAGTGATGGTAGGCTAGTTGATGAATCTGCTACATTTCATGTTGTAAAGCCCGCCGGACAACCCGAAGATGAACAGATTGTTGATTTGGATCAAGAAAAAGTCGTTGACTTTAGTGAACCAAGTGCTAGTTCCGAGGAATCCATTGAATATCAAGATGGATTTGACATTGAAGGCACTCTTACTAAAATCGCCATCATCCCGCACAAGATTGGTCATGCGAAGGTTTTCAAGTGGATAATACCAATATCTTTAATCCACAGGGAAATTGAAGAGGAGGTACAAAGTTCTTTGGGGTACAAACAAGACTGGACAAAGGTTGGAACAGGAGGTACAGTTCTTGAGTCTCAAACAAAGACTCGGACACAAAGTGGAACAAACCTTGGGTTTGGAGGAAACCCCGCTATTGCCGAGGTCGCCGTAGTGGAGCCTTCTGGAGCCAAGACCACCGTAGGGAAGGATAATCGCCAGGCCGCCGGTGTTAATCAAGAAGAACAATTTCTTTGGATTATGACTACGGTGATGAAGAATTTCAAATTTTTGGACAAGAAGAAGTTGTTTGAGGAACCCGCACAAGATCCGCCATGGAAGACATTCTTGGTGCAATGGTTGAGGAAGGACCTCCCCCCGCCGGGAGAGATTTGAGTAAAGCAATGGTCATCGCAGACAACGCACAATATAGAGTTGAGGAGCCTACTGATGGACCTACTGATAGTAGAATGACTAGTGGAGTGCCAATTGAAGTTGTCAATGAGTTAAGAACTGTAAGAAATGACATGCAACAGTTAAGAACTCAATTGGACAGTCAAGAACAAAGATTTGAAGAACTGATGAAGATGGTAAATGATAACAGACAATCTACGATACAAGCTTGCTTCAAACTTTGCATCTACTCAAAATGCTATGAATGATTTGATACTAGATGTCAGGGGTATCAAAGTTGGAAATAAAGCCAAAGACAAGTCTCTAAAAGACCAACTTCTTTCCATACATGAGAAACTTGACAAGCTTGCTGAAGCTCCTAAACTCCGCCGAGCCTCGCTCGCCGCACAACAACTCGCTATGCCCGATCCCAAACTCACCGAAAGGATCAACAGACCTGGAGGAGACATTGCAATCTAGGATCACTACCATTGATACTAGAACCGGAACCATGGAAGGCCAATTGCATAGAGTGATTGTATCACGGAGGGTATTCATGGCCTCATCTCCCGTTTTGTTGATGATGTCACTAAGGGGGAAGAGGGCAAATCACCGCAAAGAAAGGAGGCCGCAAGACTCTTTGCACGTAAAAGATGGATTGATGATACAAATGCCTTTAGGAGACCCGCACTGGCGAGTTCAACTCACGATGATCTTCTCGTCACAATACAAGAAAGAATTTTATAACGAAGGAGACCTTACCATGATGTGGGATTTCATGAAGGCCTTAACTCTTTCTTGAGTTTGAAATTTTGGGAGGCAAGAGTCGAGCCTTAAGGTCAAATTACGGAGGAGGCGAGGTGGAAGAAGTGGCGAGGTGATAGGGTGTTGCCTATCACAAAAGCAAAAGACTCACTTAATGAATTCAAGGATCTTTATATGAGATTTGGATTCGAGTGAATGATATCAATCTTGTCCCCGCTGAAGCATGGAATTGGTGGAAACAAGTCAACTCTTATATTGATTTCACACTTATTGAAAATGAATGGATGAGGGACATGATAGAAGAGATTAGAGCCTATCAAGAGCAAGTTGAGAAGGCCAGACAAGAAAGAGAGAAGAGACAATAGATCAGCTACTTATCATTATTTTATCTTTGCTGATGCTAGACTGTAATACTATGAACAATTATTTATAATGAGAATTGACCGAATTTGTTCGTTTTTATTTTTATCTTTTTGCTTTGCGATTAGGTGAGGGTAGTGGCATCATCACCAAAAAGGGGGAAATTGTTGGACTTATTTCTTAGTTTTGATGATGAGTGCCATACTAGCTGTTATAGTGCAAAGGCAAAAAGATGTCTAGATAAAATGTATAGGTTTATTAGAGTTTGATTCACAAATAGGTTTAATCAAACAAGCATCGTAAAGGGCTGGCCGATTGATATCGACGGGACCGGTCTAGGTCGCAGGGGTAGATAGGTCGCAGGCCGGTCCGGAACTGCCGAAGACCGAAGATCGAAGGCTAAGGGATCAAACTTAATAATTAAAGTCAAGGATATGGAATCGCATTTTAGGCAAGTCCGTGATGACCTAAACCGATTACATATGCCTTGTGTAGAAGGTCTAAGTTCCACAAGTTGGATGATGTTTGGAACTTGGTTATATTTAAAATGATGTAATCTAACTTCACAAATAAAAGTTAGATAAAAGTAATCACCGCATTATATTTTACGTACAAAATAATGATGTTCAAATAGATGATTGGTATTACGAATGGACGATGAACCCGCCGATATATACCTCGATTAACTCAAGATTATTGGAAGATTACATGGATAAGAACACCAACTACCTCGACTTATCAAGCAAATCAAAGGCCGAGATTAAAAAAACGTTGGGATGATCCTTATTTTTATCCATTGGATACAAGTCAAAGGGGTGGACGGACGCACCTTGTCAAAAAGTAATCCCGACGGTGTCGGCCCCTATGAATAGTGACGAGAATGCGGTGCGTATGGGACAAATACAAGGAACGAGTCACATTTGAATTTTAAATTCAAGTCACATGCACTCTTACCTATAAATAGAGGACTTTCAACTCAGAAACAAGAGGATGAATTTTGGGAAAAATTTTAAGTAACAATACTGAGCTGAAAAACACCCTGCTGAACTTACTGAGCTTAAAGCTGCTGATCTAGTTATCTTCTTCAAGTGCATTCGTGTTCAAGCCGCATCAAGCATACACACTTGAAGATCGCAAGCCGCCGATTACATCATCTTAATCAAGCCGCTGCAACCGAATCATTTATTTGATTCATTCTTTATCTTATAAAGAATCTCGCCGAAGACAAGAAGCATCCGTTGGGTGTGAAAGACTCGTTGGTTTGTGGTGGAGCCGGTGAAGAGGCAATCCTACCCTTCAAGGACCAGTGGAAGACTCGGAGCAAAGCGGCAATCCTACCTGTTCCCGCTTTTCGGTTGTGAAGCCATAGTTATTGGTGAAGGACAAGCAACCTAGGATTCTTTGTAACGTAGATAACTCAAAGATCACTAGTGAATTTCCTCCAACATCACGGGAGAGAGTGGACCGACGAGGATTACATCACCCGGAACCACTATAAAATCTCTCTACTTACTTACTTGCATTTACTTTCGCACTTAGTCATTATCCATATCAACCCGTCGAATCTAGCAACCGAAATCACACACATACATTACGAGTATCTAATACTTAGTAACATATTTAACAACAAGTAACAAGGCTTAATTTTGATATTATTCCGCCGCACAAATTTAGCAACCGAACCGTCGCAGACTACGTTTATCGGCAGCTACGAGGTCTCGACGGACTGCGAAGTATCGAGCCGCCGAAGTTGCGAAATTTGTTAACTCCAAAGTTTTAAGTGTTAAGTTTATTCACCCCCCCCCCCCCCCCCCCCCTCTAAACTTAACTAAAGCCTTTTCAAGGGACCAACATCGTGAGGAGATAAATATAATCTCATAATCGGAGGAGTGCAGTCACGGGATTATGGTGGCATATTCCTGTGATTGATTTATCGAATATAATTATTCTGTTCGTAAGATAATTATTTATTTGATTTATCGGAGCCGCTGATTATTAGTCCATGGTCCCCGACGTGCCTCCTAATATAGCATAGCTATTCTCGGACGTCGAATCCTGATAATATTAATTTAGTTCTTGTTGGACTTTATTAAAACGATATGTGAATTAATTGTTTAGTGGACTATTAAATTAGTTGGGCTAAATAATTAAATATGTGAAAAAGGCATTTTTCATAAACTTGGCCCAATTGTGTTATAGCCAAAAATTAATTATGACTAGGTCATAAATTAAAAGTGGCGCCCTTCTTATTTTGGAACAAGAAATCGCTTTTCTTGTGATTAATAAGACATACGTGCATAAAATATTTATTGGATAAATATTTATGGTAAATAATAAAGATAAATATTATTCTAGATTTGTTCTAGAATATTATGGAATTATCTTTTATTAAAGGATTTATTTTGTTTGATAAATAAAAATCCTTGGAGGCTAAGTTTTACTCTCCTATATAAAGAGAGTTCTCCCAAGCCTTATACACAATGATAAATTTCGACTTCTCCCTATAGTAGAGAGAGAAGAAAAAGAATTTCGGCCAAGTGAGATTTGGGGAGAAATCTTGGAGATTTTTCCGGTAGCATATCGGAAGGGTTCGAGTCGAGAATTCCTTCCACCGGGAATTGCTTGGATCACACGATCGGAAGATCGTGGTGCTCTTCACATCTTCACATTCATCCTTTGCGGTTCTTCAACTTGAATTTTGAGATTCAAGAGGTATGATCTACATCCCCTTGTAGAATAGATCTAGTTGTTTTATTACGTGTATTATATAGATCTAAATCCATAAATCGCTTCCGTTGCGGATGATATTACTAACAGTGGTAGCAGTCGCCATGGTGATCTATATTTATACGTATAAAATATTAGATCTAGGAGTGGAAAACATGTAGGTTTTGTGTCCCAAATTTTTTTTTTTGGGGCCGACGCATATTTTTGTTTTTTTATGTTATGAATGTCTTGGTTGAAGAGATGGATTGGGGTTGGTATTGTTTACCCGTAGATCTATTTTGTAGCTCTTTTGATTAGTATCACTTGAGCATAGGACTTGTAATTTAATTTTATGCAATTCGAAAATTGTAAAGATGGCTTCTTTGTAATTTTAATTTTGATCCGGGTTCAAGACGACGAAGATGATGTGTTGAAGATCATGGTATTGAAGATCATCAAGAAGGTAAAACGGGAGGAGGCCGATTTGTTTAATATTTTTTTATTTAATCGGCGGCAATTTATTTTTATGCGGCAGCAATTTTTTTTGTAGTAGGTAACCTAATTTTGTTTTGGCCGCAAGGCCTAACCTGTAACAAAAAAAAAAAAAAAAAAAAATAATTCTTGATAATTCTGCCGTGAAGAGAAAAAAAAAAAAAAGTTTTTTTTATTTGGAACTAAAGCCGAGGGCTTTAATTAATTATAAAAAAAAAACAATTTAATATAGATATATATATTTTTTAATATATTGGTATATTACGGCCTCCTCTCTCGTCGTTCGTGGTTCGTGTCGAGATCGAAGCTTTGAAGATCCGGAAGTTTTCAAGATCGAGATTTGAAGACTTAGATTAAATTTTACTTTTCCTTAGAAAATAGGTTAGTCGGGGGTACCAACGATCCATCTCGGTGTTTAAATTTTCCGCAATTTATTTTTTTATGTGTTTGATCATAAAATAGATATAAAATCGGAATTGCCATGACATGCATCATATCATAAATCCACTCCATGCATACATGTAGAATTTTAATTTTGGTAATTAAAATAGGCATGTATACAAACTCGTGTAATTAGTTGAAATTTAATTAATACGTGGTAATTAATAAATTTAGTAACTAATTAATGATCCGAGGACGGGTTATGAAATCGTTAGGCCTTTCGGTGTGTGTTCTCGGTGAACCGCCTTAAAGCCCAAACGAGATCACGTTTTCAATTCGTAGTGTCTACGAGATTGAATGATGGTAAAAGAACAATAAATCTTGGATAACAACGGTTCGCCTATAGGTTGGGTGGTCAACTGAGCTTTGCTCGACCGACTGAACCCTCCTAGTGTGATGTATGCACGGGGGTCCGGCAAGACTAAGCTACACCAACGAGCGGAGGGGTGATTCCTTCTTATCTCAATGGGGCTCTCTTGACCCGACTTCGTCCGACTGTCACATATGTTCCAACGAATAGGACGGGTAGGCTTGCCTACGTTACCGACACCATTCGGAATCCTTGATTTGATGTGCTTTTATGTTAACATCAAAGATCGACGTGGTTAGTTAACCCACCACCACTTCCAAAATATTGAGTGGGAGCGGGGGAGGCGACAGCCAACCCCACGGCCTCTACTATAGATACAAGTAAGTGAGAGAAGGGTGACGCCTCGAGGCGCTTTGATTTCGTCCCCCTAAGGATGGTGTTCGCCCCTATCAACATTCATGGCTTGGTCTCCGAAAGGATAGGATTTCCGGGTACTCGTCGGGTCACTGACCTATCCTAAGACGGCATACTCGGGGCGTACCTAAGAGATCCGATATAGTAGGTCACACTCATCATGGGTATTTTTTGATAATGTCTAGGCTAAAAAAGGAAGGTAGTCAATGAATAAAGGGATGTTCGATTCTCGTGGGATGTTCGATTCTCACAAGTTATTCATTGATGAGATTGTCTCGATTTAACCGTCATCTCTTTGACCTACCCTAAGGCGGCACGAGATGCGAGGTTAAAACCTTGGAATGGTAGAGTAGACTTAATTTTAGTTTACAATTCCTAAAATAAAATATAGTAGTGTTAAACTTGAATTAATATGTCATTTTATTTACAGCATTATCCCTTACTAAATTGCTTAAAAATTAATTGACTAGTATTGACTTCGTTAAAAAGTGGAAAGTAACTAGGACGTTGAACTAGTTAATCGATAATGCAATTAATTTTCAAAAGAGATATTTTCTCTTAAGCCTTTTAAAAACCAGAGTGACATATAGGTATGTCACTAGTGTCATTCGTGTCAAACGGAAGACAAACTTAGTTTGATCAAAGGTGATTTCGGACTTTGAAATTCTTCTAGTGAATTTTGAGGGTGTAGTAATTACACGAGTAATTTTCTAATTGAAAAATTGGAAAATCATGAAGTGTTACTAGTTGGACGATATTTGGAATCGATGAACTAGTGGGAGCTTTATGATTTGTTGTTTTTCTAGAACATTAGAAAAGTGTAACTGACTACACACGTAACCGTTCTAATTGAAAAACCGGAAAGTCATGAAATGTCGCTAGTTGGACGATATTTGGAATCGATGAACTAGTGGGAGTTCTATGATTTGTTGTTTTTCTGGAAACATTGGAACTATAGATTTTTCTAATCGAAAAAATCGGAAAATCATAAAAATAAAGCATTGCTCGTTAGACGGTATTTGGAACCGATAAACTAGTGGGAGCTTTAATGTTATGATTTATTGTTTTTTCTGGTATATTAGAAAATCCGAGAAGTCCCCACGAGTAACACTCGAAATAGACATCCCACGGTTCAAGAGTAGTGTCTACTCAAACGAACCGCCGGTTCAAGACTCGTTTCCATTCACGGAAAGTCAAGAATGGGAGAATATGTCTAAAAGTGTTAGTCATCTAAACTGAGAAAACTTTAAGGCTGAACCGAAAAAATTAATTAACTGAAAATCATAGGATAAGGACAGTGATTTGGGATCACCAACCTATGAATCCTTGGCGATTTTCTCGAGCTAAGTTCTTTGGAAGAACAAGGTAGCAGTGCATTTAACGATTAAAAGAGTAAACAACGGGCAGTTTTAGCTAGAATAGTGGGAGTGATATAAGGAAATGAATCTCGGATTCAATCCTTGGATATCGCGGAAAATTTATTTTCAGTTTAAGATTTGTTGGAACGAATGGATTTACCTTCTATTTGATAATTTGTTTGTCATGTAGAAAGTGAATGTACCATTTGTAGTACGAATCCAAGACTCGGACTTTTGTTTGATAAAGTCAAAACCACTTAGAACTGCTGAAATATGTATATAAAACACATCTTAAGAACTATTAAAAGCAATTGGTTTCTATATTTAGATAAACGCATCTTCATATTCCATAGTTAGTGCATAGTCCCTAAAAGACAAGACCTGAAGACTGGCTCAGGGTGATTCCTTTCTCCCAGTCTGGTTAGATTGTCTCAAAGGTTCAATGACTAAGTTTCCTTTCAATCGGGAAAGGATAATGGTTATAAAGAAGTAACATAGCTTGTTCATGACGACCTTCGGGGTCTGATGAAAGATACAAGCTAGTAGGAGCTTCCGAGTAGTGACTTCTTGTCTGATAACTATTCAAACACTCCGGAAAGTTTATCCAAAATATTTTGAGGTTTCTTTGTTTTCAACAGAGATACAGTATTCTATACTCGGAATAGGCCATTCATAGTCCTCAAGACTGATGCTCAGCCTGCCTCATGTGACATGTTCTCACTAATTGAGAAACCGTTAAAATTGCCTTATATAGTTTTAGATGTGCTACAATACACTGCTTAACTCAATAAAGATATTGGAAGCGAAATAACGGTTTACATTGATATGTAAAACCGAGAAGTCTACCTAGAATATGCTTTGGAATTTACGGATAAGGTGTGGATTCGGTTCACCCCACTTCCGTAAATATAAGCATTTAGCACACGGTGCTTGAAGGTAAGACTGGGAATTTCACGCATACGTTCGGTCAATGACCATTCGTGATATATCTTTTAACCTATTGAGTATAAAGGTTAGATTCTTGAAATCGGGAAGGGACAGTTATAATGTTGCGTCTTTCTGATAGAGTCTATGAACAGTAAAACCTTGAACCTTGAAGTACGTTTACTCAAGGTAGTTACTAACTGATTAAAATCAGACCACATCCAACATCGGTTGTTGGTGATAACACTAAATACTACTATACTATATCAGAATTTCGATACACCCAGAAAGTATTGGGAGTATGTTTTATCCATTACCCATTACGGGTTTCTGCGGACTTTGTAGTCTGAGGATCGAGTGATGACCTATGGCACTTTTGTGAGCGGTATAGGATTCTGATAATAGAGGTTGGTTTAATAGCCATAACCCCGTGAATGGAGTTCGGTACTCCGCTTACGTTCATACTCTTGTAGAACCACCTGAGCGTCTCAGGCCCAGTGGGAGTAATTGGATCTACATGGAAAAGAGTAGAATGAATAGGAAAGTTTATCTTTCAGAGCAAAGCTTGAGTGGTCTAGGGGTAATTCCCTAAGAAGTAGAGAGTTAATCAGACCTTGAACTCTCTTACCACTTAGTATTGCATGATTTCGTTCATAAGCAGAAAATAGGGGTGATTCCCTGAGATTTTCTTGCCAAACAAACGGAGTCTGGATTCATTCGGAACAAAAGGGTATTGCCTTATGAACTCATGACAGGATAACTGTCAAGTCTTATATCCTTTGTGGATAAAAAGCAAACCTCTCGGTCACTGAAAGTCATATATTTCTACAATATGTGGATTTGACCAGAATATTGATAAGTCTTTTGTAAACTGGATATCAATTTTAGTACAGTAGTGAATATATACATACATATATTAGTGTTTGGGAAGGATAACACTGCACCAGTTGGAATCAACATGGGTGTGTTATCTGAAGTCAGAATCTGACAATACCACAACTCTCTGCAACAGAGATTTGGACAACATTCTGAAGAGTTTGACTCAGTCGAATTCATTAGAATCAGTCACTGGTTTCCCATCCATCTTATTGGTTAAGATGATGCATCCGTGTATGCAACATTCAACGAGGAAGTTCTACCCTATGCCTCGGAATGACTCTCTAAATCTTCGGATCAAGAGAAATGGGATAGATTCTCTTTCTAGTAAGAGATGGTCAGGTTATTGAACGTCAACTTTGATCGAATCTTAGATTCGGCGGTTAACAAAGCAAGTTTAGTATGTCCTTTAGTATCTTGAGAGAACGAGGAATAATATGCGGACATATTCATGTATGAACTTGGATATGTGTGATACACTGATTTTGACTTTAAGTCAGATTGAGGTTGATCGTTAAGTCGATCTCGGGCTCAGTGTTTACTCAGTACCACATGATTAGATGGACCGGTAACGTTTCGATTCTACGGATCGTCTCGAGCCGACAACCTGACTAATCATTAAGATCCATGACATTTAGATGTAGGTGCTCCCCGAGTCACTGACCTATCCTACGACGGCATACTCGGAGTGTACTTTGGAATCTGAAATGGTTATGATATACTTAATGGGTACTAGAATACGGGATGGGTCTCCATTGCTTTAGAGCAAGTGGGAGATGTAGTTTGTTGTATTTTAAATAATAGGGTGTGCTCTCTAAAACAATTAATCACATGCTTTCGTGCAAGTGGGAGATTGTTATGTGTGATGCCCGAAAGACAATTTTGTAATTGTTTTATTTAATAAATGAAATGATATTATTATTCATATTTATTATTCTCATATTCACCGATGTGACAATAGTATTTACACTACAGAAAACCCTAAAGTATGTCGTTTATGTAATCACTTAACTCAGTGTATAGTATATACACGGGAGGATTGAGTTAGTGAAGATGTACTTAAAATACAATTAGCCCGTAGTGAAGTTGATCGAGAGTATCGGGTCTCTCCTTTAACGTACTATTAATGCGCCCAGAACACAATAGGTGTGATTGTCTTATCCGGACTTTCGGTTAAGAGAACCTAATGGGGCATTTATATATGATAGATATATCATATAGGGGCGGACCGATTTGATTAGAGTTCACGATATAATTCCGTAATCGAGAAGTCTTATCGAATCAATGGATGATCATATTTATGGATATATCTTAATCCCGAGGTGATCACAAGCCAACCGCTTGAATCGGTATGAAGTTTGACTTGACGGTTAAGGATTACACCGAGTCCGTGGTCCGAATTACCCCATCTTGGCATTGTACTTGGATTGAGTGAGTAGTCCGTGTTATCACGGATACGGAATCCATTCCTTCCATTTATGGAAGTAGATGAACAGTTCCCTTATTTGTTAATCCTAGAAACCGATCGATCGCGCGAGTTCATATTACACCGATTAGCTACCGGTGAGTTGTATGAATTAATTGATCACTAGGGGGTTAATGGTAAATAAGGATAAGAGATTCTAAAAAGGGTTAACGGTAACTTCCCGATTTAGAATGAACGATCTATGGAGGATTAATCCATATGTAATGATTGTATCAATGGACGCTTATTATTATTCTCGTGAGGAGATAAATATAATCTCATAATCGGAGGAGTGCGATCACGGGATTATGGTGGCATATTCCCGTGATTGATTTATCGAATATAATTATTCTCGTTCGTAAGATAATTATTTATTTGATTTATCGGAGCCGCCGATTATTAGTCCATGGTCCCCGACGTGCCTCCTAATATAGCATAGCTATTCTCGGACGTCGAATCCTGATAATATTAATTTAGTTCTTGTTGGACTTTATTAAAACGATATGTGAATTAATTGTTTAGTGGACTATTAAATTAGTTGGGCTAAATAATTAAATATGTGAAAAAGACATTTTTCATAAACTTGGCCCAATTGTGTTATAGCCAAAAATTAATTATGACTAGGTCATAAATTAAAAGTGGCGCCCCTTCTTATTTTTTGGAACAAGAAATCAGTTTTCTTGTGATTAATAAGACATGTGCATAAAATATTTATTGGATAAATATTTATGGTAAATAATAAAGATAAATATTATTCTAGATTTGTTCTAGAATATTATGGAATTATCTTTTATTAAAGGATTTATTTTGTTTGATAAATAAAAATCCTTGGAGGCTAAGTTTTACTCTCCTATATAAAGAGAGTTCTCCCAAGCCTTATACACAATGATAAATTTCGACTTCTCCCTATAGTAGAGAGAAGAAAAGAATTTCGGCCAAGGGAGATTTGGGGAGAAATCTTGGAGATTTTTCCGGTAGCATATCGGAAGGGTTCGAGTCGAGAATTCCTTCCACCGGGAATTGCTTGGATCACACGATCGGAAGACTGTGGTGCTCTTCACATCTTCACATTCATCCTTTGCGGTTCTTCAACTTGAATTTTGAGATTCAAGAGGTATGATCTACATCCCCCTTGTAGAATAGATCTAGTTGTTTTATTACGTGTATTACATAGATCTAGATCCATAAATCGCTTCCGTTGCGGATGATATTACTAACACAATACTCAATTCGACTCGACACGTTAACAGCTCTATGCCACACCAGCCTTTAATATATATAGGGCCTTCATATGTTATTTATGTGTTTGACGCCCGGTAGTCATGATGCTTAATTACAAATTTCATCTTCTTAATTAATCGAAAATGCATGGAAAAATCTAGTTCAACACCTAAAATGAGACGAGGTATATTGAATAAAGTTTGATAAGTAATGTATGTATGTGAACTACTCCCTCCGTCCCGCAACATAGGTTTTTTTTATAAGCATTTTAGCTTTGTCCAATAATATAAGTCTTTCTCACAATCCAATACAATATTAAATATATTATTTTCTCACTTTCACAATAAACAATACGATATTATCGTCACTTTCAGAAAACAATACAATATTTTAAGGGTGGCAAATTTCCCGATAATCCCGACCCGTCCCGAATCCCTTCTCGGTCCCGTCCCGAAAAATCCTGATCCCGAAATCTCGGGATTTTTCCCGACCCGAAAAATGCGGGAACGGGATCGGGTATTGTAACGCCCCCAGACCCCGGGCCTGGTAGCGCTAAATGAGTCATAAATTGTCCGGTTAACTGCTTAGACCATCGTCCTCGCTTAGTCTAAAAGGGCTAACCCGAGTTGACAAGACCTTTATGTCTCACACTTATATGGGGGTGAGCATTTTACTACTTTACCGATGTGGGACTTTACATTCTCCCCCTATAAGGGACTGGCGTCCTCGCCAGGACGGCCCAAGACGTTCTGGATCGTCCTACCCGAGAGGTAACTAGAGGCCATCCTTACACCGTCTTCTTTTACGGTGCAGCGCATAGTTCCGTCTGATAGTCGGCTCTGATACCATTCTGTAACTCCCCCAGACCCCGGGCCTAGTAGCGCTAAATGAGTCATAAATGGTCCGGTTAACCGCTTAGACCATCGTCCTCGCTTGGTCTAAAAGGGCTAACCCGAGTTGACAAGACCTTTATGTCTCACACTTATATGGGGGTGAGTATTTTACTACTTTACCGATGTGGGACTTTACATTCTCAATGTAATGTCCCACATTGGAAAAGTAGTAGAATGCTCACCCCCATATAAGTGTGAGACATAAAGGTCTTGTCAACTCGGGTTAGCCCTTTTAGACCAAGCGAGGACGGCGGTCTAAGCAGTTGACGGGACATTTATGACTCATTTAGCGCTACCAGGCCCGGGGTCTGGGGGCGTTACAAAATGGTATCAAAGCCGACTATCAGATGGAACTATGCGCTGCACCGTACAAGAAGACGGTGTAAGGATGGTCTCTAGTTACCTCTGGAAGGGACGATCCAGGAACAGTCTTGGCCGTCCTGGCGAGGACGTCGATCCCTTATAAGGGGGGAGAATGTAATTTCCCACATTGGAAAAGTAGTAGAATGCTCACCCCCATATAAGTGTGAGACATATAGGTCTTGTCAACTCGGGTTAGCCCTTTTAGACCAAGCGAGGACGGCGGTCTAAGCGATTGACGGGGTATAAAACTCAACCCCATCGGGTTCCTAATCCCGATGCGAATACATATATATACATATACATATATATATATACATGCACACACACACACACACACACACACACACACACACACATATATATATATATATATATATATATATATATATATATATATATATATATATATATATATATATATATATATATAACATTTTTCATCCCGATATAAATACCCACAACCCTAAATACTAAAAACATAAACATACTACACTCTCTGCTTTTGTCGTTTCTCACTTTCTCTGTATCTCTCTTCTGCTCTCTAATATTCCAAAGTGTTATTTTTCACAAAAGCCACCCGCCTCCACCGGCCGTCGACTCTGTCGCCGTTAACTAATTTCTCCCCCACCCCCCCACCTTTTGAACTATTGTTTTGATCAAGTAATTGTTGTCATTTTTTATATTAACGTGAATATTTTTTAATATGTTCGGGACATTCATTCCCGACCCGACGGGATCCCGAACATTCGGGTATCCCGATTGTCGGGACCTGATGCTTATCGGGTACGGACTCGAGAAGAAAAATTGAATCCCGAATCTTGTCGGGATAGGTTTCGGGTAGGAGGTTTACGGGTCGGGTCCCGACCCGATGCCACCCCTACAATATTTTACATTGAAATATTAAAAAGTAACTCATTATAAATTTTCTTAAACTGTGTGAAATGACCAAAATGCCTTATATTATAAGACGGAGGGAGTGTTATCCATACTCTATGTATAGTAGTTTTTTTTTCCCGGTTAGTAAGTAGTGTTTACAATTCTGTTCACACAACCCTCTATTCTCGTGTTCCATTTAGTTAATGTAAATAATGCAATTTGATGTAGAAGATCTACAATTAAAAATGGTGGTAAACGGGATGTCATCGTCAGGCTCCAAAGATTTCATTGACGAAAAGAGATTACATAATATGATCCATCTTATAGCATAACTTTGGTTTTTATAGTCTTAAAATCTCATTTAAATAAAACATACCCCTAAAAGTCCCATATGGATATCCACTTAATTTAAAACAGGAAAAAAAAATACAAATAAATTTACTTTGATATGCTAAATCATGTTCATCCCTGTAACGCCCCGCTCCCGGATACCGAGCCCTTATCCGGAAGAGAACGTTCGGCGCGTATAACATTAAATAAATCCAATATTATACGCCAGCCTCTACGTCGTCGTATCATAATTAAAGCAACGGAAGCCCAAAAGGCTCGGGTAAAATCATAAATGCTACTAGAATAGAATACAAACCGACTAGGGGTCATTACTACAAAAAAGCATAATGATCACGATTTTTAAGTGTGATATATTCACATTAGTCACGGATTCCATAGTGTGGCATATTCAGGTGTGACATAAAGTACTTTAATCCAATCACAGTTACAAACTGTGACCTATTCTAATAGTTATCACACTTAGAAACCGTGATCTATTATAGTTGGTATCACACTTAAAAACCGTAATCTATTATAACTTCATCACATTCAAAAACTGTGATCTATTATAGTTCTTATCATACTTAAAAACCGTGATCTATTATAGGTTTTATCACACTTAAAAACCGAGATTTATTACAATTAAAACACATTTAAAAAATGTGATCTATTTGAGTTGTTATCACACTTAAAAACTGTGATCTATTATAATTTAAATCACACCAATAAAAGTGTTTTTTTCAAAAACAATATATAAGCACACATATATATTTGTCTTTGTCGGGACTCGAACCCGGATACTCTGGATTAACGAGCCACACTATTTACCATTAGGCCGATGCTTTCTTTCTACTAATTTTCGACCACACTTAACTAAGATCTCATTAGAAAATACCATATTATTTTAATCACAGTCAAAAACTATGATTGATTGATTTTTTGTCTCATTTTTTCTAGAAACCGTGATTATAAAAATTATGATATATTTTAGTTGTTATCACACTTAAAAACCGAGATCTACTATAATTTCAACACATTTAAAATTTGTGATCTATTTTAGTTGTTATCACACTTAAAAACCGTGATCTATTATAGCTGTTATCACTCTTAAAAACCGAGATCTATTAAAATTTCAACACATTTAAAAACTGTGATCTATTTTAGTAGTTGTTATCACACTTAAAAACCGAGATATATTATAATTTCAATCACACCTAAAAAAGTGTGATCTATTATAATTTCAACACATTTAAAAACTGTGATCTATTTTAGTAGTTGTTATCACAGTTAAAAATCGAGATATATTATAATTTCAATCACACTTAAAAAAGTGTGATCATTCTTTTTTTTCGAAAACAAAATAAACGCACACATATTTTTTGTTGCCACTGGGACTCGAACCCGGATACTCTGGATTAAGAACCACACTAATTACCGCTGGGCCGATGCCTACTTTATTATCATTTTCGGCCACACTAATCTAAAATATCATTATAAAATATCATATTATTTTAATCATAGTTAAAAACCGTGATTGATTGATGTTCTTATCTCAATTTTCTTAAAAACCGTGATAATAAAAACTGTGATTTATTTTAGTTGTTATCACACTTAAAAACCGAGATCTATTATAGTTGTTATCACACTTAAAAACCGAGATCGATTATAATTTCAACACATTTAAAACTGTGATCTATTTTAGTAGTTGTTATCACACTTAAAAGCCGAGATCTATTATTATTTCAATCACACCTAAAAAAGTGTGATCATTTTTTTTTCACACCTAATAACTGTGATAAAAAAAAATTAAGTGTGATAAATATACATTTTACTTGTCTCGGTTTTTTAAAAGTGTGATCCTTATCTTTAGATAAGTGTGATCTATGTCTCTTTTCTTGTTAGTGGAAATAATTTGTCTCACTTTTTCTATAGTTGTGACAAAAATATCATGAATTCAGTCACAGTTTAAAAATGAGATTAATTGATATAATTTATCTCACTTTTTCAATAACCGTGACAAAAATATCAGACCAATTTAGTCACAGATTAAAAGTGTGATTGATCGGTATAATTTATCTCTTTTTTGAATAATTGTGACAAAAATATCATATCAATTCTGTCACTGTTTGTGAGATTGATTGATATAATTTATCTCGCCTTTTAGAAACTGTGACAGAAATATCTTATCAATTCAATCACAGTTTAAAAATGAGATTGATTGAAATAATTTATCTCGGTTTTCCAATAACTGTGACAGAAAAATCATATCAATTAAGTCACACTTTAAAAATGAGATTGATTAATATAACTTATCTCGCTTTTCAATAAGTGTGATAGAAAGTTGTAAGTGTGATATATATATTTTCGTTGTCTCGGTTTTATTGAAACTGTGATTGTTATCTTATCTTAAGTGTGACCTATATCCTATTTTGTAGTAGTGGGTAGAAAGGAAGAGCTTACAACAACGAGATAAAGCTTACAACGTACGATGTTACAAAATAAAGATACAACACTTGTCTTACAAACTTGGAATAAAAGTACATGTTATTTAAGAATCTACAACATACTATAGTACAACCTTTAAGAGAAAGTAAAAGAAAGCATCATCAGCACCAACGTCATCAAAACATCATCGAACTCCTCAACGAGCTCAAGGACAACATGTTCGTCTTCTCACCCCAAAAGCACACAAAACAACATATGCAATTGAGGTAAGTACAAAGTACTTAGTAAGAGTGAGAAGCTATTGTATACTTTAAGTTTTACAACGTTAAGATTCACATTATTATTTAACTTATCTTTCAAGTGACCGACTCAATCTATGGTTCACTAAGTGCTCATCAACACTTCGTGACTAAGCGTTTCTATCTTAACTTATCTTTGTTACAGCATGTTTGCGAGGGCACTACACTTAGTGAGATATGCACTAAGACAAAAGACGCAACCCTATAGAGATAAATCTCTAGCGGTCCCGAGACAGTCATTCCACTTTGTCTGCCCAACCTTAGAGAGCTGACCGGTGAATGTCTATCTCGTTCGTGAGTTTGTCCGGTGGAATGATCACTACTTTATCTGGCGGGTCTAGAATCCGGCAGTGATCATCACCACTTTATCTGGCCAAACCTAACATTGCCGATATTGTACTGTGCCTATCCAAGCTCTCATGATGTTTAACCTTTTATCTAGTTAAATACATTTATTAAGTGATTAGCTAGCCACCTAGGTTCATTCAGGACAAAAAAACTCCCTACTCCCTCTTCTTAGACTCTTAGACTCAAGCTAGCAATTACACAGACATTGATGAATACTAATTCATCAAAGCACAAGCCAATCATACTCTTCTGACGGTCCCGAACTTCAACTCCCTTGAAGAGTACATTCGGTGCCGGAACTAAACGCATCAGAAACTTAATCAAGGCTTGTTCATGTTCATTTATCTTCTTTATAACATCATTATAAAGTTATGAACTGATTTCCAACTTGGTACACTTGAAAAGTACTCAAAACAAGCTAAAACAACTTTCTAAAACCTAATGACAATCTGCACTGCTTTTAATACGTTTTTCAGCCAAAAACTCAACAAAACAACATCAAAACAGCCTATAAAAGTCTCATAAAGTACTACTAAACACAACAACAACCTTTAAACATATTTCTACAAACAATTCATAACATAAAAACCTTCTAACATCATCTAATCATGTCATCATACAACTAAAGCATACAAAAGGAAGAGCCTCTTACTTGATTGAAGCCACAAACCAAAACTAACCTCTGCAGCACTTAAACATGCCTCAAACAAGATCTAAAAGATCACAATTAACATGAATTAATTGATGATCAAAGCTTCTAAACAAAGAACTACGAAACAAAACCATAGAACATGAATTCATGATCCTTTTCATGAATTTACAACAGAAATTCGACTCCAATATACCCGAGAATCATACCCAAATTCTGGTATCAAAACGATCCTCGTCTTCTCACAATTCCAGCGGTATTTTCGGATTTCTAAACGGATTCACGGATCAAAAGTTATGCCCAAAACCCTAAAACACAAAACATCATGATCTTTTACGATTTTGCAGCAGAAAACGAGCTAACCATACCTGGGTTATTACCTGTAAGAGTATTTTTAGATCTTTTACGATTTTGCAGTAGAAAACAAGCTAACCATACCTAGGTTATTACCTGTAAGAGTATTTTTAGAATAATCTACGCTCTGAGACGATCGTTTTGACTATTTGTGGCTGCAAAACGGAACTACAGATTGGAAGATATAAATTTTTTAAGTTTATCTCCTTTTCTAAAGAAAAGAGGAAGAAGGAACGTAGAGCAGTTTTTTTTTCTTTTCAGATTTTTAGAAATGAAGAGTTATGAGTGTGGGAGGTTTTAATCTTGAAAATAACCTCCAAGAGATTGATATTAATTATTAACTCCCATTAACTTCCCTTTATACTTCAAATAAAACTTAAATTCTTTATTTAAATATTATAAATTTGAACCTTATGTTAAAAGACGTTTTTGCCATTTTTCGAAAAATCGGGATGTTACAATCCCTCTACATAGAAAGCTTGCTCCCGAGCAAAAAATTCATTGATGATGGCAAGTCAAGCACATTGAAACTCCCGAAGCTTGCCAATATATCTTTTGGTGGATCAAGACCATCTACCACTTTATGAAATAATTTCAAATTTCTCTTAAATTGCCAATTCCTGCCCAAAATGCTTAAACATAAAAAAGTCTGTAACAACACTTAATCATAATGAATTTATCTTATACATTTGAGTTGTTTTCATCATTCTGATCCTTTTACGAAATAACTCGTCCACGAGTTATATGAGGTCGAAAAGGTCTACCGTGTGTAATTGTTGTTATCATCATCCCAAATAAGGTGGAGAATAAGAAACTAAAATATGTGAAATACACGGACCAAGTTAACGTCCAAGGTCTTAGCTCAACAAATGCCCTGAAGTAGAAAACCAAGCTGTCAATAAGTATATGCACAAAAAAGCATGTGGGAACTCTAATGTCAACTTGCAGAAATGCAAAGGTTAATGCAAAGCCCACATGAAATACTCCCCCAAAGATTTGAATAAATGAGTTTACCTTTTTTATTTATGAATAAAAGATATTGCATTATATAAATCGGAATACAATGGTTGACTATGTAAAAGATATTGCATTATATAAATCGGAATACAATGGTTGACTGTGCATAATTTATTTATCTCAACCACAACTTTTTAAATTTTTCACAACTTCAAAAAAGAATATTCTGCAAGTTGCCAATTACTACAACCAGAACTTTTCATCAACTTTAATTTGAATTTCATTCAAATTTCACCTAACTTTAATTTGAATTTCATCTAAATTTCATTCCAATATTTTTTATATAACTAAAGGATTTCATGTCTTTAACCACACCTCGTCTATCTTATCGTTTCTTTCTCTTAAAGATAAATATATCTTCGTATACATGACACCACATGGAAGAAGCACTTCTTACACAACTACGAAGAAGATGAACACTTATGTCATGTTTACATAGATATTAAGCAAGACCCAATATTAAGTACCAATCAGTCCATAGATGAATTTTGGACTCGGATTATGCAAGAGTACAACGCGACTAAGACGCACATGATGAAACAATTTCAAATTTCTCTTAAATTGTCGATTCCAGTCCAAAATGCTTAAACATAAAGAGACTATAACATCACTTAACTTAACCATGATGAAATTAATTATCTTCTACATTTGAGTTGTTTTCATCGTTCTAATCCTCATATGGAATAACTTCCCAACGAGCTTCGCTAACGTAAGTTCTCAATCCATAAGCACGAACAAGTTATACTACTCTGAGCAACTTTGATCTTCATTTTTCTGTTGGAATTCCAAACACCATCTTCCTTATCTTTTCTAGACAAGATTTCACTGAACACTATCAAACTAGTCTCATTTTTTCTGAACAAACAACACCGGTCACAAGCACAATAAAGATCAATGTGTCAAGTCAAATGGATTTATTTGGCTAAAATAAGAGATAGCCCCATTTGTCTGGTAAACAAAGGCATCCACCAGGATCAAACAAGAGCATGACCACTGTAATATATGTCCCGAACCGAGCATCCCAAATTGATTTGCTCTATTACATATCGTTTCAACTTTGGCGAACTCGCACCTTTGTGCCAAATATGGCCCCACAAACTTCTCCAGAAGAGGCCTAGGGTTGATTAATGCAAATAGAAGAGCAAGCATATTAAAAAAAATCACAAGTGGAATAGCTTTAGAGTTCATCCATTTCACCTCATTCACCTCTTGCTATTCGCTATATTCACCGGTATTCTTTAGCATGTCGATGGGATTCTTCATTGTTGGAGTGCTCAAAGCCTCAAGTAACTTCAATTGATGGTCGTTTAAGCTCAAAATTATGCACACTTGAATCTTTTTGAGGTGGCCTATGTTTTCAATCTGAACATTTCTAATGATGGCGATCATTGGTGAGGATTCTTCGCATTCAGATCTTTTATCGGTAATTCGGTATCAAGATGAGCAATAGTGTATGAGCCCGAAGGGTGAAATTCGTTGGTATTCTTGAAGGCATCCTCCACATACACATAAAGAGTAAATCACTCATCACCTTTTGTTCATCAATGCGTGATCCAACATTAAGTTTTATCGAACATCTGGCGTGAAACACTCTTTCGTTCCTTGTATCCTTCACCGCTTTCGTTCCTTCACATACCTAAATTAACCCCACATAACCTACCCCACACTTCCATATCCTACCCTACCACATACCTCACCATACCTTACCACACCTTCTTTTACCCCACCTACCATACCCCCCCCACTCACCCTACCCCTTCCTTGCTTCACGGGGTATTTGTTTATTTAGTATAGTATTCAAAGATCTTTGTTTAAATAGTATTTCTACAAAGATCTTTGTTTAAATAGTATTTCACTTATTAAACCACATTATTATACCTATAATACCCTTCAACACCCCTAATTAGAAAACCCTAATCCTAAATTCAAGAACCCTAAATGAAATCGAAGAACCCTAACCCTAAATGAAATTGAAGAACCCTAATAATACTTAATTGAGATCCATAATCCCTAAATTAAGAACCCAAACCCCTAATTGAAGAATCCTTAACCTAATACTTAATTGAGACCCATAATCCCTAAATTGAGAACCCAAACCCCTAATTGAAGAATCCTTAACCCTTAATTGGACAACCCTAACCCCTAATTGAAGCACCCAAAACCGTTGTTGACCCTCCAAAAAAACCGATGTCGAAACCCTTTCTCCATGAAAATATACGGGAAGAAAAAAGCAAAGAAAAGAGACAAGAATTGAAATTGCTACTGGTTGCTGATTGCTAATTGCTGCTCCTTGCTGACGACAAGAAAAAAAAGACGACATACGGAAAAAAAGGACAACGGGAAGAAAAGAGCGGTGATTGCTGTTGTTTTTGTTTTTGTAAAGTGTTGGAATGAATTGAAATTGAGGAGTACTAGATAGACAAGAAGCTTTCTGGAAAACACTAAATAATTAATTTCCCCTTACTTCACCCTATCCTACCTCATCGCCCACTCTACCCATCTTTTTTCACAGACGAAAGACGCACAGACCCATTTTAAACTACGCCCCAAGCGGGGTTCGAACCCTGGTCTCCCCACTGGGTAGCCAGGGTAGACCCTAGTGTATACCACTAGGGCAATGTACCAAGTACCACTCTACCCATCTTATTCTTTTAAAAAATAATAAAAAGGATAATTTTTCATTCAATTAACATAAAATTTTATTCTATTTAATGCTACACAAAATTTGTAACAAATAAGGCTTAATCGTACGTTTATTGGGACGGAATGGAATGTAATGGAATGATTTTTCATTCAATTCCTAATGTTTGTGTATGATTATGAGAGAATGGAATGGAATGAAATTTTATTACAATGAAATGAAGAATGTTCATTTTCATTCCTTCAAAAAATGGATGGAATAAAATGAAAATCGACAAAACACGTGGGTGATGGGGTAAGAGTGGGTGGGTGGTAGGGTAGGTGATGAAGTAGGGTATGTACGGTAGGGTAAGGGGTAAGGGGGTAGAGTAGGTGGTGGGGTAAGGCAGATAAGATGCGTAAGGTAGGATATGATGAAATATGGTAAGGTAGGATATGATGGGGTGGTGGTAAGGTATATGGTGGGGTGTTGGGTAGGATAGAGATATGTAAGGTAGGGTAGGGTGGGGTGGTGGGGTAAGGTAGGTATGATGCGTAGGGTAGGATAAGGTGATGGTGGAGTAGGTAGGGTAAGGTAGGGTAGAGTGTGGTGATGAGTAAGATATGTAGAGTAAGGTTGGGTAGGGTAGGGTATTGTAGGGTAGGGTATAGGTGGGAGATGGTAGGGTAAGGTAGGTAGGATGCGTAGGGTAGGATATGATGATGGTGGAGTAGGTAGGGTATGGTGGTTAAGGTAGCGTAGGATTAATAGGGTAGATGGGTGGTGGATAGGGTAGATAGGGTGGGGTGAAAGGTAAGGTTAGGCTGGGTAGAGATGTAAGGTGTAGTGGGGTGTGGGGTAGGGCAACTTATCCCACCACACCACTTCCACCATATCGTATCTTTTATTCTATTCTTTCACATCTCAAACAGAGTAATAAAATGAATTTATTACATTACATTCTATTATATTCCTATTAGTTTATTCAATTTCATTCTTACGTAACAAATATACCATAACTGCCAATTCTTGCAGACGAGAAGACGAGGAAGAAGGTTTGAGAGGGGTTTAGCCATTGCTGGCTCTCATGGAGCTTCTGATTCACCCGACCACTACTCTTTTCCCGGCTAAATATTCCTTCACCACATTGAAAAAGACAAATCAAACATCACCCTTTTCACCAAATTCTTACAAATTTCCTCTGCACCCACCAGTTTTGCTCAATCTTCCCCGCTCTTCATCCTCAAGGTTCAGAATTTACGCCCATTTCGGACGGCCCACCAACCGCCAAAACTATCTCCGCAAGAAACTCACTCAACATCAGCAAGTCCGTGAAAGCTTGGATTTCTCAAAACAGCCTTCTGGTAATGATTTTGGTTACAACCCTGCTAGTTCTAGTGCAGAAAGTTTGAATCTTGATGCTAATTCCCAGCTTATCAGTAAATCGGAACTTTTAAGGGAATCTGTGAATAGGAATAAGTTAGATGGCTGGGTTGATCAATATAGGAAGGACATAGAGTATTGGGGTATAGGGACTAAACCTATTTTTACTGTTTTTCAAGATTCTAAAGGCAATGTGCAAAGTGTTGCTGTGGATGAGGATGAGATATTGAGAAGAAGTGGGGTGGACCCAAAATTGTATAACAACAGATTGTTAAAGGGTTTATCTCATGTGCTGTTAAGAAATAAAAAGGGTTTAGCTCAGGTGAATTCTAAGATCTTGTCTGCAAAGACATTGGCTATAGAATTAAAGAAGAGGAAGAATGTGCTTCCTCATAGTTGTTCAGTGGTGAAATATGTTTCCTCCTCCAGTTCGGATTCCAGGACTGTCCCAAAAATCCCTGTTTACTTTCAGTCTACAGCCCCAAAAATCCCTGTTTCCTTAGAATTTACAGGCATTACCTTTACTGGCTCTGATAAGCTTAATTCCTTTCGCAAAGTATCCAGATTTGGAGTAGTAGTAGTGTGTGCCATATTTGTGCTATCGGCTATTGTGAAAGTTTTTACCTCGAAGGGTAATGATAGGGAGGAGTACACTAGGTTGGAGAAGGAAATGTTGGGGAGAAAGATAAAAGCTAGGTTGGAAAAAGAGAAGAACATAACGGGCGACGTGGAAATCGTTGATGATTCTGAACAACACGAAAGTGTATTTATTGAACGGCCACCACTCGATAAGGAAGAATTGATGAAAAATATTATGAAAGCTAAAACAGTACAATCTCCTGCAATATTGAGTAGTGAAGATAATGTACCTGTGCATTTTAATGATAGTATTCAGGAGATTAGAGTAATGGCTCGGCATGCTCGTGAACTTGAAAAGACAGAGGTATTAAGAGACATTTGTGATGAAGAAGATAATCAAATCTTGAAAATAGCTGAAAATAGCACGACAAAAACTGATGAATCAATTGCAGGTGTCCATGATGATATTGGAAGCTCTGGATGTGATTCTGCTGACAAAATTTCACATGTGGACTCTTCCAATGCTGTTGAAATCAGAGAGCAAGATGGCTTGACTAACCTAAAAACGCTCAGGCCAGCCGAAACCTCTGTTAAATCGAGGTTCAGGATAATTCAGTCGGTGAAGGAAGCTAGAGAATACCTTGCAGAGAAGCATGATGAATTACACAATACGGTTCCATTTCAAGAAATGTCCGAACATTTTAAGCAGGATCTAGCTCAGACAGTTGTTGAAATTAGCCAGAGGCTAGATTTAACTGACAGAAACAACTCAGGGACTTCTGTCGATGTCTCTGAAGATTATCCTTCCACCAAAACAGTAACTTTCCCGTACACAAATGGAAAACCTGAAATCATGGAAGAAAGAGGTGAACAGGTTGTTAATTATGGAACCTCCAGGCTTTCTGAGAATGATTCCTCTCTTTTAGCTTTTCCAAAAGAAAAAGAATCAGACGTTGAGAATATCCAGGGAGTAAATGTTTCGAGAAAAGCGTCCATGGATGATTCAGATTCTTGTTCATCTCCAACAACCGCTTGCGAAGATTCTAAGTGGGCAGAGAATGAGACAATATCGAAGAAGCAATATTCTAATGGTGAAGACCATATGCAAATGACTGGAAGTTCATCTGGTACAGAAAATAGTAACGAGGTTTCAGATATGGCATTGTCAGATGGCAGAAAGAAATGGATAGAAAAGAATTTCCATGAACTTGGACCTGTTATTGAAAAGATTGGATTTGGTTTTCAAGATAACTATATGGTTGCAAAGGAGAAAACAAGTCAAGACACGGCGGGCTCAGAGATTCAGATGATGCAGCTCTTATATGATGGTAATGGTAATGAACTTGAATGGATGCAAGATAAAACGCTTCGAGAGATTGTCTTCAAAGTTCGAGACAACGAACTGTCTGGAAAAGACCCATTTTATTCAATAACTGAAGAAGAAAAACTTGCATTCTTTGATGGCCTTGAGAAGAAAGTAGAATTAGAGAATGCAAAATTACAGAATCTTCATGAATGGCTCCATTCCAACATTGAAAACCTCGATTATGGAACAGGTACTGAATTCTGTTTTTTTTTTCTATTCTCAAATACTGAATGTACAATTTTGTATATTTTTCACAGTTCCTGTTGGGTGATTTGATGTATGATTTCTGTTTTACATTCAAAATGCATTTCATTATTGTTGTGGAGATGAAGGGTGGGGGACATTTGTTGTGGATATGCTCTTTTTGAAGGTATATATTCAGGTTTGGTTCTTTTGTCCAGATGGGATCAGTGTATATGATCCACCAGAGAAAGTCATACCGCGCTGGAAAGGACCCCCTGTAGAAAAAATCCACGAGTTCCTTAAAGGGTCGACAAGACAGCCTGAAGCGCCTTCTGATCTTGTGAAACAAACCACGAAAGACTCTTTATCCCTTAACCAGGGTAAAGAACCTCTTTCCAGCACAACCCTCTATAAAAGTTTGGATCTTGGAAGCAATCCTTCCCAAAGATCAAGGATTACTATAGAAGGCAGTGATGGTTCCATTAGAGCTGGCAAAAAGTCTGGAAAAGAGTATTGGCAGCATACAAAGAAATGGTCCCGGGGTTTTTTAGAGTCATACAATGCAGAGACTGATCCTGAGATAAAAAGTGTTATGAAGGATGTAGGTAAGGATTTGGATAGATGGATTACGGATAAAGAAATAAAGGAAGCAGGTGAATTAATGGATAGATTACCAGAAAAGGGACAAAAGTTCATTAAAAAGAAACTTGACAAGGTTAAAAGAGAAATGGAACTCTTTGGTCCTCAGGCTGTTGTTGAAAAATACCGGGAATATTCTGATGAAAAAGAAAAAGATTACTTGTGGTGGCTAGATCTTCCATTTGTACTGGTAATATATATTCTTTTTTCCTTCACGCGTTTTTTAACTATACTAAGCAATGCTGTTTACTTGCTGTAAATTGAACCCCATGTCTTGTTGGGGTCATATTTATGAATCCTCAATCTAATCGGTACTCAAATACTAAAAAGATTATTATACAAGTTAAAATCTTGTGTCTTGTCTGATAGATTTTCACCAAAGTAGATTCATGCAACGGCGTGTTCCTTTTATCTACTTTTTGCAGTGCATAGAAATGTATACAGAGAAAGAGGGAGATGAGGAAGTTGGATTCTATTCATTAGAGATGGCTGCTGATCTTGAACTCGATCCAAAGCAGTATCACGTGATTGCCTTTGAGGACGCGGGTGATTGCAAGAATATGTGTTATATTATACAGGCTCATTTGGAAATGCTTGGTAATAATGGGACTGCCTTTGTTGTTGCACAAAGGCCTAAGGTAAATTTTTTTACTAAGATCTTTCTTTCTTACACAAAAAAGAAACTATCTTTTATATGACATCATTTGAAAGCTGATTTGGATGGTGATGGATGTGTAGGATGCATTTAGAGATGCGAAAGCGAACGGGTTCGGTGTAACGGTGGTGAGGAAAGGAGAGCTGAAGTTGAATGTGGATCAAACTTTGGAAGAGGTTGAAGAAATGATAGCTGAAATAGGAAGCAAAATGTACCAAGAAAAAATCATGGGCGAACGATCTTTGGATGTAAGCTCAATGATGAAGGGTGTGTTTGGTTTGAAGAAGCCTGCTGTCAAAAGGTAAAAGAGAATAAGTGTATTTTAAACATTCATTTGTTTTGCTAGCTGTTTCTTAATGCCATTTTTTTTTGTGGGTTTTTTTTGAAACTAGAAAAAGATGGAGGAAACTGAATAATAAACCGACTGCCATGTCCACAAGTCCTGAGTGATAGATATCCTCCTGCTGATGGATGGATGGATTCACGACTGATCGAGATTCGAGACTGACAATCTAAATGGTGATGGTGCTTCTGGCAAATTTGATTTGTACAGAAGAAGAAGAAGAAGAAGCAAAGCACGGGCGTAGTAATCCGTTTTGAGGTGGTTATTAGGCTGAGACATGACGAGACGAGGCAAACTATAATAGAATGGGAGGTTCTATTGGATTGGAATCTGAATATATTATAATGTTGATGTTGAAATGTATGTTTGTTAGAGTTACTCCCTAAAATTTACATCATTTTAACACCATCACCATTTCTCTACACATTCTTTTTACGTTAATTTTAGAGAGCAACTCTATCGGTATCTTTTGCTTGTTTACGTGCATCTTGTTGTATTTTCTGTATTCACTATAGTGAAACAAACCCCTCTTTATTTAAGGAAAACCTCTGATGACTAGTACCTCCGTCCCAAATTATAAGTATATGTTTCACAATATAAGTCATATTCACATTTCAATGCAATAATTAATGATCTTTTTTTCTTGTTTTAAAACTTTTATATTAGTCTAATCAATCTATGGGCATTTTAGTCAAAAACTACTGAAGATGGATCAATGGATCATTGATTGAGTTTTTTTTAATATGTGTGTATAAAACTAGAATGACTTATAATATGGGAACGGAGGTAGTACTGCTACTATACCGTTGTGTGGCACCATGTTGGGATATGAAGTTCAATTTTCCAAAAATCGAATGGATATTCGAATACTAGAAGCGATGAGATCACATGTCTAAGTTGTGTGTCTAATTTCGGTGTCTAAGTAAAAACTACGTCGTTTCATGTGTATATGATTTTTATGTTTTGTTTTTTCTTATTTCTTTGAAAAATCAAATACATATAAAACGACGTAGTTTTTATTTAGACACCGAAATTAGAAACAACTTAGACAGGTGATCTCGTCCAATACTAGAAAGGCTTACCTCAAGTACGAGGTTCCATTTTCTAGCAGTTGAATGGTGTTTTCTGAGCAATTTTTTCCTCTTCGGATAACAGGGCTTTTTAGTACGAATAATGATATGTGCATTTCACAAGAATGTAGTGCACAAACCACTACACAAGTGGTATTGCCATTGATTAAAATAATGAATTATTTTTTGTGATGGGTCCCAACAGAATATGTGGTGTAGATTATGTTGTGGTTGAAAGTGTAGTAGATGTATCACTATTATTTTAGTACTAATAGACGGAAAAATTGTTCATTTCCCAAACTGCGTGGAAAAGCCCTGGCATGTAACTATGCGAAAATAAAAAAATAAAAAATGCTTATCATACATTTATAGAAAATTGACACTTATACGTCTAAAAGTGTACATAATAACTATTTCAAAAACAAAAAAAATGCACATAATAACACAGCTTTTTTTTTTGTGCACTCTCAATAAAAATAACAAGACTCAAATTCGAGCATAAGGCTCATCCCAGATGGTTAGTCACTACCTGGTTTTATCTTGGCCTCGGTGGAAGGACCAGGGTTCGAATCCCCATTCCCCTCCTTTCGTAGAAGAAAAAAGAAACAAGACTCAAATTCAATGTCTACTACGTAGACACTTGGCCGGAAAAATGGGATAACTACTACACCGGGCTTTTACGAAAAATTCTTACCGGCACTCTTCTCGTGTGAACAAATTCGTTGTATGTGCGATATGTGCGCAAGAAGATAAATTAATTACGCACATATCGCACATCAATAAACGATACACATGAAGACTCATCGAATAAGAATTTCCCGGCTTTTACATCCACTTCTTCTTCCTGCCGTACAGTTTAAACTCACCTCATTTGGCTTCTCAACCTATATATATATATGATAATAACGTGTCTAAATTGATCACATGTAAATCTAACATTATCAACGCTGTAAATCACCGTTGTGTCATTCGTTGTGGCACAACCGTTGTACTCGTATCTATATATATATATATATATATATATATATATATATATATATATATTAATGACACACGAGTTGCTCACATATGATTAAGATGATTGTGAAGAAGATAAACGCTAGCAATGGTAACCAAGAACAGTGCCACGGCTGACCTCAACCACCACCGCGCACCTGGCCCCACTCTCCACCTTGTGTGTGAACACTTTGAGCACCCTCACCTCCCCCTCTAGCTTCATCCTTGTCTCTATCTCCATAGTAGGCCCCCAACCACCACCACCACCGCCGCCTCCAACCGGCTCGCTACTACTAGTACTGCTCATCCCGCTCACCACACTCGCCGCCACCGGCGGCAACAGAGGGTAAGACGCTACATCAAACTTGGCCGACATATGCTGCGCTCGTCCGCCTTCGATCTTCCCTGCCGGAATAAAAACTAGACCTACCGGCTGTCCTGAAGAAACCAGCTGCATCGAGCTGTCGTAATGAGTGAATTCGTCACGGTTTGGGTTAGTAACCGTGACAGTCTGAAAAAAGGTGAAGTTAACGGTTCCGTTTGAGATTGAGAAATTGGGGAATTGAACGGAGTCGACGGCGATTGTAGGAGGTTTTGGTTTGAAAAGCATAAAGTAAACGATAACGCCGGCGGCGAGGAGCAAGAGGAGGAAAACGGTGGCTACTAAACAGGAGGCGAAGTTCGTACGGCTTCTCCTCCGTTTGGATCTATGAGGAGGAAGATGAGCATCAGGGTCGTACATGCTATCTCCTGCTAATAATAACAAAATTTGCCCTTCATTTTAAAACTGCTCTGAAACACAAAAGCTTCAAAAATAATTTTTTTTAAAAATAATAGAAAAAATACTGAAAAAGCTTAGTTAATGGAAAGAGTAAAGAAACGAACAAAGAAAAAGGCGTGTGAATGTACCTGCTACTACGCAGTACTATTATTATGTTCACTGAAATAAGAGAAAATAAGAACGAGATATTCTTTTTTTTTAAGGTGAATCCATTTGAGGAAACGCGAATAATTTTAAATCACACAGTTTTAATTAAAATTTAAATTATATGATCTAAAATCATCTACGTGTGTATACGGTGTAAATAGAGTGATTAGGAAAGAATTACCCAATAAGAATGTGCAAACTTACACGTTTTGGAGTGAGAGTTGAAACTTGGTAAAACATCTTTCAAAATGTGTAAATTTACACGCTTTGGCCTTCATCATGTGTAAAAATTCTCACATTTTAGAGTCAGCCCGTGTAAATTTGTACGGACTCAATACAAGACACGTGAGAATTGAAACTTGGTAAAACAACTTCAAAATGTGCATATTTACACGTTTTTTGCCTTCATCATGTTTAAAAATTTGCAAGTTTGGAGTCAGCCAGTACAAATTTACATGGGATCAACACAAGCCACGTGAGAATTGAAACTTGGTAAAACATTTTCAAAATTTGCAAATTTCTACGTATTCACCTTCATCATGTGCAAAATTTGCTCTTTTGGACTCAGCAAGTACAAATTTGCACGTTTTGGCCTTCAGCATGTGCAAATTTGCACCTTTGCATTCAACATATGCAAATTAGCATATTTTGAAGGTGTTTTACCAATTTGTAGCTCTCACGTGGCTTTGGATTTCCAATACGTGTAAATTTACATGTGCTACCTGAAAAAAAAAATGTCATGTCTAACATAACTTAAAAAAGAAAAAAATCGGATTCCTACAAAGACGTGATTTCCCATTTTCTCCTGAAATAATACAATACAACACGAAACACGTTACAAATAGCCATATTGACACCGGAAAAAACAAGTGTTTTTTTTCTACAGAGATGGTCTTATTGACACGGTAAAATTTATGCTTCAGTCAATGAGTTGAACAACCCTTCCTCGATATATCTATCATTTATGGAAATAAACAAATTTTAGAATTGTCCTAGATTACAAAATCTAAGATAAAATTATGGGCCCCTATTTGTTAAAAAAAAGGGAAACTTGAACTTATATGCTTAAAAAGTTAAATCTATGATATATATGCTCCGTAGGAAATGTTTTATAATTTATGCTTCGTCCGACTCATGCATGACTCATATATGGTATGGCTTTGACGCATGAGTCACGCACGAGTCGGACGAAGCATATATTTCAAAACATTTACTACGAAGATATATATATATCATAGGTTTAACTTTTTCGACACATATTTTCAAGTTTCCCAAATAAAAAATTGTAGTTGGTGGGATATATTTTCCTTTCCTTAGTGTTTAAGCTAAGTTTTAGGGCTCAAATCAAATCAACACTCTCTTTTAGTGCTTAAAATAAAACCCTCATTTGTGGTAGATGTCATACCAACCAACTTGGATGATGAAATTAAAAATTAAAAAAAAAAACAAAAAAAAAAAAAAAAAAAAAAAAAACAACAAACCTTTTTTCACAACAAACCTTTTTTTAATACACTTTTTTTTAATCAATGATGATAAAAGTATGTTGTGACTAAAATGCAAACAAGATCCCATAAAGCAGCAAAACATATCATCCCAAACAAAACAAAAAAAAAAAAAAAAAAAAAAAAAACAAAAAAGTCCATGCCAATACAAAACAGGTTATTAAATTGCACCTGTGTCTGTGCCCCCCTGATTTAAAACAGTAAGGCAAAATAGAATTATTGCCTACAAAACACAATCAAGTGTGTGGGTGTGTAAACCACACAAACAGAAACATACAACATTCCATTTTTAACTACACAAGAAATAAATAAACAAACACATAATAATACAAATGAATGAATGAAACAGAATATACAGTTTTAGGCATTCCTCCTCCCATCAAGGTGGCTATCCAACATACTGGAAACTGCTTCCATCAATGTAACTTCACTTGTACCTGGAAGAACAGAGTCCAGAGCTTCTTGGACGATTTCCTCGATTAACGATTCCTTGTTCAATCTTTCCCTACACATAATGCTACCTATGTCAAAAGGGGTAAGCCCTCTTTCAGCTCCTTTCTTTAGGAGCATGGTGGATATGCGGAAGACACGAGCACATTCAGGAGGTAAGTCCCATCCGTAGAACTTCAACAAGGCGATGTCTTCTTCTGCGTCTAAGGACTTTATGTACTCGACAGTTTCGCTACTGAAAGGACGACGTGCTTGAGGCCAGTAAAGCCAGTCGAATGTGCAATCCTCAAACTGCAAATTGAAAAAAAATACAACCTTTAGGCAAAAATAAGCAGCAGTTTTACAACAGACCATGTTTAAAGAAGACAACTAAAAGACATAATCCAGATTAATTCGATGATCCCACCTAGGGTTTCATGTAATGCTAATTTTCATTGATTAAATAAGGGAAAAAAGGACCTCTGAAAGAGAAACAAAGGCAACTCCATAAAAGGAGTCCAGATCCCCTCCTGTGAGCTCCCTTGAGTGATTTCGTTGTCAGAAACGCCTTAATTTTCACAGAAGGGTTCACATGAGGGGATATAAGTGCCCATAAGAGGCCTTTGCATCTGTGCATTATTCCCTCCCTGTCTCTTTCTTCCAGACACACAACATTTTGGGGTATGAAAGTTATACTTGCTGTTTTGCTCCAGCAAATAATGTTGTGGCCAGCAACATGCTTACATTTTCATTTTCTGGTAAGCATATTCACCTGATGTTAGCCCTTCGATCATACATTAAAAACTACGGATTAAAATGCATGGAGAGCCCTATGAAAATCCCTAAGAAACATTGATAGTAGCTAAATGTTCAGGTAGAACACGAAATAAGCGCATGAAATGAATCTTTACATACACAATATAAACTCATCCATACTCTGAAAAAGTTCAGAAAGAACTAAATCAATGCACAACACAATGTACGAAAAAAAATGGAAGGAAAAGAAGCTTACACTGTCAGGTAAACAGTAACCATGATCAATAGGAATCAGCACGGTCTGGCCGTCTGCAGATTTGTTCAGCAAAATATTACCAGCATGCCGATCAGCATTGGCCATTCTGATATCAAAGGCTGCGATTTTATGAACTTCTTCCACTGGAAAAGCAGCTGGACCCATGTCCTCACAACTTCCATTATTCTCCAAGAACATCTGCAGAGAACCAATCTTCATACCTACGTTCCCTAAATGATTAAACCCGTGATGCAGGCACCTAACCATAAGTGTAGGAGGAACACCAGCAAAGCCTTTAACCTCGCTAGAAAATGACCGCCGTCCACTTTTTGGATGATCCAAGATGTATGCTGCACATTCCCTAAAAGCACCTTCTCCCACTTTTGTTCCTTTCTTAAGCCCTTGCCCATCAACTGACACGGGCAGACCTCGAGGATTGTTCACAGCCATAGGCTCCTCATCCATGGGCTTAAACACTGCCAGATACTTACTTCCTGACGCATCACGCATAAAATATACTCCCCCTGTCCCCTCTGAAGACCTAGTCGGTGCATGCCCTTCTTCCAATCCTTCTAAAGTGGACTTAACCAGATCTTTCAGCACAATTGGCAATTCAATCTTAGGGCTACCAAGAACAGGCTCCAACACTATCTCTCTCTCCGGAACCGAAAGATTTGTTTCAGTCTTCTTTCCACACTTACTCACAGAATCCAATTTAGGAGCCACAATAGACAACTCAAACTTATTAGCAACAGGGACAGCCCTAATCTTTGCGGATTTCCGAACAAACAAGTGAATGACAGCATCGTTATGTTTAGACAGATCATTAATAAGCCTTTCATCTTCAAGCCTCTCGCCGTTGCACAAAATATCTTGATCCTCAACATTAACAACACCATTATTCCTTTTTGCAAGCTGGCGTTTAACGTAACCAACGTCGCGGCTTCTATCCACATGAAAGGTACACTCTTTCCCACAAGAAGTCTTCACAGTAACACCCTGGAGTTCAGCAAAACGAAGGACCAAATGTAGAACATTCCCGTTGGAGACTCCGTAATCCCGCATAAGTGAATTACTCCTGGACAACTCCCTCCCTCCATAAACCAATTTCTGCTCCTTAACCACAAACCCTTGATAATTCTGGATTCGCAGCTTCACTGATTCGATTGAATCAGACTCAAGGACTCTCATAGGAACCATCGACCCCGAAACAGCCAAGTATATAAAGATTGATTCTTGACTGTCCAATAGAGGGGATAATGGTGGTGAAACCTCATGAGAGCCCTTGAAAATTGGACTAAGAGCAACCACAGCTGCCGACGACATGGTTTCAGCAATTCAAATCCACCTCCCTTAAATCCCCTAATCGAGTCAACCCCAATAAAGAGGAAGACAAATGCCCTGATCTTTCCAACAAAAATACTAGCTTTCCTCACCCATGATCCTTTAATTACACTAAAATCAGAACCGCAAAGCGTTTTGGGCCCGAAATTGAAAACAAAAAAGCTCAATTGCTCATGATTGCAAACTATCTGTAAAAAGATAGCTCAACAATCTGGGCTTCGAGTAAGAAAACCAAAAAGAACAAGATTTTTTAAGCAAGAACTGAAATTATCAGGAAAAAATCAGTGAAAAACTAGAAGAGAAACTTACGTTCTTCACGGAAATGAATATGGATTTCGACCAAGTTTTTTTTATTTTTTCCACAACTGAAGAGCTGTAGAAAACAAAACAAAAGGAGAGAAAAGTTTGGGGAAGAGCATACGTGGTATCTTTGTGGGAAATTTGATATCCAATGGCGTAGCCGTTGAACAAGGGGACAAAGAAAAGTAGGACTTTTTGACGGTGGAATTTTCTGCGTATGTACCGTTTGATGCCTTTTTCTCTCTCTTCTTTATTCAATTGCGCGTCTCATATTCCCTGTCTCGTTCCCCACAAGTTTAAAACAAAAATAAATGAAAGAAACTCAAACTCAAACTCAAGTTGAGCTAAAATTTTTCATAAACTCGGACATAAATTATTTTGATTTGAATTAAATTAAGAGAAATAAAGTAGAATGAAATAAGATAAGAAATTGATTAGATTGTTGTTGAATATGCGCATCTAAAAGATCTTTCATATTGTGTCCAATCCTGAAATTAGTTCTATACATATGACCAGCAACTTTATGTTCTTTAAATTTCGTGAGTGGCGTGGCTACTGAGATCAACGCAGTAAATTATGTCTCTTCGAGAAGTTGGTTAGCCTCCCAAAAGGTAACGGAGGCGTGCAAAGGTTTCCTCGGGCCAGACGGAGATTGCCCCTCAAGTGCAAAGGCAGAAGGGAGCTTGACTGCAAGACCCACCTGTCGAGCAAGCATATCCTGTTTTTGCACAGCAAGGTTATGAAAATCTACTTATTTCATATGAGCCAAAACAATAGGATGAACAAATGGAGTTCTCCATCAGAAAGGAGTTTTGAAATATCCAATTATCTCAGAGAGGTAGGAATTTATCGAACGAACTTCCTGGATCAGATCGATTTATTTTTGAATCTCTATACGTGCAATTCCCCTATCACAAAGGATATTTTTGAAATTCATGAAGTTAAATAAGTATTTGGTGAAATTCATGATATATTATAATGAATAAAATAATTATTAATATTATTTTTATTTGTTGATGATTAAATGATTGGAAAATAAATTACAATAAAATAAATGATTGAATAAATAATGGGTAAATAAAGTAGTGGGATGAATGTGAGTATTTTTATGTCCAAATCTAACATGAAATGTCCGTCTTTAAAGTATGTTACATATATAAATAAATGGGAAACTTGGAAAAATATGCTCGAAAAGAATAACAACTTTAAAAATATGCTCTAAAAGTTAACATTGAAAAACTATTCTCCTTTCGGTTTTGCGTCGCTCATACATCGCGACGTGACTCGTGCGTGGCTCATGCGTCGCTTATGCACCGACGCAGGCATAATTTTCAAATCTCCCTATACTAATAAGAAGGGAAAAAGTGTAGAAGAGTGACACTTGTTTTTTTTCTATTGATCTGTCATTTTACTGTTCATCGGCCCAAAAGCCCGGCCCAATCTTTTTTCTTTTTTTTTTATTAAAGATTTTTACCGTTCATTGGGCGGCCCAGCCCGAAAAATTTTTTTTTTTTTTTTTTTTTTTTCTTGAGGTGAAGGGTTTGAGTTAAATTGTTTCATTTTAGAGGACCCAATTGTATTTTTAATCTACACATTAGCTTTAATTTATTCTTAATCTTATTATGTGTGTTATGCTTAAGATGTATCCAGTTCCAATTTAATTACATATTATTTTGCTTTCCATCGAGATCTCTTTTTTTTTTTTTGGATCTTATCCTAATACGATACGACTACGTGATATTTCAATATACTATAGTTTGTTTGTGTGTGTGTTCTTTTCCTTTTTTGCGTATATATATTTTACATTGTGTGTCTACGCCCGGTTTTTTTAGGGGCGTCGTTTTTTGGGGTCTTTATGTATTGATTATTTTTTTCCGTCTTCGTTTTTTTACTTCTATATATTGAGTGTGTCGGTTTTTTTTCTTTGGTCAATGGTTTAGTAGTGTCGAAAGGTGTCGATTTTGTGTCGTGGAGTGTTGATAGTGTGTTAGATTTTAATTAATATTCATTTGATCAACCGAAAACCGTTGGAAATGGCGTCGGGGTGTATCGAAGCGTGTCGTGTCGTGTTTTGGGTAGAACACGTGTTGTTGCAGATAATGTCGAAGATAACTTCATTTTTTCGGTTAAAATTGATTTAAGTAGAAATTGAAAAAAAATTATTCGGTAGTGTCGAAAAGTATCCATACGATGTCGGGAGATGTCGAAGATGTGTCGGATATTCATTTCATACGCACTTATATTATTCTTCTATAAACATGTTTTGATGCCATCCTAAAAGGTGTGAGGGGTGGGTTGGGTTGGGTTAGGGTGGTGGGAAATGTAGGGTATAGTAAGACGGGTGGTGGGAAGGGTAGGGTATAGTAAGATGGGTGGTGGGCACGGTAGGGTAGGGAGTTGTATGGTAGAGTAGGATGGGGTGGTGGGTAGGGTAAGGTAGGGTGGGATGAGATTAAATAGGGTGTAATAGGCTTAGCTAGGATAGTGAATTAATATGTAGGTTGGGAGGTAGGTTAAGGTTTGTAGGTAGGTAGAGAGGTAGGGTGCGGTAGGGTGTGCTAATGTAGGTGAGACGAGGTATGAGATGTAATGCGGTGATGTATGGTAGGGTAGGATGGTATGGTTGGATGATGTCGCGTAAGTTAAGTAAAGTTTGGTAGGTTGAATAAAGTACGTAATATAGGGTGTGTGTGGTAAGATAATAATGGTAAGATAATGTGGTGTAGGGCGTGGTGAGATAGGATTGGATAGGTGAATGTTAAAAAATATTGGGATAGGGTGTGGTTCGTTACACGCTACATTTCTTCGTATTTAATATCGTCAAATAAGTTAAAACTTATAGCATGGGCACTCCGTGCGTTGCACGGAGTCCCGTTTCACTAGTATATTTATACGAGGCATATACTTCAAACAAATTTCTTTTCAAGCATATTTTTTGAAGTTTCCCTAAATATAATGTTGTCTCGTTTGTTCAGACATAAAGAGTTTACATGTACATTTTTTATAATATAGAGGAATTGATTCAATGTGTCAGTCAGACAATCACACCTCAGCTAGTTCAAAGGCAATGATGCTACTACTACAGTACCCTCGGTTTTTTACTACAGAAATACGCACCTGAGGGCACTCCCAGCAGAAGCCCTATACGGTGTCTTATCTCTAAAATGAAGATAAAAAATAGAGGTTTGCCTCAAATAGCTCCTACAGCAGAGTCCTATCCCTATTTATTTTTAGGGATATGAACGAGTCGCATCCTCTACTTGTGGGGATGCGCACTATTCACCGCCTTAAACATATTTAATTGTTAAAAATTATAGGGATAGGGAAAGGGATGCTGCTGGAGTGAAATAATAAATATTTAATATGTAAATAGGGTTATGAGATAGAATATGTATTATTTAATATTATTTGAAATGTTATAGGGATAAGACACTTGATGCGATTCATGTGGTCCAATACCTTTTTTCACCAGAAATGTTTTACAGGTACCTTTCATAACGTATGTATAACGTTGAAATGACGATTTTATCCTTTTCGCAGCCATCCCTTTTTCTTCTAAGCACTTAAAACCAATTAAACGCTATTGATGCATAAAAGAGTAGCTACACAAATTTTTTCCCCTTTTATGAAAAAAAAAGGTTTAAACCTTAACCTTAAAGGTCCCCAATTTCCCTGTCTCAGGGGATCAGTGAATATGTTAATCAAGTAACCTAATGGCTCAAAGTAATTGACTTGCTATTATACCAAACAGACTGAAAGAAATGAGCTTGCTATTATACCAAACAAACTGAAAGAAATCGTCCTTTTAGTGAAGATGTTAATCAAGTAACCTAGTGGCCCAAAGTCGTCCCTTTAGTGAAGATGATAATCAAGTAACCTAGTGGCTCAAAGTCATGGACTTTCTATTATACCAAACAGACCGAAAGAAGTGGGCTTGCCATTATACCAAACAAACTGAAAGAAGTCATCCTTTTACGAGATTCGAACTTCCACACTCAAAATTCAGATCCAGCTTAAGACACCTAAGCCTTTTACCACTAGACAATTTCGTGAGGACTTTTTTTTTTCTTCTCCTTTTAGTAGAAAAAGTAGCAAGGTTATTGACATATAATACTTAAACTCAAACAAATTTCATATTAATTATCCAAGCATTTATTTCGAATCGTTTGGAATACCGGTTTTACACGTACCGGATTCAATTCACGCGGTCCACTAACATTTTTCACCGAAAACGCTTTACATGCATCTTTCGTAACGTATGTACGCCATTGAAATGACAGTTTTATCCCTATCACGCTCTGCAACCATCCTTTTTCTTATCTCGGTTTTTACGCCCTTGAAACCCATAAAAACGCTATTGATGCATAAAGAAGTAGCTACATTTTCTTACTCTCTCCAGTTTCAGAAAGAAAATTTATGATTTAACATATATAACAAGAATTTGGGCTAAGTACATTGAACCGAAATAAAACTTTTTTTTATCGGTTTATAACTCGGTGTATTTGTCTTTTTCTCTGTATCATCTCTTTGCTAGATAAAAGAACAATTGATATCAAAGAAGATCTAATGGCCGACTGGATACAGCATAGTGAGAAAGCCATGCTTAAAGGCAAGTTACCTGTACTTTTCAAATTTATATGTTTGAATCTTCCTTTGTTTTTTAAAAAATTGTTCATTTTATTATTTATTATAGAATTTTATGTGATTTGTTGTCTTACCATTTCTTGATCCACCAAGTTTGCTAATAAATTTTGTCATTAGTGTTTTTAAGTTGTGTTTTTTTAAGGGAAGAAGCAATTTATTAGCGCAATCATCGGCAGAAGCCAAAGGTACAATGAGCGAATTAAAAAAAGAATCCACATAGGTTTTCATCAAAGATACATGCGGCGCATGAGACGCCTCTATACAGTAAGCGATTTAAAAGATGATCCACGTTAGGTTAGGTTAAGATGTGTATCGGGACATTTTTTTGCCTTTAAGAAAATGGAAGGAAATTGATGAAAATTAAGAAAACGTTTGTCAATGAATTTCAATAATGCTTCCTAATTCGGATAAATCGGCCTCTGCGAAATTCATTTTCCTGGAAATCGCGGGAGAATTTCTTTCAACTTACACACTCATAGATTCATAAAAAACCCGACAAGGTTATGCCTTGATTTAGATCAAGGGTGATGTATGGGTCATTCTTTGCTACATTGACCTTGGAACTCATCACCCAACTTTTTATTTTATTTTATAAAGATGATGAGTTATCAGGTTTTTTTTCCAGTGCCTCAAGGGCTCAATATCTCACAAGGACATGGAGAGCCCACTTAAGAAAAACCTCCATATCTTCATGCCATTCACCATAGGCCCGATGGCTCAATGTGCATATAGGATATAGACTCGAGACACATTTATCACTAGATGATAGAGCTCTGGCCCTCACCCCTCTAGAAGGGCTCAAGGCTTCTAGTGATTTGGTGGCCTCGGGGGAAGATATGTCTCAAGCTCTCTTGATAACGCATAACGCGTTATTGCAACTTCTTTTCTAATTGAAGGTCCCATAATCATAAAGGAAGATAAGCAAATCCAAATTTCCCTCTCACAAGTTGCTATCATACACTAACTTGACCGACATGGAAATATTTTGGTTGTTTTTACATCTTGATCTTATATAATCTCATACATGAGTTGTCATTCCTACAATGGCCAAGGTATGTATGTTCACACATTCAATGAACTACGACAACTTGATTCCACTCTCGGATATGTAGGTGGTCATTGTGTTAGTATAACTATTTCATTTACTCCTCAACCCTTGTTTCCACTTACTTACATGTGGTTCAAGGCCTCTATGCTGCAGTAAGAGGCCTCACGTTCTAAAAGCAAGCAATTCAACTCTTGCTTGTTCTATGTGGTGATTTCTCATACATAATCATGCGACGAGGATAAATCTTGATCCTACACGTGACAAATCCACAATGATTACACTATAACTCAACTTACTTAGTCTGTCATAGCCTGGTGCAGTGCCTGAAAATTACTCAGGCAAATGTCGACCTCTACTTGGAGAAGACAACCACATATAACCACCAGTCAAGTCATGAGTGTAGAAAATCTATGCTCAAACATATATAAGAGGAGATGTCTAATCCCCAAAACATAGGTTGTGAGGTGAGGAAAATGCATCTATTATATGGTGGATGAAACAATCACAAGTTCCCAATGCGGACACTTTAAAATGTTCCATCAATTGTGGGTTCATAAAGAGTCTGGGCCAGATGACACAAAAGGAATAGGAAAATGATATATCCACTACACATAACTATGTGTAGTGGATGTATCACCACCCAAAGGTATATAAAGGGCATATAAGGCCAACAAAGAGGCTCGCACACTTGCACAATAAATGAGTGACTCGACACCATGTAAAAAATCTAGGCACAAACTCATATAGGAGGAGAAACCTCATCTCCAAAACCTAGTTTGTGAGTTGAGATAAGTCCATCTTTTAATATGGTGGGTGAAACAATAATAAGTTTCCAATATGTGACACTTTAACAATGAGCGAACCTCAAGTTTGGCAAGACGGTTACATCTCATTAAATACTCTATGCAAATTATACGGGCACGATCACATGATCTCTGCCACTACAAATGTTCGAGCATACATGTATTCAATTCATAGAAATTGTTCCGAGATACGCAAATGTCTAGTATCGTCATAAACCCACCCAAATGTTTTCTAGTATCAAGTATGCACATTTTACATTACAAGCCAACCTACTTGCTTGACCAACACTTTGGCCCTTAGTCATTTTCTCATACCTTACATTGAGTAAAGGGCCGTAGTGTGTTAACGAAAATACATAAATACGGTCACCCCTATTCACCTTTTGCAAGTCAACAACTACATACCAACCTCAAGGTTGGCAAAGACCTCAATGAACCAACTTACATTGACTTGAGGGCCGTAGTGTGTTAACAAAAATACATATATACGGTCATCCCTATTCGCCTTTGCAAGTCAACAACTACATATCAACCTCAAGGTTGGCAAAGACCTCAACGAACCATTTTACATAGCCTTTTGGCAATGCCAATTCTCATGGTGCATGAAGTTTCATGAGTCGTTATAATATTGCCTTAATTAGATAATATACCATTTAATAAGGATTGACTTACCGCCCAACAACCATCATAATACTTTTAAGCCCTTTAATGATCATCCATGAAAGAAGTTGTAAATAGAATTGCACAATTTTTCCCCTAGAAATCTACCATAGAGATAAGGCATGTTCGCCTTAAAACTAATGGCTCGTTTGCATTGATGAAATTTAATGGAATGAAATATCTTTTCATTTCATTCCATCAATCTGGCATGTTTAGAAACTTAAGAATGAAATTCGTTTTGAATGAAATAAAATTGATTCTATTCCATTGCCTACCAAACGCCGTAATGGAATAATATCATCCATTCAATTGCATTCCATTCTATTACATTCCATCAATCCAGACATGTCGCAAGAGAATACACATGTTATTTATTTAATCATTAATTACTCTAAATAACCACTTTCAGCCACATGATCTTTCACATTCAACACATTAGTGTTTGAACATTTATTGGAAATGAATAGCCTTAGAAAGTATGCATAGACAAATTATTTGACTCATTTTGGTATCATGTGAGTAAAATATTCAATTTCCCTATCCATTGATTGCAACCAAATTATTATTATTATATAGAAATGTAATTTAAACCAGGAAATTGTAGTAAAAAATAAAAATAATAAAATTCTAATGAAATGAAATTACTATAAGGCCCTTTTTTTAGACAAGGGGTACTAAAAGGCCTTGCTAAGGCCCAATCAGAACCCCCCCCCAAAAAAAAAAAAAAAAAAAAAAAAAAACATTTTTATTTTTCATTCGCGCGACCCACTTTGTCTGCTTCTTCTCCCTCCCAAATCTTGTTCGCGTTTCGAAATTTGGCTACATTCCTGGAGTCGGAAGCTTGCCATTATCATTCAAAATTTCCTATTTCTGTACACGAAATAATACATTTTGCATCCATATTATACCTATAATAATTCACACAGTGTTTGACCATATACTTGTATACACATTCAATCGCAGATTTGTTGTTTAAGGTTTAACTCAATTTCTCGGGCAATTTTTCATTGTGATACGGCTTGTTACCCGGATTTGATTCTTACGAGGCTCCTGTCAATTTCTCGATTCTCTCCTTCTTGTTCCCACTTATTATCTTTTGGGAGAATTGAGCCGCTATTGAGTAAAGGGTTTAATTTCTCCCAGAATTTGAAGGGAAGAAACGCCTTTTCACCGGCGATTCTAAATTTACCGGTTGTTTTTTTAGTGGATTAGGGTTTAACGACTGTTAATTAGGATCATACCCGCGATAATTTCGAAAGTGTAAGTTGGAGAACAATCGTCGCGGCGGATATGTTGGGAATTTTGTTTTTGTTATATATGTGAAAAAAATTCTTCTAAGGTTTTAGGGTTTGTAAAGAGTTTTTGACGATTGGGAATTCTTTTGTAAAGAAGGTAAAAAGGAGAGCATGATTATTGGACGGACAACGATCTCAGAAATGCCAAAGCTGAAGCGATCGATAACAGAGCAAACTGCCGTCCAATCTTGTTCGACAGTCTGTCCTATAAGTCAAGCAGTAATGGATGATTCCAATGGAGTTGATGATGATGTTCCTCCAAAAGAATTTGAAGGTTACAAGCCTATTGGAGCTCCTGCTGCTGTTGTTGAAGTGGGTTCTGGTGTACGTGCTACAACCAATGGTAAACCTCCAATATTGAAATCTTCTCGAGGGCGTAATCAGGCACTCCCTGCAAAGTTCAATGATTCTGTTCTGCATTCATGGCGCAAGGAAAAATCAGAAGAGAATGTTAGGAAGAAATCCAGCAAATTTGAAGATGAATTTTATGATGGTTTGCAAAACAGGAAGAAACCCAAACGGGAAGGGCCGCAGCCGCAGCCGCGCCGCGTCAGGGCTTTGGGTTACAGTTGTTTAGCAGGGTTGAGTTAATTCCTGAAACTAATGGAAACGATGAGTTGCTGGGCTCTAATGATGATGTTGATTGCAATCGAAGATTATGTTCTACTTCACAAAGTCCTTCAACATCTGGTTATGAAGGTAGCTCATTGCCATCGGGAGCTCAAAGTCGGAAAGCAACGAAGAAGCGGGAGGATGGAAAAAAGAAAGATTTTTTCAAGCCTCAAGACTTTGTGGTTGACGATATAGTATGGGCAATATGTGGAAAGAAATTTCCTGCTTGGCCAGGTATCGTTGTTGAGGATGCACCCGAAAGTGTAATGCGGGCATGTAAACCAGGCACAGTCTTAGTTATGTTCTACGGCTTCAACAGAAGCGGACAAAGGGTATGTATTTCTCTCATTTCCTCCCCCTCGATCCCCATAACCCCCCTGTTCCACCCGTCCCCCTTCCCCTCCAAAAAAAGAAAAAAAGAAAAAAAAAAGAGAGATTCCTTTACTTTGATCTTGTTTTGGTGAAAGTTTGTTTGTGTGTTTCCCTGCTACAGGATTATGCTTGGATTAAGGATGGAATGATTTTTCCTTTTCAAGAATACATGGAAAGGTACGATTTTTTTACTTTTAGTACTCTGTCTTCCTTCTTGGATTGACAGAAATGAGTCGGAATTAACTGACCAATAAAAAGTGTATATGTAGCATTTGCATATTTGACCATTTTGACGCATGACTCTCCGTTTACATTATTCACATTCACGAAGCTCTATTTACAGACGCAGCAGTGTGGAGGCCTTGGGTCGGGGACTCAGTTTTTCCCATTTGGGTCGGGGACTCAGTTTCTTTTTTTAATTTTGTTTTTTTATTATGTGTACTGAACTTTTTTTAGCGTTTGTACTTAACTTTTTTTTACGTTTGTACTCATTTTATTTTAATATATATATATATATAATGTGTTGATTATACTACTACCTGACTTTTTTTGCGTTTGTACTTAAGTTTAAAATATAATTTCAGTAAAATATCTAAATAAAATGTTAATATTAGCATATGTTATAACATAATAAAATGAATAGGGTTTAGCCGATCTCCCCCAGATGACCTTGATTATTGGAAAAAATAATTGATAGATATAGAATGTATTTTTTTTTGTGAGTCCTTTTAAAATTAAATTTTTGCACTCCTTAATAGTATCTAATAAATGATTTACTCTCACTTAGATGAAAATAAAAACAAGTATTTTAGTTAATTAAGGTATTTTAAAGAATTTTACTTGCAGCAAAACTCTTTTGAAATGTTAACATTAAAAATGAAGAAAAAAAAGTTTAAACTTTAAACATGCACTCTATTCAATTATACACTTGTGGTCTTTTATGTATCATTTTTTCAACAAAAGTCGAAAATACATAAAGCTTACAAATAATTAATGAAAGACACAATCTTTGATTGCTTACTGGGTTCCTTTTGATCGATCTAAAAGTGGAAGGATAGTATTTGATTTTGTCGGATAAGTAGGTTCATAATAGGATTTTCAAGCGTGAGCATTTTCTTATATAGATTTCAAGGACAAACAAAGTTGTATGGCAGCAAGCCTGCTGATTTTCAAAAGGCTCTAGGGGAAGCCATTTTGGCGGTTACTCGCCATGTGCAGAGAGGCTCTGGCTTTCAACCGGGTTCGTCTCCAACTACAAATCACTGTGGAAATGAAGAGGTTACAGGGTCCAATGTTGACCGGGTTCTTTCTTCTAGTGATCAGGCAAGTTTGCATGGAAGTGCACCTACCCTTCTTCCTCTTCCTATGTATTCTTCTGTCTTTAGTTCATTTGTTTTGGGGCGTCTTTATTGACACTACACTGAATCTTTACCTTTTATGACACCACAGTACTATCGACTTTTGCACGGCTGAATCTCAGAATCAACTGGAAAGTCGATTTTGACAATTGACCATGTGAAAGTCAATATTGTTTCCAGTGTGGTGTCATGCAAAACGGCTCTCTTGTTTAGTTCATTGAGAATGGTGTGTCCTTTACAACTAGCAACGACTTATGTCTGGAAATTATTCGATGGTTATGAAAGTAGATGATTATGCTGGAATGACATGCTCTTTTAATCTTACAAGAAACTCAACATATTTGATTTTTGGAATCTTGTAATAATTCCAAGATTTTGGTTGTACTTGCAACAATGTATTTCGTGGGTACAGCACATGATAATTGGACATTTGATGCTAGCTAGCTGTTGTTTTTTCGGTTTTGTTGTGTGTGTGTGTGGGGGGGGGGGGGGGGGGGGGGGGGGGGGATAAGTGAACATGTTAACTAAGTTTTACCTCTGAAGCAAAAAGTTTTTCATGTACACCACACCCCAATCTACTGTTGTGGCACCACAGTGACAATCGACTTTTTCGCGCTCAATTTTAGAGGTGAAATCAATGCTAGAGTTCAGAATGGAGAATCCCATTTATTGTTTTCGGTGTAGTTACTGTGGTGCCATTGAAGGCGCCCTTATTAAACAAAGAATTATAATATAGTTTAACTACATAGACACATTGCATTAATAAGTCCTTTGGAGTTCTATTAATGTGTCCACTATAGGGAATCATTGCTGGCTTTCAAATCTATTTATTTTGGTATTTGCAGATTGCAAATTTCAAGAGAATGGAGTCACAGCCCTGTGACAGCTGTGGCATGACATTTCCCAGCAGAACACTGAGGAAAATAAAAAGCACAGCATCTGAATCACAATCTTGGTGTGAGAAATGCCTCAAGGTGAAGTCCTCTGCTATTTTGATTGCTCTTTCTGAATCACAGTCTTGCTCTTTTCTTTTGTGACATTTTTGGCTGCCTATAACAGCTAAAGAAGTCAAAACAATACTGTGGCATATGCAAAATGATTTGGCATCACTCAGATGGTGGGAATTGGGTGAGTATTATCTTTTCTAATGCACAGTACAATTTATCCACTTGATATTTGATCCATGCAATAAGCAGGAACTTAATATCGAATTTTGGCTCTTTTTGGTGTATAATATTAGGTCTGCTGTGATGGTTGTGATGTCTGGGTGCATGCTGAATGTGCCAACATTTCTCGCAAGCTTCTAAAGGTCTAGTAGCTGATATTTCCTAATATATATATATATTCTGAAACTTTGGTGCTCGATTCTATCCTATGTTGGGTTTTTTACTGACCATAGGGTGTTTTAACAGGATTTGAAAACTGCTAGCTACTTTTGCCCGGATTGCAGAGTGAAATCTAGTCATAAGTTTTCTCTTCCCAGTAAAGAGCAACCAAAAATCAGGTAATTCAATTGTTACTCCTCTTGTGACCTTAGGTATCGGCTGGAGGACATCTTTAGCTTTCTATTTTTGAAATTCTTCTTATTTCTAATTTCATCTCCATCAGGGTGGAAGCAAACGGAGAATCTGAGGTACCTGAGAGTATAGTTGTCGTCTGCAATGGTGTTGAGGGGACCTACTTTCGCAGTCTTCACTTGTAAGTCTCTGAAAGTCTGTAAGTGAATTCAGAATGTTGTCTTTTTGGCAAACTTGTAATTTAGATCTGTTCTAGAGCATGTCTTGATATATTTTGGTTACATTTTTTTGTTGTATGGATCTTGAAATGTGTTCAATAAGTAGGGTGGATACAGGCCTCCATTCTATCGTAAAATCATTTTACAAACTGGCAATTTATGTTTGTTTTTTCTTAAATTTCCTTTTGCATCTTTAGACTTTAACTAAAAGAAGTTTCTTTCTTTCTTCTGTACAGAGTTCAGTGTATGTGTCAATCTTGTGGAACCAAGAAGCAAACACTTCCTGAATGGGAAAGGCATACTGGTTGCAGAGCGAAAAAATGGAAATCAAGTGTAAAACTAAAGGGGAGTACGGTAACACTTGAAAAATGGGTAAGTTATCACTTATGGTTCAATATACGTGACACAGTTCTGAACTCCAATGATTTCTTGTGCCATATTACATACATATTTTGAGACTGAAATGATTGTTGGCAAAGGTATATGCAAAATCTTGTTAATTATTGCTATTTTCGGGTGCTGATTTTCAATATTTAGATTGTTATGGTTTAAAGGCATTATCGTTTTGTCAATGAAGAGATTTTTGAGATTGCCTCTGATTCTTTTGTGCTTTTGCCAATTAATACCCCCCTCCACCCCCACCAAAACAGGCACACTAAGAAAGATATAAATTGGGGGAATTGGGGAAAATTACAGATTTGTATTTGATTTTCTTGCTGGAGTAATAATGCTTGATTCGAGCTCACGTTTTATAAGTGCAATATCTTATATGTGCTTTATGGGCAAATTGCAGCTTACGGACAATAATCTCGACTATCTTGACCTGAAGAGAATGGATAAGAAACGCTTGCTTGGTTTTCTGCAAGGTTCTTCCCTGTCTGTTGTCTCAGCTTTCATTGATAATTTTTTTTTAATTATATTTTTTGGTACTGAGTGTCTGATTTGAAATTACAGAGCCTTATGAGCCTGTCAATGCTAAGTGGACTGCAGAAAGGTGTGCTGTTTGTAGATGGGTCGATGACTGGGACTATAACAAACTTGTTATATGCAACAGGTATCTAAGCTTAGCCACTTCTTTTTGTGTTTTCATCTTGTGAGTTTAAATTGCTGAAGGTGCCTTTATTTATTCAAAGGTGTCAAATTGCGGTACACCAAGAGTGCTATGGCGTGTCAAACGTTCAAGATTTTTCCTCCTGGGTTTGTCGTGCTTGTGAAACTCCTGAAGTTGAAAAAGAGTGTTGCCTGTGTCCTATGAAAGGCAAGGCACAAAATTCTCACTACTTCTATTGTGTGTCAACTTGCTCGGTATTTAATTGCAGTTTTTTTGTGCAGGGGGTGCTTTAACACCTACTGATGTAGACCCCTTATGGGTCCATGTCACTTGTGCTTGGTTTCAACCTGAAGTTACATATTTTGATCCTACTATAATGGAGATGGCTTCTGGAATTCTTAGGATCCCGTCAAACACTTTTCTGAAGGTACTGTTTATTCTGTTCTGTAGTATTCCCATTATGGTATCTAATCCAAAATCTTTTCCTTGTAAAATTCAGCTACTTATGTTGTTGGCTATCATGTTATGATGTTTAGTAACTTTGAGTCCTATATTTTGACTCCTTTTTGTTTGGTTGATCTGATATTCATATTTTTCTTTAGTGCACTTTTTCGACAGTGTCTAAAACAGTTCTTTTTTTGCTCAAATTCATAGGAATGTATTGTTTGCAAGCAAATTCATGGTTCCTGCATACAATGCTCCAAGTGTTCTACCTCTTTTCACTCAATGTGTGCTTTACGAGCCGGTTACTACATGGAAGTGAGTTACAAGTATTCAAGTGTTTACGCTTTCTTTTTCATGTCTACTCTTGCATAGCATGTTTGACAACCATAGGGAAGAACAACGGCACTGTCGTAGGCTACAATTAGTTGTTTTTGTGTCGGTTGAATTGTGAGGACCAATAATGACGCGTGCTGTTCTTTCCTTCATATGCAGGTGAATTGCTCTGAGAAGAAAGGTGCACAAATAACTAAATGGGTTACATATTGTGCTGGTCATAGGTATAACATCAATCATTCCTTGTGTGCTGTTTTAAGAGTCTACATATTTTGGACTTCAGTTGTGCTGTTCCTCCCTCACTTTTCCATTTCTTTTCCTTTCTTTCCAGTACCCCGAATGCAGAAAATGTAATGGTGGTTCGAACTCCATCTGTTACATTTGCTGCCACAACTTCTAACAATGACCAAAGCCAAGAAAATTTTCAGACCGGTTCAAGGCTTGCATCGTGTAAAGTTGTTGAACTTTCTGATGGACCGGTCAAAGAGGCCGAGGAGGTTGAGCCCCTCTCTGCTGCACGGTGCCGTTCAGGAGATCGAGAAATAAGGTTAGTCTGCATCTATTCATGACTTGCTCATCCATACGTATCTTGTATCTCATTGTTCCCTGTTTTTTTGTCAATTTTCTCTTGTTATCTTTGATATCTGGTTTATAACTTGCAGAATATTCAACAAGAACCTGTCTTTCATCGAGTGATGAGGCCGTTTCACCATCCCCTTGACACTATAGATTCTCTAAGTTCTAACAAAGTAATTTACCTTCTTTTTTTTTTAATAAAAAAGATACCTTTTATGGTAATAATCTGGATTTGGAGCTAATATCCGGTCTATTTCCCAACTTTCCTGAAGGAATTGGACCATTTGAAAACATTTTCTTCACTCAAGGAGAGGTTGAACCATTTACAGGCAAGTAGTCTAGTCCTTGTGCTAGTTATGTATTCCACATCAACATAGCCTGCACTCTTCCTATTTTGTTGGCTTTCTTTGTTCATTGTTTGATAATCAATGTTTCTTCACCTTTTTTTTTTCAGAGGACAGAAAATCTGCGGGTCTGTTTTGGTAAATCTGGCATACATGGATGGGGGCTCTTTGCTCGACGAAAGATTCTTGAAGGGGAAATGGTATTGCTTCTTGCTTTTTATTGGCATCCCCCCCCCCCCCCCCCCCCCCCCCCCCAAACCATTTTTCATGTATATGTATGTTATGTGTGTGTATACAGTTTGGCACTTATGTATTACATGTTGAACTGGTTGGATTCATCAGGTTATTGAGTACCTGGGTGAGCAGGTGAGGCGCCAAATTTCTGATCTTAGGGAGAAACGCTATAAGGCTGAAGGCAAAGATTGTTATGTGAGTAGACTCCTTACCCTTTTTTCACTTTTCATTTCGAATTGATCCTTATATATATATATATATATATGTATATACTTGTCTTGTAAAAGATATGATGGTATTCTTGGACTTGCAGCTTTTTAAGATCAGTGATGATGTGGTGATAGACTCTACAAATAAAGGAAATATTGCTCGGATAATCAACCATTCTGTAAGCTGTCTTTTCTCTTTCTTCAATCGTATTTATTGATCTCACTCACTGTGTTTTCTGGGAACACACACACACACACACAGAGTAGTAACTACTGACAGCTTAGAAGATAATGTTGTTGGTTGTGTTGTTTCAGTGCATGCCAAACTGCTATGCAAGAATATTTCACATATGTGAAGACGATAGCCGCTTGGTCCTAGTAACTAAAACTACTGTTTTAGCTGGTACTGAGCTAACGTATGTCCCCTCTCTCTCTCTCTCTCGCTCTCATTCGCTCTGGTTTTAGTATTGTTACGAGTTTTTAATGACATGACGCCCCCCCCCCCCCCCTTTCTGATGGGAAATATTTACATAGTCCCTCCATTCGTGTGGAGACACTGTGTGGTTCAATCTGAATTTCATTGATTGAACCACACGGTGTCTCCACATGAATGGTGACACCACACAAATATATCCCCCTTTCTGATGCTTTTTGTCTGTGTTGTGAATTGACTGATGGCAGGTTTGATTACAAGTTTTCAGATGACAAGGAGGAGTCGAAGGTTCCTTGCTTGTGTAGAGCTCCAAACTGTCGAAAATTTATCGACTAGTAGCTTAGTTCCCTTATTATTATACATCGATTCAGCATTTTTTTGTTAGGGGGAGGGCGAGGGCCGAATTCGTCATGTAAAGTTTTTGGTGACAGTCTTATGTAGCTTAGTCTTACATCATAGTGTCCAATTTTTTTGGTTTTGAAATGACAATTCTACAGATACTATGTTACAGAGCAATGCATTGATTTATATATGATGATTGGAAGTCTTGAATCCTGTGATTATGATATTACTGTAGTAAGCAAAAAAGTTTTGTTTTCCAGGTGTCTTTTTGAAAAATTCGGATGCAGGGAGTCTTTATTAAACTCAACCGTCGGATCTGTGTCATTTGTATAAAAGACAAACTATTTTGAGAGTTTGTGCACGTGTATAGATATCTGACGGTTGAGTCTTAATAAAGACTCCATGCACAGAATTACTCGTGCCTTTTGATTTGCAACTTTCGAAATATTTTATTGTATGTCCTCCTCTTTTACTTAATACTTAATTGTGACGGCAATGCATCATGATCAATGGGCCCACATAACAATCAAGGGAGTAGATCAAAATTGTGTCGCTCGTTGTGGCCGAATGGTTGTGTCCGTATCATTACCCAGTTAATACCTTTATTATAACTAGCAAAATGCACGTGCGTTGCACGTGTTTCAGTTAGACGTAAGTTATAAAATTGGAAATTAACAATAAAATTTTATATTACATATTTATCAAGTATATATTAATGCATTAATTATAAATTTGTTAAACAAACATGTAATAGAAAATGCTATCGATTTAGTGGTTGGTGAAACAATGCTCTTCTCAAGGAAATATTGATCTCAATTTTTTTCGATTTAGTTGTTAGTGCGTTGCATGTTCGTTTGTTGCTAGTATTGCTCGATTTGTAATGTGCTATGCTAAATATGCCTTCTGTGTTAAAGAAGGTAATATACAATTGATTAGACAATTTTCTGATCCTCATCATTATTTTCATCATATTGAATGACAATTTCTTTAGGTACTTGTATCTTCACTTTAGAGTTTATTGGTTCTTCTCCACATCTCACTCATAATAAGAATTTAATGAATTGTAAATCCCTTCTTGCTATCATATTATTAGCTGGTGATAGTTTTTTTTCCATTATCGATCACAAAGTATGACTTCATCAAACTTTCCTCTATTATTTGTAGTATTATATGTAGTATTATCTCTTTAGTAATTCTACATTCCAATTCAGAGTGGTATATCACACACTCTTGTTTCATTCGCATTAATTGGAATTTTAAAGCGTGAGTGAGTTGTTCGACCCTTAATTCCTCCTGCAACTCCTGATGTCGCTCTTGATATGAATATCTTATGTCTTCTTTGATTTGCTAGCAATGCTCTGTATAAATATGTTTTTTCCGTGCAACCAGGACCATCAATGAAATACACCGTACTTTGTCATTTATTTACCTTATCAAGTATTTTTTTTAAATACTTTGTTTTTCATAATTAAGTTTTAGCTCCGTATCAAAATCTTCTTGATGAACGTCTATAGATAATTCATCACAAATCTCTTTCTGTTGATTTTTTGTAATGATGTTATCTTCTGGTAGACTTGGCAAGTTATAACACTTAAAGTCTTTACTCATACTTTCTAGAAAGTAGCTTATAGACCGTAAAGTTTTATTCATAATAAAATTTGTTAACTATATACAGTCTCGCATAAAATCTTCTGACATTGGTTCCCAATACATATCCCAAAGTTGACGCGTATTTGTACGCTCACAATAAACTAAAAGAGTTGTAACAGTATTCTTAATGCAAGAGGCATTTGGAAGGCAATGGCTACACTCAAATATTCTGAGATTCTCTTATCATATTCTAGTAAACATTTTTTTCCACAACTTATTTAAAAACTATTTCATTTATGTTGTTCACTTTTTGTAAATCTTTAAACGACGTCGCTCGTCTATATTGAACGGGCAGCAATCTAAGATAATATCTTTCTTCAGTTGAATTTGCACCATTTGTGTGGCCAATAACATCTTTATGTTTTATCTCTCTCCAATACTTTTGTGAGCTTATTCATATAAAGAATTATTGAATTTCCCAATACAAAATTTTTTTTGGCCTTTTGTTGTGTTTGGATAAGGGTAAAGAATTTGTGGACATCGTTTTTTTATGCAAAGTCATTTCACACAAGATGTTGATTTTTCTAATATGAAATACAATTTACCCCGTGGTGATGAAGTTGGAGAGAAATAACGGCCAGTTTCATGTCATTCAAATGAAACTCAAATATTCTCCACATTGCTTCTTGAGCAGGTGCCCATCTTACGTTTTCAGATATTTTCATTTCATCAATAATAAGACTGTCTTCTTAATAGGAAAAATAAACTAAACCACGATCATATCCTTTATAAATATACTTGTATATGTATTTTTCCTTCACAATTCATTATGAATGTCCGACTTTATATTTTGTTTGAATGTGCCGTTCTCGTTGGAAAGAAAAAAAAACTTCACAATTCATCATAATCATTTAAGCTCTGAGAAATGACTTTTTATTAGTTTTCCTTGGTCCTAAGATTTTAATCATTAGTCAATAGTGAATTTATCTATCAAATTCAACATTCTATCTACTTATGTAACTTAAATTGCATCCTAGAATAACAACTCTAACCACTATTCACTTATTGAATACAAGCTATGTTATACAAGCTATCATAAGTTACATAATTGTACTGTAGAATACAATTTTCATCTAACGGTGAAAATGAAGAAGATCTGAGTTATATAATGAATAGTGTTTGTAATGTACCATCGACATCATTTTTGTCTAGTAAAGAATCTTTTTGTTTTTCCATTGACTCCATAACATTCCGAGTGTTATCATGATCGTACTCATTCGCTTCTCTCCGAGTGTTATCATGTTCCTACTCGTTCGCTTCAGGGGACTTTGATTTTGTATTTTTCAGGTTATGATATCATCAATGGCTACAACTTATATTTCTTCATTTACATTTGTGTTCAAAAATACGATTTCACTAAAGGAATATACAAGAAAATCTATGATATAAAACTTTAGGGTGTAAATTACCTCAAATCAATCTTCTTCTTTTTCCTCTATTCTTTTATTTTTGGATTTTAAGATGGCGTTGTTGCTCTATCGTATTAGTAGATTTAGATTTCTTTACCGTTTTTCCAAATCGAAACAAGGAACAATTATTAAAAAAAATGATATTTCAATACGATTTTTTTTGTCTTTCATTCCAATTTCTATTGAACCTAATTCACGTATTATTTATATTCACAACACTTCTTTCATCACTTTTTCGTTTTCTCCTGGTTTCCATGACACTTTATTATCTTGTTGCGCCCTTTTTTTCCGCTCATTTTGGATATTGTGTTTTTCAAACTTCCTTTTGTAAAACATCTTGGACAACTTCAATGTAGATTCAATTAGTATAAATCACTTGAATTAGTAAAATAAAGAGGCAATAGATAAACATGTATATTATATAAAGAGTCATGTACCCTTCATTACGCCTTTATTTTGGATGAATCATAAGAATAAGGTCAATGATAATTCCACAACAAAGTCAACATATTTTTAAATCATGGATAATGATGTGAGACATATTGATTTCTATTACTCTCATAATTATCAATGGTGTATGAGTTGATTTGTGACATTTAATCGTGATCAATTTGTTGTTGAAAAAATATTTTCCTCTTAATAACACCCTAACATATTGATTTTTTTACTTTTGTTAAAATTATCTTTGACACTTATTAAAAGTTAAAGAATAAAGATTAAAGGTGAAAGATAGAGGTACTATTCTGCCCCAAAATATTAGTCCATGTAGTGCACCAGATTATCCACCGTTCCAGGTTTGCACACAACATATTTTATTTTTATTTTTATAATACTTCAGAAACGTAATAGAATTTAACAAACTCGCAAATCCAGAACAAATTATAGTATATCCTGGCAAATGTAAGTCCTCGCAAATTATAGTATGTATTTTCAGGGTTTTTGCTTTTTTTTCACCATTGGAGAGTATATATTATATTTTTCTTTCTTTTACCCCGATTTATTATACTTTCATATGTTTTTATAACTATTATATCAATGAGAGTCAAAGGGTATTCTAGATTTTATCATTAAAATTAATGACACTTAACCATTTTTATTCCGTGTGTAAATGTCTAAACGGATTTACATTTTAGGACGGTTGTATTATTATAATAAGAGATAAAGAGCCTAAAGTCCTTTTTTGACACAAAATAAATAAATAGGACACACTCAATTTTTTAGTTGCAAAAAGGACAAACAATTTCAGACGGACAAAATTACCCCTTTTTATTAAAAGGACGCGCGCATATGTATTAAATCTTCCGCTGCTTTATGTTTGTTTGTTTGTTTGTTTTTCTTTTTTTTTTTTTTTTTTTTTTTTCAAACAACCGTAACTTTTGATTTACAAATCCGATCATCGAAATTTTTTCACCAAAATTCATGTTTTTTTTTGCTCTTCAATTTGAGCCCAAATACGATACCCTTCCGACGTATATTTTGAAAGACGAAAAAATATTTGTATTAACCGGAGCGCTTTTTCTTATAAACGACCGTAACTTTTGATTTAAACCGATCATCAAAATAGTTTCACCAAAGTTCATATTTTTTTTAATCTTCATTTTGAGACCGCGTTTGATACCTTTTCGACGTAGTATTTGAAAGCCGAATTTAATCGCAGCATTTACATTAACACAGTATCGATATCGATATCGTATCGGTAGTATCGCATCGGTAGTATCGTATCGCATCGATTATACAAGAATATGCGGGAGAACATTCCACCGGACTCGTTAACAAACTCAGTAGATTAATAGCAAGTACAACAAACTATAGATTTAGTACAATATGTACATCAGTTAACAACATGAAAAATAAAGAAAAAAACAGGATTTCTGCTTGTTTAGTCTCTATTTACCATCATCAAAGCTATTTAATCACCTGAATTTGCTGTAAGGTCTTTATCCAGAGATAAAGATCATTCTCCAAATGCAAAATCCAGATACACTAACACACCGTGTTAAATTGGTTTATATGATACAATTCAGAAGAGATAGAATCATTAACAGATAACTTGATTAAGGTGTGGTGTTTATAACATGCGAGTTCAGTAGTTAATCACTTGAATTAAGCCTAAAAAGTACATCAGACTAAAAGGTAATACATAGAAGATCAGTACAATAGACTATAGTTTAGTACAATAGGTACATCAGACTAAAAGGTAATACATAGAAGATCAATACAAGTCTGAAACAGCCTGAACTATCAGCCAAATTATAAGAAGGATATTCTAGTTCAAAGAACTAAATTATCATGCCCGGAATTCACAAGGTGCTGAATTACAAGTTCAGTAAGCCTATGAACAATGCCTATCTATTACATGATGATACAATGTAGATCAAAAACTTCAGCACGCCAAGGCACATAGTAAGCCTTTGAACTAGGCCTATCTATTGCATTAAGGCACACGATATCGATATCGATATCGTATCGCGATATCGATATCGATATCGGTAGTATCACAAAATCGGCCAATAAAACGCGAGAAAATAGAAAGAGGTTATGTGCACTATAAATTCAAGCAAAATATTAAGTGCGGTCTGACAATGTGATATTAGGGAGTGCAAGGCGACTTACAAGAATCAATTTCACACGGCCAAGCACAAAGATACGGACACTAAATTTCACCCCTTGTACTTAATATCATATCGGCTCATATAAGACTCATATAAGCCATACAATATCACTAACGATCATATAAGGCACACAATATCGATGAACGATATCGATATCGGTATCGATAAAACGATATCGAGGCTCATATAAGGCTTAATTCAAGTGACTACTTCAAGGCACACATATCCGGCTCATTTAAGGCTTAATTCATCTTCCCTTCAACAAAGAAGGAAAAAATAGCTCAAATTAATCAACCATTTTCCGGTGATGAACTAGTTTATCATGGTTGCTGAACAAAAATGATTCAATTTCACAATACCATGAAATTGAATTCCTCAGCCGCTACTTCAAATCTGTTTGGAGGTACGATAGTTTCCTGGTTAACCTCCTCGTTTTCATTTGGGGGGCATTTTTTTGCTTCCTTAGATGCCTCATACATCATGATGAGTGCTATCTTCATGTATCATGTTATCATTATCAGCACAGTTGTTATGAAGGGATAATAATCTCAGAAATGCCTTCTAAATGCTAATGGAAGGTTAAGAAATGCGAAACGAAAGTAAAACTACAATTTACATATATATTGTTTAATATATCTACTATCTGAATTAATCATAAGAGCAAGCGAGGGTGCTAGGAGATAAAAATGGATGACCGAAATAATTCATTACACCATATACCGTTAGTGCTACCCAAGAAACAAATCATACATATATTGAACAAAAAAAAAAAAAATCACACATGCTAAAGCAATTCATAGATACAATTGGAGAGAAAATGGGACACCTTTGGAGTGCACGGTGGATCCGTAAACAAAATTTGATCTTCATTGCCAATTTCCCACCCAATTCCCGTGTAAAGAGTATGGTGCGACAAAACTTCCATGGCATCCCAATCGAAATAAAACCTCTAACAATTGGTTCTATTGTCATGCTCTCAACTTCAATAGGATCATCTATAGAAGCGTCGTACGGGATACGTTTCATTTGTGTTGGGAATATCTAAAAACACACCTCGCGGTGCCGGAGATGTTTCTCCGGCGGCGGAGATGCCGGAACCGCCGTCGCTTCGCTCAATTACGGGAAATGGGGCTATTGAAACGGGTCCATGGAAGACCAAGCTTGGAAGAGTTTCAGGTGTGTGTTTGACAGTTGTATCAAATAGGGGTATATTCGTCCGGTGGAATTTATTTGTCCTTAATGCAACTAAAAAATTGAGGCTGGATTAACACTTAATTAAGGAGGAAAAAGTGGACTATAAACTAATTTTTCCTTATAATAATATATTTAACCAATTTATTATGTTTATTGAGATTGAGATAAAATTACGGTGATAAGCTATCCGCCAACAGTAATCAAGATAGACCGATAATAAAAAAAGGAAACTTATACTTATCCTTTTTTTTTTTTATAGCTATATCGTTTTTTTTTCCTGAAATAATTAGCGTGTTTCTTATCTTAATTTTTTACCTTTCACGTGTTGATGAATCAAAAATTTTATTAGTTAATATATTTATTGGAGGGAATAAAAAAAATATATTTATTAGAATAAATTAATTATGTAGAATTTTTTTTTAGTGAGAAACACTCGAGGGAGAAACACTTTTAAGGGGAAACACATTGAGTCTTTTAATATAGTTAATGATTTCCACCATCTTTTTTTTGAAACACTTTCCACCATCTTGTTTACCACTATTATTATTATTACTCTTATATACATATGTACCAAATGTTAATTGGTCACTTATTCAATCTTTGAAATGATATCTTAAATGACATAAATGTTACCATGTTGACAATGATCGTATAATCAATCACTTTAATGAAATTTAAAGTTAATAATCATTATTTCTCTTTTGAGTGAGAAATTCTTGTATGGAAAATTGTTGTCTCGTGTTGTTTTATCACGGTAAAAAGATTATTAAATATATGTTTTCAACATAGGTATAACATCCCATTAATAATTTTTTTTCATACATGTATTATGTCCGAATTTGCTCATAATCATAACAAGTCAAGCGTAAAAATGTTTGAAAGTAACTTGTAGAATTTGGATAGATGTACGAGTTTGATGTAAGACAAAAATGATTATATTGCTTAAATAACTTATCGGGTAGGATAAATGAGGGATTACATACTTATAGAGACCTCCAACGGCTAGAAATACAAATAGCCCACTAACAACGGGTAGTGAACAGTAAAAACAGTTTTACTATACGTAGCCAAGATTAGCACATGCGGGGGATGATTAAGGACAAGATAAGCTAAAGAATAGACAATTAATACATCTTTCAACACTCCTTCTCAAGTTTGGTTGTATATATTAATGTAGTCAAGCTTGAAGTGAAGATGTTCGAACACTTCAGTCGACATACTCGGTCAAAATGTCTGCAACATGTTCTTCATAAGAGACATGATTAAGGAGAATGTATTTGTTGTCCACTTTTTTTTTTCTTTTCTTTTTTGCTTAAAGGCCCCGGTATCCAGAACCAACTGGTCCGACTCATTTGGAGTTCGGCCCGAGTCGTGCCTGCAGAATCTGACTCTTACTGAGGGGTAAGGCCAGGCCAATAGCTCTTTCAACATGGCGCCTCAAAGGAGAATCCAACATGTGACCTCTCTAGACATTCTCAAGTCACTTAACATTTGAGTCAAGTTACTTGGTTTGTCCATTTTTTCTTTGATGAAATGTCTATCCACTTCTACATGTTTGGTCTTGTCATGATGTGTGAAATTTTTAGCAATTCGGAGAGCTGAAATGTTGTCACACATGATCTAAATAGGTTTTTTTTTTTTTACATTCCAATTTCCATTAGAAGTTTCTTAACCCAAATCCCTTCACAGATTCCCATAGCGAGTGCTTTTAGATCAGATTCAACACTACTTATGGCCGTGGGCACTACGTTTTGTTTCTTGCTTCTCCAAGTCACAAAGTTTCCCATACATATATGCAATATCCTAAAATGGATTTTCTATCACTTATTGAACTAACATAGTCAGCATCATTGTAAATAGTGATTTCCTTTGAGCATCTTCAAGTATCTTAGGACATTCCCACCGCTTGTATGCCTTTGTGTAGGTTGATGCATGAATTGGCTGACCACACCCACAACAAAACAAATGCCATGTCTGGTGTGTGAGAGGTAAATCAGTTTCCCTACTAGCCTTTGATATCTCCCTTTATCAACAAAGGGTTATCACTTTCCTTTCCCAACTTGAAGTAAGTTGTCACCATTGAGGTTGTGACTAGAAAATGGCATCATTGAGTGTTTAGATTTCCTGGAAGAAGAATTCTGGGTTGTTTCTTCCTTTGAGGTAACTTCTGAAGATTACTCAGTTGCCATTTAAGAAGATTGGATGAGGAAATGAAGGGATTTGAACCTTATGGCGCGGATACCATTTAGAATTTAGAGAGATTTAATTAAGAGATAGATGTAAGAGAAAAATGAATGTATATTGCTCAAGTAACTTATCGGGTAGGAGAAGGGATTACATACTTATAGAATCCTCCAAGAGCTAGAAATACAAACAACGAGCCCACTAACAACGGCTAGTGAACAATAAAAACAATATTACTACACTTAGCCAAGATTAGAACATCTAGGGGTGATTAGGGAACGAGTTAAGCTAAAGAACTGGCAATTAATACATCTTTCCAACATAACCGCCTTTAAAATTTTAATCTCAAATCATGACGAATCGAGCTATTCAAATAAAAAACCCGACCGTTTGGACCCATACATACGGACCTACGGTTTCTTTTTGAATTGATACATTCCCGCGCCTATAAATATGCGCTCACTTGCAACGCTGAACGAATTCATCTCAGTTTCCTATTTAACCTCCGATCACCGGAAAGCTCTCATTTCAAAATATCGCCGGAAAAAAAAAAGCAGGATACAAATACAATGGGGAAACGAATGCGAAGAACAAAGGTGATCTGCAGCTGCGTCTCTCCTCGATTCACTCATATGAGTCACATGATCTCTCCTCACTCCATCTTCTCCTGGTTCGTTCTTCCTTTCCTTATTCATAGATATCTTATTTCGTGTATTCAGTTTCCTAAAATGTACGTGCAATTATGCTTCAAATTCTTCAGTTCGATACTTTGCAGATTACTGTAAGTTTGATGAATTGAAGTTGTGTTCTCTATTACCTGAATTCGTGTTTTCATGTTCTGCACATTCGAATCTGAATTTGAGCTCAATTTTGGTGTATGCTATTCGAGATCTACCTTCTCTGTTGTTATCTGTATCTGATTTAATTAAACATGAGCATTATTGCATACTCGATTAAAGGTGAATTTCAGTATTTCAAATAGCTTCAATTACGCTAATTCATACAGCTTTAATTCTAGAGACGGCAGATTCGTACCTGTCATTTTCCTTTTTTTGAGTTGCTCCAAAAGCATTCCAATGAGGATTTCCTGCATGATCAGAGTTTCCTTTCATGTTTTTTGTTCATATTGTGCCTCTACTGATGTTCTTCAACTATCTACGTGTTGACTGTCCTGTTCTTTGAGTTTGCTTAAACAAACTAATTTGAATTTTGAATGAAAAACGTGCTCGAATTGTAGTTAACTGAGTATATATATTATAGATCATCAATTTCTTTGCACGTTTTCTGTTCGATGTCAACATCTAAATTTGCCAAAAGCTTTAATACGTGCTTTCATTTACTTACAGTCTCATTTTAATACCACAGCTACCTCAGATCTATGTTTCAAACCAAGTTAAATCAGCTAAAGCTCTTTCAATTACTCTGTCTGCTTACACTGGCTGTTTATATGCATGGTTATCTTTTGATAACCACCTATCCTATACATTAGCTCACTTTCTCAATTAACAAGGGATTCTATGAAGCATATTGTGCATCTGATGATGCTTTTTTGGAAGTTGATTTATTCTGGAGAAGGCTGCTCTAGATGAAAGTATATTTGGCTTTCATTTTGGAATGGATATTAATTTTTGAATTGTTCCCCAATCCCCACTCTTTTTTTATATAAAATTTGAAGGTATGAAGTGGACCTTTGGACAGAGATTGCCAAGTTCATGGATGGAAAATCTCTCATGATGCTTGCATTGAGTTGTAAGTGGTTTTATCGACTGCTCATGGATGACAGTATCTGGAAATATGCCTGTTTACGTGATCTCCAGGTTCCTGATCCTAGAAATGTAGGAATGAAATGGATCAAGCTATATGCATCTGCTTTTGGTAAATAGCTGCTTTACGTTCCTTCCTATGCTTTTCTTTAATTTCAGCTGCTCACGGTGTGGCCATGTATTCAACATTAAGACAATTGATCCTTCATTTTATTGCAGATGGCAGTCACTCTTTTATGCATTTCCAGAAAGAGAAACATATTGGTGAGTAATTAAGCTATTTAAAGTTTAAACACCTCTACGATTTGATTACCCGTTTGAAGAACTCCTTAAAATCCCCCAATGAACCTTGTGGAATGGAATCTGTATGTAGCTTGCAGCATAGATCACTATTGTATGTTTATAAACTCATAAATTTTGTTTGTTTGTTGCTCCTCTGCACCTCTTCCCATTCTTTTGACTCTGAAATCACAGATTGGATGCGAATTGGATCATTCCTCTTCGAGTCTCCGGTTGCATTCCTGACCGAAAATCTGAAGACTCCTCTGAAAATACTAAAGGATGAGACGGTAGAGAAGACATTGCAGCTCAATGGCTGTTGCCTACTGAATAATGTTAAAAATGGGATATGGCTGGCTGGTAATTGTTTTTTTTTTCCAGTCATTCTCATAGCAAAATAGGATTTGGCATATTCTATCTGTTTCATTCTGTTTAAACATTTGTCTATTCCAACTGCTGCAACAGATTTACAGCTTGTTCGTTGTCCAGTTTGTGACTTGACTACATGTGACGGTGAGCTTATCGTCACACAATCTCTTTATAAACAAGCTTTAGTCAGTTGATTCTATCCTAAGATTTCGTATAATACATGAATAGTCCTGACATTGTAAATAAATAACGCAGGAACGATGCAGATGTTGGATGCAAGACATATCGAGCTGTTTCTGTATCCGGGATACAAAAATGGCAGCTGGAACTACGAGTTGTTAGGATCAACTGAAATTAAGAAGCACTCCTCTGTAGCCTCTGGTGGAATTTTTGATTTTAAACATCTAAATGATGAGTGTTCATCAGGTAACTTCCAACTTTTATTAACTTGTTAATTCCCCATTTCAAAATTGATATCAAAGCTATTAATGCCAACATCTTGGAACTAAAATTACTACCTTTTTTTTTTTTTTTTGTTGCTTTCAGAGGTGTTTGATTTAAAGTCATGGGTTGGGAAAGCAAATGACTTGCATCCAAAATCAATGTTAGCTCTTCATTCAGTAGCAGTTAACACCAACTTACAGGAGAATGAAGGTACGTCAATCACGAGCTTTTTTGGTTTCCGGGAGTCCTTATTAGACTCGAACATCAGATGTGTGCCGTGTGTATATACAAACAAAACTGTTTTGTTTGTTTGTTTGTCCACGTGACGCAAATCCGACGGTCGAGTCTAATAAAGACTCCCTACGACGTCAGAATTACCCGGCTCAGGGCATATGTATTCAATTTCGGAATTACTAATTTTAGACATTGCAAGCACACAGGTCTGGATGTGAAATTTCATGTCATGAGAGCTGGAAAAGAAGGTGAAGTTGTTTCCATTAGAATATCTCACCGGCTTCTTTAAATCGAATCAAAGCTTGAAAATTTACAGAGCAGCAAAATACAAACACGAAAGTCATGGCTGTATCTGTATAGATTCATATACATTATAAAACTTGTGAATTTCACAGCTTTGTTTTTATAGATTTAAGACTTACACAGTTACACTGGAGATGACACATACACTCTTGCAGTTTACTTGGGTGTTTATTCTGATTATCATTATTTACTTTAGTTGGAATTGGAACATTTCACTTTGTGACATTAAAATAGTACTTATATGAAATGTATAAAAAAAATAAAAATACTTCAATCGCGTAAAAATGTGTTATATCATTTTGTCACGGGGCTAGCGTTTTCCTAACAACAAAAAAAAAAAAAAAAAGAAGATATACAATACAATAAAACAAGGGACTATCTTTTCACACAAATGTTATTTTACACTTACCAAGAGCCGAGAGTGGGGTTCGTTTAGATATTCCACACGCTTAAATTCCGACCGTAAATGAGTCGGAAAATATATACTATTCTCGCCAATTTATGGTCAATTCACACACAGAATGCCCATTCGACCCAATTTGAGTCGAATACGATCATTATACCGATTTTATTCTAGTCGAATTTTGAATGTTTTTCATACTCAATACCGGTCGAAAGACATTCGACTAAAATTGAGTACAAAAAACTTTTTAATATTCGTCCGAAATTCAATCGAATCAATAGTGGTGCTCTTATATTGTTGTTATCCCGACCCAATTCTAGTCGAATGTGTAGAGTATTCGGGACTCAATATTGGTCGAATGATGCTTTCGACTATGTATGAGTTTGGAAAACTTCAAACATTCTACCTAAAATATGGTCGAATCAACCAAAGGTGTGACTTCAACACGTATATTCCGACCATATTTCGCATATTTTAAAAAAATATTCGAAAACTTTGTAAAATGAACGCGCGTAAAATAAAAAAAATAAGGGCGAAATTGGGAAAAAATAATTGTGTGGTAAGATAAAAATTTGTAAAAAAGATATTCAATACAACAAATAGGCAAAACAGAATTAAACATGTGTTTCTGTCACGGTTGATCTTCAGAATATGCAACTCAAACAGAGAAATTAGAAAACCTTAAAAACAAAACCAAAAAAATTCTTTTATTTTCACCGGGCATCAATTGTATTGTTATACCTCATTCAATCAATTCATTGAAAATCAATTATTAAGCTAAAAATTGACTTTTCAAAGATCGATTCACATATTCGACCTTCGTAAAGTTGATTTTTAGTCTAGAAAATGACTGATAAAAGGTTGATTTCGGGGTGATGCAAAAATAGTGTGATATATGAAATTTCGAAATATTAAAAAAAGAAAATTGGAACCAGCCAATTACGTGTGTGCAACTGTATTCACAAGTGTCTCGTTGAAGCGGACACTAAAGCTTTCACTAGCATTTTTCTCTCTGTGGTGTGTTTTTTTTTGGGTTTCTTTTAATCGGAAAAAAGAATGCGTTGATACTATAATTAGTACAGGTGCTTAGCAATCAGGTAATGTGTACAACTACTATACTATTACTATACATAGAATAGAAGTAGGCATTGCATTGCACCAACAACTACAAAAGTTAGTGGTATTTATTCGCATCATACTCATTCACTAATGTACCACAGTAGAATCGATCTTGTAAAAGTCGGTTCTGAAGTCAAGAATCTTTTAGATATTTTTTTTCATAAATTACATATTTTGTGATCGATTGCATTTGAGTTGCCGTAACAAAACGGGGTTCGATCTGTCCAGTTAGATTGCGGTGGGTGATACACCAGAAATTGCCCCGCTCCTATTATAATATTTTATCTTCCCAGCGAGATCAGTCAACGGCCGGTCAAGAATGTCACCGCCTCGCCATCGATTAAACCAGTGATTATCGAGCCCCTCCGCGACATGTATCAGCGAAGTGGACCCCAGACCAGGGGGCCCGCCCAACGAGTTTATCAGTGACCTCGCCTATTTCGGCGAGCTTATCTATTGTGAAGATCACCGGGCTCGGTCTCTCGACCTCGATTCGTCTACCTCAGCTCGAGGCCTCGATCATCCGCTAAGCCTCGTATCCGAGCCCATTATCTTAGCCACGTGTCTTATCCTACTCGTTTGGCCTTAACCGTAAATACACACTAAGCCCTAAATGGGCTCATGCCTATAAATAGGAGGTCTCCCTCCACCATAACGGAGGATGATGATTGATATATTCTCAATATGCCTAATACAACACTTGGCTCCACACTAAATAAGCCAACACTTCCAATACCGAGAACTACGCGTGGCTTGATCCCTCTCTACAGGGTACGTAGGCAGCCTCCACGGCTCAGCTCACAACCACCCCAAACACCACCCATTTGGACGGAGAGCCACCACTGTACACCGAGAAATGATATCCTTCCGTTTGATAACTTTGATGTACCATTTTTGGCATCATCAAATGGCTCCGTTACCGGGAAATGACTTGAAAGCCATCTTTTTCCGGCCAGATCTGCATTTTCCGGCCAGATCTGTTTCTTCTCCGGCGAGATTTACTCTTTCCGGTCAACTGTTTTAACAAGATCTTCATCTTTTTTACAAGATCTGCACCCAGATCTAATATACATCCATTGAGGTCCACAAAAAAAATAATAATAATAAAAAAAAAATGGAGATCGAAGCTTTCTCTGTGTTGCTGCACTCTTCAATGGCCGCTTGAAGCCTTCTCCATCTTCCCCAATCCACCGGAGCGGCAAAGGCAAGGAGAAAATCAAGAGAAGAGAATGAGAGTAGTGCTCTGCTCAATGCTACTAGCGTTTTTGTTCGACGGTGCCATCATTTCGGTGCTGCTTCTGTGTTGCCACTGCCACTGCCGGAACAAGGAGTGGAGGAGGGAGCCGACGACGATAGAGGACAACAGCAGTGATATTTTCTTCCTAAGGCACCCGGCTAATTTGGCATCCGATTGATTTTCACTTCAACTCATCGGGGAAGATGACCGGAACCGGAGCTCGTTTGCTATGGATTCGAGCTTTGAAACAAGCAATTATTTTTCTCATTGATATCAATGGCTCTTGTTCCCGAATCCATTACCAGGTGAATTTTTTATGAATCAACCATTTTATTTTTAGCAGGCTTTCTGGTCTTTGTTCCGATGAAAGGCAACGATTCATTGTTTATGAATATGCTGCCAATGGGCCCTTGAGTAATTGGAACCAAAAAAAAAAAAAAAAAAAAAAAAAAAAAAAAAAAGGAGTAGGGGTGTACCCCCTCGTCTTAGTACTTGTGTTTTAATTGGGAAAATTAAAACTTTTCCAGAGATCAAATGAAATTGTTTTTACAAAGTTTGGAATCAGGAGTATGTGTACATACTCTTTCGGTGCTTGCATTTTTATTGCGAAAATAGACATACTTGTTGAACAGTCTAGCGCACAGCCTCAACTGTTTAGAGTCCGCCTCGACGGTTCAGTGCACCGCGCCAACTACATGGAGCACCGCCTCCTGTTAACCATTGGGGTGCGCTTCAACGGTTCAGTGCATCGCTCCAGTAGTTTTCTTCGACCATAGATATACTTTCCCATCTAGTCTCGCCGAAAAGGGTAATCGAATGATACCGCACCGATCTTGCTTCGCCACCAGCAGCTTTTTACAGTCGATAGACTTCTAGTATTCTTCGAGAATCATCGCGGCTCGACCGTCATTGACTTCAGTTTCTGCGACCGTCAGCAACAATTCACTTTTGCGACCTCAACAACAACTCGCGTTTGCAATCTCAATGACTTCCTCGATAAAGATACATTTCTCAAAGGTCCTCGCGCCGCTTCGGTTCTAACGCACGACGTCTCGACTTTCGAAGCAAGTTTTATTATCTGAGATGGCTTTGACTTCCGTTTAGTGATTTGGATTCGAGCTTCGCCATCGATACCTCTTTTATCAACAGCGAAGCCCCTGAGTTTTTGGAGCTGCTCTGATATTTGCGCGGGAAAACGAAAAGTTTCAGGAATCGACACGACGCTTTGAAATTCGAAATTTGCGCTACAAACGAAGTGTCATCATCACCAGCCGTCACGACCTATCGACGAAGCGTCACCTTGTCAGACTGAAAGGACGCCACATTTTATGAGACGCAGCGTTCTGCAGCCCATTTATATCTCTTCACGTGGCATACCACCTATAGCAGCTCGTCAGTACAGTTTGAGCTCGCGCCAAAGCAAATGGCTTCGCCATCTCGGCTGTGATCGTAGAAAATGATAAATCCCGGAATGACACCTGTCGACTTCGGTCAGACCAACGAGCACGGACGATTCACATCGCAAGCTCTCAAGCCGCAGTCGCAGTGACCAGAACAGCTCCTCGCGGCATATCTGGATCGCTCTATGTTGTGCACCTGTCGACTTCGGTCAGACCAACGAGCACGGACGATTCACATCGCAAGCTCTCAAGCCACAGTCGCAGTGACTAGAACAGCTCCTCGCGGCATATCTGGATCGCTCTATACTGTGCATCTCAAGCCGCAGTGCGATCAGAACAGCCTTTGCGGCATATCTGACGTTCTATACTGTGCATTTCAAACCGCTTACTACTAGCGTATATCGAGAACAGCTCCTTATAGCACATCTCTTATAAGCCCGATCTATCTCGGCATCATTATTTTGGAACTCGCCATTCGGCGAACATCTCTTATAAGCCCGATCTATCTCGGCATTATTATTTCGGAGTTCGCCATTCGGCGAACATCTCTTATAAGTCCGATCTATCTCGGCATCATTATTTTGGAACTCGCCATTCGGCGAGCCTTCTCTTATAAGCCCGATCTATCTCGGCATTATTATTTCGGAGTTCGCCATTCGGCGAACATCTCTTATAAGTCCGATCTATCTCGGCATCATTATTTTGGAACTTCGCCATTCGGCGATCTATCTCGGCATCATTATTTTGGAACTCTTCGGCGAGCCTTCTTATAAGCCCGATCTATCTCGGCATTATTATTTCGGAGTTCGCCATTCGGCGAGCCTTCTCTTATAAGCCCGATCTATCTCGGCATTATTATTTCGGAGTTCGCCATTCGGCGAACATCTCTTATAAGTCCGATCTATCTCGGCATCATTATTTTGGAACTCGCCATTCGGCGCCTTCTTATAAGTCCGATCTATCTCTTATAAGCCCGATCTATCTCGGCATTATTATTTCGGAGTTCTCGGCATCATTATTTTGGAACTCGCCATTCGGCGAGCCTTCTCTTATAAGCCCGATCTATCTCGGCATCATTATTTTGGAACTCGCCATTCGGCGAACATCTCTTATAAGCCCGATCTATCTCGGCATTATTATTTCGGAGTTCGCCATTCGGCGAACATCTCTTATAAGTCCGATCTATCTCGGCATCATTATTTTGGAACTTCGCCATTCGGCGAGACTTCTCTTATAAGCCCGATCTATCTCGGCATCATTATTTTGGAACTCGCCATTCGGCGAGCCTTCTCTTATAAGCCCGATCTACCTCGGCATTATTATTTCGGAGTTCGCCATTCGGCGAACATCTCTTATAAGTCCGATCTATCTCGGCATCATTATTTTGGAACTCGCCATTCGGCGAGCCTTCTCTTATAAGCCCGATCTATCTCGGCATTATTATTTCGGAGTTCGGAGTTCGCCATTCGGCGAACATCTCTTATAAGTCCGATCTATCTCGGCATCATTATTTTGGAACTCGCCATTCGGCGAGCCTTCTCTTATAAGCCCGATCTATCTCGGCATCATTATTTTGGAACTCGCCATTCGGCGAGCCTTCTCTTATAAGCCCGATCTATCTCGGCATTATTATTTCGGAGTTCGCCATTCGGCGAGCCTTCTCTTATAAGCCCGATCTATCTCGGCATCATTATTTTGGAACTCGCCATTCGGCGAACATCTCTTATAAGCCCGATCTATCTCGGCATTATTATTTCGGAGTTCGCCATTCGGCGAACATCTCTTATAAGTCCGATCTATCTCGGCATCATTATTTTGGAACTCGCCATTCGGCGAGCCTTCTCTTATAAGCCCGATCTATCTCGGCATCATTATTTTGGAACTCGCCATTCGGCGAGCCTTCTCTTATAAGCCCGATCTACCTCGGCATTATTATTTCGGAGTTCGCCATTCGGCGAACATCTCTTATAAGTCCGATCTATCTCGGCATCATTATTTTGGAACTCGCCATTCGGCGAGCCTTCTCTTATAAGCCCGATCTATCTCGGCATTATTATTTCGGAGTTCGCCATTCGGCGAACATCTCTTATAAGTCCGATCTATCTCGGCATCATTATTTTGGAACTCGCCATTCGGCGAGCCTTCTCTTATAAGCCCGATCTATCTCGGCATCATTATTTTGGAACTCGCCATTCGGCGAGCCTTCTCTTATAAGCCCGATCTACCTCGGCATTATTATTTCGGAGTTCGCCATTCGGCGAACATCTCTTATAAGTCCGATCTATCTCGGCATCATTATTTTGGAACTCGCCATTCGGCGAGCCTTCTCTTATAAGCCCGATCTATCTCGGCATTATTATTTCGGAGTTCGCCATTCGGCGAACATCTCTTATAAGTCCGATCTATCTCGGCATCATTATTTTGGAACTCGCCATTCGCGAGCCTTCTCTTATAAGCCCGATCTATCTCGGCATCATTATTTTGGAACTCGCCATTCGGCGAGCCTTCTCTTATAAGCCCGATCTACCTCGGCATTATTATTTCGGAGTTCGCCATTCGGCGAACATCTCTTATAAGTCCGATATATCTCGGCATCATTATTTTGGAACTCGCCATTCGGCGAGCCTTCTCTTATAAGCCCGATCTATCTCGGCATCATTATTTTGGAACTCGCCATTCGGCGAGCCTTCTCTTATAAGTCCGATCCATCTCGGCATTATTATTGTGGAACTCGCCAATCAGTGGGCACTTCTTGCAAACCCGACTTCAGTCGACATTGCATTTGCACGGGGGCCTTTACATGCAAAGACAATGCATTATATTATTATATGGCCTACTCTTCTACAACAAGGCAAAGAGGAAAGACGACGCGCCGCGACGGTCAACTCGCGAGAACAATTTCCTTGCATATAATCCGGAATTATTTGCTCTATCCCTTTCGCTTCAAGAGAATCGCTCAAGGCACGGAAGCGGGGGCCTTTGATACACCAGAAATTGCCCCGCTCCTATTATAATATTTTATCTTCCCAGCGAGATCAGTCAACGGCCGGTCAAGAATGTCACCGCCTCGCCATCGATTAAACCAGTGATTATCGAGCCCCTCCGCGACATGTATCAGTGAAGTGGACCCCAGACCAGGGGGCCCGCCCAACGAGTTTATCAGTGACCTCGCCTATTTCGGCGAGCTTATCTATTGTGAAGATCACCGGGCTCGGTCTCTCGACCTCGATTCGTCTACCTCAGCTCGAGGCCTCGATCATCCGCTAAGCCTCGTATCCGAGCCCATTATCTTAGCCACGTGTCTTATCCTACTCGTTTGGCCTTAACCGTAAATACACACTAAGCCCTAAATGGGCTCATGCCTATAAATAGGAGGTCTCCCTCCACCATAACGGAGGATGATGATTGATATATTCTCAATATACCTAATACAACACTTGGCTCCACACTAAATAAGCCAACACTTCCAATACCGAGAACTACGCGTGACTTGATCCCTCTCTACAAGGGTACGTAGGCAACCTCACGGCTCGGCTCACAACCACCCCAAACACCACCCATTTGGACGGAGAGCCACCACTGTACACCGAGAAATGATATCCTTCCGTTTGATAACTTTGATGTACCATTTTTGGCATCATCAGTGGGTAATGCACCTCTAAAATGTGAAGTGATGCACCTGACCACCTCAACAAAGCTGAAAAGTCGCAGCCTATGGACGAAGAGAAATGATTGTTTTCGTGCAGTGAGACAATCATTCGGATGAATCATTTACTCGCCTATAAAATGCACTCAATGCATGCTTGAGAAACACATTCGAAATAAGCATCATCAGAAATTTTCCCGAGTGTGGTTTTGTTCAGACATGTTACTGTATGAATCAAAATATCTCCATAGTATCCTGAAAGAGATTTTCGGTTGATCCCCAAACGACTTTTAGGGGCGAACATCTATTAAAAGACAACGCATTTTGCGTGTCTTGGAGATTCATTGTCATTGTTTGTTACTTGTTTATTAATTTTTCAACAGAACCGACTTTTCGTAGGTCGTGGAGCAAGAACTCACAATGCATCCACGAGAAGTCATTTCTTGACTCCAGAACCGACTTTTACAAGATCGATTCTACTGTGATGCACATGTAGAATGATACACGAGTAGATAGAGTTATGGTGTAAATAATAGTTGCCACACATAATATAACCCAACAAAATACCATTTGAATTCTTTACGTATATATCACTTTGATCATGATTTTTAGATGTGGATGGATGTCAACTTTGTATGAAAAGTTTATTATCTCTCTACGTAAATACTACTTGCTCTTCCTTTATACATAAATACATATACATTAATTCTCTAAAAACTTACACTATATTCATTCAAACAACATGATGCTTCTAAAAAGTGCACTATTATTGACTCTTTTTACCTTCGTTTTATCAGTTGCAGCGGCGGGGAATTCGCCGCCATCAGGAGGAGGAAACCCGTGTTCGTGGATACTGGTGAAACTCGGGCCATGTATTATATATCTTCGAGGCGACCTGGTGTCGCCTCCGGTTGATGATCCGTCCAACTTATGTTGTGATGGTTTCAAGTTTATTTACACTAAAGTACAGACTCGAAAAGGTCGAATAATCGTATGCAAATGTATCAAACAAGCTTTAAGCGTCGTCCAATTGTATGATCCTAAACGCATCCCTCTTCTCCCTGCAAAATGCGGCATGCCCGAGATCATACTTCCTCCTATCAATTACTACACCAAATGTTCTAAGTACGTATATGTATACACACACGCGTATATTGTGTGTCGTTACAGAGTTATAGTACTGATCATTTCGTTTTTCTTATCGCAGGGACATTACGGGTGGAAGCAAGAAAGCTATACATTCATGAGGCACTCTGATGATATATATGGTTTTTACCGATTCGTATCGGATTTTTACCCGATATAATGCAATATCGGGTAAAAATCGGCCGATTTTACCCAATATAATGCAATATCGGTTCAACTCGGCCGATTTTTACCGATTCGTATCGGATTTGATGTATGTAGTTTGAGTATATCCTTCAATAATCCGTGTGTTACGTTGTTATATTATATTATATTGAATGACCCGTGTGACACGTAAATAACAGGTAGTGATACATTCATTACATATGTGTACAAATGTTATGTTCGTCTTTATCACAATTAAATATGATGAGACCAATATCAATTATATATCGTGTGTGAGAGATTATAAATAAACGATTGTAATGTATGTCACTTGATACAACCTGGTTGCATTATAAAAAGTTTCATAATTAAATTTAAGATTATTTATTATGGTACAAGTTCTAATGCACTTTATTGAGCACATAACATTTTGTTATTAAAAAGATGTCACAATCACATATATAATATAATATGATGATATAATAATGACATGTAACAACATTATTGTCTTTTTTTTTAAAAACATTGTTTTTTAAGAAACATAACAACATCATTTTAAAATCATCAAACATATCATGTTTTATTTAGAAATTGTAATGCGACCGCTCATATGTTGTTGTATTTATTCATAAGAAATGATATTGATGAATGTTTTTTGACATTCTGATGTAGTGTTTAGTTTTTATATCTTATAGTCTTTTTTCAGAATTTTTCCAAATTTTTTAAGCATTTTTTATGGGAGAAAACTCATCTTGCCCGAAACAATACCGATAAGCGACGATGGATGTGTCATTGGTCTTTGAGTCGGCCACTGCGACTTTGAACAATGACTGTGTGGTATGATCTGCACCGTCTGGTTTTAAACTGAATTCAAACTTTATGTTCTAGATTTGTTTACCTGTCATTAATCCACAAATGGATATACCACCTAAGAACTTCCCGATGTGATGAACTCTTATACATACCGTTGATCACACACATATATTGTTGGGACAAATTGCCCACACTCTTAATGTATAAGAAATAAAGTAGCGCCTTTACTGACACCAATTGGTTTTAGTACAACGGTAAGCGCTTGATCTTAACATGGTATCAGAGACAGGTTGCCGCGGCCGGCGGAAGGAGCACGGAGGCGACGTCCGTCCATAGACTCGTTATCGACAAAGATTTAATATATATATATATATATATATATATATATATATATATATATATATATACAGGAAACCCATCACTCATCTTCCCAAATCAGAGGATACCTCATCATGTTTACGCAGCTTCTTGCTGCACCACCAAAAAAAAAAAAAAAAAAAAAAAAAAAAAAATTGCTCAGAGCTCGGGAGCTCTAACGAGATATAAACAACACAAATCGAATCGATAGGTGTAATACCCATCACTCTGATTCCAGTGAATCATCATCCATGGAGAGAAACAAAGAGAAAGCACAGTCGATTTCGGGTCGATTCGGAACAATAAAAGAGGAAGAGAAGAAGAAGCACAGGGTGGGCTTCCCGTATTTTGCTTCAGATTGCCAGGAATTGACTGAGGTGGACATGTGGAGGCAACAAATACTCCAGGAAATTGACCGGAAAGTTGCCGAGATTCAGAATGACGGTTTAGGTGAGCACATCCTTGGAGACCTTAACGATGAGATTACTAAGCTGATAAGAAAGAAAAGATATTGGGAAAAGAGCATAGTCGAGTTTGGTGGGCCGAATTATATACAGAATTCGGCTCAGATAACATATTTAGATGGGAATGTTGTGGATGTTCCAAATCCAGGTGATCGAGGAGGCCGGGTTCGTGGTCCCGGAGCCGGAGCGGGACGTGAAAACCACGGTTCTGTGAGAGCCAATAAAGCAACCGCGGGCTCGTCATCGCAAACTAGGCAACCTGCTACGGCTGAACAGGCTGGACTCACTAGTCTGAGTTCGGCCCAATGGCAAGGAATACTCGATATATTGAATTTAACTAAGCCCAATGATCGTTTAATAGGTGCGCACTCATGGATCATTGATACGGGGGCCACCCACCACGTGACCGGTACGTTGAATTATCTCAATGATGCACATGTAATTGAGAAGTGTCCGGTTGGGCTTCCGGATGGTCGGACTTCACATGCCACTCATAAGGGAAATGTCATATTGCAGGGAGGATTGAAACTTAAAAATGTTCTTTATGTGCCTAAGTTGGCATGCAATCTTTTGTTCGTGACACAATTATTGGATGAATTAAATTGTCAGGCTCAGTTCACCTCAACTTTGTGTGTTTTGCAGGACCGAACAACGAGAGGCTGATTGGAGTGGGTGAACGCGAAGATGGACTTTTCTTATTTCGGGGAGTTCCCAATATGACGGTTATGACGATTAATGGGAAAACTTCTATGGAGCTGTGGCACAAGCGGTTAGGGCATCCTTCAGAAAAAGTGCTTAAACAACTTCCCAATGTGAGTGAGTTTTCTAAATTGAATAAAGATGGGTGTGATGTTTGTTTCAGGGCAAAACAACTTACGGAAAGTTTCCCAAATAGTGATAGTAGAGCTAGTAAAATTTTTGAGTTGGTTCATTGTGACTTGTGGGGTCCGTATGGAACTAGATCTACGTGTGGTGCATCGTATTTTCTTACGATTGTTGATGATTATTCTAGATCGGTGTGGGTGTATTTGCTTTATAATAAATGGGAAGTCGAATCAATTTTTTTGAATTTTATGGCTTTGATTGAGCGTCAGTTTAATGTGAAACTTATGCGTGTTCGGAGTGATAATGGAACTGAGTTTAAACGATTGCTCCCTCGTTTTGAAAAGGATGGAATAATTTTTGAAAGCTCGTGTGTTGGAACTCCTCAACAAAATGGTCGAGTCGAAAGAAAACATCAACATATCTTAAATGTCGCCAGGGCTTTACGTTTTGAGGGACATCTTCCCATACGTTTTTGGGGAGAGTGTGTCATGGCTGCGTGTTACTTGATAAATCGAACCCCGTCAAGTGTGTTAGAGTATAAGACACCGTATGAGTGTTTGTTTGGGAAACCACCGAGCCTCGATGGATTACGTGTTTTTGGATGTTTATGTTATGCGCATAATCAACGTCATAAGTCGGATAAATTTGAAAGCCGTAGTCGAAAGTGTATGTTCATAGGGTATCCGTTTGGGAAGAAGGGATGGACGCTTTTTGATCTAGAAAGTGAGGAAATATTTATATCTCGCGACGTCAAATTTATTGAACATATCTTTCCTATGAAGGAGACTTCAGTCATTACTACTCCACCGATTATTACACCTGAGGTACCGGATGATGAGTTAGATACCCGGGTGTGTGAACAAAACTTGGAACCGCATGTTCCTCTTATAGAAACCGATGCCATTGGTGAAGAAGGTTTGGTGGATATTGGAGACGGGGTTGGAGAACAGCCGAATGAGGGTCGTGATGAGCCGACTATTTGCGCAGGGGAAGAGTTAGGACGAGGGAAACATACTAAAATTCCTAACTCCAAGTATCAGGAATATGTGACACATACGGCAATGGATAAGAAAAGTCCTTCGACGCATCTTCCCAGTTCATCAACCTCCTCAGGTAGTCTCTATCCTCTTACACACTTTGTGAATTATTCTCGATTTTCTGACACACACAGGAGGTATCTAGCTAATGTGACTGCAGGAAATCCCCCCGAACGTTTAAAGAAGCTATCAAACATGAGGGGTGGAGGAAGGCGATGGCGAGAAGAGATACGAGCCTTGGAAGACCAAGGCACTTGGAGTTTACAAGAACTACCTCCCGGAAAGAAAGCCTTGGGCGGCAAGTGGGTGTATACGAAAAAGTATGACGAGTTGGGCCACCTTCAACGATTAAAAGCAAGGTTGGTTGCTTTTGGAAACCACCAGTGGAAGGGATAGACTATAATGAGACCTTCGCACCGGTGGCAAAGATGGTAACGGTTCGAGCTTTTCTTGCAGTTGCAGCAATTAAGAAATGGGAGATCCATCAAATGGATGTGCACAATGCATTTTTGCACGGTGATCTTGATGAAGAAATTTATATGAAAATACCTCCAGGGTTTGAACAAAACCGATCAAACTTGGTATGTCGCATGAGGAAGTCTCTCTATGGGTTGAAACAGGCACCACGTTGCTGGTTTGCCAAGCTGGCGTATGCATTAAAAGAGTATGGGTTCCGTCAGTCATACTCGGACTACTCGTTATTCACCCTTGTTCGTGGTGAGGTACGAATCCAAGTTCTAGTTTATGTTGATGATATGATACTAGCTGGGAATGATTCAACAGCTTTGCTGGTCTTCAAAAACTATTTGGGCAGCTGTTTTAAAATGAAAGACTTGGGCCGTTTGAAATATTTTCTTGGATTGGAAGTCGCTCGCAGCTCACAGGGTATATACTTGTCCCAACGGAAGTATGCGTTAGACATTATCGAAGAGACGGGATTATTAGGGGCGAGACCTGCCGACTTTCCAATGGAACAGAATCACCATTTAGGGATTGCAGAAGGTGACCTGTTGGTTGATCCTGAAAAATACAGGCGTTTAGTGGGGAGACTTATTTACCTTGGAGTTACGCGGCCCGATTTGGCGTACTCGGTTCATATCTTGTCTCAGTTTATGCAGGAACCACGTGCTGAACATTGGGAAGGCTGCATTGCGGGTAGTTCTCATAACTATTAACCGCGAAGGAGAGGAGGCGGTTAGACATTTATAATACTGAGTAGATTTAAAATAGTAAGAAAGTGGTTAATGAGCAAAAAGGTTGGCCGTTGCTCTTTCCTTTATAGAATACATCCATCAAGCAAAAGTAGAAAAGATCTACTTTCTGCTGCGTTTAATACTCTTGCATCGGATCGATCCGAGAAAAGTGGCGGGATCGATCCGCCTCTCGAACCGATCAATGTTGTCAAATCGGTGTACGCCTCACGTCGAAGATCGATCCGGTGAAAAGTTTGATCGATCCGTAATATTACCCGTTCAATGAACAGAGTCGATTTTTCTTGAAAAAAACTTAGTTTTTTCTATGTGACAAGTTTTCTTCCTATTTTTGGTTCTATTTTCATTACGTTATAACGATAAATTTTTCTGTACACGATGCTTAATACCATAATATGCAATGAAAACATGAAAATCATATTAAAATAAAATCCTACTATGATCAAAACAACTTAAAATTTAACGAAAAAAAGAAAAAAGTGCACGATAATAAAATTGTTTCAATGTCAAAAACCATAGAATGTTTAAAAATTATCACTCCTCTTCATCACTCAAATTTCGACGCGTGGCTTGAACTTGGCATAGCTTGAGAACGGGTCGATTCTTGGGATGGATCTTGAAAATAAGTGGACATCCGTACCGAGCTATCTAGTCCCATCGAGCTCATTTCTCTCGTAATATCGAAAAAGTGCTTCCCCATCCCGTCGTGGTATGGCCAAATGATCCGTCGATCCAGCCCCATTCGGATGTCGTAGCCTTTTTATGCCATAGTACCCGCCGAAAAATCCCCTACACCACTAGTTTGAAATCCAAAAGAATGTGGCATTTGTTGGAAATCCGAGGGTGGTGGCATCGGTGGAATGAAATCGGGCAAGGTATAAGGCCGGTTTGGCATTGCGGAATATCCATCTCGGCATAGGTAGTGGTTCTGTTAAAGATATTCATTTGATATAAACTCGCATGCCTTGACGTAAATCTTCGAATTACAATTTATTTCTTTCTTTCCGTAAAACATGTACCCATATTGGCATTAGCACGATGAACATCATAGGCCATGGATTGAAACATGTCGTAAGTGATGGTATTCGGAAGTTGAGTTTGAGTTTGATCGGACGGCGAGGGACAGCTAGTGGGACGGAGTAGGTCGAGGTCGTTGACGGTTGTGGTCCAAAAGTTTATTCTTCCCGCCGCCTAAGGTAACCAGACCTATAAGTTGTGTCATCCACCATCATCAAATTATCATTCGGGAGCTCAGTGACTCCTATCCGACGACACAAGGAAGAAATAAAACACGGAAAAGGCACAGCGGACTGCCGGGTTCAGCAGTTAAATCGGGGCAAATTCCTTGGCCCTTCTACACATTACTCTGCTATATCCACAGTACATCATTAACTATAGCCCAAGCAATACATAAATCCTCTTTACCAAAAGATGTAAAATGCCGAGTCGGGTAAAGAGTGTGACTAATAAAACGTTTAATGGCTTTCATATCCCGGATACATTTCCCATAGTGAAAACTGCTCGTTTTCATGCCGACGGCAAAACTCGGGATCTAACTCATTCCGTCACCGCAACAATATGATCAAAGTCTCACGCTCATCCAAATTCCAAACCGTATAATAATCCTCATTCTCCGGTATATCAGTGAATACCATAAATAGCATTAATAATGTGAGGAGTAAACGTGCACCGTCCTAGTTCTCGTGGATGTGAGAGGTTAACTCACCTTCATCCGTAGCATTGTGAGTTGCTACCAAAGAATAAAATTCCTCGCTACTAAGGTGGTGTTAATTTCTCCCGACCTTAAATCAAGGCTAATTCCATCCAATGTCGCCTTTCAAAAATTTCCTTCACCTCCCTTCCCAAATCTTTAAAATCCAAACCCCTCTCTATTGCAACTAAACACTGTCCAAATTTATTTTTCAATGCTTTCTTAGCTGCAGCAGACGCGGTTCTTTCAAAACTAACTGCCAATTCTTCTTCTGTTAAAGGCCTAGTTTCTATAAAAATTTTATAAAACTTTTAAGTAATTTCATAAAGATCCTATTTATAAAATTTTCAAAAGTTATATAAAAATTTTATAAATATTACAAAATTCACGAGGGTCCTAATTCCAATACTTCTAAATCTTCCAGAGTTCTGACGTAACGTTCTATCAACCTAACCTTAAGAAATGAGGCGTTCGAATTTTCCCTTTGATCTCCATCGGGATTTTCGGATAACCACCTAATCGTTCCCTTCTTAACAACATTCAAACACTCATCCTGGGATTTGGTTGTGCTTTCCTACATTTCCCTTCATGCTCACTTTTTCCACATCTTCTACACCTTCTTAAAAACTTTGCCCTTCTCTTTATCGAACTTCTCGATTTTCCATTACATATTTCTTTCGCCTCTTGATCTCTCTCAACAATTGCTTGTTTTTCAAAAAAACCGAAGCTTCTATTTTAAACGCGACATCTTTATCCAAGCCTAATTTCAAAAGCAATATAAAAATTCCTATTCTATCTAAAAAAAGCATCCATTTTTTACGTATCCGGTAAAAGACGAAACTACTTTAAACATAACTAAAACACAAAAAAAAAGTAGAGTAAAGATAGATAGCACTCTGGGTATTTGGGCCGAGTTTAACTCCTCCTCGCTTTTCGCTCGATTTCTTCTCGCTTTTTACTTTGTCGGAGGATCGCTTAGTAGCATTATTTCTTCTTTCAAAGGCGGTTCCTTCTCCTTCCCACAAATAACTTTACTCTATGGCCATTGGCTATAAAAGTTGTATTTCCATCGCTTAGTTCAACACTTTCCGCATTTGTAAACTCTCGTTACTTTAAATGGACCTCGTCCATCTTGATTTAAGCTTTCCCCGGAAATAACTTTAAACGTGAATTGTACAAAGAGCACTCGATCACCTACATGAACTCACGACTATAGATTCTCTTATCGTGAAAGGATTTCGTGCGTTCTTGTACATTCGAGCGTTTTCATAAGAATCGAGACGGAATTCTTCTAGTTCATTGTCAATTGAAGCAATCCATGATCACCGATTCGTAAAATTTTAGGATCGAAATTCAAAAATTTAATAGCCCCGAAGGCTCGGTGTTCTAACTCAAGCCTGGGAGATGACAAGACTTACAAAAAACTAACTTATAGGAGAACAACCAATTGGTGTTTTAAAAGTCGTTCTATATGCCCATAATGCATCGTCTAGTTTAACTTTGCCAGCTTTTTCGATTTGAATCCACTCCGTTTGTCTTTCTCTACAATTCTTTTGATCTCTCTATTAGACACCTCTACCTCTGACCACTCGGTTTATGGATGATAGGGCGTTCCTAACTTATGCGTTACACCATATTTTTCAATTATCTTGGTAAATGGTCTATTACAAAAGTGTGAACCTCTATCACTAATGATAGCCCTCGGAATGCCATAACGTGTAAATATATTCTTTTTAAGGAATCGTATGACAACTTTGGTATCATTAGTGGGAAGAGCTTGACTTCTACCCATTTCGAAACATAATCTACCATTACTAGAATAAATCTTTTTCCAAAAGATATAGGAAATGGTCCCATGAAATCTATACCCCAAACATCAAATAACTCACATTCTAAAATAGGTTGCATAGGCATTTCATGTTTTTTAGATACATTTCCCCATTTTTGACAAGATTCACAAGATTTGACATATTTATAAGCATCTCTATATAGCGTAGGCCAATAAAAACCACATTGTAAAACTTTAAAAGTAGTTTTCCATCCTCCATGATGACCTCCCCGCCTCACGATCATGACAAAATGATAAAATACTTAAAATTTCATTATCGTGCACACACTTTCCGATTATCCCATCCGAACATTTACGGAAAAGGTCCTGTTCCTCCCAAGAATAAAATTTTAAGTCATAAAAGAATTTTTCTTCTCACGCTAAGTCCAATGAGACGGAATATAATCACAAAGTTAAGTAATTAATGATATCTCCAAACCAGGGTGACATTTCCTTAGAAGGAATTCTATTCTTTAATAACCGCATGGTTGAAGGAGTATCTATTCTAAAAAGTTGTCTCATCGCAGAAATGAATCTTTAATTTCTATTCCCTTTTCTCCATCATTTTCCATTCTACTTAGATGATCCGCTACTACATTCTCACTTCCCTTTTTATCTTTAATTTCAATATCAAACTCTTGAAGTAAGAGAATCCATCTAAAGAAGACGTGGTTTCGCATCTTTCTTACTCAAAGTATATACTTCAAAGCTGAATGGTCCGTATAAATTATTACCTTAGAACCAACAATATACGATCTAAACTTATCTAAGGCAAAATCATCACAATGTCAGCTTCTTTTTTCTCGTAGTTGTATAGTTCAGTTGAGCCATGCATTTAACGTATTTAGATGCATAGTAAATAGCTTTGAGAATTTTGTTATATCTTTGACCTAAATCGCTTCCTACAAAAATCATAAATCACCGTGCATCACACATAATCTCAAACGGTAAATTCCAATCGTTATTAGCACCTTCTTGGTGCTGATAGTTAATCTTGTTTTTAAGGTCCGAAAAGCTTCCTTACATTTACTATCGAAGTTAAAAGGTACTTTCCCTTTTCAAGCAAATGACTTAGAGGTTTGCTATCTTTGAAAAATCTATGAATAAATCTCCTATAAAATCCTTCGCATGTCCAAGAAAATCCTCTTAGAAGTCCTTAGATTAACCGGTGGTGGTAATTTTTCAATTAACCCACCTTGGCTTTATCAACTTCAATTCCTATTTTCGTGAGATTCTATGGCCTAGGACAATTCCTTTTCCGATACCATTAAATGACATTTTTTCCTGCAGTTTTAAAATTAAATTGGTATCCTCAGCAATGGTGCAACACTCTTTCTAAGTGCTGAGTAAACATTTACCAAAAGAATCTCCGTAAACACTAAAGTCAGTCGCATAAAATTTCCAAAAAATTTCTCAACCATATCGGGAAAATATAGCCATCATGTATCTTTGAAGCATTAGTCGAGCATTTACATCGACCAAGCGGCATTCTTTTTATACGCAAAAGTTCCATAAGGACGAAAGCGGAAAGTTAGTTTTTCCTTATCTCCCTGGCTGCAATGAAAATCAGATCGTAACACGAATAACCATCTAAGAAACAAGTAATGTTTTATGACCACTTAACCGTTCTAACATTTGAACTATGTGAGATGGAAGTGGATGATGATCTTTTCTCAGTATGATCGTTTCAGTTTCCTAAAATCAATGCACATTCTGACAATCTTTATTAATTTCTCATGTTGGAATCCATTCATTTCTATCATTTTCTCATCATGAAACCTCCCTTTTCTTTTGGTACCACTTGGGTTGACTTCCACCACGTTCACTATCCATACGGGAAAAATTGTTCCACGTCTCTAATAAACAATAACCTCTTGTTTCTTAACAATTAAGCGCAATTCAGGTTGAAGTTGACGGTGCGGTTGAATACAAGGCTTAGCATCTTCCTTCAAAAATTATCTTATGAGCATAAATCTCGGGGGCTAATACCTCGAATATATTGTTATCCATCCAAAAGCTTTCTTATGCTTTTTCAACATTCTAAGTAATTGATCTTCTTGTTGCTCGGTTAAAGGCCGACGAAATAATAATCGGTAATAGATTATCGGATTTCAAGAAAAGCATATTTCGGATTTAAAGGTAATGGTTTCAAGTCCGGGTTCTTTGGCGGATCTTATTGACGATTTAAGAAGCGGGTCCTTCTAGTTCTAATTCCAAGTACTTATGCCATGGTGGTTTAAAGGTAAAACTTTACGTATCTAAAGAAAGAATTATCTCTTTCATTTCAATGTCTTCCTCATCTTCTTTATAGATAGACGAGAGTTAAGCATTCTTCTAATCTGTCTTCAAAAGTTGGTAACTCGATTATCGTAGACGGAATGAATATCTTCTATAAAAGAACATGATTACGATGATGCATGATTCATAGCTTTGAAAATATTGAAAGCAACTTCGTCTTCATTGACTCTTAAGATTAATTCTCCTTTCGAACATTGATTAAAGTTCTTGGTACTTGAAGAAAAATCCGGGACGGGGTATTCTCTTACGTGCAGATAGTCCTTTGTCCCTAGAAGGATGGTGTGATTCGGATTGGGCGAGTTTCCCGGTTACTCGTCGGTCCTTGAGTGGTTGGTTCGTGTTGCTTGGAACTTCACCGATCTCGTGGAAGACTAAGAAACAGCAGACGGTGTCCCGATCCTCCGCAGAAGCGGAGTACCGCTCTATGGCTGCTATTACTTGTGAGTTAAAGTGGCTTCGGCAACTTCTTGGTGATTTAGGGGTAAAAATCCCGAGTGGTATACCTCTTCATTGTGATAGTCAATCTGCGTTGTATATTGCGCAGAATCCGGTGTTCCATGAGATCGAACCCTGGTTGAAACATTATTAAAAAAAAAATTGTGCAAGTGTTGGGAGAGATTGCCCACACTTGAGGAGGGTGTTGGGTAGATTGCCCACACTCTTGGAAAAAAAATTGTGCAAGTGTTGAACAGATTGCTAACACTTGAGGGGGGGTGTTGGGACAAATTGCCCACACTCTTAATGTATAAGAAATAAAGTAACGCATTTACTGACACCATTTGGTTTTAGTACAACGGTAAGCGCTTGATCTTAACATATATATTATTTATGTGTACAATGTAAATTTAAATTATTGTTCTAACATAACTTTATATATCTTTCTCCACTAGACAAGACCATGCATTCACTCACGGACTCAGCCACAACATAAAGTCATCGATGGCTATTTTTTATAATTATTTTCATCCCTTATTAATTAGAGTGGTTATCAAAAGCTCACATAGATTAGATTAAGATGATAAGCAGTTGTTTCGAAGAGAATGCCAAAGGCTATTCTGGCATCTCTAACATATCATTTTGATTCAGGTGAGTCGATAGAGTTTATGGAGCTTAAGACTATCTTTTAAACACTAGTGGAAGCTGAGCGTTTGGGGTTACCTTGTTTAGTGGTGGAAAGTGAGTTTTTAGTTTGCGTTCATCGATTAATTTGACATGTAGAAGATAACATTGCTCTGGGTTGGCTAGCTCATGATTGTCTAGCAAGGTGTTGCAATTTTTCATTATGAATTTTGCCTTAATTATCTGTGTAAGAAATGTCTCATCGCATCTACTAATTAGCAAGACGTGTATTATTGATTCTTGATGTGGTCGATCTCATAGTGTTCATTGTCTCCTGAGGATGTTTTGTCCGCGTGTTTGGTGGATTTGATTTAATAAATTCTTTCCTTTTCAAAAAAAAAGTACTCTCTCGTCCTAAATTGTTTGAGACTTATTCATTTTATGGATGTCTCAAAATAAGTCTCATAACTAATATTTTAACTTAATATTTCTCCTTAAATTTCTAAAATGCACACATAACTACAATTATTAAAAAGATTAAGCACAATAAAAGAAGGATATGATTATAAAATAATTATGTTTTTAATGACTAGACAAGCTAATAAATGATGTCCCCTTAAATATTTAGATTTCCAAAACGTCTCAAACAAATTGAGACGGAGGCATGAGTTGATTTTACATTAATGTTAAAATTATAAAAACTAACGTCGTTAAGTATAACGAACGTACTCTTATTTTAACATTCTCATCATCAAATAATAAATAAGGATAAATGTCTCCGTGTTATTTATCCAGCGGTAAGTGTCGTGGTCCTTAATCAGTGGTAGACGCAGAATCTTATGTAAATGGGGTAATAAAATTTCTATACAGACAAAAAAAAAATTAGGGGAGCAAACAAGATGCATACTATATATATTAGTAAAAAAAAATCGGATTGAGCGCCCTTAGTTGTATGTAGATCCACCATTATCCTTAATTGGGGGTAACTGTTGTAGTTCATAACCGGAGTTCGAGTCACAGTGAAAACAAAAGGTGTGAGCGTATGTATATTTTGTATCCGGGACAAAGATAAAATAAAAAAATGTATAGTAAACTAATGTTTAAACAATGTAAAGTGTCAAATAAAAGGATATACAATTTTTTTTTTTGAGAATAATACTAAATAATTATTTTATACCGTGTCTTCGTTTATTAAATATCGGAAAGGATATACAAATTTTTTTTTTTAGAATAATATATAATTATTTTATACCGTGTACTTCGTTTATTAAATATATATGTCTACTCCTATTTTGCGAAGGATGCTTGCAGTTCACGCTAATTAATTATTGCCGGAAAAAAAAGAAAGGAAAATAGGTATTACCATAATTTAGTAGTAGAGATGAGATCCTATTGGAAATAGGATACTGTATATAGCCGCCATATATTATCTATATATATATATATAATAAACTCCTCCTTCTTCCTCTCGATCAACAAATACTATACTAGAATTAATTAATTAAATATCAAGAAAACATAGATGGAGAAATATAATTATTATGTGGGCAAGCCGGTGGAAGTAAGAAGCAAAGCAGATGGTTTTGTGGGTTCTTATTATGAAGCTAAAGTTTTGAACTTCTTTGAGAAAGAAAGCAAGTTTCTTGTTCAATACACAACTCTGTTCGAGGAAGAAGACGGCCAAGTTCCGTTAACCGAGATTGTTGATTCGTCGGAGATCAGGCCAGTCCCTCCGATGCGGCCGCCGTTTGTCAATTTTTCAAAGTTCAATAGGTTTGATAAGGTTGATGCTTATCACAATGATGGGTGGTGGGTCGGAACCATCACCGGAAGATCAGATGAAGATAATAATAATAATAATAATAATAATAATTACTACTATGTGTACTTTCCGGTGTACGGGGTGGAGTTGAAATATCATGTTTCTAATCTCAGGCTTCATCAGAAATACAAGCACGGCCGCTGGTTGTTTTAATTGTCGCCGCCGCCCGCCGGAAAACTAATGCATAGAGATTTAGAGGTTCTTGAATAGTAGTAACATTCTTGAATTTTTTTTCCTTTTTTTTTTTATTTTTATTTTTTAGGGAGCATTCTTGAATCTTGAATTGTCTGAATTGAAGACATTGTAATGGTCTTTTTTTTTTAACCGACCCTCTTTGAGAATTTACATTGTTTTTGTTTATTTTCTTTTTATTAATGCAGCATTTGTTATTTTTTATACTTTTACTTTCAATTTAATTATAATATATAAACATTCTTTACATCATCAATAAAACAAAATGATTTCTTAAGTTTAAAAACTCTAAAAATAAATTTACAACACAGTTATCCATGCATATACACATTTTCAATATAGTTTATGTAACGTTACGTTTCCGGACACCGAATCCTTATCCGGAAAGAGCGTTCGACACAAATATTATCAAATAAATTCAATAATATATGTAAGTCTTACGTCACACATCAGAACTAAAACGACGCGGAAGATAAAACGACTCGGAAAACAAAAGATCGATTACACGGTTTTCAATGCTGCGAAAACTAAATCCAATAAAGAAAAATAAATCATCCAACACTCAAATCCAAAAGAACTCAAACGGTACTAATCCAAAAGAAAGACAACATTGTTTGAACATTGATTCAAAAACTTTATTGAAAGAAACCAAAACTAAAGAAACTAATTAAGTCTTCGAGAGCTCCATCTCACACGTCATCGTCGAAGAACTCATCAACATTAGAAACTTGTTCGTCTTCTTTGGGGAAAGAGAAAGACAAACATAAAGTAACGGGGTAAGTACATAAGTACTTAGTAACGCGTAGAAGATCGTATAACGTCGGTCTTATAAAGAAATAAAAGCAACGCCGTCTTTTATTAATTCATTCCATTATTAGCCCTAGCTAACTATCATATTATGTTCATAGCATAACATGAGATTCCAAAGTTATATAGCTTAGCTCAAGTTTGTTACATCATGAATAACGAGGGCACTACGCCTAGTAATAGGATGTACTAGGACAACTGGGTGCAACCTACTTAGAGACACGCTCTAGTAGCCCCGAGAATATCTGAGTCCCGATAGTGTGATGACCGGCAGAGTACACCAGACGCTTTATCTAGCCAATCGATTGACTGGCGTGAGTACAGTCTACTTTGTCTAGTCAGAGAACACATCGCGATATTGTACTATGCCTTACCAAGCATTGCATGATGTTTAATATTATTAATCTAACACATACGTTTGATTAGATGTTTAACCAACAACCTAAATTGATTCACATAAAAGGCTCGCCTATCAGTCTACTCCCTCTTCCTAAGACCACTAAACTCTAACAAAACCTAGCACATACACAGACATCGATAAACCCTAGCTTATCGAAGCACAAGGCAAATCTGAAGCTTTCGACGGTCCACACTTCATCTTTTTAGGGAATCCATATGGTGCCGGAACTAAACGCATTAAAAGCTTGTTCAAGGCTTTGTCACATAAGTTTCAATAGTAAGGACATGTTTATAACGCCTGAAACCAAGCTGACATGATAAAACGGTAAAGAAACAAAATAGACAGGTCAAACGCACGTTCGACACCCTATAAACGCACGTTTGCCTTGAACGAACGTTTACTACTCCCCAAACGCCCGTTCGTGAAAAAAGGCCACATCCTGTATCAAATGTCAAACCCTCAAACGCTCGTCTATAAACCCCAAACGCTCGTTTGAATTGTAACGATCGCAAACGCCCGTTTGCCCTTGTGCAAACGCTCGTTTGCCTGGGTTTTTCCCAGAAATCTGCAACTGTTGAAATACGATTTCCAACCCAATTCCTCCCCAAACTCCAACTTAAACAGATCATAAACAACGAAAATAAACATACAAATTGCTCTATAACTTTACAACACCTTAATCATACGATAAGAACACCACGTTACCTTAAATTGCGAGCTACTACGATCCACGCTACCAAAACCTTGAAAAGGTTAAACTTTAGAACTCCGAACCTACAACGATTCGAACCAAAACTGATCACTACGAAAATTAACTCAGAAAAACTCAACATTAACAATGGTGATTAAACCCTAATCACCAAGAACGATGGGGAAAAACTTATATTAATGGATTTAGGGATTGTCGGTATCAAAAGCTTCCTTGCCTTGAGATGATCGCTTTTCCCTTGAAGAGTCTGTGGAAACGATCAACGGATTAGCCTAGAGATTCGAAAGTCTCTCCTCTTCTTCTTTTTTCAAAACTTGCGCCACTCTTAGACGATTTTTACGTAGAACTATAATTAGGTTAATTTAGGATTAGTTTTCCTTTTATAATCCCAATTAATTAATTAAATCCTTATTACCCCCTTTTTTCCCCTTTATTTCCACACTTAATATTCATATTTTTCATGGAAAGACAATGATGCCCTTTTAGAAAAATCAGGATATTACAGTTTAACAAGAATTAATCAACGTTTATTGGATGTGCATATACTACTATATATTGGTAGTATTCAAAAAATTTCCAAGGATAAGTTAGTTATTTTCTACTATATTTTAGACATATTAATTATTTTTTTATCGTTTGTGATTTTTTCTTCTACAACAGTTAAAAAAAACAGAGGGATAACTATATTAATTAGTGAATTTCTTGTTTTTGTTTTGTTATAAGTTTGGTTTAATAGTTCTACTAGTACTTTGGTTATATGAAATTGTTTTTCAGATTCCTGTAAATTTAATTAGGCCGATTTTGTCCATGGAAGTGTGTTCTTGATTGGAATGTAGTATTAATTGTTTTATGTTTTTTTCTTCTTATTTTTCAACTATTTGAATTCAACTATTGAGCCACGCCCAAGAAGAAGGGCATTTTTTTCGATGTAAATGATAAATACGAAAAAGAAAAACATAGAAAAAACAACCAATGAATGAAATCAAAGAGCAAAAACTTCAAAATTTCCTTTCTAAACCTATTCTGTTTCTTTCTCTTTAAAAAAAAAAAAAAAAGCCCTTCAAATATAGTACAAACACACAGTTACAAAATACAATAATAAATATTTATATATAGTACAAACACATAACATACAACTAGTATCAAATTAATATGATAAAATAAAAATGTAATTAAACTACTAATAAGCCAAATGATGAGATTACATTACATTAACTACACTATTATCTATATGCATTAAATAATGCCCCCACCCCCACCTCTGTATTCTTGCTGCTCTGTTGTTGGAAAAGGGATTAAAAGCCCTCTTTCTCTCTAATTAATGGATATTTCCATTTCTTTAAGCTAACTGTGTCTGTCCCCAAAATCATATTCAATTTCTCCTGTCCACAACAAGATTAAACACATAATAATATATATTTTAGATTAAAAATATAGTCTCACAAATTCACAATCCAATAAAAGAAATATCTCAAAATAGATCATACCGATGATGATGACGACGACGAGGCGAAGATGGTTCGTGTTCACTACTAACTCCTCCCACCGGGCCAAGCGAACCGAATTCCAGCTGTTCATGTTCAAATGGATACATCATTACAACAGATGGAACACTACTATTAGGACCATAAGCAGAACCGACGTTTGGCGGGCCGGCCCGAAACGATGGCGGACCATTCTGGGCCGTGAAGGAAGAAGAAGAAGAAGAAACAGGCTCGTTCCTGTATGGTCCTCCGGTCCATGATCTGTCTGCTCCTCCTCGGTTCTCACTCGTGGAAGAAAACCGGTCTAATCTTGAGTTCGACTTCTCTGTTTGGTTACGGTTATTATTATGAACACGACCACCACCACCACCACCACCGGCTCGTGTTTTGGAATTCGTGTTCCAGTTCCCGTCCCTATCATTTTGATCATAGTGATAATTCACTCTTCTCGGATTAGATGACGGTCGATCCCTAACAGCTAACACTTTCTGCAGTATTAACATCAGATGATATACATTAGCTCTTGGAATAGGTTCATAACACCAAGACATTAATGGATAAAACTATCCAAAATGAAGAAAAATCAGTAAAGATTGTTTTTTTCTTCCTATGATTTTTACTATTTATAATTTGATCCCTGTAGTCTTATTATGTACAGTTTGATAACTTATACTTTCGATATTTACACCTATCCCGTACCTGTATCCTATGTTTTTTTTTTGAGAATTCAGCACCTACCTATCTTGTATCTGTACTTGTACAACCTAGGTTTTACACCACATATAGTCATAGGTGACATGACTATATGTGGAAGAAGTTCAAAACACCAAGACATTAATGGAAAAAAAAACTATCCAAAATGAAGAAAAATCAGTAAAGATTGTTATTTTCCCCTATGATTCTTACTATTTATAATTTGATCCCTATAAATACTTCTGATATTTACATGTATGCCATACCCGTATCCTATATTTTTTGAGAATTCCACACCTACCGATCTTGTATCCGTACTTGTACAACCGAGGTTTTACACCACATATAATCATAGGTGACATGACTATTGACTCATGAACAGCACTTATATAAAGCTTCCCAACACTATCAAATATTGTATAGTTACACAACGAAAAGGTAAAACATAGCATGATGGCACACAAAAACAAAAAAAAAAAAAAAAAACTTACAGGGTTCGGTAAATACGTGCCAGTTCCGCTACGATGTTTTGGGATGTCATCAGCAAAGCGTTGGTAGACGTTAGGAAGAGGTCTATTAGGAAGAGACTGTAAAGGTGCAACAGGAGGACCAACCCTGGAGCCATAACCACCACCACTACCACCACCACCACCACCACCACCCATCAATTGAGTTAACAGGTTGAAGTTAGTAGGAAGTGGTCTTCCGGGACCATCCCACGGAAACCGACCTTGCAGGTACCCAGGAGGTATCATAACCGGAGTCTGATAAAACACCGGTCCAGGGTTTGGAGGATTTTGGCAAAACCTTCCAAACTGCATATTCTGAAAATGGCTAGCAAAATCACTGTTAAGGATATCCGGCTTATACTCATTGGATATTGTGGATGTATTTATATATTTGTCCTCAGAATTGTCAAGCCCTTCAGCCGTATCAAAGTTAAGAGATGTATCCGGTGCACCACCGGTCTCAGATGCAATATCGTCATACACCGGAAGCATTGTTATAAAAGGAACCGGAGGTCCAGTTGGGATAAAAGCAACTAAAGCTGAATTACCTCTTGCTAAAGAACCGGAACCCGTAAACATTTGTGTACCAGGGATCATAGCTGGCTCTGAACTGCTTGATTGGGCCATGACTTCAGAGCCCGGTACCTCATCCCATTCATGTTCATCATCTTCAATGTAATTAGGAGTGAGTTCAGGCATTGTCTTTCCTTTCCCGTAGGTACCAGAAAATTCTGCAACACCGACTTTCTTCCCCCGCCTCTCCCTCATTGACTTTGAAACCTTGGCAGATGATCCGTCCCAAGAACCTTCGGGAACTCTACTTCTCAAAGAATTACTATGTGAAGCAGACGAGAACCTTGAACTCGCCGTTCGCTCATCATACAAAGGCTCACCGTTTTCAGTCACATCCTGATCCTGCCAAAAACCATTTCCTGCTTCCACCGAACAAAAATTCTCGTTACTATTTTGTTCACTACAATATTCTAAATTTGGGTTTAACTCGAGGGCGAATGGTTGTGGAACCAAACCATGAGGAAAATGCATGTTCGGGATAGAAGGAACCAAGGAGCCAGGCAGATTTCGTTGAGTATAACCCAACGAAGCTAAAAAAGACGGGGGTATTGTAAAAGGCAAAGGCACTTGACCTTTAAAATGATTTAACGTAGTAGATTCCATCATATTCACAAGGTCTTGCTGTTCTTGATTCATTCCTAGTGTTCCCAGCTCTTCATTCACAACATCAACACCGCCTTGAGGTGAAGGTGTCATCTTGACAGATGATGAGAAATCGTCGGTTGAAGTTTGGTTCGGTTTTCTGTTATTACCATCTAGCCTTGTAGATGTAGTTTGACTTTTTGATCCCTCTGGAAGAACTCTATGACGCCGTACTTTAGCGGACATATAACTGAGCTCGGGGCTAGAGTGCGTCCGGGCAAACGTAAATCGCCCATTGATATTACTTACCAAGTGATCAGATTTCTTGTTTCTTTGACCTTCATCTACATATCCAACATGGTTAGAAGAAGTAGATTCTCTAGCAGTATGATCAGATGCTCTTGAACTGTTCACGTTTACATGAGGAGTCGAAGAATTAGTAGAAAGATCATTTCTTCGGGAATCGCTCCCGTGAAAGTGATTCGGTTGGGAATTCGTAACAGGAGATTTTCTGCCTCTGTTATCCGACTTGGCGAGGTTATCGGTTTCTGGAGCATCAGGACGCCGACCACTACCATGTCGTTCCCAGGTATTCTTGAAAAATTGATTTACTTCGTTAATCAGGTTTTCATTAGGACAATCTAGCAATCTAGCCAGTCTTTTTGCACCAAATGCAAACGCACTACGTATTCGATAAAAGTTCCCTGAAAGAAGAAAAAAAAGTACTTCTGTGTCAATTCTCACTAAACTAAACTGATTATTTAAAAAGAAAAAGGATTATTAATACCTTTACTGACACTGCGACCAAGATTGTTGTTAACGCGTAAAGGATCAATCACGTTGAAATTTTTGGGGAGAAAAGGTTGACTCTGATTTTCAGGGCCACTAGGAAAAACAGCATAAACGGTGCTACAGGCATCGAGAAACAATTTACTCAGTAACAAGTTACCCCGTCCTTTCGTGGTGATTCCGCTGTAAAATTTTGCATTGAAAATTAGAATTCCGACTTTCCAATAGCTATAAATTATTGTAAATTGGCAAGAACTCGAAAACTGTTACCAGTCACATCAGGAAGTGAACTAATGGGTACAGGTCCCCACAAGCTGACACAAAAATTGTCCCAATCAAATTTACTGAAGAACTCCAGAAAACGATAAAGAACCTGAAGAACAGATTGATTAAAACGCTTAATTAAAAAAACAAAAAACAGGTGACAATAATAAACGAATCAAAAAGAGCACGTAACAGAGACACGTATCAACCTCAAGTGGTCCGGTGAATGAGTTGTTGAAAACATGAAATATGTATAGAACTAAAGTCTCCAGAGCATAAGTAGAGATAAGGCCATGATGTGCACCCAATATTCGGCTCTCGTAGTAGCACCATGCTTTGATCAATATAATACTACGTTTAAATAAATGGTTGTGATTTATCAGGTGATCAACCTACAAGACACAAATCAATAAAGCAAGATTTGTCCGTGATCCTGAAACAAGGTCTCAGCAAACATTTATAGAAAGCCAGTCTCAAAATGTGAAAAAAGATATAAACCTCTTCAAGGAAGCAAAGTGTGCATAGTCCGCCAAGCTGGTTAAACGATATGTCTACAACAATGTTCTCCACTAAACACTTTATTATCTTCACCTGTAATCAATAAACAAGTTCAATATAAATACTACGTAAATGCATGAGATCTCCAAAACCCGAGTTGCAATCAATTCATAAGTAGCATGTATTCTAGATATGTGATACAAAGCAATATAAGTTGAAAGTTAAATGTTATGTTTACAAATAAGCACATACTTCAGCTTGAATGTATTGGACCTCCTTCACACGAAATTCAGCCTGTGCATTCTTCTCTTCATTCTCGAGCATATCACGAACTTGATGTGCCCAAGTATCTTTCAGAGTTTGATTATTACTGAAAGCAGTCAAATCTATGTCTCCATCAGGCAGATAAGTTTTCAAGGGTACAGAGCCAAAAGTAAAAACCTGCTCAAGAAAAAACGCCAAGGAGGATGAGTATCAAACACAAGACAGTAAACCAACCTAAACTAACAAGTAAAGAAAGACCAGTAACTTAAAGTAAAGACACTAAACTCAAATTCAAGAAAAAAAGAACAACAACCTGACAGGGGAAACATTTCATGATAAGTCGCTGCACGTAATCAGCAACAGCGTTTCGCCTCTCTTCGGAGGGCTCGTTTGGTTGAATGCAAGCAATAAGCTCTGCAATCCTTTCCTCTGCTTTTAACCATCTCTCTGTGTCCAAAACTCGAATTTCTTCACCTAAATTGGGCAGTAAACCATTTGGCAAAAGCCCATTTGGCTCTGCCCATCCCTCTTGCTCTCCCATACACCACTACTTTCAATCCCAACCCCACAAAACAAAATCTCAACTTTACTTTATCGCCACATATAAAAATCCAAAATACATACAATTATTGACTTTCACCCAACCCAAAGGGGATTATCAAGTCAGTCCATCAAACAAGATGAAGATTCAAAACTCAAACAAGCTGCAAACAAGATTAACTCTAAGGAATTATACACAAACAACAACAGCGATAATGGATTACAAGCTTCTAAAAAATGCAAAATCAACTATCTTTTTTCAATTTTAGACACAAATAGCCTACTGATGATTATATGTCTCCACTGAAGATTATGAAAACCCTAAAGAAAAACTTTGAGGAGCTAGAAATAAGCAAAATAAAATAATCAATCAGGGCAATGGAAATGAGATTAATCAGGCCCCAAAAATCCTATAAAAAAAAGTTTTGTTATACTTCTTGAATCTTTTGTCGATGCAGGAGATCAAAAATGGAAAATCGCGATTAAATCAATGAAGAATATTGAAGTTGAGGGATCGATTAAGAAAATGGAATCCCAGTTTCTGATTTTAGGTTTTTCGCACACGAGTGTTTGGAAATTGGGAGGCATAAATTTCTGATGAAAAGTTAATCAGACAATGCAAGAACAAAAGGGATTGGTTGAGAAAGAACAAAAATTAAACATAAAAAACAAAATACCATTAAAAAATGAAAAATACTAGTATAGTACTGTATAATTCAAAAAAAAAAAAAAATACAAGTTTTTTTTCTGATGGAAAAGAGAGAAAATGGCTTGACCTTATGAGAAAAGGAAACACTATATGAGGAATTACGTTTGATTTAACTAGCCAAGTCGAATCGCGTATCACTTGTTTAAGATTTTATTCATTTACAAACAAAAAAACAAATATTCAAACTTGGTTCATTAAGATTATTAACTTGTTGGCAAATGTTTGTTTAATAAATAAATAAAAAATTATGTTCAAACTCAGCTCATTTATAAAGAAAATTTGTTTATGCCCGTGTTCGAGTTTGGGTTACTACATGTGTTTTTATCTTTCAGTTCAAGTTCGGATCGAGTTTGGCTCGTTAAGATATCAATAACCAAATCCAAATTAATAAATAACAAATTACAAATTAATATTCAAATATCATAGCATCAACAATATTAGGAGAACTTCTCTAAGATTATTCTACCAATTAGATTAATACATGGCTTATCATCTTATATGTTATGATTATGTTGTACATCGGTTATCTATATAGGTAGGTTCACGAACATAATCGAACGCTGGCGAGTTTGTTTATGTTCGTTCGTTTAGGAAACGAGCTTATAATTTTGTTCAAGATTGATTCGTTAAGCTAAACAAACGAACGTTCACAATACTAACGAGTTGAATACGAGTATTTTTGTGAGCAACTCTGTTCGTTTAACAGCATTACATTTGAAGCATTTTGCAATATACACTTGAAAATGTGTGTTTTTTATTTATTTATAAATACATGCATTCGTTGACAACAAGACATTTACCAACGGTAAGTGTTGTGGTATTTTTTTTTGCAGAAAGTGTTGTGGTATTTAACTCAAAGGTTTCGAATTTGAGTTCCAACGAATATATAAAGTGTATGTATATTTTATATCCGTAAAAAAAATGATTCGTCGTTAGTTAGAGGTTAAACTAAAACGCAATAAGTAATAATTTTCGATACCTTTTGATCATGTTTATCCCACTCACAAAAAGAGGAAAATTAATGGTGTTATATTTTATTTTTTTCCTCCTTCTTCTTCTTTATTTCCGGAAACGAAAGATTTTATTAAACGCCGGACAAAAGCCGGTAAATTACAACAACAACACCGGACTCCACCGGGAAAAGCCGGAACACAGCCGGACAAAGCTAACTGAAGATAACAACAACACAAAGTCGGGTTTTCATACACCCTCTTTTCTAATTTGGTTACATTCAAAACAAAAAAAAAAAAAAAAAGTCAAATTTGTCAAATTTCCCCCTCAAAGAAAAAAGTCAAATTTGGTTTTATTGGAAAACATGTGATAGGCTCTTGTTTTTCCCCCTGTTTTTACGTAACAAATTTCACCGATGGTTAACTCAAATCAAATAAAATATAATAAAAATACTATGATCTCAAAGTAAATGTATTTGAGAAAACAAGCTAACAATTGTTTTGATAATGAAAGAATGTGTTGACAACTTTGCAAACCAGTGATACGCCTGCATCTTTTGATTTACATAAATGTTACTCCCTCCTCTCTCTTTTTTTTATCATTTCCGATGAAAGATTGTGTTGACAACTTTGCAAACCAGTGATACGCCTGCATCTTTTGATTTACATAAATGTTACTCCCTCCACTCTTTTTTTTATTTTTTTATTTTTTAAATATATGTCGCAGAGAGAAGATTCATACAAATTAAGAAAGTAGTTAATATATCTCAAATATAATGTTGGAAATGTATTTTTTTTATTGGAGATATGAATACTTTGTTGGTATATGTGTTTTAAGTATTGGAAATGCATTTTTTTTATTGGAAATGTAAATGTTTTATTGGTAAATGAGGAAAAAGTAATAAATGATGCATTGAAAATGTACAATGATAGATAAATAAAAAATGAGTAAATTCTGAAATGTGACAGATAAAAAAAAACTAAAGGGGAGTACATAAAATAAAACGAAATAGACATATTTTGTCCATTGACAGTCAATTATGTTTTTTTTTTTTTTTTACGGAAGTCAAATAGTGTAAGCATAGTGTTTTTGCTTCACAAAGTCGGGCGAAGATTTGTTTCAATAAATGTGATATCACACAAGATGATGACTCTATTAATGATCTTTTTAGATTATTCGAGCTCAGGGTTTAAACTTGAACATTTTCCGAGCATGATCAAGCCGAAGTCAAGCATTACTGAAATTAATTTAAACTGAGCTCCAGCATTTTATTTCATGCTCGATTAATCGACTATAACATTAATTATTAAAGTATTTTTAACTTAACTCAATAACTAAATGTATCTCGATTTTTGAACATTTACATCCCAACCATACCCACTCCACCTTTACCTATCTCCTTAATTACCCCACCTTACCTTAATCTACCCCATTATACTCACCACTACCCCCACCCACCCCAACCCCATCTTGCACCTCACCATTTAATCCACTCTCACATTATCATCGTTTGCCTCACATCTACTCTACCATCTTACTATCCCATATCCTATCCAAACACCTCATGCCACCGGCCACCCCAACCCTTACCACGCATAACTTATAACCATTGATTTCACTCATACCTATCTGACCCTTTTCACCCCCCTCACATTTTACCTATCCCATGTACCCATCCTTTAGTCATGTGCACCGCACACTAACTCTATTCTACCCTCTGTTAGGTGTAGTGCCCGAAAGACAACTATCTAATTGTTTTATGATAGAATTAATAATTCATCTTATTATATGCATGTATTCTTATAATTAAGACACTACTGAAAACCCTAAGTACATCGTTTATGTAATCACATAACTCAGTGTATGGCTATACACAAGAGGATTGAGTTAGTGAGATGTACTTAAAATTAACTTAGTCCGTAACGTTTATTAATCTGAGTACGGGTCTTATGATTAATTTGCTATTAATGCGCCCAGAACACTTTACGGTGTGACAGTCTTATCCGGACTGTCGGTAATAGGGTACATAATGGGGCATTTATATATGATGATAATCATATAGGGCTGGACCGATTTGATTTGAGTTCTCGATATAATTCCGTGATCGAGAAGTCTTATCGAATCACAAGATGATCATATATGGATTAATCTCAATCCTGACGTGATCACAGACAACTACTTAGACTAGGGTAGAGTTTGATGTGTTAGTAAGGATCACTTCGTAGTATGTGGTCCAACACTTCTCGTTGGCTCTATTCTAGGATGAGTGAGTAGTTTGTGCTATCACAGATATGGAATCCATTACTTCTCTTGGGAAGTAGACAGACAGTTCTCTTATTTGTTAACCCTAGAAACTGATCGATCGGCCGAGTTCATATTATATTAGTTATGAACTAATTGATCACTAGGGGGTTAATGGTAATAAGGATAATATGTTTCGAGAAGGGTTTACGGGAATATCCCGAATCGAAGTGAACAGTCTATGGAGGATTTATCCGTATATAATGATTATATCAGTGGACGCTTATCAACTCATAGTTGAGTGTAAGTTTATATCTATATTCAGCAGAGTTCAGTTTCGGGTTTATGGTGGTGTAATCCCGGAATTAATAAATTGAATATTATTGTTCGGTCTGACGGATAATATTATTTAATTTATTGTAGCTACTGAATATGGGTCCATGGTCCCCGACGTGGCTCCTAACATAGCATATGTTTTCTCATCGTTTCACCTCAATTATAATTAAATAGTTGGATTGAACTATTTAATTGATATGTGGATTAATTGTTTAGTTGGACTAGATAATTAAATACATGGAAAATAAATTTTTCGTGGACTCGGACCAATGTGTCAAAAATACGTGTGGACCTTTTATTTGATTAAGGTGGTGCAAATTTGTGTTGTTTAATTATTAAGGAATTAGTTTTCTTGGATAATTATTTGATATGTGATTTATCTTTTATTTGTTAATTGATAATTCATGGAATATTAGATAATAGTATTATTTATCCTAATTTGTTTGGGATAATGATTTTATTTATCTTTTATTTGGAATAAGGATTAATATAATAATTATCTCTTAATTATTAAATCCTTGAGGACAATGATAACTCTCCTATATAAAGAGAGTTCTCCCAAGCCAAATTAGACACAATTTTCGAAAATAATTGGGAGTAAACTAGCTTGGATTTTTCGGCTATTTACTGAGGGTTCGAGTTTTAGAAAAACTTCAGGTTTTTCTAAGGTAGCATATCAAGGAGGTCCGGCGGCTTGAAACACCATCCACTTGGCGTTGCTTGGAGATACACGTTGGAAGACGGTGGCATTTCATTGGATTGAGTAGCTTGGATTAGAGATTGTTCTTGATGTTTATACACCATAAACTGATAAGCAATCTAAACCCCATAGTAGGTTTAGATCTATTATTTTATGTATTTTGGTTAACTAGATCTAGATCTATACTATTCCGCTGCGTAATCGGGTGGATCTTGATCCATCCGGCGATATTACATCTAACAAGTATTATCAGAGTCTTTGATCTATCAATCAAAGTATTTAAATTTTAGATCTAAGGAGTGGAATAGCATGTGTAAATTGCTTGTTTTCGTTTTAAATTTTTTTTTATTGATTCAAAAATATCATGTTGTTGCCTTGTGATTGTCGTGGTTGAAGAGATGGATTGGGTTGATATTGTTTACCCGTAGATCTATTTTGTAGCTCTCTTGTTTTGTAACAATTGAGCATATGATTTGTATTTTAATTTAATGTCAATCGAAATCTATATGAAAAAAATAGCATCTTTGCTGTAATTTTTTTTTATTCCGGGCTCGAAATATGAAGATCTTGGTGAAAAGATGAAGATCAAGGTGACACCCAAGGTATGAACGAGGAGAAGCGGTTAAAAACCTGTTTTTTAATTAAAAATCTGCTACAGGACTTTATGCGACGCTGAAAAGCGTCGTTATAAGTCTGTTTTCTTTATAACCCACGTTTAGGGTTTATTCTTCCGGCTGCATCAATTTTTTTTATCAGATTTTCTTTATACAATCGGCGTATTGGCATAAAATAAAATAAAAATAATAAAATAATTTCTGGAATAATTTTTTGCTACAGCCGCATATTATCAAAAAAAAAATTGATTAAAAAGGTTTAATTATAATAAATTGGATTTATTTAATTTAAAAACCTTTCTCCTCTCGGGTGTTCGTGGTTCGTGATCCAGTGGTTCGAGTTCAAGATTCGAAGTTCAAGACTCGAAGATTAGATTATGTTTTTACTTTTCCTTAGAAAATAGGTTAGTCGGGGGTACCAACGATCCATCTCGGTGTTTATTTTTCCGTTATTTTTTTCGTGTATGATCGAAAATTGTATGATATAACCGGAAAATTGCCATGACATGCATCATATATATCATGATTCCACTCCAATTCATACATGTAGCTAGTTTATTTCGAATAAATTAGACATGTATAACTCGTATAATTAGTTTAAAGGCTTATTTAATTAATATATGGTAGTTAATAAATAAGTAACTAATTATAAAAACCGAGGAACCGGGTTTTGTCAATCGTTACGATTTTAGTGATGGATTCTCGGTGAATCCCACTTAGATAAATCGTTGAGTTTTCGGTGATGGCTTCTCGATGAAGCCACCTTAAACAGAAATAAGATTACGCTTTGGTTGACAACTTAGAAATCGGAAAATCGTAGTACATGGGTTCGGAAATGGTCTAACCATGGACGGGCGAGTTCATCCGAGCTTCGGCTCAATCGACTCCCTCCACGTGTGATGTACGTTGCAGTGGTTCGACAAGACTTAGCATAGCCGATAAGCCTTCGGGCTAAATGGGGCTTCTTGTCGGATCAGCCTGAACTGTCACATATGTTCCAACGAATAAGACGGCGTAGGCTCGCCTACATAACCGACCCTGTTCGGAGTACATGATTTATTTTTTCTTATTGTCAAGACAGAAACCGCAATTAGTAAACCCACCACTTTTTCAAATTATAGAGTGGGAGCGGGGAAGGCGACAGCCAACCCCACGGCCTCTACTATAGATGCAAGCACGTGAGAGAATGGTGACACCTCGTGCCGCTTTGATTTCGGCCCCCTTCGGATGGTGTTCACCGCTATCAAAATTCAAGGCTTGGTCTCCGAAAGGATAGGATTTCGGGGTACTCGTCGGGTTACTGACCTACCCCTCGTAGGCATACTCGGGGCGTACTCTGAGATCTTATATAGTAGGTCACACTCTTTATGGATATTTCGAAATATCTAGGCTAGAAAAAGGAAGGTAATCAATGATTAAGGTCCGGGATGTCTGATTCCCGTGAGATGTTCGATTCTCGAAGCTTAATTATTGAGAGAGATTGTCTCAGTTTAACCGTCATAGTGCTGATATCGACCCTCTCGGACAGTACTATGCGAGGTTAAATCCTTGGAATAGTAGGATAAACTTTTTATAGTTTATAATTCCTAAAATAAAAATCTAGTAGTGAAATTTTAATTTTGAATTTAACTTTCTGTCATGTTTATTTACAACTTTAATCTATAGGCTACTAAACTGTTAGTAATAGGACTTCATTAAAAATGTGGAAGTAACAAGTACGTTGTAATTATCAAAAGAATGCAGTTAATTTTTCGGAAAAGATTTTCTCTTGAGCCTTTAAAAACTTAAGTGACATAGAATAGGTATGTCACGGATGTCACTCGTGTTGAACGAGAGATGACCATACTTAGTTTACAAAAGATGATATAGGACTATCAGACAAATTCATTTAGTGAATTTTAAAAGTGTTATTACACAACAAATTTCTAAATTGAAAAATTGGAAAATCATATACATAAGGCGTTTCTAGTTAGACGGTATTTGGAACCGATAAACTAGTGGGAGCCTTAGTCTTATTGATGATACAAATAATGTCGCCACCATTTATTCCCGGAAACAGCCTCTAACTCACCATACTTGAGGGAGGTCCGCGACCCCATTGTCGGCGACGCCAATAATGTCAAGTCAAGGTCACGGTCATCGAGCCCTGCTAGGGGCGCCACCATAGCTAGGCTTGAGCTCGCACTAGTGGATGCCGCACACGCCGCCACGGTCTTGGTAGGATCATATGTCTCATCGATAATATAGGCATCCACAGTGCGGGGTACTTTCCCCAGAGCCTGCTTCAAGGTCGCCTGTCGGGTCTTAGCTTGCTCATCAGCGAGCCTCTGCCTTTGAGCTCTGTGTTCGGTAGCGTCCATACCTGCAAAAAGGGTTCGTTAAAAACGGATCCAAAAGAAAGAGTAAAACGACAACGTATGAAATAAGCAAATAAAAGGCAAAAAAGTTACAAGGCGGTCTTTCACTCGGGTAGCCTCCACAAACAGGGCACTCAGAGGGAAAACGTACATTTGCCTAAGTGGCAATCTCCTACCCAATCGGGGTCACTCTCCTCAGGAACTATGGCAACCAATGGCTCTGCTTTACCCGGACCCGCGATGCCAGCCATTCATGCTAATGGAAGAGCCTGATCAAGAAGATCGACCCAAGCCACGTTTCTCAAGGAATCTTCGATCCAATCAGATTGTATAAGCGCCATGAGTCCTTTAACAAAGCGCTGTTCTGTAACCAGAGGTTCGCCGATTGTAAGGGTGGATTTTCCCATGCGCTTTTCGGCCTTAGGAAACGGCCAGCCAACTTTGGACTCCACCTTGAGGATCCGCTCCTGCCATCTGTGAATCTTGTTTTGTAACAAAAACAGCAAACGAGGCATCTTGGTCGTCAAGGATACTTGTCCCGTGATGCCCGTCCCACAGAATAGGTGGAACTGACCCAGCAAAGTTAGGGAGGGCTCTATCTTCATTGTTCGACACATCACAATAAAGGCCATAATCTGAATGACTGTTTAGTGTGATTTTATGTGATTTATAATGTTATATTTCGTAATAATTTCCTCAATATTTATATAATTTGCATAGAAGTTGAGTGTTTTATTGGTTTATTGAGCAAGTGAGGGTTTTAAATGATTTATTCGCAAAGTGGTTGAATTATGAGGTTTTATTGTTGATTTTCTATTGATTTGAATGTTATTACACTTTGCAATGTTTTATTTATCTTGTAGATGCACGAAATTGGTTTAAAAGAGGATTAAGAGGTGTTAAAGATCGGATTTATATAGGATAAGGATGAAGTTGATTGAAGATAGAGATGGAAAAATCGGATTTGAAGTAAACTGAACGCACGTTTGAAGTTCCGTCTGCTGGACGGGCGTCCACCTTCTTGGACGGGCGTCCAGGCTGAAGAAATCAGATCAGAGTTTTGACAAAATTGATGAACGAGCGTCTATTTTTACAAAGGATGGGCGTCTGATCCAGCTCGGCCCGACTCGAAGTTTTTATGCATGACTGGACGGGCGTTCACTCTTTTGGACGGGCGTCCAAGCTCCGCCTTTGTTGAAACCGACTTATTTTCTTATAAATAGTCGCGTTTTTCACAAGAATTCGAACCCTAATTTGTCTAGGCGGCCATAACAAACCTAAGGGGCGGCTTAGCTTAGTTTTTCATCTTATTTTAGATCAAACTTTATGCTTTTCAATCTCTAGATTAAATCTTTCAATTTATGTACTTTATTCAAGCACATTCAAGCTTTCAAGTGATGTTTAGAGGCTAAAAGCTCTTGGAACAAGCATTGTGAAGCCATCCTATCAACAATTAAGTTTCGTTTCTTGATTATCTTGTGAGTTTTTCTTATCAAAGTTGTACCTTTATTATCGTTTTGTTCGTTTTTTATGCAATTACATCGAGAGATCGTTGCATGTTTGATTGTTTGATTTTGATGAGAATCATGTTAAACCTTAGATCACCATGATAAAGGTTAGATCTTTAACCTAAAAATAACGAGAGTTGATTAGGTTGAATTTCTAGGTTGCTAGATTGAGAAATCTTACATCTTTGATTTGAAAGCAATAATCTTTAGGATCGAAAGATAAAAGATTGATAGGCGAACTTTTCTAAGAGATTAGGAGTTCGTACCTTCGTTAGGTGAATCACAACTTGGTTAAAAATCATGAGATAATCTAGATAGAAATTGATTGTTGTAGGATTGGTGGATCAATAGTTTGTTCGTTTGTTAAATTATTGACTAAAATCACTTGTGCTAGAATTGCCTAGTAAAGCTATAGTTTTTATTGCGTATTAGGGTTAGAATAAACTTAGGTTAGTTAACTTGTTCGGACCCATATTTTCCTGGCTTTAGATCTCGATCTTCTGTCCAGTTTACTTTCGTTATTATCGTTTTTATCTTTGTTACTTGTTAATTGTTTTATTTTGTTATAATCTTTTTAGTAGTAGTAGTCGTGACATATTTAGGTTAATCAAATAAAAACTAGAATAAACAACCCCGATTCCCTGTGAGATCGACCCGGTATTAGTTGCTATTCTACGATCCATGCACTTGGGGTAAACCGGATTATTTTATTACTTGTTTATTTTTCATTAGATAAAATCCGAGACAATGACGGTCCCAACAGCAAAATCAGAAGGCAGAGCTCCCATAAGCTCGGAAATCCTAACGAAGAACGGGTCGAACGGAGACCTGAGCCCGGCATAAAAGTGATCGAAGTGTAGGATTAGGGTATCATCCGGGCGGCGGGCACAAACGTAATCCTCGCGGTCTCCGGGTTTAAACTTATCATCCTCCTTCGAGTAGTCGAGCAAAGAAAACATGTACACACTTGTATCAACTTTAAATCGGCGGCGAATAAATTTGTTAAGATCATCGCTGTCGCGAAGCTTCACCCACTTCTCCTCCAGTGCCTTCTCGTATGCAGCCAGGACAACGAATTCTCTTAGTGCCTCTGGATTATTGGGTGTTGGTTTTTTTGCTTTGGCAGCGGCCTCCCAACAGTTGTTTTGGGATCCCTTTTCCTTTTTGGTTTCTTGGGGAGCTCCCAAACAGTCTTGCGAGGTAAGGGGGCATTCTCATCCTCGCTCGACCCCATCAGCTAGTGAAGAGCGGCGTCCTCAATATACTCCTCGTCATGCTCAGCGGCACCACTAGGGCTGGGATCGGCGGTCTATTCTTCAGCATCGGACATCCCTCGTTCACCGGCCTCACTAGTGCTTACCCCTTGGGCTCGGGCCATTTCTTTGCGACTCTTCTTACGTCGCGGGACAGGGTCGGGAAACATAGAATCTAAACCAAAGGGATCATCGCCTACTCGAGCTACGGCCCCCCCGGTTATCTCTTCAAGCAGGTCATCCCCGGCGGACACTTCGGGACTAGAGAGGCCGTCATCCTTCACATCCTAAAGCGTAATCATAGGCCTCCTGATCTTCGTTGGAATTGCCTCCCAAAGAATATTCTCCGTCGGACATCCTGCAAAAACGAGAGGAAAAGGTGGAGCTTTCAGACATGGGATAATAAGAATTAAGCCGGGAAGGTAATCGCACTCATCTCGACGCCTTCCCCTCCGTTTTTACAGGAGAAATGGAAAGCAAGTTGCAAGAAAGGGAAATACAAATTCAAAAAGCAAACATAGCAAAAAAAAAAATAGAGGTTTATGTGATAAATTGCCAACCCCCCCATTTCCTTTTTCCAAAAAAAAAAAAAAAAAAAAAAAAACCACCCCCACAATAAGAACACCAACCCAAAAGCCTCGACTTTTTCCTCAAAAAACATCTTACGTATGAACACATTGCCAAACAGCCGGCCAAATTCCCTAAAAAGCTTGAAATTTAGAAAGAAAAGTAAGGAAAAAGCGATAAGGGAGGAAGAATTTACCTGTTTCTGGGAGGAAGATAAAATGAGCAGCCGCAAGAGAACGCCGGAGCCTTCAAATCCTTGCCGGAAACCTCGAATTCCCTTCAGCCACCGTCAAATCCTCTGCAAACCTTCGCCGGAAAACCTTCGACAATCCCAGAAAAAGAAGAGAGAAAAACTAGAGGAAAAAGTAGAGGAAAATAAAAGAGTAAAAAGTATGGAGGATTGAATGTGGCAAGCCTTATATAGGCAACGGGAGTTTGATCGTACGGGCGGGGATCAATCCATCCAACGGTTGAGGTTTGCGCGGTCGATTCGAATTCCGAAATTCGAAAACCGCAATCATGATGGAGATTAATCAATGCCCACGTGCCTGCTCGGGCGGTTACCAAAGGCGTCAGTACCCACGTAGTTGCAGATACAAGGGGAGCCAACGTCAACCACGATCTGACTACTAAACTGCCCTGATAACCCTTGAACGAGCATATAGTCGCATCAGACGACGAGGTCGCAAATACAGACCCAGAGTTGCTTCGAAGGCCGCTTGCTTTGAAAGCACGGTCTTAGTGAACAAGTCGCATCAGACGACGAGGTCGCAATTATAGACCCAGAGTTGGTTCGAAGGCCGCTTGCTTTGAAAGCACGGTCCTTAGTGAACAAGTCGCATCAGACGACGAGGTCGCAAATAGAGACCCAAAGTTGCTTCGAAGGTCGCTTGTTTTTAAAAGCACGGTCCTTAATGAACAAGTCGCATCAGACGACGAGGTCGCAAAAACCGGCTCAAAGTTGCTTCGAAGGCCGCTTGTCTTTAAAGCACGGTCCTTAGTGAACAAGTCGCATCAAACGACGAGGTCGCAAATATATTGTCCCTGAGCTCACTACTCCACGCTCGACATTTTCACGAAAAATGACCAAGACATGGAGTAGGGGGCCATTGATGATACAAATAATGTCGCCACCATTTAGTCCCGGAAACAGCCTCTGACTCACCATACCTAAGGGAGGTCCGCGACCCCATCGTCGGCGACGCCAATAATGTCAAGTCAATGTCACTGTCGTCGAGCCCTGCTAGGGGCGCCACCATAGCTAGGGGCCGGATTGAGACCTCGGACAAAGGGCCCTTAAAAGGTCGCACAAGACTTAAGAGGAAGCAGGGAGCAAGGGCAAGACAAGGCAAGACAAGCGAAACTAGTGGTCTATGCGACCCCCAAGAGGTCGCCGCCGAGATGTTTTATCCACTTGCAGCCCAGATATTTACTAGTTTACTTAGCGGTTAAGCAAGATTAGTGACTAAGCTGCTTCGCTACACCTGTCTTTTTACTTAGCTCCTAAGTTTCCCTTCCTATAAAAGGAAGGCTTGTGTAACCTAAATCAGATATACATTCTAAGGTAAAAGCAGGCCAACGCTCTGCGAAAACACTATCTCTCTCTTCCTCCTCCCATCGCCGCCGCACATCTCCGGCTAGCATACACTTAATCATCCCTAAATAAGCCAGATATCCACAACACAAACACCACTAAAACAACCGTGATGATTTATACATCATCACTTATGATTTGTTGTTTTTCTGAATCATTAGAAATGTGTAATGGACTGCACAAGAGTTTTTCCATTCATTGGAAAAACAAGAATAAAGCGTTACTAGTTAGACAGTATTTAGAACTGATAAACTAGTGAAGTTTAGTTCTGGAGATTTTATAATCTTTGAGACATCATGAACACAGAATTGCTAGTTAGACAGTATTTGGAACTGACAAACTAGTGGGAGCTTAGTTCTAGGTGATGTTCTAATCTTTGAAAAATCATAAATACAAAGTGTTGCTAGTTAGACGGTATTTGGAACCGATAAACTAGTGGGAGCTTTGGTCTTATGATTTGATGATTAGAAAAAACGATAGTCCGAGCAAGTAACACTGAACATCCCACAGTTCAAGAGTAGTGTCTACTCAAACGAACTACTAGTTCAAGACTGTTTCCATCTAAGGAAAGTCGAGAATGGGAAAGAACGTTTATACGTGTTAGTCATCTAAACTAAGTAGTTTTAAGGCTAAACCGGAAAATTAATAAATTGGAAATTAGAGGATAAGGAAAATGATTTCGTATCACTGACCAATGCATCCCTAGCAATTTTCTCGAAAGCTAAAGTTCTTTGGAAGAACTAAGTAGCTTTTCATTAAACGATAAATAAAATAGACAATGGGCAGTTATTTCAGATAGACTAGTGGGAGTGATATAAGGAAATGAATCTTGGATTCCATTCTTGAGTATCACAGAAAATTCATTTTCTGTTTTCGGATTCGTTGGAACGAACGTATTTACTTTCAATAGGATAATTTGTTTGTCTTATTGACGATGAATATAACATTCGTAGCACGAATCCACGACTCGGACTTTTGTTTGATAAAGTCAGAACCACTAAGCATTGCTGAAAAAGTATTAGTAACACATCTTAAAATATATAAACGCAAATGGTTTCCGTATTTCGATAAAAGCTTCTTTCTATTCTATTAATTAGTGCATACTCCTTAAAGACAAGATCTGAAGACTAACTTAGGGTGATTCCTATCTCCCATTCAAAGGAACCCTGTCTCAAAGGAACAATGCCTAAGTTTCCTTTCAATCGGGAAATGGTAATAGATTTAAAGAAGTTACCTAGCTTGTTCATATCGACCTTCGGGTCATATGAAAGGTACAAGCTAGTGGGAGCTTTTGAAGTAGTGACATCTTGTCTGACAACTATTCGAGACTCCGGTAAGTTTATCCAAAATATTTGGAGGAAATCTCTGATTTCACCAGAGATAGAGTATTCCATACTCAGAAATAGGGCATTGCCTAGTCTTCGGGACTGATGCTCGGCCTACCTCTAAGTGAAATGTTTTCACTAAGGGATACACCATAAATTTGCCTTATATACTTATTGATGTGCTACGATACGCTGTTGAACTCATTTAAGATATTGGTTGCAAAATAACGGTTTACGTTGTAATGAAAAACCGAGAAGTTTACCTAAAAGATGCCAATGCATTTATGGATAAGGAATGAATTCAGTTCACCCCACTTCCCTAAATAGAGGCATTTAGCACTGAGTGCTTGAAGGTAGGACTGTAAATTTTGCGTACACGTTCAGGTCGTGAAATATCTTAATGCATTGAGTAAAGGTTGGTTATAAAACTCGTAAAATCAGAGAATGACGGTTATACTGTCAAAGTCGGTCTAATAGAGTCTATAAATAACAACCTTAGATCTTGAAGTATTTGTACTCAAGATGTTACTAACTGATTTGTTCAGTCCACATCCAACACCGGCAGTTGGTGATAACACTAATAAAAACTACTAAACTAGATCAGTATATCGATCCACCCCGAACGTAGTGGGAGTATGGTTTGTCCATTACCCATTGCAGGACCTTACGGTCTATAAGGTAGATTGATGACCTATAGTCCTTTGTAGTCTGTATAGGATCCTGATCATAGAGGTTGGTTTAAAAGCCATAACCCTGTGAATGGAGTTTAATACTCTAGTTCTGTTGAAACTCTTGTAGAACCACCTGAGTGTCTCAGGCCCAGTGGGAGTAATTGGAACTACACGGAGAAGATTCGAATGAATAGGAAAGTTTAACTTTCAACGCAAAGCTGAGTAATTTAGGGGTGATTTCCTAAAAGGCAGAGAGTTAACCAGACCATGATCTCTCTTACCACTCAGTCTTGCTTGATTTCGTCAGAAAGCGGGAAATAGGGGCGATTCCCTAAGACTTCCTTGCAGAACAACGGAATCTGAACTCATTCAGAACAGAAGGGTTTTAGCAAAGAACAAATAACGGATTCGTTACAAAGAAAAAATAGGGGTGATTCCCTAAGATCTTTTTGCGAGACTAACGGTATCTTAATTTATTCAGAAAGAACCTTTGGCAGGATGCCTGCCATAGCTTATATCATTTGGGGATTATATCAAACCTCTAGGTCATTTCAAAGTCATATATTTGAATATGTGGACTTGACCAGAATATTGACAAGTCTTTCGTAGACTGGGCATCAATATTAGTAAAGTAGTATGTAGATTAGTGTTTGTGAATGGTAAAACTGAAACAGTTGGAAACAACATGGGTGTGTTATCTGAAGTCAGAATCTGACATGCCATCGGGATTCATTCTAAAGGATTTGATTCGCTCAAATTCGCGAGAATCGATCATTGGCAATCTCATCCATTCACCTGGTTAAGATATTCTTGCATTTATGCAACATTCAACGATGTAGTCTACCCTACCTCTCAAGAATGGCCATCTAAACTTGCAGATGAATACGAAATGGGATGTTTAGTGAATCCTCAAGTCTCTTTGGGAGAATGAGGAATAATATGCTAGTATATTCAGGTGCAAGCTAGAATATAAGTGATAACACTGATTCTGGCTTTAGGTCGGATTAAGGATGATCGTTAAGTAGATCTTATCCTCAGTGTTGACTCAAAGGCTTATTGAAAGTGTACCACCGGATTAGATGGAAAGGCGACGTTTCGATCCGAAAGATTGACCCAAGCCGCCAACCTACCTGATCAGTGTACCAAGTCACATGGTATTCGGATTCTAAAGTACACGCCGGGTCACTAACCTACCCTGCGGCGGCACACTCCGGTCGTGCTTGAAAGGATGAATTACTAAGATGCGCTTGGAGGGTACAGATTTGAGGGATACGTCTCGCTTGTTTTGAGCAAGTGGGAGAATGTTGTAGATATAGATATAAAGGGTGTGCTCTAAAACAATTGATCCACTTGCCTTTCGTGCAAGTGGGAGATTGTTAGGTGTAATGCCCGAAAGACAATTATCTAATTGTTTTAGGACAGAATTAATAATTCATCTTATTATATGCATGTATGCTTATAATTAAGACACTAATGAAAACCCTAAGTACCTCGTTTATGTAATCACATAACTCAGTGTATGGCTTTACACAAGAGAATTGAGTTAGTGAGATGTACTTAAAATTAACTTAGTCCGTAACGTTTATTAATCTGAGTACGGGTCTCATGATTAATTTGCTATTAATGCGCCCAGAACACTTTACGGTGTGACAGTCTTATCCGGACTGTCGGTAATAGAGTACTTAATGGGGCATTTATATATGATGATAATCATATAGGGCTGGACCGATTTGATTTGAGTTCTCGATATAATTCCGTGATCGAGAAGTCTTATCGAATCACAAGATGATCATATATGGATTAATCTCAATCCTGACGTGATCACAGACAACTGCTTAGATTAGGGTAGAGTTTGATGTGTTAGTAAGGATCACTTCGCAGTATGTAGTCCAACACTTCTCGTTGGCTCTATTCTAGGATGAGTGAGTAGTCTATGCTATCACAGATACGGAATCCAATCCTTCCCTCGGGAAGTAGGCAGACAGTTCCCTTATTTGTAAACCCTAGAAACTGATCGATCGGCCGAGTTCATATTATATTAGTTATGAACTAATTGATCACTAGGGGGTTAATGGTAAATAAGGATAATATGTTTCGAGAAGGGTTTACGGAAATATCCCGAATCGAAGTGAACAGTCTATGGAGGATTTATCCGTATGTAATGATTATATCAGTGGACGTTTATCAACTCATAGTTGAGTGTAAGTTTATATCTATATTCAACGTGGGTTTATGGTGTTTAATATTGAACATTATTGTTCGGTCACGGATAATATTATTTAATTTATTGTAGCTACCGAATATGGGTCCAGTCCCCGTAACCTTTATAATTAAATAGTTGGATTGGACTATTTAATTGATATGTGGATTAATTGTTTAGTTGGACTAGATAATTAAATACATGGAAAAGAAATTTTTCGTGGAGTCGGCCCAATGTGTCAAAAATGCGCGTGGACCTTTTATTTGATTAAGGTGGCGCAAATTTGTGTTGTTTAATTATTAAGGAATTAGTTTTCTTGGATAATTATTTGACATATGATTTATCTTTTATTTGTTAATTGATAATTCATGGAATATTAGATAATAATATTATTTATTCTAATTTGTTTGGGATAATGATTTTATTTATCTTTTATTTGGAATAAGGATTAATCTAATAATTATCTCTTAATTATTAAATCCTTGGAGGACAATGATTACTCTCCTATATAATTTTTCAGCTATATAGGACAATGATTACTCTCCTATATAGGACAATGATTACTCTCCTATATAATCCTTGGAGGACAATGATTACTCTCCAAAGCCAAATTAGACACAATTTTCGAAAATAATTGGGAGTAAACTAGCTTGGATTTTTCAGCTATTTACTGAGGGATCGAGTTTTAGAAAAACTTCGGGTTTTTCTAAGGTAGCATATCAAGGAGGTCCGGCGGCTTGAAACACCATCCACTTGGTGTTGATTGGAGATACACGTTGGAAGACGGTGGCATTTCATTGGATCGAGTATCTTGGATTATAGATTGTTTTTGACGTTTATACACCATAAACTGGTAAGCATCTAAACCCCCTTGTAGGTTTAGATCTATTATTTTATATATTTTGGTTGACTAGATCTAGATCTACACCATTCCGCTGCGTAATCAGGTGGATCTTGATATATCCGGCGATATTACATCTAACACCGTCTACTTTTACCATTATTCTCATTGTGTCATCTTCCACTTTCTATAACATTTCCTTTGTTTAGTTTCATCGCGTGCATTATTGGATAATATGGAATAAACTAATTCCATAATTACATTTGAAATGTGAAACAATTGAATGAAATAAATTGTATAAGAGATGACACATTGAATGATGAGTGAGGTAGGATAGTGGATTAAAGTTAAGTGGGGTGGGTTAGGTTGTATAGGGTAGGGTGTGGTAGGGTTAGGTGGAAGGATAACATACCCTCTTAAAGACATTCCATATTGTGTGGTGTTTCCTTACATACAAACAAAAACTCATCTTACACAATGTGCACTTGTTTCCACAAGCTAATGTACATGCCAAAACAAGTATTCACCCTTAAAAAATAAGATAAAATAAAAAACATTTTGACATATGAACTCTAATCAACATATTTCCCTCTTCATGCAATTCATCAACAAGTATCAAATAAATGATCATTGATCATAACTATCTATATATATTTACTAGATGTAAAATTTCACTCCCCCAACTATTGCCGAAAAGCCAATCAACCCCACTTCATATTACATAAATCTTTAAACGAGTGAATGGTATCATGTAATTCCTCCCAAACTTGTGAAAAACGGACAGTCTTGAACCACAACACCACGACGCATGAGATTCGGTTTTGTTGGTATCCTTTGAAGATTTGCTTTCCACATAAACAAATTTACTTTTGAAGGTATCAATTTGTTCCATGCAACCGCCCGAAAATTAGACCCGAAGACATTATCAAAAAAGAGCAACTCAATTTTTTTCGCAAAAAAGCCACCGAGAAGATGCCATTCGAGCTAAGATTCCATTTCATTTTATCCAAAGAACCCGCATTAACGAAACCGCACGAATTAAATCCTCCAACTCACCCACTTCTTCCTCCTCGAAACCCTCAACCTTCTCCTCCACTCCCAACAAAAAGAAAATCTCTCCCTCCCCCTAACCACAACCTTTGCAACTAAACTTTCTTTGAGAGAAGAGATCCTAAAAAGCCTAGGAAAAACAGCCTTTAAAGGACCATTATCCGTCCACACGTCCTCCCAAAACCTCACATAGTAAAGTAAACATCCCATCCCCTCCCCAAAAAAAGAGAAATCACCCACCCAAAGACCCAAATATTTGAAAGGTAACTTATCCCTTTTGCACTTTGAGAATGTCAATCTCATCATCCAAGTACTTTTATCCCGGCCAATGAACTTTTCCCCATGACCGCTCAAAACAAGAAAGTATCCTTTTAAGGTTCCTCAAGTTATCCATGCTCCATTTGCCCACAAAAAGCGTGTGTCATCGGCGTATTGAAGATGAGTAATCGGAATTTGTTCGTTACCAATATGAACTCCAAAGAATTTTCCTTTGACAATTGCTTCCTTCATCATCCGCGCACATCCTTGAATCCACTTCCTCCGCCAAAACCCATCCAAAGTAGTGTCCACACTTCACATGTACAAATGTAGTATACATATACATAGACTCTATATATATTTCAAAACTTTTACCTAGTCATTATTTCTTTTTTACCTAAATTATTATCTTCCAAATTCTGATCATGACTCCATGCATGAGGAGACTGTGAAGTCAACAATGGCCACAACACATTTTCTTGTTTCCCTCCTCTTTTCTTTATCAATGGCCTTGTATGTTGTCTAATAACTTGATTCACTGCCTTTAAGTAGTTGCTTGAATCATGGTCCCTTAATATTGTGCCTTGTGAACCGTAGGCCATTGGATCACCGAGCGTCTCCACAGGGTGCGGTGTATTGAGGAATGCCCTGAGAAATCTCTCTTTTTTGATGGGATTTGTGTTTTCCATTTTGTATAAAGAACTCCCTGGTGGGAGAAATGGATGCCTTGGGGATGTCTTTTCATCTGGTTGGAGGATGAATATTTTCCCCATTGGTGTGTATAATGATTTCTGATACCCAAAAAAAAAAAACCAAAGGAAAAAAGTTAACAAATTGAAGAGCAAATGGCAATGGTAGAAGAAATATGGGATTCAAGATTTCAACTTTCTTTTGAGCCCATCATATAAGTACAGATATGTTGATACGGGATTCAAGAATGAACCCTAGAAATGCATCCTAAATATCAAATACGTATCAGATACGAGGTTTACTATGGGATTCAAGAATGAACCCTAGAAATGCATCCTAAATATCAGATACGTATCAGATACGAGGTTTACTGCATGGCAAAGATCTAAAACAGAAATGTACTTACTTTCTTGTTCAGACAAGGATGTGTCCGAAACGTCCCATTCAAACGCTTAAGAATCTGCACCGCATAATTCGGATAGCTGCAAGAAAAAGCTCTAGGAACGATATCCCTATGCATCATCACGAAATGCACGTGTTCTTCGTCCACACCCAACATTTCAAGAATCTTTTGACCACCACAGAACACAAACGGCGACCCGAATGTAACAACCGGTAATAACGAGCTTGAGCTCACAGTTTTCCTCATTAAAAGCATCAAATCAACCAAAAGTGATAGACCTCCACCAAGTGAATGCCCTGTAAACTTTATCTTAGCCCTGTCTCCATATCTGTTTACATGGTCAAGTATTTCTGGCAAGAACTGTTCATATATCCCTTTTGCAGCTTCATATATTCCTCTGTGTACCAACACCTCTGTCCCCTGCAACCGATAAATTCGACTTCTTTAAGTCCCTCTCGTAAAATCAACGTGGTGCGACTAAAGACGTTTTTTTTTTTTAAAAGGAAAGAAAATTGAACTCAAATAGTATGTAAATGTACCTCAAATTTCACAGGTTCAAACATGAGGTTTGCTTGCCATGAGGCCAAAGAGTCTGAACCCTGCATATATACAAACCGAGCGATTTTAGTATCATGACGTAGGACCCGTCGATTAAAATGGGACCGACCATAAATGTACACTGTCAATCGTGTCAATCGTTACGGTACAATAAAATAATTATAACTTTTTCATACAAAAAAAAAAAAATGTAGTCACCTGGATGATGAAATATCTTGTATATATACTTGTATCATCACATATAAACCATTCAACTGGTGAAGTAAGTACTAAATCTTTAGCAGCCTTTAGTTTTTGTTTCTCATTTGCTGCAACCACTGATGTTATTGTTGATGCAGCAAAACATGCTGCCTTTTCCGGATCATACGCTCCTGTTTCGGATTCCCGTTTTTGTCCTTCTTCCTCGTGATTTTCCAAACTCGAGTCCTCAGACACCGCCGCCTCAGAGCCACGAGACACAACGACGTCGTTGCCATGAGATTGGACATAACACGCGGCTCTCGTAGCTATCTCGTAGGCAACATCTGGTTTAGGAAGAAGAAGAGGACAGTACTTGTCCTCGTGATTCGACTCGGTTTTCGACGTCGTCTCTAAAGTATCATCCTCCATAGCTCCTTCTTCTTCTATTTCAATCTTCTTATGTACTGAAGATGTGACAAAGTCTAATCCATAATATCTTCTAAGATCTATGGCCTGCATTATATTTTTTTATGTCACATTTAGTATCAAATCATAACTAATTAACATTGATTAAAAAAACTTTAATTACATACCTTAATCTGTGGGATAACATAAGCCATGTTACATAAGAAAGCCAGTTTAGAAAAAAGCTTGGCATCAGACCATGAAACACGGTTCAACATCTTCGAGAACAATTCGCTATCTACGATCACTTCGCCTTCATCATTACCATCATCATGACCATCATACTTGTCATCATCATCATCATCATCATCATCATAATGTACCTCGCATCCATCATTATCCTTTTCTTGTTTATCACTCCAATGGCGATGAATCTCCATCATCCTCTCTACCCAATTACTCCTATTCTCAACTTCTTCTTTACCTTTATTTTCTTCACCACCTTCTTCGATATCGACGCCGCCTTTTCTAAGATCCGAATCGAACAAGAATGTTCGGATCGGATGAGGAATCAAAGAAGCTGAGAGCTGCTGCAAGTTGAATACAGTACTTGCTGAAGCACTTTTCTTGAGCTTCGGCTCGGTTTTCGAGGCACGAACACGATTAACCGTGTAACGTATATGGCTATCAGAGTATGATCTCTGCATTTTATTATTGATGGAGTAGTAACATAACATGTTCTCTGAATAAGACCGTTGGATTCGTGTGTTTTTACGTATATCTGTACTCGAATACGACCTCGTAAGCTTGCTCTGTGTAGCTTGAGAGCTTGATATAGACATTGAAGCAACATCCATGGCTAGAAATTAATTTTTTTTCACCTGAGAAAATGTGAATACAAAAGAATTGTTAATGGACATAGTTTGTAAAATTGCTCAAGAGTTTTGGAACAATTAAACATAATGCAAGAAACGTTTTAAGGAGGTAAGAATTGACCAACATTGACTTAGTTTTCAACGTACTAACTATAAGGCAAGAAAAAGATGCTTACCAAATAACGTCATTAATTGATGTATGACTAAGAAGAAAAAGATTTTCAAAAAAAAAAATGAGCCCTGAAACCAAGGTGTGTGCTTAGACCAATAGACAAGAAGTTACATGCCATTTAGATCTTTTAACTTTTACAAGGAATCTAAAACACTAGATCTTGGAGGAAAGTAATTAGTAATGATATTGTCACAACTAGTCAGATACAACAAATATGCTACGACATGATGTGACAGTTAGACCATTCATAATGTGACTATTAAACCCTTTTACATCATGAGAGGTCTTACTGTCACATCATGTTGTATTAGTTGTTTCACGGTGGTTATAGTATAATATATTAAAATAGTGAGGTTCAACTACTGGAAAGTGGAATCTCATACACGAGGTTCACACAGTGGTTGTGATAGTAACATTACGTAGTGAGGTTCAATATATGGAAAGTTTAATTAACCTCGTATCTGTAAAGTTCTATATCGGTAAAATAATGTCTTGTTTACCCTCATATATAAGTGTGAGACATAAATATCTTGTCAACTCGGGTTACCCCTTTTAGACCAAACGAGGACGGTGGTCTAAGCAGTTGACCGAATTATTTATGACTCATTTAGCGCTACCAGACGCGGGGTTTGGGAGCGTTAAAGTATAATGATGCGACAATGAGAGCTTCACATAATGAGAGGTCTCAGTGTCATGTGTATACGTATCACATTGGTTCAACTTTCCAAGGGTCGAACACTGTGGTAGTAAAGTTACATAGTGAGGTTCAACTATTGGAACGTTGAATCTCATACTCGAGGTTCAACTTTCCAAATGTCAAACACAATGGTTGTAGTAGTTACATTACATAACGAGATTCAACCGCTGGAAAGTCGAATCTCATACATGAGGTTCAACTTAATTTATAACGTATGTCAAACACAGTGGTTGTAGTAGTTACATTACATAGTACAGTTCAACCAGTAAAAAGTCGAATCGCATATATAAGGTTCAACAATTAACATACGAGCTTCAATTTTTTAGAGATCGAATGTGGTCATTCAACCACACTAGAAATTTAAACATCAAACTCAGATGTAGTATCAAGCTTAGATGTTGTTTAGTGTCATTAATGACTCTAAGCACACATTACTTGAAAGCATATAAATGTAACGAGGTTGTTGAGGTAAAGTCCATAACTAGGTACTAATAATGATACAATAAAAATAATTAAACTTGGAATGCGTCATTAATTCCGCAAAAGATTGGATGGAAAAAGGCTGGAGGAAGGCACATGCTGCCCTCAAACTTTTATTAGTTTAATATAAATTAAATAGTATTATTTCATTTAATTATGTACAAATATTCCAATGCTATCAGTCAGATCACATTGCTTACCACATGAAAAAAAAAACACAAATTATATTAATTTAGCATTTTGATTCCCTATTATTCTAAACGCTGACATGAGCAACGTTCTAAACTAAGTGTTTTTTACTTGGGACATCCGTCACTCTGTGACAAATTAAACAAATGTTTTCATGTCAAATTAAAGTCATATAGTCTACAGGTGATAATATATATATATATATATATATATATGGTATGTGGAATTTTTTTTGAAGAAGCTTATGTGGAAATTAAATTACATATATAAAGAGATCTAATTATACAGTTTCATCTCGGATCTCGTGATGAAAGTTTCTCATCTATATAGATACCATCCAAAAATCACCCATAATCTATACACCATTCATATTTTCGTATGAAAAATGATTTAATCATAAAAGAAAGCATACCATAATACACTACATCATGATAAATAAAATATAAAAATACGTTTGAATAATTATTATGACTCAGTTATTGTGACCTTAATCAGAAACATTACCTTCACGCCATAACAGCTGGAGAATTTTCAGTATATATTATAGCTGGAGCTATCTCCTTAATACGGAGATGAGGAAGAACTAGCTAGTTTGTTCACGGGATACTAAAAAAATTATCTTTCTCTATAGCCTTTTAAATGCTTGTTAGACACAAAACAGAAAGAAGAAGATGATGATTTTTTTATTACATCCACATCTGTCCTTTTACATATATTAAATAGCACACACTTTCACAAGTCAACATACTAACACAATAATAAACATAGTAGACATTATTTAACTCCCCCTCTCAAGCTAAATGTCCCAGTAACAAATTTAGTTTGCTCCCGAAGTTGTTGAACCGATTCACGAGCAAAGCTTTAGTGAAGACATCCGCTATCCGTGATTCGGATGGAATATAGTTGACGACCAACTCTTTATTCAAGATCTTATCTCGATGAAGTGAACATCCACTTCAATGTGCTTAGTTCTAGCATGGTAGACGGGATTTTGAGCTAAGGAACTAGCACCTAAGCTATCACACCATGCCACTTTGGTGTTCCGAGCAATTTCATTTTCATCTCCTTAAGAAGTTGCTCAATCCATGCCATTTCTGCCGACAAGTTAGCCAAAGATCCGTACTCGGATTCTCGTGCTGACCTTTAGAAACCACAGATCGTTTCTTAGAACACCATGAAATCAGGGAGGACCCAAGATAGACACAATATCCAGTGACAGATTTCCTATCAGAAGGAAAACATGCCCAATCGGCATCAGAAAATCCTTGCAAGGAAAGAGTACCACTTGCTGAAAAGAACAGACTGTAATGTAAGGTTTCCTTGACATATCTTAAGAGTTTTTTTAATGCTGTCCAGTGAACCACAGTGGGAGTTTGCATGAACTGACTTAGATAGTTCACAGAATATGAGATATCTGGTCTAGTAGAAGTGAGAAATTGCAAGCCTCCAATGGCACTTCTATAGATAAGAGGATTTTGCAATAACTCACCTTGATTAGGACTCAGATGATTACCAACAGACATAGGGGTATTGCAACCTTTAATGTTCTCCATATTCAACCTTTTAAGAAGTTGTCCTGCATAATGCTCCTGTGAAAGCATCAATCCCTCAGAATTTCTGTAAGCTTGCATCCCCAAGAAATGTGATATAGGTCCCAAATCCTTTAGGGCAAATGCGAGTGTAGCATCTGGATGAACTTTTGAATTTGACCATCGAGCTCCCTTGTCACCGAATGTCATCAACATAGATTAACACATACATTAAATGTACATCAGTCTTCAATACAAACGGAGAATTGTCAGCCCTAGACTGAGTAAAACCCCACTGGAGCATCTGAGATCTTATAGCACTGAACCAGGCTCTTGGAGCTTGCTTGAGCCCATACAAAGCTTTATTAAGTCTGCAAACACACTGAGGTCTAGCAGCATCTTCAAATCCCTCAGGTTGTGGCATAAAGATGGCTTCACTGATTGGACCATTTAGAAAGGCATTATTAATGTCTACCTGTCTAATGGTCCATTTGAACATCACAGAATCTGTTAGAACAATTCTAATTGTAGAGGCTTTAGCAACTGGACTAAAGGTCTCAGTAAAATCCACACCATAAGTTTGCAGATATCCTTTTGCCACAAGCCTTGCCTTGTGTTTTAATACTGATCCATCAGACTTCAGTTTGAGTTTGAAAACCCATCTGTTTCCAACAAGATTTTGTCCTGGTTCACCAGGTACCAAGTCCCATGTATGATTATGTTGAAGAGCCTGAAATTCCTCTATCATAGCCTGCTTCCACTGAGGATTACTTAGAGCATCAGACACTTTAACAGGTTCAGTTAGGTGAGCAGGGATATTGGATCTGGTGATGGAAGAGTGATAGGCTTTGGGCTTATAGATGCCACTTTTGGACCTGGTTTGCATATGATGACCAGTAGGTCTAAGAGGTGTCATAGGTTGTTCCACACTACTAGGTGAGAGGGATGAGGGAGAACTTTCAGAGTCAGGATCTAGGTCTTGAGGAGATGTATGAGGAGTTAGGACAGGAGAGTAAGTGAAGGGACTAGGAGATCCATTGGATTTGGATGACACGGACTAGAGCTAGAATTTGTGATAGGACTCTCTCATGAACGACTTCAATGTCGGACACACCTTGACAAGGATCCTTATTAGAGTTTTCAATAGTAGTATGATTGTGATTCTCGAAGGATTGGAATCGGCGAGCGGTATATTTAAAGAAAAGGGGTAGGTATTGACAAGATTAGGGTCAACAAGGACAGACCACTATTAGGGCCTTGAGAGAAACCGGTTTTGAAGGGATATTCATGTTCATTGAAGACAACATCTCTACTAATGTAGATCCTTCCAGATCGATCAAGACACTTGTAACCTTTGTGCTTTGAGTGCTCAAACCTAGGTTCACACACTTAGTGGAATGATAACTGAACTTATGACTGTTGTAAGGTCTGAGATTAGGATAACAGGCACATCCAAATACCTTATATCTAGAATAATCAGGCTTGTTTTTCAGGAGAATTTGAGTGGGTGACTTGTTATTAAGAACTGGTGTGGGAAGATCATTAATGATTTGCACAGCCTGATCAAAGCTGTGCCACCAGAATCTAAGTGGCATGGAAGATTGAGCAAGGAGAGTCAGGCCCATCTCCACAATGTGCCTATGTTTCCTTTCTGCCCTACCATGTTGACTATGAGCATGAGGACAAGGATGTCTAAAGGAAATCCCATGTTCTTTAAGATAAGATTCAAAAACTCTATATTCCCCCCCCCGCAATCGGACTGAATGCATTTAATGGTGGTTTGAAATTGATTTTCAACAAGTTTCTTGAAGGCAATGAAGGTAGACAAGGCATCAGATTTGTGTTTCAGAGGGAAAATCCAGGTGTACCTAGAGTGATCATCAACAAAGTGAATATAGTACTGATACCCTAAAGTGGAAGTAACAGTCTTTGGACCCCATAGTCGGTGTATATCATATCTAAAACGAATTAGCATGAAAGGTGGATTTAGGATAAGGTAAATCATGCAATTTCCCAAACTGACAGGCCTCACAAAAGGATAAATCATCCACAAGATTGATATTACAAGAGTTCAAAATGGTTTTTAACACAGACTTAGAGGGATGACCAAGCCTCTTATGCCAAACATCAAGATTTTTGTCTAAAACAGTAGAACAAACAAAAGCATTACAGGTAATTTTATTGGATTCTGGCTGCTTCTTGGATTGGGGAGAGCTTTGTTGACTGGATCTTTGGATGACAGGAACCTGATACAGGCCATTTCTAAGAACTCCTATTTGCAGCAGGGTCTTGGTTTCCTTGTCCTTAACATAACAACAATGATTGTCAAATTCTATGATAACAGGATAGTCATTAGTGAGTTGAGAGACACTCACTAGATTCTTTGTTATATTGGGAACATGTAAAGAGTTTTTAAGGTGCAAAGACTGACTGTTATGGGTAGGAAGAAAACAAGAACCAACATGCTGTATAGAAAGTTGCTCACCATTTCCCACTGTTAGATTGTCTGAACCAGTGTAATCTCCAGTGATGTGCAGATTATTAATATCGAAGTTATGTGATTAGTTGCCCCACTTGTCAAGATACCAAGCTCCATCATGAACACTCGAGGTGTAGCAACCATAGCTTTGTTTGGAAGAGTTGTTGGAGTTAGAAGGAACAAAATCTTGCTCAAATCGTGCCGATGCGGTAACTATGTGCCCACTCTTGCCACACAAGCGGCACACGGGCCATTCTTGTTATTCTTGGAGTTCCTACTTCCACCTCTCGCCTCTATTATTTCGACCACCTCTGCCTCTATAGCTGTTGTTGAAGTGATTTCCAGGTCTTTGAGTGTAATTAGGCCTAGGATTGCTATTGCTGACATAGTTAGCAACGGTCCTCCATGTTGTCACCACCAATACCACCATTAAACCTAGCTAGGAGCCTCTCATGGACAAGGAGTTGGGACCGAACTTCTTGCCAATTCATAGACCCCACTCTTCTTTGTCAAATTCACAATAAGCGCTTCATACTCCCTATCAAGTCCACCAAGAGTAGCCGGGATGAGCTCGGATTTGGATATAGGATATCCGGCGCGGCTAAGTTGTCGAATATGACTTCATCCGTGCCAAGTAATGTCGCCATAGACTTTGACCCTTTGGTGGCTCGGGTCAAAGCACTCTTGTATTCCAACATTCTAGCTTCGCCCGACCGTTAAACAAGGTCTCTAGGGTTAACCAAATTTCTCTAGCGCGAAGTGCATCCTACAACCTCTTGTAGAGCTTCGGTAGTCATAGAGCTCATTAGCCATCCTATCGATGGCGATCGGTAACACTCCACTCTTCGACGGTCCGTGGTCGTTGGAACGGTGAAGGTGACACGGACAAAGAGTTTAAACTCGATCTAGGGAGCATTTCTTCACCAAGAATATGGTTCTCTAAGCAATGACCTCTAATAATAGGCAGAACAGCAGATTTCCACAACAGATAATTAGATCGATCTAATTTAACACGGCAAACCTGATTAAGGTTACCAGTAAAGGGGAGATTCGACATAGGTAAGTTCCCCAAGGAGTTAAAAGGACCAAGATTAGGTGCAGGTGGTAAGGAAGAACCACCAGTGCTCAAGTACAGAGGATTGTTGTCTATCCTACCAAAGGTCAAACCTGATATAGAAGGAAAACTAGACTCTGGAATAAATCCTTGCTGCATGTAGCTTCTAGGTGCAAAGGTAGTAGTTCCAAAAAGAGTTGAAGTCGGAATGCCAGTCGGCGTTGCTCCGGCGAGACTTGAAAGAGAGCCATGAGTGAATTCAAGTCCAAAGGCAGCTGAAACAGAATCAGCTCTTGTTTGAGTATTCTGTGGTCGGGGCGATGTTTCTCCAGCGGTTGTGGTGATTGCCGCCGCTGTTACACCTTCAGAAGCTGCAGTAGTCATGGTAAAGATCAAGACGCCGGCGAACCTCGTGGCTCCGATACCAAGACACAAAACAGAAAGAAGAAGATGATGATTTTTTTATTACATCCACATCTGTCCTTTTACATATATTAAATAGCACACACTTTCACAAGTCAACATACTAACACAATAATAAACATAGTAGACATTATTTAACTCTGTTGTACGGGATATATACTCGAAAATTATCTCTCTCCTTTTATGTTTGTTGTTCACGGGATATATACTCGAAAATTATCTCTCTCTATAGCCTTTTATGCCCGTTGTTCACGGGATATATATATATATATATATACTCGAAAATTATCTCTCTCTATAGCCTTTTATGCCTGTTGCTCACGGCATCATATTTGGAGTTCGCCCGACGCCCGACACATTAGAATTTTTCGATTCGGTTATCAAGTTCAAGTCAGACTTTATGTTCGATTATTTTTAGCGAGCTCGATTTTTAGCGTCCTCTATCTCACCGAAAACAAGGGGGCCGCACATCGGATTTTAATTCATTCATCGAGCTCAACAGAAACAAGTAAGGCTTTCAAATTCAATTATTTTTAGCAAGTTCGACGCTTGAACGTCCTCGACCTCGCCAAAAACAAGGGGGCCGTATATATATATATACATGTACGGATATGTCGGACCCAAATAGCGGACTCGAAACTCGAAAAAGGTGAATATTTCGAGTCCGCAATAAAGGTGCGAACTCAAAAATACTTTGGGAGAATCGTCACAAAAGCAAAATAAGCATTCATTACAAGCTCCATTTCAGCGAGCTCATTTATTACAAGCTCCGTTTCAGCGAGCTCATTTATTACAAGCTCCACAACAGCGAACCATCACAGTATTTCAAAGCAACAGATCCGCTAGCAGACTATTACTCCCCGCCTAACATTTCAAGAAAATGATTAGGGCACGGAGTAGGGGGCCATTGATGTACCTAAATCGTACTTAGGTCCGCGGATCCTTATTCAGGTCTGACCGACCACCGACGTTAGAGGATAAGGCCACAAGCCAAATTAGAGCCGCGAGTCTCCGGATCCATTTCAAGACCTCAACCTTATGCAGCCACAAAAGGGGATTAGGGGGGCCGACACGCGACCTCAGTCGGTAAACGGGTCCGCCAGCGACCTCGATCCTGTGTGGACACCGCCGAGATATTCGATCCACTTACCATCTAGATATTTAGTTTACTTAACTATTAAGTTTACTTAACGACTAAGTTTCCATCTCCTATAAATGGGGAGCTTTGTAAACTCATTTGAGATATGGGCAAAATGATATAAAACACATGGCAAAGCCGAATTGCCCCCGTCTTAGTCTCTTATAACGCACCACCGCCGGAATCCATGGCCGCCACCAAGCGCCACCGGAAAACACCACTAAAATACACTTTATATAGCCTTATATCCCTCAGTTAAACACTGTTACCGCAAACCTGATGTTTTTGACAACATCAGTATCCGGCCCAAAGGAAGGATATTATTTGGCAGAATTGTAAATACACATGTGGTGATAAATATGTGACAATTATTCGGTTTCCATGTGGATAATAGATACGGTCCAAAGATTGGTCTATTATTTGACAAGATTTATTATCAGTGTTTGATCACTACGCCAAAATGTCAATTACGAGTTAGTATTATCGTCCAAAGATGAGATATTCATGTCGTGCCGACATTTTGTGATGGGAAAATATATCATAAATTTGTTTGATTTCGGATATTCTTCGGATCTTATATATGTGAGCTTAAGGTTAATTAAGTTGTTATATGTATTTACTTTTAAGTTCTGTTTTAAAGTATATCTGCTCATTTAAGCATCATATTCCTCCAAATTCCCTATAATTTTAAAGAGTTGGAAAAGATGACTTGAATTTGTCCTTCACATTATGTATCTAGACTTGACATTTAAGTATGATCCTCTTGAACGTCTCAGTTAGGATAGTCTAGACAAACACATTTGTACTTTGAGAAGTGAGAGTGATCAAACATGTTGAGTTTAGTGATCATATAGGAAGCCATTTTAGATACTCTTAAAATTTGCTAAGGATTGTGGTGACCAATAAGGAATTTTTTGTGTTTAATAAAGTTGCACCATGTCTAGGAAGAGAAAGACAAGACATGCTTTGTCTTGTCTAAGCTACGCTCTATAAGGTACAAGGACTAATGCAACATAATGACACATTCTAAAATTAGCTCATTTGATTTCCAAACTTCGGATATTTAATTTGGATATCTGTGATGGACTACTGGTGTAATTTATCATTCTATATCTTCAAGCACAATATGGTAAATTAAATGTCAGTTATAACTGACATAAGGAATGGTGGGAGTTGAAGAAATCGATTTCCCACTGAGTGCAAGAAGTCAAATGATTTTAAATTTGGGCAACCAGAAAGTGCTAAATATGGTCACCATTAAAGGTAAGGGCACAATAAAATTTAAGGAAGCTGGTGGCATTCAACAATAGGGGCATAAATGACAATATAAGGATATTGGTTGTTTCTTATGTCAATAGGTAAGTACACAATGAAAGATTGCTTGATATGTCATGCTAAGTGAGCAAATAAAGTTAAGTTTTCCTTTTGGGTTTGTTAAGGGGTTGAGTTGATTTATGTGCCTGAACACACTTGGTGGATGGATTCTGATGCAACTATTCACTTGAGCATGAATATGCAGAGTAACTAGCATTATCATCACCGGTTGATGTTGAAAGATACATCTTTGTGGGTGATGGTGATGCAATAAAGTTTAAGGCTATTCAGAAACTAGATTGTTACTGAAGATTGAGCATTTTCTAGACTTGGAAAAGACTTCGGACAAATTAGGACATTCTTGTTCAATTAAGGATGATACCTTAGTCTTTCCAGGATTCAGATCAAATATGTTCTAATCATTTGGCTTTCAGTGATAATCTTGATACACTCTGCATTTAGTTTTCATGGCACAAATCAAATTTAAGTAATGATGGTTCCTATATGGTTTGGCATTAGCATTTTTTTTTGTAAAAATTTCTCGAAAGAGAATATAAAGGCTTATGTCAAATGGAACATTTGGTCCCCTTGATATGTCAAATGGATTTTGTCTGAGCAGGTTGTATTAAGGGGTAACAAACCAACACAGGAGATTAGATATTTGATTGCTCTATGTAAGTCTTAGAATTGATACATATGGTCATTTGATGTCTATTCCTTACGGTATGTTGGAATGGTCAGCAATAAAGTGTCACCTTCATAGACAATTATTGCTTTTAATTACCTATATCTAATGGTAGTCACTACGGAAATTAAAGTTGACAGCTTTCATACTAAATAAATACCACTACAGCAGTAACCAAAACCCAATATGAAATATGGACTAGGAAAACCTAGTATTCGGTGTAATCATATTGGAGGTTGTCCAACTAAGGTTAGGCCTTATAAACCAAAGGAATGAAAATTGGACTTAAGAATGGTCAACTGTTATGTGTGGTGTTTTATAAGAGATCCAGGGGTTTTAAGTTCTATTGTCCTACTTCCAGTTTTTTTGTTTTTATTGTTAGACGGGATCTGCAAGGTTCCTTGAGGATATTGAGTTTGGGGGGGAAGATAAGGTATAAAATATTATCTTTAAAGAAGAGCCTACCATGACTCTTCCTACAGTGGCAGTTGGTAACAATTTGTTATTCCCGAATGGGATGTATACTATTGCCAGATACGGTTTATGACAATATTCATGAACTTCCAATTAAGCAACCTCTACATCCTCAAGAACCTATACAGGAGCACAATGAGCATATGAGGTACCACATGAGAAATCAGTGGTACCACAACTTAGGAACTCTACTAGAGAGATGAGGTCAACAATTCAGTATGATTATATTGTTTACCTCTTTAATCATAAGGATCCTGGCATTATGGAGGATGATCCGGTTACCATTCCCCAAGCCATGGAAAGCTTCAACTCTCATAGTGGATTGAGGTTATGCAATATGAGATGAAGTCCATGAAGGACAATGACGTTTAGGATCTTCTACAATTACCAGAAGGATCGAAACCCATTGGTTGTAAATGGACATTTTAGACCAAGAGGGATTCAGATGGTAATGTGGAAAGATATAAGATTTGTCTTGTCATTAAGGGCTTTACTCAAAAGAGCATATGTTGTAAAAGGCTTTCTCTTTGGTTTCTTTGAAAGGCCCTTTCAGGATAATTATGGCTCTACTTGCTCATATGGATTATGAGTCACATCAGATGGATGTAAAGATAATGTTTCTCAGTGGTGACATTTATGAAACATTAATTTGGTGCTGCCAGAAAACTTTGCATTTGGCGACGCAAAGAATATGGTTTGCAAATTAAAGAAATCCATCTATGGACTCAAACGGGTTTTCCCGTCAATGGTATAATAGATTTCATCAAATTATTGTCTCTTTTGGTTCTGGGTCAAATTATGTTGATGAATGTATCTACCATAAGTTTAGTGGGAGTAGGTTCATACTCTTGGTTTGACGTGTCGATGATTACCGGTAACGATATAGTTTTTGGGCGTGAAACTAAATCATTTATCTTGTTCGGATTTGAGTTGAAAGATTTAGAAGACGCTACTTTCAGTTTCGGGATCCATGTATATCGGGGTTATCCCTGAGGTATTATTGGATCATTACAAATAGACTATATCGATAAAGTTCTCTTAAGAGATTCGACATGCTGGATTGTAAACCACATGGTACCCCTGTGTCTAAGTGAGACAAGTTTAGTCTCAAACTGTGCCTTTTTTTTAATGATTTAAAGTAGGAGGAAATTCATAATATTCCCTCTGATTCATTTGTTGGGAATCTAATGTGTTCTCATGTTTGTACGTATCAGGTTATTACGTACGTTTTAGTCAGGTTGAGCAGATTCTTAAAAGATCCTGGAAAGGGTCATTTGGTTGCAGCCTATTAGGTTATAAAGTACATACAGAAAACAAAATATAGGATGCTCACATATATGGAGTCAGAAAAGTTAGAGATCATTCAGTATCCTGACTTAGATTTTGGTGGATGTAAAGATACATTTAAATCCACATAAGGATATGTCTTCATTTTGTCAAAAGAAGTTGTTTTTCTGAAAAGTGCTAAGCAGACACTTATGACTTGTTTGACTTTGGAGAAAAAATTTGGTGCATTTGAAGCCACTAAAGGTGGGATATAGATGCGGAAATATGTTTGGTGCATTTGAAGCCACTAAAGGTGGGACAACCACACAAGATGTTCTTGAGCATATTGCTCATATGGGTGTCATGTCAGTTAAGGATACTCAGGTTTAGTGGGAGTTTGTAATTGATAACGTTTGTTTCGATATAGACACAGTTTTCAGTTGTTTCGGTTAAGGTTAAAGTTACAGTTACCGTTATTTCTATAGAAATTAAAGTTTTGTTGTTCACACTTTGATCTCGATATACGGTTTTTGATCTCATTAAGTTTAAGGTGGACCTGTTGGAAATATACATGTTAACATCACATGTCATGTTATTTTCCATGCTACGCATCCACATCATGATCCATGTCATTCATTTTTATTAGCATATGTGATCATTGATGGGTCCCGTCACGACAGATGTGACGAAGGCCGCTTTGGTCCTATGTTGATGGGATTGATGGACGGGATTGTTATTGATACAATTTTATGACGACAGCAAAGTTGAGCGCTCATTCGGTTATATTATGATAAATAATTATAAGGTTACACATATAGCCCAAGTGGGAGATTGTTGGATCATTAATCCAACGTTGGGCTTATATGTGAAATAATTATTTATTATGGACTGTCAATAAAGATTAGCCCGATGTAAAAGTGATCTAATACGGTTTATGGTTATTGGGTTATGATGTATCATTAGGGTGTGGGCCTTTTATGTGTAGAGACTAAGAGGTAATTTATGTTTCGTTGATGGGTAGAATCAGAAATACCTAAAATATAATTAACTGTATAAAGGGGTCATGGTCCCTAGGTCACACACTATTCTAACTCTTCTGTCTCCCATCATCAGAGAGATTACAGAGGATTTCAAAGGGGTTCTCTGAACAGTTCCAGAAAGTGTGTAGATCTAGAAGATCGGATCCTACGAGAGATTTACAGAACTACAGATTCAGGTACGCTTCCGTTTTTCATCTTTAGTTCAGATTCTTGATAGTTTAGCATAAACGATCCTGGATCAAAGTGATTCATCACATACGGTTAGATCCAACATAAAAGGCTATAGAGCTAGCTAGTATGGTCACGGGATACTCGAAAATTATTTCTATATCTACATCTACACTACTTTAGAAGAAGGAAGGGTTTAACCCCTTCCCTCCATGTGTCCCAAAAATTATACAACAAGAGGCAAATTATTGACACTTATTTTATTTTATTTTTTTATTGGCTCCTTTTTTTTATACTGTTTGTGCATCGGCCCAGCCCAAAAAGAAATTAAATGGCCTTTAATTCATCTGCCCATTATTATCTCCCTGCTATAAAAACCTACTAATACCCTAAAAACATTGCTTTTCTTCTCCAGCCGTCATCAACAAGTCGATTGAACAACAAAACAGGTCCCTCGGTCTTAATTTTCCTCTCAACCGCTGCTTTCCTTAATTGCTATTGCAGATTTCTCTTCTCCTCAAGAAATACGGATTCCTGTTTGAGTTGTTTGGATCCATTGGTTCAACACAAACATCCGTTGGAGACAATCTGTATCGACAGAATTTGAGATGTTTTGCATTTGTCATTCAATCAAAAAGAAAGCGGATGATATAGTCTGATAAAAGGTACATGTTTTCACCGGATTACTGATGGAAAAGTGATGAGAGACAAATTGTCGCGCATTATTATGACATTTTACCCCACTTTTGATACCACTTTGAGCATTATTGTACCAATACAAGTCATTAACTGCTTAATTTCATCCAAATGTGTAGATAGTAATTATTAAATAAAATATCATATTTTGATAGGTTTTGTACCGGTTTAGTAACCGGAGCGTCGTGTCGGGTTTACACTTGGTATTTTTGTGATTTATTGCAGGATTATAGGTTAACCAAGACCCCTAGTGACGACATGTGTTGAGCCTAAACACATCTTTTGAGGGCTAGAAGAGTATGCCGGAAGCTATCGAGTTCAAACGGATCAATTGTCCTTAGTGCTTCTACCGTAGCCTATCTTCAACGGACATTTGAACCCACTTAAAGGCATTTTCTGGGGAAGATTGCTTCATGAGAGTTGTAGATCAAGAAACGAGCTTTCCAACGCACATTGAATCACATCAATCGGAGGTCAACTCAAGTTATGATCATTTTACCGAGAACCGGCGCAAACCGGATCTTTTACGGCGCGCGTGTCGAATCGTCACAGAAAGCTGTCAGACTGCTGTGTCAGAGTTAGTTATACCAGCGCACGCCGGATCTTTAGCGGCGCATGCCAGAACGCCACAGAAGCGGTTTTCAGCATAAAAACTCATTCTGGATCGCATTTTCCCCAATTCTTTCCACCCCAAAAACTTCATCTTCTTCCCCCCTCTTCTCCAACTCTTGCAGACACACACCCACGTGCCAAGGGGCTTTTCAAGCCAAAATTAGTTACAATATTTAGCTAATTTCATCACAAATATAATCCTAGAATGTTAGTCTAATTTCTTGGTGTATCTTACGTGGAAGAAGCTCAACAAATTGGTGCAACCTCCATTGAAGCTCACCGGAGATGGAAGCAAGCTTGCCGTTGGAAGGAATTCAACATCTTGATGGGTTTCTCCATTGAAGCTCTAGAAGGAAAATGCAAGCTTTCTCTTATACAATTCAACGGTTGTAATCGGTAATATTCTAGTTTTATTTTTGTTTTGATAATCTTATTGCTATGAATACTAATTTCAACGTGTTAGTAATTGTAGTAATGAGTAGCTAAATTTGTAAGTAGCCAAGATGATGTTGTTGTGATAGTTATTATTCTCTATTATGTTAATTGGGAATGTTAATTCATATATTTCATAGCTTTTTGTGTTGTTGTTATTGTAAGGTATAGTGCCCGAAAGACAGTTATATAATTGTTTTAGGACGGAATTAGTAATTCATCTTATTATATGCATGTATGCTTATAATTAAGACACTACGAAAACCCTAAGTACCTCGTTTATGTAATCACATAACTCGGTGTATGGCTATACACAAGAGGATTGAGTTAGTGAGATGTACTTAAAATTAACTTAGTCCGTAGCGTTTATTAATCGAGTATGGGTCTCATGATTAATTTGCTATTAATGCGCCCGAACACTTTACGGTGTGACGGTCTTATCCGGACTGTCGGTAATAGGGGTACCTAGTGGGGCATTTATATATGATGATAATCATATAGGACTCGGACCGATTTGATTTGAGTTCTCGATATAATTCCGTGATCGAGAAGTCTTATCGAATCACAAGATGATCATATATGGATTAATCGAATCCTGAGGTGATCACAGACAACTGCTTAGACTAGGGTAGAGTTTGACGTGTTAGTAAGGATCACTTCGCAGTATGTGGTCCAACACTTCTCGTTGGCTCTATTCTGGAATGAGTGAGTGGTCTGTGTTATCACAAATATGGAATCCATTCCTTCCCTCGGGAAGTAGATAGACAGCCCTTATTTGTTGACCCTAAACCGATCGATGGGCCCGCCTCATATTATATTGGTTATGAACTAATTGATCACTAGGGGGTTAATGTTAAATAAGGATAATATGTTTCGAGAAGGGTTTACGGAAATATCCCGAATCGAAGTGAACAGTCTATGGAGGATTTATCCGTATGTAATGATTATATCAATGGACGATTTCGACTCATAAATTGAGTGTAAGTTATCTATATTCGATAGAGTTCAATTTCGGGTTTATGGTGGTGTAATCCCGGAATTAATAGGTTGGATATAATTATTCTGTCTGACGAATAATTTTATCTAATTTATTGTAGCTACTGAATATGGGTCAATGGTCCCCGACGTGGCTCCCGAAATAGCATAATTGGATTTCTCGTCGTTGCACCTCAATTATAATTAAATAGTGGATTGGGCTATTTAAATTGATATGTGGATTAATTGTTTAGTTGGACTAAATAATTAAATACACGGAAAAGACATTTTTCGTGGACTCGGCCCAAATTGGTGTGTTGACTTTTTTGACCAAATTGGTCAAATATAGAAAATGCGTGTGAACCTTTTTTGATCAAAAGGTGGCGCCATTTTAATGTTAATAATTAGAAAGAAATTAGTTTTCTTGGATAATTATTTGACATGTGATTTATCTTTTATTTGTTAAATGATAATTCATGGAATATTAGATAATAATATGATTTATCCTAATTTGTTTGGGATAATTATTTTATTTATCTTTTATTTGGAAAAAGGATTAATGTAATAATTATCTCTTAATTATTTAATCCTTGGAGGTTAAGATTTACTCTCCTATATAAAGAGAGTTCTTCCAAGCCTTTTGACACACTAATAATCACGCCATTATTGACAAATACTTGGGTTGATATTTCGACCAAGTATCTCGGGTTTCGAGTTGGAATAATCTTCGGGATTATTCCGGTAGCATATCAAGGAGGTCCGGCGGCGGGAAACACCATCCACCTGGTGTTGTTTGGGAGACACACGTTGGAAGGCCGTGGCTTCTCAACTTGCGTGGATACTACTTTGTTCTTGGAGTTAAGCACCATAAAAAGGTAAAAATCCAACCCCCTTGTAGGATTAGATCTTTTATTTATGTATTTTGTTTCGTTTAGATCTAGATCTGATGCCTTCCGCTGCGTAATCGGGTCAATCCATAATTGATCCGACGATATTACATCTAACAGTTATCTTTTCCTATTTGCACCGCAGTGCTTGTTTGTGTTGGATTGATCATCTAGCACTAGCACACACACTTAGTTGAGACCGAAAGGAGATATTAGGTGTGGGAGAAGGAATAGGGAAACCGGAAGGTAAAATTGACCTTAATTGGAATTCGATTTCTTATCCGGGGATTATTGACACTGTCATTGCATTCAAGATCTTAATCATGTTGAATCATTAGGTCTAGGGTTCTTAGACCAAGGAGGAGACATAGAGTGGTTTCATTCATTCGTATGAGGGGAAACTACTAGCTTAGGAGTGCACCGGTAACACACACTTGAACACTAATGGAAGGTTGGTAGGTAGTTCATTCCCATGACACTAGTAGAGATATACTTGATCTTTACGTTGTTTTGGTTAGGCTTTTTATCATTTATCACCCTTTGTAGTAGTAGATTTTAGATAAATTTACCTTCTTGTTGATTTGCGACTTAGATCAAGATAATAATAGCTTTTTGGTGTTCAACCTCACAATCCTCGTGGATACGACATTGACCACTTACTAGACTACAATTGACCCAGTACACTGCCGGTTAGATTGGACACCTAGAAAAGTTCGATCAAAAAGCTGGTTTTGGTTACTAAAGTTTGTCTTTTATTTGTCACTCATGTAGTGGAGTAGTTTAAACCTTGATTCTTGTTTTAATCTGTTGGTTTTTGTTGCAGTTGAAGAATATGTGTAAGGAATGAGCATAATGGGGTGAGTTTTATCGGTTTCCTGCACACATATCCATCACAATCAATCGAGACACGGTGAGTGAATCTGCTAGCTCCGTGATCCCGTTTTTGAAATTGAATCGATTGGATGATTACCTTTTCAGTTGAATGATTGATTTCGAGTATTGATTTGTGCAGGATCTGGTTTTGAATGAGGAATTTCAGCACATTCTGCATATTCAAAACACCAATGCTTGATGGATAGCAGAAGGTGTTGTTATTACTCGCTGAGAAACAAGTAAAAAGAAACGAGCTGAGTTTCTCTTGCTTTATATGGATGTTCCACATTGTTTTTTTTTGGAATTCCTTTTTGTTTCATAGCTTTTTCCTTTCAATTAATAGTTGAGGGTTTATAGTATTGCCATTTATTTCTACTATGCTATAAAGTTTTGTTTTTTCATTTTTTTAATCTATCCTCCTTGTTTGGTTCTTTTTTTTAAATCTTCTTTAAGGGTTGGATCGTTTATTTATGGAATAATTTTAGTGGCTTGGTATGGGGGGAAATCATTCAGATTCCACTGAAGAAGGGAAAGAATTTTTCTGAGAACCGAAAATGTTGAAAACTTGCATTGTAAGGATGAGGAAAGCATCAAACATTCAGTGCAAACAAGTGCAACCCACCCCGTCTCTATTGTTCAAACGTGATAGCAAGATTTTTTCCACATGCAGATTGCATATGAAGTACCTAATGTGCCATGGCTACATTTGATTTTACGTTTTAACCTTTTTCTTCCTCATTATTTAGGGACATGGTAGGCATGGACCTTGAGTTAGCCCGTTTTATGAAATGCATGGAATCCACAATGAAAATCCCGTGTTTTGCAGACACAGGAAGTGTTATTGATCTTGAAGAAGGGAAAGAAAAAGGTACATGTTTTATTGGTAACACCCTTTCTATGCTCACATTAATTTTACTTACCCTTCCATTTAGTTTCGGTAGTAGTATTAGGGTTTTCATTTCACAGATGCGGCTGCGGCTACTCCATCACTCTCCCCCACGCCTACATACAATCAACTTTCACAGATCGCCTCACTTCTCACTCTCATTTGCATCACTCCAAACAGGTACACTCTCTGGTTCAAGCTATTTTGTGCTTTTTGTTTCTTGTTTGATTAAGTTGCTTGTTCTTCAATGTGTGTGCACTTATTTGAATTTCTCCACACACAAAAATCTGCTTTATTTGAATGGTCCATTGCCTCCATTGTGTTTTCCTATGTTTTTCTGCTCTTTTGTTTGTCAATTTAGGCTTTTGGGATCAGATTCTGTGTTACTTTGCTCCGATCAGTCAGGTTTTGTATTTTTTCTGTTTAGGATTTGGGATGCGAGGGTAGGGGGGATGAAGGGTAGGGTTAGGGCATGGTAATTCACCTACGTTTTATGCTTCGTATGGATGTTCCACATTGTTTTATTTTTAATTGTTGGGAATTCCTTTCTCTTTCAGGGGTTTTCCCTTTCACTTAATAGTTGAGGGTTTATATTCTTGCCATTTATTTATAGTAATGCTCATTTTCTTCTGGAGGCTAGATCCGAGTCTATTGAAAAAGAAAAAAAAGTTATAAAAAAAAAATCCCCTCCCTCCGCTCGTGTTCCTTTCAACTTTTTGGATCTTTTTTATTTGATCTGTACTATAAAAAATAACCCTATAAACTATAGACATATAGTTATTATTATAAAATTACAATATTAAAGTACAAAAAAAGTATAAAAAGGGTAAATGGAAAGAGAAATAACATTTCTTTAATTTCTTTCTACGGACTGCTCTTTGTCATGGGGGATTCTTGAATTTGATTGTTTTTGGGATTATATTCTTGGCAAACCCAAAAGAATCTACAGTGGTTTGGACTGCTTCTGGTGCACGCCATTAATGCAAATAACGCCGTTTACCGTTCGTCGTGGCTCAAGCATCTTGTGGTACAAACGATTTCACAGCCTGTTCCTTCCGCCGTTTACAATTTGATGGAGATTTGATGTTTTGGTTTTCCAAGAAATTGATGCGAAGATAAGCTCAAATTCTTGTCCTTTTCGGTATGACTCTGACAAGTGTGTTAAATAGTTTTAATATATAGAATATGGGTGATAAAGTTCAGTAGCATGTTGGGCTATAACTAATGGTTTTAGCATGTTCAGTAGCATGTTGGACTACTTAACCCGATAGTGTAGAAACATACCCGATTGTAAACCAACTCCACCATTGATCTGAAACATACCCGATTGAGTTAGCTTGTCCTCAAAACATACCCGATTGTAAAGCTGCTTCAATTTGATCCCTTTTAGAAAATTGATCTGATTATAATGCATATAATTAACTGTTAGTTATTCAATTGACAAAATTGGGCACTTTTTTGATGACTTTAAGCTCTGTTTAAGTTTGCTCAAAAAGAAAAGGGGAACAAAAAAAATGACATTTTATTCGCACCACCGCAGATTTAGTGGGCACCAAACTACTTTCACAGTCAATAATCGACTTTCAGAAGATTGACGGTGAGGATCGACTTTTTGAAAGTCGATTGTAGACTAAATAACGGGCTTTCCAAAGGTGGATTAGGTGTGGTGCCGTGTTAAGTTTGGGGTGTGATGGAAATAAGTACTCCCTAAATAAAAAGGTGCTTTTGTTTGATTGAAATACTTCAAGTGATTCCAGTAGCTGAAATGAATTTCTTGGTTTGTTTTGATGGTTCTAAGCATTTTGCTTTTTTGAGTTCTGTATTCAAATTCCAATCTTTACAACTTTGAGGGTTCTGGGCATAATGAATTCTGACTCGTTTATTTCCGTATGCTATTTCTTTCTGGATTTCCAGTGCAGACATGGAAAAGCTTATCTATTCGACAGGTGTAAGTTTTCAATCTGTGGTTCAACCTTTAATAATTGACTCATATAGTTACATAGAATAAAAACAGCTCCTACATACGTACTGCCTTATCACATGTATGCACAAGATGCTATTGAAGTGATTGTCTACAAGAAACAACAGATTTTGTAACCAGCTAAAAGTATAATAGTGGAGTAGCCAGCTAAAAGTTCACGGGAAAAGTCTGCTGCCATGCATATATACAGTATGATGCAGTTTCTACTATGAAACATTGATTAGATACTGAACACTCTTGTTTGGTTTTGGTATGGATATGTAATGAAGATTATTGTTCTGGTTTTGGCAGCACGAATGTTACCTATGGAGAGAAAGAAGAGAGTCCGATGATGACCGAGATGCACTGTTGTTGACTTATTCTGTGTCTCTTGTGGCTCAGATGTTGGATGGAAATACGTACGATCCATTGCCTAGACCTTTTCTTTCTTTCAAAATGTGATACATCATACATGCCCGACTCGAATAAACACAACTTTGACACAATAATCATTTGAAAACCATTCATAAACAATATGTAGAGTTGTGCATGTATGATTTTCCACCTTCCTTTTTGCTTGCGACTACCAAGTTTTATGACTTATTAGGCGTTTTCTCTCTCATTCTCTCCCATGCACGGGGATGAATTTTGCATGAAACATGAAAAGAGACAGAAGTATAAGGAAGGAAAAGCTATCCTCGAGCGGTTAGTATTTAACTATGGGGAAATTCAACTGTAGAATGTTCATTTCAGTATTCACAATGAGAAGATGTATATCATCGAATCAAAACACGACAATTGCCTGATTTTTGTGGGCATGTGGTAGTCTGCTTTGTGTAGTAGCTTGATTCATGTGTGTTTGATAGCACATGACCTGAGATGATCGTGAATCTGATATCAATGAGAACACTCTACGGTAGAATTTCCCTTTTAGATGGTCAACAATTTTACGCATTCATGTTGAACAGAACACAAGTGTGAGTTTGTGTATGATGTCTGAATTTGGACGTTCAGGTTCAAGATTGCTGATGATGCTTGACTTATGTTGATTTTCTTGAAACTTCACAACTCATCCCAATTGTACATGTACATGGCACCATGTTTCTCAAATTATTATCATGTTAAACTCAGAAATTGAATTGTAATACAAAAACCGGCAGCTTTTCAAGCTTTGCGCACTGATAGTTGTAATACTCTGCATTTTCTGTGATATTTCATTGCTACTATAAACACCCTACTACTATGTGAAAAAAGAGATTAAAAATCGGAGGATAAAGGTTGTCTGATACATCAAGGTGGTAAGGCAATAATGACCATGATGTGTAGGTTTAAAGTGTGCCCAAAGTAAATTTGTGGTGTCGATAGAAGCTGTCTATGTTTATAAAGTGAATATATTGTATTTATAATTTTTATAATAATAAAGGGTCTATGCCATTTTTTGTTCCTCGCGATACTTCCTTTAAATTTTAAAAGCAGACAGTTGCATAATATGACCGTAAGAAACATCATAAAACTGTAGCAAAAAAAACCAACACAAAACCGGAAAACGCAGAAATTATGTTGTAAGCAATTTTTACCAAACTAAGACTATGTATGCATGTGTTATATTCTAAAATCTGCGAGAAAAATGGAATAATACCGTGTTTAAGTCACATCCAAAATGTATTATCAAAAACAAAATCAACTAACATCCCAACTACAACGAACCCAAGCAAAACAAGAACCAACAGCAGAAGGACATCAGCAGCAAAAGGACATCTGCAGACTCCATGAAAAGATCAGCAGAGTGAGGATGATAACCAACAAAAGACAACAACAACACTTGCAGGACCAAATCAGGGACAGAACAGACAACACTTAGAAACAAACCCAAATATGCACCCAAAAATACAAAGGAGCTGAGCAATCCTATAAAAGCAGCAACAACATGATATACACCCAAAAACACAAAGGAGCTGAGCAATCCTGTAAAAGCGGCAACAACAGGATAGCAGGCCTCACAAACAACAGCATAACCTACTGAAGGGGAAGTCTGCTGAAGATGTAGCAGGCACACAAGAGAACAACAAGGCCCAACAACATGAGGAAGCAACATACCACTCACCATTGAACAAATCAGCAGCAAGAGCAAACAGCAGGTTTCAAAAATAGCAAACAAGACATCAGGAAGAACCTGATATGTCAGAACCTGATATTGGGCTAACACACACAGAAACTAAGGTCCAAAGGCCAAGAACCACCACAAGTAAAGGGGAACCAGTTGGCAAAGAAAGAAGCTAGAAAAAGGAGCAAATCTCTTCCAAGCAACAATCAAGACCGACAACCCCTTTGCAACAGTTAGCATCCTGAACCACCACCAAAAATCCAAGAAAACAAAACAAAAGAGCAATATCTTCAGGACTAAAGAGCACGAAACGAGAGAGATCACGAAATCTCTTGGAAAAACCAAGGGACAACATTAAAACAAAGCCCCAAAGGGAACAACAAAGAACCGGAGGGCGGTAGGGTCCAAGCGGAATCGGAGGAAACCTTAACACAAGCGAACAACAACAGGGGAAATGGATATTGACACCAAACTAAGACCACGTATGCATGTGTTATATTCTGAATATGTGAGAAAAATGAAACAATACCGTGCGTTAAGTGGTATCAAAATGTATTACTCAAAAGTGTATTTTAATGTTTACTTTCAAACCAAGCTTTTATGCCTTAATATATGCTAGTCATCATTATATATATGAAACAAGTGAAGAACTTCAACTAATATGTACACGTCGACGCATTTGTTCAATTAATTCCGTTTGGGTTTTTTATTTAGTTAGCCCAATGGTATAATTATAAAAAAAAGGTTCAGGCCTGCTGAGTGATCCGATTAATTTAGCATTTTTTGTATACGGAAGGTGGAGATAATAATTTGTAGGGTTCGACTTCGGTTGCAGTTTTCTTAGGAGAGAAACGAAGGCTGCTTCTACTTCGTTTGCTGGACTCTGGTTGCATTAGCTGCCACTCTTTCCGTTTCTGCTGCCAATTGAATTCTTTCAAGGTCAGTCGAGTTCTTCTGCTGCTGGAATCCCGCCGGTCCGACCACACCGGAATTGTTTTGGGTTCGCAAAAATTTCCTTTTTTTTTTTTTATTTTTAATTTAGTAAGATGATCTTTTTATTGACTCCTTCTGTTAATAGAACATATCTATTTGTTTAGGTAGTTTAATGGGAAATTTGTGGGAATATATTATGCATTTTGAAAATGAACGAATTATGTTTCGCATCGTTGGAGAGTGGAGGCAATGCAGATGGGAACCTTAATTTCACCCGATAGAATTTACCATAGACTATACTATTTGCACCAAACCAGCCGTTAATTGAATTTTCATTTTCTGGAGGTCAAATGTGAGAATCGATCTCCGGAAAGACGACTATTGGCTCAAGAATCCACTTTCAAAAAGTGGATTGAATGTAGTGCAGTGGTAAACCCGTTTTGGTGCAAATAGTTTGACATCTGGAAAGTTGCTTGTTAGCTCAATAATTGACTTTCAAGTTTCAAAAGGTGAATTTAATCAAATAATGAATTTGCTTGATCTTGATATGATGAACTCTTTTTTACAATTCCTTAATAATTGATGATTTATTTAGGCAGTTGAACTGGCTAATGATACAGTCTGATAATATGTTTATGTTATTGTGTTTCCTCAATATTCATCCTTGAGGAAGTTACAAAAAGAACATGAAAAAGATTCATTCTTGATGAATATGTCCCGTGTATGAAATGGTTCTAAAGATAACATTCAATTGGCATTTTTGGGTTTAATTTACTTGTACATATTTTGAGTTAATGTCCTGTTGCTCCAAACTAATTTTTTTTAGTTAATATCTTGAGGTACTCATTTACAGTCACAACTTGACTCCTTTAAACATCACTGTATTCACATTCAGCTTTGTTGATGTTCTTATGTTCTAAGTTATCTTGATGTGTGATTCACATAGATTCAATTAATTTTGTTAAGTTCCTGTATTCACATTTACAATTCATTATTTGTGTCGAGTACTATGATGTTCAGCTTCTTATGAGTTTTGTTGTTGTATTAGGTTGTTGTACATTAGTTTGTCTTGTCTTTCTAATCATAGTATTTACTTAAATTTCCATCTGCATCATGTTCCCCTTCTGTTCTTACTGTTTTATTTTACTCATTGTATTGCGTCTACACACTCTTTTTACTTGCATAGTTCTTGCTCAGCTTATCTTGTCTACGTTCTCATACTATCAATCATTCATTCTACAAATTGTAACTATACTCTCCTAAGCATCATAAACAACCACTTGCCTTTTGATGCATGCCTTCATTTCTTCTCAATATTATTTTACGAATTTATTTTCAGGGCCGTATTGCCGTGAATTGCCCGGCATAGCTCACTAGTTAAGATAATTTAATGAACTGCACTGCATTACATAGATTTTTTTAGTTTGGATGGACTTAATCCCTCCCCTAAATATTAAATTTGACTATGTCGATGAAACATGACAGTAAATTATTACGACCGCACACAATTTTTATCTTATTTATTGTTTTACTGCTTTAAAATCAGCCCCAAAAAAAAAAGCACAGTTCAAAAATAATTTATTTGGGCTGGGTTGGGGATTTCAATTTAGTTTGGTTTCAACTGGTTTGGTTTTCCTTGGTTTGAATCAGGTTGAGTTTTGGTTTCTTTACTGCTCTCTTTTTTTTTCTCTCAATTTCAGGTAAAATATGGAGTACGTTAACCCTGAAGGCCTCCGGTTAGATGGCCGCCGGCCCTTGGAGGTTTGTTTGCATCCTTTTTTGTCTCTCCTTTTTTCATTTTTCATATTGGGTACTTTCCTGCAAATGTTTCATTTTTTGTTTTAACTTGAATCAGATGAGAAAGCTACGAGCGGAGATAGGGGTTGTTTCAAGAGCTGATGGGTATGTGATTTATTTTTGTTTTTGTTTTTGTTTTGTGATATTAACGTGATGTATATTAGGACGAAATCACATTTCTTGCATATATGTATGGAAATTGGAAACTGGAAATTTGTTCGAACGAAGCATTTTTTGAAATATTTGATCCTTAAATTAAATAGGTTCTGTTTGATTTGTTCAATGATTGCAGCTCAGCTGTTTTTGAAATGGGCAACACTAAAGTTATTGCAGCAGTTTATGGTCCTAGGGAGGTAGTATGTTCTTCTTTTGAATACGATTCTCTAGCTTTTAAGAATTTAATAAGTTGTCTATACCTCAATGAAATCAAACTTACCATTACCACAGTAATAATGTCAGTAATCATTTCAGCGTCCGATTACTATCTATGAGCATTTTATCCGGGAATTTTTAGTGACATTTATTATGGCATGGCTGTTTCCAAGCTCCCTTGGAGAATATGGTTAGATTACTTGTAGAGTCCATGTTAGTTGCTGGCCTGATGCTCTGCTTGTTCATGCGCAAATCCTCCTTAAACTTATTGGCTCCAGACAATGATTAATATGTGTAGTCCTTGTCATCTATATTCATCTATTTTTATCTTCTAATGTCAGTAAAGTTCTTCTGAATCTTGCTCTTTTATTATAGGTCCAAAATAGAAGTCAGCAAATTAATGACAAGGCCCTGGTAAAATTTTGATATCTGCGTTATGTAATTTCATTTACTCTTTTACTTTGCTTGTGGAAGATGCAAACTTGTTGCAATAGAAAATGCTCACACACATAATGGATGAGATGTTTACAGTTTCCAAAAATTGTCTTAGTATGCTTGCTTAGCCCTAAAATAGATCAAAAGATGTCGGACTTCATGATCTAGTCTACAATTACGTAGTTTATTTTTGTATTACTGATGGGCAGCCTTCTAGGTGCGCTGTGAGTATAGCATGGCTAATTTCAGCACTGGTGAGCGCATGAGAAAGCCAAAGGGTGATAGGTACTGTTATCATTTCCTTCTTCTGAATTTCATCAGATTTGTGTTTTATCTTTTCACACCACTTAAACATCAAGAGGCTTTAGTTGTAGCTACACACAATCTGCCCTGTTAATTACTGTGCTGAGGAAAACTGATGCAAAAAGTCCTCACGATACGTTGTATGCTGGTTGTATGGTTTCTTTATAGGGATGTTCCCAATCTTTGTACTACCTGGCACATCTGTTTACTGCTTCCATTTGCTTTCTTTCATTAGTCTCTCATTTAAAAATTGTTACTTTTTTATTAAATCATAGTAGTTTAGCTTCCCCTAATATGCATTTGGATTTCCAGCCTTTATTCTGTGTGGAAATTACTGAAACCTACTGTGGTATCATTGTTCATGGAGTATAAAACCTATGAAGTCCTTTGTAATTGTTGGAATGAATGTTCCAAGCCGACATTGAAGGTGTGTTCTTTTTCCTTGTTGGATGTCTGAGGCATCCGATCTTCTCTAATTTCTTCTTCCTATAAGCATTCTAACAAATTGTACACTCTTAAAGTGTCTTTGAAAGAAAAAATTATATATCTTAGCGCAGTTTAAAGTTTACTTCTTTCAGTCCATATAGTGAAACAATTCAGTTTGTTGACTGGTTAAGAATGATCATAATCCACAAGTCCAATGCATGATCCTTGTTATTTCTCCAGTGCTTGAGTTCTCGCTTGTCAGGGTAGGGGTAGGGCAGCTGAGAAAGGGTATCGCGTGTTATCAACTGTTTATTATTGATGACTGTGTACCGTTCACTACATTTCGTTTCCATGCCCAAGTAACTGAGCTCCTGTATTTCAATAAGTAATCGGTGATTTTATTTTGGATTTTTGTATGTATACTTGTTATCTCTTCATACTGTTTTCTTGGTGGCTTGCAGGAGATCTACAGAGATATCATTAGTTATACGACAAACAATGGAAGCTTGCATATTGACACATTTAATGCCTCGTTCTCAGGTTGTTCATAACATAAGTAAAGGGCTATCCATATTGAGTGACTATCATTTCAGTTCTTAGCCTAAAACCATTAATGCTGTTTTTCAGATAGACATTTTTGTTCAAGTGCTCCAGGCTGATGGAGGTCAGTTCAAATTTTTTGGTGTCTTCACCATTGTCATCTTTCATATTAATATTGATTTCCTTATATAAGCTTATTTCTATGCGATTTTAATCTGTATTTGATGCCTCACACCCTTCAGGAACAAGGTCAGCATGCATAAATGCTGCCACATTGGCCCTCTCGGATGCCGGAATTCCTTTGTGTGATTTTGTTACTTCATGCAGTGCTGGATATCTTAATGGCACACCTTTACTTGGTAGACATCTTTAACGTGCTTTTTATCGTGGCACATTTCATTCGAATTCATCCGTATAGTGATTGCTGAGTCAAGTGTACACCAGTAATAAATTTGACACAAAATTCTTTGGCTATAGATCTGAACTATTTGGAAGATAGCGCTGGAGGTCCTGACGTGACTGTTGGAATTTTGCCAAATTTGGACAAAGTTACTCTCCTTCAGGTTGTGCATTCGAATATTTGCTCAGAATAAGTTTTTGTATGATTTTACTTGCATGTTAGTTAATGTTCACGAGACCGTGCATTACTTGTGTAATCTCTTCGAGTAGCATATTTTACTGCCTTCTTGCGATATCATGCTTCCATATTGTTTTAGTTGCTGTTGAGCCATGCAACCTAGAACCCTCTAATTTTTTTTGTTGCAGGCATTTTAATGTATTTGGACACTAATCTGTATTATTAATTTCATCCAACAATGGTGGAAGTGGATAGTTAGCTTATCTGATTCAGTCCTCATGATAAATTTTTTTTTTTTTTCTGCTTTATATTTTAAATCTATTTAAGAATTTAACAGCGGTCTTTTTCCTCTGAACATAGATGGATGCTAAATTACCCATGGACACATTTGAGAATGTTATGCGACTTGCTACAGAAGGCTGCAAAGCAGTGGCAAGCTACATTCGAGAAGTAAGTAGCATTCAAATGATAATTTTGGTCTTCGTATATACTAAACCAGAGATATGATAAAATATTTTATCTCTCTTTTTTGTTTTGTCCTTCTTGTCAGATTTTACTAGAGCATACTAAACAGTTGGACTTCCGAAGGGGTGTTTAGTTCAGTACATCCAGGTGAACTTGTGCTGTGAAATTGTAGTTCTTGCATGATATTGAATTGCCATTTTTTCATATCATTTTTAGCTGTTGAGACAAACTGTGTTGCCTGTACAAATATATCAACAACAACCACTTGTACTATGGCGGCACGTTTGGTTTACTTGAATGGGGTGCAATGAGTGGAATGATACGATTCCATTCATGCGCTTGACTTTTGATGGAATGGAATGACACGATTCCATTCTTGCGTTTGACACATGATGGATCTGAATGACCGAGAGTCCACATGTGGTGGCACGGTTAGTAAATATGTGGTGATGATAGGTATAGCGGGTGGTAGATAGTGGTTTATGGCAGGTGGGGTGTGGTTGTGGGATGGGTGATGGGTTTGATCCATGATGGTGATTGGTGGTAGGGTGGGTGGTGGCAAGTGTGATAAGGTGGTGGTGACTAGTGATAGGGATGAAGAGTATGGTGGTAGGATAGGTAGTGACTAGTGATGGCAGGTGGGGGTGGGGTGCATGGTGTCAGGTGTGGTGGGTAATTGTGACGACGGGCGGTGATGGATTGAAGTGGGGTGGGTGTTGTATACCGTAATGGATGGTAATGGGCATAGTTGTCCAAGTCAAGGTCTTATCTCCTAGAAGGTAGGCGAGGGCCGCCTTGGCAAGATGGTTGTTGTGCAAAAAGGGGGTTGCATGGCATGTATGCACATAATGAAACTTTTGACGGACTACTTAGTACTCCTCTGTCGAGTTGGTGCATGTATATATGCCTAGTTTAATTGAGATTTCATTGTGTGGTCACTGGTCAGGACATACATATGTTGGCGCATGCAATTTGTCAGTTGTAGCTGGAGCTTATTCAAACAGTTGTTTGATAGGAATCGCCTTTTATTAATTTTCACATCGATACGATAGACTTGGTATTCTTCAACTTTTTTCATGGCGGCTAGGCTAGGTGTGAGCCTAAGCGACGCTTAGGCAACCGAAGCTTGCCCAGTCTTCTAGCGTATTAACAACTCTTTATTATTTTTTGGCCCCGAGCCGCCCCTGGCTTCAATGATGATATATCAACTTAATAACTTAATGATATATGATTAAGATTTTCGATTCTGGGTTTTTTTTTTTTTTTTTTTTTTTTTTGTAATCCTCATATGAGACATTTCCTTTTTCGTCACTGCTTTCGCAATATCTCTGTCTATTCAATTCTGGGTTTTTTTTTTTGGATTGTTGGTTGTTTACAAATTGACCCTGTCGAGTTTGATCAATTATTTTGTCTTAACCAAGAGCCTGTTTTTCTTTTCTATTTTTTTTTATTTACTAATTCAGGGATATGGTTTGTTTACTTTTACACTTTAAAGTTAACCAGTACATTTTTTTTTTCCAGCAGTTTTATGGTTGTCCAAGTATACCATGTCATATTTTATAAAATAGGGGTAAATAATGTAAATATCATCTATAAAATTAGGTACCCATCAAATTATCTAGTATATATATATATATATGTATAGCTTTATATGTGTTTTTCTTTTATTTATTAAGAAAGGGATAATGAATTAGTAAAATATTACCCATCGTGATAATAAAAAAGTCTCTGGGTGCCCTTTTGCGTAATAATACAATTTGAAATGTCTTTGTTTGTCCGTCGCGGAAAAAAAAAAAAAAAATTGTTGTGGACGACGGAGGTTGGATGCAAATATTTTTTGTTTTTTATTTTATTTTTTAACATAGGACAATGTTTCAGAATTTTGGACAATATTTGGTTTTGATTTCCCTTTAAAGAAAATTGCTGGATTTTTCCAGGAGGCCGTAATAAATTAGAATCTGGGAATTTCTGAACAATGAAAGACAAACAGAATTAATTTAATAAATCTGGACAAAAACAGCAAGACCAAAATAACATAGAAGGGCACAAAAATCTTGTCTCAAGAAAAAAAAAAAAAAAATGGTCACAAAGCAATAAGTCGTAGACAAACGGCAATACTGGTAATATTGTATGCTGATGCTACACCTCAATCACACTTTTCCATGTCCCCGACACCGTCAAAATTGGATGGGGTCAAGACACTGTCGGGCACAGGCGGTTGACTCAAGTACGTGCACACCAGGAGCTTAGCCATGTGTGGACCGAGAGGGTCTCGTGAAGCTGGCTGCCCGCCCGGCACCTATCTTAAATCTTAAGTAAAGTGAAAGATGCCGAGCTAAGATCAGGTGATTTGATTTTTTTTTTCTCACTATACCGCTTGCAATAGTGTAGCTCCGCGTTTCATTCAAATACGGGTAACATTTTTTTTGGGTGTCTTTAAAGCGCACCCGGGTTATTGTTAAATTTGATTTTTTATTTATATTATGGAAGTCACTCGTTTTTTTTATTTGGACACCAAATTAATGGGCACCACACCTTCATATGAATCTACTCATGGCACCACAGCGAATTTTATATATATCCAATGCACCACAATGTAATTATTATAATGTCATTTTTACTTATGACACCACACTTGTTAAATCTTCCACTATAACAAAATAACTACACATATAACCCTATTTTTTCCTAATTTCTTTTTAGCCACCACTCTCAACCAACCCCGCCACCCCCACCAGCCCTGCCGCTCCTTTTCTTGCCACCCCTCCTCAACCCATCTTTCATATCTCACCTCAGCCGCCATTAACCCAACCCCACTGCCCCTTCCTCCTTCTCCTTCCCCGTTCCTTTTTTCATCAAAACTTTCAGCAAAAGGGTAAATTTCATCCCGCCACCCCCGCCACCTCACACCAGCCGCCATCCCTCAGCAGCCCCGCCACCCCTCACCACCCCGACAGTCGGATAATGATTTCGGCATAAAGAAGAGTCAAACTCAAAAGATTTTTAATAGGGAAAAAAGGATCAAAATTCAATTATAAGTTTTATTGTTTCAGGAAAAAAAGCTTATTGGGTGAAAAAAACAAACATGGGAGTTGGATGCCTGAGAAACCTTCACCGGAGCAGGGGAAGGTGGTTGTATTTTTCTTTTTCTTTTTCTTTTTCTTTTCTCAAAACATTTTTGGAAACTATCATCATTTGCTTGTCGATTTTAGGATGGATGTGGATTTAATTGATGGGTTGGAAGAGAATGGTGAATTTTTTTTATGGTAAGAACTAAGAAGTGGTGGAAATGGTGATGTGGATGGTTGGAGGGTGGTGAAGATGGTGGTTGAAGGTTGAGGAGAAAAATGTAAATGTTTATGGGTGAAAGGATGTTATTGTAAAAAAAATAATATTGGAAACAGTAAAAATAATTTGAAGATAGGAATTTTGAATTTTAATAGGTGTGGTGTAATTGATAGGTTTATCATTAAAAAATTTAGTGTGTGGTGTCACGGGTAATCACTTGTTTTTCACACTAGTGTGGTGCTCATGGAAGAAAAAGTGTGGTGCCTTTAAAGACAATTTTTTTATTTTATTTTAAAAGAACTAAATACGGGTAACACTTGAGAGTAACTACATCTATCAACTATGCAGTATATCTATTTAGATATAGATTAAAAATATCTATTTAGACTTATATAACATATCTATTAATATCTTTTCCAGAAAACTAGACCGCATGCGCACACATAGCAGACTCCGCCGCTTCATTCCAATAGAGGTAATAATCAAAACTAAATATATCTATCTATACATAATTGTAAAATCCCATATCGATAAAATAGTAGAATATTCACCCTTATATAAGTGTGAGACATAAATGTCTTGTCAATTCGCGTTAGCCTCTTTAGACCAAGCGAGAACGATGATCATTTATGACTCATTTAACGCTACCAGGTCCGGGGTCTGGGGCGTAACAAAATGATATTAAGGTCCGACTATCATCAGACGGGACAAGTCCATTGTGACAAATCTTGGCCATCTCGCCCCATATCGGTAAAGTAGAACTGAGACAAGTCCATTGGGACAAATCGTGGCCGTCTCGCCATTCCCTTATAAGGGAGGAGCGTACCATAACGGGACAAGTGACAAGTCCATTGGGACAAATATTGGCCATCTCGCCCCGCCGTCCCTTATATCGGTAAAGTAGACAAGTCTTGGCCGAGACAAGTCGGGTCATTATAAAGGAGGAGAATAAATTTTACATCGATAAAGGTAGAAGGGGAGGAGAAAGTAAATTTTCACATCGATAAAGTAGTAGAATGGAGGGACGACCGAGAGAATGTCCCATATCGGTAGGAGACAAGTCATACAAATCTTGGCCGTCTCGCCGTCCCTTAATGTGGGACAAGTCTTGGCCGTCCTGACGAGGACGTCAGTCCCTTATAAGGGGAGGAGAATGTAAAGTTTTACATCGATAAAGTAGTAGAAGGGGAGGAGAATGTAAAGTTTCACATCGATAAAGTAGTAGAATGGAGGGACGAAACTGAGAGAATGTAAAGTCCCATATCGGTAAAGTAGAACTGGGACAAGTCCATTGGGACAAATCTTGGGCCATCTCGCCAATCCCTTGTAAGAGGGGCGATCGAGGGACATGTCGCCGTCCGAGGACGTTCCCTTATAGGGGGAGACATCGGTAAAGTATTAGAATATTCACCCTATATAAGTGTGAAAAATAAATGTATTGTCAATTGTTAGCCCTTATTAGAATATTCACCCCATATAAGTGTGAAAAATAAATGAATTGTCAATTGTTAAATCTTGGCTCTTTTAGAGACTGATGACGGTCCCTTATAAGGGGAGGAGAATGTAAAGTTTCACATCGATAAAGTAGTAGAATGGAGGGACGAAACTGAGAGAATGTAAAGTCCCATATCGGTAAAGTAGAACTGGGACAAGTCCAGTGGGACAAGTCTTGGTCGTCCTGACGATCGAGGTCGCCAGTCCCTTTAAGGGGAGACATCGGTAAAGTATTAGAATATTCGCCCCATATAAGTGTGAAAATAAATGTATTGTCAATTGTTAGCCCTTTTAGACTAAACGATGACGGTAGTCTAAGCAGTTGACCGGATTTTTATGACTCATTTAGAGAAAGTATTAGAATATTCACCCCATATAAGTGTAAGAAAATAAATATATCTTTGAATATTTTTTTCCCGAAAACTACACTGCATGCGATAGCGTAGCTCCGCCGCTTCATTCGAAAATGGGTAATAAAGAGAGATTTTATTTAGACGGTTGTAGGTGCGGTTATACGGTGCGCGTACACAATAATATATCTTTGAATATTTTTTCCCGAAAACTACACTGCATGCGATAGCGTAGCTCCGCCGATTCATTTGAAAATGGGTAATAATTAAAACTAAATACATCTTTTAATATATTTTCAAATACAGGTAATAATTAAAAGAAACTATCTAAAATCATTATGTGCAGTGAAAAAAAAAAATTACACAAAATCTAATTTCTGTATCTAAGACAATGTAATTAATTAATTCCTCAAAAGAAAGAGTGGATCAAAGAAATACCTCAAAAATATATATGTGTAATGAATTATTTTGAAAGGCCTGTGACACAATGAAGCTTTTCCCTTCTTTGATTTGCTGCAATCAACTCAATTCCCAGAAGAAAACTTATAATTTATAATTTATGAATAAGCTCTCTCTCTATATATAATATATAAATAATTATATAACTTGTTATTTCTGTCAAGTCTCTCTATGAGAATCTGTTGGACCCCTGGTGTATATATATAGAACGATTATGTATACACTTTGGGAGGGCAGTTTAGTCCAAGTAGTTAGGGGCAAAGTGGGAAGTAAAAAAAGAAAAAAAAGAGGATGAATTGACAAATGTGTGGTTGCATGCAGTAGAAATGCTGAAATTGCAACACCTAATATCAGGAAAACAGATGAGCCAAATATTGTTTATCAAAGTATTAAATTCCCGTCAGCTTTTCTGTTAAGGGGAAGAAAATTTGTAACGTCTTTCTCTCGTGGTGGATTTAATAAAAAAAAATGAAAAAATATGGTGTTTTTATATTTTTAACTGCATAACAACATTGAAAAAAAGAATTATCGCATCTCAGTGGGACAATTGGTCCCCACCCCAATGAGTTTGCGTCTGGCCTTGCTTTTCCCTATGCGTGCATGTATTGCGTTTAGAGTTGTAAACGAGTTGAAATATTCGTAAGTAATTTATTATCGGTTTGACTTAGAACTCGACTCAACATGGTTTAAATCAGTTTGAACTTGAAATCGACTGAACAACGACTTATGAGCAAACTTGAATACATATTAAAGCCTCTTCTTCATGCATTTATCACGTTTAGAGCCGTAAACAAGATGTTCAGGAGTAATTTGAGGCCTGATTAAATCTGAACTCGACTTGACATGGTTTATATGTATCAGTTTGAACTTGAACTCGACTCAACTACTTGTGAGCAACTCAAATACATATCAAAGCATCTTCTCTATGCATGTATCGCGTTTAGAGTCATAAATGGATTCATTTATTCGTTAGTATTTCGAGATCAACTCGAATCAAAGCCCAGCTTGTTTCCGAAACGAAAGATATATTAATCATAAAAAACGAAACAAAGATTACAAGCGGACAACCTTCGGAACAACACCGGACAACCACCGGATCACCACCAACCAACTACTTGATACAACTATACTAATAAAACAAAAGAAAACATCATCGGGGTAACCCTAAATGCACCAAATACTGTCTCGTAAATGAGAACTTGATTTGGTAAGAGACAAAAATGGAAACAATCCGACATATCTCGGATGCCTATAACCAGAACGAAAAACAACCACCACCGCCACCCAGCAACATCCGTAGTGTCCGACAAGACCAATGAGCACCGAGACCACACTACAACAAAAAGGCATTTTTGGGACGACAAGAAGTCGTCCCATAAAACACATTGTCGTCGCAAAACATATTTAATGGGACGACAGATCGTCCAAAAGCGTCGTGGCACAAACTTTGTACCAAAAAACTAGGTGACCATTTTGCGGACCGAAAGTGTCGTCCCTTTAAACATGTGATGACGTGACTTTATTTTTCAAATCGCGTGGTCACGTGGCAAATCCCGTCTAACGTGGCATTTAATTTTTTGGGACGACATAGTCGTTCCAAAAGCATATTTTTTATTTACAAAATATTAAATAATGCCTGTTGGGACGAAATGTCATCTATATCGTCCCAAAAAACATATTTAATTTTTTTTAATTTAAAAATATTAAATAGTATTTTTTAAGACAACAAGTCGTCTCAATGGATTTTTTAAATAAAAAGTTAAATAATGCTATTTTAGGACACCCAAAAAAAATATGTTTTTTTATTTATTTTTACGGGAAATTAAGGATAATGACACAATCTGGAATATTTATAAGTAACATGACATCTACATATTTTCTATAGGGAGAATGACAACTGCATAATTTTTATAGCGAGAAGGACAAACAAATAATCCCAAAATTAGTGAATCTTCTCTCGAATCCCGAAATCAGTGAATTTCGACAGTGAATCCCGAAAATCAGTGAATTTCGACAATGAATCCCGAAAATCAGTGAATTTCGACAATGAATTTTGAAAATTAGTGAATTTCGACAGTGAATTTCGGCAGTGAATTTAAACAGTGAATTTCGAACACAAGTGAATTTCGACAGTGAATAAATAGTTTTGTCCTTTATGCAAAATTTTCAAAAGATTATCTTCTACTCGAATTGATGAAATATTTTTGTCATTCTCTCTCATTCCCCCTTATTTTTATGTATTTGTTTTGTTTTTACATGCCCTCCCATTTTATAATCTCGTACTTGTTTTCTTGTTCAAAAACCATACAATGTACGTGAAAACCATAATATTTAGAAATCATGCATACAAACCATAAAAACCATATAATTGTACCAATGTTTATAAAAGTGTACTAATGATCATCACCAAGATCTACATCTACATCAACATCATCATCATCATCATCTAAAGGCTCTGGCATTTCCGGCATTTGTATTTGTATGGTTGTGATATCGACTCTTAATAGCATCAAACAAACCCTTCAAAGCATTTGTTAACCATTTGTTTTGCTTCTTTAATCGGTTTAAGGACTTTTTCATCTTTTGAAGTTTGATGTCTCGATTTTTCATTGATGACGATGTTGGGGCTTGAGACTGCTGCGGAAAATACGATTGACGAGACTGAGCAGGTCCTAGGCCAATCCTAAGGCTTTAGCGAATATTTGCTCACCTTCTTCATGTGTAGCTTGTTTGTCATGTGCAATCATTTGCTTATCATCAACCAGCCTCCTCTAAACATATCAAAAACGTTTGTAATTAAGTTAAGAAATAAAATGTTTATGTATGGGAATTGCATTATATACAAGGTATATATCACTTACGAAACACTCCTCCGCTTCTTTATTGATGAATTGACCGTCGGGATTCTTGTGTTTCTCGCCCCATATAATGATAGGATCACGTCCCAAAGGATCTTTAAGTGCATCTTGTACATGCATCACACTCATTCACTTGGAATGTTCAAGAAGATCAAACTAGTCATATATAGTTTACAATGAACTTAAAAATTATACCTTTTTCAGTAAAAGCTAATACAATTTCCTTGAGCACATTACACCTTCACACGAAGCCATAAAAATAAGTCTTTAACACTTATCATAACACTTCTAGTTCTTCAATGTTAGTTCATTTTCTAATCATGATTTATAACAAATTAGCACAACACACCTGTAATATCCCGATTTTTCGGAAAGGGCATTTCCGTCTTTTAACGAAAAGTCGGAATATTATATTTATTATTTTTGGAATTTAAGAAAAAGAAAATAAAAGAAATTAATGGTTTCAAAAAAAAAAGAAGGAGATTTAATGGGAGTTAATCCCCATCATTCTCATCATTATCGGTTTTCACAAAAAAGAAGAAGAGAGAAACGGTTCATCAGCAAGAGAAGCAGCGCAAGTTTTGAGAAAGAAGAAGAAAGGGGCTTTCGATTTTTCCCGCTAATCTGTTGATCGGTTGTGCAGACTCCTCAAGGGAAAAACATTCTACGGAACGCAAGGATCGTTTGGATACCAATTTCGCCCTGTGAAGGTTAGTAGTTTTGGAGTTATGGTTTACGTGTTTCGGACGATTTTGAAAGTTAAATTCGTTTTGCCTTGTAATCCGTCGAATTTCGACCCTTGATATCTCCCTCGTTTCTATTCCGTTTTCAGATCGTAGCATACCGTTAGAATCCTCGTGACGAGAGCTTTGCATCGGTACTAGGCACGAAGCTATTTCTGAGTTTTTAGGCAGAAAAGGTAAGGAGAAACTCTTACGTTTTCAGTTTTTGAATATGTAATGGCTGTGTTGTTTTCCTAGCTGTTTTAGTGATTTAATTGGCGTTAACTGATGCCTAAATGATGGATGATGATTTGGTATGGTTGGTAGATTATTTTTCAATGGAATTTGGTTAAGGAAGATTTGTTTAGAATTTATTTAGTTTTATTTTATCACTGTTGGTTAGCATCTGTTTCGATCCTTCTACTGATCATTAGGGACTCTGTACAATAAACTTTCCTGCCGGCTATAAAGGAGTAGTATTACCTTGTATTTTAATCATCTAAGGATACAACATTATTCCCTTTACTTTAATTAAATTATTTCAAACTCTCTGTTGAATTTATCTCTGTTATCAGGAGTGTTATCTAAATGAACTAGGATGGTTAGTTAATCACCTAATACAACACTACTTGCTAGATAAAAGATTAAACACCATGTGGTCTTGGGTAGATCCCGAAGATCTATAGCGTGATGTGTGAACGGACGGTCAAAGTGAGGGTTCTATCGGTCCGGACCTATAGGCATCGCCGTACGTTCATACTATCGGAACCGATTATTGTATCCCGAAGATTTCAATACGTTCCGGGGTTATTGTATCCCGAAGATTTCAATATGTCACGTTCCACCTTGATAGCATGTTGTAACAAAGATAAGCTAGGTAGCTACGGTTTAGGCATATTGGGAGATGTAACCTCATGCGTAGAATCGAGTCTGTCTTGTTTTTAGTTGAAATTTAATAATAAGTCTTATATATTCTAAGCTTAAACGTACTTCTCTTCCTTGCGAGTATTATATACTTACCCCTTGTGCATGTTTTTGTTATATGTGCTTGGGGGTGAGAAGGCGAACGAGGATTTCGGGTATTACGAGGAGTATGTCCCGAGGAGGATCTCGAGCTTGATGTTTCATTCTATGCACTTTCTTTTACATTTGAAATGTTGCACTATTTTATATACTTTGTTCATAGTACTTTGGGATGACGTGTGTTCATCTTTATCTCTTATTTCATAGTATTTCGTTTGGACTTTCGAGGGACTTCGATTGTATTGTTTTGATATACTTTCGACTTTTAGTACCTTTTCGTATTCTAGTACCTTTATGGATATTTATTACCCGAGCATTAAATTCCGCGCACTTTGATTGTATTGATTGTAGGCTTACATATATAAATGAATTAAATTTTATTTATATATGTGCCGAACGTCGTATTTCTGGATAAGGGCTCGGTATCCGGGAACGGGGCGTTACAGTTGGTATCAGAGATACGTGTTCCTTAGGCTTCTATTCTTTGAGTTTAACTCAATCTTATCTTTAGATCTTTAGTAACCCTCTGGTTCTCTTGGTTGCCAGGATGAGTAGAAACACAAGATCGAGGACTTTGGCTCTTGGTAATCGGCCATCGAGAGGGGTGAAACCTCGGGGTCGTCGCGGTTTGTCACCACCGCCTCGCACGGCCTACACCTTCACCCGAGCCGGAGCGGGATCAACATCGGACTCCACCACCACCTCCTCCACCTGTGGTTAACCATGCGGCGTCACTTTGGCCTTCTTCGTATCAACCCGGGTCGGGGCGGTTTCGAGCGAGAGGACGGTTGTTTATCCACCACCGGTGACACGGGCACCACGGCGAGCTATCCCTCGGTATGGTTTTCGGCGGCCACGGTACCCTCCGCCGTATCCTCCGCAGTACCCAGTGTATCCTCCTTATCAGGCTGAGCATCAGGCTCCGTATTACTATCAGCAGCAGCCGCAGGTACCCCTTGGTTATCCCCCGGTCTATCAGCCTTTCAGGCCACCGGTTCGAGCGAGCGGCGAGCGGATACCCTATGGTTACCCTCCGGTTTACCCACCGGTTTGGCCGGTTGTTGAGTCGGCACCACCGGTAGATTGGCACACTAGGGCCGAGGAGAAACCGTATGCAAGATTTTTATGGGAATGTGGAACATACCAAGGCCGAGGAATGGATCGAAGTTTTGAGAAATCTTGCGGGAATATAGGCGTTCTGAGACGAGAGAGATGGCCCGGTTAGCGGTCGGCTTTCTTTTAGGTTCGGCCGAGTCTTGGATAGATGCGCTCGGAGTAGCGGCGGTAAGGTAACAGATTGGGCGGCTTTTAAAGCCATGTTCTACAACGAGTACTTTCCAGCAACGGTACAAGCGGAAAAGGCTAGCCAGTTTCTGAAACTTCAGCAAGGCGATCAAATGACAGTGTCCCAGTATACAAATCGGTTTTTATCCGGAGTTGATGCAAGTGGAAGAACGAAAAATGGCCTGTTACAAGGACGGTTTGGCGCATGAGATTCAGGCAGGCATGCTAGGCTTTACAGCAAGGAACATGGCAGAACTGCTGAATAAAGCTTTGGAAGTCGAAACCTTTAAAAAGAAAGTTACAGTGGGTCAGAAACACAGTTTCGGGACCAGTCAGGGCAGTGGCAGAGGGGCTCCGCAGCAGCAGTTCAGGAGGTTTCCCTCACAGACAGCAGTTAGACCACCGGTTGGTGCCCCATCAGCAGTCAGGCCACCGGTAGCTAGACCACCAGTTGGCGCTCCACCGGCAGCTAGGCCACCAGCTACCTCAAGTTGTTTCTTTTGTGGCGAGCAGGGTCATTTCTCCAGGAATTGTCCACGCAGGGTAGCCAGTGCTCAGGCAGGTCAGCCTAGCAGAGCAGGTCCGAGTAAGCAGGTGCAGATGTTTGCTATGGATGCCAGAGAGTTTGAGCCAGAGGATGATGTGATCTCAGGTACCTTTTATGTTTGATTTTGTTCTTTTGAGTTATTTATAGCATGCTTGGAACATGTTGTAACTTTAGTTAATTGGACAAATGCATGATAGGTATGATAAGAGTAGGCAATCTAGTAGTCAGGGCCTTATTTGATACAGGAGCTTCAATCACCTTTGTGTCCTCTAGGATTGCTAAGAAACTAAATTTACCTATGGAGCCTTTGAGAGATACTATGGAGATTGTTACACCCCTAGGCAAGGTAAATAAGGTGGTTAAGATGATACCACAAGTGGATGTTCAGGTTGGACCTTATCAGTGTAAGAGTGACTTCACGGTGATGGATTTCTCAGACTTTGATGTGATCCTTGGGATAGACTGGCTATCCAAGAATTATGTTCACTTGGATTGCAGGGCCAAGAGAGTCATTTTCAGAGTCCCGGGGAAATCAGATAAGACTTATCGGGGGAACGTTTACGGGCCGGGCAAGGAGAGACATCCTATCATTTCGGCGAGTCAAGGCCATCGGGGCATGTCGAAAAGGATGTGAGGGCTACTTGTTGTACGCGGTATATGTGGAACAAGTGAAGCCGAAGTTGGAAGATACTAGAGTGGCCGAGAGACTATCCGGAGGTATTTCCGGATGAGTGCCGGGAAACATGCCGGACGGGGCCATTGAATTTGAGATACAGTTAGTTCCAGGGGCGGCACCAGTTGCCAAGGCACCATACAGGATGGCACCGGCTGAATTGAAGGAGTTGAAGGCTCAACTCAAGGAGATGTTAGAAAGGAACATCATTCAGCCCAGTACTTCACCTTGGGGAGCACCAGTTTTGTTTGTGAAGAAGAAGGATGGCAGCATGCGGATGTGTATTGACTACAGGGCCTTGAACAATCTGACTATCAAGAATAAGTATCCACTACCGAGGATAGATGATCTGTTCAATCAGTTGCAGGGTCGGAAAGTGTTTTCAAAGATTGATTTGCGGTCAGGCTACCATCAGTTAAAAGTTAAAGTGGCAGATATTCCGAAGACAGCATTCAGTACTAGATATGGACATTATGAGTTCCTTGTTATGCCTTTTGGACTCACTAATGCTTCATCTGCATTTATGGATTTGATGCAGCGGGTCTTCATGCCTTACCTAGATAAGTTTGTGATTGTCTTCATTGATGATATTTTGGTATACTCTAGGGACGAGGCGGAGCATGAGGAACATCTGCGGATTGTTTTGGAAACGTTGAAGAAGGAGCGATTGTATGCAAAGTTTTCCAAGTGTGACTTTTGGTTGGACTAAGTGAGCTCCTGGGTCATGTCAATTCCAGGTGATGGCATTCAGGTTGATCCGGCCAAGATTGAGGCAGTTAAGAGTTGGCCTACACCGACTACAATTTCAGAGGTCAGGAGCTTTCTGGGTTTGGCTGGTTACTACAGAAAGTTTGTGAAGAATTTCGCAAGGATAGCTACTCCACTCACCAGACTTACACAGAAGAACACCAAGTTTGATTGGACACCCGAATGTGAGTTAGCATTTGAGTTGTTAAAGGACAGGTTAACTACAGCACCAGTATTGGCAGTACCCGAGGTGTTCGATGATTATGATGTCTACACCGACGCTTCAGGGCAGGGTCTAGGTTGTGTGTTGATGCAGGGAGGAAAGGTCATTGCCTATGCATCTAGGCAATTGAAAGTACATGAGAAGAACTATCCCACTCATGACTTAGAGTTGGCAGCAGTGGTTTTCGCATTGAAGATTTGGAGGCACTATCTGTATGGGGTCAAGGCTAGAATCTTCACCGACCACAAGAGTTTAAGGTATTTCTTCACCCAGGAGAGTTTGAATATGAGGCAGCGGAGATGGCTAGAGTTCGTGAAGGATTATGACCTAGACATTCAGTACCATCCGGGGAAGGCAAATGTAGTAGCGGATGCCTTGAGCGAGAAACCGGTGGTTTTGGAGCCCGTGTTGAGGCTATCACGGCGGGGGTTGATGATTTGCGGTTTAGCGATTTGATCGGATTGAGGACCGTCGGTTTGCGGCACCGTTGTTGGCTAGATCGAGTTGATGGATGAGATCGAGCAAAGCAAGACGAAGACGCGATTTTGGTTGACTTGAAGAGAGTTGCAAGAGAGAAGCCTACGGTTGGCTACGTGTTGGATCGAGTGGAAATCTGTGGTACCAGGATCGTCTCTGTGTGCCTAATGTTGGAGATTTGAGACAGAGAGTTATGGAAGAGGCACACAAGATTTCTTTTGCAGTGCATCCGGGTTCTACCAAGATGTACATGGATTTGAAAGAAAGATTTTGGTGGCCCTCAATGAAGCTAGAGATTGCTAAGTTTGTTTCTGAGTGTGACGTCTGTCAGAGAGTGAAAGCTGAACATAGGAAGCCAGGCGGGATGCTTAAGTCATTGGATATCCCAGAATGGAAATGGGAAAAGATCACCATGGACTTTATTTCGGGTTTGCCTAAGACGAAGGGTGGACATGATTCTATTTGGGTAATCGTTGATAGATTAACCAAGTCGGCTCATTTCTTGCCTTTCAAGATGAATATGCCCTTGGCAAGGATGACGGAACTATATATGGACAATATAGTGAAGCTTCGTGGAGTCCCGAGTCTCCATTGTTTCGGATCGGGATTCGAGGTTCGTTAGCCGGTTTTGGCGAGCTTACGGGAGGCTTTTGGTACCCGGTTGGATTTGAGCACCGCATTCCATCCTCGGACGGATGGTCGGTCGAGAGGACTATCCGGACACTTGAGGATATGCTTAGAGCATGTGTCTTGGAGGTAGGCGGATCTTGGGTAGATTACCTACCCGGTTGCGGAGTTTGCTTACAACAACGGTCATCACGCGAGCATAGGCATGCCACCGTTTGAAGCTTTGTATGGTAGAAGATGCGGGACGCCTTTGTTTTGGGACGATGTTGGGGAGAAACGACTCACTTTGGGCCGAGTTAGTTGAGCAAGCCAAAGAGAGGGTTCGGTTAGTGAAGAAGAATGCGCGGATAGCTCAAGACGGGCGAGAAAAGTTGGGCGGATGTCGGACGGAGACCGCTTGAGTTTGAGGTTGGTGATCGTGTTTACTTGAAGGCATCACCAATGAGAGGAGTAAAGCGTTTTGGTCGAAAGGGAAGTTGAGCCCGAGGTATGTTGGACCTTTTGTGATCTGGAGAGGATTGGACCGTTAGCCTATAGACTTCGGTTGCCGAGTCAATGTCCGAGTTCACAACGTCTTCCATGTTTCGATGTTGAAGAAGTGTTTGACGAAGACGAGAGGTTGAGTCTACGGTGGATCCGAGAGATACTTCGGGACAACCTCGCTTATGATGAAAAGCCGATTAAGATTACGAACGGGAAGGAAAAGATGATTAAGAGAAAGATGGTTCGGTTGGTTCTTGTTCGGTGGAGCAATCATACACCTGAGGAAGCAACTTGGGAAGTTGAAGGTGATATGGTCAACGAATTTCCGGAGTTTTTGGATTTACCAGGTACGTTCAAGTTTCGAGGATGAAACTCCTCTTAAGGGGGAGGAATGTAATATCCTGATTTTTCGGAAAGGGCATTTCCGTCTTTTAACGAAAAGTCGGAATATTATATTTATTATTTTTGGAATTTAAGAAAAAGAAAATAAAAGAAATTAATGGTTTCAAAAAAAAGAAGGAGATTTAATGGGAGTTAATCCCCATCATTCTCATCATTATCGGTTTTCACAAAAAAAAAAGAGAGAAACGGTTCATCAGCAAGAGAAGCAGCGCAAGTTTTGAGAAAGAAGAAGAAAGGGGCTTTCGATTTTTCCCGCTAATCTGTTGATCGGTTGTGCAAACTCCTCAAGGGAAAAACATTCTACGGAACGCAAGGATCGTTTGGATACCAATTTCGCCCCGTGAAGGTTAGTCGTTTTGGAGTTATGGTTTACGTGTTTCGGACGATTTTGAAAGTTAAATTCGTTTTGCCTTGTAATCCGTCGAATTTCGACCCTTGATATCTCCCTCGTTTCTATTCCGTTTTCAGATCGTAGCATACCGTTAGAATCCTCGTGACGAGAGCTTTGCATCGGTACTAGGCACAACAGCTAGTTCTGAGTTTTTAGGCAGAAAAGGTAAGGAGAAACTCTTACGTTTTCAGTTTTTGAATATGTAATGGCTGTGTTGTTTTCCTAGCTGTTTTAGTGATTTAATTGGCGTTAACTGATGCCTAAATGATGGATGATGATTTGGTATGGTTGGTAGATTATTTTTCAATGGAATTTGGTTAAGGAAGATTTGTTTAGAATTTATTTAGTTTTATTTTATCACTGTTGGTTAGCATCTGTTTCGATCCTTCTACTGATCATTAGGGACTCTGTACAATAAACTTTCCTGCCGGCTATAAAGGAGTAGTATTACCTTGTATTTTAATCATCTAAGGATACAACATTATTCCCTTTACTTTAATTAAATTATCTCAAACTCTCTGTTGAATTTATCTCTGTTATCAGGAGTGTTATCTAAATGAACTAGGATGGTTAGTTAATCACCTAATACAACACTACTTGCTAGATAAAAGATTAAACACCATGTGGTCTTGGGTAGATCCTGAAGATCTATAGCGTGATGTGTGAACGGACAGTCAAAATGAGGGTTCTATCGGTCTGCGGACCTATAGGCATCGCCGTACGTTCATACTATCGGAACCGATTATTGTATCCCGAAGATTTCAATACGTTCCGGGGTTATTGTATCTGAAGATTTCAATATGTCACGTTCCACCTTGATAGCATGTTGTAACAAAGATAAGCTAGGTAGCTACGGTTTAGGCATATTGGGAGATGTAACCTCATGCGTAGAATCGAGTCTGTCTTGTTTTTAGTTGAAATTTAATAATAAGTCTTATATATTCTAAGCTTAAACGTACTTCTCTTCCTTACGAGTATTATATACTTACCCCTTGTGCATGTTTTTGTTATATGTGCTTGGGGGTGAGAAGGCGAACAGGATTTCGGGTATTACGAGGAGTATGTCCCTGAGGAGGATCTCTGAGCTTGATGTTTCATTCTATGCACTTTCTTTTACATTTGAAATGTTGCACTATTTTATATACTTTGTTCATAGTACTTTGGGATGACGTGTGTTCATCTTTATCTCTTATTTCATAGTATTTCGTTTGGACTTTCGAGGGACTTCAGTTGTATTGTTTTGATATACTTTCGACTTTTAGTACCTTTTCGTATTCTAGTACCTTTATGGATATTTATTACCCGAGCATTAAATTCCGCGCACTTTGATTGTATTGATTGTAGGCTTACATATATAAATGAATTAAATTTTATTTATATATGTGCCGAACGTCGTATTTCCGGATAAGGGCTCGGTATCCGGGAACGGGGCGTTACAACACCTGTGTTATCATTTCTCATTACAACTAACACACTTTTAGACTTTGTTATTGTTCAAGAACACCTAATGCTAGTGTTCAAGAAGCTATACATGAAAACAAATACACTTTACATAAACTACTGTCAAGAAGATTCTCCCATACATTGCCATCATAAACATAAACATAAACACGCAATTCAAGCCAATCACATAAACACATAAAAACACAATTCAAGTCACACATACACATAAATACAAAATTATCTCAATCTAGACATATGGGAAACTAACCTCCCAAACTTATGCATCCTAACACAATTCAAATTTTCATGTAATTTCAAGACTTTTGAACCAAGTAACCACTTTTAAAGGATCAAGTTCTAGTGTGTAAGTTGCATATAGACTAATGAAACACTTGATTTTTTTATAAAATAAACATACATGGCCAATTCACATACACATGTAAAAAAAAGAAACATACTTACAAATACCACACATGTACAAGTGAGTCTTCTTGATCACTAGCTAGCTAGTACTTGCTCTCTCCCAATCATTTTATCAATCTCAATTAATTATCCTCTTCAAACTGCAAACTCTACATTCATCTTTTATCATCTCCTACCCCTTTGTCCCTCTCCAACCTCCATCTCCATTTCCTATCTTTAGTATTTCTTCTGATTTGTCAAATACTAGTTTCTGTTTCTGTTTTGTTTTTAGGTTTCCTGTTGGTAAGTAGCTTATGTATATTGATTCTTGTCAAAATGTCAATGGTATTTCAGATCCCTTTTCTAAAATGGTAAACTTGTTTGGCAGCCTTATAATCTAACACTGAAATTGTAATTGTAACTTTAGAATAGCATTAGCTTAAATCACAATTTGATGCCACATCAATGATAAAACAACTATAAATTAAAATCAATTAAGAGTAATCAAAAGAACCCCAGGGCTGCTAATAACTGCCACCTTAATTAGTTCCTTTTCCTGGACATTACTTCCTATAACAACAACTTCAACCCAGTGAAAAAAAGCTATAATAAGCATCATAACCAAGATACTTGGTGATGATGTTGTGTATCATGACACGTGGCCGGTCTATTTTCACCATCGTCATAAGCCCCCCGTGTCCGGCCGGACTACCTAGGAGGCCGGGTAGACCTGAGATCAGCTCGGACGTTCCAAGATAACATGTTTACCATGACACGTGTCCTTGCTACCGTTTAGGCGCCGTATTGAGTGCGAGAAACGAAGCGTCGTAACACAATAATGGGGCGGTTATTCCAAGACTTCTTTTTGGGGTTTTATAACTCCTAGTCTCATCAATCCTTTCAGACGTTACTCTTTAAATCAAGTGTGAAGTCGGGACGGTTGCCATTCCATTCTTTCACCTCTCCGATCTTCTTACTCAAGTAAGCCTTCTTTCTTTTCTGATTCTTCTAAGTCTTTTCTGTTGTGAATGAGCGAACCTATAATTCTTACTGATAGTTCCATTGAGGCATTATTTGAATCGGAGCCGGAATTAGAGGAAGAAATTACCACCGCCGGAGTTAATCTCGAGAGGCACATTTCTTTCTTTTTTCAATCCTCCCCCTTCTTCCTCATCTTCTAGATTCGTCCTTTCCCTTAAGGCCTTTATGGCTTTGAAATCACAGGCGGCCTGCCATGGCATCGATACCAAAATAACCACCACGGAGTTGAACCGTATCTGTAAACAATACAAACTAACAAATCCGCTTTTCAAACCCATTATCCCGGCTCCTGGTGTTTACGCCTATCAAGCCCCGGCCGGGTACTGTGCCGTCTACCGAGAGCAGCTATTATGCGGCTTAAGGTTTCCGATCTGTCCGGCCGTTTTAGCCGTCCTGGAGCATTACGACCTAGGGTTGGCCCAGATCGTGCCCAATGGAATAAGGGCGATAGTGGGCTTCGCCATTTGGTGTAGATGTGCCTGCATCCCCTTCAAAGTCCAAACATTCCGACTGTTCTTTCAGCGGAAACAGGTGCCAGGGCAGGCTGGGTATTACTGCTTCCCACGTCGGGGGGATTTCATGCCTGACGTTCAATTCACAGAGCCTGGGGAAACCTCGTACAAAGGTTGGAAAACGAGGTTCTTTTTCATCTGTCCCGAGGTGACTCGGAATCTGGGTAGGTGGAACTCTTCGGATCTGGACGGCGATCCCCGGCCAGGCGACGTGGATAGGAAGCTCCTAGATGACATTCGCAAAAGCGGAGTGTATATCGGGGAGAAAAAGTATTCCTCGAGTTGATTTTGGCTGCTCAGTTGCCCACTGCGGGTCCTGACCCATACAAGGAGTTAGATAAGGAAGAGTACAAGATATGTAGGGCTTTAACATTTGTTCCTTGTCATACTTGTTTTATGCCATACTTTGCTAAGTGTAAAAATATTTCCTAACATTTCTTGCTGTTTACTCTGGCAGTGTCTTCCTTTGCTGACCTTTTGGAGGACGTGAATGACGAGGTGGTTCCTCCGGTCAACCCCGAAGAGCCCAACCAGGAGGCTGAGCCGCAGGATGACATAGAGCCGGAACATCTCCGGGCTGCTGGAACTGTCCTGACTCCCACTTCGGCCCAACTCTTGTCCGGGCAGCCAGATGACTCTTCTGGGGGTGTGGAGCGGATAGATGTGGATGAAGGCCAGAAGATGGGAGGAGATGCGATCGAGCCTAGCCGAAATAAGAAGGTAGTCTCTTCCTCGGCTCGGAAGAGTCGATCCAAGAAAAGGAAAGCGGGTCGGCAGACCATAGAAAACGTTGAGAGTTCTCCTGAGGAGCAAACTTCCCCCGGGCACAATCGGTTGTACGAATTGTCAGACCAGGATCTCGCCGCTGTGGTAAGTTCTTGTATATCTATGTCGATTCTCCCATGCGTCTTGTTTCCTCCTTACCTTTCCTCTCGTCTTTTCCGGGGTGCCCGGGTCGGCCGGGAATTCTGGATCGCCTTGCCGAATCTGCGGCGAGTAAGGAGGCTGCGCAGGGGACGATCGAGGAGCTCCGGGCGCACGTGATAAGTATAAAGAGGCCTCCAAGGCTAAGGATCAAGAGGTTGCGGCTCTAAACAAGGAACTTACGGAGACCGGGGCCAAGTGTACGGCCGAGCTCCGGAGCCAAGCACGATGAGTATGTGGCGTAGAGAACTCGAGCTCGGGCGGCGCTAGCCAAGGTCCGAGCCGAACCGACCGCTACGGAAGCTTCTCTACCGCCCGGGATGCCCGGGTCGTGCATGCGTATAAATCTTCGATCATCTAGCCGGTGCTTTGAAGGTCCTCCCCGAACCTGTTATGCAACATGGATACACGACGGGTGTGGACGAGGCAAAAGAACAACGCCCTGAGCTGATTCTTTCTGACCTTATGCACTATCGTTCCATGTATAAAGAGGGAGCATGTCAGATCTATGATGCCCGGCTGAGCGAGTTTAAAGCAGGCGAAGACATTGGTGCCAAATATGCCCGACGTCGTCCCACTTCTCAGGGTACTGCTCCGACTCCGTCTGCAACGGGGCCGACTCCGGGAACCCAGACTTGATTGTTGCTCTTTATGTTGTTGGAAGACTTTTGAAACTTTTTGTTCAAATTCTTATACTTGGAACTTTTTGTAATTTGTGGCGTCCTGCCCACTATACTTTGGCTATACTTTGGCTTTATTCAATTTATTTTGGATTTGAATATTTTCTTCTGATGTCCCCTTTTCCCCCCAGTATGGCATGCATTACTGACGGTTTGGATGACATACTAAGTGTTAATAGAACCCTGTCCTGGCTTGAGGACTCGGGAAGCTTGTGGTATTCAAGCTTTACGGGTCGACTTGTAGGCTCGGTTAAATTCGGCCGACTGCGGACTTAGGAGGTTTGACTTTTGCAAACCTTCTGAGTATAACCTGACTCAGTTAGAACCCTGTCCTGGCTTGAGGACTCGGGAAGCTTGTGGTATTCAAGCTTTCTCGGGTCCGACTGCGGGGCTCGGTTAAATTCGGCTCGACTGCGAGACTTAGGAGGTTTGACTTTTGCAAACCTTCTGAGTATAACCTGACTCAGTTAGAACCCTGTCCTGGCTTGAGGACTCGGGAAGCTTGTGGCATTCAAGCTTTCTGGGTCTGACCTGCAGGACTCAGTTAAATTCTGGCCTGACCTGCAGACTTAGGAGGTTTGACTTTTGCAAACCTTCTGAGTATAACCTGACTCGGTTAGAACCACATCCCGGCTTGAGGACTCGGGAAGCTTGTGGTATTCAAGATTTCTGGGTCTGACCTGCAGGACTCAGTTAAATTTTGGCCTGACCTGCAGACTTAGGAGGTTTGACTTTTGCAAACCTTCTGAGTATAACCTGACTCAGTTAAAAGAAAGTAATCGCATTATAGAGTATGACAATATATAACACGAAGAAATCATATTTTATTAGAAATCAAAGCTGTTTGATAACACTTTATTGAAAAAGACAACATAAAATAAATAGATAGAATCAGGCCTGGATTCGTCTCAGGCGTAAAATTTCCTAAGGTTGCTGGCATTCTAGCTTCTTGGTATGGTCTGACCACTTGCATCTGCTAGCTGGTAAGCACCTTTGCCATGAACTTTTACTACCTTGTATGGACCTTCCCAGTTCGGGTTAAGCTTCCCCTGGGGAATTTGCTTGCTGACCTCGTTCTTTCTTAGTACCAAGTCTCCTTCTTTGAAGTATGAATGCTTAACTTTAGAGTTGTAATACTGGGATATTCTTTGCTTGTACTTTGCCATCCGGATGTAGGCCACTTCCCTCGCCTCTTCCAAGTCGTCCTTGGCGTGTCTGAGCTCAATGTCCTGATCTGTAGTTGCATGGAGCTCGGTCCTCGGGGAAGGGAGCCCTATTTCGGCTGGAATTACTGCTTCACAACCATAGGCTAAGGCAAATGGAGTTTCTTTTGTAGCCGAGTTAGGAGTCGTTCTATATGCCCAAAGGACGTTAGGCAAATGTTCGACCCATGCTTGCCCCTCTTCTTCCAACCTCTTTTTCAATCCAACCTTGAGCCGCCTATTCGCTTGCTCTACTCACGGCCATTGGCACGAGGGTACCCAACGAGAGGTGAAATGTTGGACTATACCCAACTCGGCACACCACGACTTGACTGTCCTGTCTTCAAACTGCGTTCCATTGTCCGAGACCAGGATTTTGGGTATCCCGAAGCGACAGACGATGTTCTTCCACAAAAATTTCTGTATGGCCTTCCCCGTGATGGTGGTCAAGGCCTCGGCCTCCACCCATTTAGTAAAGTAGTCGATGGCCACGACAAGATACTGTAAGTTGCCTGGGGCACGAGGAAGGGGTCCAACCAGATCTGCCCCCCACTGATAAAAGGGCCAAGGAGAGACCAAAGGAATCATGTCCTGTGTTGGCTGGTGAGACAAGTTATCATGCACCTGGCATGACTTGCACCTCATGACCAGCTCGTTCGCATCGTTTTGCATGGTTGGCCAGTAATATCCAAACAATCGGCATTTACGAGCCAGTGTCCTAGCTCCTGTGTGATTGCCACAAATGCCGAGGTGGATTTCCCTAAGTAGATAGTTTCCTTCCTCCTGGGTAGCACACCTAAGCCATGGTGATATGAATGATCGTCTGTATAGGATTTCATCAAAAAGAGCATACCTGCTTGCTTGTAGCTTGATCTTCCTGGACTGAGCCTTGTCAGTGGGTAGAATACCATGCTTTAGATAGGAAGTTATGGGGTCCATCCAGGTGGCCTGTTGGTTGATCGGTTGTACTTCGTTCAAGACATAACTCCGTTCAGTCAGTTGTTCCACTAAAACTTTTTTATCTGAAAAGAAATTGGATGCCAACTTGGAGAGGGCATCAGCTTTTTTGTTTCTGGATCGAGAGACCTGCTCTATATGGATTGACTTGAAGTTTTTTAGCAAAGCTTGTGCTGCTGTCAGGTATTTCTTCATTGATTCCTCCTTTGCTTCATACTCACCCTTGACATGATTGACTACCAGCTGGGAGTCACTGAATACATGTAGATTATTTGCTCCGAGCTTGGTTGCTAGCCGGAGCCCAGTAATTAAAGCTTCGTATTCCGCCTCGTTGTTTGTAGCCGTGAAATTGAAGCGCAGTGCATACGGGAATTCCTCCCCTTTTGGACTGAGGAGCAAAAGGCCTGCCCCTGCTCCTTCTTTCCCAGATGCTCCGTCAACAAAAAGGGTCCAGGTATCGACCTGCCCTGCTGGCTGTTCTTTATCTGTCTCGACCTGAATGCCCTCAGCCAAGAAATCGGCTAAGGCCTGGGCTTTGACAGTAGTCCGGGGTTTGTAGTCCAGGTCATACTCGGCCAGCTCGATCACCCATTTGACTAGCCTTCCCGAGGTGTCTGGTCGTGCCAAGATCTGACGCAGTGGTTGATCTGTGACCACAGTGATTGAATGTGCCTGGAAGTATGGTCGTAACTTTCTAGAGGCATGTACTAGAGCCAGGGCTAGCTTTTCTGCGTTGTTGTACCTGAGCTCAGGTCCATGTAAAGCCCGGCTCACATAAAACACGGGTGTTTGTATATTTCCTTCTTCTCTGATTAGGACCGCACTGATTGCCTCATCAACTACTGCCAGGTATAGAAACAGAGTTTCCCCTTCCTGGGGAGCCGTCAAGGTTGGTAGCTCGGCCAAGTACTCCTTCAAATCGTCAAATGCCCTTTGACTGTCCTCATTCCACTGGAAGGGACTCGCTTTCCTCAGGATTTTGAAGAATGGTAAGGCACGCTGTGCCGACTTGGAGAGGAACCTACTCAGAGCGGCCATGCGGCCGGTTAACCTTTGCACCTCCTTGATGTTTCTGGGTGGTGGCATTATTCTTAAGGCTTCAACTTTATCCGGATTAGCCTTAATTCCTTCTTTTGAGATCATGTAACCCAGGAATTTTCCTGACCTGACCCCAAATGTGCATTTCTTGGGGTTTAATTTCATTTGGGTCTGCCTGAGTACCCCAAATACCTCTCGGACGTCGGTCATATACTGATCCAGAGACCTGCTCTTGATCAAGAGGTCATCCACATAGACTTCCATGCATCTTCCGATTTGTCTCTCAAAGATTTTATTCACTGCTCTTTGATAAGTGGCGCCAGCATTCTTTAATCCAAACGGCATAGTAACATAGCAGAAAGTTCCCTCTTCGGTTATGAACGCCGTTTTCTCTGCATCGTCTGGGTCCATAGCAATTTGGTGGTAACCCTTATAGGCATCTAGAAATGCAAAAATTTCAAATCCGACCGTTGAGTCAACTAACCTGTCAATCTTAGGTAGCGGGTAACAATCTTTGGGGCAAGCCCTATTCAGGTCGGTAAAATCCACACACATTCGCCAACTACCGTCTGGCTTTTTTACCAGGACTGGGTTGGCGAGCCAGGTCGGGTAAAACACTTCACGTATGATCCCGGCTTGTAGTAACTTCTCTACTTCCTTTTGAATGGCCTCTATTCGATCTTTTGCAAACTGTCTTTTCTTTTGCCTAATTGGCTTCCGGGCTGGATCCACGTGCAACCTGTGCAGGGCTAGCTCGGGGGACAAACCCGGCATGTCGTCTGTCTTCCATGCGAATACGTCCCTAAACTCCTTTAAGATTTCAACGAGCTCGTTTTAAATTGACTTGGGATCCATGACCCTATGTTGGCTGACAAACTTTCTTGTTCCTTTCCCAAATTTACTACCTCGATTTTATCATCTGATGACCAACTTTCTTCTTCCTCTGGTATCAATTCTTCCACAGATACTTGTTGCACCATCATTCTTCCATTTACAGTGGCCGTGTAGCAGCTCCTGGCTGTTTTGACGTCACCCTTGACTTCTGCTGTCCCCTCCCAGGTCGGGAACTTCAAACTAACGTGTGCCGGGGAGATCACCGCTCGCAGATCTATTAGGGCAGGTCGCCCCATGATAACGTTGTAGGCTGATGGAGCCCTGACCACCACATAACTCACCATAAGGATCCTGTCCCGAGGTGCTTTTCCAAAGGTGGTCGGCAAGCTGATCATACCCATGGGGTGGACTGGGGGCCCTGCAAATCCGAATAGCGGGGATGACACGGGTACTAGCTCTGCATATTTTAATTTCATGGATTGGAACACATTGTAGTATAGCACATTGACTGCACTTCCGGTGTCTACACAAATACGCTTCACCGTATGTTTATTGATTACCGCCTCGATAACCAAGCCTTCATTATTGCTGATGAGGGGAAGAGGATCGTGAGGACCATAAACGACCTCCCCGGACAACCTTTGTCTCTTTCCTGAGTCGGTGCTGGTCGGTGCCCGGTTACCACTCTGCTCCCCAGGTCGGGACGATGTACTCGGACCGCCCGAGATGGTATTAATGGTATTAATGGGGCGATTATCTGGCTGGCCCTCCGGTCCTGGGGACGGATCCCTCCTTCGTCTGTAATCATCCTTTCGGTCATGACCGAAATCTCTTCTCTTGTATTCCCGTCTTCCCCGGGGTTCTGGGTGACGGGACTTATCTATGACCTCATCTAGTTTCCCTTCCATAACTGCAGCGTCGATCTCTCTCTGTAAATCCCTGCACTGCTCTGAGTCGTGGCCAATGTCCTCATGGAACTTGCAGTATTTGGTCTGATCCCTTTTTTCCCGGGGACCTTTCATAGGAGGCGGAGTACGGGCAATGCCTTTTCTCTGCATTATGGCGAGGACCTGCTCACGTGATCGGTTTAAAGGGATAAAGTCCCTCTCTTGAAGGGCCCCCTTCTTCCCGAGTCGGTCAGTTATGGGCGCAGCTACTCGGTCCCATACCGGTTTACGCTTTCTATCAGCTCTGTCGTCTGACCTCTCTTTCTTAGGAGCTTCCGACTCCCTCTTTAAACGGTTGGCCTCCTCACCCTGACAATGTTTATATGCCAGGTCCATACACTCATCCATTGATTTCGGAAGTCGTCCATTGAGCTTTGCATACAATCTACCTTCTCGTAGGCCTGCTACGAAGGAGGTTATCAGGAGGTGTTCATCGGCATTTCCGACCTGCCTAGATTCCTCATTGAATCTTTTAAGGTACTGTAGCACTGTTTCTTCCTTCTTCTGACGAATTGTGAGGAGGTACGTGACATTCCTCTGGAAGGGTTTAGCTGTGACAAAGGCCAGAAATTTCCTTGCCAGGGTTTCAAAATTCTCAATGGATCGAGGTGGTAATTTCCGGAACCACTCACGAGCCCTGCCCGTGAGTAGTGCCGGGAAGGCTTTGCACTTCATCTCCTCGGGTGCACAGTCTAAATTCATGTGCGTTAGATATTGAAAGAGGTGGTCCTGTGGATCTTTCGTTCCGTCATATGCTTCCAGTTTCGGGATCTTAAATCGCTCTGGGCGTGGGTAATTCAAAATCTGCTCAGAAAACGGTGATTCGATAGAGAGATCGTCCGTTTTCTTCCCCAGGATCCCGTCTAATTCCGCCCTGGCAGCCTCCTGGGCCTGAGCCTTAACCTGTCTATGCTGCGTATGGGAGGTGGATGAGAGAGTTTCTCCTCTATCCTCCTTATTTGCCAGATTACCCTTTGGGTCCATGTTTTGTGGAGATTCCTCTTCTCGTCCTTTTAAGGCCAATCCTAGCACACTTTTGAAAGCTGGAACATCTAAATTACGTAACGCATCCAGCAAAGCCTGCTGTGCTGGATCTGCCAGCGTTTCCTCCGGGTTGGTTTGGGGTTGGCTGGTAGTAGTAGCAGTTGGGTCTACTTCTCCGGCGTCTCTAGCTGCCGCCGTTTGGGTCTTTTTTCCAGTATTTTTCGGTGGTACCATCGCTGTTTCTTGATCAAATCGTAACAAAAGAGCCCCTCCTTCTAGCGCCAATTGATGATGTCGGATATCACCTACGGGTCCAAACAACCTCTAAGACGATTCAAACAAGAACAGAAACAATGGGGATCGTGATTTGGTATGATTAAGACTGAGCCTGAGAGTTAGTTTCTCTCAAGTTGCCTACGTATCCAATATTTGAATTGGAATCAAGTCATTCGTAGTTCCTTAGGGTTGCTTAAATAGGGAGGCGTCCCACCCCTTATCTTGTCCAACAAGTCGTGGAATCCTTAAACCCTAAGGATCATCACGTGCTTATCTCTAACAAAAGTGTATCATACTCAAAAGATTAAAGCTCAAACTGTTAAACAACCAAAGAAGATTTTGTAAGAAAAATTAAGTCGGACTATTAATTGAGCGTGGCCGATTAATTCATGTAGCATACTCAAAAGATTAAAGCTCCAACCAAAGTAATAAGTCGGACTTATTGAGCCCGACATTCGGTTTTTTACTAGGAAATATGCTATTTATTATTTATTGGTTAATTAAAATGAGTTTTAATCCGATTAAAACTCGGCTTTGATGGACGGCCGAGATTAAAGCTAAACCCTAGGTCATTCGGATTTCGGCCCTCTCTCCACCTATAAAAACAATGCTTTATTCCATCATAAAGCATATGAAAAAAACCAACACATCACGGTTGTAGGCAATGAGAGAGATATCGGAATTCTCATCAAAGCGGCTACAGCAACGGAGCAGAAGTCAAATAACAATGAATGTAGGAAACGATCCTGATGATTTCTTTCGCTATGAAGGTACTCTGAATTTAATGTTTATTTTACCGATTTACTATAAAAGGGAAATTAAAGCACAATGATAGTGACCAGAGGATGCACTTTTCAATATCAATTTCATTGAAAAGTGCAATACATGTCATATAGAACATTCAAATAGATACAAGATTGGGCAGCCATATATAAGCTTTTAGGAAAAATCAATATTTTCGCTCACAAATTGACTACACTCCAGAGACCTAAGATGTATTTCTCTATTTACTTGCGCATTTATCTTTCATATGAATTTACGAGTAAAAAGCCACAAAATGATTACCGATTCTAAACTACCTGAGCTGAAAATCCATGTGATGACAACATATATTCACATTTCTAGAACTGAAGGAAGAAGAAGGAAAAAGAGGCGCTTATAATTAGGTCGTAATAAGTTTTGCGACGACTTGTATTTTAAGCGGCGACGTCGTCGTCGCATTAAATCAAATTTTATAAATTTTATATATATATATATATATATATATATATATATATATATATATATATATATATATATTTGGTATCATAAATATATATATTAAACCTTATATAAATTAACTATATATTATTTTTTTTAACGAAAGGAATTTTATTAAAAACCAACAGAGTTACAACCGGACAACTGCCGGAACACCACCGAACACCGCCGGATCAACACCAGCAAACTACTGGACATAACAACAAAGAAATAAAAAAAGATTGGAAGAACCCCAATATAACCAAATACCGTCGCGTGAAAGAGAATTTGATTTGATAAAAGGCGAAAATGGACACAATCCGATATATTACGGTTGTCTATAACCAACTCGAAAACCAACAACCACCACCACCCAGTAGGAACCGTAATGACCGACAATCCCGATGAGTACCAAGGCCACCCGGGATGTAAAAACAAACCAAAACTACAGAAAAAGAAAACACATAAACTGAAACAACCGACTATTATCGATTCGATCCTAAGTATCAAACATAAAAGTAGACATCAAACTTCCAACTGGCATCTCCAGGTGCTGCTCCACCACCGCTAGCCACCAGCTTTAGGCCACCGCCACCGAGGCACCAGCCTACGAGCACCGCAGCAAAACCAGTAAACCGCAAAAGAGGCAGCAACAAACAACCAGATCTGAACAGGAAATGATCTAAAACTGACAACAACGAACAACTCCGGCCATCGCAAAACCAAAGCAGCCGACCTCCGATCCGAAAACACCTACCACAAGTAAGCCCAAAAGCTTCTTCGAATTAAGTCTCGATGAAAAATCAGAGGGGACCACTGGGGCAAAAGACGTTGACCAGACGACAACGAAGAGAAAGAAAGAAAAACAAAACCGGAAAGGATAGGACGCCGGCAGCCTAGTGCCGCCGGCGCCCGGAGATTTGAAAAGGAGGAGCCGGACAAGGAGAGGTTTTCTATTGAAGTAGGGGGATAGGAGCGGTTTTTCTATTTTTTTGTCGGCACTCGTAAAATACACGTTTCTTAGAAAGAATTAAAATTAACTATATATTAAACCTTATATTAAATCAAATTTATATAAAAAAATATTTATTAAACCCCGGGATAGAACTCATAAACTCAGTAACGAACCCCGGGATTGAAATCACTACTCAGTAATGAATCTCGGGTTTGAAATCACTACTCAATAACGAACCCCGGGATTGAACTCATAAACTCAGTAACAAACCCGGGATCGAAATCACTTCCCTATTACGAATCTCGGGATTGAACTCATAAGCTCAGTAACAAACGTTGGGTTTGAAATCATGAACTCACTAACAAATCTCGTGATTCATTCAAATCACGAACTCACTAACGAAGCTCGGGCTTCAAATCATGAACTCACTAATTAACCCTATTTTTTAGATAACGAACCATGAGTTTGAAATGATCAAATCAGAAACTCAGTAACGAATCCTGTGATTGAACTCAAAAAACTCAATAACAAACCTCGGGTTTCAAATATGAACTCCACTAACGAGCCATGAGTTTGAAATGATCAAATCAGAAACTCAGTAATGAATCCCGCGATTGAACCCAGGAAACTCAATAACGAACCTCGGGTTTGAAATCATGAACTCACTAACGAACTATGTGTTTGAAATCATGAACTCACTAAAGAACCCTGAGTATGAAATGATCAAATCACGGGTGAACAAAAATACCGGAAATCAAACCAACCGGTCGAACCAAACCGGTCCAAACCGAAAATGCGTAAACCATGGTTTTTTGGTTGGATTTGTATTGTAAAAATCCAAACCGTGAAAAACAGTTGGTTTTGGTTTTCTAAGATAAAAACCGGACCAAATTAACCGCAATCGGATATATATATATATATGTATATATATATATATATGTATATATATATATATGTATATATATATATATGTATATATATATATATATATATATATATATATATGTGTGTGTGTGTGTGTGTTTGTGTGTGTGTGTGTGTGTGTGTGTGTGTCATGAATATCCACTATAAATTAAGGGGACTTTTATTTGCACCACACCAATCCACTCGTGTACCACTCTATCTGTGCATCACAGTAAAACCGAATTTTCGTCAGTACATTGTGAGAACTGATCATCACAGTGAACCGACTTTTCTTCGGTCCCATTCAATTATCACTACATGTAAATAACTAATATCCAGTCTATGATCTATTAATACTTTAATCAACTACCTCACACACGTAGTTTGATGTCCATCCTAATAGGACCTATGACAAGATGAAATAAAACAGTTTACATGATTTTATATGATCATCTTAATTGAAAAATATGATAATATATTGTTGTGTGTACACACACATAGTGACATTCGAGTTATGGTGTATGGTAAATTGAGAATGAGAATTTTGTATGATCGTCGTATGAACATAAATTCGTTGAACCGTGATGATGCCCTTTCAGTGAATTATTTGTAAAAAAAGAGAGGACTAAAAACCGGAAAAAAACCGTAACCAAGTTGATCCAAACCGGACCGGATAAATTAGTTTTACCTAGCTATGGTTCGGTTTTGGTTTATAAATTTTTAAACCGTAAAAAATGGTTTGGTTTTAAAAGTGGTTAAAAACCGGAAAACCGGACCATGTACACCCCTACAAATCAGGAACTCACTAACGAATCCCGTGATTCAAATCGGGATCAAACTAACGAACCTCGGGTTTGAAATCATGAACTCACTAACAAACCTTGAGTTTGAAAAGATCAAATTAGTAACTCACTAACAAATCACGTGATTCAAACCAGGATCTCACTAACAAACCTCGGATTTTAAACCTTGAACTAACTATCGAAAATCGGGGTTGAAATCATCAACCGACTAACTAACGAACCCCATGCTTGAAATCACTACTCAATAACGAACATCGGGTTTGGAATCTTGAACTAACTAACGAACCTCGAGATTGAAATCATCAACCGACTAACTAACGAACCCCAAGTTTGAAATCACTACTCAATAACGAACCTCGGGTTTGAAATCTTGAACTAACTAACGAACCTCGAGCTTGAAACTATCAAACGACTAAGAAACGAACCCCAGGTTTGAAATCACTACTCAATAACGAACATCGGGTTTGAAATCTTGAACTAACTAACGAACCTCAGGTTTGAAATCATCAACCGACTAAGAAACGAAACCCAAGTTTGTAATCACAATTCAATAACGAACATTTGGTTTGAAATCTTGAACTAACTAATGAACCTCAAGTTTGAAATTATCAACCGACTAAGAAACAAATCCCATGTTTGAAATCACTACTCAATAACGAACCTAAGGTTTGAAATCTTGAGCTAACCAACGAACCTCGGGTTTGAAATCATCAACCGACTAAGAAACAAACCCTAGGTTTGAAATCACTACTCAATAACGAACCTCATGTTTGAAATCTTTAACTAACTGACGAACCTCGAGTTTGAAATCATCAACCGACTAAGAAACGAACCCCAAGATTGAAATCACTACTCAATAACGATTTGAAATCTTTAACTTACTAACAAACCTCGGGTTTGAAATCATCAACCAACTAAAAAATGAACCCCAGGACTCAATAACGAAACTCGGGTTTGAAATCTTGAACTAACTAATGAACCACGAGTTTGAAATCATCAACCAGCTAATTATCGAACCCTAGGTTTTAAATCACTACTCAATAACGAACATCGTGTTTGTATCATTACGAACTCCAACTAAGTTATTTAACTAAAAATTATTCAAATAAAAACAAATATTATTATTAGAAATTATTTAATTATTAATTTTATACAAATATTATAAAAATATAATCTATTCATTTAATTATAAAAATATTAATTAAAAGAAATATTAAAATAAATATTTAATGGGATGACTATGTCGTTCCTTTAAATAAACAAAATTTTGATTATACGGTAATTAATAAAATTTATAAATTTTCTTCATAAAATTGATAAATTTTATAAATATTTAAAGGGACGATATATTCGTCCCAAAAAATAACAGTGTCGTCCCTTTAAACGACAGTGTCCAGGCAGGCAGACAGTCGTCCCAAAAAATGCCACTGTAGTCCATTTAAACAAACTTAATTTCCCAACAAAATTTTCCAACCAACTCAAATATCCCTCCAATTCAACATGTCGTTCCAATTCAAAATGTCGTCCCGAACATGCCCTTAAAAACGGTTAAACCCTAATCGTGAGGGCCCCTCGCCCCTGATCCCACAGAATGCGAGGAGAGGTTAATCAGGAGCCTAGAGCTTAGAGTCAAGGGCTGTCTTAGTTCCCCATCACTGAAGTTTTAGCCATCTAAAATCAACCCATTTTACGGGAATCGAACCTCTGACCTCCAGCTTAGGGTCCGGACTGTCATTACAACACCCCAACTCCTCACCACTAGGCCATATCCAGGGGATTCCCGAACATGCCCTTTCTCTTATTTAGCAAGTATAAAGAAGGTGGAAGCAAGCTAAATAAAAACCGATTAAACTAAATCTCAAGGCAACTGGGATTGCCAAAGCTAAAAAATTTGTTGCCAGGGCTATTTTTTAAGTAAGAAGAGAAAATGACAAAAACACACTCGCATTCATCTTTCTCAGCATCCCATTTTCTTCACCCCTTTAATGTCTCTCCGCCTCCCTCCCACCATGCCCCATTTAAAGTTTTAAAAAGGGGTTCTTTCAAAGAATTTTACATCCATAGAATTGTAAAATTTCTTTTCGAGGGGAATAACATTTGTAACCTTTTCTCGTCCTTTGCATAACCTAGGAAAATGCACTTGTGAGCTTTAGGATCAAGTTTACTTCGTGTTGAGCATGGATATACACAAACACAAGACAACCAAAGATCTTTGGAGGCAACTCGGGAAACAAGATGATGGCAGGAGTGTGTGGTCGGTAGGGTTTGGAGTGGAGTTTTGAAACCTAACACTCTGCCGGGAAGTCTCGTTGAGTAAATAAGTTGCGGTCGATATAGCTTCACCCCACATATATTTAGGAACATGTGTGGTGAACATGATTGATCCGGCCATTTCCGGCGAGGTGCTCGTTCTTTCTCTCGGCAACCCCATTCGCCCGCGAGGTGTTTCCACACAACTACGATATGAACAATTCCTCTATCTCGTCAAGAAGGTACCGAGATTAGACTCATAGTATTCTAGAGCATTATCGCCTTTAAGATCTTGACCTTAGTATCAAATTGAGTGGAGACCATATGATAAAATTCTTGGAAGATAGGGCCAACTTCATATTTGTCTTTCATTAAAAAAACCCAAGTGTTCCTGGTATGATCATCAATAAAGGTGACGAACCACCTTTTCCCTGTTATACTTTTCACCCTAGAGGGTCCCCACACATCACCGTGTATTAAGGTGAAGGGTGAGGAATGCAAATGAGGTAACTTAGCATACACGAGATTTTGTAAGTTTAGCAAATTGACAAATATCACATTGAAGGTCATTCGGATTACATCCTTTAAACAATTCGGGAGTTAAAGATTTTAAGTAACCAAAACTTGGATGTCCTAATCTATAATGCCATAACATGATATTGTCTAAAGTCGGGAGCAGCCGCCGAGGCGATTCGGTCTTCGGTCTTACGTCTTCGGCGGGGTTGACCGTAAACAATCCGGCGCAAGGTTCACCTTCCCAATCACTTCCCGTGAAGTAGGATCCTGGAATGTGCACTTGATTTTCCTTAAAAACAACAGTCCAATTCAAATCTTTAGTGAGTCTACCGACGTATATAAGATTGCGGTCTAAGTTTGGAACAAATAGGACATCCCGTAGGCATATCTTATTAGTGAGTTTAACATTTCCAACACCTTTTGCACGAGAGATAGATCCATCGTGCCAGTTTAATGTTATGAATTTGGTGACAAGGCATATAGTTGGTTATAAGGTTTTTATTACATGACAAAAACACCCTCGCATTCATCTTTCTCAGCATCCCATTTTCTTCACCCCTTTAATGTCTCTCCGCCTCCCTCCCACCATGCCCCGTTTAAAGTTTTAAACAGTTGCAATCCATGAGAAAATTCGAAGCAACTCAACTTCCCATATCACAAGAAGAAGAAAAATAGTAAAATAATAAAACAAAAAACATCCCAAACCCAAAAATCTAGCGACAACACCATCAAGTCTTGTATGGTTTGTATAAGAGAGAGGTTGAGTTGTCGCTTCCTTACCAACTTTCCTAAACATTGACCATGGATAAATTGATTTTACTTAAAGATGTTCTCCGTCCCACTCCTCCGTGTTTAATTTGATCCCTCCTCCTTTTCTTTCAGATAGCTGTAATTATGTTGGAACTAGATACTCTATGTCGGAAGAAGGTGAGGCAACGAAGGATCCGCCATTGGGGAACCGGGTAAACCCCCTCGAGTACGCCCAAGGACCGATTCAACTATTAAAGTATGCGAGAATCCCGGGTACTTGCCCTTTCCAACCCACGTCGGTGAAAGCACAAGCTTACCCTTCTTTACATCTTGTGCCATCGATAGTTGATCATAGAAGGCCTTCCATCATTTTGGACTAGCTTAACAGGTTTAGGACCGGATTCTCCCGTAGATTACGTCACGAAGCACGTCAAGATAGGGCTTGCATCTTAGAGCTTTTACTGACGAAAGGTCTTGCGAAGCGCGGTTGCATCGTCAATGGGCCTAGGAGAACTGAGTGCGGTACATGCCGGGAGTCGACAAGATTTGTTTCAGGCTTGCCTTGAGCGGATACGGCCAAAGGGAAAAAGAATGCTTGTCAAACTCAAGGGCAAGGCTACTTACGATGATGTTTACGTCGTTCCCGTAATAGCTCTCCAAGCTAACAAACCACCGAGAACGTTTCCATGACGAAGGCGACCTCAAACCTCAAAAGGAAGTACGGATGGTTTCGGCCTCAAAGTCCGGCTACCGGCGGTTGCATATGTTCAAACTACGTTCCTCAAGCTTTCGTCATACCCGCACGGATACAACCAGCCCCGCACGGTAATACCGGTCGTAGTAAAGAAGGTCATTGTAATCCCTCCCGGCCTATGTTTAATCCCTTACCAAGGTGGTACAATCCGATGTGAATTCCCGCTTCAACAACAACATATGTCTCTCGCGTCGGTGTCGGCTTACATACCCGACCTCACCGACCATTCTCAACGTGGCTTAAAAGCTCTTAGATTTCCTTCTCGTCTTTAGGGACCTTTCATACACGATTTTAGAGTAGGGTCCGACGCTTATATCTCCGCTCTTACTACCCCCGAGGAAAGATGCGCAATATTCGACTTCGTTCAAACTCACTATTCTCATATATATTATTCTATGAGAATTGTTGTACTTACAAAATATCTATAGTACCGGCGAAAGGCCAAGAGCCTATTTGATGTCATCTTTCTTGTCCTCTTCGATTTCTATTACTCGTACAACAACTATGGCGCCAAGAGCGCTACTTATTCCCCTTCATGTTTTGATGCTTCCCGTCTTGCTCGTTGCGAATAATTGCCCTACTTCCACTTAGTTCATACTACCCGATCTCGCTTACTTGCCTGCTGGCTTTCCTTATTGGGATTTCTTTCCTTTCTAAGATTTAACTAGAGAGTATGATGCCCACGTTCTCTAACTAATTGCTAAGAATCCTATCCTAAGTCAGGGTAAAAAAAAACGGAGTTCATAGTCTTTATGAGTAAAGGACCACTCTATATAGGCGATGTGGAGAACCGATTCCTATATCTGTTAACCGAAAGGCTAACGATAAGCTTTTGTCTAGTGTATACATTTTTTCTATAATAGCTTGCCAAGAGCTAACCCAGCTATGTCTTTCTCGATCTTAGGCTACCGGTATCCGGCCTACGGCTCTTGGGGCGAGCTTTATTGATCATTGACCGAGACTCGGCATGCTTTAAGCTTCTAGCTTTCTAATAATTTCTTATAGTATATAGTCTCAGACTCTTCTTACTCTTATTATACTATTTCTTCTTCTAGAATGAAATTTTATGCTATTAGATCTAATAGTCTAAGGAAAGGAAAATCTTTGGTGTAGGGGACCCTACGAAGTGAAACATTGCTTCGTGTAGCGATTGACGATGAACTCACTCACCAAGATCAAAATAAACAAATAGAATCTCTATTGGCTCAGCTCGATGAAAAGAGGCTACATGCAAGCAAATGCTTGTGCCTACCAGCTACGACTCTCTAAAGCCTATGAAGGTGATAGAGAGATCATGATTTGGTTCTCAGAATGATCTCAATTGGCTGTTGGCTCGAATGGTTGAGAGCAGCAAACGAGTTACATACCCGATTAACCATCCTTATGTTACAGTTACAATGACAATCAGTCTGGGGTCGTGGTAGGGAAAAGATAATTCTTTATGTCGAATACTTTGAATTTCCTCTCCTTATCAGTCGAGTGGCTTATAATCACTATAAGAACTCATTACAAGTATTCCACTCGCTCGCTTCACTTCGCTACACTCGCTTCGTACCTACGGAAAGAGGGGATGATAGGTGGCGTGGTATACCTGATCGTTTAGTCAACGAGACGTACGTACGACAAAGCTCTATCTATATATTCTTTGAAGCTAGAACCCATCAATAGAATGAAATGAAATAATGGTAAGCCTATGGCGACGAACATGGCTCAAGAGTGTTTATACAAAGCCCTTCTCTTCTTCACTCAAAGAGGCAAGGCACCCTTTGATTGATTGGTAATTTTCTGTAGAATTTTAATTCTAAAGAATGAATCTTTATAAAGTCTAACTTTCTTTCTAAAAGAAAATGCCACACTCCGTGTGTCACGAGATATGGAGCGTTCTAATCGAAGAGTTATACCTCTCGGACTTCTTACGATAAGGCCAATGCACCAGCCAGAGCCAACCAACGTGGTGGCGAACACGCTGTGTTGTAAGCTAAGCCCTTAACGGCTTTGTAGATGGAGGAAATATATAAAGTGTGCCGTGTGAGATTCATAATCATAATAAAGTAAAGTAAAAAAGCACCGGTATGTTATTTCACTTAGCCTGCCTCTCTCTTGACTTTCCGGACCAACCAACCCGGATCTGCCCTCGCAAGTCTCTCTGCATTTTGGGAGCGAGCATGCAGCAAAATTGAGCAATGGATCTTAGAAGAATTCCACTTTGAAGTACAACTCTTTCTATTTCGTGCCGGCATGGCATTTGGGTTGTCTCCCTTCCCGAAAGACTCGAGCTCCGGTGCCCCCGCTTCGCCTCATCAAGCGGCGACAGGCCCTCACGGTTATCATCTACATAACCGCAAATGCTCCTTAATCCGCAAAAAAAATGTTCTCCGGATCGATATATGATGCTAAACCTAGACCGAGATAGAGAGAGGGCCGCCCCTTTGTTTGTTGTCTCTTCGAGACAAATCATATGAATAGTGTTAATCCCACGTTCTTTCTAGTCTCGTTTGGTTTCGAGAGCCTCCCTCTCTCCGTCCCTGACTTGTCTTTTGAAAGCCGTCATCCTAGATTTTTTTTCCATATGCCGGGGAAAGTACCTCACCTTTCTACATTTATTATTATTAATCCTCGGGTAGGATGAGGGTGGAAGCACAAACAAAAGGAGAGAGGAAAAGTAGAAAGGGGGGAAGAAGTCTAGTGCTAGTTCTTACTGACATTTCTTTATCATTTTTAGTGTTTTATTTGTTCTCTTATTTGGAAATCCATTTCTTTATTTTATTTATTTCTTTTTATCTCTTCGACGAATTGCGTTTTTCCAGAGAGATTTTTGAATAAAGATGAGAATTAAAAATAGAAAGAATCTAAATAAATGCGCATACGCGGGAAGGGGCCCAATACTTCTTCATTCAAGGGGGGACTAGCCTCACTACTTCCCGAGGGGCGAGAGGTGCACCTAACCCACTACCCACTCATCAATCATGGTGTTCAGCTGACTTGCACTGATAGACTCCTATTGTATTGGAAATAGGCGCCCATCTTTTTACCGTTGTCAATTATCTCTTCAATCTTAGATTTGACTCTATGTTAGAACATTTCGTGAATGCTATTTTGATCTAAGTGGTCTTCTTCTCGTGTCCCGTGCTAGGAAGCATTAGTCCTCTTTTCATTCCAAATTCAAGAATACGAGCGATACGATTGATTGGTCTGTGCGTCTCTCTTATTACTTTTTTGTATTCTCCTATTCTTCGGATACAATTCGACCCTTCTATAGCCAAATCTCAATTTGTGGAAAGCCTTCGGTGGCTTCCTTATGAAAACATAAATTATTATTTGGGTATAGATGGTATCTCTTTATTCTTCATGATATTGACCACATTTCTGATCCCTATTTGCATTTTAGTGGGTTGGTCCGGCATGAGAAGTTATGGGAAAGAGTATATTACAGCATCTCTAATTTATGAATTTTTAATGATTGCCGTGTTCTACATGCTGGATCCTCTACTATTCTATATTTTTCTCGAAAGTGTGCTAATCCCTATGTTGTGCGGAGCTAAGCATCTTCTATTCACCGGGATAAAGCTTTTCCTCTCGGGGGCCTTGTGCGGAAACCCCTACGGGCGGTCGTCCGTCGTCGTAAAGTAGTCCCCGCGAAGCTTTTGGGAAGAGGAGTAGTCTTATATGTAAGCATAGCATTTCTAGTCGAACCCGCCCAACCCAACTAAGAAGAACTGAACTTGACAGACACATCTTTTTCATTTTAGGAGGGTACTCCGAGTAATGGGTACTTTGCAGGACCTCGACCCGCCTACTCGGGTCTTGTATGGATATGCAGGAAGGGGTGATCATGGGTGTGTGTAGTGGTTGTGTTTGTTCACGAGAATGGATTCCTCGTCAATTTTAATTTGGGGGAGTGGGGTGTGGACACAGTTGCGCGAATTCGGGTAACGGCTACAAGGGAGAAATAGAAAGGAAACTGTACCCGACCAGGGATGGACGTAAACGCGTAAACTACCGAAGGTAGGGATAATCGTCCAGGTCTTATTGTGAAAGAGCCACCCCACCACAACAGGCGGGTTGCTTCCTCTGACGAGCATTAAGTGTCCTCTCACATTCTAACGAGTGGCGTACGCACCTCTCCTCTTGACGAGCATTATAGTATCCTTTCATTTCAGTCGAAACATAGAATTCATGAAATCCATGGTGATACACCAAATATTGTATGTAATCATAAAGTCTCTTTGAAAGTCCTTCTAATGGTATTGTTGTACGACGAATAGATTGTGGCACCAGCCGCGGTATTTCTGTGAGTCCTCGGAATGGGATGGTGTCAGAAAGGATTCTTATTCAATCATTAATTGGTTGTGTATTAGCAGATGATGTATATATGGGTCCACGATGTATTGCTACTCGAAATCAAGATATTGGGATTGGGCTTGTAAATAGATTCATAACCCTTCGAGCACAACCAATATCTATTCGAACCCCCTTTACCTGTAAGAGTACATCTTGGATCTGTCGATTATGCTATGGGCGGAGTCCTACGCATGGCGACCTGGTTGAATTGGGAGAAGCTGTAGGTATTATTGCGGGTCAATCGATTGGAGAACCAGGTACTCAATTAACATTAAGAACTTTTCATACCGGCGGCGTATTCACGGGGGGTACTGCAGAACATGTGAGAGCACCTTGTAATGGAAAAATAAAATTCAATGAGGATTTGGTTCATCCGACACGTACCCGTCACGGGCATCCTGCCTTTCTATGTTCTATAGACTTGTATGTAATCATTGAGAGTGAAGATCTTATTCATAATGTCAATATTCCGCGAAAAAGTTTTCTTTTAGTTCAAAATGATCAATATGTAGAATCCGAACAAGTGATTGCTGAGATTCGCGCAGGAACGCCTACTTTTAATTTTAAAGAGAGGGTTCGAAAACATAGTTATTCAGATTCAGACGGAGAAATGCACTGGAGTACCGATGTGTATCATGCATCTGAATTTACATATGGGAATGTGCATCTATTACCAAAAACAAGTCATTTATGGGTATTATTAGGAGGTCCGTACAGATCCAGTCCAGTCTCCCTTTCGCTTCACAAAGATCAAGATCAACTGAACGTGCATTCTCGTTCTGTCAAGCGAAGTTATACTTCTAACCTCGCTGTAACTAAACACCGGCCGAGACACTACTTCTTTAGTTCGGATTTTTATTGTAATCTAATATATCCGGCCATTTTGCACGAGAATTCTAATTTATTGTCAAAGAGGCGCAGAAATGGATTTCTCATTTTACTCCAATCAATTCAAGGAGGCGAGACTAGACTAACGCCCCCTCCGGGTATCTCGCCTGAAATCCCCCTAAATGGTATTTTACATATAAATAGTATTTTTTCTTATTTCGATGATCCTAGATATAGAAGAAAGCGTTCTGGGATTACTAAATATGGATATGGGAATATCGAAATGTATTCAATCCTTAAAAAGGAAGATTTGATTGAGTATCGAGGAGTCAAGGAATTTATGCCAAAACACCAAACCCAAATGAAAGTGGATCTTTTTTTTTTCATTCCTGAGGAAGTGCATATCTTATCCGGATCTTCTTTCATAATGGTATGTAACAATAGTATCGTTGGAGTAGATACACAAATCACCTTAAATATAAGAAGCCGAGTAGGTGGGTTGGTACGAGTGGAGAGAAAAAAAAACAGAATTGAACTTAAAATATTTTCTGGAGATATCCATTTTCCTGTGGACCCAAAACAAGATCATATTGAAGAACAACTTCGAGGGAGATAGCATTGGGACATGCTATTACCTATGTATGGCTCTAACCCGGCTAGGATTAATAATGAGGCCAAGTAGGAACTTCTTCCTACCACCCACCCCCTATTTGACTAAGGACTTGAAGGGATAGACCAAACCAGTTCACTAAGGATATTTCAGATAAGGTAATGTCACCCGAAGCACACCTTATTCGCTCGGCTGAAGCTGTACTCGAAGCAAGCTTTCAAAGCTCACCTTCCCTGAACCAACCGCCGGCAAGCACGAAGACGGAAGAGAAAAATCTTCATAAGAGTGGTAGACAGCTAACAACAAGAACATATAGAACTATAAACCCTAAGACCGAAGCCGCTCACTGGCTTGCGTACTAGCTTGGTGATTCGGTAAGCGATACCAGTCTTATATGTCGCAAATCAGCTGTTGATTGGTTATTTAGTTTTCCACATAAACAGAGCTACACAGGAAAGAGTTCGCTACTAATACCGGGGTCGCTTCCCTTGAACTGAATCCTGGATGTCATGATGCATTGGGGTGAAGGAAAACGCCTTTCTATCTAATTGAATAGTCTTTGTTTTCGCAGCACTAGTCAAGTAAAGCTTTCAAGAAGAGCATGAATGGGAAGAATTCCTCTTAGTATAGAATATGGAAAGAATACTTAAGTATTCCTTACTATAGGAATAAAATATTTATCCATCGGCAACTCCCTGCCTAGAGAAAGTAGTCTCGCTTATATACCATACCTCTTGAACCTATTCACTAAAATATATCCGTGGAATCGATTATACCACTTATCCAACGGAGGACATGGAAGACTGCTTTTTAGGATTAGGTCTGACTTAAAACTCATAGTACTCTCACTGGTACTGGTAAACCGCACTGTTGACGGTCTCAAAAAGCTTACTTCAATCTGCCTACGCGGTCCGGAGTCTTTGAATTTCTCAAAAGATTGAAATAGGTACACGAACTAAATAGGCCAATCCACCACCAGCAACGGAGCCTTGTGAGGATGCCATTTCTAAGATCTCTTGTCTTAGGTTTTCTAAAGTAAGCTGAGCATCCCATAGCTCTTTTTAGTGGAGGAAGATTTGAATTCTTTGGTGGAAAAAAGGAAAGACCGTAAGATGATTCTCAACTTGATAGGAATTCACTTATTACCAAGTAGTGTGGGTACGCCTCAAGTCAATCTGAGGGTACGCGTTGTTGTTAAGTGAGCGGCTCTGGAGAGTGTGCTCTGGAGAGATAATCGAGCCTGTTCGTCACCAACATCATCAACATCGTCACCAGCTCTAGAGAGAGAATCGAGCCCGTTCGTATCCCAGTATGTGGGAGTGTGCCATCAGAACGATCGCGGAGTGGCGTATCGACCGGGACTTGATAATATTTTATAAGAATGTAGGGACTGTGTCGACTACCAAGGAGCGGAGCTACTCGACTGTAGGGAGAGGATTTAATGATCTAAAAGAGGTGAAAGAGAGATTTTCGAACCTGTAAGTAGCAAGCAACAATGGCTTTTCCGCCGTTGCGCGCTAGCTTGTAGTTTATGGGGCACCCCTTTCGAAATTTTTTCTATAATATAATTTGTAATAATATAAGGGATGCTTAACGCCCCAATTTTTTTTAAGTTTTCCTCAACTGATATACCCGAACCGGAATGGGGCTCTGTTCATCTAGATTGGGCCTACTATCATGGCCCAATAACGAAGATATGGGGCCTCTTTCCCCTCTGTCCAATCCGCCAACAGTAAGACGGATCCTGTCCACTGATCGTAAGCCGGGCTCCTCTTCTTCTTGTGATTTCTACCCATATGGTCAAGCTGATATCCAGACAAGGCAAATACGAGTCCACTGTTCGCTGCACGCTGTTCGCCGTGCTTATCACTCCAGCTGGCTAATCCTGGCAGCTGGCTAGGCCACTTGTATTGCATGCATAATTACCTTTAATTATGTATTCTTAATTGTCTTGTCATGAAGAGTAAACCGACATAGTCTTAGCCTATATATATGGGATCACAATGTAATAGAAAGCATCCAAGAATTAATACACAGAGCTACTCTGTCAATTTGTCGACACATTCATGTGTTCATCCCTTAACATTTATCCAGCAGTATTGTTCTTGCTCACCACCGTGCTCTCTTCGGAGGAATCACACATACTAAGCCTTATATCCAGAAGATAAACAATGTTACCGCAAACCTGATATTCTATGCAACATCATCAACCTATACCTTACTAATAAAAGGGGGCTACCTTTTTTCAGCTGCATTGCACTGCCGCATAAACAATGGATCCGCTGGGCTGGATGAGCAACCTTCTATCCGGCCTCTCTACCACTACTAGAGTTACTTGCTACTTTTAATCGAAAAATGGAAGATTAAGCAAAGAAAAAGAGAAAGAAGTTGTCCCCAAGAAAACTCTAATTTTACAACGTGCAACAACGAGCCGCCGCATATTTTCTGTAGAAAACGTGAGAGGGAGCGAAGATGAGAAGGAATTGTCGGCGCTCTGCTACCCAACCCCTCCCTCCGTGTCTGCGTTTTCTTTTCTTCTTGCCTCTCTTTTTGTTGCTTTTACTTGCTCTGTAAATTGTAATGCTTCCCTCTTCCTTTTTTTTTTTTTTTTTTTTTTGGGGAAAATTGTCCGTGTCTCTCGTTCTCGCATAGGGGATGGAGGTGAAAGGGGGGGGGGGGGGTGCAATTTGATGGTAGTTGTTGAAATTGAAATAGTCATGAATGACGACCAAGGCCAAGTGGTGGGTTCAAAGGACTCACTCACGGGGGCTTAGATTTTTCTCCTAGAAATATCAAATTGGTGACTACTGGTAGGTTCGTTGATTTGAAGTCAAATTTGTATGTAGTTTCTTTTTTGGTTCTATAGAAATATCATTATTTTTTGTTGTATAAAAGTAAACATATAACAGGTTTAATTTGATTTCTTTTCTTGATGTTTCACGTACACGTACTAACTACAATTTCCCAAAGCAAAATATTACATCTGTGATGAGTCTTACCTCACAAAATGGTTGTGTGTTGTTATACTGAATGTGTATAGAAAAATGTTGAAGATATGTGGCCTATCCACATGTCAAATGTTCTTTCATATGTCTCCTGTCCATATTTAACAAAGTTGGTGAAGTGAGTGGTGTGATAAGAACACAAGGGTGAAATCAGTCTAGAAAAGGCACCTATATTCATGACTTGTTTTGCTGTAATTGGTGTTGCTGTACGCAGATGTGTTTTGCTATCTTTTTTGTGTCGTTAACGGTCAGTGTTCTGCAAATGCATGCATTAGAACTAAGAGCCCTGTGTTTTTCTGCCGGTGCTTGTCGGCTACTTTTCTTTTGGATCCGTTGTTACTAGAACCGGAAATTGCGGTTTTCGTTCTTTTAGAAAATTCAACTTGTTTTGACCTTGATGTATCTTGCACACTCTTTACATTTTCTCAAGTGAATCTACAACCAACCTGTATTTGTGAAGTAAAGGGAAGACGTCATTTGTTAAGGCATATACCACGTGAAGATGGATGTAGAGTGGATCTACTACCCCGGGTTATATGCACCACCCTTTACCATTTAGTTATAGTGTAGTTTCATCATTATCATGATGCTAACAACATGGCCAATGATATAGGGACACCAAAACATATCGAGATGGAGCTCGGCGATATGTTGATAATCTTTCTTGTAATTTAGGAAATCCACCTACGATAAGATGCCCGTATGTTGCACGTGTGCAAATATGAAATGGCATGAACCTAAGATGGTTTTTTGTCACATATGCATGAATGCAATGCATCCAGCTGAGGTTAAACAACTTCTACACCCAGAGGGGTCAACGAGTACACAACATCCAGATGTTCCAGAAACTTACTACATGTTGAGGGATGCATTATGTGATGATGAAGTTGTTATTGAAGCAATGGATGAAATGAACGACAACGAGATAATAAAAATAATAGAGGAGGCAGAATTGCCGGTTTTTTCCGGTGTCCAACTACCACGATTGCTTCAATTGTCTCCATTTTCAAATACAAGGCTCGTTTTAATTTACACGATAAGGCTATAGATGAACTTTTTCCACTCATTAAAACAATTCTACCGGAGGGAAATACTCTTCCGGATTCTTTATATGCGGCTAGAAAAGTATTGAAAGCGTTCGATCTTGGTTACCAAAAGATACATGCTTGTGTAAATGATCGTTGCTTGTTTAGGAAGGAGCTACAAGAAGCACGGGCATGTCCGAAATGTGGTACATCAAGGTGGAAGTTTGACAAAAAGTCTAAAAAGGTTATGAAAGGAATACCGGCAAAGGTGCTTAGGTATTTTCCGATTATACCTAGACTAAGGAGGATGTTTAAGTCTCGTGGAAAAGTCGAACAACCGACGTGGCATGATAAGCATAAAAGCCAAGATGGAAAAATGCGTCATCCGGTTGATTCTCCCGCATGGAAACACATTGATAGTAGGCGGCACGAGTTTGCGGTGAGCCGCGTAATGTGAGACTTGGTCTCGCCGCCGATGGATTCAATCCATTTGGTGATTTAAGCTCTCGGTATAGTTGTTGGCCTGTGATTTTAGTGATATACAATCTTTCCCCTTCATTGTGCATGTCCAAGGAGAATCTCGTGTTGACGTTATTGATCCCGGGTCCCAAGCAACTGGGAATGATATCGATGTATACCTACAACCGCTTATTGATGATTTAAATGAGCCATGGGACAAAGGGGTGAGAGTGTATGATTCTCGTAGTGAATCGACATTTAATCTGAAGGCAATTTTGATGTGGACCATCAACGATTTTCCCGCGTATGGGAATTTGTCGGGTTACTCGACTAAGGGAAAAAAAGCTTGCCCCGTATGTGGTGTTCAAACTTGTTCTAAGTGGTTGGAAAACGGGAAAAAACATGCATATATGGGCCATCGCAGGTGGCTTCCTGAGGATCATCCTTACCGTTTCAAAGCAGGTTGGTTTGATGGAACCGTAGAGCGTAGAACCAAGCCCATATATTTAACCGGTTCTCAAATTTTTGAAGTTGTCAAGAATATAAAGAATGATTGGGGAAAGAAGGTGAAGAAAGGGAGGGTATCTGTCAAAAGAAAGAGAGCCGAGACTTCAGTAGACATGAATAATGAATCTGATGACGATGGTGACAAACCCTTCAAACTTACCAAACGATGGAAGAAGCGATCAATATTCTATGATTTGCCATATTGGGAGGTAAGTTAACATTTTTGGTTTTTTTTATACATTTTTTGACCTATTAACTACGTTATTTGTTGACAAGAAAATTGTGGATTTTGCAGGCCCTGCTGATTCGTCACAACTTGGATATGAAGCATGTGGAGAAAAATATTTGTGAGAGCCTTCTTGGAACTCTTTTGAATATGAAAGGAAAAACGAAAGATAACCCGAATTCTCGCAAGGACTTGAAGAAGATGAGGATTCGAAAAGAGTTGCACTTACAGAATGATGATCCTAGAACCTTTAAGCATACGACACCTAAGTATGTGTTATCAAAAAAGGAGTGTAAGATTTTCTGTGAAAGGATAGCATCCTTAAGAATGCCAGATGGATATAGCTCTAACATTGCAAGAAAAGTGGTATTAGAAGAAAATAAAATTCTTGGACTGAAGTCACATGATTGCCATGTTCTTATGCAACAAGTTCTACCGGTTGCATTGAGAGGACTATTACCAAAAGGTCCAAGACTTGCAATTTTCAGGCTTTGTGCTTCCTTCAATCAATTATGTCAAAGAGTTCTTGATGAAAATGAATTGGAAAAATTAGAAAAAGAGGTACCGGAAACCTTATGCATGTTGGAACGATTTTTCCCTCCATCATTTTTTGATGTTATGGTCCATCTAACCCTACATCTCGTGGAAGAAGCACGGATTGGCGGCCCCGTGCATCTACGATGGATGTACCCTCCGAAAGGTGAGAACTTGAACACCGTATGTTGCTAATAACTTTACAAGATGTTCATTTTGATGACCATTCATTTAAATGATCATTCACTACATTAGGTTTATGAAGACGTTGAAGGATTATGTAAAGAACCGGTCAAATCCAGAAGGTTGCATAGCTGAGAAGTATTTAGCTGGCGAGTTGACAAAATTTTGTAGTGGATACTACAAACAAGCTGATTCTGTTGGTTTGCAAAATAAACGCAATGAGGATCTGGAAAATGATGATCTGTTAGAAGGACGAGCTTTTGGTAGGAAGAGTAAAATTCTAAGTCATAAGATGTTGCAGATTGCTCATCGTTTTGTTCTATTGAAATTGATTGAGCTAGAGCCACTGAGAAAGTAAGACCCACTTACAATTTTTAAGTTAGACTATAAGTATATTTTCATTACATTTTTATATAATAACGACATTCTTTCCCTCGTAGTGTGCATAAGGATGAGCTAAAACGTTCAGATGCACGTCTTTCACGAAATGCACAACAACTTGAACTAAGACATGTGGATTCCTTTGCTTCTTGGTTGTCGAACTTGGGTGAAGAACAACCTTTTAAAACACTTTTTAATTTGGCATATGAGGTGGCGGGTTTGGCTAAGTAACATAATGGAAATGTATCGGACTCGCAAATCCCGGAATGACGGTTCGACCCCGTCCTTGGCCTCGAGGAGTGGTGAGCGGCACGGAACTTTAATCAATCAAATGGCAATGGCATAGTATTAGGGCGGGGGGACATTCCTTTGTTAGAAATCCACGAGACAACCCTCCGGAACTTCCAAACCAAAGAACTCCCCGATGACCGACCAAGGGACTTAGCCGAAGCGGGTCCTATCCTTATCCTTGTTGTTCGTCAACCGAGCCTTTTCCAAACCACAACATGATGTGATAGAGTGAACGGCGGCCGAGTAGTAACCCAAGGGTTGTCCGGTTCGAAATGAGATCGGCGTGAGCCGATGCTCTCATTCCCGGAGAAATGGACATGTGAAGACATTTACGCCTGAGCGAGAAAATACGCACGGGCACCAAAGCCTTCTCCAAACAAAGACATCGGTCGGATCAAATAAAGCATAAAGCGGCCACCTATCCGTGGCGGACTTTAGGTCTATTGACGGTATAATTCCCGTGCTGCCCCTTAATCTCGAATCGGAGCCCGCTGATCAAAAGTCCCATCCATGGGGAGCTTCCTATGAGCGGACATAAGAAACGAGTCAAATGGGTACAACAAGCGCTATTTGAAATAGTTTCCTATAGCAAACAGACGCCTCTTCCTGTCACCTGACAACGTGCAACTCAAAGGCCATAATCTTTCCGATTATAATAATAATAGTAGAGTGTCTTGTTTTGTCCGGAGATATGGCATTATAGCCTTCGCATTCACGTATTCTATCGCATAATGGATAACGCACACATTCCATCCAAATTGGTAGGCTTGCCACTCCATCGCCAAGCAAGAAAACGAAGAAGGCTTCAACAATTCCTTATAATAAGAAGCTGTCTTAGCCACCTTATGCCTTACTTCCTCTATAAGACCCGCCCATTCCAAGTCGGCACAAACTCAAAACGTTGGTTAAGAGGCAGTGAGCCTATACTAGGTATATATATCTCCAACAGTATCCGGGTGATAGGCCTGACATACCTTTCTATTTCTATAAAGTCAGCCACTACTAGAACAGAATACGGTGTTACGACGGAACGCAATAGACTGACGTTATCTTAGGCGCCAAAGTTATTAACTTGGAGATTGAGAATAACGACAAGTACAATTGAATCACCGCTAAGTCACCTCCTCTAATCTTCACTCGATGGAATGAAGGGATCAAGCGAGGAATACCCGACCTTGTCGTGAAACCGCCGCGTACATCTTTAGCGATGTAACGTTGCAGGCACACTCTACACTGCTTTAAATATAAAGCGGTGAATAGAGGACCAGAAGCACGTCGCATAGCTGGCAGTTGCACATGAACCCCACCATGAATCCAACAGCGTAAGGCACATGAAGACGTTCCACTAGAACAGTCTCAATATCAGCTACAATGAAAGGCTGAGGAGTACGACTATCACCTTTCAATTCAGTGAGAATATTAGGAAAGAAATCCTTACGCTTATAATTCGTATGTCTATGACAGATCTTGCGTGGATGTTTAATGCTCGATAGAAGTACATGCTTGTCTTGCCATTCACTGACCTTCATAACAATTTCCTCGTGCGTTAACTTGGGAACTGTAATAGAGTCATCTCCTAAATGAAAAATACGAATACAAATACTGAAAAGAACACCTCCTTCATATTTATCTCCTATTAAAGCAACTAATGACTCAACTAAAGCATAAACAGGCAAATCTATACCATTTTCCTTGAAAGTAATAGCTTGACCTATCGTAAATCTCATATTACCTTGGGGAGTATTCATTTCATAAACTATGGTAAACTTACCGTAAGAGCAATTTAAAGTGTAACCATAAAGAACTAGTAGGTACATAATATAGGTTGTTATGTCATTTGTGTCAACTATTCTTATATTAATAAGAGGTAAAACAGCTACTCTCAATCCTCCCTTATGATCATAATGTAAGGATTCATTCATATGCTTTTATTAAGCATCATAAATGTAAACAATAATCTCTTCTAATAGAATTAGAATCTAATTCTCTCTTTAGTTCTTTACCAATAAGGTGGTTGATTTTCAGGTTATCATTATTCAGTATAGTGATGTACTCATCCTTCAGAGTGTACTTATCATCATTCTGAGTGTTCACACCGATTGCATTCATATACTTCTTACAACTATCTACTATCTCATCCAGTGGCGGAACCAGAAAAAATATTCGGGATGGTGTTCATAAACAAAACCAAAAAAATCCGAAAAAATAAAAAATGCATTCATATTACTTTGTTCTTAAACCACTAAGATATAACTATGTAAAAAAAAATCTCTAATATTAACTTTACTAATACTTAATAAAAATTTGGGGGGAAGGGGGGGGGGGGGGGCATTAAATCTTCTCATCTTTCTTTTCATAAATCTTTTTTCTTTATTCTTATTCAATTTAGCTGGCATCGAGTGTATTAACAAACTACTAAGACCATTAAATGATACAATTTTGAAATTAAAAGGGTCTATTTCAAGGTAATTATTATCCCATAATGATAATGACTTTCTAATATTATTTGGATTATTATTCTCAAATAAATTTATCCAAAGAAACTTCTTGATGAGAATATAAGGATGTGAAAGTTTTTCATAAAAGAGAGTTTTATATATGTAGGGGTAATACATTAATATAGGCGGGAGTACTAATAAAGTTGTCGTGAACAGTGTAGACCGGTGCTTCCACTTCTTTCATTCGAATACACATTAGCATGGCTAACCATGCATCCTTTTGGTGAATAAAGTTGGCAAAAGTAGACAAATCACTCTTCTTAGAATCACGTTTATTGGTTGGTACTCGCAAGCTCAACTCGCGTTGTTTCTTATGTAATCTATCATAAATAGATACATTAATACTCTCACTTTGAAAATAATCCCCTAAATCATTAAATTTATAGTATTTTTTGACTTTCTCATCTTCTAGATAACAGCCACGTAATACCTCTATTGCATTATAAATATCTATATTAGAGATATAGTTAGGAAGAAGTAAACCAGAGTTCACTAATAACTTTATATTTTTATTTATGAATGACAACATATAATTATTGATTTGAAATCCTTGTCGCTGTAATACATTCATTGCATCGAAAAGATCTATTGAGTGATCGTTTTCGTTATATAGAATATGAAAATGATTTATATCACGCGATGATAAGACGTTTATTTTAAAATAAAAGTCTGAAGTAGGAGAACTTAAATACCCTCTACGTAAATTAGACAAGTTATTTATATCATCACCTTTATAAAAACCCCACCTATTAGAAAAATAGACCATTGGAAGGTTCATTTTAAGTGGAAGAATGTTAATATCAAAGTTACAAATAATATAACTCTTTTTAATAGCATAATATACTTCTTTTTTTTTATCGTTTTTATCTTTATCTTTTTTCTCTTTTCTCTTTTTCTCTTCTTTCTTTTTATCTTCTTTATTTTTATTAGAAATAACATCACATGTAATTGTTGATAAACTAACAAATTTTCGTTCAAGTAGATAACAGACCAATAAAACTCCTATTTGAAATCTTTTCTCTTTCTTATCCTTATCTTCAGACTTATTTGGAAATTGAAATCTAGCTTGGTCACGAACTCCAACATCTAAACGATCCACTAAACTGGAACAACGAATAGCTGGAGAAGAACCTCTATTAAAAAGAAGCGCGAGAACATGAATTATAACTCCTTATATATGATCATATCCACTCTCACAAGGAAAAAAGTTAGTTGTTAAACTTTCAATTTCTAACTGAAGATTTTTAAGCTTTTGAAGATTTTCAAGCTTTTTTGATATGCTCTAAGGAGAAGATAATTCTTTTTTATTTTTTTTCCAATAAAGTGAAGACTTTTTCCTTAAACTTACTGTGTTTACTATCAACATCGGATTCTAATATTGATTTTATATATATGTGTTTACTATCAACATCGGATTCTAATATTGATTTTATATATATCTCTTTCTTTTGAATAATATCATAGAATTTGGACCAGAATTGCTTTATATAATCATCTGATTTATTTGAAGAAGAACTGCTACTGTAATTCCTGTTCTTTGAACAACTGCTACTATTCTTTCCAGAACTGCTACTTGTACTAACGCTTCTATCATAACTAGCTTCTATCATAATACTTCTAATTTTGAGAGCTTCCATGATACTTATTATTTTGATCCGTATGGGGAAATGAAGAAAGGCTTGGGAAGAGTCTTGTAGGCCTACCCTAGAAAGTATACTCCACCGTCCTACACGCGAGTGTGTATAACTATTTCTACCTCTAACCTTCAATAGGCTGGATAATTCGTTCCTGAACCACCTTATTTAAGGTTGGTACCTAAATTGGCTCGAGTCTGGCACTTTACGGGATTTACACTCTCCCCCCAAGTACCTTTCCTATTAAGGAGCACGTCCCTTGCTAACCCTACAAGTTTCCTAGGAAGTTTGGGGGCCTTTTAGCCTCCAAATTAGACTCCAATCCATTGTGCTTTGAGGCATATTCCGATCCTCAGTCAAGTATGTGTAAGAGCTATGAACCGTATATTTGCCATCATCCGAGGGGGCCCGTATAACGGTATCATCTTCACCTGGAAGCCTGCCTCCTATTATGTTATCTTGCTTCCGGAAATACCCACATTAATAGCGGGCCCGATTCCGCATTGAATAGATCGGCGGATAAAAATATTTGTCCATCGGTAATGGAAATTACATTAGTAGGAATATAAGCCGAAACATCTCCCGATTGCGTTTCAACTATTGGTAGCGCAGTCATACTTCCTTCACCGCTCCGTGGGCTTTTAATATTTAGCGGCTTTTTCCAGGAATGCAATAAAAAGCATCCCCTGGATAAGCTTCACGCCCGGGCGGTCTTCATACTTCATAATTGAAGAGACATTTGGCGATAAACTTGTGCTTGTTTGGAGGGTAAATGATTACAATGTGTGTCGTTCACGGTACATAAAATATTTAGCCAGACCCGAGCAAGATATTGCAATGTAGCAGGGGAATCCGCCGTTTCGGCTACCACAATAGTCTATTCCATCGCTCCCCTTTCCTGTAAAGTAGTTACTACTTGAGCTCCAGAAGATGCTATTTGACCAATAGCTACATAAACACATATTCCATTTTTACCTTGTTGATTGAGTATCGTATATTGAATCAATAGAAATAAGTCCAGTTTGAAGAGGCTCGTATACAGAACGATGCGAAAGGGGCAGGATATTTAATTAATCGAAATTCTGAAGAGATAATTTCACCCCTACCATCAATAGGTTTAGCTAGTGGGACTATAGTTTCAATCAGGTCTGCTGAAACGATTAAAGGCACGTAGTGATAAGACACAAAGTAATGGGAAGAAGTAACATTCCTCCTTCCATCACATCCATGGACGCTTTCGTAGTAGGCGCGATTCAACCATCCTAGACTCCTGGCGCATTCGAGCTAAGAATCGTCGGAGATTCTTCCATTCTCTCAGAAAGGTGAAAAACTGATAGTTTTAGGCTTTCCCACAAGCTTCTTAGTTCTTGCTATTGCTGCTAATATATGAGTTCCAACTGGTCCACCATTGATTGGACTGCCAACCTCTGAGTATGGTACTAAGGCTCTAAAGGCTTCCCCTGGCTAATCCCCTACTTAATATGATAAGAACTAGAACAGAGGTGCGTAAGCCACTCATTAGAGGTTATGAAATAGACTCGACCTACGGGAGAGGTACCCAGATTCAATTAAAAAATATAGTGGGACTTGCTTCGTGGAAGGCATAATCCGCGTTAAAGCTTAAGTAAGCCCCAGCCAGATAAGAAAGTGAGGATGACCAACGCAACCCAACCCCCATGTGAGGGCTCGGCAAGCCCTTTAGGGGAGAATTCCTTACTATAAGAAAACCTCCGTAGAAGTCATTTCCATTCCCTGATTGGGAGAAATCTAAATCTAAAAATAGTAGTTTCCTTTGATGTTGATCCCGACCGCTTCCACACGGTCTTGCCTAGTCTTCTTTACCGGGAGGTAATAAGTGTCTAGTCTCTGCCCCACATCCTATTTATAGTACGAGTGCCCACCGGGTTATCTTTATCTGTCAACCCTCCTCTAAGTCGGTAGCCTTCCTTGGGGTGTGAGTCTGTCAAAGATGTGAGCTCGGCCGTAACACTTGGTTCCCGTCCTTCCTTCAAAAAGGCAGCAGGAGACTAGCCAGGTCTAAGGTCAGGCAAGGGCAAGTCAATTTCATTAAAGAAAAATGCCACTTTGGCTACCCTCGTGATAGATCTTAACCTAAGATGACAAACCCACGTTAAAAATGACGAATTCTGGTCTTTTAGCCAATATTCAATTGTTTAGCTCAGAAATCACCATATGGTATCTATTCTGTTTGCATCTTGCCTCTTCACGGGTTCAGTTTTGGCCTCGTGCCACCCTGTGTGGGATGCCTCTTTTTCTTACCGAGGAAGAGTTCACCTTTAGCCGAATTCTCAACATTAAAAAATGACTAGTCCAGTCTTGGGAGAGCGGAATGGTAACTTCCGAGGCATCGCCGATTGAGATTACTTGCTATCTCCATCGTACGGTAACGAGCCCCGTACAAGGCGGCTTACCAAGGCTTACCGAATTTCTTCAACGGCCTATGTGCTACGATTAGGACTTGCGGATTTACCGACACTACCGCTTCTTCTTTTCCCCAACCCCGAAATGAGGCTATTTACCTTCTCACTTCTCTGGAATCAGAATCTATGGAAAAGAACAAGTTGCCACGACCGGCCTTCCACGGAGCTCTTTCCCTATCGACAGAATTCGATGTGGAAGTGCAGCACTCAGAACATAAGGATAGAAATAGGAATCGTCCCCAGCAGCTTTCGCCCAAGAACTACATTCTATTTTAACTTAAATAGGGCAAGGGCTGATTGTTGTTCTTGCCTTTCATCCATCCTCTTTGTAGCACCTTTGTTGTGTGCCTAGTTGGCATAGCCTTGATATGAGTCAACTTGAGGGGGCGTGTTAAAGTGTATAAGGAAATATAATAGCACCTTTATTAGAACCAATTGGTTGTAGTAGAATGGTAAGCGTTTAATCGTGAAATTCTATCAAAGCCAGAGGTCATGAGATCGAACTCTTGTGTGAACAATATTTTCCCCCATTTATATTGTCAAGTGTTGGGCTGGCCTAGTTGATCTTTGTGAGCCTAGTTGGCTTAGGCTTATTGTGTGAGGTGCCGGAGAAGATTGAAGTTCTGTGAGGGAAAGAGGGATTTTTTTTTGGTTGAGAGTGAATGTAAGGATAATTTTGTCCTTTCACCTTCATTATTAAAAAGCTGCCCTGGCCCTAATTTTCTTGCCCCGGCAATACCCCTTGCCAAATCTCAAATACCATTATGACTGTTAGACAGAATAATACAGAGGCATTATTAGGTTTTAGTCCACTTTCCGTCTTGTAAATAAATTTTAATCCACTCTTTTTTTTTGTTGATTTAAGAACAAAACATTTTCCTTCGGACTAAATTACCCCTAATATAACGCACCCACCATAGCTAAATCCATTTCCATTAGTTTCAAAACTCTAAACAACTCTGTCGCCATTCTATCATTCACTTTCCCTTCTTCCCAAGGGAGAATTCTCTTCCTGTCTGTATCCATGGCTCTGGTAAATTCAATGCAATTTCTTCTTATTTCGCAACTTGTTACTAGATTCTGAGATCGTGTGTAATATTCCGATTTTCGGGAAAGGACAGACGTGTCATTTTGCGAAAACGAAATATTATTATTCTTACTTCTTTTATTGGAGTTCAGTTTTTGCGGATATATATATCGTCGAAATATGTATATATATTTGGGAAAATCTGATTATTTAATAATAAGGGAAAAATAATAAGAAATTATTATTTTTGGGATTTGCCTATTTAAGGAAAATAAATCTCATTAGTTCCCATAACCAAAAAAAATCAGAAATTTCTTCCTACGTACAAGAGAGGCTCCGTGTAAAGCAATTAGGGCTGAGAGGTTTGTCTTCCAGTTTCTAAGGCAATTTTCAGAACGGATTGGAGAAATGGAATCAACGGGAAATGAGGATCAATTTGATAGCAAAAGTTCATATTTTTGTAAAGGTCTGAGTTTTAGCCCTAGAGGCGGTTTTGATCAAAGTTGGTGTTTTAGATCTCCTAAATTCATAGAGTTGTTGTGTTCTATGTTTGTGATCAGGTCTAATCAAAGTTTGGGGTTGATCAAATAGGTGTTGAGCGAAACCTTGGAAAGTGCTGCAGATTTTTTGAAAGTTTTGGTTTGGGTTTTGCTTGCTAAAAGGTAAGAGGATCTTCCTACAAGTTAATTATAGTTTATTAGGTTTCGTTTTAAGGTTTGAGATGATTATTTCGCTAGAAATCGTACCTTCGTGTTGCCTAAGGATATAGAGTTGTTATGGTAGATAAAAGTTATGTTTTTCTGCTATTTTATGAGTATTATGATGTTGAACAAGTTTGAGAACGATTAGGGATCGTTTAGGGATCAAAACTTGAGTTTTTCGAGGTTACCGCGCTTGGTGCGGGTGCACCAGATCCAACGCGGACGCACTGGATGAACAGAGAGGTCGTATTTACATTCAGAGAGCCAGTGCATGTGCACCAGATTCAGTGCATGCGCACCGGATCCAGTGCATGCGCACCGGAGCCAGTGCATGCACACTGGACTGGAAGAAAGTTCATTTTTACATACATAGGCTCAGTGCATGTGCACTGAACCCAGTGTGGGCTCACTAGACCTCCTTTTTTATGAATAAGTTGATTTTAAGCTATGGTATGAGCCTTAAATGTTGTTATTTGATCTTATAACATTAAATAAGCATGAACAAGTTTCGATTGAGCTTTCGATTCGTTTAGTTTGGGGAACCGAATTTACTCTTAAAAGGAGTTGAAGTTTGGATCCGTCGGAAGGGCATGAAATGGATTGTGATTTGATGAACTAGGGTTCATCAATGTCTGTGTAATTGCTAGGCCTTGTCCGTGTCTAGGTGCCAAAGTAAGAGAGTAGGAGATGTGAGGGAGCTTACCTGAAAACACTTAGGTGCCTAGCTAACAATCAATAATAAACGTACTTGTGTAGGTAAAAGATTAAACATCAATCCATTCTTGGTAAGGCCCAAGTCTATATCGTGATGTGTAGTTAATTTTTTCTTGATCGGCCTCACTAGGCTTCCAATCTAACCGGCAGTGTACCGGGTCGACTATAGTTTGGATCGGTGAGTCAAGGTCGTATCCACAAGGAGAAATCTCAATTGAGTACCAAAGCGACCAAAATCTAGTCTAGGTGTATCCATAACTCGAGAAGTGATTTTCAATCAACTACAAATAATCAAACAACTAAGTCTAAGTTATGAAAACGAACAAAAGGTCCAAATAGAAGCACAAAGTAAAATGATATGGAACGAGGTTGCTCGGGTGATGTTCCAATGGGCTATATATAAACACTCGTAACTACTTGGAATCAAGCTCTACTCACGAGTTCTCAACACATTCAAGGTGCAATTCACTATATTCACGTCAATCGATCTCTCGCATTAACGTACTACAACCAAACAACAAACCTACCGGCTAGGACTAGATTGGGATGAATGGCTATGCATAAAAAGACTATGAATTTCCCAATCAAAGACGCTTTGATGGTGCACATTTTACTGGGAGCTCAAGCATGCGCTTGACTGACTCAAGCATGCTCTTGGCCAGTCAGACTGCACATCAGGAGTGCGCTTGTCATGAGCAAGCATGCACTTGTCCTGAACATAAATTTGAATTATTTGACTAGGGCCTCAAGCGTGTGCTTGAGGGAGGCAATCGTGGGCTTGTGCTGTCTGCTCCCCTTCTTCTTCCCAAAAGGTGACTCAGGCATGCTCTTGGTTGAGGCAAGCATGCTCTTGTCCTGGTTTTCTTCAAAAATCACACATAGATCAAATCCAATCATCACCAAACCTAGACGCTTTGACGGTGCGCATCTTTCTTATCATCTAGGACCTGGAAAAAACTCAACACCAAATACAAACGTAATTTCCATGGGGTACCGCATACCCCGTGTGTGCTATAAAAATCCACATTTTTTAATCGATAAAAATAATATTTTCTATTATGTGTGAATGTTGAACCGGAAGTGATAAAGATAGCATAAAAACGTGTTTATACGATAGAAATGGGGCCGAAATGCTATCAAAGTAGGGGTAAAACACGTGTGAAATGCATGAAATCATTGACTCCATCAACCACCCCCCATTTAGCTTTTGGTCGTCCTCGAGTAAAATGGCGATTCCAAAAAAGATTCATCACTTATGCATTGAACACATACAATAAAACGTCACTTATCAAGCTATAAGTAAGAAATGATCACAAACATGCGAAGACACTAGTTCCTACCTAGCCACGGTAATAGTGTACGTGTGTGGATAGTTCCTTTCCCATTTACCCTAACTCCCGGTTTGGATTATGGATGTATGAGACGTCGGGGCTAGATCATAGGCTTATACTTCTTAACTATCTCCACTAATCGGGGCTACCTAAAGTCGGGCACAGTCGGGTAGGACTTGATGGCTTGTAACGTTCGGCCGGGATGAGGGTACCGAATGGATTTAAAGGATATCAAGAAGAGAAAACGCAAGAGAGATTAACCATATGATTGGACGCATAATATCACTCTCACCCAAGTACCAAGATCAAACCAAAAGAATGGTGCAAAACAGTCGCCACCGATATGAATCTCTAAGGTAATTCATAAAAATGTTGTCACATGAAACGAATACCACAAGAGATCAAAAACACCATCCTCTCAATCAATTCTTGCCCAAACCAAACAATTACACTTTTTACATTTTACACAAAAATATCACTAATAGCACTTCTTTGACTATTTTATTGCTCTTTTTTTTTCCTTCTTTTCTTTTCTTTTTCAACCTTTTTTCTTTCTTTAAAATTTTTATTCTTAACCTTGGCCTTTTCTTATGTAATTAAGGTTGCCCTTTTCTTTTCACATCTTTTTTTTTCTTTTCTTTTTTTATTACTTTTTTTTTACAACACAACACAATATAACACAATAACATAAAATGAAATACGAGGCTACATATGACGGTAGCCGAAATATCACAACCCAAAAGTTGTCACCCTCCCCCAACAGACTCACTCACCAAGCCGACGCCCAAATCATGAATCATACATCTCATCTATGTCCAAAGCATAAAAATTAAGTTCACTTGCAAGGGAGGCCAAGGGAATGTAGACCACATAAATAAAGGTTTCGGGGCTAGTTAAAAGGGCTAAATACCGAAAGGCTATCGTTTTCGGATGGGGGTCTCAACATCCTAAGAAAGGCTGAGGCGGGGAGACTAGGGATAAAACGTTCAGGGTTGGCTATTTGGCTCTAGCGGGTCAAAGAAGCGCCATGACCTTCATCTATTCCTATCTCTAAGTAACCCTTCTATCTCCAAGCCCATGGAGATTCACCAAAGAGATGTTGAATTCACCATTGTAGAGTAAAGCCCAAGCTCGATTACAAATTAATTTGAAGTTTAAAGACCAAAGATTCTACTTTTTAAGCTAAAGGGTGAAGAAAGTAAAAAGAAGAGTTTTTGGAGGTTTTTCTAATCTAATTCTAATCTAGAAAATATGAGGTGTCCCTCTCTCTTGGCTGAAAATTTGATTTTATAATGCAGAATTTCGTGTGTTGCAGGAGTGTGCTTGGCTGAGGCAAGCGTGCATCTGTCTGTTATGTCGCATTTTACTGGGAGATCAAGCAGGTGCTTGACTGAAGCAAGCATGCTCTTGGCCAGTCAGACTGCACCTCAAGAGTGCGCTTGTCATGAGCAAGCGTGCTCTTATCCTGAACAGAAAGTTGGATTATTTGACTGGGGGCCTCAAGCGTGTGCTTGAGGGAGGCAAATGTGGGCTTGTTCTGGCTCCCTTCTTATTCTCAAATGGTGACTCAGGCGTGCTCTTGGTCGAGGCAAGCATGCTCTTGTCATGATTTTCTTCAAAAATCACACATTGCTCAAATCCAATCATCACCAAACCTAGACGCTTTGATGGTGCGCATCTTTCTTATCATCTAGGACCTGGAAAAAACTCAACACCAAATACAAACGTAATTTCCATGGGGTACCGCATACCCCGTGTGTGATATAAAAATCCACATTTAATCGATAAAAATAATATTTTCTATCAAGTGCGAATGTGGAACCGGAAGTGAGAAAGATAGCATGAAAACGTGTTTATACGATAGAAATAGGCCCGAAATGCTATCAAAATAGGGATAAAACACGTGTGAAATGCATGAAATCATTGACTCCATCAACCACCCCCCACTTAGCTTTTGGTCGTCCTCGAGTAAAATGGCGATTCCAAAAAAGATTCATCACTTATGCATTGAACACAAAAAATAAAGCGTCACTTATCAAGCCATAAGTAAGAAATGATCACAAACATGCGAAGACACTAGTTCCTACCAAGCCACGGTAATAGTGTGCGTGTGTGGATAGTTCCTTTCCCATTTACCCTAACTCCCGTTTTGGATTATGGATGTATGAGACGGGCTAGATCATAGGCTTATACTTCTTAACTATCTCCACTAATCGGGGCTACCTAAAGTCGGGCACAGTCGGGTAGGACTTGAAGGCTTGTAACGTTCGGCCGGGACGGGGGGTACCAAATGGATTTAAAGGATATCAAGAAAAGAAAACACAAGAGAGCTTAACCATAGGATTGGACACATAATATCACCCTCACCCAAGTACCAAGATCAAACCAAAAGAATGGTGCAAAAACAGTCGCCACCGATATGAATCTCTAAGGTAATTCACAAAAATGTTGTCACTTGAAACGAATACCACAAGAGATCAAAAACACCATCCTCTCAATCAATTATTGCCCAAACCAAACAATTACACTTTTTACATTTTACACAAAATTTTCACTAATAACACTTCTTTGACTATTTTATTGCTCTTTTTTTTTCCTTCTTTTCTTTTCTTTTTCAACATTTTTTCTTTCTTTAAACATTTTTATTCTTCACCTTGGCCTTTTCTTATGTAATTAAGGTTGCCCTTTTATTTTCACATCTTTTCTTTTCTTTTCTTTTTTTTTTCTTTTTTTTCCTTTTTTTTTTTTACAACACAACACAATATAACACAATAACATAATTTGAAATACGAGGCTACATATGACGGTAGCCAAAATATCACAACCCAAAAGTAGTCACCCTCCCCCAATAGACTCACTCACCAAGCCGACACCCAAATCATGAGTCATTCATCTCATCTATGTCCAAAGCATAAAAATTAAGTTCACTTGCAAGGGAGGCCAAGGGAATGTAGACCACATAAATAAAGGTTTCGGGGCTAGGTAAACGGTCTAAATACCGAAAGGCTGACATTTTCGGATGGGGGTCTCACCATCCTAAGAAAGGCTGAGGTGGGGAGACTAGGGATAAAACGTTCAGGGTTGGCTATTTGGCTCTAGCGGGTCAAAGAAGCACCATGACCTTAATCCTATACATATCTCTAAGTAACCCTTCTATCTCCAAGCCCATAGAGATTCACCAAAGAGATGATGAATTCACCATTGTAGAGTAAAGTCCATGCTCAATTACACAACAATTTCAAGTTTAAAGACCTAAGATTCTACTTTTTAAGCTAAGGGGTGAAGAAAGTAAAAAGAAGAGTTTTTGGAGGTTTTTCTAATCTAATTCTAATCTATAAAATATGATGTGTCATCTCTCTTGACTGAAAATTCGATTTTATAATGCATAATTTCGTGTGTTGCAGGAGTGTGCTTGGCGGAGGCAAGCATGCATCTGTCTGTTATGTCGCATTTTACTGGGAGATCAAGCAGGCGCTTGACTGAAGCAAGCATGCTCTTGGCCAGTCAGACTGCACCTCAGGAGTGCGCTTGTCATGAGCAAACATGCTCTTGTCCTGAACAGAAAGTTGGATTATTTGACTAGGGCCTCAAGCGTGTGCTTGAGGGAGGCAAGCGTGGGCTTGTGTTGTCTGCTCCCATCTTCTTCTCAAATGGTGACTCAGGCGTGCTCTTGGTCGAGGCAAGCATGCTCTCGTCCTGATTTTCTTCAGAAATCACACATAGCTCAAATCCAATCATCACCAAACCTAGACGCTTTGCGGTGCGCATCTTTCTTATCATCTAGGACCTGGAAAAAACTCAACACCAAATAAAAACGTAATTTCCATAGGGTACCGTATACCCCGTGTGTGCTATAAAAATCCACATTTAATCGATAAAAATAATATTTTCTATTAAGTGCGAATATGGACTGGAAGTGATAAAGATAGCATGAAAACGTGTTTATACTATAGAAATGGGCCCAAAATGCTATCAAAGTAGGGTAAAGAACGTGTGAAATGCATGAAATGATTGACTCCATCAACCAACCCCCACTTTGCTTTTGGTCGTCCTCGAGCAAAATGACGATTCCAAAAAAGAGTCATCACTTATGCATTGAACACATACAATAAAGCGTCACTTATCAAGCTATAAGTAAGAAATGATCACAAACATGCGAAGACATAGTTCCTACCTTGCCACGGTAATAGTGTGCGTGTGTGGATAGTTCCTTTCCCATTTACCCTAACTCCCTGTTTGGATTATGGATGTATGAGACGTCGGGGCTAGACCATAGGCTTATACTTCTTAACTATCTCCACTAATCGGGCCTACCTAAAGTCGGGCACAGTCGGGTAGGACTTGAAGGCTTGTAACGTTCGGCCGGGATGAGGGTACCGAATGGATTTAAAGGATATCAAGAAGATAAAACGCAAGAGAGATTAACCATATGATTGGACACATAATATCACTCTCACCCAAGTACCAAGATCAAACCAAAAGAATGGTGCAAAACAGTCGTCACCGATATGAATCTCTAAGGTAATTCGCAAAAAATGTTGTCACTTGAAACGAATACCACAAGAGATAAAAAAAACACCATCCTCTCAATCAATTCTTTCCCAAACCAAACAATCACACTTTTTACATTTTACACAAAAATATCACTAATAACACTTCTTTGACTATTTTATTGCTCTTTTTTTCCTTCTTTTCTTTTCTTTTTCAACCATTTTTCTTTCTTTAAATATTTTTTTTCTCAACCTTGGCTTTTTCTTATGTAATTAAGGTTGCCCTTTTCTTTTCACATCTTTTTTTTTTATTACTTATTTTTTTATACAACACATCACAATAACATACATGAAATACGAGGCTACATATGACGGTAGCCGAAATATCACAACCCAAAAGTAGTCACCCTTCCCCAATAGACTCACTCACCAAGCCGACACCCAAATCATGAGTCATACATCTCACCTATGTGCAAAGCATAAAAGTTAAGCTCACTTGCAAGGGAGGCCAAGGGAATGTAGACCACATAACTAAAGGTTTCGGGGCAAGGTAAACGGGCTAAATACCGAAAGGCTAACATTTTTGGATGGGGGTCTCACCATCCTAAGAAAGGCCGAGGCGGGGAGACTAGGGATAAAACGTTCAGGGTTGGCTATTTGGCTCTAGCGGGTCAAAGAAGCGCCATGACCTTCATCCTATGCCTATCTCTACGTAACCCTTCTATCTCCAAGCGCATGGAGATTCACAAAAGAGATGATGAATTCACCATTGTAGAGTTAAGCCCAAGCTCAATTACACATTAATTTGAAGTTTAAATACCTAAGATTCTACTTTTTAAGCTAAGGGGTGAAGAAAGTAAAGAGAAGAGTTTTTGGAGGTTTTTCTAATCTAATTCTAATCTAGAAAATATGAGGTGTCCCTCTCTCTTGGCTGAAAATTCGATTTTATAGTGCAGAATTTTGTGTGTCGCAGGAGTGTGCTTGGCTAAGGCAAGCTTGCATCTGTCGTTATGTCGCATTTTACTGGGAGCTCAAGTATGCGCTTGACTACAGCAAGCATGCTCTTGGCCAGTCACACTGCACCTCAGGAGGCGCTTGTCATGAGCAAGCGTGCTCTTGTCCTGAACAGAAAGTTGGATTATTTGACTGGGGCCTCAAGCGTGTGCTTGACAAGCGTGGGCTTGTGCTGTCTGCTCCCTTCTTCTTCCCAAATGGTGACTCAGGCGTGCTCTTGGTCGAGGCAAGCATGCTCTTGTCCTAATTTTCTTCAAAAATCGCACATAGCTCAAATCCATTCATCACCAAACCTAGACGCTTTGACGGTGCGCATCTTTCTTATCATCTAGGACCTGGAAAAAACTCAACACCAAATACAAACGTAATTTCCATGGGGTACCGCATACCCCGTGTGTGCTATACAAATCCACATTTAATCGATAAAAATAATATTTTCTATTAAGTGCGAATGTGGAACCGGAAGTGATAAAGATAGCATGAAAACGTGTTTATACGATAGAAATGGGTCCGAAATGCTATCAAAGTAGGGGTAAAACACGTGTGAAATGCATGAATTGATTGACTCCATCAGTGAATAACTCTGTAAGTCTTTGAGGCCCTACGTACGGAGGAACTTAACCCCGTAAGCCTGAGACCCTACGTATGGAGGGACTTCACCGAACGTATGCACTATCGGAGTCTACCAGAATAGGCTTCCGTGGTTATTGGTGTGATCCACCAATATGATGCACCCAGTTACTTCGTGGTGAGTAGCACCATACGTAGTGTCCTTGAATGTTGATGTGACAGAGATAAGCTAAGCTAGAAACGTATAGTCATGACATGTTGATGGACATGGAATGAACCCTAGATTGAGTCGGTCTCAGAAAGATAATTTATTTAATCATAAAACTTGCTTATAAACCTTAGTTAGTTTGTAGCTTCTACCCCTTATTGAGTACTTTGTACTTATCTCAAATGCATTGTTTTTCTATGTGTTTGGGGGAGAGAAGATGAATAGGTAGACCCGGAGTTCGAGGTAGACTTTGATGACGACGTTTGAGGATGCCGGAGTTGAACCATTTACTTTTTGTTCTTTTCTTTATTATACTATAGACTTGTCGTTTCTTTGGGAAAGTTATGTATTTTCTTTTTAGTTTCTTTTGGAGGACTTCGTACGTTTTAGATTTCGTTTGGTTTTCCAATGTAATAAATGTTACATTTCTATCCTTAGTATGTTGAGTTCTTTTCATAGTAGCATTTATGGTGTTTGCCGAGTCCTTTTAGCTTCCGTTTTACTAAACTCGATACGACGTAGTAGAGGTTTACGTGTAATATTAGATTTATTTAATATTATATGTGTCGAGCGTTTCGTTTCCGGATAAGAACTCGGTATCCGGAAGGAGGGCGTTACATCGTGTGTTTTTTTTTCTGAACTATATCGTGAATGAATCGATTATGTTCTTTCTCTTCTTGCTGTCCTGCTTTGCATATGTTCATGCTCTGTGTATGCATTTTTTTGGTAAATAAGTACAGATTAATCACATTATGCAAAGGAATATTGAAATCCTTTGCATATTGATCGGTTTTTCTTGGTCTTTTTTCGTTCTTACAGTAAGAAGTTATATATAGGATAGGTTTGGTAATAGCTTAGTCAATCACAAAGTAGTTTCAATCATATCCATGTAAAAAAAGGGGAAATTACTTTAGCCTCATTGTAGACATGTCACAGATTTCCTCTTCGAAGTAAGAGGGTGCCTCAGCCAAGACTAAGAGCTCGTGCTTAGGAGCTTGTGGCAAGATCTGTTTGTTTTTTCCTGGAAAGCTACACTCAGCTATACGTCTATTCGTTAACAGTTTTGGAACAGGGAATTCGACTCCCACACGTTTGTTAAGTTTTAGAAGTTCAATTCTGATGTTCTTTTTTGTGCTAGAACACCAATATTTGATCCCCTATTCTGCCTTATGTTTTTTTTTTTTTTTTGGCTGTCAATAAGGAGCTTCTGTGGGCATTCAACATCACAGAAGAGGACTATAAACATTCTTGGTTTAGCACCTTCCTCTGTATGCATATAACGACACATAAGTTGTGCATTAATTTCTATGGCTGATGATTCAAATGGCGTAGTTGTTTGTCCAAGGCCTCGAAGAATTATTAATTTCAATGAACCCATCTTCCCCAGATCTTCAAGATTGTTTCATAACAGGTATATTTTCTTCCTGTTATTCAAATGGCGTAGTTGTTTCAAACGGGCATTGTCAGACTACGAAGCTTCAAAAATGGCACCTTCAGAACAAATTCGAGTTTGTACATGGGCAGTTGCTAGTGGAAATGGCAATTGAGAGTCTGCTATGAGTACAATTTTGACTAATTCGAAGGTAAATAACACTTCTAATATTTCTGTTTTGGACATTTCAAGTATTATAAATTCTGAAAATTCACGTATTGAGCCTGGAATTTGTGGAAATTCGCATATTGAGTCTGGGACCGTTCCTCGGGCAACTGGTTTGAGGGGAATCCCAATGTAGGTATTGAAACTGCCATGGTAGATATTAAAACTACCATTGTCAACTCTTTTGATAACCATGGAGCTTAAACTAATAGTTCTGTTGAGAACACAAATAATGGTAAGTCTATTGTGGTGGATATTATTGGTGATCCCATAGTTTAAGCGTTGGTTTAAGGATGCATCTATGATGTTTTAAAGAAGATTGATTGTGTTGTTCACTTGGTTCGTATCATTAAACTTTCTAATACACTAGTTTTATGGGGTGTTACGTGTTACTGTTAATATCACTATGTGTTGTGAGATTTTCTCAGCCATATATACTCCAAGAATAAGGCTGAAAATCATATTTTGGAGCAGAAAACCAAGTGTTTCAGGGTTGAAAAACTTCAAATACTTTTATTGACTTCATGTTGTTGCCTTCTTCTACTTTGTTCAAATATACAGAAAGATGCAATGTTGCAATGTTTTTTTTTTCAAAAAAGAATCGGTTGTAGTGTGCTTCAAACCCCTCCCTTACATTGGGAAACATACTAATGATGATATTTCAGTCATTAATGGATAAGAAATGCAATTTATATTTGTTTTCTGTGGTTATTAATACTGAAAAGTGTTTTGAGAAGTTGAAGAGGAAAACAAAATTGGTTGTGTTACTGTGTTACTGGTAATATCGCTATGTATTCTTCGTAAAAGATGTTATTGCAGGCATATGGTGTCTTTATTTGGTTTTAATCTTTCCTTGCATTCCACTATTTGTTGTGGTATGGTTTTGGCCAAGGTGATTGAAGGTTGTTGATTCAAATGATGAGGCAATATTGGTTTTTTTTTTGTCTTTAGAAAAATGGAGGAGCCTAAATTCTCTATTGATGAGGCCGAGCTGTTGCTATTTAATGCATTTTCTGCTTCATACGTATTTCAAGAAGTTTGATGTGGTGCGGATTTGAAAGATAAAGGTCTATAGATAGTAAAACATACTGCTTTGGTCTTCAACAACTTGAAGAATGTTTTAGTTCCCCTGATATGCTTTTTGATTATATTCAATAGTATTAGGCTTTTATTCTCTTGTTTCCCTGGGAGTTGCATCTCCATAATGCTTTGATAGATTGTTTCATTACGATATTCATCATTTTTTGATAGATTGTTGTATTATGCAATGTTAATGGTGATATTTTGTCTGTTAATAAAACATTGTTACCGTGTACTGTAAACGCTGCAATTAAATTAGGCTTTCAAATACTATGTCGAAAAGGTATCAAATAAGGTCTCAAATTGAAGATAAAAAAAATATGAACTTTGGTGAAACAATTTTGATGATCGGTGTTCTAAATCAAAAGTTATGGTCGTTTATAAGAAAAACGCTCCGGTTAATGCAAATATTTTTTCGGCTTTCAAAATTTACGTCGGAAGGGTATCGTATTTGGGCTCAAATTAAAGAGCAAAACAAAATATGAATTTTGGTGAAAAAATTTCAATGATCGGGGTTCTAAATCAAAAGTTACGGTTGTTTGAAAGAAAAAAAAAAGATGAAACAAACCTGAAGCGTGGAAGCTGAAGGATACGCGCGCCGTGTTATTAAAGGGGTAATTTTGTCCGTCTAAATTTTTTTAGTAATTTTTGCAACTAAAAAATGGGAGTGTGTTCTATTTATTCATTTTGTAATTGAAAATGGACTTTTCCCTCAATCCCCTTAATACAGAAGAAGAAGTGTAGCTGCCGTTCGGTTGATGCCTTGGGGATAGTTTAGTAATTTTTTTAATTATTATTATTTACTCTTGATATAATTATCTATTATTAGTTTCTTTCTTCTTCCCTAAGTTAGGGTTAGGTCGGCCCTAGTAGGATTTAAGGCACAGCCTTGTACGCTTGCATAATCAATGAAAATTGTCTATTGTTCTAAATCATAAACAACAATTCTTGTGTTTCTTCATGGTATCGGAGCCATAACTCTCAAGCCATAAAATCACAAAACTCGTTTAATCCATCTTCGTTGCGCATCCGATGGTAAAAGAATCTGGGTTGACGATTCAACAATTCCATCAATGCTCCAATTTGATCTCGATCAAACTGAATCTTACGAATTTCCTCCTATAGAGATCGCAGGTGACTCCATTGATCCGGAGCCTTGGTGTTTATCACCATATCTCATCAGAAGAGCACCCCGCTAGGAAATTGATAACAAGGGAATTTTAGACGTGGTCAGTCAATGATGGTCTGCTGACGTCGTGGCTGTTAGGAACCATGGAAGAAGACGTGGTAAGCATGGTTCACGAAGAAGACTCCACCGTGTTCCAGTTGTGGCAAAATGTTGCACAACGATTACTTCCCCAAACCGTGGAGAAGGAAGGAAACCTAAAAAATATGTTGATGGGGATCAAGAAAGGTACAAAAATTGTTGATGAGTACTTGCGTGAATTTAAATCTATCTGCGACAATCTGGCCGCTATCAAGAAGCCAGTGGCCGACATGGACAAGGTGTTCCAATTCGCACATGGCCTAGGCAACGAGTATATGAATTTCAGGACCACCATGCTATCCAAGCCACCCTATCCAACCTTTGCTCAGTTTGTTGTGGCTCTTCAAGGCTATGAGCAGACGTTGCAAACTCATAAAAAGGAGGAGAAGCCATCTATTGATCACTCTCAGGCTTACATAATGCAACAAGGCCGCAGCAGAGGAAGAAGGGGTGGTAGAGGTCAATACAATTCAAGGGGTGCTTTACCCCTGCTGGCAGGTCCGTAAACAATGGTGGAAATCAAGGAAGGTCGGATCAGGATGAATGCAACAAAGGGGCTGCACCAAAAAATAGGAGTAATCAGACACAATGAGGTCAGGTGACATGTCAAATCTGTGGAAGAGCCAATCATGCCGCACTTGACTGTTGGTATAGGTTTGATTACACCTATCAGTCCGAGCAAACTCAGCTAATGCCCGTGCGTCTCACTATGAACATTGCGGATCAATCGTTGTCCTTGATTCAACAATTTACACGGAAAATATACTACATATAATCAATGCTTTCTTGGAGCCACATCACACATGCTAAATAATGAAGGTAATTTAACACACTCACAGGTGAAGCTCCATCAACTGTGTGGCACCAAAGATTGGGGCACCCCAATCAGAACTTGCTAGTGAAGCTCAGACAATTAGGAAAAATAAATCTTGGTTCTTGGGAAAATAAAGACAAACTGTGTGTTGGTTGTCAGTTAGGGAAGAGTTGCAAACAACCATTTAATAAAAGCACTTTTGTTTCAAATTTTCCTTTGGAAAAAGTACATTGTGATCTTTGGGGTCCTGCTCCTGTGTTATCGAATAAGCTTCATAAATATTATGTGGTTTTTATTGATGATTTTTCTAGATTTTCCTGGCTTTACCCCTTAAAGAAAAAATCATAAATTTATAGTGTATTTATGCAGTTTCAAAAACTTGTTGAAAACCAACTGAATCATAAAATCAAGATTTTCCAGTGTCATGGTGGAGGAGATTCAACTCTAATACTTTTCTTGATCATCTCTAGCACTGCGGGATAGAATTAAATGTGTCTTTCCCTTACACACCAAAATAGAATGGGTTAGCAGAAAAGAAACACAGACATATAGTGGAAACTGGTTTGACATTATTATTCTATGCAGGATCACCCTTGAATTTATGGGTTGAAGCGTTCAACACAGCCTTATACCTTATTAACCGGCTACTTTCCTCGGCTTTAAAATTTGATACACCATACTTTCGGCTGTACAAAAGGCATCCCGATTATAATGGCTTGAGCGTGTTTGGTTGCCATTGCTTTCCTTCGTTAAGAAATCAGACTGATTCGAAGTTTGCCAAAAGAAGCTACCCGTGTGTATTTATGGGGTATAGCCCTATACACAAAGGGTATAGGTGTCTAAATCCTCTCACCAAAAGAGTTTATATTTCTCGGCATGTTGTTTTTAATGAGCATTGTTTTCCTTCTAGAATGCACAAAATGCAGGTATAGAACCAGCCACGGAAATGTCCGAATACCCACATAGATGAAGGTCGGACACATCATGTTGAGCACACCAGCTTCACTCCCAATTTCTGTGAGAAGCCGTCCAGCCTTACTCCTTTGCATTCAACAGATCCAAACCTTACTGAATCTGAAGATCAAACACGACAACAGGGTGATTCTGATCTTGATAATCCTTCCGAAATTGAAGTCGACGATCCTTCAGAAATTGAAGTACATGATCCAGTGGTCGTACAAGAACCTGTAGTTATTCAGAGACATGTGAGAGACCGTAGGCCTCCAGCCTATCTCAAGGATTATGCGACAATAGCTTCTCAAGAACATGCGGAACCGAAGAACTGGAAAATGGCATTAAAGGACCGAAATTGAAACTAGCGATGGAAGAAGAAATGCGAGCCTTACATCAGAATGAAACTTGGACTTTAGTACCTAGGCCAAGTATGGAAAACGTGATTGGTTCAAAGTGGTTATACATGATTAAAACAACTGAACATGGAGATATAGAGAGGTACAAGGCTCGTTTAGTGGCTCAAGGCTATTTGGAACTATAAGGGGTTGATTACGAAGAAACGTACAACTCGGTTATTAAGCCAACAACTATTAGATTGGTCATTGCCGTAGCTGTCTCTCTCAAGTGTACAATGAAGTAGTTGGACATTAAAAATGCGTTTTTACATGGGACCCTCAAGGAAACTGTGTTCATGGAGCAACCACCTAGTTTTTTTGATGATAAGCATCCAGATTATGTGTGTTTTTTGAAGAAGTCATTATACGAACTTAAACAAGCTCCTAGGGCATGGTTTGACAGGTTGTCTTAGTTCCTGCTACATCTCGGCTTCATATGTAGTAAGGCGGACCCATTCTTATTTACTTGCCATCGGTCTGGCATTGTTCTTGTGATGTTGATATATGTAGATGCCATTCTCCTCACATGTAATTATACTCGGTCTATACAGGATTTGATCACAGTCTTGGGCAAGGAGTTTGCTGTGAAGAATTTGGGGTCCTTGCATTATTTGTTGGGTATAGAAATTAAATCCACTCAAGATGGTATCTTTCTGAGTCAGGCCAAGTATGCCAACTCTTTGCTCTTAAAATATGATATGATATCAAGTACTGCTACAGCCACATCTATGGCTCTAAAAACTCAAGAATGTACTGGTGATTCTGAGTTGGTGGATCCGTTTGTTTACCGGAGTTTAATGGGGGCCTTACAATATCTGACCTTTACACGACCCGATATTACTCATGTTGTTAATAGAGTATGTCAACATTTCTCTCAACCTACGGCTCGAGACTTCAAGGAAGTCAAACATTTATTGCAGTATGTTAAGGGCACCCCCGATCATGGGCTGCACTATTTGGTGCACTCTTCCCCCTCTTTGTATGCTTTTAGTGATGCTGACTGGGCCAGCTGTCCTATGACTCGCCGGAGTACAAGCGGTTTTTGTGTGTTTTTTGGTGCGAATTGTGTGTCTTGGTCTTCCAAGAAACAGCCCACGGTGTCTCGTTCCAGTACTAAAGCCGAATATCGGTCAATGGCCTTTGCCACCGCCGAACTTACGTGGATTTGTTATCTTCTTCGAGATCTTGGGGTTGCTCTTCGGCATCCTCCTCAACTCATGTGTGATAATCTCAGTGTTGTCTATCTTACTGTCAATCCTACTTTGCACTCTCGTTCGAAGCACTTTGCGTTGGAGTATCATTTCGTTCGTGAAAAGGTGGCAGTTCGATAGTTAGTTACTCGACATGTTCCTTCCTCCTCGCAATTAGCCGACGTGTTCACCAAGCCTCTGCCGAAGGCTCAGTTCCAGTTCATTTGTCGCAATCTCTGTGTTCAACCTGATTCCCACGTGAGATTGTGGGGGGGATGTTAGACAGAATAATACAGAATAAGAAGTGCCGCTGCCATTCGGTTGATGCCTTGGGGATAGTTTAGTAATTTGTTATAATTATTATTATTTACTCTTGATATAATTATCTATTATTAGTTTCTTTCTTCTTCCCTAAGTAAGGGTTAGGTCGGCCCTAGTAGGATTTAAGGCACAGCCTTGTATGCAGAATCAATGAAAATTGTCTATTGTTCTAAATCATAAACAACAATTCTTGTGTTTCTTCAATGGCAACATCATAAGACAATTTATAAGCATTCAAGCGTCAACCACCACATCACAACAAAATAATATAAATCTGTTACACATATTTGGTCAAATACATCAGCAAAAATGTCAGATGCTATGATATGGGTCTAAGTGTCATTATAATAATATAGGTATTTACTATCAGTGAATCCTCGAGATCCCCGAACTAGTTTCCCTTAATTTCCTGTTCACAGACAATAATAATGAATATCCGGTCTGCAATATATGTTAGTTTTTTTCTCATAAGTTATAATAAATGAGACGTTACGAGCTAGATTAGTTCTGAGCATATGTTAGTAGGCTATTTTATGTTAAGAAGAGATAGAATGAAAAGAATATGGTTCATCATTTATATTACTTTCATTAATTTTCTCCAACTTTTTATTCAATTGACCACATATTTTATCTATTTTAAAAACTAGTCATTGTCTTATATCATGTATCATTTATTTACCAACCCAAAAGTGAACTTTGGTTAGTTTGCCCAGTGACTACCTTAGTTTTCTATTGATACCATTCTCCTTACGCGGCATTAGTGCTAACCTTTTACAATACTATGTTTTTCATATAAAGCACATGGTCCGACAAATGATGATGATTTTGAATGTGTAGCTAAGCATCAATGAGAGTGATTAGCTTATTTGCAGTTATTTCTTAAGGTAGTATACTTGATGATACAATAATGAAGTGTATGTTATAGTACTTGTGATTAGAATATGGCTTTTTTTTTTTTTTTTTTTTTTTTTGTGTTAGTAAATAAATGATGTAAAAGATTATATTATTGAGAAATGAAGCAGTGGTGGCGTTAGACCCGAGCTGTAATATTTTAGTTTCCGCATTTAGTGTTGGATATGTATTGCTTAGAAAGACTTCGTGTCTCGAGATTTAATCACGAGCATGGTTGTAACCCCCGCAGACCTCGGGTCTGATAGCGTTAAATAAGTCATAAATGGTCCGGTCAACTGCTTAGACCCCGTCCTCGCTTGGTCTAAAAGGGATAACCCGAGTTGACAAGACCTTTATGTCTCACACTTATATGGGGGTGAGCAGGATTTTACTTTACCGATGTGGAATTTTTCATTCTCCCCCTTATAAGGAACTGGCGTCCTCGCCAGGACGGCCAAGTTTTGTCCCAGTGGACTTGTTCAAAAGAATGTCTTATGGAGATATGTTTCTGAGGTAATACATGATTACAAGTGGAGAGGATTGGTTGAGCTTAAAGATCTCAAGTAAGGAATTAAATGGGAATAATTCACCAGAAGGCATGATCAAAGAAAGGCATAAAAGGTTTGAACTTCAAGCGTGGCATTCTGGGAGGTAGTGTCTTGGTGCTTGTTTATAACTGCAAAAGAAACAACAATGTTAACTTTACAAACATCCTAATAAAAGACTTAACCCAGAAGATGATCAACTTCGGGGAAACTCCTAGAACATAACAATTGTAACTTATTACTCTCTTAGCCTAAACCCTAAGTCAAAGAGGTGATGATTCCTTTTAGGTTGTTGTGTATTATATTTACTGCAGACCTGTCATTATCGACTTGTGTAGCCCAAATGAAAAGGAATTTGCACATGATCAAAATAGAAAATATTTAGATTCTAGAGTTTCTCAGGTGATAGCAAAATATTAGAATTTTTGAATGAGAATAAGTTGGTCAAAAACAAATATTTTTGCTGAATGCTCAAGCATTAAGAATTTCCAGATTAGTAAACGCTGATTTGAATTGCAGATTGTGATCAAACGAAAAGGAATTTGGATTTAATTCCAAAAGGAAAGTTGTAGATAAAAATTTTATCTGAAACATATCAAAAATGTAGGTCATTTGAAGGTGTTTAACCTGTTCAAAACAAAAGTACGAATCTCAAAAACTAAAAGTAAACTACAAGGTTCCAATGATAAATCAAGTCTAGGAAATAAATGTAAATAAATAATCAAGGTCTTCAAGTCCGGCGTCCTCAAACGTCGTCATCAAAGTCCTCATCGTTCTCCGAGTTTACCTGTTCGTCTTCTCTCCCCAAACACATAAATAAACATGCATTTGAGGTAAGTACATTTGTACAAAGTAAGAAGTAGAAGCTACAATTTAATTAAGGTTATTATTAAAAGATTATCTTGGTGAGACCGACTCAATCTAGGGTTCACTTCATGCCCATCGACACGTCATGACTAAACTTTTCTAGCTTAGCTTATCTTGGTTACATCACTACTCAAGGACACTGTGCATGGCGTTCATCAGCCTGAAGATATACTTGCTAACTAACGGTGATTAGCACCAATTAGCTCCAGGGTCTCCCCGGTATGCGTATACGTCCGATGAATTTCCTCCACTACCCTTCAGTCGTTTAAGGCCAGTAGCGTTGTTCACCTTTTATGAACGTATCACATCGCCGATATGAAATAGTGTCTAACCGAGAATAAATGATGTTTTAGCTTTTATCACATATGTAATTATTAATGTGAATTAACTAGCCACTTAGGTGTTTTCAGAATAAAACTCACCTTATCAACTCTACTCCCTCACTTAGACAACTAGACATCGCATCCTATCAATTACACAGACATTGATGAACCCTAGTTCATCAAAGCACAAGCCCTTTCATGACCTTCCGACGGATCCGAACTTCAACTCCCTTTAAAAGTACATTCGGTGTTTTAACTGAACGAATCAGAAGTTCAATCGAAGGTTGTTCATGTTTAATTAATGTTAACATATCAGGATTAAGGGTTTAAAACAGTGAAAACACGATTATGAAGCCAAAAACCAAGCTGAAAAGCCAAAATGGTAAAAACAAGGTAAAATAGGTCAAACGCCCGTTTGACATCCTATGGACGCCCGTTTGGCATTGGACGCCCGTCCACTAAACCCCAGACGCCCGTCCGTAAAAAACAGCTATATCCTGAATCAAAATTCTGACCTCAAACGCCCGTCTGCCTTGTGAAGACGCCCGTCTGAGCTACTAGGATCGCGAACGCCAGTTTGCCTAATACAAACGCCCGTCTGCCTGGGTTTTCCCCAAAACGCTAAATCTTAAAAACGCGATTTCTGATCCGTTTCTAACCTAATTGACATCGATTTCAACTCAGAAAAACGTAGAAAACATATCTAAACGTCTATGATCCTTTGATCAACGAAAAAGCACAATTTTCTTGCATCTACGCATCATAAAACACGATCTAAACTTCAATAACAATAATTGAAATCATAGGAAGAGATTCTTACCTTTTAAGCAGCTAATTCCGACTTCAAACCACAGAAAAACAGCAGCAAAACTAATCCTTTTCTGTAGGAAAACATGTGATAAATCCAAACTTAGATTAGATTCGATCACACGCTTCTAAACGACAAAAACTACGAATTGATGAGTTTGAATCCATCAAACTCGAAGATGAACTGAATTAGGGCTTAATCATACCTTATCAAAGCTTCAACTTTTTGATGTCACAACGTTGCTCTCTTCACAACGATTCCGGTGCTCGACTCTGATCTGAAAACCGTCAAGGATTGACTTAGAACCGATGACAACAATCCCTCAGCCCAAATTCTTGCACACACACACGCAGGAGATGAGTTTTGGAGGTGGAAAATCTGATTAAAAGTTTAAGGGACTGATTAGGCTAATTTCTCCTTAAATAGGAAAAATTCCAAAATTACCTAATTGCTCTGATTTTCCTTAATCACCCCTATTAAACCAGATTTTCTTCCTTAAATATTTTTATATATATCTCGAAAATATATATACATAAATATCCAAATTATTAAACTCCGAATAAAATGAACCGAACCCAATATTTCGTTTTCGCAAAATGACACGCCTGCCCTTTCCCGAAAATCGGAATATTACAAAAACAGAAGAAGAAGTGGGAGTAATGCTGTAGATTTTCTGGACAGAGTGTCCAGAATTTACATGAATATTCTGAACAATCCATGCGGATTATCGAGTCGATGTAAAAAAAGAAATCGTCCGCAAGACAGTGATCTACCTTGGTGAAAATTTTCAGAATTTTTAGAGCAGGGGAAACAGTTTTACATGAAAGGAAAACATGGTAATAAAAAGCATTCACCCGTGTTGCACCCATTTAACTACAACGATGATGGAAACAATGTGTCAATCAAGAAACTTTCAACAATGGTAATTGAAACAAGTAAGAAGCACTTGAAAAAGGTAGAACTATACATAGCGTTCGTGTGGAACCAATCACGAGCAAAACAAGGTTAAAAGATTTTGGATGGACACAAAGCAAGTAATAGTAAAAGGAAGAAACTTAAGGATCTGTAGAGTTGAGTCAAAGATCACCCTCTACAAAGTTAGGCCAAGCCAAAAGTAGGCTTAGATTTTCAAGGTGTAAAAGAAGGTGGAGAGATTTCATTAGGAATGTAAGGAAATTCAACCGAGAGGAGCTTGACTTAAAGGTGTAGGCATAAGACTCCGATCACAAAACCTTTTTCACTTAATCCTTGCCGACCACCGTATCTTGTAGAATTCCACCCTCTTAAAATAATTCCATCTGCAAAATAATCCTGTTGCTTTTCCTTTGGTGGTTATCCTTTATACTATATTGCAATGCTCATCCTTCAATCTTGAACCAACTTCAAACTTTCCCTCGATATGGAGTCATCTTGTTTTGTTTGTAACCTATGCAACCTCCCCTGTTTTGAGAACTTATTGTCTCTTTTTCGGCTTACCAAGTTGACATACCACCTTGGTGCTGATCTTGTCACTCTTCAACTTTATTTGTTTTCCAAGCTAACCCTTATTGGCATAAGGATTGGATCGGACCGTCAGATATAAGGTATAGAAAACACATGTTTCTTCCTTTCTGAAAAGTCTCAGAAATCCTTCATCCGGGATCCTTGCACTCCTATAGCAAGCATGTGCCGCAGTGATGGAAGTTGCAATCAAAAGGAGTCAATTGTGCCAAGAGCTGCGGATCAGTTGGAAAGTTTAAGCATTCATGATTCATTTAGCAAATGGAAGTTAAGCGTGTTGTACCATTGATTGCAAGATTCGAGGCAGTTGATGAGATTGTGAAGAAACAAGACGAAGATCCTAGTGTTTTCGATTATAAGCGAGTGGCCAGAACCAAACCAGCCAGTGGCTATAAGATAGATGAAGATGGGAACCCACCCTGCGAGAGCTCGACGCGATGGTTTTCGAGAAAGCTGCTTTGAGGTTGCGAGGTCTACGAGAAGGCCTGCGAGAAGACGGGAAAGTTGTTCTATGACCACTTTGCAAACGCACAAATCACACAAAGGACAATTCTTTGGAAACTACATGGTAAGCCTAACTCCTCAAAATCGTCCAAACCAACCGGGAAATCCGGGCGGACATGTCGGTGAAGAAGAGAACAAGGACAACGCTTTGAATGCTCGGTTCATCGCCTTCAAAGCCTTCCTTGCTAAGCAAAAGGAAGGTAGTTCCATCACCGACACACTACTCATGCTAAAACAAAGGTACATTCCACTCACCTCTCGGTAGTGATATTTGGATTGTTGATTACGGGGCATCCTCACATATATTTGGTAACAAAAGGCTTATATCTCACCTTAAACCCTGTCATCAGATCCACAATATTAATATTGCTGATGGATCTATTTCCTGTGCACAAGGTTTTGGAAATGTTAAACTTACTGATAAGATATGCTTACAGGATGTCCTATTTGTTCCGAAATTAGACTGTAACCTTATATCTGTCAGTAGACTTACTAAGGACCTAAATTGGACAGTCTTGTTTAAAGACAATCAGTGTATATTCCAGGATCTTTCTTCACAGGAAGTGATTGGGAGAGTTAAAGCCAGCTCAGGATTGTTTGTGGTCAACCCTGCTGAAGACAGAAGACCGAAGACTGAAACAGCCTCGGCAGCCTGCAACCAAACCTTAGACAATATCATGCTCTGGCATTATAGACTAGGTCATCCAAGTTTTGGTTATTTAAAGTCTGTAATTCCTGAATTGTTTAAAGGATGTAACCTCAGTGATCTTCAATGTGATATCTGTCAGTTTGCCAAACTTACTAAATCTGTGTATACTAAAATACCTTATTTACCTTCCACACCTTTCACTTTGATTCATAGTGATGTATGGGGACCCTCATGAGTTAAAAGTATAACGGGGAAGAGGTGGTTTTACCATTAGAATCAGATTCGTGTTCTCGAATATGGAAGATTTGAGGAAGACCGTGACGAATGAAGCCCACAAGATAACATTTGCATTTCGTTCCGGGGCAACCAAGATGTATACAGAGTTGAAGCAGTGCTACCGATGGCCTTCTGTGAGGATAGGGATAGCAGCGTTCGCTTACAACAATAGTTACAACGCCAGCACTTAGATGTCTCCGTTTGAAGCTCTGTGTGGAGAAATGTGTAGAACCCCAGTTTCATGGGATGAAGTGAAACAAAGACATGTTACAAGACTAGAGTTGATACAACAAGCCAGGGAGGAGATTGAAATGGTTCGCCACAGCCTCTAGATGGCTCAAGACAATTAGAAGAGTTGTGAAGATGGAAGAAGAAGACTGTTAGAGTTTGAAGTTGAAGATAAAGTGAATCTAAAGACGTCCCCATCTAAAGGGTAAGCCGGCTTGGGCAGACATGCAACTAAGCCCCAGTTATGAAGGCCCTTACGCGATCTTGACTAAAGTCGTACCCTTAGCTTTTCCGTTTGGAGTTACCAGAATCCCACTCACGAGTGCATGACGCCCTCACGTGTCAAAGATAAGGGAATGTTTAACCGAAAGATGAAGAAAGTTAAGAAGGAAGACGTACAGCTAGTCATGTTTCAATGAAGAAGTCACACACCGGCAGAGGCGACATGAGAGTTAGAAGACGAGACGTTTGCGAGTTCCAGAGTTCCGGTATCTCCCAGTTATGTTCCGTTTCGAGGATGAAACTTGTTTAAAGGGGGATGGATGTAACATCCCGAAAATAGGTCAAAAGAGAAAAACGGGAATTTATTTATTATTTTCCAATTTGTCATTAACCAAAAATAATTAATTAAAAGAAATAATTAATTATGGATTAAAGGATTTTAATAATGGGTATTTAAGGGAATAAATGCCTAAATTACCCATTATTCACACACGTTGAAATTTTCTGAAAATTCTGAAAACAGTCGACGACATCAACGTAGGAAGAGGGAGAACGAACTCTTTAATCGTGTGCTTAACGGTTCACAGACGATGGTAGAAAAAAGTGATCACCGCGAGAAGACGGACGTTTCCATAACAACGATATGTTATTTCGTAAGTATTCTTTTAACCCTAGTTTAGAATTTTTTTAACCGTTTGATGAATTCTTGGGTTTTTGGTACGGAGATAGCATATTGCTGCTATAATATATTATCAAGGGAACAACGAAAAGGAATTACAAAAAAATTGGGTAAATAAGCATATGTATGTACATGCTAGGATGCCGAGGGATTAGAAACAAAAATGGCATGATTGGTTTGTATATTACAGTACAAATTTTATAATAATTGGTATATGCGTAAAGGCTGCCTTTGAGAAGAAAAGTTAATATTTCGACCGGCAGGAAACAACATAGGAATTGATATTAAGGAGTAAATGAGTATGCGTGTGTTTGATAAATAGTTTGGGCTGTTTGCCTTTATTTAGGGAACACAAGATCAATCAATACACCGTTCTTCGTTTTGAATCATGGATAAATTACGGTGACCTTGGAAATCGATTTCAATAGAGATATTGTTGTCAACTTTGTGAAAAGTCAGCTTCATAAAAGTCATAGACAAGGTAAGGAGGGTGTTCTTCAATCGGTTTTATTTTATGTTATATTAAATTATCGTACGGCTATGGACCGTAAGAAAAATGCAGGTTGGAGAATACTTTTACATTGTGATGTTGTGGAATAACGATTTCTTTTATATGCTATGCTCTTATGTGATGTGTATGTTCTTGGGACATTACTTGGAACTTGGCAATGTCTAACATCGACATCTAGTAGCCTTGGTCCAGCGCCACAACCGAGACCCTCTGCGGGGAGAAGGTGGGAGCACCGGAAGGCGTTGTTTAGGCCTTGTGGGACATTGACTTAGTAGTCAATGATCCTTTTACAATGTGCTAGGTAGTGTAATGAGTTGTCTAGGACTAGAGGTCTATATGGAGCCTTTATGTGGATGAATCGGGTGGTTAGAATTTAACTCGTAAATACATACGTGGTTTTCTAAAAGCTAAAACGTCAATATCCTTGGTGAAGCATGTCTATTCTTCTTAGTATAGGACTATTACACCTCTCTACTTGGTCTGATGCCAAGGGATGCGTGTAACTCACACACGGGGACCTAAGCCCGTGCCCTTGAGGTGCTTCCCGTGTTGCTGTGCAATTTTTCACCGTGCGTAGTGTCCTTTGATATTGATGTAACAAACCTTACTTGTGCGAGGATGTACTACGGAGCTAGTAGAAGGTGAGTGAGCTCTACTGTTACAACCTATGTGGTAGTGATTGTAGAAGATGTCTATGCTATATGTATTGCTATTTATTGTACCGGTTCTTCCACCCCTTACTAAGTTCGTATGTATTTACCCCGTCTTCTTTACTGTTCCCACCCTGAGAAGGTGGTGTATTTGTAGGTTGTTTTTGAGACCACTGAGGAGTGACCCGAAGATGATGCAGACGAAGTTTATTATTCTTTACTGCATTGTAATTTTGGTGTAGATTCTTTTAGCTTTTATAATGATAGAAATCAACGAGTTCCGTTTATGGATATCATGTTGTAATGGATTCAATTCATGTTTGATGGCTATAGTGAAGTCTTTTGAGGTTGTAATAGATGCAGCATGTGTTGCTTTCGATCGTTATTAGTTGTTTTAGTTACCCGAGTCAGTCGTTTTGTCTTCCACTTTGTTTTCCGCTTGTTTTTATGTATATAATTAGATTAAATTTTATTTTTGCTTACGTAAGACTTATGTATATAATTAGATTAAATTTTAATTATATGCGTGTCGGGCGTTGTTTTCCGGATAAGGGACTCGGTATCCGAGACAGGGACGTCACAATGGCCGAACGATCCGTTTTTCGAAACTACTCGGACTTTCAAGACGTGGCGTTACACCAAGCGTCTAGTCAAAATGAAGTGTTAAAATAGAGATTTTTATCTTTTATAATAGTGCGAGACTGGGTATTTAGTATTTCAAATACTTTATGAAATTATTTCTGAGATACTTTCGCAGATTACTGATCACTATTAAAGATAATGCCAAATAAATTTCAAGTTATCATAATCTCTTAACACCAGTTGATATATATCACATTGTATGATCAATGTATTGAATAGATAAAATATCAATTATCTATCTTCTACAGTGACCAAAATGTTTTTGAAGTTATATATTTGAATGTATCATTATCCGAATACTAATCTAAAATGACAATATAAGATGCTAAATGATGAAATAGACAAAAAATAAAAAGTGGTTGAAAAGGACAAAAATAATAGACATGTACAAAAAAACCCTTAATGATAATAAAATATTTATTTGTTTTTTTTAACATTAAATTCGGCCAAATAAATGCGCTGAAATCAAGGGAGGATGATTGGAACGGACTCTAACTGCATTTGATTCTATCAAAGCCGAAATTAGAAAAAAAAAAAAAAAAAAAAAAAGAGAGAAGAACGACACCAAATTAGTAACATATACATTCACAATGCTGCTAGCTACACACTTATACACGTACTAACACATTGTTATACCACCCCAGGTGCGACTAATCAATTAGTAACACCACTATGGAACCCGCAAAGATGTAGTAACTCATACTGTAGTAACTCCAAAAGATATAGTAACTACAAAACATGTAGTGACTACCCAAAAGTCCACAAATGTAGTGACAACAACAGCACACGCAATCGAATTCCGTACATTCCAGCACAGATACATAAACAATATTCTGTATTAACAACAGTATGCTACACCGTAGTTAACACCACTATGCCCTTACAAAGTAATGCAGTAACACATCGTCCGCTTAAATATTGAAAAAAAACCAACCAAACTAAATTGCACGACAGAACATTCAACTGCATCTATTATAGGAACTTTAGTCATACATCTATTCTACAAGTTTCAGCCACTCACGAAACAAACTATAAGCATACACCAAATTCGATTTCGAAATCCAAGAACGAAGTTACGCCTTTACGTTAGCACGTAGTAACACATTGGCACAAGAAATATGCCGAATGCAGTTACACAATCGTGATATAAAGTTACACCGTCGACAAAAAAAACATAGTAAAGTTGCAATAAGATGGTAAAGTTTCTTCCATAGTAATTGTTTGCCAAAAACCTTTTCCCTCCTCATTTTGAACCCATATTCGACCTGGTATCAAATTAAGCAGATCTATCTCAACCTGTACCCGTGCAACCGAAGGCCGTTTGAGGTTTTCCGTGGCTATATCAATTCGAAGAGGCTTGCTAAAAGAGGACACTAACAAGAAGATGAAACCATGATTAATCAAATGAACAGGTAAGCCAGGCAAGGATATCCACACCGGAATAATTGATGGCTCCTTATATATATGAAACTCAGGAATCCATTTAAGGATCCTCATAGATTTACCATCCACCCTTCAATTTGGTCTAGAGAAGATCCGCACATAATCCTCATTTAAAGCAAAACGAAGAAGAACATGTTTGCTATCTAAAAGACCCTCAGTGACCATACCTTTGAAGTTTTGTTGAGATAAAAATTTTCGAATTGACTCCATGCTAGGACGGACTTGAGAGAATTTGCCGATGAGAGATTTATCAAATTGCGCTGCAAGTGCTGTTTCAATTTCTCTGGGAATAGTAATTGCAGGCTCACCTTTGAAGGTACTGTGATAGAACGAATGTGGATTCACCAAAATTGGGGGTGTCAATTTACCGCTAAATTGCTGCGTGATTGATTGAAAAGGCATTGTGATTCTGCTGTTGCTTTGTTCGAAGCATGAGCAGCCATGGATCATAAGAAAGAAACACCAATCGCGGAAGAAAATTGTGGATTTGAATCCCTAAAATCGCCATTGCTGAGGTGTGGGAAGGTTTCCGTCTGGAAATCGCCTAAGGGATGCCATTTTTTTTTGTCAAACGCCATATCTAATAAATACGGTAAATATTAGGAAATAAAAAATTAAGGGTATTTTTGGACATACATTATTTTCTGTCCTTTACAACCACTGTGTTTCTTTATTATCCTTTTTACACAAATAAGATGTAAACCCGTCTTGTACGACCTTTTCCTATAATTTACTAAACGCATCTGGATTCTCTAAGCAAATTTTAAGTTATGGAAGTATATATGGCATAATTTTATGTTTGTGCATCCCTTGTATATAAATTAATATATAAAAATATTATTCAGATCTAACTGAATCAGAAATGAATGCTAATTTTTAATGGATTTTATACCAAAAATCGATTTTAGTCCAGGTTCCCTGGCAGGAAATACAATTAAAAATGAATTTAAATTAGAAAAATGGAAACCATTTAGAGATTGGTTTTTTAATAATATTTCAAGTGAAGACATAAATTACTATCAAGATGAATTTTATAGATTTCTTGAAAAAGAGAATAAAATAATAACTTTTATTCCGTGGTTTATTTCAACATATGTTAAAGAATATTTATACATAATTGAACGAGATTTTAAACTTGAAGGGGGAAAATTTATGAAAGGCACGTATCCTCCACAACAAGCTTTTACAATAGAAAAAAGTGGTAAAATACTTAATTTTAATGCATTTTCTAAATTAATTGAAAATGAGTCGTTAACATTTACGCTTAAAGAATTAAATCAATTACTTGTTACACAAAATTATACCAATTTATATCTTAATGTTTTAGGTGAACATATAGCAGTAATTTCTGAAAGAACAGAAAAAATATATTATGCTATTAAGAATATATCAATAGCTAAAAACATTAAAGATAATAATGCAGACATATATAATATTGTTATTCAATCTCATCTTCAACCTCCTCCAGAAATTAAAGATTTTATTTTAAAACCTAAGAAAGATTTGGAGAAATTAATTGAAGAAAAGTTTAAAGGTTTAAAAATAAATACATTAGAACATAATATGTCTAATACAATTGGAACTGGTAATCATAATGATACAGTTAAATTCGAATTAAATAGAATTAAAAAATACGCTGATCTTCCTACTCAGCATAATTATTATTATAGAAGACCTTCCCCTATGGATACTCTCCATGAGGAACAAGAATATGTTATTAATAATAGCTACTCATGTAAACATATTTATGAGTGGAACCTTGATGGTTACGCTGATAAACAAATTTATAGTATGATACATAGAATGCTAATGTATAGTACTATATGTAAATCATCAGGAAATACTGATAAAAATATTGCAAAAATGATAATTACAGGATTTACAGGCCAACTAAAAGGTTGGTGGGATAATTATTTAAGTTTAACAGATAAAGATCATATCTTGAACACAGTTAAACAAGAAAATAATAATGTTGTAGAAAATGTAATTTATACATTAGTTACTACAATCCTTGAACATTTCACAGGAAGAATTTCTGATAATTGTGAAAATATTCGAACTCTTTTACAAAATCTTAGGTGTAAAACACTAACAGATTTTCGTTGGTATAAAGATACATTTTTAAATAGAGTTATGGAATTACCAGAGAGTAATAGCTCTCATTGGAAATCCAAATTTATTGATGGATTACCTTATCTTTTTGCTGAAAAGGTGAGGAAAAATTTAAGAAAAGATTTTCTTAATATACCTTATGATGATTATACTTATGGTAAATTAATAGGTACAATCATTCAGGAAGGTTTAGCTTTATGTAATGAGATAAAGTTAAATCAACAAATAAAAAGACAAAATTTATCTGAGAAATCACAATTAGGTAGATTTTGTGATCAATTTGGTATGGATATGCCATCTTCTTCTAAAAAATCTTTTAAAGATAAAAAGAAAGAAAAATCTTCTGATCCTTTCTATAGAGGGAAAAAGAAGAAAAGATATTCGAAAAAGAAAATATATGAAAAAGAATTAAAAAAAGAATTTAAGAAAAATAATAAAACTGATAAAACATGTTTTAAATGTGGTAAGATTGGCCATTATGCTAATCGTTGTAAATTAAAGAGAAAGATTGATAATTTACAAAATGACGAACTTAAATTAAGTCTTTCAAAAATACTTCTTAATTCAGAATCTGAAAAATCTTCTTCAGAAACAAATAATTCTGAAAATTTATCTGATAATGATATATCAGAATTAAATAATGAATCTTTAATTTCTTCTGACACGGATACGTGTTGTAAGTCATGTATACAGAATATTCAATGTATAAAACATGATAAAGAAGAAGGAGAAGAATTTTATAAAATTCTTTCACAATTTAAAGATTTGGAAATAAATGTTTTAAATAATAACAATATTTTTGAATTTTTTAAATTAATTAAAGACCCTGAGCTTAGATCTCAGTTAATTGATAATATTCAATCCGACTCATCATCTTCTAATGAATCAAAAGAAATTAAAAGTTCTCAAGAATCTTATTCTATGAATAATGTTTTAAAAATGCTAAAAGAAAGACAATCATTGGAAAAACCAACCACAATGATTGAACTTTCAAAAGAAATAATTTATTTAAAACAAGAGATAAATAAATTAAAAAATGCTAATAAAAATTTAGAAGAAAGAATCTTACTTCTTGAATATCAGAAAGTAAATTCTAATGTTGAACCTAGTTCCAGTTTACCAGATTTATCATCTTTACTAGAACAAGATAATTTCTTAAATAAGCTAAGTATCATTTTTTCGCAAAAATGGTATGTAAAAATTAATTTACTAATAAATAATTCTTATAAAAGAGAATTAATCGCTTTAATTGATAGTGGTGCAGATATGAATGTAATACAACAAGGATTAATTCCTACTAAATATTTTGAAAAAACTACAATGACTCTTAGCCATGCTGGTGGTGAAAAACTTGATATAAAGTTTAAATTACCTAAAGCTTATATTTGCAAAAATAATGTTTTCATTCCTACAAGTTTTCTATTAGTAAAAAATATTACTACTCAAGTTATACTTGGAACTCCTTTCATTGAAAAAATATATCATTTGACTAATATTAATGCTAAAGGTATAATAGGTCATTTTGAAGGTAAAGAAATCAAATTTGATTTTATTACTAAACCTATACCAAATGTTCTTAATCAAATTAAAGATCTAATAGATAAAAAGAATTTACAATTAAATTTCTTAAAACAAGAAATTAATATATCTACGATTGATAAAAACTTTTGAATTTAAAGCTTAAAGAAAAAATTGATAATTTATTTCATCGATTTTCTGTTGAAGTATGTAATGATCATCCTAATGCTTTTTGGGATAGGAAAAGACATATTGTCGAACTTCCTTATGAGGAAGATTTTGATGACAAAAAAATTACGACAAAGGTTCGACCTTGTCAAATGAATTCTGAATATTTAGAACATTGTAAAAAAGAAATTGAATCTCTTTTACAGAAAGGTTTAATACGATCTTCTAAATCTTCTTGGTCTTGTACTGCTTTTTATGTTAATAAACATAGTGAAATTGAAAGAGGTGTACCTCGTATGGTTATAAATTATAAACCATTAAATAAAGTTTTGAAATGGATATTATCACCTATTCCTAATAAAAAAGATTTATTAGATAGGCTTTATAATTCTATCATATTTTCAAAATTTGATTTAAAGTCTGGATATTGGCAGATTCAGATAGCTGAAAAAGATCAATATAAAACAGCTTTTAATGTTCCATTTGGACATTATGAATGGAGAGTAATGCCGTTTGGATTAATGAACGCTCCATCTGAATTTCAGAAAATAATGAATGACATATTTATTCCTTATAGTGAATTTATTATTGTTTATATTGATGATATATTAGTATTTTCAAAAACAATTAAAAATCAATTTAAACACTTAGACATTTTTAGAAAAATTGTTTACAAAATGGGTTAGTTATATCTAAACCAAAAATGTCATTATTTCAAACAAAGATTAGATTCTTAGGACATAATATTGAAAAAGGAAATATAATTCCTATACAACGTAGTATTGAATTTGCTTCAAAATTCCCAGATATTATTCTGGATAAAACCCAATTACAAAGATTTCTAGGCAGTTTAAATTATGTTTCTGCTTATTATAAAGATTTAGCAAAGGATGCTGCTATACTTTATGATAGATTAAAGAAATTACCAGAACCTTGGTATGATAATCATACTAAGGCTGTTAAAATTATAAAAACAAAAGTAGCTAATCTTCCTTGTTTAATGTTAGCAAATCCTTTATGGGATAAAATAATTGAAACTGATGCCTCAGATATTGGTTTTGAAGGAATTTTAAAATAAATTTGTCCAACAACAAAACAAGTTTATCTTGTTAGATTTCATTCTGGTAAATGGAATACTAGTCAGAAGAATTATTCTGCAGTAGCAAAAGAAATCTTAGCTATTGTTAAATGCGTTTTGAAATTTCAAGATGATTTATATAATAAGAAATTTCTTATTTATACAGATTGTAAATCTGCTAAATTTATGTTTAATAAAGATTTTAAACATGATGTTTCCAAACAAATATTTGCAAGGTGGCAAGCTCATTTAGCCCCTTTTGATTTTGATATTTTACATATGAAAGGTGAAGACAATAGTCTTCCTGATTTCCTAACTCATGAATATTTGCAGGAATGACATCCCGTGGAAGAGGGGGATTTACCCCTTATCGAGGCAGAGGTGGACGAGGTAATATCCTTGTTCAACATGGGAACAGAACTTTAATTTCAGATAATATATCTGGATCTTCTTCTAGTCAGAATAATAATTCTGATAAATTGTACCAGGATTTCCTGGAATATAAAAAAAATGAAAGGAAAAGGCAAAGCCACTGAGGAAATACCCTCATATGCTAATGTAGTAATATCAGAAGAAGAAGATATAACTTCTTACCAAGAAAATGAAAGACAAGGAATTATATTCTTTATTGAATATAATGATTATATAAAAAAGAAAAATGACCCATGGTCATTGATGGAAAAATATTTGGATAATAATCCATTTCCAGCAACTGCATATAAGCAGAGATCATATTATGAAAATATTTTGAAAGCTTCTGAATGTGAAATAACACATTTTATGGCTAATGATCAGAAGGAATATACCTTCAGTAAAATTATTATAAAAAGAATTTATCTCCCAAATGAATGGGGATTGTCTTTGTTTAAAGAAAAAGAATACATTTTTCAAGAAAAGAATATTTCTATTAAATATAATTATTGGGATTATATCCAAGTTTTTACAAATGTTTTCTTATATGAAAATAGAAAGCAAAAACATACTTGGTTTGTAAAAGTATGTCCAGAAGTATATAAACATCTGGAATATATACCAAATTGGTTTCAACAATAGTGGTTATTACATGGACCTTCTATAAAAATTTTACCAGAAGAGTTCAAAGAATTATATTCTCATTGGGTAGATATCTCCCCAAAGATTTCAGAATTAAGCAATCAAGGACATTTAATAGAATGTTCTGGTTCATTATATTTCTTTTTGGAATTTTCTATTCCATGGATTTTGAAATGGTCACCTATTGTAGATATATCTATAGATAATTTACCTTGTATTAAGAGAAAATATTTCTCAAAGTTTTGGACAAAATTGTCGAAAAAAGATCCACAAACAGGCCAAATATTTGGTGAAGAATTATTTCAAGAAATTACAGCTAAAATTAGCTATTTGGAAGAATTAACAGATGAACAATTGAAAGATGCTTGTAATCGAAGCATACAAATTCCTTTGAAAAATTTGACAGGAAAATTGAAGATCAAAGGAATCGTCTCTAAGCAAGAAATTTTGCAGTGTTATATATCAGAAATAAAAAAGGATTTACTGAAGAATTTCGGTTGCAAATTATCTGAACTAAAATCAGATACATCTATGACTTCTTCTACAAATATGGCAGAAGATGCACAAGACCCCAATGAACATCAATTTATGAAACAACTCGAAGAAATCGATAAAGATTAAATCAGCAAATACATCAGAAATGACATCAGCAATAACATCATCACTGACGTCATCATCAGAAGATTAATATTTGGCAAAATGGCCGACATGAACAGTAAATCCACTGTTCACTTTTACTGTTCACTTTTTGAATTTTGACAAATACTGTAGCCATTATTCGATTTTTACTGTTTGCTTTTATTTTCTGGCCTACCTATTTTGGCCGTTTCTTTCTTTAGTTTCCTATATATATCTTAGGTAGGCCAGAAAATAAAAGCAAACAGTAAAAATCGAATAATGGCTACAGTATTTGCCAAAATTCAAAAAGTGAACAGTGAATTTACTGTTCATGTCGGCCATTTTGCCAAATATTAATCTTCTGATGATGACGTCAGTGATGATGTCATTGCTGATGTCATTTCTGATGTATTTGCTGATTTAATCTTTATCGATTTCTTCCAGTTGTTTCATAAAATGATGAATATCATTATCAATGCCTTCATTGGGGTCTTGTGCATCTTCTGTCATATTTGTAGAATATAACTTTAATTATTTCAATCTTGGGGCTCAAACATCTTCATTATGAATTCTACGCTTTGTGTTGAGTGTAATGTCTATATATAGGTGCAGTCTTATTCAAACAAATTATCACTTCAATTATTAAACAAATAAAGGGCAAACATGACCAGAATGGTACATGCAAAAAGCTTTCTAAAACGTTCCTTCATTGAAATCTTTCGATTATTTCAATGTAAACCTACTAAACACACATGCACCACACATGCCGATATATATATATATATATATATATATATATATATATATATATATTGTGACGCCTCATTTTCAAACACCGAGTCTTTATCCGGAAATAGACGTCCAGCACGTATATAACTCGTATTTATACCAAATTATATACGTAAGCCTTACAAATACGTCATCAGAATATAATTGCGGAAATTAAAATGACTCGGAAAAACACACATAATTAGGGGTAGAGTGGAAAAAACCATATGTCGATGTCATTACAACATATATAGTTTGCGGGAAACAACGATAATTCACAGGGCAAAACGCTACAATATTTATCTTACAATACTTATACTACTATAGCAAAAGACAATCTATCATATATTACATTAAACAAAAGTCGAGGATAACAAAATAACACTTCAAAGCATCCCGAGGTCACTCCTCGATGTACTCATCCTCACAGACGTCGTTGTATCCTGCATCACCTTTTCGAGGTGGGAACAATATAACGAGAGGATAAGCACATACGTACTTAGTAGAGAGTAGAAGCATCGAATCTGTACAAATAACAACATATATAAACAGCACTGAAGGTCTACACACACTACCAAGTATGTTATAAAGGCACACTCCCCTCTAGCTAGCCTTGCTAGCGAACTCACGAAACAAGGGGATGAGTTGCATAAAAGTCCAAGGACACATCGCGAGGTGAAGACTGCACCACGACACATTCAGCCCCTTAAAAGGCATAGGGCTAGCCCCTAAGTGAAGTCCAAGGCCATAAGTCCAACGGACTTGACCCTCCCGGCTGCGATATAGAAACGTGCCTTACCAAGGACTAGAATCCTTTATCTTTTAGACTCTCATGTATGTATTTAAGCGTTTAATCTAACCACCCGAGTTCATTGTATATAAAAAGGCTTCTAAGGACTACTAGACCTTAGACAACTCAAACTTATACTACCTAGCACGTATCACATAAATATTGGATTCTAATCCAATACCCCCAAGGCTAAGGAATAAGGTTTCCGATGATCCCGAATTTCTCCCTGCAGAGGGTTTCCACAAGGTGCTGAGCCAAATCCACCAGAAACCGAACCTTTAACTTTGCCACATAACATCAAAGGCATTGACTATCAGAGTCAATATCACGTAAGGCAAAATAAGTTGTCCAATGCTCCTGTGAATTACGGTGCGGAGCCAAAGCCACTAGAACACAAACATTTTACTTTACATCACACCTTAAAAGGATCTATACTTAGACATGCTTATAACAAAAATAGATTCAATTGAACACCTCCCTGCCTCAAATCTTTGAAGAAAGCTTAAGCCAAAACATTGCTCCCGTCGTTGTGAGTTTCGTGGTGTGCTTGATAGTAATATTAGCTAATACTAGTTGTGTTTCTACAACACTTCAGATGTATTACTATTGTTCCAGAATAACAGTTATATTTTAAACTATAAAATGTATATCATATAGCCCCTGCCCAATGGCTTTTATAGCCATGCAAATTAATCTGAGTCAAAAGTTATATACGTGGCTAGATAACCAATTAAGCCACCATGCAACCTCTTAAATTGAGGAAATACTACAATCCGGTCAGTACAAAAGAACTGGACGGTTCAGTTTACCGTTAGATCAATATTAAAATAATAACAACTGTTGGATTGATTTGACGCACTATTACCATTGTGTACAATAAAAAATATTTTAACCTCTCAAACAGGTAAACGGTCATCCATTAAACACAAAAACAAAAAACAAAACAATCAGCAATCACGCTTTTTTTTTTCATCACAAATTTTTTTGGTCCTACAGTTTCTTCACGATGGCTTGCTGCTTCTTTTTTTTTTTTTTTTTTTTTTTTTTTCAATTTCCACATTCGTATACTTTCATTGTTCTCTTTTTCTTGTATCCTTTTTTTTTTCCTTCAAAATTCTTGTTCTTCCATTATATTTCGATGTGCTTTAATTTCGTTTCGGATGATTCCGCACAACGAATTGGTATCAAAGCCATTGTTTGTTCAGAAACCCGACACAAGAAACTGCTCAAAATCGATTTCTATTTATTCCATTGTATAGTTCTAGACTTTTGGAGTCCAACGCAACAAACGGTGCGAAAAACGGACCTTGAAATTGCTAGATATCATTGGTCAAAGTTGTTGTTTTTTTTCTTATTGTTTGCAGAATTACCAGGTGAAGAAGACAGGTCTGACCCGCCCGTTGACCCGACCCGGTTAAGGAGATTAAATGATTGATTAGATGTGTTATTGTACACATTAACTATGGTGTTCTAAAAAAATATCCAACGTATATGATTATTTATAATTTTTTCAACGGCAAAGATTAAAAAACTGGACAATTAGAAACTGGACTGTAGCCGCTCTCCTTAAATTGACATGTAGTAACTAACGTGGCTATTTTCAGTATCAGAGCAACAGCAAAGCTACTACCGTAACTACCGTGGCAATCACTCAATTTTCATTACTTTTGTTTCTTTTATTTTATTTTCATGCATAGCCATGTATATTCATACATATAACCAATCCTTCACATATAGTCACATATAATATGCATATATCTGTATACAGTTATTTATATAAGATATGTAAAGATATGAGTATAAGAACATGTATATATATTATAACGTATCACACCAACGGGTTTTATATATATTTATAAGAACATGTATATATATTTATATCTATGTGTAATTGATCCGTAAACCAACAGGTTGATCGAATAAATACACCCATAGAATTTCCGAAATGACGAATTTGCCCTTTCGTGAAATTTCGGGGTATCACTTCCTTCCCCCCTTAAAAGAAGTTTCGTCCTCGAAACTAATACATACCTAGTAGATTGAGGAACTCTGAAAACTCTGCAACCATGTTGCCCTTGACTTCCCAACTCACTTCCGAAGGCGTGTGGTTACTCCATTGTACCAACACCAAAGGGATCTTTCGATTCTTAATCATCTTTACCTTCCTTTCAAGAATTCGGATTGGTTTTTCTTCATATGACAGATTCTCCTTGATCAACTCCGGATCCACATTGGCTCCCACATCTAACTCAGTCAAACACTTCTTCAACATCGAGACATGGAAAACATTGTGCACTCTTGACATTCCTTCAGGTAACTGCAGTCGATAAGCCAAAGGTCCAATCTTTTCTAGGATTACAAACGGACCCACGTATCGTGGACTCAACTTTCCTTTCTGTCCAAACAGTCTTACACCTCTCATCGGAGAGGCTTTTAGGTAAACTCTGTCACCAACATCAAAATCTAATGGTCTTCTTCGTGCGTCTGCCCAAACTTTCTGCCGGTCTTGATCTACTTTCATATTTCGACGAACCAAAGCTATCATTTCCTTAGCTTGTTGAACTAGTTCTGGTCCTGTAATCTGCTTCTCACCTATCTCATCCCAATAAAGAGGTGTTCGGCATTTCCTTCCGTATAGGGCTTCAAAAGGTGGCATTCCAATGCTCGCGTGGTAGCTATTATTATAGGCAAACTCGGCAACCGGTAGATAGTCGTCCCAAGAACCACCTACTTCCAGAACACAAGCTCTTAACATATCCTCCAACGTCTGAATGGTCCTCTCAGATTGACCATCTGTTTGCGGATGAAAAGACGTGCTCATTTCCAATTTAGTGCCAAAAGCAACCTGTAGGATTTTCCAGAACCTACTCACGAATCTGCTATCTCTATCGCATACAATCGATATTGGCACTCCATGTAACTTCACTATATTCTCCAGGTATATAGTGGTAAACTGCTTCAGCGACATGTTCTCCTTAACTGATAAAAAGTGAGCAGACTTAGTTAAACGATCCACAATGACCCATATCTTATCGTACCCTTTCTTGGTACGAGGCAAACCACTGACGAAGTCCATTGTGATCCTTTCCTATTTCCATTCCGGGATTTCCAAAGGTTTAAGCAAACCTCCCGGTCGTCTATGCTCAGCTTTAACTCTCTGACACGTATCACATTTTGCGACAAACACCGCAATCTCAAGTTTCATCGACGGCCACCAATAATACTCTTTTAACTCTTTGTACTTCTTATTTGTTCCTGGATGCACTGCAAAAGCTATCTTATGTGCCTCATCCATAACAGCTTTCCTCAAATCATCAACATTCGGCACACACAAGCGGTGGGTGTACCAAAGATCACCATGTTGATCAAGCTCGTAACCACTGGCCGGCTTCGTTTTTGTAACCCTCTTTAAATCCACCAAAACCGGGTTTTGGTCTTGCTTTTCCCAAATCCGGTCTTGTAATTCTGGTCTTGCTATCAAAGGAGCGACGAAAACAATTTCAGCTTGCTGCCCGAAATCCTGGATACTCAAACTGTCCAACTGATCTTCGACTTCTGACAGACTGATAAGAGAGCTGACTGGTCTTCTGATGAGCGCATCTGCCACTACATTGGCTTTTCCTGGGTGATACTGTATCTCCATGTCGTAATCCTTAACAAACTCAAGCCATCTCCGTTGCCTCATATTCAACTGCTGCTGAGTGAAGAAATATATGAGGCTATGATGATCCATGAAAATACGAGCCTTAACACCGTAGAGATAATGCCTCCAAATCTTTAAGGCAAACACTATAGCTACTAGCTCGAGATCGTGGGTCGAATACTTCTTCTCGTGTGGTTTCAACTGTCTCGAGCTTTTCCATCATCCAAGTCCCTGACCCGAAGCATCAGTGTAAACGTCATAATCATCGAATATTTCTGGTAGGGTCAACACCGGATCAATCTTTCCTTTAACGTCTGAAAGGCTTCCTCACACTCTTGGCTCCACTCGTATTTAACATTCTTCTGAGTGACTTTGGTGAGGGATGAAGCTATCTTGGAAAAGACTTGAACAAAACATCTATAGTAGCCCGCTAGCCCGAGAACACTGCGAATTTATGTAACTATCGTCGGTCTAGGCCACTTGGCTACTACCTCAATTTTGGCCGGATCCACTCTTATACCGTCCCCTGAAATCACATGGCCCAAGAAGCTTACTTGGTTGAGCCAAAACTCACATTTGCTGAATTTTCCATAAAGTCGGTTATCCCGTAATGTCTGAAGCACTATCCGTAGATGTTCACAATGTTCATGTTCGTCCATGGAGTAGATCAAAATGTCATCAATGAACACTATCACAAACTTATCCAAAAATGGCATGAAAACTCACTGCATTAAATCCATTAAAGCTGATGGTGCATTAGTGAGTCCAAATGGTAATACTCGGAACTCATAATGACCGTATCTAGTACTGAATGCCGTTATTGGAATGTCCTCTTTCTTGACCTTTATTTGGTGATAAACCGAACGAAGATCTATCTTCGAAAACACCTTCTTCCCTTGTAACTGATTGAAGAGGTCGTCGATCATCGGGAGTGGATACTTATTCTTGATCGTGAGGTTTTTCAACTCCCTGTAGCCGACACATATACTCATACTCCCGTCTTTCTTCTTCACAAACAACACCGGAGCTCCCCACGGTGATGTACTTGGTTGTATGATATTCTTATCAAGCATATCCTTAGCTGCTCCTTCAACTCTTTCAGTTCCGCTGGAGCCATACGATAAGGTGACTTAGCTACTGGTTCAGCTCCCGGAACAAGTTTAATCTCAAACTCTATGTCCCTGTCTAGAGTATTACCCGGTAATTCATCTGGGAAAACATCGGGATACTCATTTACTATAGGTATGTCTTTCAACTCTGGACTCTCTTTCTTAGTGTCGAGAGCAAAGAACAAATAACCATCACAACCTTGTCGAATTGCTTTCATGGCTCGAAGCGCTAAAATGATAAGATACCGGTGCCTATCCGATTTGCAAACATTACCCTGAAACATGATCAATGTTTTTTCCTGGAGGTTTGAAGATTACTATTGGTCCCTTGGAAATGCTAACACAAGTTTAGAGGGGGGGTGAATAAACTTGTCACCAAAAACTTTCCCAAAACTGAAAAAGCCCCAGGAACTGAGTTTTTGCCAAACTCAAACTGATGCTCAGCTCAGCTTTGTTCCCCGTCCTTTAACTTGTGCGGAGTTCAGCTAACTCAACTGAGTATAAGTCAATACTGACTTATATTTAGTCTTGTTAACTGGCAGCGGATAAATATTAGCCTTTAACAACTAGTTAACTTAGTTTCAGAGTGAAAACCAAATACATAAACTGCAATAAAGTAAATGAATGCGTAAAGTAAATAAACAAGAATTATAGAGATTCCAGGTGGTGTAATCCTGTACATCCTCTCTTCCCCTGTGATGCGGAGGAAAATTCCACTAGAACTTCTTTGAGATGACCCGGTTACAAAGAGTCCTAAACTGATAGTCCTTGACTAATCCCTAGCATCACTATCTAAACACTTGTAGAACATGTAGGATTGCTGCTCTCCAACTGTTTGAAACACTGGTCTTTGGAGGGTAGAATTGCCTCTTCACCAGCTCATCACAAACACAGTCTTCCTGACTGCACTCAACTGTCCTTCACACCTTCTTGGTGTTTCACAGTCTAACCCTTTGATAGAATCAAAGTTGAGACTTGAATCAATAACTATGATTCAATTGTGATTAGAGCTTTTCTTCTGAATAAATAAATTTAGTACGGCTCTGAATTTCTCCAAGTGATAGATTCTTGATTTTGCTTGAATGTGCTTGGATACTTGAAGAAATTTTCTTGATCTTGCAATTTAGCACTTAGCAGGAATTCTTTCGAAAATGGCTTTCCCCCTTAATTAAATATTTTCTTGACTAGATAGATTCTTATTTTTAATTCCTCCTACTCTCTTCCTTGTTGTTGTAGATGTGGTCTATTTATGGGGTTTTGTTTCTCCTGCTTGAATGTTGTAACGGCTATATTTTGTGACCGTTCTGATTTGTCAGTAGTTCATCCTATAAAATCGCTTCGTTTATAACGTTCGACTGTACTTGTCAGTTTATCGAATAAATCTTCTATAAGACTGAATGTCCTTATCAGTTTTATACTGAGTTTAATACTTGTCAGTTTCTTGACTGACTTGGAGCGTTAACTGAGATTTTACTCTTCATCAAATACCAGTACTCCAGTTTCATCTAATTATAATTTACTTAATCAGAGTACACCATAACGAATTATCTTCTAAGAATTCATTGTCCTTATGATTCTTAGATCTTCATACAAGATCTATAAAGTCAGTTCAGGTCATCACAATCTTGCCTGAAGTCTAACTTTACAGTCTCGACTTGTAATCTTCATTACTGAGTTTGAACCCTCAGTTCTTCAGTCTTCAATAACTGAGTCTGTGACCCTCGCTTCTTCGCCTCTTCATAGATAATCCAACCGAGTCTCTGTGTCCCTCGGCGAACTTACCTTCTTCGGTTCCTTTGTAAACTCGCTTTCCTAGTTATCTCGCTTTTCTAGTTTTCTCAGTTCAAAACCTAGAACTATTACAGTGCTAGTCTGATTTAACCTATACAAATATCAGACTCTATTAAATCCTATACATTGATATCTAGACATCTTTTTACCTTGCACTATAACAACTAGTTATGACATTTCATCAATGGGGTTTAGAATAATAACTGATTAAGCGATGAATCATCATCAAAACATAAATTTTATTTCCAACAATTTCCCCCTTTTTGATGATGTCAATACCCTCCTTAATAACAATGCAAAAAGATAAAACACAATATAGTAAATAACGTAATGAACTGAGAAACTGAGAATATATTTGATAAAGGAGTTACAAGATAGAGTAATAAAATACAACATGTTAAAAAGAACTATAAGATAGTTTCTTTTTACTTGGCAGATAGAGAAAATTGATTATCATAATTTTCTGCAACAGATCTCATAGCATCATTTGTAGCTGAGCTTTCAATTCCATGGATGCTTGCCCAAATGTTCCATGATTCAGATAAATTGTTCTTGCCGAAAAATTTGCTTTTGAAAAGGATTGCGAAAGTGAAGACAGTTGTCCTTAGTTTTCCATTGGTGGCTGTTCTCAGTAGATTTTTAATAAATTCAGGTTCAGCCTTTTCAATTTTCTCTGATTGTTTATCAATGATACCATCTGCTTCCCATTTCTTCAGTTTATTCCAATAATGCATGAGCACCTTCTGCATGTGTAGGAACGATTCTAGAGATTCTTCTCTTGATACTCCTTCCCTTTCTGGTAAGTTTCTAAATAAACTGTATAGTCGAGAATCCAAACCAACTCTCTTGTCAGTCGGTTCAGAGTATTTAACAATCAGCTCAATTTCCTCATCAGTGAAATCTCCTCTTTCTTTCTTCAGTTCTTTCAACTTATCATCAACATTTGTAAGTGCTTGTGGCATCTCAGCTGTATGGACTTTTAAGATATCCAAACTTTCCCCCTTATTGACATCATCTTTGTGAATCAGGCTCTTGATGTAAGCGTTCAGTGTTTGTTGAGTTGATGCCAAAATGGTTTGAGCCACAACAGAGTCCTTCATGCCCTATTCCATTAAGATCATTCTATCTGCCGGATTATTAAGAATAATTTCCCATCTGTCTTGAGTTTCATCTCTTCTTGTATCATGCTCGATGGTTGTTTTTCGAAGCTCAAGCAGGGTGTTTTGACAGTTATCATTGACGATATCCATTTTCTTTTCAAGATTCTTCTTTCATCTTTACTGGCTTCTAAGGCATGTAGAACCTTTCCAAATAAGTTGTTATCGTCTTTCTGAATTCTGATAATCTCATTATGATAAAACTTAATGATATCAACTTGAGTGGGTAAATCTTTTGAACTTCCTGCTTGTTGTCTTTTTCCTTTGTTTGTCTCAGCCTTAGTTGGTTTGGCTTGCTTTGGAGGTGAGAGAACAACTTGCTTCAGTTTTTCTCTGTATTCAGCCGATTGTCTTCTTTCTTCAGATTGTTTCTTGGCTTCTTCCAAGCTTGATGAGTCAATGACTTTTGCAGGTGACAGATGTACATTGAATTCATCATATGACTCTTCTTCAGGCATGTTTGCCACAGTTCTTGCTATTTCAAGTGTAGACTTGTCAGTGGGAGATTGGTAACCCCCTTCTTGTTCTTTGTCTTGCTGTGTTTCAGATACACTTTCATAACTTGAACTTTCACTGCTTTCACAAGAACTTCTAGAATCATCATCAGTGTTATATTCTGTTGCAGTTTTCTTTTCTTGTAGAGAGGCAAGAATCCCTTTTTGTAAGTTAGGATCTTCCTGAAAATCATCATCATTCTTTTTGGAACTTCCATCAGTTGTGGCTTCCTTCCAATAACTGTTTCTAATCAGCACATATCCTTGATTTAAGAATTCATCGGCATTGATTATTTCTGATAGATTTGTGATGTTGTATAAATCAAATACCCATTTCTCAGTAATTTCCATTTCTGCCAGCTGACTTCTTTGATTGGCAATGGAACTGAATTTCCAAGTTTGATATCTGCGCAATCGCTCATAGTCAGCTGTCATTAGTTCACCATGACCAGTTGTGGACTTAAATGGTGTGAGAGTGTCCTCTGATTCTCTTGTGATCACTTGTCCTTCTTCTGGAATAGAATCTTCAATTTGCATGGGATCATCGGCTTCTTGCAACATCATCGATCTGCATAAGATCGGTTCTCGCCGATTCCTCCCTCAGCAGTGTTTGGAACGACTGATGTCTCTTTTTCAATAACAGAAACTGAGATTAACGGCTCAGCTTCCAAAACTTTCTCACTTACAAGTTCTTCAGCAACTTGTTTTTCACTAGGTTCAAGTTCTAATTCCATAACTGGAACTTCTTTCTCAGTTGGTTCAACAATTTCTTCTTCATTAACTTGCTCATCCAAGTGAATAACCTTGGTTGATTCTTTTTCTGCTTCAGCCTCTTTTTCCTCAGAGTGGGGAGCTGAAAATTCTTTAATTGTTTCCTCGTGTTCCAATATGGGGGTAGATTCTTGAGTCGTAGACTTGGATCTTGAAAGCAACAAGAGCATATTTAGCGTTGTTTCGTCAATCAATCTTTCATCACTGTCAGATTCTTCATCAACATGCTCGGTTCTCAGGATCTGTTCCCCCTGAGTTTCAGCTTCCTTCTGTATGACAGTTTCAACAACTTCAGTTTCCATTGTCACTTCTTTTTCTTGTGTTTGCGCAGTTGGTTCTTGAATTGGTAAAACTTCAGTTTCCAAAACTGGAGTGGGCTCAGTGAGAGTAGCTTCAGTTCTTACTACTGGTGTTGGTGATACTTCTGTTGGTTTCTCAGTAACTTGATCAGTAATGTCTTTTTCTGTATCTTCCAACTGTTTTCTTCTCTTCCTTAGATCTTCAATCTGTTCCAGAACTTCATCTGCAGTTGCAGGTTTCTTCAATTTCCTGCTTTTCTTCTTTTTAGGTTCAATCACAGATTTCTCAACTTTCCTTTTTCCAGCTTTTTCTTCCTAAACAACAATTTTCCCATCAGCAACCGGTGTTTCTTTTTTCTTAGAAATTCCAAAATGGTCTAGTATGCTTTGGACTATTAATGCAAGAGTCTTTTTGTGATAAAATCGACCCTTTTTAACATCAGTTTTCTTCTTGGGTAAGTCAATTGATTGAGCTGTCAATTGATCAAACAGATACCTTGGCCAATTGAAACTTTCTTCAAACCAAATCACATATAGAAAATCTAATTTAGCTCCAGATAGATTGCTAAAGTTTCCTGCATTTCCAATTATGCAATTTGCTAACATCTTTGAGAGAAAATTAAATTCTGGCTTGAGTAAGCTTGTGCTCCCAGTCTGTGAGACAGCAGATTCTCTATTAATCGCTATATCTTTCCATAGCTTCTCCTTTTGTTCCTTAGTTATCTTGATGGCTGTTGATCCTCCAGATTTGTCAAACCCAAAGATTTCTGCAATTAGATCTTCGGTGACCTTGATTTCCTTACCATTGACAGTAGTGGTATAGGTGTGTGTGTCTTGTCCTTCTATAGTTGTCTTCCCAGATTCATAAAAATCTCCAATGCTTTCTAGACAAACATTTTTCAGATCAATGTTGAAAGCAACCTCCAATCCTTTAATTTTTCAGGATTTTGTTGCAATTGAATTGACTAGAGTTTGATCAATATACTTTGCAATATACTGGTCAAGAGATACGATCATTCCGGGTTCAACAAGAGTGAAAGTCATTTTTCTGGATTTGAATGAGAGTTTTGAAAATTTTGGTATTCAGAGAGTGGATTCAAAATTTAAGCGTAAAGAATTATAAACGAAAATTCTGAGTATTTATAATTTGTAGCAAGGGTAGTTAAGAATTGAGTGGGACTTAAAACGTCTTGTCATAAATATTTTGAGATTGCGAAAAAGGTGGATGAGTGGAAAATATGGACGGTTTAGATTGAGAAGGACCACGTCTTTTCTTGATATCTGTAGCTAGAGAATAGTAAATAGAGTAGGTACGGTGTATCAACAGCTGTATGCACTCAGTTTTGTCCTTGTGCTGAATTCAAAAGCTTAGTTGTAAATACAACTTAGTTTTGTGAATTAAGCTCCTTAGTTCTCAGCTAGCGATATTTCTCCTGCAAAACAAAATAAGAAATTTTTGGTACCCATATCTGTTTGGGTCCTAACTTATTAGCTTTCGATGATACAGCTTTATTTTTAACTTTATACCTCTCTTGATATTTTGACTGAGTAAAGTCAGTTTTCACACACTTTTCCTGTTTTGTCTTAACAGCTTTAGTTTTGTTCAGTTTGTGAAACTGATGTGATGGTTCATTCCAATCTTCATCAGTGGGAAATAGTCTTTCTTTCCCCTCGAGTCTATTATTCCATGAATGATCTTCATTCTTAGATGGATATGACTTGAAGATTTTTCTTATCGATCTCGCATCGGTTTACCGATTTCAAATTTTCCGAGTCTTCCCGTAAAATCTGTTGGCTTGGTGAATTTTACCAACCGATTTTTCGGTTTATCGCCTTGTGCGTTTGGGTGTCTTTGAGTTTTTGTCAGTTCTAATAATATTGTCAGTTTTCTGAGTTCCTGACTTTTGAGTAGTTACAAATTTTATTGCAACTGATCAAGGTCTGAACTTAGAATTATATTGATTATCAAACCCTAAACCAGATCTATCTCCAAATGATTTTCCTGGTTTGAATTGAACTCTGGAAATTGGATCAACTGATGATTCTATGATGTTTATTGCTTTTGTTGGTTCATCGGTTGGTCGAATTACCTCGGTTCCATTGTTAGCCTTGATTTGATTAATTACAGCATTCAATCTTGAAATTTCAGCTTTCAATAACTTTTTGTCATTTTTGACATTCTCATAATTCTTTTGAGTTACACAGGCAAATGCTACTGATAAAGGAAAACAAGTTCTAATTGATGATGATTCCTCAACAGAAGATCTACCTATCAAAAATAAGGAGGTAATTGCATCTACATCCAGCACTTACACTACAATGAACAATCAAAGGAATGATGATTTCAATAAAACCTTGGACATACTCGTAAAGGAATTAGAGGTAACTCAAAAGAATTATGAGTATGTCCAAGGTTTTATTGAAATCATCATTCCTTTGATTGTTCATTGTAGTGTAAGTGCTGGATGTAGATGCAATTACCTCCTGATTTTTGATAGGTAGATCTTCTGTTGAGGAATCATCATCAATTAGAACTTGTTTTCCTTTATCAGCAGCATTTGCCTGTGTAGCTCCTAGCAGTATGATTTCTTCATCACTTTCACCTCCATGTCTTGTAGGTAGAGTCTCATCAATATCTTTGGCTTTTGCACTGGATGGATCCTTGGTCAGTTTTTCTTCTATATCATTAGCTACTCGAAGTAACTCTCTTTCTGCTTCTTCTGAAAGATCGTTTAGGGATTGAAATCCTCTGGATTCATCATCAATTTTCGCATTAAGCTCAATGTCTTCATCATAACTGAAATGAGGCTCTGGATTTTTGTGAGAGCTTATGGTACTGAATTTTTCAAATACTTGATCCTGGAAATCATAGACAACATTCTGCAAGTAGTCAGTCAGGGGGTTATTTAGCCAATTTCTAATTCTAGATGTATCCATTTTAATGAAGTTCAGTAAGGGTTTTCAACAACTGGTTTGTAACTTGAGCAGTAACAACTCGGATCTCCTCCAAAAGAAAGAACTCGCTCTGATATCAATTGTTGGTCCCTTGGAAAGGCTAACACAAGTTTAGAGGGGGGGTGAATAAACTTGCCACCAAAAACTTTCCCAAAACTGAAAAAGCCCCAGGAACTGAGTTTTTGCCAAACTCAAACTGATGCTCAGCTCGGTTTTGTTCCTGTCCTTTAACTTGTGCGGAGTTCAGCTAACTCAACTGAGTATAAGTCAATACTGACTTATATTTAGTCTTGTTAACTGGCAGTGGATAAATATTAGCCTTTAACAGGTAGTTAACTTAGTTTCAGAGTGAAAACCAAATACATAAACTGCAATAAAGTAAATGAATGCGTAAAGTAAATAAACAAGAATTATAGAGGTTCCAGGTGGTGTAAACCTGTACGTCCTCTCTTCCCCTGTGATACGGAGGAAAATTCCACTAGAACTTCTTTGAGATGGCCCGGTTACAAAGAGTCCTAAACTGATAGTCCTTGACTAATCCCTAGCGTCACTATCTAAACAGTTGTAGAACATGTAGGATTTCTGCTCTCCAACTGTTTGAAACACTGGTCCTTGGAGGGTAGAATTGTCTCTTCACCAGCTCATCACAAACACAGTCTTCCTGAATGCACTCAACTGTCCTTCACACACTCTTGGTGTTTCACAGCCTAACCCTTTGATAGAATCAAAGTTGAGACTTGAATCAATAACTATGATTCAATTGTGATTAGAGCTTTTCTTCTGAATAAATAAATTTAGTACGGCTCTGAATTTCTCCAAGTGATAGATTCTTGATTTTGCTTGAATGTGCTTGGATACTTGAAGAAATTTTCTTGATCTTGCAATTTAGCACTTAGCATGAATTCTTTCGAAAATGGCTTTCCCCCTTAATTAAATCTTTTCTTGACTAGATAGATTCTTATTTTTAATTCCTCCTACTCTCTTCCTTGGTGTTGTAGATGTGGTCTATTTATGGGGGTTTGTTTCTCCTGCTTGAATGTTGTAACGGCTATATTTTGTGACCGTTCTGATTTGTCAGTAGTTCATCCAATAAAATCGCTTCCTTTATAACGTTCGACTGTACTTGTCAGTTTATCGAATAACTGGTTCTATAAGACTAGAATGTCCGTATCGTTTTATACGAGTTTAATACTTGTCAGTTTCTTGACTGACTTGGAGCATTAACTGAGATTTTACTCTTCTTCAAATATCAGTACTCCAGTTTCATCTGATTATAATTTACTTAATCAGAGTACACCATAACGAATTATCTTCTAAGAATTCATTGTCCTTATGATTCTTAGATCTTCATACAAGATCTATAAAGTCAGTTCAGGTCATCACAATCTTGCCTGAAGTCTAACTTTACAGTCTCGACTTGTAATCTTCATTACTGAGTTTGAACCCTCAGTTCTTCAGTCTTCAATAACTGAGTCTGTGACCCTCAGTTCTTCAGTCTTCAATAACTGAGTCTGTGACCCTCAGTTCTTCAGTTTTCATAGATAAGCCAACTGAGTCTGTGTCCCTCAGCGAACTTACCTTCTTCAGTTCCTTTGTAAACTCAGTTTCCTAGTTATCTCAATTTTCTATTTTTCTCAGTTCAAAACCTAGAACTATTACAGTGTTAGTCTGATTTAACCTATACAAATATCAGACTCTATTAAATCCTATACATTGATATCTAGACATCTTTTTGCCTTGCACTATAACAGCTAGTTATGACACATCATCAATGGAATTTAGAATAATAACTGATTAAGCGAAGAATCATCATCAAAACATAAATTTTATTTCCAACAATTACTTTCTTGGCCTTACAATCCAAATGTACATAGTGCTGAGACAACCAATCTATTCCCAATATCACGTCAAACTCTGTGAAGTCTAGCACTATTGGATCAAACTTGCACTTGAACTTTCCAACATGGATTGAACATTGAGGTGTCGTCTTTTCAACCTTAATCGACTCTCCCAAAGGTGTAGTAATAGATAGTGGTTTTCTTAACTTACCAAAAGGCATCTTTAAGCGATCCGCTACCTTGCTAGAGATAAAGGTGTTGGAAGCACCCGTATCGAACAGAGCTGACACGGATAAACCTCCTATTTGAATTATACCTAACTCGATCATAACAAGACATGTAGGCAACACATACATGCTTAATAATCAAGAAACTAAGAACTTCTTAAAATCTAGAAACTCGAATTAAAGATACATGTGACCACGGTCTCCTCATCCTCGTACGCTGCAGCATCCAAAGCAAACACTTTCATCGGTCCACGCAACTTACTCTTTCCCGAAGAAAGTTGTTGCGGTCTACCTAAGGTCGACGCATATGGATTCTTCTTCTGAGGACAATCTCTCACAAAGTCGCTAACACTGCCACACTAATAACAACCTGTTTATGTCTGCTTACACTCCCCGGAGTGTCTCCTGTTGCACTTAGGGTAGTGAGGTAAAGCTGCTGGTGGAGCCACGGGTATGGAGGGTGGATCTATTGCTCTCCTTTGAGGTTGTTATGGTGCAGCTCTGCTGGCCTGACTCGCAACAAATGGCCTTTTGGCCCCAATGACTACTTGCTACTTATTTCTGTTTTTCTCATACTGCAGTACCCTGTCAATCAACTCAGCCATAGTATCTGGCTTATAGCCTCCCAATCCAAGCAGAATACCACGGCTCAAGCCTTCTAGAAAATGAGCTACCTTTAGGCTCTCGGTGGTCATCACCTCGGGTACATATCTACCTAACTCGTAAAACTTATGTTGATACTCTATAATGCTCATCCCTTCTTGTCAGAGATTCAAAAATTGACTTATCTTCTCCGAACGTCTGGACATGGGAAAGTACTAACGTAAGAAAAGATCTGTAAACTGCTGCCAGTCCTATATGTCACCTCTCGATCTCTCGATCATGTATAGCCACTCTCGGGCTGCTCCCATCAGTAAAGTCTTGCCCAAGTTGGCCCATTTCCTAACCGGAATCACCATACCCTTGAACACTGTCTCAACATCTCGAATCCATCTATCGGCTTTTGTTGGATCCGGACCTCCATGAAAGTATGGTGGGTTATTTCTTCTCACATTATTGAACAATGTAGCATCATCAAGTGATTCATTCTCATGATAAGAATGTGCTGACCCAGTCTGGTGGTAACCCGTAACATGTGGAGCTTGAAAGACTGGAGGATAAACCGGTGGGTAAGCCGGTGGGTAAACTGGGGGTGGATACTACTCTGTGGGGGAATGATAAGGATAGGCAACACAAGGTTCCTGCAGATAAGTCTGATAAGCTCTCAACGGCTGACCATGTTGATACTGAGGATACGTAGCAACAGGCTGAAAAGATATCCCATACTGTGGTGGTGGATATACTGGCGGCTGAGGTGGGTACACCGCTGGCTGGGGTGGATAAGTTTTAGCATGTGGAGGCGGTGGGTATACCGGTGGTGGGGGATAAACATCAACCGGTGGAGGATGATACACTGATGCCGGTGGAAGAGGATAAACACACTGTGGTGGATAGACCGGGGTATACTGAGGACGCTCATAATGTGGTGGTGGATAAACTGTAGGCTGCGGAGGATAGATAGAGGGGTATGGTGGATAACTGGTGGGATACTGTGTGTACAAAGTGGGGTCTGTAAGTAAAGATGTGGTACCACAGATGGATATAGGCGGTGGAGCTAGCACAAGTAAAGTCACATCAGTTGTGGCCACTACCTCGGTACTCTGTACTGCCTATCTCTCAACCCCATTATGGCCACCTTCAACTATCCCCACGTACTGATCAACTTGTCTAGGTATTGAAGCATTAACAACCCTCTGAGATCCATAAGATGTTCCACTATGTTGTTCAACCATTCTGTTAACAAAGATAGATTAGGTAGAGATCTTAGAAAAGATAAACTTATCTTCAAGAAGTTCAACTAGCTAGGAGGAAGAAGAAACTACGCTCTGATACCAACTGTGACGCCCGTTTCCAGACACTGAGTCCTTATCCGGAAATGGACGCCCGGCACGTATATAACTCGTATGTATACCAAATTATATATGTAAGCCTTACAAATACGTCATCAGAGTATAATTGCGAAAATTAAAATGACTCGGGGAAACACACATAACTAGGGGTAGAGTGGGAAAAACCATATGTCGATGTCATTACAACATATATAGTTTGCGGGAAACAACAATAATTCACAAGGCAAAACGCTACAATATTTATCTTACAATACTTATACTACTATAGAAAAAGATAGTCTATCATATATCACATTAAACAAAAGTCAAGGATAACAAAATAACACTTCAAAGCATCCCGAGGTCACTCCTCGATGTACTCATCCTCACAGACGTCATTGTATCCTGCATCACCTTCTCGGGGTGGGAACAATATAACGAGGGGCTATGCACATACATACTTAGTAGGGAGTAGAAGCATTGAATCTATACAAATAACAACAACATATATAAACAGCACTAAAGGTCTACACACACTACCAAGTATGTTATAAAGGCACACTCCCCTCCAGCTAGCCTAGCTAGCAAACTCATGAAACAAGGGGATGAGTTGCATAAAAGTCCAAGGATACATCGCGAGGTGAAGACTGCACCACGACACATTCAGCCCTTTAAAAGGCATAGGGCTAGACCCTAAATGAAGTTCAAGGCCATAAGTCTAACCGACCCTGGGACTTGACCCTCCCTGCTGCGATATAGAAACGTGTCTTACCAAGGACTAGAATGATTTATCTTTTGGACTCTCAAGTATGTATTTAAGCGTTTAATCTAACCACCCGAATTCATTGCACATAAAAAGGCTTCTAAGGACTACTAGACCTTAGACAACTCTAACTTATACTACCTAGCACGTATCACAGAAATATTGGATTCTAATCCAATACCCCCAAGGCTAAGGAATAAGGTTTCCGATGATCCCGAGTTTCTCCCTACAGAGGGTCTCCATAAGGTGCTGAGCCAAATCCACCAGAAACCGAACCCTTAACTTTGCCACATAACATCAAATGCATTGACTATCAGAGTCAATATCACGTAAGGCAAAATAAGTTGTGTTCCAATGCTCTTGTGAGTTACGGTGCGGAGCCAAAGCCACTAGAACACAAACATTTTACTTTACATCACACCTTAAAAGGATCTATACTTAGACATGCTTATAACAGAAATAGATTCAATTGAACACCTCCCTACCTCAAATCTTTGAAAAAAACTTAAGCCAAAGCGTTGCTCCCGTCGCTGTGAGTCTCGTGGTGTGCTCGATAGTGATATTAGATAATACTAGATATGTTTCTACTTCGGATGTATTACTATTACTCCAGAATAACGGTTATATTTTAAACTATAAAATGTATATCATATGGCCCCTGCCCAATGGCTTTTATAGCCATGCAAATTAATCTGAGTCAAAAGTCATATACGTGGCTAGATGACCAATTAAGCCACCATGCAACCCCTTAAATTGACATGTAGTAACTAACGTGGCTATTTTCAATATCAGAGCAACAGTAAGGCTACTACCGTGGCAATCACTCAATTTTCATTACTTTTGTTTCTTTTATTTTATTTTCATGCATAGCCATGTATATTCATACATATAACCAATCCTTCACATATAGTGTAACGTCCCGTTCCCGGACACCGAGTCCTTATCCGAAAAGAGCGCTCGGCATAAGTATTATCGAATAAATTCAATAATATATGTAAGCCTTACGTCATACATCAGAACTAAAACGACGTGGAAGATAAAATGACTCGGGAAAACAAAAGATCGAATACACGGTTTTCAATGCTACGAATACTAAATCCAATAAAGAATACTAAACCAACCAACATTCAAATCCGAACGAACTCAAACGGAACTAATCCAAAAGAAAGACAACATTGTTTGAACTTGATTCAACAACATTAATGAAAGAACTAAAAGTAAAAGAACTAAGTCCTCCCGAGCTCCATCTCACACGTCCTCGTTGAAGAACTCATCATCATTAACAACCTGTTCATCTTCTTTGGGGAAAGAGAAAGACAAACACAAAGTAACAGGGTAAGTACATAAGTACTTAGTAACTCGTAGAAGATCGTATAATGTCGGTCTCGTAAAGAAATAAAAGCAACGCTGTCTTTTATTAATTCATTCCATTATTGCCATGATCGTGAGGCTGGAGGCCACCATGGAGGGTGGAAAACCGCTTATAAAGTTTTGCAATGTGGTTTTTACTGGCCTACACTTTATAAAGATGCACACCACTACGCACGATTTTGTAAGTCATGCCAAAAATGAGGAAACATTTTTAAAAAACATGAGATGCCTCTCCAACCTATATTGGAGTGTGAATTGTTTGATGTCTGGGGCATTGATTTTATGGGCCCTATTCCTCCATCATTTGGTAAGAAACTTATCTTAGTGATGGTCGATTATGTATCTAAATGGGTAGAGGCTGAAACTCTTCCCACTAATGATTCCAAAGTAGTGTTAAAATTCCTTAAAAAGAATATATTCACGAGATTTGGCACTCCGAGGGCTATCAATAGTGATCGAGGATCACATTTTTGCAACCGTCCATTTACAAAAATAATTGAGAAATATGGTGTAAAACATAAACTTGGTACACCATATCATCCGCAAACAAGTGGACATGTAGAAGTATCTACCGAAGAAATTGGGCAGAAAAATTAGATGATGCACTCTGGGCATATAGAACAGCCTTTAAAACACCGATTGGTTGTTCTCCTTATAAATTGGTTTTTGGTAAATCTTGTCATCTCCCTGTTGAATTAGAATACCGAGCCTTTTGGGCTATTAAATTTCTAAATTTTAATCCTAAGGCTGTTGGTGATCATAGATTACTTCAGTTAACAGAACTGGATGAATTTCGTCTCGATGCTTATGAAAATGCTCGAATTTACAAGGAACGCACGAAATCTTTCCATGACAAGAGAATCTATCATCGAGAGTTCCATGTAGGTAATCGAGTACTCTTATATAATTCACGTTTGAAGTGGTTTCCAGGTAAGCTTAAATCAAGATGGACAGGTCCATATGATGTAACAAAGATCTACAACTCAGGAGCTGTAGAACTAACTGATGGGAACACGACTTTTATAGCCAATGGCCATAGAGTGAAATTATTCGTGGAAGAAGAAGGAATACCTCTAACAAGAGAGGTTATGTATCTTAGCGACCCTCCAACAGATTAAGGGGGAAGAGAAGTTTTACTATCAACTACAAACTCAACTGATTGCGGGTACATTCTTTCTTACTTACTTTTTAAATGCATTTTAATTAGTTAAGTCTTTTACCGGATAGACATTAAAGGACTGGATGTCTTTTCTAGATAGAATGGGAGTTTTTCTGTTACTTATAAAATTAGGTCTTGATAAAGATGTCGCGTTTAAGATAGAATTTATAGTTTTTAAAACAAATAAAAAGTTGTTGAACGAAGCTAGAGCGAAAGCAGTATGCAATGGTCAGTCGAGAAGTGCAATAAAAAGAAGGGCTAAGTTCCTAATGAGGTGTAGAATCTGTGGAAAGAGTGAACACAATGAAAGATGTTCAGAAAACACAACCAAATCCCAGGATGAGTGTTTGAATGTCATTAAAAAGGGAACGATTAGGTGGTTATCCGAAAATCCCGATGGAGATCAAAGAGAAAATTCAAATGCATCAATTCTTGGAGAAAGGTTGAGAGAACGGTATGAAAGAACTCTTGAGGATCTAAGGATCAGAAGTTTCGATTCGACATAATTATCGAAAATTTTGAATTTTTTTTATTATTATAAAATGTTTTAAAGGAATTTTATATACTATATGATATTTTTATAAAATTTTTATATCATTTATAAATATATATATATATATATATATATATATATATATATATATATATATATATATATATATATATATATGATATAACTTAGGATTATTATTATTAAAAAAAAACGCATTTTAATAATCCGGCGCAGGCCGGATTTATCCGCTCTACGCCGGATTTGACTACACATAACCCTACCGGGTTTCTTCTTCTTTTCTCTTCCTCTTCCCCAAATTCTTTCACAGTCGCCGCCCCTCTCCCTTTTTCCCCCACTAATTCCCACCCTAATTTTACATCCTTTCCCTTCTAATTTCTTTATTTTCACAACCTCTTCTACCAAAAACTCTATAATTACATTCATTAAACTAAAAAGTTTGGTGGTTTTTGACATAAGTTCGCCTCAACAACAACTCCGGCGAATTAGACATTTTTTCCGGCCACCTCGTTTTTTTTCTTCTACATCTCTCACATATTAAGGTAATCATCTATTATATATATTTATCATTTTAATTATATCAATGTTAATTTGGTAATTTAATCATTTTGTTTTAATCATTATCAATGTTAATTTATTGTTGTTTTAATTAATTTTGTTGTTGATAATATCACATTCGTAGATGGACGAATCATCATCTACTCGTAAAAAATGTACTAAGAAAAGGAAATCCGATCTACCTGTTTTACCACCTGTGCATGAGCCTAGGCCCCTAACACCCGAAGAAGAGGCTATATCCTTTAGAAGAACTGTTAGCCCTGCTGCCATAGCCGCTTATGATAGATATTTTTCAAAATGTGCAGTGTTGCTAGAGCGTAGCATAGATTTTACTACCTTAGGACCTGAATTGAAAGCAATTTTTGAGAGTAGAGGGTGGATGGAAATTGCTCACGAACGTACTGACCCTGTTAATGCCATGATGGTGTCTGAGTTCTATTCAGTTATCTCTGCTCATGAATCTTTAGATGATGGCCCTTTGATTTATGTTCCTCTTAGAACTGTTACCATCCCTTTCACCCCGGCAGTCATTAATGCCTTTTATGCCATACCTGATGTTCCTGAGGAAGAAGATTTTTATTCTGTTTGGAACTTGATTCAGCCTAGTGTTTTGCAACAAAAAGCATATGAAGCTCAGCAAGCCTTTGATCCAGTTGCAACTTGGGTTGACAATAGGTTTCAGTACGGAGGTTGTATTAAGGATGTTCGAGCCATTAAGCAGTTTCTAGGCCATAATGTCAGTCCATCCACGCATGTTAGTGCTTATGGCAGAGATGATGTAGTTACTGCTTAGGCGATAGTTAATGACGTTCCAGTCAATTTAGGAAAGTTGATCTATACAAGGGCTTGGGATTTTGCTCATGGCCGTACTCCACAAGGGAACATGCCCTTTCCGAATCTTGTTTCTGCTTTGTGCCAGTTGGCAAGAGTCCCGGCCCTACCCGCTGACAGAATCATATCTCCTGATGCCCCAATAATAGGTCCTAGACTTGCTCCACGTCTTGCTGGTAGGCTTGACTATAACAACCCTAATCGTCGGCGGCTCACCGGCCCCCTCGTACTCGAGTTCCACCCTTATTCGGTTCTTCCTCTAGACAGCCTGTACACAATCAGGGTAAGGATAACCAGTCTGATGCCATTCTCAGTGCAATTCATCAAGGTCAGGCTAATATGGTGTTAGGATTTGACCGAGTCAGGCAGTGGGCAGACGATATTAGAGTTGGAGTTCGGGGCCAGCGAGCTTTCTTAAGAGGTCTAGACCCCGCCTATGAGCAAATCTCTGATGATCTGCCTCAGTGCCAGGAAAACCCCTATACCTTACCTGCTTGGATCCAGCCTATTCCTCCACCTCCTCCCTTTCACTCTTACACTCAGGCATCTTCAGGCCAAGCTAGTATGTCAAGTGGTATGTTTACAGGTGTCACAGCTGCTGTTTCAGGATTCAGCGATTTCGCATCGGTCTCAGCGGTTACTACAGGTTTTGGCTCACTCAGTTTAGAGAGTTCGGTTGTTGTGTCCACCATGCGCTCACAAGTTCCATTGCATACCACAACTTCCGCTCCGAATTTTGAAGCAGTACCGACTCAATCCATGCCACGTCCACCTCATGACATGTCTTTTGAAGATTTCGAATAAACTAATTAACCTTTTATCATTTTGGAAACATTTGTATTATTACAACTATTTGCATTTCTTTCGTAAATTCGGTACTATCACTTTACTTTGACATTTATTTTATTCTGATGCTGCACTCGGTGGTTAGTGCACTTTTTCATAATTTTCCACGATCACAGTAATTTGTTTGATGAAAATTTTATAAAATTTTATTTCTTTTTGTACTGTTACATATTTATATGTTTGAGTTGAAAAAATTTATTTTGGGCCCTTTACATACAAAATCGACTATGTTCGTGAACAGTGAAACCGGCGTACACCGGGTACTGTCCGGTTTACGCCGGACCATCACCGACCTGACCTGCCTAGATCATAGGGTAATTAATTCTGCAGGCCATAAATATTTTCCGGCGTGAGCCGGAACATCCCGGTTTACGCCGGAATGTCTATTTATGGGCCAGAAAAAATCTTTTCCTCTTCCGTTCGAAATTTTAACTATAAATAGAACCCAACCAGCTTCTAAATTGGTACACCTTCATTTCTCACCTCTACTGTCTAGTAAAATACGGTACGAAATGTACAATCATTCTTCTCGGTCAGTCAACAGTTACTCTCCCCCGTTTTACCCAAATGTTGAAATTCCGGATTATCAACCCTTATTTTTTAATCCCAATGATTATCCGAACCAAACAGCTCAAGACCGTAATTTATCTAACTTTAGTCAGTCCCCCATTTTACTTGAAAAAGGTCTTAACTTTCGAAAAATGAACGAGTGGGGATTTCTGCGTATAGAAGACGGTGGATGGGACCGTTTCGTTCGTACACCTAGGGGCAAGGTCAATGTTACTCTGGTCCGAGAATTTTATGCAATGTTGTCAGAATCTATTTCTGTGGAGTCTACTCGTTTTGTACGTATTTGTGGTTGTATTGTACCATTCACTCCCTTCATAAATCAAGTTTTTCATATACCCCTTGTCCAGACTACCCCGAATAGTCATTACGAATCGCAATGGCAATTGGACACTGTTGATGGTGTTATTAATAAGTGTGCCGAAGCTTTTCAAATTCTCTTTCCACATTACAACCGCGATCATGATGTGTCCACCTCAGCTTTGCTTCCTCATCTTCGAACCTGGAAACATTTTATAAACTCACGAGTCTTTCCAACTATGGATTTTTCAGAGGTTTCTGATGATGAGATGTTGTTTCTTTATGCTATTACGATTGGAGCTATTATTGATTGGGGAGTCTTAATCCACAAGACGGCCATCAACTTTGCGCTCGGTCGACGAAACTTTCGTCAACCAATGCCTTATGCATGGTTAATCTCTAGGATCTGTGTACGTTTTGCTGGAGTTCCAGAATCTGCATCGGATGAGGTTTTTCCTTCTCGTCAACCTCATCTAGGATTACTCCCAATAGATGTACCACGTGGTTCGTCTACAGCAGAAGAATAGAGGAGTGGTTTAACCTGTGTGCAATGTCCGGAGATAACATTGCTGGGTTTAGTCGGTTTGAATAAGATGTTTTAACTTCTCAGTTGTTTAGTTTCTTTGAGTTGTTTTAAGTCTTAAAGTTTGTTTCCAGTAGTAACTTTGTTTAATTATGTTTTCGTATCTTGTGTAATATTAATATTTGTTTTTCTAAAAAATAATGTTATGATTTTCTATATTATTTTCTTTTATAAACGATTAATTCATAAACAAACTCGTTATCACCTTAATTAAAAATTCCTTTTATTTTCTACCCAACTTTTTATACTCACTTATCATTGGGCCAATGACAGTTCGTCAGTAGGGAGTAGAGTTAGGTTAGTAAATAAAATAAAGTTATTATATCAAACACTTAAACACTTAGTTTAATTATCCTTTAGGAAATAAACATGATAATTATTACAATCAAGGTAATATTTTTGGAAAGAATAAGTTTCTAATTAAGTAAAATAAACTCGAGATATTATAATTATATTATATATGCCTATCTTAATACGATGCTAAGTATGTATAACCAAAAATTTTCTTTATCAAATAATTTTTTTTCATGGAATTAGACAAGTGTACTTATATTTATAAATTAATGTTTTAGAAAAACTTTCTTTCAAGACAAATTATGAGTCTGGAATCGGATTAGGGATGACAATTTTTGGCATAACTTTGACTCGACCATAGCCAAATGGCCTACCCGAACATAATTTCCATTTTTGTCCCCATCTCAGCCTTGTAGAGTGGCCAGACCCCACTCGAAATTAGCCATTCATTATTAACCTCGTTATAACCGACCCTTAGCTTAATTTGGTCTACATTCCCTTGGCACCCCACAAGTTTAGTATGTACTTATGGATAGCGGTGACGACATCGGAACTAAATGACGATACATTAGAATGGCACAAGTTGAGATTGGTACATCGTTGTTTGGAGGTCATTTAGCCAAATTATGCTTGTTACTAAAATAAATAAATAAATAAAAAATATATATATATATATATAATAATAATAATAATAATAATAATAATAATAATAATAATAATAATAATAATAATAATAATAATAATAATTTTTTTGGTTCCAACCAATAAACTAGGAACCATTTGTATATTTGTATCTATGTAAGAGTCATTGGAGGCGATTTTGCGAATTTTTTAGACTGTATCAGAATGTTACTAATCAAGGTTGTTTTTATCAAGAATTTGAAGGTGTAAGTACGTACGACTTGCTTTCCTCTCTTGATTTTTCCTTTTTTATCCTTTCGATTAGCCAACACCCTGAGCCTGAACGTTACAAGCCACTTTGCCAACTACTTGACCTAGTCTTTGATTCCGGATATTCATTAGTGGAGATTGGAAGTATTTCTAAAAATATTTTATATTTATTAAGTAAAGCATGGAAAATTTCATCTAAATAATGTTTGATAACTAATTTTATAAGCTATACACACTTTTTTTTTTTAAGAAAGACAAGAATGATATGGTTATAATATTGACAGAGTACTTTACTGAATTAGTAACCTAATCTAAAAAATTACATTATTTTCATTGTAATTTTATAAATTATCGCTTATTTTGCTCGAGGACGATCAAAAGCTAAGTGGGGAGTAGTTGATGTATGTCAACTTTATAACTAAACTTTATAACATTTTATAACATATTATTAATAATTTTAGGTAAATATCTTAAAAAGCATTAATTTAATTCATAGAAAATTTTAATAGTTACAAATAAATATCGTAATATAATTTATAACTTTTGTTATCAGATTTACCTGTGGTTTTAATGTTTTTGAATTATGCATGTATTATGTGATACAAAGTAGAAGAATCGGAATCAAAGAATATAAAAATCTGATCATGTGGCTGATATTTGTCAAATCCGGCGCAGACCAGAAGAAGTCGGTTCACGCCGGATTATGTGATGATTAAAATCATGTTACTCCACATGCGACTGACAGAAGTACTCAATCTCCGTTAATCCGACGCAGACCGGATCAGTCCCGGCGCACGCCGGATCAGAAAACTCAGCCTATAAATAGCCATCATTTATGAAGAATAAAAACCGTACCAATATATATATCTCTATCTATATATATTATCTAATCTCTGTAAATATTATTTCAGTAGTCATTCTGCCATAAAAAGTAGTTATAGTATCATTGTAATATTTAGAGTAATTATCGAAGATTATTGATTTCTTAGCTGTTGTTACATTCAGAGGATAAAGCCCAACTCAACAACTGTATTCGGTAATATTATAATGTTATTATGTTTGTTACTTATAAAAGTATCTATATATTAGTATTAATAATGACTATAGGCTAATTATACAACTAGCCAAGACATGTAATTGAGCTATTTTGATCTTTTAGGGAAATGGATGATGACTATGTTAAAATTTGATTAAAAAATTGAATATGATGAATCTTTTTCTACTTGGACTAATTGACAGGCCGTATTGTTGGTCCCTTGAAAAGTCTTTGGTTAAGTTTAGAGGGGGGTGAATAAACTTAACACTTAAAACTTTGGAGTTAACAAATTTCGCAACTTCGGCGGTCCGTCGATACTTCGAGAGTCTGCTTTGAGACCACGATAGTCTGTCGATAAACGGTAGTCTCATCGACGGTTTAGTTTGCTTTGAATTTGTGCAAATGGAAATATATCAAAATTAAGCCTTAAAACTTGTTGTTAAAAGTGATACTAAGTATTAGATACTCAGTAGTGCAAGTGTGTGATTTCAGTTGCTAGATTCAGTAGATTGATGAATAAGATAAACTAAGTGCAGAAAGTAAAGGCTGAAAGTAAGTAGGCAAGATTTTATAGTGGTTTCAGGTGATGTAATCCTGTCAGTCCACTCTTCTCCTGTGATGTTGGAGGAAATTCACTAGAGATCTTTGATGCAGCTTTTACAAAGATTCCTAAGTTGTTTGTCCTTCACCAATAACTATGGCTTCACAAACCGAAAACGGGAACAGTAGGATTGCCGCTCCCGAGTCTTCCACTCGGTCCTTGAAGGGTAGGATTGCCTCTTCACCAACTCCACCACAAACAACGATCTTTCACACCCAACGATGCTTCACTGTCTTCGAGGGTTCTTTATAAAATAAAGAGTGAATCAAATAAATGATTCATTGCGGCGGCTTGATTAGGATGATGTAATCGGCGGCTTGCGATCTCCAAGTGTGTAATCTTGATGCAGCTTGAATACAGAATACACTTGAAGAAATTTACTAGATCAGCAACCTTATGCTCAACAAGTTCAGCAGGGTGTTTTTCAGCTCAGTATTATCACTTAAAGTTTATCCCAAAATTCATCATCTTTTTCTGAGTTAAAAGTCCTCTATTTATAGGTAGGAATGCATGTGACTTGTATTTGAAATTCAAATGTGACCGTTCCTTGTTTTTGTCCCATCGATTTGCGATCCGTCACTATTCATAGGATCGACACCGTCGAAATTCCTTTTGACAAGGTGCGATCATCCACCACCCTTTGACTTGTATCCAATGGATAAAAATATGAATCATCCCAACGTCTTTTTAATCTCAACCTTTGATTTTCTTGATAAGTCGAGGGTAGTTGGCTGTCCTTATCCATGTGATTTTCCAAAATAATCTTGAAACAATCGAGGTAATACATCAGCAAGTTCATGAGTCTGCTGAGATACCTATCAGTCTGCTGATCATCATATTACTGTATATGAAATACAATGCAGCTGATTACTTTTATCTAACTTTTATTTGTGAAGTTAGATTACATCATTTTAAAGATAACTAAGTTCCAAACATCATCCAACTTATGGAACTTAGACCTTCTACACAAGGTATATGTAATCAGTTTAGGTCATCACAGACTTGCCTAAATTCTGATTCCATATCCTTGACTTTAAATACTAAGTTTGATCCCTTAGCCTTCTGTAACTGAGTTTGAACCCTCAGCCTTCTGTAACTGAGTTTGAACCCTCAGCCTTCAGTCTACAGCAGGTTCAAAAACTAGTCTACTGACCTATCTACCCTACCGACCTAGACCGCCTACATCGATATCAATCGGCGAGGCCTTTACGGTGCTTGTTTGATCAAACCTATTTATGAATCAAACTCTAATAAACCTATACATTTGATCTAGACATCTTTTTGCCTTTGCACTATAACAGCTAGTATGGCACTCATCATCAAAACTAAGAAATAAGTCCAACACGTATTGACGTAATTAACCAGTATGGACAAAGACATAACCTAATCATGAACTGACCAGAGACGTTAGGATATGAGAAAAGGGTAGAAAGACTGGAAGGTAAAATTGGCCGTCTGACAAACGGAACCCTCTTTCTTATCCAAGGACAGAATATTTATACTCGAGAGATTATCATGTCAAATCATTAGATTTAATCAAGGTTTTATCAAGGAGGAGGAATAGAACAAATTCGTACACTCGTATGAGGGGAAATTGTTAGCTGAGGAGTATACCGTTTCACATAATCAATTACACCTTAAAACAGGAAGTTCGATCACATCCATTAAACTAAAAGAGATCATGGTTCAATAATATTGTCTTGGTTAGTTCTTATTTATAACTATCTTTATTAATATATTGGTATCTATATATCTATATATATATATATATATATATATATATATATATATATATATATATATATATATATATATACTATCTATTTATCTAATTATTTATAGTATCATTTCAATGACTCTATATGGTAAGGATTGCGACTTAGATTGAGATAATAACGGCTAATTGGTGTTTAACCACATTTTGAATTATATTTTCATTTCCCTGAGGGATACGACCTTGATTCACCAGACTATACTACAATTTGACCCGGTACACTGCCGGTAAGATTGGTCACCCAGTTTAAGCAAGACCACCAATCTGACACGATAAAACAGTAAAAACAGAATAAACAGATCAAACGCCCGTTTGACACCCTGTATACGCACGTTTGCCTTGAACGAACGTCCACTACCCCCAAATGCCCGTTCGCAAAAATCAGCCACATCCTGTATCAAAACCAAACCCTCAAACGCCCATCCAAAATACCCAAACGCTCGGTTGAGCTGCCGCTATCGCAAACGCCCGTTTGCCCTTGTGCAAGCGCTCGTTTGCCTGGGTTTTTCCCTAGAAATCTGCAACTGTCTAAACACGATTTCCAACCCAATTCTGCCCCAAACTCCGACTTAAACAGATTCAAAACCACGGAAATAAGCATACAAATTTCTCTATAACTTTATGACACCTTAATCATACGATAAGAACACCATGTTACCTTAATTTGCGAGCTACTACGATCCACGCTACCAAAGCCTTGGAAAGGTTAAACCTTTAACTCCAAACCTATAAACGATCAATCCAAAGACGATCACTGTGATGTTTACACTCAGAAAAACGCAGCTAGCAACGATGATGAACAAACCCTAATATCAAGAGCGATGAGGGAAAAACTTACGTTAACGGATTTAGGGATTGTTGATATCAAAACGATCCTCGTCTCGCGGTGATCCTTTCTCTCTTGAGATGTCTGCGTTTTTTATCAACGGATTAGCCTAGAGATTCGAAAGTCTCTCCTCTTCTTTTTTTCTCAAAACTTGCGCCCCTCAAGATGATTTTTACGTAAAACAACAACTAGGTTAATTTAGGATTAGTTTTCCTTTTATAATCCCAATTAATTAATTAAATCCTTATTATTCCCCCCCCTTTTTTTTCTTAATTCCATTAATTAAATAACATAATATTCTGATTTTTACTAAAAGACCGAATTGCCCTCTTTCAAAAATCGGGATATTACATATAGTCACACATATAATATGCATATATCTGTATACAGTTATTTATATACCATATGTAAAGTTATGAATATAAGAACATGTATATATATTTATAACGTATCACACCTACCTAATATCTATGTGTAATTGATCCGTAAACCAACGGGTTGATCGAATAGAAAAGATAAAGTGTGAATATCTTAATTTTAAAGTGGGAAGATAATGGTAACAATAAATAAACCCATAGAATTTCCGAAATGACGAATTTGTCCTTTCGTGAAATTACGAGATATCACACACACACACACACACATATATATATATATATATATATATATATATATATATAGGGATACATGTATATCATTTCAATTCTTTTTTAAATAAATAAAACAAACATAGGATACACTTTTCACATCACATGCATAGCCACAAGGGAGGAAATACTTGTATGGAGAGGGGATTTTGAGGTAAATGACGGGTGAAACGATCAGAACAACACAGTTTAAATACATAATGAAATTGTATAGCTCGTATGTCTCCACACGTGTGGAGACACCACACGAATATTTCCCAAATAAGGGTGTCTCCTTTGGAAGAAAAAGGAAAAACTTGATAGAAAAAAGTTTTGAATTGTGGGTGTAAAAGCAGCCAATAGCTAGCTGCCTTGTGGCCAGATGATCAATGTGAGTACCTATGAAAGTGATCTTTACTATGAGAGGATGTTCTTTAAGAAATGATGAGCTCAAAACCCAAATGGCCCCTTTATTCTGCAAGTAGAGTTTCGTGAAAATGTAAATCGATATCATGTATTAATGGTTCAGTTAATTTGTATACATTTTTTTGCTGTGAGAAGTTGGTAAAATGTATTGAGATCTCACTCTACAGCTAAAAGCAAAATTGTCACTCCAACGTTTGCTCTTCTACCAGTAAACTATGCCTCTGAGGTGCGCGGATGTTCTTTTATTCGATGGATGTGGATGTTTTAAGTAGATCCGTTATGAATTAAACAACGTTATTAAGTCCGAGCTTGTGGTATTACAACACATCAATTAATACCAGGGCCGGCCTAACCATAAGGCCCGTGAGACGGTGGTCTTAGGCCCAACAGTGCCGGGGGCTAAAAAAAAAATTTCGTGTAGATCCAATCCGATCCAAAGTAATATAATGTGTTAATTTTTTTTTATTATTTGAATTGATAAAGGTCCCAAAAAAAATTTACTCGAACCGGTAAAGGCCAAAAAAAATTAGTCAATGAATTCTAACCATGATCAGGATCATTGGACGGCTCAAATTGACAATGAAAGATTCGTGTATTTAGATGTATTGTGGCCTAATTCGAATCGACAAGTATGAAATTTCGAACTAAAAGGCCTAATTATAAGACTCGGCCTTAGGCCTAAAAAATTCTAGGGCCGGCCCTGATTAATATATCCATAGCAACTAAAGCACCGGCGGATCTATGTAGATTGGGGTGGGGTCACGTGAACCCACTAAATTCGAGAATTTTTTTAACTACCAAAATAATATAGTTTTGTTGTTGAAAAATGTCATTTTGTGGTTTAAAAATATAGCTTCATACTCCATGACCTACTGAACAATTTTTTGTATAAAAAATATTGTTTTAAACTCCGATAATTTCAGTGGAATAAATTCCAGGATCCGCCCTGAACTAAATGCTATAACTTATGAAAATATATGAAGAATGTGTGACAAAGAAGAGTTTGCATGCATATTTTCATAAATTTAAAGGAAGCGAAAACAAAGGGGGGCGGGGGGTGGGGGTGGGGGTGGGGTCAGTTTCATTAGTGTTTTCAGCATTTTGTGTGCGAAAGATGCAAAGTAGCTTTCTTATATTTTCAATAAAAAGATACAAATTCCAGAAGAATTTATGAAGATAAGGTTGTTTAAATGCATTAGGAATAAAAATACATTATTCCCACAAATCCCATTGGTTGGCCGGTTGGGGGTGGTTGCTCCACCTAATAATTATATTGATTCAAAGGCTATTGCAGTAATTGTGTATATATGTCAGAGATCGTGATACCTAATACTTTAAATATCCAAATATAATTACGGGTCAATTGTCAATACTTAAAATGATTAGCGGGTTAATTATTACAGATTTTAGTGATAATTTTTTTAGGAAAGTGATACATTTTTTCACTATTAAAAAATAGGGGAAATTGTCCAAAAGGACACATAGTAGACTAAATTAGGCAAATATGACACACTTAAATCTTATTTGGTTATAAAAACACAAAATTAATATATGGACCAAACTACCCCTAATTTTGTTGTGGTTTTGTTTTTTTATTGTTCTTTTTTCTGGGCGTTCTTTTTTCCAATGACCACCTCGATGCAGTGGACACTCCCGATGTAGAGACACCGCGATACATAGACGCCTCGATGAAGTGACACCGCGATACAGTGACCACCCCCAGATGCAGAGACACCGCGATGCAGTGACCACCCCGATGCAGATACACCGCGATGCAGAGACACCGCGATGAAGTGACACCACGATGCAGAGACATCGCGATGTTATGACATTTGACGATGCAGAGACACCGCAATACAGAGACATCGCGATTAAGAGACATCGTGATTAAGAGACACCGCGATGAAGTGACACCGCATTGTAGAGACACCGCGATGCAGAGACACCGCGATGAAGTGACACCGCGATGCAGAGACACCGCGATGAAGTGACACCGTGATGCATTAACAACCGCGATGCAGTGACATCGTGGTGTCTCTTTAGCGTTCAAAAAAAACCGCGTCCAAAAAAAATAATTTAAAATAAGATTTAAGTGTCTTAAGTGCCTAATTAATTACTTAAACGAGGTCCTTATAAACAAATACCCATAAAAAATATACATAGATTTTTTTTATTTTAAAATTTTAGAGGGTCAATTGACCCAATGCCTGGTAGTGTTGCCATCCCTGACTTTGACCAAATATATTATTACATCATTGATTATAATCAATGATGTAAAAGCATGTTATATTACTTGTTGTATCTAAGTAAATATGAGAGTAGCATTAACGTAATTCCATGGCACAATCATGGAAGTTTGTAAATCGATTAGAGTCTAATAGTTAATTACTACCTTAGTCGTACAAAAATATCCACTCTTTGAAGAGGAAAAAAATATCCACTCTTTGTGTTCATTTAGAAATCATTACATAATTTAGAGCTTTTTTTTTTTCAAACATAACCCTATGTAAACATTTAATCTTTGTATGTTCATTTCATTTTTCAAAAGAAACATTTATTATTCGATATATATATATATATATATATATATATATATATATATATATATATATATATATATATATATATATATATATATATATATATATATGTCGATTAATGCTTAAAATAAAACACATTATTTACTTTTCTAATCTGTGTGAAAAACAAAAAATGAACACTTTTTATGGTACGAAATGTAACTCCCATGTCCCGGATACCGAGTCTTTATCAGGAAAAAGAACGTTCGGCACGTGATATTTAGAGTAAACCCTAAATCTCACGCAAGCCTCGTGTCATACTAGAAAGCGTGAAAGAAAAGAAACGATCAAGAAACTCGGGAAACTAATACTTAAGACTTTCCATTAATAAACTCAACCGATTACAACTGATGTCAAACTAAAACATAAATAACTACTAACATTTATTACAACCCAACTTGTGTGAAAAGATGAAACCACCGGAACTCAACGAACTTCATAGCTTTTTTCCTAAGCTTGCTTTTCCATGCTTATCATCCAACTCGTTTTTAACCTGCATTTCTTCTTATCCCAAATAAAGGAGTGAGTACCAGATATATGCCCAGTAAGAAGAAAGAATATCCAAAAGAGATTAATGCACGTCGGATGCCGGGAGACATGACATGAATCTATTTCATCCAATTGACAAAACAACTTGAAAGCTATTACTTGAAACATTTAAGGGAGCTACTTTTAAAACGTAACTTGAAACATAAGAACACCCACTATAAAACCAAACTTGACATATAAGAAAAACCACTTGAAAATCAACTTGAACAGTGCATAAGAAACATTACATATTAACTACGTTTAGTTCATCTCGCACATACTTGTTCATTTCATTAATTACTTACTTAACAATGTTTAGCCTGATTATCAAACTTATGTAAGCCAACTACTAACGGGAGCGGATCCCCGACGGTACAAGGTGTGCGGTACAAATTTCCGACGGTACAAGGTGTGTCGGTACAAATTTCCGACGGTACAAATATATATAAATATATATATATATATATATATATATATATATATATATATATATATATATATATATATATATATATATTTGGTGTTCCCACGGATCCGTCGAAATTTCCGACGGAAACGGTGCACATCAATTTGTACCGCACACCATGTACCGTCGGGGATCCGCTTCCAACTACTATCCTATACTTTACTTGTCAACTAACTGTAGCATTTTCGTGTCATGTCCGTCGTGATCATGTTTCATGTCTACTTACTTAACATATCTCTCTTCTTGTCTTGACTATTATGTTTCACTCGTGGGACTTAAAACTCACGGGTCTTCATGGGACTTAAAACCCATGGGTTAGCATAACTTACTGACTTATAATGGGACTTAAAACCCACAAAACATAGCATAAGGATTTGGTGCAACACAGCTAATATGACTAACCATACTTCCAACCCACGGGACTTAAAACCGTTGTCATGAGAACGGCATGGTGAGCACGGTTAACCATACCTCCGACACGGGACTTAAAACATGTGGTACTCCGTACAATACATCGCAATGTCACGTACTGTAAACACGTTGGAGCACGTAAAGCACATAGATTCCACGTTAAAGTCAATAACTAACTTACAAGAACTTACAAAGGCCATAACAACACCGAACTCCCAACATATCTCCACTACTAATAGCCAATACACCTAGGAAAAAAGCAAGCTTAGGAAAAAATGGGTCTTTATGGTTTTGTATTTCTCCTGCACTGAGCTTCTTCATAAGATCCAACAATCGCTTCGGATCTCCTTTAAAGGGGTTTGGAAGCCTCTCCATATCTGGCCTTAAGCCATTAGAAGGGTCCGTGCATATCGTTATTATTAATACACTATGTGCCTCCTCTTCGGCGCCCTCAATCTCTACGATGTTAGCGTGACAAAAGCCGCCAACTCGAAATCAAATTTTTTTTTTGCCACTCGCCATGCCAGTGCTTGCCATGCTTAACAATCGAAGCAGCAAGAGGAGCACGGTATTATGTCTCTTCGCCTCCTTGTTGTTTAATTACTTATACAAATCACTCAATTTTTCTTCAATAATTACTCGTCCAAGACTATCCAGGCTGCTAGCATAGTCATTCTTACTCCTGTCCTCATTTTTTCCCGATAGGATTGGCCAAAATAGCAGCAAGTAATTTCAAAAAAAATGGACAAAAACCCAAGCTTACCTTTATGAAGCTCCCAAGTTTTGAGTAATTTCATACACTTCATGGAAGCCTAGAGATAATATCGAAGAAAATCAGGTCCGGAATCAGACTTAATAAGTCTGAATTCAGGTCCGGAAAATTCAAAGACATGAAACACGGGATTATGCTTGATTTGTTCCTCATTCTCCATCATTGTGCTCATGGATTTTTTCCTAAGCTTGCTTTTCCATGCTTATGATCCAACTCGTTTTTAACCTGTATTTCTTCTTATCCCAAATAAAGGAGTCAGCACCAGCTATATGCTCAGTAAGAAAAAAGAATATCAAAAGAGAGATTAATGCATGTCGGATGCCGGGAGACATGACATGAATCTACTTCATCCAACTAACAAAACAACTTGAAAGCTATTACTTGAAACATTTAAGAGAGCTACTTTTAAAATATAACTTGAAACATAAGAACATCCACTATAAAACCAAACTTGACATATAAGGAAAACCCACTTGGAAACCAACTTGAACTGTGCATAAGAAACATTACCTATTAGATATGTTTAGTTCATCTCGCACGTACTTGTTCGTTCATTAATTAACTTAACAATGTTTAGCCTGATTATCAAACTTATGTAAGCAAACTACTAACCTATACTTTACTTGTCAACTAACTGTAGCATGTTCGTGTCATGTCCGTCATGATCATGTTTCATGTCTACTTACTTAACATATCTCTCTTCTTGTCTTGACTATTCTGTTTCACTCGTGGGACTTAAAACTCACGGGTCTTCATGGGACTTATATCTTACTGACTTATAATGGGACTTAAAACCCATAAAACATAGCATAAGGGTTTGGTGCAACACGGCTAATATGACTAATCATACCTCCAATCATGGGACTTAAAACCCACGGGACTTAAAACCATCGTCATGGGAACGACATGGTGAGCACGGTTAACCATACCTTCGACGCGGGACTTAAAACATGTGGTACTCCATACAATACATCGCAATGTCACTTACTATAAACACGTAGAGCACGTAAAGCACATAGATTCCACGTTAAAGTCAATAACTAACTCACAAGAACTTTATAAGGCCATAACAACACCGAACTCCCAACATATCTCCACTACTAATAGCCAAAACACCTAAAATAGTTTACATAAAAGTAACTAGCAAACACATTTAATGCTTTGAAAACACTTTTTACCATAATTTAACGAGAAAACATAGTAACGTTCTGAAAACACAATTTAGCAGATACCCGGCTATGTAATATTCCGATTTTCGGGAAAGGGCAGACGTGTCATTTTGCAAAAACGAAATATTACTATTCTGACTTTTTTTATTGGAGTTAAGTTTTTGAGTTATATATATATATATATAACTCACAAGAACTTTATAAGGCCATAACAACACCGAACTCCCAACATATCTCCACTACTAATAGCCAAAACACCTAAAATAGTTTACATAAAAGTAACTAGCAAACACATTTAATGCTTTGAAAACACTTTTTACCATAATTTAACGAGAAAACATAGTAACGTTCTGAAAACACAATTTAGCAGATACCCGGCTATTTAATATTCCGATTTTCGGGAAAGGGCAGACGTGTCATTTTGTAAAAACGAAATATTATTATTCTGACTTTTTTTATTGGAGTTAAGTTTTTGAGTTTTATATATATATATATATATATATATATATATATATATATATTAAGGAAAATCGATTTTAAGGGTAATTAAGGAATATGTTATTTTGGGAAAAATCTTATTTAAGGAAAAATAATTCCCATTATACGAAAAACCTATTAGAAAATTAGATTTTCTCCTCATATCTCCTTCTTCCTGCGTGTGGAAGTTTGAAAAGAAGGACTGAGAGATTTCTTCCGTTTTCTAAGTCGAATCTCAACCGTTTTCAGATTCGAGTAGAGCGTTGGGATCGTCGTGAAGAGGGCGTCGTTTCAACACAAGAAAGTTGGAGATTTTCTCGAGGTACGATTTTCGACCTAACTGATGTTTTGGATGAGTTTGATGGATCAAAACTCATGTCTTTTGTAATCTCGATGTGTTAGAAGTTTGTGATCGATTCTAATGCGAATTCGGATTGATCATATAGGTTTCTCTGCAAAAGGTGTTTGTTTCTACAGATTTCTTGAGGGTTTGGACTTGGATTAGCTTTCTAAAAGGTAAGAGGGTCTTCCTACACGTTAATTACGGCTTATAGGGTTTAAGTTGTGATTTTGTTGATGTTTTGGATGTTAGAATTCATGCTACAAGTTGTTTAAGAAGCATTGTTATAGACCTGTAAAGGTCAAGTTTTTCTGCTAATTTCTCAGTATATTGATGTTTAATAAGTTTGAGAGCGATTAGGGATCGATTAGGGTTCAAAAAACTGAGTTTTTGGGAGTTGCTGCGCTTGGTGCGGGCGCACCAAGCCCAGTGCGGACGCACTGGAGGTCCTGAACGTGAATTTTTACATTCAGAGAGTTAGTGCGGGCGCACCCGGACCCGATGCTTGGAGCCCAGTGCGGGCGCACTAGACCCAGTGCTTGCGCAATGGACAAGCAGAAACCGAAATTTTACATACAGAGGCTCAGTGCGTGCGCACTGAACCCAGTGTAGGCACATTAGACCTCCTTTTTGATGAATAACTTGATTTTAGCTATGATATGAGTTTTAAACATTGTTCTTGATTCTTATAACATTAATTAATCTTGAACAAGCCTCGATTGAGCTTCCGATTCGTTTAGTTTCGGCACCGGATGTACTCTTAAAGGGAGTTGAAGTTCGGATCCGTCGGAAGAGCATGAAAGGGCTTGTGCTTTGATGAGCTAGAGTTCATCAATGTCCGTGTACTTGATAGGATGTGATGTCTAGTTGTCTAAGTGAGGGAGTAGAGTTGTTAAGGTGAGTTTCACTTTGAAAACATTTAGGTGGCTAGTTAATACACAATAATAACTACGTAAGTATAGTAAAAGATAAAACGTCACTTATTCTCGGTTAGACACTAATTCATATCGGCGATGTGATACGTTCATAAAAGGTGAACAACGCTACTGGCTCAAAAGGCTGAAGGGTAGTGGAGGAAATTCATCGAACGTATATGCATACCGGGAAGATCCCGGGACTATCAGTGCTATTCACCGTAGTTGGCAAGTATATCTCGTGGTGGATACGCATCACGCATGGTGCCCTTGAGTAATGATGTAACTAAGATAAGCTAAGCTAGAAACGTATAGTCATGACGTATCGATGGGAATGAAATGAACCTCAGATTGAGTCGGTCTCATAAAGATAATTATTATAATAAAATTTGGTAAAGAGCCTTAGTTAATTTGTAGCTTTACTTCTTACTATGTACAATGTATTTAGCTCAAATGCGTGTTTATTTATGTGTTTGGGGGAGAGAAGACGAACAGGTAAATCCGGAGTTCGAGGAGGACTTTGACGACGACGTTTAAGGACGCCGAAGTTGAAGAGTTTACATATTTTTGTTTTATTTATACTTTAGAATTATTTGGAAACGTTGTTATTTCCTTTTAGCACTTTTTGGAGGTTTCGTACGTTTTGGTTCGTTTGGTTTTCCAATGTAATAAATGTTATATTTCTCTCTTTAGATATTGAGTTTGTATTCTTGGTTATTTGAAAAAAAAATTACCCGAGTCTTTTTCTTCGTTTTGCTTAACTCGATACGACGTAGTAGAGGCTTACGTATAAAGTGAAATTTATTTTTATTTTATACGTGCCGAACGTTGTTTTTCCGGATAAGGACTCGGTGTCCGGGAACGGGGCGTTATAGGCTACACATATTCGTGTCTAGGTTCGTGAAGTTTAACATAAACGGTATTCAAAGCAACTTAAAAACATATCATTAAACTAAAAACGGAACATTTTGATAAAAAAAAAAATCTTACCTTAAAGACGAGCCGAATTACAAACCGGACAACAACTAACTTCCGGATCTACGCAAATCCTCAAACAACTCGAGAAACAGATCGAAGAACGGTGTATTGAATTGTGACCGGATCATCTTATTTCTTCAATTTCTTTTACTTTTGTCCAACCCAACTAAGCTTCAACCATGGCTCTGCTCTTCTTTGTAATTAGCGAAGCTTTTGTTGGCTTTGTCCTTTTTTTATATATATAATTATCTCGAAGAAATAAATAACAACTAATCTTGAATCAAAAGTAAATAAATTTATGTATGAATTTTGAATCGCTAACTTGAATAAATAGGTACGGATCCAATAATTATCCTAAATCTTAACATTTAAATATCTTACCTAAAATAACGGATCTCAATAAATATTTATTAATTAATAGATTAACAATCCCGATCAACTACGTCTTTGTCGGTGATTTATTGATCAATAAAAATCATTTATTATCATAATGACATAAATACCCTTAATAAAAGTTTGGAGACTCAAAAGTAATACTATGATGTATCATAATAAAATGTGCACAACGATATTTGCGCGATTGATAAAATGTAAGTTAAAATATTTTTATTTTATTGTGTATATTTATTACGATAAGTGAAATATTTTTAAGAACGGGACGTACGTATACATATTTTTTATAAGGGAAGGACAACCGCATAATTTTTATAGCGAGAAGGACAAACAGGTGAATCCCGAAAATCGGTGAATCTCTATAATCCGATTAATTTAAGTTAAAATATATTATAATAGATTTTTGTATTAAAAGTGTATATTCAATTTGTTATATTTACGTAAACCCTTCTATTCCCCCTATTTTGTTCTGGCACGAACGTGGAGATGCGAGAGGCGGCGTCTACACGTTAATGAACAACAGAAAATCTCAGTGGGAAGAAAAGAAAAGTTGCAAAATGATATAAGGCACCTCTCTAAAACAAACAAGAATTCACTCCTCACAGTCTCTCTCTTTTTACCGTACAGACTTATCTTTCTCTCTTTTCTTCTTCAAGTTTCAGTTTTTGTTTCTCAATTCAACCACCCCAATTCTCCATTTTTCTTGGAGATAATAAAGCTAAAGACTTTGTAAGAAATCTTGCATAAATAATGGATGCTACAGCCTTCATTAGTAGATACCACCTACACTGCCCAAAAGACAACCAGTGTTCTTACTCTGTTATCAAACACATCAATGCCCCTATTGATATCGTACCCCCTTTAATCCCTTTTTCTTTCATTTCCAATTTCATCATGATTTATGAGCTATTTTTGCTTTTTTTGTTGTAAAAAAGATGGCTTTTTTAAAGGTTGGATTTTGTGTAATCATTGTTGTAAACTTGTAATTGCATTTATGGTAACAATTGTGGCTAGCTTTTCAAGTTCTGTTTATTTCCTTCCTGATTTTTGTTAATGTTACAGATCATTTCTTGTTTTCATAATTAGTTAGTGATTGATCAGATTACAATTTACTGCAAAATTCATATATTTTGTGTAATCTAGTTTGATTTGTAGCCTGAGATGGTGTTGTGATCTGTCTAGTGACATATAGCACCTGTCTAGTGACATATCGAGAAAGTAAGCTTAATCTGTGCAAATTAAGCTTACTGGACAAATCACAACACCTGTCTCACTAGAGAAGATCCGGATTTCGCTTTTGAAAGCTATATCTTCGATATGTATGATAATCGAAAACATGAACCTAGAAACATTACTTGATTGTCTTAATTAGCATTTGTACATGATCATTTTAAGTGTTGTAATTGTACATGTGCTTCTTATTTTTAGGTATGGTCATTGGTGAGGAGATTTGATCAGCCACAAAAGTATAAACCTTTCGTGAGGCAGTGCAAAGTCGACGGTGGCCTTAAAGTTGGTAGCATTAGAGAGGTTAATGTCAGATCAGGGCTTCCGGCCACCACTAGCACAGAAAGGCTTGAACTGCTTGACGATGTCGAACACATTCTCGGGATCAAGATTGTTGGTGGTGATCACAGGCTGAAGGTATATAGGTTAACATGTTCTTGAATTTCCTACATTCAAAAGAATGTCTCTAGTGTGTTCGTGTGACATTCGTTTTATCACGGGGTTTAGATATTCAAGATCATGGATAGTGTATTGGTGTGACAATTCATTTTATCGCGGGGTTTTGTCTCTAGTGTCTGTCTCTAGTGTGATAATTCATTTTATCACGGCCCTTATCTCTAGTGTCTGTCTCTAGTGTGACAATTGATTTTATCACGGGCCCTCTCTAGTGTATGTATGACATTCATTTTATCGTGGGCCCCCGTCTCTTATTCGGTGAGACCGGTCATACTTCTATTGTCTCTAGTAACAGTGTGACATTCATTTTATCGTAGGCCCTTGTTTCTAGTGTCGGTGTAACTTCTCAGTGTGCTCTTGTCTCCAGTTCGGTGTGACTGATCATATTGACCTTGTCTCTAGTGTGTGACATTCATTTCATTGTGGACCTTTGTCTCTAGTGTCGGTGTAACGTTCATTTATCGCAGGCCATTTGCCTTTAGTTCGGTGTAAGTAACATGTCATATGGCCTTTGTCTCTAATGTTAGTGTGAGCCATTCATATTATCGTGGGCCCTTGTCTCTAGTGTCGGTGTAACGTTCATTTTATCGTGGGCCCTTATCTATAGTTTGGTGCAACAAATCATATTGCCCTTGTCTTTAATGTTAGTGTGAGACATTCATCTTTTCGTGGGCCCTTGTCTCTAATGTCTGTGACATTCATTTCATCACGGGCCCCTGTCTCTAGTTCGGTGAGACATATCATACTGTAGAGAGGGGGGGGGGGGGGGGGTGCTTGAAATATTCAAGAACATGGATATTGGTGTTCTTTTTCTTCCACATTTTTTCGCTTTTGGCCTATACATATCACTGAACTATATGTCATTTTACAGAACTATTGTTCCACCATTACTGTCCATCCAGAAAGCATAGGAAGCAGCAGACAAGAAACTCTGGTTATCGAATCATTCGTTGTTGATGTTCCCGAAGGAAATACGCACGACGAAACGATCTACTTTGTAAAGTACCTAATCAACTTGAACCTCAAAGCTTTAGCTGATATCTCAGAGAGAATGGCTTTGCAGAACTAGTGCTCTATTGTATGTGAGGTGTTTTTTTTAGTTTTTTTTTTTTTTTTTATTGATGCATTCGGCTTCTAGATTCGAGCCCTTCATCCACTTATGTGTCTTGATATATTTTTTTTTCTTGGTTTTTCTGAATTGTGTTGCAGGTTGAATTTCACATGGGATTTTCAGCTTGGGAGGAAGATAGTGATAGTACAAGGATCTTGAGTATATAGAGTTAGGATTCTTGATTGTAATTTATTATGTATTAAGTAAACAATGGTGTGACTAAATCATATATAAGATATATAATAATAAGACTTATGTGTGCTTCTAAATATTTCATTTGTTGAACAACCATATATTATGATACATGACCACCACAAAACTAGTGCATTATTATATGCAACTCTTTCTGAATAAAATGTTGATCCCAACTCATAGGGCCTACATTGTCCGGCTTCTGGAGTTTCGTAGATGATACAAATCGAGGGTTATGCCTTATTGTTCAAATTCGCAAAGGCTACATATACACCTTTTATTACTGAGAAAAGTCGACCGACCCGACCCTTTACAGAAATGAAGCCCCACATCCTAACTCAAAGACAAGGTTACCGCTACACACTACAGCAGCCGAAAACCTACTTATAAGGTTACCGCTACACACTACAGCAGCCGAAAACCTACTTGTACTAGGCAAAAAAAAACCAAACCGAACTCACCCCAGCATCTTAGTTGTCACATGTTTTCATTTTCACCTCAAAAAATCCATGGTAATAAACGAGTTAGACATCAAAATGTCATGTCTTACCTCCCAAGGAAGACGGTTTAAATGTTGGGGCCGGAGTTGGCTCGAATTCTATTCCAAAAAAACGTGCAAGAAGAACATCATAACAAGATTGCACCGATAATGTACTTGTAGGAGAAATCTCGACGTATTATGGTCCCCAAGAACATCACCATCTTTACTCGGAAGAAACCCAACTCCATAAAGAAATCTAAGTTGTTAAGAAGAGCCCAGTTCACCTTCTTAAGGATGAAATGGTAATTTAATAGACATTTACACCTCATACGAAAAAAGCCTGAGAATGCTGCTGTAATGATAAAAAAAAAATTGAGAACTTTAACAAACATGAAATAAGCACAACAAGTATGTTGGTAATCACATCCTCTATTCATAAGTGCTACAACACAATCTTTAAGATATCAATTTTTAATGTTGCCCTTTTCTGCTACACATGAACCAAAAACCATTTCACTATTTTTACCTCTCCCTTTGGACAATAATGGCATTTGTATCATTGATGCTCCTTTTCTTACAGCGAGAATCCGGAAATACTAAGATTCTCAACAACTTTCACCAACGTTGTCTTGGTTGTCCATCAGGAAATACAGGTTCAAGAACTTTCTTATCCTCCTTCGATTCCTCCCCTAACTTCTTCTTTGAATTTACAGTTTCAATGTTCATAGTTCCGTCATCATCTTCATCCTCAAAGTCAGGGGGCACGTCATCTCCTTCGTCGCTCCAATCATCCTCATCCTCTTCCTCATCTTCATCTTCAACATCATCAAGAACGTCGTCATCATCATCATCGTCTTCGTCTACATCTGCCTTGGATTCTTCAGCACCACGGGGCGTAAACCTCCTTGGGAATCTTGGGACATCAACAAGTACACGAAGTTTCTCCTTGATAAGTGAAAGTTTATCTTTTTCTATTAACTGCGAATCGCGGTATGCTTCACGAAGGAAAACCGAGTCCCTATCACCTTTCAATGAAACATAGAACATATCAGGATGCCTAATCAGCATGCCCCTGACCTGCTGAGAGAATCTAAACTCGTCTCGAAAATGAGTCAAGTGATCTACAAGAATTCTTTTCTCAATAGTGAGGCTTAACAACTCATGAACAACACCACAAGCATGCTTCTCTTTTTCAGCTGTACCTGACCTAATGGAACTGAAATCAGAATACGGCGATATATACGGCATATCTCTAAATTGCAAAATTCTTCTCATTTCTCCTTTAGATACACTAAGGCCTTTTGGAAGCTTTGCTCGGTTAAACTTCGGTTTTCTTTCGATAATCAAGTTTCTTTCTTCTATTTCTCTCTCTTTGTTCTCTTCTTCTGCTAGCTCTGCTGCAGAAACAGCAAGCTCAGGATCCCAATATGTTAGTTCCAATGCCGGTCCACGCCCGGTTGCCACAACACGAAAATACTGTGGGTATCTATGACAAATCGTCTCACGAAACTCTAAGGGAAGGCCAAAATCAGTTTTCAAATGAGCAATTTTCTCCAAAAGAATCCTTTTTTCTGCAGACATCATCAACAATTTCCTTAACTTAATAACCAACAAATTTTCCATCTCATTTCGTATCTTCAATTCCTCTAAATAAAGCCTCTCAGCTTCTGGGGTCATTTTGAATTGAAGTAAATAAGCCCCTTCTTCAACAATCTCAAACACAGCAGGAAATCTCTTCAATAAAGTAATAAATTTCCTCTTTTTGTCTAAACCTAAATCTCTTCTATACATTCCCAAATCTCTTATCGACATAATTCGATTCGGTTGGCTTACTAAAATCTTCCTCATTTTCAAAACCAACTTAAGCTTCTTATCCCTTTGAATCACATTATCAAAGGGCATCTCTTTCCTCCTCTTCACAACAGCTCTAATCGGCAAAATATTCAAACGGGTTCTCTTAAAATTATCCCAAGCTTCATTCTTTCCCAAGAAACTCAAACTGTTATCCAAAAATACAGTCTTTTTCTCAGAAAATGGTATCTTTACGGAAAATTTTGGCCTTGGGAACGAATAGGGATTACTAGAGAAGCAAATATTTTGTGGGGATGATAAGAAGGTGGAATTCATAACGGGTTCAATTTTGTAGTAAACAATTAAGAGAAATTTATTCAACAAGAAGTTAACATCACATAGATATCAGAGTAGCTTGTAGCAATATGCATAGCAGACAAACGAACCATTTGGTGATAGAAACTTACCTTTTGGGGGCTTCAGATTTCGGATTGAGCAATGAAGATGGCGAAGATGGTGATTCGGGTTGTGGGTTTTATCAGGTTTGCTAAAACCTTTTTTTCTTTTTCTTTTTTGCGGTATATTTTATCTTCATCTTGAATGTTTGGACTCTTATACCCCTATACAATTGCTTTACTATCACTCTTATACCCCTTTTTTAAAGAATTAGTATGTTATAGGTTATCTGATTAACATCTCCCCACGTTCTTGTAGGATCGGAGGTGGGGTTCAACATTTTAGTATGCTCTCTCTTTTTTCTTTTTTCTTTTATTTTATTTTTATTTTATTGGAGTGGATATGAAGATTCAAACTTGGTTGATATAATAAAGGGTAATCTTTAACACTAAACCAAATTCAATCTCCTTGAGATTTAGTATATTATATTCACACGAAGCAAGATTTGTATTGTCAAATCTTTGGGGCGATCGGGGTTCCAAAATCTCCGCCTCATGAACATGGCATTCCCGACTAAATTAGCTAAGAAGGCATCTTGTTGTTCATATAACGTCCCGTTTTCGGACACCGCGTCCATATCCGAAAAAGAAACGTTCGGCACATATAATATTAAATAAATAAATATTATATGTAAACTTCTACTACATCGTATCGAGTTTAGCATTAACGGAAGCTAAAAGACTCGGGTAAAATTTTCTTTTAAAGTAAGAGTAGAAATACAACGGTCTAAAGATAGAAAGATATCTTATACAACGAAAACCAAGTTACAACCGTACGAAGTCATAAAAAAAAAGTATCTTACAAAAGCTCCAAATAAAAAGTACAACGTGTCTTTTAAACAAACAACAACAAATTTAAAACATAGTGTATCATAACTCAAAAGTAGGCTACTAAAACATCAAGACAACATCCTCAAAGGTCATCCTCGAAATCATCATCAATATCATGCTCCACATGTTCATCTTCTCATCCCCAAACACACAAAACAATATGTATTCGAGGTAAGTACAAAGGTACTTATCTTTAGAAAACCGACTCAATCTAGGATTCATTTCATTCTCATCAACATATCATGACTAAAAGTTTCTACCTTAACTTATCTTTGTTATACCCGCATCCAAGAGCACTACACATGGTGTATATCCACCACGAGATATCGTTTGCAACCTAACAATGGATCATACTGATAGCCACGGGTTTAACCCGATAGTGCACGCGTTCGGCGAAGTCCCTTTACCATTCAGCCGTTTATAGGCCAGTAGAGATGTTCACTTTTACTGACCGCCCACACGTCGCGATATAGTCTTGTGCTTAACCAAGAATGGCATGGTATTTATTCTTTTACTACACAAATATGTATTTATTAATCATTAACTAACCACCTATGTGTTTTCAAGGTAAAACTCACCCTAACCAACTCTACTCCCTCACTTAGTCATCTAGACACAACATCCCATCACATACACAGACATTGGAAGATACTAATCCACCAAGGCACAAGCCTATTATGCTCTTCCAACGGTCCCGAACTTCAACTCCCTTTAAGAGTACATTCGGTGCCGGAACTAAATGCATCAGAAACTCATTCAAGGCTTGTTCATATTTATTTAGTGTTATTAGATCAAAAATCAACACTTAAAACTCAATACAAAGCTCAAACATCATAATTTCCCAAAATATGGGCAATGCGTGCGCATTCCCTGGTTCGAGGGCATCCTGTTGCATCCTGATCAACCAATGTGTGCGCATTGATAGCAATGCGTATGCATTGCCTGTACAGCAAGCATCCTGAACCAATCTGAAGCAGGAATTAATGCGTGCGCATTCGACCTGATGAAAACATCCTGTCCAACTCTGATCCAGCAATGCATGCGCATTGTCTGCACAATGCGTACGCATTCTACCTGTACAAGCCCTAACGTGATTTTCAACACTTCTCTCGATTCTACAACTCATCCAACATGTTCTTCATCAATTTTAACCCCAAAACAACAGCAAAACAAGGCACTTTAACATACCATAACATAGTACATTGATCCAAACATCAAAACACATAATTCTTACACCAACACAACTTCAAACTCATAACCAAACCTTCTAACACTTGAATTAACACAATAGGAAGATCTCTTGTTTCAAACACAAAGCACAGCAAAACTTGCGAAAAAACTGCTGAGCACAACTTCACACCTTGATGAAAACCTTGGTAAAGCTTGATGAACTTTGTATCAACACGATCCTCGTTTCCTCACGATGCTCCTGCTCTAGTTGAATCTGAAATCCGTTAAGAATTGACTTAGAATTCTAAAAAGAAACTTGCTTTTCTTTTGCTCTTAAACTTTGTAAGCAAAGTGTTTTCTTTCAAAATAAAATCCGATAACTTACACCAAATAGTGGGATGTTTATTTTTCCAAATAAAACCTCTCCCCACTATTTGCTCCATTAACCCTTTAAATATCTTTTAATTACATCTCAGTCCTTTGCTTTTTATTTATGTATATATATATATATATCGAATTATATACATATATATAAAATTATGTTTTCTTTATTCCATAAAAAGAATGAATCTAATATTTCGTTTTCGCAAAATGACACGTCTGTCATTTCCTGAAAATCGGAATATTACAGTTCACAAGAGCGTTTTGTGATTAAGATCCGTCTGGGCATTATAGCTCATTTGTTTTGATGGCTCGTAAGCCAGATACTTTCTCTATTTAGCATCACATTTGCCTTGCCTTGTTTGGATTTTTTTATTGGTCTGGGCATGATGGATGTCCACCTTACGTGGAACCTCAGTATAAATCGTAAATACACGGTTTGAATTTGTTAGTTTGTAATATGCTTCAAACCGTGTATTTACGATTTATATCGAATCAAACCAGCGACATACATCATGCCAAAATCGAATCAAACCAGTTTCACAACCAAAATACCGCTTTCTTTAAATATAACTTATTGACAATACATTTTCATAAAAGTAGGTTATTATATTTGGTATTGATACAATAAAGTGATACAAAACCTTGATATCTCATTACCTCTGTTGGCTGTGCACATTTCAAAAATTGTTGTTTGCCTGGTAGAAAAGTTAAGTAGGAGTCTTACTCCTTGGGACTTTGACTTGCTTTTCATTCTATTCACGTTGTATAAAGATTATTATTGTGGTTGTCTCTAAGTTAATTATTACTTTAGGTTAATTTATCAAATCAGAATCTTTTACATGAAAATAGCTTTCAAAGGATGTGAGACATGTTTAAACTAATGAATGCAGTACGTCCATAAAGTTGGACCCCGATCAAATCAGAATCTTTTTCAAGAAAATCTAGTTTTCAAAGGATGTGAGACATGTTTAAACTAATGAATGCAGTACGTCCATATAGTACTAAAATGAGAAACAACTTGCGGTCTTTGATATAAAAGGGTTGTACTTCTGTGCAAAGCATAGCCAAACGATGTCGTTTGTATGTACTGCAATTGACAGCATTGAAATTTCTCAAAAATTCTCCCGGGAAAATATCAGCCACAGAATAACGAACATAGGTGATCGTTTGATCCATCCATCTACTCTTAAAACATAATCACAAAACCTTAGATTTCACTTTCCATGTGGCACTTTGCTAGTTGCTGCTGAATCTTCATCCCTTCCACGTCTTGCACTATACTTTGCTCTTGAATTACAGGTCCACTGAATGAATCTTGTAATGCTAGCTCAAAATTTCACCAAAAAAATTTGATCTTTCCGAGGAAAAGAACAAAAAGAGGTGAAAAAACCATCTGGGGTGTTGCAGAATTAAGCTATGGAGGCTCTCAATGCAGTTGGGTTGACTCCATTATCAGTTCTTTCTGATAGAATTACCAAAAGTGAAAAAAGGTTAGCATTCCACACAATTGCCCACTTGAAGAATTGCCCAAATGTTGCTTATAACAGAGAGGGTCTATCTAGAAGTTTTCGTGGGGGTTTAGTGTTGCTTTCTTCAATTCTTGGTTCTGGATTAGCTGAAGCACTTACATATGAAGAAGCATTAGAGCAATCAGTGCAGAGTCTGGAGACCCCAACAATTGATTTAGATGTCAATGGAGTTCTTGATAATGTTACAAATTTTATAGCTGATAATCCTTTAATTGTTGGTGGTGGTTTTGCTGTTTTGGCTGTTCCACTTGTTGTATCTCAGCTGCTTGGTAATAAGCCTAAACCATGGGGTGTTGAGTCTGCTAAGTCTGTATATGCAAAATTGGGTGATGATGCTAATGCTCAGTTGTTGGATATAAGACCATCTGCAGAGATAAGGCAGGTGGGTAGTCCGGATATCCGGGGTTTAAAGAAAAAGCCGGTTAATGTACCTTATAAAGGAGAAGATAAACCAGGGTTCTTAAAGAAGCTGTCTTTAAAGTTCAAGAATCCTGAAGATACCACATTGTTTGTTTTGGACAAGTAAGATTACAGACCTAGTTCTTGTGCTCTACACTTACTGTTCTTGCCATTTTTTCCTTCCACTTACTAATAACCAATTTACAGCTTTAGATGCTTTTGCTCATTAACCAAGTCACCTACTTTTGTGTAACTAGAAGCTACAATTTCATAGAGAGTTTAGGCTTACAAGTGTTAGCAGAGAGCTACATATTGTGCATTCATTAGGTTTGCTATTTAGGAGAAATCATTTAGCGTTTGATCATTATATTGATGAAGGCTTGATCACTTAAAGAAGGCATGCTAATACGGTTATTACACATTAGTCAAGTAAATGGATGCATTCTTCATCAGCTTATGGGCATGATTAGACTCGAACCCTGAGGCCGTTTAGCCTAACACTAAAGAATATTAGCACAAAAGTTCAGTTAACCAGATTATCCATGTGGATACGGATATGCTCTCATATCCTTCATAGGAGGGATGCTTTCATTCACCAGGCTGTCCTTTTGTTATTCTACATCTACTTTATGCTCAATCCTATTCATTAGTACTAAGAATCTTCATGAAAGCGCAGTCTATATAATTCTTAATGACTCCAGATTTGATGGAAATTCTGAACTTGTTGCGGAGCTTGTCACAGCAAATGGTTTTAAAGCTGCTTATGCAATAAAGGATGGAGCAGAAGGCAGCAAAGGATGGCTGGTTACTATACATATTCAAATTTCATTATTGTTTTTTTTTTCTTTGGGACAATGACACTTTTGATCTTGTTTGTTTCACAAATTTCGCACTTTTGTCCACTTTTACCCCTCATCCATGCGATTTTTACCTTTTCAGTTCATTTCTACTACGTGTTACGTTTTTATTGCTGGAGTATGTCCTACCTTCAATGCTTTATTTCAGATACATGAGATTTTGGACTGAAAATGCGAAAAGAATTCATAGAGGAGGGGTAACACTGTCAAGATGAAACATTAGGGATAGGAGTGCAAGAATCGTGAAACAAAAGCGACCAAAAGTGTCTTTATCCTTTTTCTTTTCTTTTGTGCTATGGCCACTTTGCTTCTTGGAGGTGATGTAATGTGTATTTGCAGAACAGTAGCCTTCCTTGGATACAACGTACAAAAACATTGAGTCTTGATTTGAGCAGTCTGACTGATGCTATAAGTGGTGTTTTTGAGGTAGCTTTTTCTCTCATCCTACCATTATTTACATTTATGATCTAGCTTATGAAAGCTCGGCTGAAATATACGACTTCGGTTTCAGGAGGGATCTATTTCTGCATCACTGGCTCTTGGCCTTGCAGCTGCAACTGGTTTAGGATTACTAGCATTCACTGAGGTTCGGGTTACATATGTATTTGTTATCTAGTCAATGAACATCTTATGCTTAACGGTCCATGGCTAATCTTTTCGGGTGCATTTTTAGGTGGAGACCATACTGCAAGTCTTAGGTTCAGCTGCTTTGATTCAGTTAGTCAGCAAAAAACTCCTGTTTGCAGAGGTTTGTCTACCTCTTTTCATGATTCAACAAACATATTATGCCTATCAATACGAACGATTCTGATAACAATGTGTTTTCTCACATCATTTCGAGCCTTTCTTTTTCGGTTAATCGTCAAATGTAGATTCTTATATGTTTTCTTAAAATGGTTGTTTAAAACTTTAACAGGACAGAAAGAAAACTCTGCAAGTGGTTGATGAGTATTTGAATACAAAGATTGCTCCTAATGAACTTGTGGATGACATTAAGGTATACTGCAAACTTGTGTAATTACTTGTCTGAAAGTCCAACATTTCACGCAATCGAACCATCTGAAAGTCCAACATTTTAAAGGCCCTCTTACTGTAATTCTTGGGTGTTTTTTTTTTTTTTTCTTATTTAGGAAATTGGCTCGGCTCTTCTACCGTTGTCTGTTACCAGCAAGGCTTTGCCTGCACCGACAGAGACGACAAGCCCTGAAACCACTGTACGGAAAGCTGAATCAGTGACGGATAAAGAAGCCACACAGCAGCCAAATCCTGAGACCACTGTACAGAAAGTTGAATCATTGACGGATAAAGAAGTCACACCGCCGACTCCTGAAATCAATTCGGTACCTAAAGCAGAAGTTCATAAAGAATCTACCCCTCCAATTCCAAGATCTCTTTCGCCTTTTCCCAATGTGAGTATCTTTCCGACTTCAATTAATCTCGAGAATGATACGTGTGCTTCAAAGTTGCAGTTAATTTACACTTGAAAAACACATCTAGTAAATGGAAAATTTGTGCTCTAAGTTGCCTTGGCAGATTTTTGTGACCTTGGAACAAAGAAACATGATATTTAGACACTTGTTTCATAATGTGGTTGGACACAATTCGTTTCTCAGTGTCTTAACTAGCCCTTATCTTTCATAACGACACTTTGCACCCTTAACACTTTTAGGACACTTAACGGATTGGGCCTGAAGACTAATGTGTGCCCTAATTGTCTGATCAATAAAGTCTCGAAAAAGTGTCATAAACTGTATAGTTGAGGGTGAAAAATGTCAATATGTAAAAATAAGGGCCAGTTCTTAGCCAATAAGAAATATAGGGGTCCAAAATCATCCTTTTCTTTTATTATAATCATTTCGCAACTAATAGTATGTTGACACATGGCATATACAATACATGTTTTTATAACTATTTTTTGCATAGCTATCCTCTATGTTTCATCTCGATACCTTTACCCCTTATCTATGCAGTTTTTTACCTTTCAGTCAATTTTTACCACGTGGCAAGTTTTTATTGGTTGGAACTTGTCGTACCTTCAATGCTAGGTTTTGGACACTTGTCGTACCTTCAATGCTAGGTTTTGGACACGTGTCGTTTTGGACTGAAAATGTATATCTAGGGTAAAAGTGCCAAGATTAAAACATTGGGGACATAAGTGCAAAATCGTGAAACAAATGTTTTTATCTCTTCATCTGGATGTCAAACGTTATGCTTGTGTCTAGTGTTTTACAAGTGTAACAAAAATGTATAACTAGGGGTGAAAAGTTTCCTTATAATATACAATAAAGACTAGCTTTGAGACAATGGAAAAACTAAGGGACCAAAGTGTCATTATCCCTATCTATCTCTCATATGTGCTCTCTTAATTTGTTTCTTTAAATGCAGTATCCAGATCTGAAGCCCCCATCATCTCCTATGCCTTCACAGCCTTGATCAGATCCGTCTTACGTCAACGCATTTGAACTTCGAACGACCGATCAAAATCAGCAACTTCAAGATTCCGGGGACCGATTCGGACGAAACAAGACTTTCTCTATCAACTTCCTAGAGTTTGCAGGACATTTTGTTTAGCTTCTATGTATTTTTCGTATCAACGTATAAGGTATTATGTATATGAAAAGTTCAAGAAATCTCTCTGATGTGGTCAAGTCTACAAGATAAGATTCAGGAAAGTTGAAAAATCTTTGTAAGGTGGTCGATCTGTTGAGTGTCCGCAGAGAATGACTCTTATTCGAGCCCCACGGAGTTGTACTCTGTAATGTGGTCGAGTTTCGAGTGAACAATAAATCTGATGCAGATTGTTACTGATGTCTCCACATATATGTACCGGAGTGTGTTATGCTTCCTTGTTGACCAGATATGATTATTGTCTATGATGCGCGGATACTTCTATCTGGCAGCATATCCCGTATTCAATACAAATATGTATCAGATACTCAGGATACACATATAGGGGATAAAATTACAAAACATTACAAAATAACATATATGACCATATATACCATATATATATATATATATATATATATATATATATATATATATATATATATATATATAAGGGAGAGTGACGATGTTACTGTCACAATCACTGACATAATAAATTCTACAATTTGATGTAATGCAATAGGACCTATGATGATGTGATATCTGTTCAAGATAGGTCCCATTGACACATCAGATTGTGACAATGTTATGTTAGAGTTGTGGTTGTAGCATTACTCTATACACCAGTTGTAACTAAGTGATCATACATAAACACCTCCATGCAATTTATTCTTTCACAAACAAACAAAGTTTAAACTTGCAATATCATTAGTGAATTAAAATTAGTAGCCGTCCATAAAGGCACCAGACAAAATAATCACAACAATCCACACAACATTTTTTTTAACGTTATTATAATGGTGGGACGTATATCAATAATTAGTTTTACTTCATGATCAATGATGTAAAAACGTAATATGTGATTTGTTGTGACAATATCTATCAAATTCAAGGCTCATCCTCCTCATCATCAGATTCATACAACACGCAACGCGGGGGTCATCTGCATCTTCATCTTCTTCAAAGGAACAACCACAAGCGGGATCGAGACATTCGTCATCCGTCCGAGTCGGACAGGGTCTTCCAACACAAGCCTTTATGCAAAGTCGAAAGAATGATGGGTCAATCTCGGTTGCGCACTTGCAATTCGGATCCGTGCATGACCCATCATCATCATCATTGCATTGTCCTTGAGAGCAGCCTATCGTAGCTACGTACATGTAATTAATAAGAATAAGAAGACGACTAAAATTTACTATCTCCGGTCCAAAATATAAGTCATCTTATATTTTTAGATTTATCTCACAATATAATTCATTCTACATTTATAATGTGACATTTATTACTATTTTCTCTATATTACCCATAATTTATTATCAATCCAACCACTTAACAACTAGTACATTAATGATAGTCAAGGGGCATTTTAGACATTAAACTTCACATTTATATATACATTCAATCATTTTTTTTAATCTGTGTGAAAAACTCTAGGATGAGTTATATTTTGGACCGGAGGTAGTATAATCTTATTATACATTATCAATTTGTCGATCGCATAAAATAAAAGATTCAGAGTGTGTTCGGATAGGGATGATTTAAGATTGACATAATCAACGGTGAATTCAGAAAAATGAGCTAGCTGATGAGAGCACCGAGTAAAAACTAAGAAATCACAAAGAAACATCCAAGACAGTTTTATCAAGAACAACTCAAGCCTCGAGCGCAGATTCAAGCACACTTTATTTACTACTTACGTAGATGGAAGATGGAGAAGGATGGGCCGAGATGCATTAATTGGAGTAATCACAACGACGTTTTTTAGGTGGCACGTACCTTCAACAATTATTTTGCAGGGTGCAAAACATAAATTTTGCTCCTTTTATCTACATATCTTTTCGTATTATGACGGATTTTCCCACACCGAATTTGCCGATAGTAGGTTTTGAGGAGACAAGACTATTTCTGACACGTAATAGATGTAAAGGAGGAGTCGTGAGAGGGCATTGTTTTGAACATATTAATAAAAGAAATACAATAATTCCTTTAAAAAATAGAAATTAAGAAATACCGGTAAATAAGATGCAAAAAAAGTGGTTGAAACATTCTCTGTGGTAATTTGTGTATATCATTATATGATCAAAGTATTACAATGGTGGGTATATATATATACACCATACAAGGGTATCTAGGTAACTACACAACAAGTAATTATAATACAATGTGTAAATATTAAGTATTAACGGTATTTGTAATAATATCTTCGACACGCCCCCGCAATCCCGTGGATATAGAGTAGACACGGAGATTGGTCTTCAGGTTGGCAAATCGCGGATTCCCCAACGGCTTGGTAAGCAAGTCTGCAAGTTGATCTTTGGAGGTGAGGAAGGCAACATTGAGTTTCTTGGCAGTAATAAGCTCACGGACATGATGAAAGTCAATTTCTATATGCTTAGTGCGCGTATGAAAAACGGGGTTGTGTGCAAGATAGGTAGCACCAATGTTGTCACACCATAGGGTGGGCGTGGGGGAAGTAATAAGCATATCGGTGAGGAGACTGCGGATCCACTGTATCTCGGCGGCAGTGTTAGACAAGGTTTTGTACTCAGCTTCAGTGCTACTTTTGGAGACGGTAAGGTGTTGTTTAGAACGCCAGCTAATAAGGTGATCGCCAAGAAAAATACAGTAAGCCCCAATAGACCGACGGTTATCCGGATCTGCAGCCCAGTCAGAGTCAGAGTATGCGCGCAGATGCAAGGAGGAGCGGCGAGAGAAGAATAGACCCTCAGAAATCGTGGCCTTGAGATAGCGAAGTAAACGCTTAACCGCTAACCAATGAGCCTCGGTTGGAGAATGCATAAATTTGCTGGCCTTATGAACTGCAAAGGCAATATCTGGACGGGTAAAACTCAAATATTGAAGACCTCCAACTACTGTACGATAAAGAGCCGGATCAGAGAATAAAGGACCCGGATCGTGGTATAGGCGAGTGGAGGCAGCCATAGGGGTCGAGCACGGTTTAGACTTGTCCATATTCGCCTTTTGGAGTAGTTGAAGGATATATTTGCGCTGTGTGAGAAACAAGCCATCCGTGGTGTGAAGTGCCTCGACACCAAGGAAGTAAGATAAATTGCCGAGATCCTTGACCGGGAAATGGGTGCCCAGAAACCGAATAACCTCTTCAATGTGAATAGCGCTGTTGCCAGTGATGATAACATCATCCACATAAATAAGAATATATAACCGAGTGGGGCCGCTAGAGTAAACATACAAGGACGTGTCAGCTTTGGAGCCGACAAAACCAAACCGTGTGAGAATGTCAGTGAAACGAGAGAACCATGCCCGAGGTGCCTGTTTAAGGCCATATAGGCTCCGCTTTAAGCGGCAAACATAGTCTGGATGATCGGGGTGAGCAAAACCAGGAGGTTGAGCCATATACACTGTCTCAGTGAGGTTTCCATGAAGAAACGCATTTTGAATATCCACTTGCCGAAGTGACCAGCCCTGTGAAATAGCAAGAGACAACAGAACACGTATAGTTACAGGTTTAACAACAGGACTAAACGTTTCGGTGTAATCAATGCCCTCTGCCTGATGAAAACCTTTGGCGACGAGGCGAGCCTTGTGACGTTCAACATGACCATCCGCATGGTGTTTGGTGCGAAACACCCATTTATTTCCAACTACATTCATATTCGTGTGATAGGGCACTAGTTCCCATGTGTTAGTACGAAGTAGAGCATTAATTTCGTCTTGCATGGCATCACGCCAGACTTTGTGTTTGGAGGCTTCGGTGTAAGAAGTGGGGTCAGGATGTGTAGTGGTAGCAAGAAGGGCTTTGGGAAGAGGGTATTTAATAAAATCGGGGTTTTGTTTAGGCTTTAGTGTTTTGGTGTGGGTGCGAGTGGTCATAGGGTGCCGAGGGAGGGAGGGTGGTGGTGGGATCGGTGAGGGTGAGGAGGAGAGGTCGGTGTGTGGTGAAACAGGCGAGGTAGGCACGGGTTGTGGGGAGAGTGCTGTGGGTGGGGTCCCAGGTGGGAAGGAATGCGATGCGGGTGTGGGTTTGGGAATGGTGGTTCGCGGAGCAGCAGGAATGGGTGGTAAGAACGAAGGTAATAAAACGGTCTGAGTTGTAGGAGAAGGAGGAGGTAGCGCAGGTGTATAGGGAAAAACCTTTTCATCGAAGATAACGTGTCGAGCAATGTAGACACGACCAGTTGATAGGTCAAGACACTTGTAACCATGGTGGGAAAGACTGTAGCCAAGGAAGATACAAGATTTGGAACGGAAATCCGTTTTGTGACGGTTGTAAGGACGGAGGTAGGGCCAACATACACAACCAAAGGCGCGGAGGAAGGAGTAATCGGGAAGGCGGTGATACACGAGTTCAAAGGGGGATTTGTTGTGGAGGACACGAGAAGGTAAGCGGTTGATAATGTAGGTGGCTGTGGTGAAAGCATCTTCCCAATAAGGAAGAGGAAGATTGGAATGGGCGAGGAGGGAAAGGCCAACTTCGGTAATTTGACGGCGGCGACGTTCGATGGCACCGACTTGCTCATGAGTATGAGGGGCGGAGCGACGATGGTGGATGCCGAGTTGAGTTAAGGTGCGTTCAAAATGACGATATTCCCCACCCCAATCAGTTTGGATGTTCTTAAGTTTGGTGTTAAATTGCCTTTCGATAAGTGCTAAGAAGGACGGAAAAATAAGTTCAACATCAGATTTTCGTTTTAGAGGGTAAAGCCACAAATATTTCGTATAGTCATCAAGAAAACTAACATAATAGCGATTGCCATAAATAGAGGATTCAGTAGGTCCCCAAACATCCGAGTAAATTAAATCCAAAGGGGAATGGGAAGTAAAATCCGAAGTACGTAAAGGTAAACGATGACTCTTAGAGAGTTGACACGGAGCACAAACCGCATCCGGTGGTTTATTTGGAATAGAAATAGATAAACTGCCTAAGGCCTGACGAAGAACCGGGTGGGAGCAGTGGCCGAGACGGTGATGCCACGTAGTGATGGTGCTAGACGCAGAGTGATGGGCTTGAACAAAATTGCGAGGAAGATGGTGGAAGTGGTAGAGACCGTCACGAACGAAGCCTTTAAGAAGTGTGGTGCCCGAGTGATCCTTCACAAGAAAGAAAGAGGCATGAAATTCAAAATACACAGAGTTATCATCACAGAAACGTTGAACGGATAAAAGATTTTTCGTTAAATTAGGTGACACAAGGACATTAGAGAGATGATACGTGCGAGAGTTAGAATAATACGTAGAGGTGCCAAAGTGAGAAATAGGCAAACCTGAACCATCGCCAATGTGAACTTGCTCAGGACCGTCATAGGCTTCAGAGTTGACATTGAGATTGCGGAAATCGTTTGTAAGGTGATGGGTGGCACCCGTGTCGGGAAGCCATTCAGTGTTGGGGTGGTAGGCAGGGTGGGTTGCATAAGCTTGGGGAGGACGTGGGTTACGGGGTGGTGGTGGGTTGGCTGCCGGGTCAGCAGATTGCTCGTACCTGTAATAACATGCATGGGCAGTGTGCCCTACTTTTGCACAAATTTGACAAGTAGAGGAAGTAGGATCGTTACCAGTATTGTTTTGACGAGAAGTGCCACGTCCGCGACCACGACCACCACGCCCTCGATAATTAGGAGAGTGGCCGCGGCCACGGTTAGGAGTGGAGTTGTGCTGGGTGTTGTTGTAGCTGCCTGGGTATGAGCTGTTGCGTGCAAGATTGGCTTGAGGAGTGTTGGTGTCCGAGACTGGAGCAAGAGGAGTCGGTCGATTGTGCTGAATGCGGCTTTCAGTGGTGAGTAGAAGCGCATATAGTTCATCAGGGGAGATTGAGTCACGTGTGGAGACCAGGGTAACCAGAGAGTCGTAATCGTGCCCGAGTCCAGCGAGGAGATAGGCCACAAAGTCGTCGTCCTGCAATGGATGGCCGGCGAGGTGCAGTTCATCGGCAATGGTTTTCATTTTAAAGAAGTATTCAGTAGCAGTGAGTTCGTTCTTCCTGGTGGATGCAAGTTCGGTTCGTAATTGAACCAATTTGGCACGACTTTGAGAGGCAAAGGAGGTCTGGAGTGCAGCCCATATGGCAGCCGAGGTGGTGGCGGTGTATACTTGAAGCAGCACCTCGTCAAAAAGAGATGCGGTGATAGTCGACAGAATCATCTGATCGGTTTTGGTCCATGCGACCAATTCACATTCTCAATCAATCGAGAAACCACATATATAAAGAAATCGATGTTGCATAGAGACATCCCACATAGAACTCGTTGATGTATAAAGAAATCTTTTTGCAAAGAGAAATCAGGCGGAGAAATCTCTGGGTTTTTTTTATGTGCAATTTGATTTATCTGTGACCACATATAAATTTATTGTGCAACAATTTTGTCTGCTATTGACAAGAAAAAATAAATGTGCCCTTCCGGTCAAACAAACACCGAAATCAAGTGCTTTTTCGATTTCTTGAATTTATATTAGCAAAATGGCATTGTTTTAAAAGAGGAAATATTGAATTTGAAAAATATATATTGAGAAAGATTGCTTACATTTTTAATGTATAAAAAAATATAGTGACATCTTTATTAACACCAATTGATTTTAATATAACATTAAACGCTTGTGCATTACATGGGCTCATGAAACTACAAAAGATATATTAAATTTAACAATAAACTAATAAATAAACAAAATAAACTTTTGCGAAAAAAAAAAAAAACAAATAATAATAATAGAAACACAAGATTGTACCTTTCAAGCGGTAGCGTTTGCTTGCTTCCAATGCTGAGAACAGCACAGCCCAAGAAGTGAATAAAACCAACAACATCAAGAAAGTAGCATTCTTAGCCATCTTTGCTATTTAGGCAGTATTTAATTTGGTAATAATGATATCTAATGCACACAATATTGGTTTATATATATAGGGAAGTGTTTAAATGTATGGGGACCCACTATTCTTTTTTATTTATTAACGATAAGGGTAAATGGGTAATTTTAAACCGTTAAAAATAATATCATTCTCATAAACCAAATTAACCATAAGGCATAAAAAAAAAAAAAAAAAAAAAAAACGGTGTTAGAACTTAGAAGGACCATAAAAATAGCAATCATTGATCAGCATTTGACAAGCCCGGGGCAAAACTAAATGAACTGCTCTTATTTATTTGACAAAGTTAAATACATACATAAGTAACATAAGTCAAATCATGTTTAAAAAACCATTGACTCGAAATTGTCATAATAGCATTTAACATGTATAAATTTTGAAAACAATAAAATTATTGAAACAGTAACAGATACTGACAAATGGTTGAAACAAAACAACACTAACAACTACAAAATAAGTTAAATAACGCACCATAATCAGCAACATCAACAGATTGCAAAACACCAATTATCAACAAAAAAAAAGAAAACAAATTGATCATGAAAAATGCCATGGTGCATTTGTAGATGAAAAGCCGTCAATATTAATTTCAAGATTAATATTGTCCAACATATTCATTCAATCGTATAAAAAAAAGAAATATTCAATTTTTCTTGTGACATTGATGTCCTCAAGTAGGTTTTCTATAAAATAAGAAATTGAAAGAGGTTTTCAATTATTTTATGATTGAAAAATGTATCTTAGTTGATTGAACGGCCATAGGAATGGTCAATACGATTCGATAACCAGTTGAAACATTTTAGCTAATGACAAGAAATTCCAGGCCCCTTATAATATTGACCCTGGACGGTCTCCCGGACTGCCCTTAGAGCAACCGTAGTGGTGTCTCTATTTACTCATGGATTCTGACAGGCTGATGACATTTGGTAGATCAACATTTGGGAAAAATTGGAGAAACAATATTAACATAGATTTCGTTGGCAGGATGTGGTAATGAGTAACAAAAAAAAATCTAGCATTGGTGTAAGCTATTCACATATCCACCCAGCCATCCTTTCCACCACCGTTGATATTGCCGGAATCCATGACAGTAGATTAATCCAAATTCATCTGAAGTGGGTTTTATTGAATCATGAATGTATCTACACCCAAAAATTCTAATCTTTTTCTATAATTTTGAAAACACTATACTAATGAAACTGGATTTCCCCAATAGAAAAATGAAAAACACATGCTTCTTCACGTCCAACTCCAAGGAAAGAACCAGTGAAGAAATACCTTTTTGTTTGACATGAAATCGGAAAAAATGGCCTCCAACTCATCTCCGGCCTTTTAACGGTTCCTTTCTAGTGGTGGACGGTGGGCTCACAGTGGACAACAAATTCAACAGAAAATATAACACATTTTTATTCTAATCATGGTAGGTCTCTTGAACCGGTAGACGTTATTTTACAATTTACAATTTATGGCTATCTATTCTGAAGCTTTCTCGATGGATTATGTCTAAAAGCTTCCCACTATGGTTTTGTTGAAGTGTTTAAGATGTTAATTATCTACCTTCCCATCAACTTAAACTTTTGGGAGAGATGGTAATTCAACATGGAATCAGAGCGGAGGGTCATGGGATCAATCCTTGCTGCCAGCATTGTTTCCTCATTTATATTGTACAAGTGTTGGACCTCTTTGTTGGTCATTGTTTCCTCATTTATATTGTACATGTGTGTGTTGGCTCACATTGTTATAGACTCGTGTTGTTTTAAGGTCTTGTGTGTCTTTTATATGCCTTTGTGTGCCATGTTGGCCCAGCCTTGTTATAGGCCCACACTTGAGAGGGCATGTGTGTCATGTTGGCTCAACATTGTTATAGGCCACACTTGAAGGAGCGTGTTGAAGTGTTTAATGTGTTAATTATATACCTACCTCCCATCAGGTTAAACTTTTGGTTGAAATGGTAATTCAACAGGGGCGTGTTGAAGTTTTCTAGTTTTTAAGATGTTAATTATATTCAACAAGTTTATCAAGACCCCACACTTGAGGAGGCGTTTTGAAGTGTTTAAAATATTAATTATCTACCTCCCATCATTTTAAGCTTTTGAATGAGATGGTAATTCAACAGGTTTTGCTTCTACCCAGAGACGGCCTTGATCCCAATTGAAAAAAATCAATAGTACTCGAGTTGTAAAGAAAAAAACGTGAAGGGTTACAAAACAAAAACAAAAAAATTAGAAAAAAGAAGACGGAAAGAAAGAAACTTTGCATTATCCATTTTTTTGGATTTTTTTGAAGTGTAAAAGCATCAAATGGCCTCTAACATTTGAAATTAGTATTTTATAAAGCTATTTTATTCGAATAAGTTTGAAACAATCTATTCAATGATCTAGTATTTAATTATACTTGTAATATGTTAACCATGGTATGAAAATTGATGATACCCATGCGGCCGGGATAAAAAATCCTTCGGAGACTCGGGACGAAAATGAGACGGCAAGAACACGCGCATCAGCATAAGTTACTTTGGTAACGGGTCTTTTTTTAGAAAGTGGAATGGGTCGTTTTAGTAGTACATCCTAATAATATAATTAATGGGTAGATAATATTTAAAAGCAAAAAGAGAAGGTTAATTTTGGTAGTTTATCCTGTTTTTTCAGATATATTTATTTTTTTAATCCGTGTGATTGTTTTCAATACAATTTAAAAAAAACGAAGGAGTATCAAAAATAATAATTTACATTTCCACCCTTAGATTTCTTTTCTACTCTTTAATTTTTGGGAATTTTTTTTTTATACCTGAGTTTTGCTTCCGTTTTGCCTTTAATTTGATACGACGTAGTAGGGCTTACGTACAAAATGAATTTACATTTATTTTATACGTGCCGAACGTTCGATTTCCGGATAAGGACTCGGTATCCGGGAACGGGGCGTTACAGTTGGTATCAGAGAGAAGCGTCCTTTAGGCTTCCTTTCTTTTAAGATAAGTTTCTTTAGATCTTTTAGTAACGTCTGGTTTTCTTGATCTTTCAGAATGGTAACCACAAGAAGAGGCGTTCGTGGAGCTGGGAGCTCAGGGGTTAGACAAGGGGCAGAGAGCCCAGTGCCCGTAGTAGGGGGCGGATTTGTGAGGCAGAATCCTTCGCCTCGTTTGAGTCTTTCACCACCACCCCATACAACCACACCTACACCAAGGTCTCAACAAGAGATGTCACCAAGGCCGCATCAGAATCTGCCACCCCGACCACCGCCAAGATACAACTACATTTATGGAGAGCCCGGACAAGCACTATTCGTGTCACCGTAGTAGGCGACATTCCACCGATTAGTGTGCCTCCACCAGTGACCAATGTGTATCCCCCACCATCTAGTGCTTACCCTCCAGTGTATCCTCAGCAGCAGCAGGTCTCTTACTCTCCTCTTGTAGGTCATGTTCCTCAACCTACAATACCACCTTCACCATGCTTTGACTACCAGCAAGGCGTTGGTCATCCACCCTTTGGTTTTCATCAGCCTCAACAACACCAGTTTTATCAGGGGTACCATCCGTACCAGACTGAGCCTCAAGTAATCCCACCTTACCCGCAGCAACAGCAGTATCAGCAGCATGTACCTTTTGGTTACCCTCCGGTTCACCTACCAATTAGACCGGCTTTGGAGCACACACCAGCGGTGGATTGGTATACAAGATTGAGGAGAAACCGAGTTGAGAACTTCTTTGGTAATGTGGAGCATTCTAAAGCTGAGAAATGGATAAGAGGATTCGAGAAAGCTTGTAGGAACATACATGTTCCCGAGACGAGATGGCACAACTAGCGATCGGTTTTACGTTGGGAGCGACGAAGCGTGGATTGATTCCGTTCAAAGCGACAACGGTAAGGTAACGGATTGGGAAGGGTTCAAGACTATGTTTTATAATGAGTACTTCCCGGTTACGGTTCAAGCGAGATAAAGCAAGTCAATTTCGAAGCACAAGCAAGGTAATCATCGACAGTGTCCCGACACTAACAAGTTCAACGAGTTAGGAAGGTTTTATCTGAATTGATGAAAGTGGAAGAGAGAAAGATGGCCCTTTACAAGGATGGGTTGGCCTACGAGATTCGATCGGGCATGCTAGGTTTTACGGCAAGGAATATGGCGAGTTGATGAATAAAGCCTTGGAAGTCGAGACTTTCGGGAAGAGGGCTACGGTGGTTATTGGTAATAAGAGAAACTTTGGGACAAGTCAAGGCGGTTATAGGGGAGCGCCACGACAAGTCGCCAAGAAGACTACGGCTCCTACGAACTAAAGCCCCGAACAAGTGCACCACTTTGCCCCAAGTGCAACGAAATCATACCGGAGAGTGCGGCGGAGTAGTAACGGTTGTTATGTTTGTGGTGAGCAAGGACACTTTTCTAGAGCGTGTCCCAACGACGGGGGAAACAAGAGTGGTTCGAGGTCAAGGAAGCGGGAGAGGCGGCCCGAGCCGACCGGTTCGAGTTTTTGCAGCGGATGCTAGCTTTGTGGAACCAGAGGATGACGTTATTTCAGGTACCATGTTTTGTTTCATTCCTTTATTAAGATGTCATATGGAATGTTTATTCATGTTGTGATGTATTATGAATGAATGAATGTGCATCTTAGGTACGATAATGTTAGAAAACCTAGTGGTCAAGGCTTTGTTTGATACGGGAGCGTCAAATACTTTTGTGTCAACCAAGGTAGCTAGGAAGTTGAATTTACCTTCGGAGCCTTTAAGAAACACTTTGGAAATAACTACACCGTTAGGGAGGGTAACAAGGGTAACTAGAGTAATACCTCGAAGTGGAAGTTCGAGTTGGACCTTATCGATGTAAGAGTGACTTTACGAGTTTTGGACTTTTCGGATTTTGATGTAATCCTCGGAATAGATTGGCAATCCGAGAATTATGTTCACTTGGACTCAGTAAAGAGAAGAAAGTGACTTTTAAAATACCCGGAAATCGAGATAAGACATATCAAGGTAATGTGTACAAGCCGAGTAAGAAGCGACATCCGATCATCTCGGCGGTCAAGGCCATCAGGGCTTGTCAGAAGGGTTGTGAAGGCTACTTGTTGTACGCAGTGGATGTGGAACAAGTGAAACCGAAATTAGAAGAAACGCCTATAGTAAGAGAATATCCCGAGGTGTTTCCAGAAGAGCTACCGGGAAACATGCCGGATAGAGAGATAGAGTTTGAGATTCGGTTGATACCGGGAGCGGCACCGATTCTTTAAGGCACCTCTGAGAATGGCACCGGCGAAATTAAAGGAGTTGAAAGCTCAACTTAAAGATATGCTTGAAAGGAACATAATTCAGCCCAGTACCTCGCCTTGGGGAGCCCATGTTTTGTTCGTAAAGAAGAAAGATGGCAGCATGAGAATGTGTATCGACTACAGAGCACTGAACAACCTTACCATCAAGAATAAGTATCCTCTACCAAGGATAGATGGTTTGTTTAATCAGTTGCAGGGTAAGAAAGTGTTTTCCAAGATCGACCTGAGGTCCGGATATCATCAGTTGAAGGTTAAGATAGCAGATATACCGAAGACGGCTTTCAGTACGAGATATGGACATTATGAGTTCCTCGTCATGCCTTTTGGACTCACTAATGCTCCATCTGCATTTATGGATTTGATGCAGCGAGTTTTCATGCCGTACTTGGATAAGTTCGTGATAGTGTTCATAGACGATATCCTAGTTTACTCTAAGGATGAGAAAGAACACGAGGAACACTTAAAGATAGTGTTGGACACACGAGGAAGAATCGGTTGTATGCAAAATTTTCTAAGTGTGACTTTTGGTTGGATCGAGTGAGTTTCTTGGGTCATGTCATTTCGGAGATGGCATTCAAGTTGATCCGGCAAAGATCGAGGCGGTTGAGAATTGGCCTAGACTACTTCAGTTTCAGAGGTAAGAAGTTTTCTTGGGTTGGCTGGTTACTACCGGAAGTTTGTGCAAGACTTTTCGAAGATAGCTACTCCACTCACCAGGCTGACACAGAAGAATGTGAAATTTGAATGGACTAATGAGTGTGATAGGGCTTTTCATACCTTGAAGAGTAAGTTGACTACGGCACCAGTGTTAGCAGTTTCGGAGATTTTTGATAACTACGATGTCTACACGGATGCTTCGGGACAGGGTTTGGGTTGTGTGTTGATGCAAGGAGGAAAAGTGATAGCTTATGCGTCTGGCGATTGAAGGTGCATGAGAAGAATTACCCGACACATGATCTAGAGTTGGCGGCGGTAGTATTTGCCTTAAAGACTTGGAGGCATTACTTATATGGAGTTAAAGCGAGGATCTTCACCGATCATAAAAGTTTAAAATATTTCTTCACACAAGAGAATCGAATATGAGACGAGAGGCGATGGTTAGAGTTCGTTAAGGACTATGATTTGGATATTCAATACCATCCGGGTAAAGCGAATGTAGTGGCGGATGCACCGAGCGAGAAACCGGTGTTTGCGGCTTCCCAGGTGTTGAGGTAGTGGCGAAAGGTTAGATGGGGTTTGGAAATCGAAGCTTTGATCAAATTGAAGACGGGCGGTTTGTGGCACCGTTGTTGGTAAGGTCGAGTTGATGGATGATATACGGGGAAAGCAAGACGAAGACCCGGTTTTGTTGGATTTGAAGCGAGTTGCTGAGAGAAAGCCTACGGTCGGTTATGTGCTAGACAAGAATGGAAATCTTTGGTACCGGGATCGTCTATGTGTACCTAATGTTGGTGACTTAAGACAAAGAGTTATGGAAGAAGCACATAGAATAGCTTTTGCGGTTCATCCGGGTGCTACTAAGATGTACGAGAGACTTAAAGGAAAGATTTTGGTGGCCCTCGATGAAAGTGGAAATAGCCAAGTTTGTGGCCGAGTGTGACGTATGTCAGAAGGTTAAGGCGGAGCATAGAAGACCCGGTGGAATGCTTAAGCCATTGGATATCCCTGAATGGAAGTGGGATAAGATCACAATGGACTTCATCACCGGATTACCTAAGACAAGAGGCGGTCGTGACGCAATTTGGGTAATTGTGGATAGATTGACCAAGTCTGCCCATTTCTTACCATACAAGGTCGACATGCCGTTGAAGAAGATGACGACACTATATCTGGACAATATAGTGAAGCTACACGGAGTTCCTATCTCGATAGTTTCAGATCGTGATTCGAGATTTGTCAGTCGGTTTTGGAAGAGCTTGCAAGAAGCCTTCGGAACTAAGTTAGATTTGAGCACGGCTTTTCACCCTTGACGGATGGACAATCTGAGAGGACCATCCAAACACTCGAGGACATGTTGAGAGCTTGTGTTTTGGAGGTAGGCGGATCATGGGATGATTACCTATCGGTAGCAGAGTTTGCCTATAACAACAATTTTCATGCAAGCATAGGCATGCCGCCGTTTGAAGCATTGTATGGGAGAAGATGTCGCACGCCACTGTTTTGGGATGAAGTCGGGGAGAGACAGATTACAGGGCCAGAAATGGTTGAACAAGCAAAGGAAAGGGTTCAATTGGTCAAGAATAATCTGAAGGCAGCTCAAGACAGACAGAAAAGTTGGGCTGATGTTAGAAGAAGACCGCTCGAGTTTGAAGTCGGTGATAGAGTTTACTTCCGAGCTTCACCGATGAAGGGGGTGAAAAGCTTTGGACAAAAGGGAAAGCTGAGTCCAAGGTATGTTGGACCTTTTGAGATTCTGGAAAGAGTTGGGACGTTAGCATATAAGCTTCAGTTGCCGGAATCGATGTCGAGAGTCCATAGTGTTTTTCACGTCTCAATGTTGAAGAAGTGTCTGACGAAGAATGATGTTGAAACTACGGTTGATCCAGAAATCCTACAAGATAATCTTGCTTACGACGAAAGACCTATCAAGATTTTAGACCGGAAAGAAAAGATGATTAAGAGACGGATGATTCCCTTGGTGTTAGTTCAGTGGAGCAATCATTCACCCGAGGAGGCAACTTGGGAAGTGGAAAGCGACATGCTTAGTGAGTTCTAAGAGTTTGGGGATTTACCAGGTATGTTCTAGTTTCGAGGACGAAACTCCTTTTAAGGGGAGGAGAATGTAATATTCCGATTTTCGGGAAAGGGCAGGCGTGTCTTTTTGCGAAAACGAAATATTAGGTTCGGTTTCCTTTTATTCGGAGTTAATTTTTTTGGACGTTTTATATATATAATTTCGAGTTTTATATATATAATTAAAAGGAAAATCAGTTTTTGTGGTCAAGGGCAATTAAGGAAAAGAATTAACTCTCTTTTAATATTAAGACCTAACTTTAATCAGGGATTTTTTTCAGTTTTCATTCACCCTTCCCCGCTTCCCTTATGCGTGTGAGAGAAAGAGAGAAGAGAGGTTAGAAAGTTCTTCACTTTTGCTAAGGGAAAGTTGATCGTTTTCAGAACGGATTCAAGAATTTGACTCGGCGTAAAGAGCACAACATTTTGACATCAGTTCTGTGGGATTGCAGCAGACTTTCAGAGCAGTTTTGGATCAGTTTCGGCTGCAAATTAGGTAAGAAGAACCTGTCCTATGAAATCAATTACTAGTTATAGGGATTTGATCATGTTCTAAGACGTTTTGGTGTTAGAAAATTGAGTTGTTGCCTTGGTAAATGTCTATAGGGGTTATGGTATTGTTAAATGAAGCTTTTGTGATCAATGTGTTGATAATATGCTGCTGGTTGGTTGAAATACGATCTGGAATTCGCTTGATGATGAGGTTAGGGTTTTGGTCGAACCCAGGTGGACGGGCGTCCGGTTCTCTGGACGGGCGTCTGCTTAGGTTGTGTCTCAGACGGGCGTCTGGCTTATCCGGACGGGCGTCCGAGGTGCTATTTTACATTCGGGATTGAAACTGTTTTTGTGGTGGACGGGTGTCTCGGGCATAGTGGACGGGCGTCCCGGTTTTGGACGGGCGTCCGCAATGTTTAGACGGGCGTCCGGGGTCTTAAACGGGCGTCTAGCTTGTTTTGTCCTTCTTTATTTGTGGGTTGTTGTTCACCTTATAAACATGATTTGTCCTTATGAAACCTTTATACATGATATGTCAAAATGGTGTAAAACTTAGACAAGCCCGAATTGAGCTTCGATTCGTTCGGTTAAAACACCGAATGTACTCTTCAAGGGAGTTGAAGTTCGGATCCGTCGGAAGAGCATGACAGGCTTGTGCTTTGATGGATTAGTATTCATCAATGTCCGTGTATGTGCTAGGACTCCGTCCGTGTCTAGTGGTCTAGGAAGTGAGTAGTATTTGTGAGGGAGATTATTTGAAAACACTTAGGCTGGCTAGTTAATCACATAATAAACAACGTATGTGACTAGTAAAAGATTAAACAACATGACTCTCTTGGCTAGGCACCAGGCTAAATCGTGATGCATGTGCTACCTCTGAAGGTGGAGGAACTTCGTAGGTCAAAAGACCCTAAGTACGGAGGGACTCTGCTGAGGTGTGCGTGCTATTGGAGTCTACCTTTTCTAGACTTCGTGGATATTGGTGTGATCCACTGATATGTTGCAAAAGAGTGTTCCCAAGGTAGAAGAACTCTGTAGGTCAAAGACCCTAAGTACGTAGGACTCTCCCGAGGTGGATGCGCGTAGTGCTCTTGAGTGCGGTTGTAACATAGATAGGCTAAGTAGAAACGCTAGTCACAACATGTTGATGAGCATGAAGTGAACCTTAGATTGAGTCGGTCTCATTTAATCAACTGATTAAATAATTATCTTTTCTTTATAACTATGATTGTTTTCATAGCTTCTCTTTCTTTCTAAGTACGTTGTACTTACCTCGAATGCATACTTTTTTCTATGTGTTTGGGGATGAGAAGACGAACAGGTTTACGAGGAAGAGTTTGACGACGACGTTTGACGGCGATCGTTGAAGTATCAAGATGTTTCTATTCTGCTTTTCATTGGTTGTTCTTTCATTACTTTTGAGGTAGACCTTTGGACTTGACAGTTTTGTCGTACTTTATCTTTTTGGGATCATCGTACTTTTCCAAATGTAATAATTTACATTTCCACCCTTAGATTTCTTTTCTACTCTTTAATTTTTGGGAATTTTTTTTTATACCCGAGTTTTGCTTCCGTTTTGCCTTTAATTTGATACGATGTAGTAGAGGCTTACGTACAAAATGAATTTACTTTTATTTTATACGTGCCGAACGTTCGATTTCCGGATAAGGACTCGGTATCCGGGAACGGGGCGTTACAGAAGGAGTATTGTTTTACAGTATCTACTGCATGTGCTCTAGTATAGTGTTTTACAGTGATTGTTTTCAATACAATTTAAGTTGTGCACATAAAAATATTTGTAACATATTTGAGTAAATTAAATTCATATTGGTACATATTTATATCATTACAACTAAATTATCATAATAAATTTGTAAGTAACAAGAAATTTAAAATATTAATCAATCGATTTTATAAACTTTATGATTGTCCATTTATGCAGAGGTTATGCGCGTTTAATGTAGTAAATCGTTTTCTCGAGAAAAAAAAAGTAAATCGTTTACATATTGGTTCAATTGACATGAGTAATACATTAATTTACTTGATGGGTGAAATATAACCGCAATTATATATAAAGTTACACTTAGGTCTCTAAAGCCTGTGATTACGTCAACCTTGGGCATTTGAAAAGTGCATAGACCGGAAGACTCGATTAACGTTATGATTTTCGTTTTTTTCTTTTCCAATGTATGTGGTAGCATCTAGTGGCTATGGTAACAAGAGATGATAATCTTGATAATGGCATTTAACATTATTTCTGCTGTGTATATGATGTTTGATGATGGCCCGAGTAGACCTCGCCACGTGTCACTCAGTGAGTGGCGTCACGGTAAATAAAGGAAGAAGCATCAAGGCTAGAGGCCCCATGTTAATCAGATCCAACCCCAGGTGGGAGGTCTGGCCTAGTCCTTCCCCACTAGACCACCGCAGGGCGGCTCGGTCAGGATGGAGGACAGGTCATGCGAACCAGGTCGAGACGACCCGAGGAACCCGGCGCAGGACGTCATGGTCTTTCCATACGTTGATAACTCGCACATGTGCCTATTTAATAGGGTAACGATGGGAAGAATCCCGTGATTATAGGGCATTGATCCTGGTAATCTGATATGACCATAATTATCTCTAAGTATAAGGGATTTACTCGAATTAATCCTTAAGGTTAGGAAATAAATCCTAGATACTTGCAAGACAATAAATAGGGTGAGACGCCCCCTATATAATCAAACCCTAAGGAACTACGAAAGACTTGATTCCAATTACACATATTGGATACGTAGGCAACTTGAGAGAAACCAACTCTCAGGCTCAGACTAAAACAAACCACAATTACCATCTCCGTTGTAGAAGGTTCTTGATAAATCGTTCTAGGAGCAATTTAGGCCCGGATGATATACTAGACGGTATCCAGCATTGTCAATTGGCGATAGAAGGAGGGCCCATTTCGGCGATTTCATCAAGAACAAGCAATGGCACCTCCTAAGAATACAGGAAAAAGGACCTTGGTTCAAGATCCTTTGGTCCAGGAAACTGTGGCAATATTCAGCATGCTGATACTGCTGAGGTTCAGCAGGGTACTGAACCTGCTGAACTCATGTGCCGGATTTTCTATGTACACTTTATTTATTTATAAAGAGACATATTAATTATAGTACATACAAACAATTAATATGTCAAACTCTAGTCATAGACATAGCTTTTACTCGAGTTCACTTTATGTCATAGACATTTATTATGTAAGAGACTAGAAAGCATCTAGCCTCGTTTATAGCTTTTACTTTTTCTATGAAAGGTCACTATCTTGTCTAGGACCTTTCAAACTCCTCAATTGTATCTACATATACTCCACATTATCAATGAATAAAAAGATAAGTTGAAGTTTACTCTTGTGTTAACACATTCTCAAACTCTCTTCATGGTAGCAGAGCCATTTGTGTTCTAACTTTTTCCGCTGCAAAACTCATATTTCGAAGAATGTCTTCCACATCCGACATTACTTCAACCTCGTAAGACTCTCAAGCCTCACCGACCGGGAGTACCGACAACTCCTCTTCTTATACAAACCATAGACTTGATGGTAACAACTATCCGTTATGGTCAAGGTCTATGAAAATGTACATTTCGGACAAAGTAAGACGGGATACTTGTCCGGAACAAAACCCGCACCCGCCGAAACCGACCCCGCTTTTGAAGCATGGGACACGACAAATAATCAACTCATGACCATCCTCACGAGGTCAATGACAAAAGAGATAAGTGAAAACTTTATGATGTATGATACTGCCAAAGAAATCTGGGATAATGCCAGAGATCTTTACTCCAAGAAGGATAATACATCCGAGGTATATGAACTAAGCTCGATTCAAACTTGCAGTGCAAGGGATATGTCCGTAACTCAATATTTCAATCAACTATCTAAGGCTTGGCAACACTTAGATATGTTAAAACTCACTCTTGGAATGATGTCAAGGATGCTGCTCTTTATAAAGACATCATAGAAAAGAAGAGAGTATTCAGGTTTCTCACTGGACTGAATCCTACTCTTGATGATGTTAGAGGAAGAATTCTTGCCACCAAACCTCTTCCAAATCTCAAATCCATGTTTGCTGAGGTCAAACATGAAGAAAGTAGGAGAAAAGTCATGCTTTTGAAATCCCCTACTGACAACCCTACTGAAGGTGCTGCCTTGCCGATCGTCGTGGGAGGCCGCCGAGGTTGCCGAGACATACAAGAAGCCTACCGAGAAAACCGGAAAACCGTTCGTGATCACCGCAAACGCACAAATCACACCAAGGACAACCGCCGGAAGCTCCATGGCAAGCCTAACTCCTCAAAAACCTCAAAACCTATCGTGGAAAGTCAAGGCGTACACATCGGTGAGGAGGAGAATGACAACCGATGAATGCTCGCCTTGTCGCATTCAAAGCCTTCCCGAATCAACAAAAGGAAGGTAGTCACTCTACCGATGTTGCTACTCATACTCATACAAAATTCTACTCTTCCCTTAGCAATGAAACATGGATTGTTGATTCTGGGGCATCCTCCCATATGACCGGTAATAAAAACCTTATAACCAACTATATGCCTTGTCACCAAATCCATAACATTAAAACTGCCGATGGATCTATCTCTCGTGCAAAAGGTGTTGGAAATGTTAAACTCACTAATAAGATATGCCTACAGATGTCCTATTTGTTCCAAACTTAGACCGCAATCTTATATCCGTCGCAGACTCACTAAAGATTTGAATTGACCGTTGTTTTTAAGGAAAATCAAGTGCACATTCCAGATCCTACTTCACAGAAGTGATTGGGAAGGCTAAACCTTGCGCCGGATTGTTTCTAGTCAACCCCGCCGAAGACAAGACCGAAGACCGAATCGCCTCAGGCTCGCTTCCCGTACTTTAGACAATATCATGTTATGGCATTATAGATTAGGACATCCAAGTTTTGGTTACTTAAAATCTTTAACTCCCGAATTGTTTAAAGGATGTAATCTCGAATGACCTTCAATGTGATATTTGTCAATTTGCTAAACTTACAAAATCTATGTATGCTAAGTTACCTCATTTGCATTCCTCACCCTTCACCTTAATACACAAGGATGTGGGGGACCCTCAGGGTGAAAAGTATAACAGGGAAAAGGTGGTTTGTCACCTTTATTGATGATCATACCAGGAACACTTGGGTTTTTTTAATGAAAGACAAATCAAGTTGGCCCTATCTTTCAAGAATTTTATCATATGGTCTCCACTCAATTTGATACTAAGGTCAAGATCTTAAAGACCGATAATGCTCTAGAATACTATGAGTCTAATCTCGCACCTTCTTGAAAGATAGAGGAATTGTTCATATCGCAGTTGTGTGGAAACACCTCGCAGAATGGGGTTGCCGAGAGGAAGAACAGCACTGCGGAAATGGCCGTATCAATCATGTTCACCACACATGTTCCTAAATATATGTGGGGTGAAGCTATACCGACCGCAACTTATTTACTCAACAGACTTCCCACAGAGTGTTAGGTTTCAAAACTCCACTCCAAACCCTACCGACCACACACTCCCGTCATCATCCGGTTTCCCGCTTGCCTCCAAAGATCTTTGGTTGTACCGTGTTTGTGTATATCCATGCTCAACACGTAAGTAAACTTGATCCTAAAGCTCACAAGTGCATTTTCCTAGGTTATGCCAAGGACGTAAAAAGGTTACAAATGTTATTCCCCTATCGAAAAGAAATTTTACAATTCTATGGATGTAAAATTCTTTGAAAGGACCCTTATTACAAAAACCTACCGAGCCATTCACTAAAAACCCGATTGAAATTGACCTAAACCCCTTCCCTCAAAACTCTTAACCCTCAAAAACCCACCGATCCTCGCGATCGAACTCCGCACCTGCTACCGACTCTCTACAACCTAATACTTCTCAAAGAACCTCCCCGAACAAGAGTCTACCGACCCGCAGCCTCGCCGATCCCGAGCCTACGACACTCAAAGAATCTACGCATCCTCGCACCTCGCCGACATTGATGATAGGCCTATTGCTCTTAGGAAGGGAAAGAGATCATGCACCGATCACTCTATTCATTCTTATGTATCTTATGATAAGTTATCTCCTCGCCTTTGCCATGTTTTCACAGACCCGGACTCTCACTCCATTCCTAAAAATATTCGGGAGGCCCTTCAAAATGATAAATGGAAGGTCGTCGTTAAAACAGAGATGACAAGACTTCGGATAATCATACTTGGGATTTGACACCTCTCCCACAAGGCAAGAAGACAACGCTGCATATGGTTATTCACTATAAAATACAATGCCGATGGCACTATTGACAAGTACAAAGCCGATTGGTAGCCGGGGATTCACTCAAACTTATGGCATTGACTATAAGGAAACTTTTGCACCAAAGGGCAAAACTCAACACCGTCGTGTTCGATCTCTCTACCGTCCAACTTGACCGGCCTCTTCACCAATTGGACATCAAAAATGCTTTTCTAAATGGGGACCTCACCGAGGAGGTTTATATGAATGTACCTCCCGGTTTTATCAATCCTCATACTCAAGGCAAGGTGTGCAAACTAAGGAAATCTCTATATGGCCCGAAGCAATCACCAAGGGCATGGTTTGGAAAATTAACAACCGTGGTCAAAGCCGCTGATATCACCAATGCAATTTCGATCACACTATGTTCATCAAGACAACCAACCGAAGAGGTCTATTGTTATTGTCTATGTGGATGATATCATCCTCACCGGAGATGACTCTACCGAGATCCAACATTTGAAGACTCTGCGGCAAAGGTGTTTCGTGTGAAAGACTTGGGTTTTCTCAAATATTTTTTTGGCATGGAAGTAGCAAGAAACAAAGAAAGGCATTTCGTCTCCCAAAGGAAATATGTACCGGATCTACCGAAGGAAACCGGCATGCTTTGGGTGCAAAACTCGCTATATCCCCCGTAGACCCCAAATATACCTCGCTACATGGTGACATTGTCGTCGGGGAAAGAACAATATCAAAGGCTTGTAGGAAACTCATCTACCTCTCCCATACAAGACCCGATATTGCATATGGTGTTAGTCTTGTTAGTCGGGCTCATGCATTGCCCTACCGAGCAACATTGGGATGCGTAACTAGAATACCGAGGTATTTAAAGTCCACTCCCGGCCAAGGGTTACACTTCACCAAGTCTGTCGATAGATCCATCAAGGTCTACACCGATGCCGATTTGGGCCGGATGCCACATAGATAGAAGGTCGACCACAAAGCTACGTTCCTATGTATGGGGCAATCTTGTTACTTGGAGGAGCAAGAAACAACCTACATCGTGTCTAGAAGCAGTGCTTGCCGGCCGAACTCGTGGCACTTGTCTTAGGCATTTGTGAAGCTCTTTGGCTCAAAAGAGTACTTACCGAACTTCAAAGAGCCTCTTCAAAAACCTATCACACTCTGCTCGTGATAATCACTCAAAGACTATGCATGGCAGAGGATCCACCCATCATGACAAAACAAAACATGTGGACATTGACGGACACTTCCTAAAGGAACGATTGATGCCAAGATTATCCAAACTCCGATGTTCCCTCACGGACCAAAATGCGATATTCTCACCAAAGCTATTCCACCTTTCATGTTCAAAGACTAAGTAGCAAACTTGGTCGCATCAACATATACAAACCTGCCCCGCTTGAGGGGGTGTGGCAATATTCAAGATGTCGATATCGCGAGGTTCGGCAGGTACCGAACCCGCCGAACTCACGTGCCGGATTTTCTGTGTACACTTTATTTATTTATAAAGAGACATATTAATTATAGTACATACAAACAATTAATATGTCAAACTCTAGTCATAGACATAGCTTTTACTCGAGTTCACTTTATGTCATAGACATTTATTATGTAAGAGACTAGAAAGCATCTAGCCTCGTTTATAGCTTTTACTTTTTCTATGAAAGGTCACTATCTTGTCTAGGACCTTTCAAACTCCTCAATTGTATCTACATATACTCCACATTATCAATGAATAAAAAGATAAGTTGAAGTTTACTCTTGTGTTAACACATTCTCAAACTCTCTTCGGAAACTGATCCCACTGCAATAGCGGCTGGACACACAGAAGGGGGAGAAAAAGACCCCAATGCTACTACTAGCCAGCACCAACATCAACAAGAAGAGGTACTGGCAGATCCCGCTCAACAAGCCTTGTTGGAAGCCTTACGAAACCTTGACATGTCAGCGTTTAAAAGCGTGCTGAGTCTAGCCCTAAAGGGCGAGAGGAGGAAACTCCAGAGAATAACGCTCTTAAGGATAACTTGTTGTGCAAAGATGATAGAGGGGACACCCTATCCTCCACCTCCAATGCATGGAAAAAGTTACTCAAGCCCAAAAGGCTGCCCGAGCAGAGCTAAAGGGAATTTTAGGCCTGAGATCGGACGAGCTGTTATTCGATTCACCATTTTCAGAGCAGATCTTAAGTTATCCACGTCCCGAGAGGTTTAAGATCCCCAAATTGGAACCTCACGATGGCATAAAGGACCCCCAGGATCATCTGTTTCAATACTTAATGCATATGAATCTGGATTGCGTTGCAGATGAGATAAAGTGCAAAGCCTTCCCCGCCTTACTCACATGCAGGGCCCGTGAGTGGTTCCGGAAATTGCCACCTCATTCAATTTCTAACTTTGAGACGCTGGCTAAGAAGTTTCTTGAAGCGTTTGTCACCGTTAAACCCTTTCAAAGAAACGCTACCTACCTCCTCACTATCCGGTAGAGGAAGGAGAGACAACACTACGGTACCTGAAGAGGTTCAATGAGGAATCAAGGCAGTTCAGGAACGCAGAGGAGCATCTCTTGATCACCTCATTCGTAGCAGGTCTACGCAAGGGCCGGCTATATGCTAAATCAAATAGCGAACTCCCCCGGTCTATGGAAGAATTCATGGAATTATCTTATAGATATTGCCAGGGCGAAGAGGCTAACCGCTTAAAAAGGGAAGCAGAGGGCTCTAAGAAAGACAAGGATGACAGATCCGACAAAAAGCGCAAGACAGTATGGGATCGGGTTGCAGCGCCGGTGTCAGACCGACTGGGAAAGAAAGGTGCACTTTAGGAAATGGATTTCATCCATTTAAATAGATCACGCGAGCAGGTCCTCGCTATAATGCAAAGAAAGGGAATAGCCTGAGTCCCGCCTCCTATGAGGGGTCCTCGGGAGAAATGAGATCAGACCAAGTATTGCAAGTACCATGAAGATATTGGTGGATTATGTTGTAGTCAAAGCACCTTCAAACTACAATATCATTATGGGAGGACCTGAGGGGTCCTCGGGAGAAATGAGATCAGACCAAGTATTGCAAGTACCATGAAGATATTGGTCATGATGCCGAGCATTGTAGAGACCTGCAGAAGGATATTGATGCGGTTGTTATGGAAGGGAAGTTAGACGAGGCCGTGGACCGCTCACAAAACGTAGAACCTAGAGGGAGAAGAGAATACAAGAGAAGGAACTTCGGTCAAGATCAAGACCAATAGGACGACTGCCGACGTAGAAGAGATTAGTCCCCGGGTCCTGACGGGAAAGTCGATAACCGCCCTATCAATACAATCAATAAGATCTCGGGTGGCCCGAGCCTTGCTTCCCGACCTGAGGAGAAGAGCTGTAGCCGGTCAGCTACTCCAACCGACTCTAACAAAAGGCAAAGGATTTCTGGAGAGGTAATCTACGGCCCTCGTGACCCCCTGCGCTTAGTCGTCAACAACGAAGGGTTAGTTATCGAAGTGGTGATCAACAAGCACACGGTAAGATGCGCATCTGTGTCAATACGGGTAGTGCAGTCAACGTACTATACTACAGTGTTTTTCAGTCGATGAAGCTGAATGATACTGAGCAGACACCCGTCTCAGCTCCGTTATTTGGGTTCGCAGGATCCCATGGGCATGATCAGACTATCGACTACTTTTGGACAAATGCCAAGGGCAGGACCCTTATGGTGGATTATGTTGTAGTCAAATCACCTTCAGACTACAATATCATTATGGGACAACTGAACTGATAGATCTCCGAGCAATAATTTCCCCGAGCTCACATAAGCATAAAATTTCCAACATTACAGGGATCAGTGGAGGTCAAGGGTGACTTGGAAACAGCCAGGAGCTGTTACACAGCCACCGTCAGTAGAAAAATGATGGTGCAGCAGGTCTCTGTTGGGGAACTAACTTTCGGAGGAAGAAGAAGGCTGGTCTTCAGAAGATAATATAGAGACATTAAGCCTATGGGAAGGTCATAATGATCTAACTGTGAACGTGGGATCATGGATCCCGGAGCAGCAAAAAGAAGAACTCGTCCAAGTGTTGAGAGAGTTCCGAGATGTGTTTGCATGGAGAACGGAGGACATGCCAGGCCTGTCACCTGAGATGGCTCTGCATAGACTTAACGTCGACCCAAATAGGAAACCAATTCGACAAAAGAAGAGACAATTCTTGAAGGAAAGAATGGAGGCCATTCAAAAGGAGGTGGAGAAACTACTCCAGGCCAACATCATACGGTAAGTGGTTTATCCGAGCTGGTTAGCCAACCCGGTACAAGTGAAGAAGCCAGATGGAAGCTGACGAATGTGTGTGGACTTCACCGACTTGAATAAAGCATGTCCTAAAAACTGTTATCCGCTTCCCAAGATCGACAGGTTAGTTGACTCAACTGTAGGTTTTGAAATATTTGCATTTCTAGATGCATACAAATGGTACCATTAGATAGCCATAGCCCCTAAAGATGCAGAAAAAACTGTATTCATTACCGAGCTGGGTACATTCTGCTATGTCACTATGCCATTTAGGCTCAAGAATGCTGAAGCCACCTACCAGAGAGCGGTAAATAAGATTTTTGACAAACAAATCGGAAGATGTATGGAAGTTTACGTAGATGATCTCCTGATCAAGAGCATGTCTCTTGACCAGTACATGTTAGATGTCCGAGAAGTGTTCAACGTGCTCAGACAGACTCAAATAAAGCTCAACCCCAAAAATTGTACATTTGAGGTCAGGTCAGGAAAATTCTTGGGATACATGATCTCCCAGGAAGGCATCAAGGCAAATCCGGACAAAATCGAAGCATTAAGATTAATGACGCCCTCAAGGAGCATCAAAGAAGTGCAACGACTGATAGGACGCATGGCTTCCCTGAACAGGTTCTTGTCTAGATCGGCACAGCGTTCCTTACCATCCTTTAAGGTCCTCAGGAAGACAAGTCCTTTCCAGTGGAATGAGGACAACCAAAAAGCATTCGAGGATCTTAAGGCTTATTTAGCCGAGCTGCCAACCCTGACATCTCCTCAGGAAGGAGAAACTCTGCTAATATACTTAGCAATTGTTGAAGACACAATCAGTGCAGTCCTAATCAAGGACAAAGACCATATACATAAACCAATTTTCTACGTGAGCAGGGCTCTACATGTTGAAATAGTGTCCTAAACCCAATCGGGTTGGACCGGATCCGACCGGGTCGGATCATTTCTACTATTTCTTTATGATTATACATATATAATAAATGGCTTTTCTGTTGTCATATATTTATTCTTTTAAAGAACCAATTATGAATTTTTATATGATAACGTCCTTAGTATTAAATTTTGATAGAGAAACCATGATAGGCGATTATGGTTGATGAGATCTCTAATCACTTTAATAAGTTTGATACTTAAATATCTCTAGGCTGATGTACTATTAAACATGGCATTGATAGTACGTACATACTAGCACGTATTAGATGTCTTCTGTCTTTAAGGGCAGTGATAGATCTCGTCTATCGAAGTGTGGAGACACTTGGACTGTACGTGGACGTGTATTAGAGAATGCGTACGTTAGATTGACCCACTTGCACTGTTAAGTGTCACACTATGTGACGGTTGTGTAATTATCCTTAGGACCGGAGTCTACATGGCATCACGTTGTGGATTGTCATGCTTTGACACTATTGAGGTTTCCCCTAACATAGGGCGATCATGCGATAGTGATTGGGTGTGATACTAAAGCATGCGGAGTATACATGTTAGGTTGTCTGGGACTTGCGTACCCTAAGAGTAGGGGTGAATATCCGAAAGGGCCTTCTTATAAGGAATGTCTTACTCTCGTGAATCTTTGCAAAGTGGAAGTAAATGAGTTACTTCGAGAGAGCATGATATCCAGATTATAAGATACGGTCGTCAATGCTTGACACTTGACATACGACCGTATGGATATTATTACAGCGATAAGATTCTATTTACACGCTAACCGAGCACATAAAAGGTAGTAGTCATTGCGTATTGACTCTTCCGATGATTGGGGGTCACGGACATGTTTCTAGACGCTATCCGTGATCGTTAGAGGTGAAGGGCATTTTTGTAATTGCTCCTTATGTCTATGGCCAACATATTCGGAAGCCTATCGGGTCACACACATATGAACATCGAGTCGGATTAAAATGTGCTTATAGTTGATGACCAAATAAGGAAAGTTTTATCTCAATACTATAAAGGTTATAGTGGTAAATTAATATGGTGGTATTTATTTATTATGAATAAATTAAATACAAGATATTAATTATATTATTAATTAAATATATGTGGCCGAAAATATGTGTGTGTGTGACACACGTAGATTTTGCCAAACTATTTGATCATGTTGTTATGATTAATATGAGTATATTTATATATGCATGTGGCGCAAGTTTTGTGTATAAGATACATTTGGATTGTGTAATTTAATTAATAAGATTACCATAATATTAATATTGGATATTAATTGATTTTGGAAAAATAGATTTATGGTAATAAGATAAATATAGTCAATATAAGATATTGACAAAATATTAGAAATATTTAATATAAGATATTGAATATTAATGAGATAAATCAATCAAAGATATTTTCCTTATTTTATTAGGAAAAAGGTTTTCTTTCTCCTTACTCTACTCAAGACTTGTTCCCCAAGGATTTTTGAGAGGCTTGGGGCGCCACCTACTCTATATAAAGGAGGGGTTGGCTAGCTTTTTTGTACACCATAGTTCCAAGAGCTAATTGTTCTTGTGAAAAGTAAGAGAGCTTCTAGAGAGAGTTTGTAGAGAGAGAAAAGGCTGACCTAGCAGTTGGGTTTTTCTAATAGCAATTCTTGGCGGGATTCTGGAGAGATGCTCGCGTGGATTACTGGTAGAGGCCGGACGCTTGGACGGCTCGCGCACATCTACTCTTACCGGACGGTCAAAGCGTCGATATTTTATATCAACCAAGATAATAGTACCGTTGTAATATCCCGAAATTTTGACTCCCTATTTAATTGATAAAAAAAAAAAGGTTCAATAACTTGGGGAATTATGTGTTTAGTAATTATTGGGAAGGGTGATTAATAATTAAAATGGAATTTTTATAATTCTTTAATTAAAAGGAAATACATTGGTTAATAATTAAAAGGGGAGGGGGACTTCTTTTATTCCTTCTCCATCTTTTTCCCAATTACACGTGAAACCCAAACCTCCCCCCCTTTGCCGCCGACTGTGTGAAGAAGAAGGAGAGAAAAGAAATTGTAGAGATAGATTCGGGCTTCGTAGAAGAACGGTTTTAATTCGTTAGCAAGATCCTTCAAGAAACGCAGTGACGGTAAGGATATTTCTATGGTTTACGTATTCGTTTGGTTTAAAAGATGAAGTTTTTAAGCATATGCAAGGTTGTGTATGATTTCTTGGATGCTTGGTATTGTTGTTCAAAGTTTTAAGCGTAAGTTGGGACTGTTTTACTGTGTTTTAGAGGGTGTAGATGACTGTAATGATGTTTTGAAACAGAAATTATAATGCTGATAATCCTGGGATGATGTAATTATGTGTGGGAAAGAGGTTTTGGGGGTGTTAAACATCCAATTTAGCGTATCGATACTTGGGTTTGAAGTCTATGATGTTATGGTATCTCTAGATAAGGAATTATGTGTTTGTTATGTTGTTTTGATGCTGTTGTTGCCTGAGAAACGAAGGGGGAGATCATGTTGAGTCGTTTTAGGGTTTTGCTGAGGTCCAGGCTGGACGGGCGTCTGGTCCTTTGGACGGGCGTCCAGCCCGGCTTCCAGTGTAGACGAGCGTTTGGTGAGCGTCTGGGGGGTGGATTCGATACAGGATGTAAAATAGATTCATGGGACGGGCGTCTGACCTTATCGGACGGGCGTCCAGGTACAGAATTTGGATACAGGATGTAAATTGGTTTGGTGGACGAGCGTCCGAACGATTTGGACGAGCGGTCTACCTATGGACGGGCGTCCATAAAGTCCAGACGGGCGTCCAGACCTTAAATTGATGTCTAGCTTGTTTCCTTTTTCTTTCTTGGTGGATTGTTGTCTAGCCTTATAAAATGGTTGTGGGTTATGTTTTGCTGAGTCAAGGATCTTGCTGTTATGATGGAACTTGGTTTTGGGCATCGAAGTTGTAGACCGCAATGGTTGGGCCGGATAGGGTAGCTCCCAAAGCCGTAACCCGGGAAGGTTTCCTTACAACTTTAATGACCTTAGCGTGTTTGGGGAGTTGCAGACAGTTGAAATGTTGGGCCGGATAGGGTGACCCCGAATCCGATAACCCGGGAGAGGTAATCCTTGCACCCCAGTACGTCATGGACCATTTTAACCATGGTACCATTGGATGACCCCTAGGAATGTGCACATTCGGGACCTTTAGGTACAGATGGATTGAGGTGTTTATATCTTCTGTGTAATGGTTGTGTCTGTTACAGTTTGGTCGCATTTGTTACGCAATGATTCTGATGTCTGTTTGGAAGTTTCCTTGTTTTGTTGATAACTTTCATTCTACGTATATTAGATTTATCCTTACTCAACGTTTAGTTGACAGTTTCTATTTTGTTGATCCTGCTATGAACCGTTTTGGGGAGCAGACTCTTAGCAGGTAGTCCTTTGGATTGATTGCTCGTTGCGGGAATGTCGCGGGGTCATGAGAGCCGCGTAGTTATAGACAACTATTTACATTCCACTTTGTCGGATTTATGAAACTTTAAGTTTTATTGTTGTTCCGCATGTTCTCACCTTTGATAGAAGTCAGGTACACTAACGCAGAGAAACTAGCTTTGGCTTTGGTTCATTCTTCAAGGAAGTTGAGGTCATATTTTCAAATGCATCCGATAACTGTGGTAACAGATCAGCCTCTACGACAGGTATTAGCTCGACCAGATACGTCTGGACGGTTAGCAAAGTGGGTCATAGAGCTTGCAGAGTATGACCTGAATTCCAACCTCGAACTGCTATAAAGGCTCAAGCATTAGCAGACTTCCTAGCCGAAGGAATTTCAGTGGAGATTGAGAAAGATCAACCGACAGAGCAGGTCAAGTCATAGACCCTGTATGTGGATGGGGCAGCAGGAAAGGAAGGAGCAGGGATAAGCCTCTTACTCATCAGCCCACAACGAGAAGAATTTCCTTATGCCTTGCGTTTTCAGTTCAAGGCTACAAATAATGAAGTTGAGTATGAAGCTTTGATCACCGGGCTCCGACTAGCCAGTAAGCTCGGTGCTACCAATTTACAGGTATTCAGTGACTCCCAACAAGTAGTCAATCATGTCAAAGGGGGAATACAAAGAAAAAGAGGAACCAATGAAGAAATACTTATCAGTAGCCCAAGCATTACTCAGGAATTTCAAGTCAGTACATATCGAGCAGGTTTCTTGGTCTCAGAACAAGCGAGCTGACGCCCTTTCAAAGCTGGCTTCCAATTTCTTCTCAGACAGAAAAGTCTTGGTAGAACAACTTGCTAAGCGAAGCTATGCCCAGGACGAAGTTCAACCAGTCACTCAACAAGCTACATGGATGGACCCCATTGTGTCCTATCTCAAACATGACATCTTGCTGGCGGATATGTCTCATGCCCGTAAGATGAAGTTATTGGCAAGCAGGTTGTAATATCCCGAACTTTGGGAAAGGGCAGACGTGTCAAATTGTAGAGTTCGGTATATTATGTTTATTTAATTTATGGATTAAAGTATTTATATATATTTATATATATATTTCGAAAATAGGTTGGTAATGAAAATAAAGGTGTTTTAGGGATTTAATGGTAATTAAAAGGAATTGATGGATTTAATTAGAAATTAGTGTGGAAGTTAATTTTGGCAATAACTTCCCACTAATAGAGAAGTTGTCAGAATCCCAAAAGGTGTTGAGCATTGTTCGACTCTGAGAAAGGAGAGGAAAATAGAAAAGAAAAGGAAAAGAAGACTTCTTCCAAATTCTCACAAGTCTGTGATCGGTTTTCAGAAAGAATTGAAGAATCGGAATCAGCGAGAAGAGATGATCGTTTTGATTCTAAAAGTGCAGAGTTTTGAAAGGTAATGGTTTTAGCCCTAATCTTGGTTTCATCAAGAGATGATCTTTTTTCAAGGTTTTGTTCGGTTTGATTCGTAGTTCTTTTGGTTTAGAGGTTTGTGATCACCAATTAATCTAAGTTTAATTGTGATCAAATAGGTTTTGGTTGAAGTTTGAGGAAGTGCTGCAGGTTTTGTCTTGGAGTTTTGATTTGATCAGGTAAGAGGCTCTTCCTAATGTTTAATTAAGGTTGTATGATGTTAAGGTTGTGTTTTGGGTATTATTTGTGGTTAGAAATCATGCTAGTTATTGTTGTTGTAATACGACGTGTTATAGCATGTTTAGAACCTGTTTTGATGCCTTTTGGATGTATATGTTGATGTTAAACTTGGTTGGGTTTGAGTACAAATCGATAGAGTGCAGAAAATTGTGTTTTATGAAGTTTTGCCCAGTTTTGGCGCCCACCAAAGCTTTTGGCGCCCCCAGACCTGTTTCAGAGAGTTCTGTGAACTCTCTGATGCATTTTTGGCACGTCCCAACATGTTTGGCTGTTTGGCGCCCTCCAAACCTGAACAAAGAGTTTAGTGAAGTTTCTAAAGCAGTTTTGGCGCGCCCCAAAGGTGTTGGCGCCCCCCAACACTGTTTAAATGATATTTTGTTTGTTTTAAGCTACGAGATGAGTTCTAAATGTTATCTATTGATCTAATAACAATAAATGAACAAGCCTGGATTAAGCTTCTGATGCGTTTAGTTCCGGCACCGGATGTACACTTCCATAGAGTTGAAGTTCGGGACCGTCGGAAGGGTATGAATGGCTTGTGCTTTGTGGAATTAGCATTCCTCAATGTCTGTGTATGTTCTAGGCCTTGTCCGTGTCTAGTGGTCTAGGAAAGAGAGTATTAGAGGTGAGGGAGCTTACTTGAAAATGCTTAGGTGGCTAGTTAACAATTAATAATAAACATATTTGTGTAGTAAAAAGATTAAACATCAATCCATTCTTGGTAAGGCACAAGTCTATATCGCGAAGTGTGGGCATTCAGATAAAGTGGATAACTTCGTAAGTCTTTGGACCCTACGTACGGAGGAACACCACCCCGTAAGTCCGAGACCCTACGTACGGAGGGACTCCGCCGAGCGTGTACACTATCGGGTTTTCCTCCGTGGATATTGGTGTGATCCGCCAATATGTTGCACACAGATACTTCATGGTGAGTAGCACCATGCTTAGTGCCCTTGAATGATGATGTAACAAAGATAAGCTAAGCTAGAAACCAATAGTCACAACATGTTGATGAGCATGAAGTGAACCCTAGAGTTGAGTCGGTCTCTTAAAGATAACTTGATAATAACTAATGAACCTTTCGTTGTAAGACTTAATTATACTTTAGCTTCTTACTATTGCTAAGTACTTTGTACTTACCTCAATTGCATGTTTTGTTGTATGCTTTTGGGGTGAGAAGGCGAACAGGATGAGCATGTGATGGATGATGACTTTGGGGACGATGTTTGAGTCCAAGTTCACTTGATGTTTTCTGTTTCAATTATTATAAGATGTATCAAACTATGTTGTTATTTCAATATCAAGACAAGCGTTGTACTTTCTTTAAGGCTTTGTAAGATTTTTTGTTTTTTACTTTTGTTTTGGACATCGTATGTTGTAAGCTACCTTGTTGTTGTAAGGAAACCTTTCTATCTTCATTGAGTTTTAATCTAATTCTTAGACGCATTTATGATGCTTGCCGAGTCTTTTTAGCTTCCGTTTGCTAAACTCGATACGACGTAGTAGAGGCTTACGTATAATATTGAATTTATTTAGTATTATACGTGCCGAACGCTTTCTTTTCCGGATAAGGACTCGGTATCCGGGAACGGGGCGTTACACAGGTATTCCCTTTTCAATGAGGTTCTATACAGACGATCTTTTACATCCCCTTGGCTTATATGTGCTTCAAAAGAAGAAGGAAATTATCTCCTTAAGGAAATTCATCTTGGTATCTGCGGAAATCATACGGGTGCGCGGACCCTGGCAAGAAAATGTCGTATGTTTGGGTACTACTGGCCCACTATGCAGGATGATGCAAACGACCTAGTCATGAAATGCAAGTCATGCAAGGTGCATGATAACTTGACTCATCAATCATCACAAGAAATGATTCCCATAGTCTCTCCTTGGCCTTTCTATCAATAGGGGGTAGACTTGGTCGGACCCCTTCCTCGAGCCCCAGGCAATCTGAGGTTCCTCGTTGTGGCATTTGATTACTTCACTAAATGGGTATATGCCGAGGCCCTAACTACCATCACTGGCAAGACCATACAGAAGTTTCTATGGAAAAGTATTGTTTGTAGATATAGGCATACCCAAGACCATGATCTCAGAAAATGGTACCCAATTCGAGGATAGGACGGTCGGGGCATGGTGTGCCGAGCTGGGAATAACCCTACATTTTACGTCTGTGGGCCATCCGCAAGCTAATGGCCAAGTGGAGCGGACAAACAGACATGTCAAGTTTGGTTTAAAGAAGAGACTAGAAGAAGAGGGAGAGAATTGGGTTGACCACCTACCCAACATACTTTGGGCGTACAGGACTACACCAAACTCTTCAACGGGTGAAACACCTTTTTCCTTGGCTTATGGATGTGAGGCAGTTATCCCTGCAGAAATCAGACTCACTTCCTCGAGGACCGAGCTCCATGCTAGTCAGATCAAGATAGTGAACTCAGGCAGGCCAAAGATAACTTGGAAGAAGCCAGAGAAGTGGCCTATATCCGAATAGCTAAGTACAAACAGAGGATATCTCAGTACTATGACTCCAAAGTCAAGTATTCATACTTCAAATAAGAAGATCTGGTGCTGCGAAAGAATGAGGTCAGCAGGCAGGGTCCTCAGGGAAAGCTCGACCCAAACTGGGAAGGCCCCAAGAAAGTGGTCAATGTTCATGGAAAAGGCTAATACCAGCTGGCTGATGCAAGAGGTAGGACCATACTTCGCAGTTGGAATGCCAACAATATCTAGAAATTCTATGTCTAGGACAGGTGCCGGACTTGTTTTATTTTCTTTTCGATTCAGTATTGTTATTTTCAATAAAGATGTAATCACACATCACCACATTTTAATGAAATTTTCCTTTCATAAGTATGACATTGTTAAATATAGCCCTTCATGTGGAAAATCAAACTGAGTACTGCAGGTCAGACTCAGAAAGTTTGCATTCCACAAACTTCCCGAGTCTATAGGTCAGGCCAAATTTTAACTGAGTACTGCAGGTCAGGCTCAGAAAGTTTGCATTCCAAAACTTCCCAAGTCTGCAGGTCAGGCCAAATTTTAACTGAGTACCGTAGGTCGGACTCAGAAAGTTTGCATACCACAAACTTCCCGAGTCGCAGGTCAGGCCAAACTTCCCGAGTCTGCAGGTCAGACTCAGAAAGTTTGCATTCCACAAACTTCCCGAGTCTGCAAGCTAGGCCAAATTTTAACTGAGAATTGCAGGTCAGCCTCAGAAAGTTTTGCATTCCACAAACTTCCCAAGTCTGCAGGTTAGACAAATTTTAACTGAGTACTGCAGGTCAGGCTCAGAAAGTTTGCATACCATAAACTTCCCGAGTCCGAGTCATGCCAAATTTTAACCGAGTATCGCAGTCGACTCGAAAGTTTGCATTCCATAAACTTCCCGAGTCTGCAGGTCAGGCCAAATTTTAACTGAGTACTGCAGGTCAGACTCAGAAAGTTTGTATTCCACAAACTTCCTGAGTCTGCATGTCACGCCAAATTTTAACTGAGTACTGCTGGTTAGACTCAGAAAGTTTTCAATTCCACAAACTTCCTGAGTCTGTAGGTCAGGCCAAATTTTCACTGAGTACTGCAAGTCAGGCTCATAAAGTTTGCATTCCATAAACTTTCCTGAGTCTGCAGGTCAGGCCAAATTTTAACTGAGTACTACAGGTCAGACTCAGAAAGTTTGCATACACTAAACTTCCCGAGTCTGTAGGTCAGGCCAAATTTTAACTGAGTAGTGTATGTCAGACTTAGAAATTTGCATTCCACAAACATCCCGAGTCGCAGGTCAGGCCAAATTTTAACTGAGTAGTGCAGGCCAGGCTCAAATGTTTGCATACCACAAACTTCCTGAGTCTGAAGGTCAGGCCAAATTTTAACTGAGTACTGTGGGTCAGACTCAGAAAGTTTGCATTCCACAAACTTCCCGAGCCTGCAGGTCAGGCCAAATTTTAACTAAGTACTGCACGTCAGACTCAGAAAGTTTTCATTCCACAAACTTCCCGAGTCTGAAGGTCAGGCCAACGTCAATCATACAAAGCATATAGAACTCAAAATCAAAAACCAAGTATGCCATCCACTACACTAAATAATGTATGCCATACTGGGGGGAATGCACGGGGTACCAGGTAAGTACTTAAGCCCAAAATAAATTTCAATTTCAAAATAGAAACAAAAGTACAGTGGGCAGAGCACCACAAGTACAGTGGACAGAGCACCACAAACATCCAGAAAATACACAATGTTTTCAGAAATTCCATAAAATAAAATATGTCTTAACATCACAAGAAAAGGCAATCAATTCTGGGCCCCAAGATTTTGCTCTGTTGAGGAAGGAGTCGGATCAGTACTCTGAGGGACAGGTCGGCGTTTAGCATACTTAGACCCAATGTCTTCTCCTTCCTTAAACTCTCTCAAGCGATCATCATAGATCTGACCTGCACCCGCCTTGTACATGGTTAGATAATGAGGAAGCTCGGGAAGAACCAGCTCGGCACGCTGCTCCTTGACGTGGGGGACCGGTGTAGGATGGATCGTACCGGGTGGCTAGAACCAAGTGTTCGAATCCCCTACAATTGATTAAAGGTTTGAAAACAAAGTTTTCGACCGGTGGAAGAACAAGGTTCTCAAGTTTAACCCTAAAATGTGATGTTTCGTTTTCTGATTCTGATTCAGACTCAAACAGGGCTTCAATTGAACTATCAGTGAGAATCACTGGCTCACTCATTAACAATAAGGAAATTAAAATGGAGAAGTTAAGAAGCGTTTACTTGCTTTTGAAGAGGATGAAAGCAGAATGGCAACCGTCCGACGTCGATTCTGGTTTTAAATGAAAGAGTGTAATGTTTGAAGAAGACGTGACAAGACTAGGGGGGTTATAAGCCCCAAAAAGTGGTAGGGAAAACCGCCCCATCATTAAGGCGTGTATAAAAACACTTCGTTTTTTGTGCCTATCATAGCTAACTAATGACGGCAGCGTAGCCACGTGGCAAGGCCAACCCCGACTCTATGAAGTAGCCGAGCCACGCTCCTCCTATGTCAGGTCTGCCCGACCCTAACAGGGTCTAGTCAGACCTGGGGGGGGGGCTTATGATGATGGTCCGAGTAGACCTCGCCATGTGTCACTCAGTGAGTGGCGTCACGGTAAATAAAGGAAGAAGAATCATGGCCAGAGGCCCCATGTTAATCAGATCCAACCTCAGGTGGGAGGTCTGGCCTAGTCCTTCCCGACTATACCACCGCAGGGCAGCTCGGTCCGGATGGAGGGCAAGTCATGCGAACCAGGTCGAGATGACCTGAGGAACCCGGCGTAGGACGTCAGGGTCTTTCCGTAAGTTGATAACTCGCACATGTGCCTATTTAATAGGGTAACGATGAGAAGAATCCCGTGATTATAGGACATTGATCCTGGTAACCTGATATGACCATAATTATCTCTAAGTATAAGGGATTTACTTGAATTAATCCTTAGGGTTAGGAAATAAATCCTAGATACTTGCAGGACAAGAAATAGGGCGAGACGCCCATATATAATCAAACCCTAAGGAGCTACAAAAGACTTGATTCCAATTACACATATTGGATACGTAGGCAACTTGAGAGATTTTCCAACTATCAGGCTTAGTCTAAAACAAACCACAATTACCATCTCCGTTGTAGAGGTTCTTGATAAATCGTTCTAGGAGCAATTTAGGCCCGGATTATATACTAGACGGTATCCATCATCGTCAATGTTAGAGCACTTGCATCTACAAAATCTCTAGCTAAATTGGAATGCATCTGATTATCTACTTTACAAAATCTGCATGAATGTAGTAGATATAAAAAAATTCACAAAATATGGATGAGTACGGTACATAGAAAAGAAATTTTACAGAATCTATATTTACAGTAAAAAATACATAGTATCTGTTGCAGTATTTTTATGAATGTTGAAGTCTCTAAAATACAGTTTTTAATACATTTACGGTATCTAATGCAAGTGCTCTTACTCAGATATTCAA